>OU779867.1:2601875-5063750 GCA_916999025.1 Orgyia antiqua
ATAGATATCCTAAAAATCTTATAACCGGGAATTTATACTTATACTAGCTGACCCGGCAAACGTTGTTTTGCCATACTAAAAAAAACCCAAAAAGGTTTGAAAAATAGATGTTGGCCGATTCTCAGACCTACTGAATATGTATGTAAAATTTGAGAAGAATCGGTCAAGCCGTTTCGGAGGAGTACGGTAACTAACACTGTGACACGTGAATTTTATATATTAGATTATAAAACTGGAGCATTTGCATTATTTGTTTGTTCGTTTAAAAGCGCAAATCTCAAGAATCGCTGGTATGATTTGAAAAAATCTTTTAGTGTTGGATAGTACATTTTTCGAGGAAGGCTATCAGTGATATAACATCACGCTGCGAACAATAAGAGCGAAGCGGTAGTGAAAAATGTTGCAACAACATTTCTATTTTACACGAGTACAGAGTCGCGGGAAACAGTTAGTTTTTAATATAAGAATGTTGCTACATGAACTACGAATAATTTTAATACAATTTTACAGCTGCGTTATACATCAGATTAACACATATTTATTCATAATGACTTATCGGAGGTTTAAAAGTTCGCTAAAATCGGTTCGCGAAAATTGTCCAAACTTGTTATTCATAATAGTCTTTTTACGCTAAAACGTTTATTATCTGTCCGATGAAATCTCCGTTTAAACCTCCGATAAGTCATTATGAATAGGACCAATAGGCTTTACCTATATCATCACGCTAAAAGCAAAGAAGCTAAGCAGTAACTTTAAACACCTCATTAGCTAGTTTAAAGATAAAATAAATATCAAAGAAACATTATTCATCTTAACTTATACGCCTGCGTCTATATAGAATCACACTTACTATGCATCAATTTCACATTATAGTTAAACTTTGTATTTTCAATGTTATGCTACTTATGGCCCGTCTTCGTAACATAACTTTTTATAACTTTCTCTATTCTCTTGCCGTTTGAAACATCGTTATCCAACGTAGTGTGGAACGAAATATTCTTAAGACTTTCTAATAAATTTGCTTAGTTCTTTTTTTTTTAATATTTAGGACATTTCACACAAAAATCTTCTGGTCCCAAAGTAAGCTATACTTCTATGCTTGTATTATGGGTACCATAATACCGATAGACTACATATACTACTTTTCTTTTATAAATACATACTTATAAATATAGAAACCACCCAGACGCAGTACAAACATTTGTATGACATTTATGGATATCACACAAATGATTGTCCCAAGCGGGAATCGAACCCGCGACCTTGTGATCGGCAGTCCATTACATAAACCACTCCACCACGTATCCCGTCAAGGAATTATTTCCACGCCCGCCTTAATTTCCATAACCTCTCAATACGCTCAATCACCTAAAAATACCACATACTCAGTCACTCACACTTCCATACACTCTCAAACTTACACAAACTTTTTCATACAGTTGCAATACCTGCACTACACTTACCCTTATGTTATGTACTCTCTGCATTTTTTTCATATTTTTTTTCTTCTTCTGTATTTCTTTTTACATTTAGCATTAAGTACATACCTTGAATGTACCTCACGAAATTGCTAAAACTTATTTTTAAGGGCCTACATCAATATTATCGTATATCATCGCCGACACGTACATATTAACACAGCCAGTAGGCACAGAAAATGAAGAATTAGGGATACTTTTCCTAGTTACTGAAAATCTACTAAATATATTTTAATTCTGATTTACGTGTTTCTATACATAATAGTTACCTATGTTTTTAAAGTTATTTCATTAGTTAATACGCGATTATAGACCGACAAATGAAAAAAATAAAAAAATTGAGAGGTTGTTTCGCCAAGATTTTCTATCGAGAAAACTTTTTTCAATCGCGTTTCTGAGTTCATGCGATCCTAGATCATATATTGAAAAAACATATACTTAAAAATTAGAGCTCTAGCCATTCAATCTAAAGAAACAATGAAAACTTCGTACATAGAAAAATGCACGAAGCTATTTTGGTATCGTCTTAATCACTTACTATATCACTACGGAATGGGCACTGGTGACCTGTAATACAGGTTTTTCAATAAACCCATAATAGACACCAGCTCTCACAATGTTGATTTATTTTGTGAATACTTTTTGTTTGTTCCATTATGCTTGTAATTTTATCTACATTGTGTGAGAAATAAATCATTTATTGGAACGAAGTTCCTTACGGCAGGCTTGGAGGGGATAGGGATTTCGCTGCGTGACCGAACAGAAAAAAATGTGATAGTAAAACCGTAAGAAAAATGCGTGGAAAAAAACCGTTAAATGAGACGTGCGCAGGCGCGACAGTCGCATACACCAGACGAGTAGTGTATAATACCTTTCTCTTTCTTTTTTTTCTGCAAATTGTGTCGATTCTACATTAGCCGAAGGAACTTCGTTCCTACCTGGTGTCCCACGACACCACATTCTTTTTTAGGGTTCCGTACCCAAAGGGTCAAAACGGGACCCTATTACTGAGACTTCGCTGTCCGTCCGTCCGTCCGTCCGTTCGTCCGTCCTTCCGTCCGTCCGTCCGTCCGTCCGTCCGTCTGTCACCAGGCTGTATCTCAAGAACGGTGATAGCTAGAGAGTTGAAATTTTCACAGATGATGTATTTCTATTGCCGCTATAACAACAAATACTAAAAATAAAATAAAATAAATATTTAAGGGGGGCTCCCATACAACAAACATGATTTTTAGGGTTCCGCACCCAGTATCTCAAGAACGGTGATAGCTAGACAGTTGAAATTTTCACAGATGATGTATTTCTATTGCCGCTATAACAACAAATACTAAAAATAAAATAAAATAAATATTTAAGGGGGGCTCCCATACAACAAACATGATTTTTTTACCGTTTCTTGCTCGATACTAATAACAAATACTAATAATAACAAACTAATAATAACAAATACTAATATGTTGCATAGATAATGGTACGGAACCCTTCGTGCGCGAGTCCGACTCGCACTTGACCAATTATTATTTATTTCTTTTGCTTAAATGCCCTTCATACCTCCTCATCACGTGCCCAGACGGTTCCCTTTCAACTTTTCTATGACTGACTATTATCATCATAATTAATTATTCATTATTATAATCATGACATAATCACATAAGCAAATCATCAAGCTATGCAAAAAAAATTATCTGATTTAAAAATTTTGTTGTTAGAGCCGCAACATAAATATAAAAAATACAGCCTGGTGATAGATGAACGGACGGATATACATCGGAGTTTCAGTAATAGGGTTCCTTTGACTCCCTAAAAATACCCATTGACAAATAGTTCTATTAACCGAAAAAACTCCTTTAAATTGTAAAAAAAGTTTTTTAGGCTATTCTATATATTTACAGCTATAACGTTACTTATTGTAACTCCAATGTTATTCTGAAGCAAATCGTAAGAAATGAAGTATAATATTAAACTGCCTGTTCTCGTTTAATTTAATGTGTAAATATTAACCCAAAGTATATTTAATTTAGGCGTCTTGTTAAGTTAATTGTCTCGTGTTAAAATGAATTCAATTATATTTTTTATATTTGTATTACAATGCGTGTTTTGCGATTGCGTTTTTTGCATAAAAGAGTAACAAACATCCTCACAAACTTTCACACTTATAATAGGATTAGGATTAGCTACCTAGGTTATAACACAAAAAAAAAACTAAAAAAAAAACAAAGTATAAACGATACACTACATTAAACAAATTCTCAATGGAAAGAATATTTAATTAATAACTCTGCCTTTGTACCTACAAGAATATCAAATTAATTTCAAGACTATCTCATTAAAACGATAAATTAACTTTTTTTAATTAGACATTTAGCTTATATAGGATTTCAAAGTAGTTTTATTTGAACAAATACCTAAGTCACGCAAGTGTTACATTCATTTTGTCCCCTAAAGAAAATTTGATAAATTATTATTAGGATCTACTGCTGGTCAGAGTCTACATGTCTAATGAAATAGCTATTCATCATTAATATGAGTGTTTAAGATAATTTTCATAATGATATTGTGTCTTTTTTTTAATCTAACTTAATAAACTAGAATTAGGGGTTTTTGACCATATGGACATGTCAACCCCATTCTATCATTTTCTCTTATTAACTACGGCAAAATATTTTTGTAGACACATAGCTATTAACAATAAGTTAACTTGCTATTGTCATTTATTTATGATGAAGTTAATTTTACTTGCTGTGAAGTGCTTTAACGCGCTATTTCCAGGAACCATGGGTCCGATTTAATTATTTCTTTCAGTGTTGCATAGTACATTTATCGAGGAAGATAGCGAGGAGAAGCTGTGTGAATTAGCTGTTATTATTATATTTAAATATTTATGCCTAGATATAGCTTTTTATATCTTTTTAGCTTATAATTGTTAATATATTTTTAAGTTAGGCGAAGAGAGCGAGATATAGAGGCTATATAACATCACGCTGCAACTAAAAGGAGCGAAGCATCAGTAAAAAATGTTGCAAAAACGGGGAAAATTTTCTAAGTTCCACGCGTACTAACTAGCCATCTAGTAAAATATAAAAAGTCACGATTCAGCAAATATTTCTCGTAAAATAACAAAGCTACAAATAATCTTTACAACGAAGAACGTAGCGGTATTCGACAAAATATTGGCAGTTAGCTGTTATCAGATTTATCATACTTCAAATATCGCTGACAAAATATTCAAATGGCTATATTTGAATTGGCAGTTTACAAATTAATGTATTTTACTTGAATATTTTGTACATGATTATTAAATTGTAATTTCCGTTTACTTATTTTACTAATGCCTTGCTTCTATTAGTTGCGGCGTGATGTTATATAGCATATAATATTCTCGATAAATACACTATCCAACTTAAAAAAGATTTTTAAACGCTTTATATTAGCTTCACTTGTATGTTTGTTTGTATGTTTGTTTGTATGTTTGTTTGTATGTTTGTAACCGACTCCTTTGGACGCTATTTTGACCCACTTTAAACGGTCAGATTCTATTCAAATTTTGCACACCTGTCAAAGACCGATGACAATGCAATAATTCGATTAAATAAAGCGTGTTTTTTAGTTTTTTTAAACTATTATTATTATTTCAAAGAATTCTCAATTCAGAAGCTTCAGCTATATTTGTCCCTTTCAGCGCGGCGCTCTGGAATAGGGATAGCAATACCTAAGGCAAATACCTAAATTAGGAGTACAGTACCCTCTTAAGGTTCCGTACCAAAACGTATATACCGGATTAAAATCGTTAGTCTATATTATATAGATTTTCTAATAAAAAAAGTACTGTTAACATTGCCGAATTGTGTTATTGACGCCATAAATTTTTATTCAAATGGAACCTGTAGTTCCTGAGTTAATTGCGTTCAAACAAACATAATCTTTAGTTTTAAAATATTAGTATATATTTACTACATACGTTTATAAAAAGAAACTGAAACCCTTTCCACAAAAGCATAAGTCTTCCTGTGACTTCGTATGCGTGGAAAGAAAAGCGTTTCTCTTATACTGCTCTATTCCTTTTTTTCTACCTTCTTGCCCTTACCGGGCCGTGGTTAATAGTGCCTTGAGCCTGAACATTGCCCGGCAAAGTGGTGGTACTGTAATTCGGGGTCTGGATCGGTAAATTATCTATCCTTAAAAAAACGCATCAACATCCGTTGCAGAGTTTTAAAGATTTAAGCTCACTCAAAGACCTACAGAAAAAAACTACTTTGTTTTATTATTATGGCTAAAATAAGATTTAATTAGAATATACACTATATCGTGCTGAAACTTTGAAGCATTCAAGGACCATTATCACTCTAGTTAAATTTAATTCGATTCTATGACCATTCTATTCGATTATAGTAATGCGTTATTTGATATCAAAACCTCCATCAACCCATATCAAAGAGAAATTCTTATCATAAAGCGAGAACCTCCTTAAGTGTCTAGAAACGAAATAGATTTTTAGAAATGCTTCAACAACTACGCTTGTGCAGCAGTTTTTTAATTGACAGTTGAACATTTCTATGAAATAAAATCTAATTTCTTTAGTCTAGTTTCTTTGGTCTGCAATGGTACCAATTCTATACGCACAATTAACTAAACTTAACTAATAAGTCATTATGAATAAGACCATAAGGATTTTAATTAATATAAATGTGGATAACAAAATAGCCAAGTAATCGAAATACAGCAATATTTGTTTTTCCATTTTTAGTTAAGTTTAGTTTTTCACGTAGATTTGGCAACAATACCATGCTATAATCCTTTAGCTTAGACATTCCTTATCTGATTCTTAAAACATCTTCTACCACAGAAAGAAAGTTGATGCCATTTTGTTTTGTATTACCCAAACGGCCTAAATTATAAAAAGTCAATAAAAACTCAGATTAGTCAGATTTATTACTTTTATTAGTATACTATACTAGCTGTAGCACGCAACTTCGTGCACATGTAATTTAGAAATTAAACCTTAACAAGTCATCCTCATCAATGTAAATTCACAAATGTAAAAATATTGACGAGTTTAAGTGTTAATGTGTCGAACGAAACTATAGCGCGATTTAAAAAACGGTACAACGCCATCTATCGATTGTCATAGTAATTTTCTGTTTGTTAAAGTTTAATTTCTAAATTTCACGCGTGCGAAGTATTATTATAAACATGCCATCCTGGAAAAAAACCTCATTAAAATCCTTTATATTCCTTTTTAGCATTGAAAATATAAAAAAGTTGAACCGACTTCATGTGCCTTTGCAATTTAAGGATTTTCTTCAATTTCGTAGGAGATAACCATCAGATCCTGACCTGGTGCTAATGGAACCATACAAGAACCACAAGCTTTCAACTAAAAAACAATCATTAAAATCGCCCAGTCAAAATTTTTGAGGTAACAAATATAAAAAAAGCATACAAACGAATTGAGAACTTACTCCTTCTTTTGAAGTCGATTAAAAATAGTGACTTTGTTTTTTAATAAGTAAAGATAAAGCTTTGATCTTTTAAAAGAACTATTATAATCTAGAAGAATTGCAAGACGGAATACCATAATGAAGCGAAAAGATATATTTTTAGGGTTCCGTACCCAAAGGGTAAAAACGGAACCCTGTTACTGAGACTTCGCTGTCCGTCCGTCCGTCCGTCCGTCTGTCACCAGGCTGTATCACAAGAACGGTGATAGCTAGACAGTTGAAATTTTCACAGATGATGTATTTCTATTGCCGCTATAACAACAAATACTAAACATAAAATAATATAAGGATTTAAGGGGGGCTCCCATACAACAAACATGATTTTTTTACCGTTTCTTGCTCGATACTAATAACGTTGCCTTATGTTACATAGATAATGGTACGGAACCCTTCGTGCGCGAGTCCGACTCGCACTTGACCAATTTTTCTTTATTCTTTACTTTAAATATTCTGTTGCAGACATGATAATAATTGCACGAAGACTTTTCATAAGCTCTTGAGACATTTCATATATAAAAAACTTTTAACTTCGTATTTTAATCGTTTATTAGCGTCATTAGACAAAGATAATAAAGATTTTATTTTTGACGGGCTTCTTGGTGTAGTGGTTCATGTACTGGACTGCCGTTCACAAGGTCGCGGATTCGATTTCAGCTTGGGACAATCATTTGTGTGATATTCAAAAATGTCATACAAACGTTTGCACTACGTTTGGGTGTTTTCTATGTATTATAAGTATGTATTTACAAAAGAAAAGTAGTTTATGTATTATATGCGTATTCTGGTATCAATAACACAAGCATAATAAGCTTAGCTTGGGACCAGAGGACGTTGTGTGAAATAACCATGAATATTTTTTTTATTTTTTTTTATTTTCTCTAATAAGTGCTATAAAAATAAGGTTAAATAAAAGTAAAAAATAATTAAAAATAGTTTAAAAAAACTAAAAAACACGCTTTATTTATTCGAATTATTGTATTGTCATCGGTCTTTGACAGGTGTGCAAAATTTGAATAGAATCTGACCGTTTAAAGTGGGTCAAAATAGCGTCCAAAGGAGTCGGTTACAAACATACAAACATACAAACAAACAAACATACAAACAAACATACAAGTGAAGCTAATATAAAGCGTGTAACAAATACTGATCATCGTCATTCCCCTGTGATTATCCCATTATTATGCTAATAACGGTACGAAACATTTCACGTACGTGTCTAACTGGTGCTTGACTGGTTTTATTATCTCTCTCTCCAGCCCATTTACGTCCCACTGTTAGGCACGGGCCTTCTCCACTTTGGGAGGGATTATGGTCTACTGTGCGTATTGGCACAAGGTTCACTTTCGAGTTTTCCGTCTCTCACAGAGGATGTTGTCTGTATGCAATATCTCTTACTTATCTGCCGACTTTTACAGCACCCTTGGAAGGAGATGGAGTGGTGACTCTCGTATTCTTAATCTGTCACCACACGGATATGGACGGTTTTATTATTCAATCTAAATCCAAGACCTTTAACCTATACAACCTTATACAATGTCATAGCCACACATAAAGCAGTAAACTTTATTAATACTCGAAGTAATAAGCATGTAATAAATAATCTTTTGTGTAGTGCTTGTACACAATAGTACCAATTCTACGTGCACGACTAAACTAAAAAATGAATTTTGATAGTGTCGGGTGTCGGTAACACAATTCGGCAATGATAACTGAACTTTCTTGTTATAAAAATTATTTATTAAAAACTAAGAATTTGAATTAATACAAATGTACCCAACGTACTAGCCAATTAATAAAAATACGCCATATTTTTTTATTTACTAGCTGTTGGTTGTGGAAAATAGATAATTATTTAGTTATGTTTAGTTGTGCTCGTAGAATTGGTACCAACATTTCGTTATTGCCATAAATGTAGCCATGTACGGCTACAAATCGTTGGCACTTTTGGCATTGCTCGCCGACTCCTAATAGTGTACTTACTAAATTGATGACTTGTCGCATAACAGTATACATGGCTTGCAAATTTAAACTTTGAAATTTAGAAATAATAACATAACTCTTTCACTTCGACTTTATCAAATCTGTGTTAAAATTTGGTCAAGTGCGAGTCGGACTCGCGCACGAAGGGTTCCGTACCATAATCTATGCAACATAAGGCAACGTTATTAGTATCGAGCAAGAAACGGTAAAAAAATCATGTTTGTTGTATGGGAGCCCCCCTTAAATATTTATTTTATTTTATTTTTAGTATTTTTTGTTATAGCGGCAATAGAAATACATCATCTGTGAAAATTTCAACTCTCTAGCTATCACCGTTCTTGAGATACAGCCTGGTGACAGACGGGCGGACGGACGGACGGACGGACGGACAGCGAAGTCTCAGTAATAGGGTCCCGTTTTTACCCTTTGGGTACGGAACCCTAAAAAGAGTATGTAAAGAAAAAGTTATTTATTTATTTTAGTTTTTATGTTTAATATATTATTCGTCCGTTTTGTGACAGAAATGATCAAGAAATGTGTCCGCCTTTGTTCAAATTTGTTATACAATCTTCTTCGTGAAGTGTTGAATAAATAACTTAATAAATAAAAATCGTGTTATCTATTACCTCCACAGAGTGCTGTAAAAGCCAGCTAAGGAATACACGGACAACATCCTCTATGAGAGATGGAAACCTCAAAAATAAACCCTTTGCTTAACCTGGTTAGCACGGCATATTAGACCATCTCTTACAAAGTGACGGGCTTCGTGGTCTAGTGGTTCGTATAACGGACTGCCGATCATGAGGTCGCGGGTTCGATTCCCGCCTCGGACAATCATTTGTGTGATGTTTATAAATGTCATATAAATGTTTGTTCTGCGTCTGGGTATTTCTATGTATTATAAGTACATATTGTAAGGTGCATTGTAAATTATTTTATTATATAAAATTTAGTTTATTACTTACAATATTGTATTGGGATCTCCTTTAAAGATATTGTAAATGTTTTATAATAAATAACTAAATAAATATTTACAAAAAAAAGTAGTATATGTAGTATATCCGTATTCTGGTACCCATAACATAAGCGTATAAGCTTAGCTTGGGATCAGAGGACGTTGTGTGAAATGTCCGTGAATAAAAAGAAAAAAAAAGTGCAGGTGGCCCGTGCCCAACAGTGGGACGTTAATGGGCTGGTAAGATATTATTCAAAACATATGAACTAAAAGAAAACTAACAAAACTAAAACTAAACTAAATTATAGTGGAAAAAGTGATTGCCGCAAGCGGGACAATCACTTTTTCCACCATAATTTACTTTATTAAGTAAAGCATAGCATGTCAATTGCAAAATCAATAAATTACTTTAAATTAATGTTATTTATTTTATGTAGTCTGAGCACAATGTAATAATAATATAGCTTATGGTAAAAGTCTATCTTTATGGTCAATGTAAAATTAAAATCGAATGTGGGTAAACCCTGTAATAACTGATCGTAGAGGACACTTTACAGCCGTGACCATGGTGACTGCGAAGTCTCCGAAACGTCGGGCTCAAATTTAAAACAAATACATGCGTCTAAATCCGTAAAAAGTGGTTTTATTTAAACATAATTTCATTGGTCGTGATGCACGCCCCATCCTAAATTCATCTCTCGCATTCTAACAAATGACTGTGTCTGTATACGATAAGCTCGTACTTTTTTCAGCACGGGTTGCCTGACAATACCAACTCCTTTTGGATTTATGCTCTAGGGTCAATCCCCTAGAGCATAAATCCAAAAGGAGTTGGTATGACACATGACCGTTTTGTATTGGACGTATTGGAAGCTGTATTAGTAAGTAAATACTAATAGATCGAGATCCTAGAGGTGACTTCTTTGACTTATTTTCTTAGCGATGAAATGTATCGTATAAGATAGCCTTTGTATGTATCTACTTTTGTTGTAAAAATACCCATAAGTTTGTCCTGCCGGCCGATTTTCAGCAATTTGATGCTAAAGACTGGTACAAAATTTATTAACTTTTTTTTTATTTGTAAGTGCTCAACTCAAAAGATTTCTAAATATGATAATACCAGACGCTTTCTGCCAGACGTTACTTTGAACAAACCTTCAAAGGTTTGATATAATTTGATACTCTGACAGTTCAAAACCACTACAGTTACAGCTGTCAAACACATAAGAAAGGTTAAGTTATTTGACTGTCTTCCCTAAAACTGACCCTTCATCGTTCTATGTAATATTATTATTATAACTAGCTATTGCCAGCGACTCCGTACACGTGGAATTTAGAAACTAAACATTATCAAATTATACAAAACAAAACCATCCTCTTAAACCACTCTGTTAAAAAAGACCGCATTAAAATCCGTTGCGTAGTTTTAAAGATATATGCTTACATAGGACATACATACAGAAACGACTTTATTTTATTATAAGTAAAACAAAGCCGAATCAAAATCCGTCGCATAGTTAACAAGATTTAAGCTCACGTTGAAACATACATACATGCATACAAAATAATGACTTTTGGTCTTATTCATAATGACTTATCGGAGGTTTAAACGGAGATTTTATCGGAGAGATAATAAACGTCTTAGCGTAAAAAGACATCACGAATAACAAGTTTTGACAATTTTCGCGAACCGATTTTAGCGAACTTTTAAACCTCCGATAAGTCATTATGAATAAGACCAAAAGTCATTATTTTGTATGCATGTATGTATGTTTCAACGTGAGCTTAAATCTTGTTAACTATGCGACGGATTTTGATTCGGCTTTGTTTTAATAGAGTAGTTGAAAACGTTGATTTTTTAGGGTTCCGTACCCAAAGGGTAAAAACGGGACCCTATTACTGAGACTTCGCTGTCCGTCCGTCCGTCCGTCCGTCCGTCCGTCCGTCCGTCCGTCCGTCCGTCCGTCCGTCCGTCCGTCCGTCCGTCCGTCCGTCTGTCACCAGGCTGTATCTCAAGAACGGTGATAGCTAGAGAGTTGAAATTTTCACAGATGATGTATTTCTTTTGCCGCTATAACAACAAATACTAAAAATAAAATAAAATAAATATTTAAGGGGGGCTCCCATACAACAAACATGATTTTTAGGGTTCCGTTCCCAGTATCTCAAGAACGGTGATAGCTAGACAGTTGAAATTTTCACAGATGATGTATTTCTATTGCCGCTATAACAACAAATACTAAAAATAAAATAAAATAAATATTTAAGGGGGGCTCCCATACAACAAACATGATTTTTAGGGTTCCGTGCCCAGTATCTCAAGAACGGTGATAGCTAGACAGTTGAAATTTTCACAGATGATGTATTTCTATTGCCGCTATAACAACAAATACTAAAAATAAAATAAAATAAATATTTAAGGGGGGCTCCCATACAACAAACATGATTTTTTTACCGTTTCTTGCTCGATACTAATAACGTTGCCTTATGTTGCATAGATAATGGTACGGAACCCTTCGTGCGCGAGTCCGACTCGCACTTGACCAATTATTGAATAAATTTTTTTAGGTTTAGTGTACATTTTAAAGTTTTCGCGTATGAAGTTGTGGGTGCCAGTTTAGTTTATTAATTCATCAATTCAACCAAATCAGCCTACTGCAGTCCA
The DNA here is from genome assembly GCA_916999025.1 of Orgyia antiqua. Lineage (NCBI taxonomy): Eukaryota > Metazoa > Arthropoda > Insecta > Lepidoptera > Erebidae > Orgyia > Orgyia antiqua. Next base: position 2,614,452 of record OU779867.1, read on the forward strand.
CTGCTGGACAAAGGCCTCTCCCAATTCGCGCCACAAAACACGGTCCTCCGCCATCCGCATCCATTCCCATCCTGCGACCTTCTTCAGACGCCGTCCTACCTTACGTTTGCCGAGTCGTGGTCTCCACTCAAGATCCCGTCTGATCCATCGAGCATCGGTTCTTCGACAGACATGGTCAGCCCACTGCCACTATAGCGAGCTAGCCCTGCGAGCTATGTCGACCACTTTAGTGTGTTCACGGATAATAAAGATAATTCATCAATTCATTTATCTGTAATCCTACTAATATCATAAATGTGAAAGTTTGTGAGTATGGATGTTTGGTTGTTTGTTACTCTTTCACGCAAAAACTACTGAATGGATTATAATGAAACTGTACAATAATGAAATGAAATGAAAAATCATTTAATCAAGTAGACATATATTTTTAGAAAAATTATGTGCTTATGACATGTCCAATTTTTTTCCCTACCCGGTGGTAGGGAAAAAAATTGCCGGTTCTTCTCAGCAGATTGCGTCCTGAACCGGTGTTCAGGACGCAATCTGCTGAGAAGAACCGGCGTAAGAAACTCAGCAGAGCTTTTAATTAAATCAATATTTTTTTTTAAATTAAATGTAAATTATACTTACAATGCTAATAAAACATTACAATATAGAATATGTATTGCCCAAATGGGACGATAAGTGTCAAGTAAGTAGGAATTACATAGGTACGAAGTCGCAGGCAACACCTAGTATTAAATAAAATTGTTTTTATTACCTATTATTCAAATTCAATTCAGTTCAAGTACGTATTCGAATAATTACGAGTATTCGCGATAAACTATTTTATTATGAATAATTTGCGTAATGTCTTGTTTTATTGTAATGGAACAGAATTTGCAATTCAATCAAGATATTAACTAATAGCTTTGTTCAATAGTTTGTGGATTAGACTAACGAATTCCAAGTAGGAACAAATTTCATCGAATGCTTTGTTAAAGCTACCTATATATCTGAGCTTAGACCTTTCAGTGCTCGTTATACGAACACAGTTTATATAAGTGACGGAATGTGGGTATCCGGAACACAGTACTGTAAAGTATTAATCCCACCAAAAACATAAATATAAAAAAGAAGTGCCAAGTTCAATATAAAAATTATCCTTAGCTGTGGCCGTCACCGCAAAAAGAATGGAGATCTCAATATGTGCAGAGTTCTCTGCAAAATCCAAATATGTGAGATCTTAAAGGTAAGATTTGACTTGGCCAGTTTTTACCAGAATTAAAAATATTAGTATATGTATTCTAATCTAATTTTAATATATATTTTTTTGTGTCATAGTGTTAGTTACCAGACCTACTGCTCTGAAACGGCTTGAGCAATTTTCATGTTATAGTGATAATACGTAAGCCGGGTCAGCTAGTCTCTTTATAAAATGACTGATGTATGACAGGTTAGGCTATATAAAATCACGCTGCGACCAATAGGAACGGAGCATCCGTGAAAAATGTTGCAAAAAGGGGGAAATTCTCTTAAGACCACGCTCAAAAATCATTTATTCACGTAGGCATATTCTCTTTTTGCCAAAAAAAAATTAGTTCCTATGATATGTCCAAAAATTTTTTTCCCTACCACCGGTTCAGGACTTTCAATCCGCTGAGAAGAACCGGCGTAAGAAACTCAGCAGATATCGTTATCTTTTGTCATATTTTGTCATATTTTGTCATATTTTGTCATAATATGACATAATATGAATATCTTTATTTTTAATAAATATTTTTTTAATATATTTAATAAATATGAGTTATAGATGTTTATTTTTCGCGACATTAGATACCCAAGTGGTTGTATCGGACACATTAATATTAACAGTAAATAAGTGCTCCATAAGAGATAAGATAACGTAAGGAAATTTTCTATCATTTAACCTTGCAATTCATTTCACTTCTTAAGATAATAAATATTGTTTATCAAGAAATACAATATCATTAAGTACCGATGAATGAATGAATTTATTTCTTATTTCGACAGTGATAAAAAAATCAAGTTTAGTTCTGATAGACTTTAGTAATGACACAGTTCTTAAAAATGTCTTTTATTTTAAATACATTTTGTCAAGTACAACAACTTGAAAGTTTAATTTAAAACTAAAGTTTTCAAACGTTTTCTCATGACTAAAATAAACTGAATAACCGATTATTTATTAATTTGTGTGAAATTAGGATAACCTACTATAATTAGTGACATATTAGTGATATTACTTACAAGCAAAAGACTATCTACTACTATTACTCTATTATTTTGACAGATAAACTATTAAATGATTGGGGAAATGTATTACTTTTACTATTCCCTGTTGTGCCCTACAAACAAAAAGTAATAAAAACAAAATAGTAATAATTCTAATATCAAAGGAGATATCTATAATATTATTATAAAGCTGAAGAGTCTGTTTGTTTGTTTAATTAAGCGCTTAAGTTTTGTTTAAGACGGTACGATACCAAATTATGCTCCATACAAAAGTATGGGTATCGTACTTCCGTTTTTTCTTCGCGAAAGTTAAACCGATTTCTATGCTTCCATCACTTTCTTTTTTCAAAACATAATAACTAAAAGAAATATGACGATCCGAAAAACCCACTTTTTACGGTTTTCTTTAGATAAAGTTGCAGCTAGAGGCTGCAAATCTATTATGTTTTGAAAAAAGAAGATTTGTGTGAAAAGTTGCAGCGTCTAGCTGCAACTTTTCACACAAATTTGGTAAAGTTTTACCACAAAAAAAGTGATAGAAGCATAGATATACTCTTTATCTATAATATAACGCAAAAACTATTAAAATCGGTTTAACTTTCGCGAAAAAAAAAACGGAAGTACGAAACGTCTGTTTTCAAAGAATTTGTAGGTAAAATCCGCTTCATCTAGATTCGTCCCTTTCAGTGCGGCGCTCGGAAACATGGATAGCAATACCTAAGGCAAATACCTAAATGAGGAGTACAGTACCCTCTTAAGCGCTAATCTCAGGAACCACTGGTTCAATTTAAAATATTCTTTCGGTGTTGGATAGTACATTTATCGAGAAAGGTTATGAGCTTCATAACATCTCGCTGCGACCAATAGGAGCGAAGCATCAATGAAAAACGTTTCAAATTCGGGGAAGTGTTTTGAAATTTCACGCGAACGAAGTTGCAGGCAACAGTTAGTACGGCAATAAAGTATAACGCCTAGCTAACTATATAGCTTAAAAAGATTACCATTTTAACGATTATTATGATGAATTTTTATTCAATCGTAAAAAAGTTTTAGCAAAACAACAAGTCCCTTGTTTTAGCCGTAAAATTTTAAATAAATGAATAATAAATAAATATTCATGGACATTTCACACAACGTCCTCTGGTCCCAAGCTAAGCTTATATGCTTGTGTTATGGGTACCAGAATACGGATAGAATACATATACTACTTTTTTTTTGTAAATACATACTTATAATACATAGGAACACCCAGACGCAGTACAAAGATTTGTATGACAATTAGAAAAATCACACAAATGATTGTCCCGAGCGGGAATCGAACCCGCGACCTCTTGATCGGCAGTCCGTTACCAGAACCACTACACTACGAGACCCCTCAAAATTTTGATCTATAATTGGGAAATATTCTCTTATATTTATTTATTAGCTATTTCCTGCGACTTTGAAAATTTTCACATTACCTCAAAATACCTTTGAGCGATATTATACATGATAAGTTCAGATGTCAGTGCCTGGTAATCTTTGTGACGCCATTCCTACAGGAATTATACATGGCCCCTGAAAATGGCAGATTGAGATACTTTTAATGCTTTACTTCGTTGTATCAACTAGAAGTGTACAAATACTCAAAAATAAATTGATCTATAAAAGCTTTCTATATAAGAAGCTTTTTTCTTTTAACTTATTAAATAGGTATAAATAGTTGCAGGAAAAAAGTTCTCTATAAAAAATCTGTTTTATTTTTAAGCTATTAGTATAGTTAATAGAATAATATAGGTAAACAGGAAAAATTCAAACTTTAATGAAACGGAAATTGAATAACTTTTAACAGCTATTGTGATGTGTTTTAATTATAAGTTGAAAGTATTTTAATTAAAGTTTCGCCTCTACACCTATAGAGTGAAAACAATGCTGCCACAAAACCATAACCGAACTGTTGCAAATGAATATTTACTAAATTTTGGTACAAGTAACTCGAAATATATGCTTACACTAGTAAATAAGGTCTTCATGGACTATTTCGGAAGAGTTCATGGCCATACGTACCTATAGTATAAATTATACAATGTGTTTATTTATTTAGCTAGTATGTAATATTCATGGACATTTCACACAACGTCATCTGGTCACACATACGGATATACTACATATAGTTATTTTCTTTTGTATATACTTATAACACATAGAAAACACACAGACGCCGTATAAATAATTACGGGACAAATACAAATAGGTATCACACAAATACTTGTACTGTGCTGGAATCGAACCCGCGACCGTTCGAATTACTTACATTACTTACATTATAATGAGTAGGTCGAATTGACTCGAGGATACATCTTAATGAATGAATTTATATTTAAATGTACATCTTATAGATGATATAAATCTTAGTTTATTGAGCTGACTTTATCTCTTACAATGGCGCCACTTCTATTACGTCAAAGACTTAACCGAACTTAACTACAATGAAATCAACTTTGTCGTATTTTTTATTTCATGTCTATTTATTTACTTCTATGCATTTCATCATCATGCTCCTGTCCGTATACTTTTATTTGGGGTCTGCGCAATATGACTGCATGTTGCAGACAATTTTAGCGAATTAAAACGACCGGGCGCCGACGTCTACCTGACGCGGACGTCAACCCTGCTCGGGTGCAGATAAGTGCAGATGTCATTCGAGGTGGTCAGTACCGGATTAAGAAAGGGCGGGGCCTGTAGAAAATTTAGCAATGGGTCCCTTTCAAAAGCGTACACGAGGGTGTACATCCTTCCCTCTATATTCTAGTAATTGGGCAGGGGTTTGAGGCAATTTATTTTCTGACCGCGGGGTCCCTAAAGGCGCAGGGCCTGTAGCTTTGGCTACTTTTGCTACCGGCTTAATACGGCTATGGAGGCGGTTCCCTCAGTCGGTACTCACGACACCTCAAACACGATATTGGGAAGAGACATTATTTGTATTCCTTTAGTCCGTCTTCCCACGGACACACTTAAATCTTTTACGCTTTATTGACAAATTAAATATTCATGTTTTAATAAATTTAATTATAGTGGGAAAAGTGATCACCGCAAGCGGGACTTGAACAACCCACAACCTCGGGATACCGTCCCGTCGCTCTACCGACTGAGTTATTGCGGCCGTGCCAACAGTAACCAATTAAACCACTGCAATGTCACTCGAATAAGTCTACATCGCATTTTGCTATACAACGCCATCTATCGAGACTGTTTAGCACATTCTCGACCAGCCACTTAGTATTATTTACAGAATACAATTGGACTGAAATAATGACGCGAATAGCTCAGTCGGTAGAGCGACGGAACGGTATTCCGAGGTCGTGGGTTCAAGTCCCGCTTGCGGTGATCACTTTTTCCACTATAATATAATTTATTTAGTAAAAGCATAGCAAGTCAATTGCAAAATTAATAAATTACTTTATTCATGTTTTAGTTAAGTTTAGTCATGTAAACAGAATTGGTGCCAATACAGTATATTTGCCTTCGCAAAACCCTTTATCATGTAGTTACATCGCTCATGTGTGGAATTGCTTTCTTGTTGAAGTGTGCTATTATTAATTAATAGGCTGTTTGACTTGATGACGCCTTTTGTTTTGATAGTTCAGTAATTTCTATTGACATATTCACAGCCTTGGTTACTTCTATCACCATTATTATAAGTAATTATAACGAACATACGAAATAACTAGATATTTCGGACCGATTTTGGCTATGGTGTAAAGGTGGAAACTAGTATTCCGAGCCCCTAATAATTTCTACTTTTTTTCTATTATTTAATTTATTATGAATAATATTATCAAGTTAATTCCTATAAAAAAGTAAAATAACAAAAATATTGAAGCCGAAATTTTACTTTAAACAACGGTTTTCTTAAAAAAACTTAAGAATTACTGAACTCTCTTCTCAACAGAATGATGACTGGAAAACATCGATTGTAAAACCATTTTGTGAAAGATTGGTTATCCTGCAGTTATTACTTATTACTATGGTTATGGTAGTTCAAAGAGGAGAGCAACGAAACTTCACTTTCTATTTTTATTCTTTTTTAGGGTTTTGTACAAACTCTTATAGGATCACTCCGGTGTCTGTCTGTCTGTCTGTCCGTCTGTCAAACTTTTTTTACTCAGGAACGGCTGAAGGTATCAACTTGAAACTCATACGATATGTAGATCTATGCGGTCCCTTGCTGCAAAAAAATACAGTCAACCTTTTACCTCTACGCATTTTAAAGATATAACCGAATTACGACCATTTTTAAGAATTTTTCGACTTATGCTAGGGAATCAAAATTCACAGGTTACTTCCCGTTGCCCTAGGGCCTTGAAATTTGGCATAGATCAAGTCTATATAGTGCTGATATATTATGTTTATACTAATACCAACTTATGAAGTAGCTGAAATGTAGGCGATTCCCTATATTTCAATTACAAAATTAAGTTGGTGAGTTGTTTTGAGTTTTATTAAATGATTATTTGAATGCAGTTACTTATGTTTATATGTCTAGTAGGTACGAAACCCTAAGTGTGCGAGTTTACCTCGCTCTTGACAGGTTTTTTTAAATGCCTTCGCGGATAAGCAAATAGGAATGATATACCTATTTAGAAGTGAATGAAAAAAAATGTCTTATCTATGCCTCCACTTCTGACTGCGTTATTATGCTTCATCAATTTATGTTACTTGGATCTTTATTTAGTTAATTCCTTACCTACACTACAGCGTCAAGAAAATCAAAATATAAGGATGTTAATAATTTCACTACGCAATTTTCTTGGCCGACATTATAAACTCAATTTAAACTCGTCAATATTTGGTATTACTTTCTTGAATTTCAGAGTAACTAAAATCAAGTTTTGAAAATAACTCCAAGATCAGAGTAATTGATGTTCGCTTTACTTATTTCTAATGGAAAGCCGTGGCAGTAAATATCGGCGACATTTTTTTTTTCTTTAAAATATTTAATTAATAAAATATGCTCATGGACTTTTCACACAACGTCCTCTGGTCCCAAGCTAAGCTTATATGCTTGTGTTATGGGTACCAGTATACGGATATACTACATATACTACTTTTCTTTTGTAAATACATGCTTATAATACATAGAAACACCCAGACTCAGTACAAACATTTGAATGACAATTATAAAGATCACACAAATAATTGTCCCGTGCGGGAATCAAACCCGAGACCGTAAACTTCGTGAACGGCAGCCGGTTACGTATATTACTATTATATATATATTACTACTAGCTGACCCGGCAAACGTTGTTTTGCCATACTAAAAAAGAAAGTTTGAAAAATAGATGTTAACTGATGTTACTGAATACGTATGCAAAATTTGAGAAGAATCGGTCAAGCCGTTTCGGAGGAGTACGGTAACTAACACTGTGACACGTGAATTTTATATATAAGATTTATTAAGTATATCAAAACTCAATGTTAAAATTTTCGTAGTTACAAAAACCAGTAGTACGTGTTGGATTTACATACGAAGGGTTACACACTTTTATTATCATAATATGTTCATCATACCGACCCCAAATAAAGGGATGAGGGCAGGAAATGATGAAGAAATTTTCAGCTCTTTAAATATCACCGTTCCGAAGATACAGCCTAGTGACGAACAGACGGACAGTGATGTCTTAGTAATAGGACACCGTTTTACCTTTTGGTTCAGAACCCTAAGAATAACATAAACATATTACGGCTGCCAAAACCAAAACCTAGCAAGTGAATTTGAGTGAATTTTTCAAGAGAAGCTTTTTCATTTTGTAATCAACAAGTACGAAGTGCACTTGCTAGGTTTATACATGTACATATCTCTGATTCTATTTAATATAGAAATACAGTTGTTTTTGCATCAGACGCAGTAAAAAAATGTGAAATATCGGTTTAAGAAAATGAGTTAAAAAAAAAATGTCCCATGCTAGGTTTTGGTTTTGGACAGCCGATTATCTGTGCTATTATAAAATTTTAATGCTATCAAGTGATATGAAAAACAAAGACTTTTATGATGAATTTTTAAAGTCTTACTATCACGCTAAGTTTGCGTGTGTAGCAATAATTAACACAGACTAATCGCTGCACACCATACGGATGCATCATAGTATATCATACATACCAACCCTACATATAATATGTAGGCCACAATAAAACTTACATGTACATACAATGACACTATGGAATTAAATTTTTTAGTTAAGTTTAGTTATGCACGTAGAATTGTTAACATTAAGGTACGAGGGGAGGTCCAAAAGTTCGTGGAATGAAAGGGTTTTAGTAAAAATGAAACAGTAAATTTATTTTTCCTTTTCAATATAATCACCCTTAAGCTGAATACATTTATTAGATCTATGAATTAATTTTTCTAAACCATCGTAAAAATATTTTTTATCTTTTCCCTCAAAATGAGCCAAAATTGCCTCCTTTACCTCATTGTCGTCGGAAAATTTCCTTCCCCTTAAGTCTTTTTTTAAATTGGGGAACAAATAAAAATCACTTGGGGCCAGATCTGGACTATAGGGTGGGTGGACTAGTGATTCGAAGCCATGCGTGTGTAGAGCAGCCATTGCAACTTTGCTCTTGTGAACCGGCGCGTTGTCTTGCAAGAGCAACACGCCCTTGGTCAATTTTCCCCGACGTTTTTCTTTGATGGCATCCTTTAATTTTTCTATTATTGTTGCGTAGTATTCTCCGGTTATGGTCCTGCCCTTTTCTTTATAATCAATCAGTATTATCCCCTCACAATCCCAAAAAACAGTAGCCATCAACTTAACAGCCGACTCCGACACTTTGAATTTCTTTGGCGGTGGTGTCCCCTTTTTATGCCATTGCATGGACTCTTATTTGGACTCAGGCTCAAAGTGATGAACCCATGTTTCATCGCCGGTAACAATTCGCTCCAAAATCGGTCCAGGATCGTCGCCACACAACTCCAAAAAATGTTTTGACGCTTCGACGCGCTGCTGTTTTTGAAGCGGCGTGAGCATTCTCGGTACCCATCTTGCACTGACTTTTGTCATACCCAGGTGGTCATGTAGGATTCGCAAAATGGTGGTATCTGATACTCCAACTAATGCAGATAACTGTTTTTTCTTCAAACGGGTGTTCTCCAGTACAATTTTTTCCACTTTTTCGACGATGTCTGATGTGGTGGCCTCAACTGGCCTTCCTGAGCGGGGGTCGTCTTCAATCGACTCCCGACCATGTTTTAAAAGACCATGCCACTTGTAAATCATTGATTTACTAGGGCACTGTTCCCCGTAAACAGTTTCCATTTCATTCAAAATGGTCTGAGCGTTCTTTCCTTGCTTGGTAAGGAATTTAATGACCGCACGGTGTTCAATTTTCTCCATAGTTTCAGTTTTCTTCCGGATTGACGTGTTTAGCAGGCGAGTGTTCGTAAACGAATGACGCAATAGGGCTGAAACTCCATTTATATACTAATTATGAGTCCCCATTTAGTATGACACTAAGCGAGCGCCCCTATCCCCACTCCATCCCCTCCATTCCACGAACTTTTGGACCTCCCCTCGTAGTTAATATTTTCCTTAAAAAGAACAATTTCAATGGAAAACAAAGGTAAGGTGTCAACAAGAAAATTTAACAAAAAACAACGCTCAATCTAGCGTCACAACGTTCACTGAATACAAATGTAGGTATATTTCGTAATATCCAATTAGCTAAAATTCTCGAATTTCCTTCGTTTCATGTTTATCTGTGTCCTTATTTCATAAAATTTATATATTTTAATTCATTTATATCTATACTACTAATACTACTATATTATAAAGCTGAAGAGTTTGTTTGTTTGTTTGTTTGTTTGTTTAAACGCGCCAATCTCAGGAACATTTTGTCCGATTTGAAAAATTCTTTCAGTGTTATGTGTGTATGTGTGTGGATAGTGCATTTAGCGAGGAAGGCTATAGGCTATATAACGCTGCGACTAATAGGAGAGTAGCAGTAGTGATTTTTTTTTACAAAAACGGGGAACGTTTTCTAAATTCAACGCGAATTCAATACGAAGTCGCGGCCAACAGCTAGTATTTTAATAAAATTTTGTGATTTACTGTTAAGGTAAATTTCTTAAAATAAAATGATACTCATAAAGGTAAGTACTATTAATAGAATAGGGTAGATAACATAGGTATACCAGATACCGTTCTAACATTTAAAATTGAGGACAAGTAATTTTAACCTACCTGTATCATAGACACACATAGATACATTTTGACACACATAGATATGTAAGTGGCATTATGCCGACAAAGTAATGTAGTCATAGACACATATGGTCTTACTCATACTGACTTATCGGAGGTTTAAAAGGTTGCTAAAATCGGTTCGCGAAAATTGTCACAACTTGTTATTCATAATAGTCTTTTACGCTAAAACGTTTGTTATCTCTCCGATAAAATCTCAGTTTAAACCTCCGATAAGTCAATATGAATAAGACCATACATCTCAGTAATCCCATGCCGTCATAATAAATTAGGGTCCCATTTTATTTTGTATTACGAAACCCTGAAAAAACCAAGTTTATTTTAAAAGTTAAAATAATTATAGAATACTTATAATATCTTTCCACGAGGTATCATAACAGACAAACCAAAATTAAACTTAGTTGGGAAACTCACAGAGGTATAAAATGAAAGAAATTTCCTCTTATTATTCCGGTATTTATAAAAAGTTTTTTTTTCCAAAAGTTAAAAGTTCAATGAATCAGAATAAACTGGAGAGAATACACAAACAGGGCACGACGGCCATTTTGGTTTTAATACAGTTACGATCAAGTTTATGTAATAATTTTAAATTCTATGGTTGCGATATTTTTAGAGGTTCAAAAAGGCAAAATGGGGCTCTATTACTGACAATTCGCTATCTGTCCGTCTGTTACCAGGCTTTCTCTCAAAAACAGTGTTAGCTTTAGATCTCTTGTGGCAATAAAAGGAAATACTAAAAAATAAGAATAAAATATTTATTTAAAATATTTATTTACATTTTAAACAATTTCATAACTTGATGATATTTTTATAGCCATAAATGAAATTATTATTAAAACGGTATGACGAATATGCTACGGAATCCTTTGTTTATACTCGACTCGTATTTGGCTGGTTGGCTTATACAAACAAAATTCTGTAATAATTCAACCAAAATTCAACAGAGCAAAACGCAAATATATTCATTTCAAAAATAGAACGTCGTAGCAGATTTAATATAGAAATGCGTTTAGTTCGTGCTTCACGTCACACCTAGCGTTAATGGACGGAGAACATGTCATGCATTATATTAATTTTGAACTATCAACCCAGAATTTTATTTTTACGTTTTCTGTAATTTGTATAAGGTTGGGCTGGAATATTTTAAATGTAGAGAAAACTAATTGGCTACGCAACGCTGCGATTTGTCGTACGCCGTTTCAACTCTGCAATTACCAATATTATTAATAAAGGGTAGGATTGATTCGTCTTAATCTCCAAAATAATCTTAATTAAGTTTTTGAATCAATGGCTAAGTAAAAAATAGCTTCTACAATATTAATGATTTCTTTAATTGTAAAAATCGTTAGGTTATTGCATGCTATAATATTAGCTAATCATGTAAGTGCTTTAAATTTGTAACACCTTATTGTATACTATGTTTATAGCAATAAAATATGATGATGATGATGAAAATCATTTTGGCGGATTTTTAGAGCGAAAAATTAAAGATAATAATTTTCTTGTTCAAAAACAAAAAAAAAAACGCTTGAAAATCCTGAATATCTTTTGAAATAATTGCATTGTCATCGGTCCTTGATATGTATGCAAGATTTCAAATTAATCTGACTATCGCATGTGGGTGAAATACGCATTGAAAAATTTCGTTACATTGATAGATACATACCGAACTTATAAAAGCGTGTTAAAAAATTAAAAAAGTATCAACCAACGCTAAGTATAGACTAGAGTGGAGTAGAGTTTCATTATAGAGAAAATCAATTTATTGTATCAAGAAGAGAAAGCGACGACTAAATAACACTAAAATATTGTAATAAATAAATTGCAAAAGAAAGGTATGGAACAAAATAGTTGTATCTTTGCATCATTCACATAAAAACAGCTGCTTCCTTTTATTAAGCACGTATTTTGTTAGATATATTCGCAGTAGTTTTTAGGGTTCCGTACCAACTTATAACGGGACCCTATTATTAAGACTTTACTGTCCGTTCGTGCGTCTGTCACCAGACTGTATCTTTGGAACGGTAATAGCTAGAAAGCTAAACTTTCACAATTAATGTAAGTAAGTAAATCAGTTGATAATGAATTGACATTGACGAAATGTTAATTTATGAATTTTTGCAATTGACTTGCTATGCTTTTACTAAATAAACTAAATTATAGTGGAAAAAATTATAACCATGAGCGGGACTTGAACCCACGACCTCGGAATACCGTTCCGTTGCTCTCCGTTGCGTTGTACACAAAACATCGCACGATGTTTAACTCACATTGAGAAGGTTGTAGTGGAAGATTTAGTAAACATATGCGGGAACCATGATAGCTCAGATGGGAGAGCAACGGAACGGTATTCCGAGGTCGTGGATTCAAGTAAATACCTACTTATTTTCATCATTCTCAAGCCCCCGACAAGGTGAAGCGACGATATCGTCAAGGTCGTGTGGAGTCACCGGATGCAAGCGGCACAAGATCTTGCGTTGTGGCGTTCTATGGGGGAGGCCTATGTCCAGCAGTGGACGGATAGAAGCTGAATGGATGGATGGATGGAAGGTTGGCATGACGAATTAATTATTGTATTAAAATATAGAATCCTTTGTGAGACCAACTCGTACTTACCCGTTTTCATCACACGTATCTCATATGCAAACTAATGTTGTCTTCGCAATAAACACGTTTTTCATAAAAATAACAAACAAAATGTAATTATTTTTCTTTGTTATTCCTACATTATTGTTCATTTATTAAGCTATTGCATAGCTTCTATCGAGGGCCTTGAGCGCGGGGACCGAATCCAGAAATTCCGTAACGAAAAAAAACCTCACGCTCCCCACTCCGACGGGCACGGAGGTGTGGCTTGAAGGCCGTGCATTGTCTAACGTCGTTTCTTTTCGGCAGTCTTCGACACGGTGTTTGTGTGCGTGCAACTAGCCGTATTGTACGACTCTACGAAGCTCGCACGAATCGAGACGAGCTGCTCCGAAATCGGACGAATACATAAGCAGCTGCTTATGAGAAAGTATATAGGTGTATAGGTATTTATGTACAACAGTGAATAGCTGTACTTTTTATTTAATTAATAAAAGAAAAAAAAATGTTTTCTTATCGGTCACCACGCTCAAAAAGTGTAACTTGAATTAATATCAAAGAAAAAGAAATACTGCATAAATAAAATAAATAAATAATTATAATTGCATAAGTTGATACAAAATGCTATGCAATAGCTTTACCGCGGCAGTCCCCGAGTGCCAACCGTCTTTTTTCATAATCGCGTAATTAAATGGCTGAGAATGCATCTAACATATAACCTGTGCATATAACATACTTTCATAAGTTTTAAATTTAGTTAGGTTAAGTTAAGTTTTTGACGCGTTAGTATTTGCCTCAATATCCGGCGATCCTCACTGAAGAATATACGTAGCAATTAAAAGGTTTTATGGTAATATGATAGTTTCCAGGCAACCATAAGATAAAAAAATAATAATTTTAATATCTTCCGAATTACGGAAAGTGTCTGCAGCCGTTCTTTGTAGAGTAGGTACGCTTAAAAGCTTACCACTGCGAATATATTTTAAGAGTTTTCTTTTTCTTTTATCGCTCTACATCTACAAGCAATTGAATTGTTCTCAAAATACAATTCCTACACTATAGTGTTTTATTCAGTGCATTTGCAGATGTACCTCTATTTCAAATTGTGTGACACATGAATTTTAAAATAAATTTTATTCTACAAATGTTGGATACAGATAATCTACTATTTAAAAATAAGTCGGGTTTTCCTTCCTGACGCTATAACTCCAGAACGCACGGACCGATTTCCACGGTTTTGCATTCGTTGGAAAGGTCTCGGGCTCCATGAGGTTTATAGTTCTTTTTTTTTATTTTTATTTTTTACTCTTTTTTGGTCTGGCAAAACAACGTTTGCCGGGCCAGCTAGTTATTTATAAATACAACAATTTTGAGGTATCATTTTTTAATATTTCTCTACATAAAACTACTTTTTACGGATTTAGACGCGTATATTTGTTTTAAATTTTGGCCCGACGTTTCGGAGACTTTGCAGTCACCATGGTCACGGGTGAGACAGTCTGACCCGTGACCATGGTGACTGCAAGGTCTCCGAAACGTCGGGCCAAAATTTAAAACAAATATACGCGTCTAAATCCGTAAAAAGTAGTTTTATTTAAACAGATGAGTCGCGCAAGTGTTAGAAAATATTATTTCTCTACACTTTAACTATATGTCTTATGTCACTTTAACTATAATACCTAAATAAATAAATATTCACGGACATTTCACATAACGTCCTCTGGTCCCAAGCCAAGCTTATATTATTATGATTGTGTTATGGCTACCAGTATTATGTAGTTCGTATATCCGTAACGTTTCGGAGACTTTGCAGTCACCATGGTCACAGGTGAGACTGTGGTGAGAATGGTGACTGCAAAGTCTCCGAAACGTCGGGTTAAAATTTATAACAAATATACGCGTCTAAATCCGTAAAAAGTAATTGATTAATTTTGCAATTGACTTGCTATGCTTTTAGTTAATAAATTAAATTGTAGTGGAAAAAGTGATCAAATGGAAAAAGTGATAAAAGTCCCGCTTGCGGTGATCACTTTTTCTACTACAATTTAATTTAGGTATTCCGTAAAAAGTAGTTTTATTTAAACAAATGAGTCGCGCAAGTGTTAGAGAATATTATACTTGTGAAAATCTGCTGCACGTTAAAACTATCTGAAGAACGGCACTATCCATTGGTTGATAGATTGTCTATGAAGATATCAAATAACCTAAATCAATATATTAAATCTTAATAACTTTAGTAAGTATCAAGTAATCTGTGATACCAAGGGGTTATATAATAATTATTGCGATATCTTAGCGCTTACAACTATCGTGATATCAGTATCAGATTGTCTCGATGGAGAACTCTAATTGAACAGTTATACTATTTGTATTAGGGTTGACTACATTAAGCTGTATTTAAGCTATTACAGATAGGTACATACTTGCTAGGCACAAAAATAAAACTTTTCTAGCCGCTTGCCCGCAGCATTGATGCGTCAGAATGCTGTGTCAAAAATCTATACATATTTCTATTAATATTAAATAATAATCTCAGGAACTACTATTGGTTAGAATTCTTTTTGTGTTGGACAGTACATTTATCGAGGAATACTAAAGGTTATAGCATCACGCTGCGACCAATAGGACCGAAGCATTAGGGAAAATTGTTGCAAAACCGCTTTTTCCTGGATAAATGGAGTGTCCATCCAACACTAAATGAATTTTTCAAACAAAATCAGTAGTTCCTGAGATAAGCGCGTTCAAACGAACAAACAAACTCTTCAGCTTTACAAAATTATAGCTGTTGCCCGCGACTCCGTACCCGTCGAATTTAGACATTTTTTCCCGTTTTTGCAACATTTTTCACTATTGCTTCGCTCCTATTGGTCACAGCGTAATATTATATAGCCTATAGCCTTCCTCTATAAATGTACTATCTATGTAAAAAAGAATTTTTCATATCGGACCAGTGGTTCTTGAGATTAGCGCGTTCAAACAAACAAACAAACTTTTCTGCTATATAATATTATATAGTACTAGCAGTGCCCGCGACTTCGTACGCGTGGAATTAAGAAACGAAAAATTAAATGAACTAAGAATAACGCCATTTTACAGCTAATTAGTAAATCGTCAGTGTGGTTCTCTTTTCTTGCACAGTTCTAAAGAAGTAACACACACGGCCCCAATGTCATTTTAGTAAATGATATCTCAGAGCTTCATCATGCCTTTTTAGGTTTTTGTACAAACCCTTATACTCTCAATACGGTGTCCGTCTGTCTGTCTATCCACTCGTTAAACTTTTTTTTACTCAGCCACGGCTGAAGTTGTTAATTTGAAACTTATACCAAATGTAGATCTATGCGGTCCCTTGCTGCAAAAGATACAACCAATAATTTAGATCTACGCATTCAGAAGATATAACCGAACTACAGCCATTTTTGAGTATTTTCCACTTTCGCTAGGGAATCAAAATTTACAGGTTACTTCCCACTATCCTAGAGACTTGAAATTTGGCATGGTCCAAGCCTACATAGTGTTGATAAAAATACAAAAAACTTATAATTTAATACCACATCACATGAAAGATTTGCTAAAAACTAATACGAAATTATGAAGTAGCTGAAATGTAAGCGATCCCCTTTATTGCAGCTACAAAGTTAAGTTGGTGAGTTGCTATATGCTTAATAACTGTTTATTTGTATTTAGTTCTTTATATTTTTCGGTCAAGTAGGTACAGAACCCTAAACGTTCCAGTATACCTCGCTCTTGATAGGTTTTTGTTAGGTAACCTACCTAACAAAAACCTATCAAGAGCGAGGTATAATTAATAATTTGGGCAGATAATCGCGAAAGAGTCACAGAGAGACAGAATTGCTTACGTTGCTAAGTTATTGAATGCGACTTTCTTCACATGGAATTTGAAATCACTTCATTTAATGAGTTAAATCGAGGTAGTAAAATTACAACAATCCTAGAACAGATAATAATCACGTATTTCTTTCCTTGTACCAGTCGAAGCCATCAAGAAAAATGCTTCACCTTCCCGGCGAATAACACTTGATTGAAATTATTGTCAAAATAAGAAGTATCATAAACAGGACTTAAACCCACGACCTCGGAATAACGTTCTGTTGTTCTCTCAATTAATTAAGTTAATCGCAAAATGAATAAATAAAAATTCTTCATTATATTAAAGCGTATATAAATAAGAATTTTCCACACAATGTCCTATAGTCCCAAGGTAAGCTTTATATGCTTGTGTTATGGGTACCAGAATACGGATAGAATATATAAACTACTTTTCTTTTGTAAATACATACTTATAATACATAGTAAACACCCACCCTTATAATACCATAAACATGGCTCTTAATTTTTTATCCGTGAGGACCTATAATTCGCTTGCTGATGAATATTTCTTTTTTGTTCATATTGATTGAGAAGCTGTTGGTCTTCCTTGAAATAAATAAATCTCATAAATAAATAAAAAATTAGAATATTTTGTTGTTCTATCTTTAAATGTTTAAGCAGCGTACGCAAAATAGTTAACTCTTTTAGTTGATTTTTTTCCGAAAAACCCAAATATTTTACGGAACCCTAATTTTTCCAAAATAAAATCTAGCCTACTTTAAGCGCAGATAATGTAGCTATCAAATGGTGAAAGAATTTTAAGAAACGGTCTAGCAGTTTTTGAGCCTATTGACCATACGCCGACGCCGACGCCGACGCCGCTGTCGATGCCAACACCTATAAAACTAACTCAGCACCGATACGTCGGGGTTTGAGCAACGTAACGACCATACGCCGGAGGCGTCGACGAAGCCTGCGCCGACGACGACGCCGACGACGACGCCGACGCCTAAGCCGACGACGACGCCGAAGCCGCCACCGATGCCGACGCCGACGCCGACGTCGTCGCCTACGCCGCTGTAGATGCCAACGCCTATAAAAACCAACTCAGCACCAATACGTCGGGATTTGAGCAGCGTAACGACCATACGCCGACGCCGACGCCGATGCCAACACCTATATAAACCAACTCAGCATCGATACGTCGGAATTTGAGCAACGTAACGACCATACGCCGACGCAGACGACGACGCCGACGCCGCTGTCGATGCCAACACCTATAAAAACCAACTCAGCACCGATACGTCGGGATTTGAGCAACGTAACGACCATACGCCGACGATGACGCCGGCGCCTTTAAAGACCAACTCAACACTGATCCGTCGGGGATTGAGCAGCGTAACAACCTGTACAATACTTTTACACACACTAAGGCGCCGTGACACATAGTATCTTTATAAATTATTGCATATGTGTTAATCTGATATGTAAGCTATATTATTGCAAAGTTTCACGAAAATCCATCCAGTAGTCTTTACGTGAAAGAACAACAAACATCCTTACATTCATACATTCAACAATACATCGAAACAATGTAGTATAGATAGAGGACCGGGGAAGCGTTCTCGTTGCTCAGCGAACAGTATATAACTTTATTTTATCACGCGTAATTCTTTTTTCGTCATATCTCCGAAGATATTCATTTAAATTGCATGCTGTAAAGAGCAGTTATTATCTATATTAAATGCGTAAGCTAACTAAGGTATTTAATTTGATAAAAAATGTTAGCATATACACATAAATAGCTTTTGAAAACATCCTATTGAATTTGATAATTTTGTTGACGTTCTTATGGGTACAGCGGGTTTTCCTTAAAAGATAGATATATGGCCTCGCGGACTTTTTTAAAGATCTATAGGTAACAAACAATTTCTCCATACATTACTTTGTTGTAACTCACATGGGTAAGGCAGCGTTTTCATTTAAAGCTCGCGCGCGTGACTTTTTTCCCCGTTTCTTGCAACATTTTACACTGATGCTTCGCTTCTATTCGTTGCAGCGTGATGTTATATAGCCTATAGCCTTCCTCGATAAATGTACTATCCAACACTGAAAGAATTTTTCAAATCGGACCAGCGGATCCTGAGATTACCGCGTTTAAACAAACAAACAAACAAACAAACAAACAAACAAACTCTTTCGCTTTATAATATTAGTATAGATAGACTATAGATAAAAGCTAAGTAAATTAAAGGAACACATATTCAATTTTCATGTCCATCCCTAATATTAAGTCAAATGCCAGTAGTTAAAGCTAAATTGATCAATTAAAACTTGTTTGAAACATTTCAAAGATAGTTTAGAAACTACTTCAAATGGTTGCAATATATTTAACGTTGTTTTATGTTACACTGTTTTGTTAATCAAACCGATTCGATACATTAATTTTAGCTTTTATTACTTGTTTATTGGTAGCCATTGTAGCAATGGAATCTTTAAACGCAACTTTTAACCCTTTATATACCTCAGATTAATCTGACATTGTAGAATTGTGAATATACACAGATAACATTCTCTGTGAAAGACGGTAAATATAAAAAATTAACCTTATGCGCGTCTAGTCAGCGCGACATAGTAGAGCATAACCCAGCCTAAAGTGGAGGAGGCCCGTGGCCGACGGTAGGTCGTAAAACGGCTGGCGAGAGAGAGAAGTTAGGTTAACATGGCCATGTTTGATGATTATTGTCGAAGTAAGGATAGCATTGTGAATATGTCCATGTGGTGCAGGATTCAGAACACAAGTGTCACCATCCCTTTTCCTTTCCAGGGTGCTGCTAAAGCCCGCTGAGGAATATTAAACACAGATAGTTAGATAATAGCTGTGAGCTACGAAAATAAATCCTGTGCCAACACGCCTGATTACACGAAACAGTAGACCATAATATTCACGGAATATTCACGGACCCTTTACACAACGTCCTCTGGTCCCAAGCTAAGCTTATATGCTTGTGTTATGGGTACCAGAATACGGATATAATACATAAACTACTTTTCTTTTGTAAATACATACTTATAATACATAGTAAACACCCAGACGCAGTACAAACATCTGTATGACATTTATGGATATCACACAAATGATTGTCCTGACCGGGAATCGAACCCGAGACTTCGTGATCGGCAGTCCATTACATAAGCCACTCCACCACGAAGCCCGTCAATAATACCTCTCAAAGTAGAGGAGACCCTCTACTTTGAGAGGTAATTATGGTCGACGTTAAGGGGATAGAGAGAGAGAGAATCTTAAATTTTCTAGACTTATCAATAACCGATGATAATGGCTATTTCAAAAAATAAAGTTGGGATTAAAAGAATCAACTAGTACTTAAGAGGGGACTACTGTCCTAATTAGATATGACCCAGATATATATAAGACCTAGATACTGTGAGAAAAACTCGTTCCTCTGGAGACAATATCCACGAAGAAAACAGGGGACTACAATGCCCATATTTTTGTATGGGACATAGTTTGGTGTCGTGCCCTCTTAAGCGCGTTTAAACGTTCCGTTAAATTAATAAGTAGGTAAGAACAAAGCTAATTTTAAAAGTAATAATTTGCTTAGTTGGATAACTAAAAAGCACGCTTAAAAATCCTGGATAAATATTTGAAATTATTTTTGTCGATTCTTGAATAAGTGTACAAAATTTTAGATGGATATTGAAAATGGGATAAAATCACTTTCAATGCTTCTGTTACATTGTTTGGTAGATAAATAATTAAAAATGTAGATAGATAGATACGAACAAAGCTAATAAAACTTAAAAAAATATAGTGAGCACAATTCTCACCTATTTCTTTAGGGAAATAAAATAGAAACAAGCGTTTTAATTAAAAAGTTAATTTAATCATTTTAATGAGATACTCTCAAACGTTGGACGGATCGTTTTGATATTATTAATTATTTTCATTACAAAAGAATGTATTAATTACTATTTTTTTTATTAAGCTTACTGTTTGAAAAAATTTAGGAAGTTGTTTTGTTTTTCTCATTTATCTCTTTTATTTTATTCTCCTTATAGCGCTATACAAGCGAAGTATGTATTCGCTAAAATATTGCGAAAACGGGGAAAATTTCCTAAGCATCACGTGGAGGAATTTACAGGCAACAGCTAGTGAGGTATACCGTTTAACACTGCAGGACGCAAATAGTTGTTAAAACATACCTACATATACGAAAGTTGATCATCCAATTTTAACTAAGGATTTTCATACAAAGCTTCATTAATTCAGATTGGTTTCAGGCGTTTAATATGCATGGTGCAAAAAAAGTTATAAATATAAAATGTATAATCGAACCGTTAGCATAAACGAAACTACAGTTTCATTCTGTTCTTAAACCGACTTCAAAAAAGTGGAGGTTCTATGTTCGACTGTATAATATATGTATTTTTAGCAGCACAGCATCATTATCTTCTTTATCTTTATCTTTACTTTACTTATTATACAACAAAGTCCTAAATTGTGTATGTATGTCCCTATGTGAGCTTATATCTTCAAAAATACGCAACGGATCTTGATTCGGTTTTTTTAATAGATAGAATGGTTCAAGAGGATGGCTTTTTTTGCATAATTTATTGGGATTTGGTGTATATTTAATGAGATATGATTAAATTTTGGAAGCGCGCGAGCTTTAAATGAAAACGCTGCCTTATCTATGTGAGGTACAACAAAGTAATGTAAGGAAGAATTGTTTATTACCTATACTTCTTCAAAAAAGTCCGCGAGAGCATATGTCTATCTTTTAAGGAAAACCTGCTTAATTATCAAATTAAATATCAAATTCATTGCTAAATTATCAAATTCAATAGGGTGTTTTCAAACACTATTTATGTGTATATAGTAATATTTTTTATCTATTTAAATACTTTAGTTAGCTTACGCATTTAATATAGATTATAACTGCTTTTTACAGCATGCAATTTCAGTGAATATTTTAGGAGATATGACGAAAAAAGAAATACGCGCGGCAAAATAAAATACTCAAACTATTGGCTGAGCAACGTGAACGTTTCCTCGGTCTTCTATCCATACTCCAATGTTTTGATGTTTGCTTAATGTTGGATGTATGAATGTAAGGATGTTTGTGGTTCTTTCACGTAAAGACTGCTGGACGGATTTTCATGAAACTTTCCAATTATATAGCTTACAGGTCGTTACGCCGTAATCCCCGACGTATCAGGCGTCGTCGTCGGCGTATGGTGGTTACGCTGCTCAAATCCCGACGTATCGGTGCTGAGTTGGTTTTTATAGGCGTCAGCGTATGGTCGTTACGCTACTCAAATCCCGACGTATCGGCGCTGAGTTGGTATTTATAGGCGTCGGCGTCGCCATCGGCATCGGTGACGGCGTCGGCGTTGGCGTATGGTCGTTACGCTGCTCAAATCCCGACGTATCGGTGCTGAGTTGGTTTTGATAGGCGTCGGCGTCGGCTTCGGCGTTGGCGTCGGCGTATGGTCGTTACGCTGCTCAAATCCCGACGTATCGGTGCTGAGTTGGTTTTTATATGCGTCGGCGTCGGCTTCGGCGTATGGTCGTTACGCTGCTCAAATCGTGACGTATCGGTGCTTAGTTGGTTTTTATAGGAGTCGGCGTCGGCATATGCGTCGGCGTCGGCGTCGGCAACCATTCAAAAAAAATCTTATTTATATGTATACGCTATAATAATAATCAAGTATTTTTGTTTATTAATTTTGCGATTAACTTAATTAATTGAGAGAACAACAGGACGTTATTCCGAGGTTTAAGTCCTGTTTATGGTAATCCTTATTTTGACAATAATATCAATCAAGTGTTATTCGCCGGGAAGGTGAAACATTTTTCTTCATGGCTTCGACTGGTACAAGGAAAGAAATACGTAATTATTATCTGTTCTAAGATTGTTGTAATTTTACTACCTCGATTTAACTCATTAAATGCAGTGATTTCAAATTTCATGTGAAGGAAGTCGCATTCGACAACTTCGCAACGGAAGCAATTCTGTGTCTCTGTGACTCTTTCACGATTAACTGCTCAATTGATGTAATGACAACTGATACACATACACAAATTAACATAAATAATATAAGACGTAAGAAAACCTGTAAAGAGCGAGGTATACTCGAACGCTTAGGGTTCCGTATCTACTTGACCGAAAAATATAAAGAACTAAATACAAATAAACAGTTAATTAAGCATTATAGCAACTCACCAACTTAACTTTGTAGCTGCAATAAAGGTAATCGCCTACATTTCAGCTACTTCATAAGTTCGTATTAGTTTTTAGCAAATCTTTCATGTGATGTGGTAATAAATTACAAGTTTTTTATTTTTATCAGCACTATGTAGGATTGGTCCATGCCAAATTTCAAGTCTCTGGGATAGTGGGAAGTAACCTGTAAATTTTGATTCCCTAGCGAAAGTTGAAAATACTCAAAAATGGCTGTAATTCGGTTATATCTTCTGAATGATCTAAATTATTGATTGTATCTTTTGCAGCAATGGACCGCATAGATCTACATTTGGTATAAGTTTCAAATAGATAGCTTTAGCCGTTGCCGAGTAAAAAAAAAGTTTAACGGGCGGATAGACAGACAGAATGACACCGTATATATCGCTTATATCTTCCAAACTACGCAACGGATTTGGATTCGGCTGTTTTAATAGATAGAGTGGTTCAAGATGATGATTTTTTGTGTTGTTAAGGTTTGATGTATATTTCATTTACCACGCATACGAAGTTGCGTGGGACATCTAGTTTATCAAGGCTTAGAGGGTTAAGTTTAGAGATTTCCGTATCTCGCAGAAGATTTTTGTTTCTGATGAATGACTTCGAGATGAAACGGAGTGGTGACACTTGTTTTCTTTAATATTCCGTAGATTTCAGCATAGTTGGCAACGAGCGAGTGATAAGTTTAGTGTCGTGTGATGTTGTATATAAAATAACTGCAGTTAATTTTACATTATTACTGTTAACTCGATATTATTTAATTTATTTTATTACAAAAGAGAACTAAAAGGCAAGCACGCCTCAAGTGGAAGTTTGTAATTAGTTCGCGACTGCATCCGCGTACTATCTTCAAATTCATTCTAGATCTATCAAAGTCTGTAAATTGCTTTGAACGGTTTAGAATATGAAGTTCCTTAGAATTTTCTATTCAAAGAAATTTACGATCAGAAGATCCTTAATAGGTTATTTAGATATAAAATTCCATGAACAATTTTTGAGCTAATTAAAAAACCGCTCTTCAATGCTATATTATTAACACGCGTATATATTCGGTAGGTATCTATCAATGTATTAATCTATGTAACGGAATCTTTGAAAGTGATTTTCACCAACTTGCAGTAGTCGGATTGATCTGAAATTTTGCACACCTAACAAGGACCGATGACAACGTAATAATAAAAAAAATATTCACGATTTTCAAGCGTGTTTTTCAGTTTTTGAAATAAGTAGATTATTTTATTAGCACCTTCCATTTACGTTGCAATGTTAGTATTGTAAGTTTAAGTTAAATTTTACAATTTTTAGCAGTTTTTTGATATCTATACTCCATACAAATATTATATAGCCGAAGAGTTGTTTTTTTAATTTCTGTATTCCACGCGCACGACGTCGCGGAGAACTGCTAATTTTTTATGCTGGAATGACTCATCGTCATATATGACGGTTGCGAAAATAATTAATATACATTTCTTAATTAAATTATTACGACTAACCATGTCACTGTCATTGCTTTATTTTGCCTGACACGCAAGGCCGCTATCTAAATAACATATAGGTACTAAGGCTATTTACAAGGTTGAAAGTAAGAACTTTTCGTAAAAATGCGCAAAGTGAAGAAAAAACTTATACTCCCTTTTTGCGAAGAAGAGTCACCGAGAAACAAATAGATGTGTATTCAAATAATAAGATAAAAATAATAAAAGCACAAAAGGCTAATATTTTATTAAAATAATTTAATTTAATTTGTTAAATATTATCAATTTATTTTTGCTATGCTTTTACTTGGCCTATGTCCAGCAGTGGACTGAGAAAGGTTGATGGATGGATTGATGGATGGATGCTTTTACTTAATAAACAAAATTCTAGTGGTAATAATTGAGTTTTTAAAAAAAAAAACAGTTTTATCGACTTCATCTAAAGATGGCTTTGAAATTGGAGGGTTTTCCTTAATTTCTCAGGAGATAACCATCAGATCCTGACCTGGTGCCAATGGGACTACTGGAACCACAAACTTAAAAAAAAAAGAATCATTAAAATCGCTTTACCTAGTTAAAAGTTATGAGGTAACAAACATGAAAAAAAACTTACAGATGAATTGAGAAACTTATTTTTTAAGTTGGTTAAAAATTATTACCATGAGCACTTGAACCTACAACCTAGAAATATCGTTCTATCGCTCTCCCAACTGACTTAATTTGTTAAGATTGAGAGGGAAGTACATACAAAAATAACGACAATGTTATTCTTTAGATATTTATATATTTCGGGTGTACGACGGGCCTCGTGGTGTAGTGGTTCTGGTAACGGACTGCCGATCAAGAGGTCGCGGGTTCGATTTCCGCTCGGGACAATCATTTGCGTGATTTTTCTAATTGTCATACAAATGTTTGTACTGCGTCTGGTTGTTTCTATGTATTATAAGTATGTATTTACAAAAAACAAAGTAGTATATGTATTCTATCCGTATTCTGGTACCCATAACACAAGCATATAAGCTTAGCTTGGGACCAGAGGACGTACCAAACTCATCATTAATACACTACTCAAATATAAATATCTATTATTAGCCCTGGAAGTAAAAAGACTTTTATTTAAACATAACTTTTAAATATAATTAACGACTGAAAAAGCTTGACCAAAAATCTGGGTTGATTGTCAAAAATTAATTAAATGCATGACATGTTCGCGGACATTATCATTCGTGTGACGTCACGAGCGAAACGCATTTTTAGTGTTAAATATTGTAACGTTCTCTCTTTGTGAGAGAACGTTACAATATTTATATACGGATATAAATACAAAAATAACGACTTTGTTTTATAATAATAGATTATTTGGAGTAAATATTGGGCTCCTTACTTAGCTGCAAGTGGATAACAAAATACAATATCTTTACAAGAATATTAGAACAAAAAGTGTTTTAAGATCTTTTTATGAATACGTTTTATTGTTCCGTGAAAAATTGGCTTTCGCTTACACAAAGAAATAACACTGAAGATATGTTACGAGTGTTTGATATATTATGAATTTGGGTAGAGGCACATGCGAAATGGTACACGTATCTCCTATACTAATATTATGAAACTGAAGAGTTTGTTTGTTGATTTGTTTGTTTGTTTGTTGGTTTGTTGGTTTGTTGGTTTGTTGGTTTGTTGGTTTGTTGGTTTGTTGGTTTGTTGGTTTGTTGGTTTGTTGGTTTGTTGGTTTGTTGGTTTGTTGGTTTGTTGGTTTGTTGGTTTGTTGGTTTGTTGGTTTGTTGGTTTGTTGGTTTGTTGGTTTGTTGGTTTGTTGGTTTGTTGGTTTGTTGGTTTGTTGGTTTGTTGGTTTGTTGGTTTGTTGGTTTGTTGGTTTGTTGGTTTGTTGGTTTGTTGGTTTGTTGGTTTGTTGGTTTGTTGGTTTGTTTGTTTGTTTGTTTGTTTGTTTGGAAGCGCTAATCTCAGGAACCAGTGGTCCGATTTGGGAAATTCTTTCAGTGTTCGATAGTACATTTATCGAGGAAGGCTCTAGGCTATATAACATCACGCTGCGACTAATAGTAGCAAAGCATTAGTAAAAAATGTTGTAAAAAAATATTCTAAATTTCACTCGTACGAAGTCGCGGGCAAAAGCTACCTAGTTGCTTCAAATAAATGTAGTACTTCCTTTGTTTAGCATCATGTTCTAGTGTTGACATACTGACAAGTAGAGATAAAAATAAATCGCATTTTACAGTACGGCCTCAACAAGGTAGATCGACAATATAATCAAAATCACTTGTAGATAAAGAAAGGCTAAGATATTATAATAATACAAGAGTGTAGAAATTACCCCTTTTTATAAGGGAGAAACGGAAAAGTTTAAAAACAAAAATAATAATAATATATTTATTTGATTTTTCTTCCACAAAGGTTACATTAAATCAAGTACAATAATACATACAAGCTAGTACGGTACAGTTCCTTTGTGGGAGACTGGCATCTGAACTAGGATTACCTGTCATACAGATTACCAGGCCCCCATTCATCAACTAACAGTATATTATTGAGTAGTGATAACAATCCAATGTTAAAGAGAAAATAAAAATTTTAGATACTAAGCTAAGATACAATACCTATAATTATATTTGCATGCAGGGGTCAGTGGTTGTGGGTGTGTATGTGTGTGTGTATATATGTGTGTGTGTATGTAAATGTAATGTTAAACACACAATTCTTGTCATGACGGATTAAGAATACAAGTGTCACCCCCTTTCTTGCGCAAGGTGCTGTAAGAGCTAGCTAAGGAATATTATAAGCAGTTAACATTAACTGTGAGTGCCGGAAAACTCGAAATGAAGCCCTATATCAACACGCCTGGTCAGCGCGGCATAGTAGACCAAAAGCCCTCCCAAAGCGGACGAGGTCCGTGCCCAACAGTGGTACGTTAATAAACTAGAGAGAGAGAGAAACACACAATGCGTGTCATGACGTAAGAGACAGAAAACTTGAATCAAAACTCTAAGTATTCTGGTACCCATAACACCAGCATATAAGCTTAGCTTGAGACCAGAGGACGTTGTGTGAATTGTTCATGTCCTATGCTAAACTAACACACCTGGTGAGCCCGGCATTCTCTCCCGAATTGGAGGAGGCCTGTGGCCAGCAGTGGCACGGTAATGGGCTAGAGAGAGATATAAAGATCGTGACTAGTCCTAATCTGAAAATCTGTTCAAGAATAAATAAATAAATATTCATGGACATTTCACACAACGTCCTCTGGTCCCAAGCTAAGCTTATTATGCTTGTGTTATGGGTACCAGAATACGGATATAATACATAAACTACATTTCTTTTGTAAATACATACTTATAATACATAGAAAACACCCCGACGTAGTTCAAACATTTGTATGACATTTATGAATATCACACAAATGATTGTCCCAAGCGGGAATCGAACCCGCGACCTTGTGAACGGCAGTCCAATGACTATTAATTATTCATTTCTTTTTGTGGCTGCGGTCATATCTTTTTTGAAAAGCTATTCTGCCAAAGCAATTTTAAACTTCCATCTTTTTTTATAAGACAAGAATACTTAAAGATAAATACGACAATTTATTTACCAATTTTATGGGAATGAGCTTTAGTACAAACCTCAAAAAGGTTTTATTAAACCCCTGCAGCTATTGACGATCCAAAGGCCACATCAGAAGCATTCTCATATGATTCTGTACCCCTTTGGAATTAATTTCATATCTCAATTTCATAATTTTGTTCTTAAAAGTTACTTTATTTACATTTGTTCTTCAAAAATTACTTTCGAATAAAATAACGCTAAGCTTAGGTGTAGTGAAGCTTCGGGTTTGAATCCCACACGACACCTTTTTTAAGGTATCGTACCAGAAAGTAAAATGGGCTCAGATTCTATTTTTGCACGGGACAATCATTTGTGTGATCTTTATAATTGTCATACAAATGTTTGTATAGCGTCTGGGTGTTTCTATGTACTACAAGTATGTATTGCAAAAGAAAAGTAGTATTTGTAGTATATCCATATTCTGGTACCCATAACACAAGCACATAAGCTTAGCTTGAGACCAGAGGACGTTGCGTAAAATGTCCATGAATGTTTACTTATTTATCTATTATTATCTATTAAAGAAAACCGCATCAAAATCCGCTGCGTATTTATGAAGATTTAAGCTCAAATAGGGACATACAATTATATATAAAAACACGGGACATACCTACATATAAAAATAACGATTTTGTTTCTAATAAGTAAAGATACTATGAGCTTTATGTAGTTAATTATTATGAAAATCAAGCCTAACTGAAATTTTAGACCCAGAATAATATTGCAACCCTAAAATCAAAGTCAGTTATTTCAATGAAAATTACTAGACTAAAATATGCAAAATGAAACAAATTAAATACATTTCATTCCTCAAAGATTAATTAATATTTTCTCATTACACGAGTATCTTTTGTCAGGATGCCAGTGAAAATATCCGTTCATCATTGTTATGATCTATTTACAGATTTACCTCATTAAATTCCGCACACATTGCGATCAATGCACACCGAACATAAGCGCTTTCTTGCACATTTATGAAAACTGGATTTTGCTACGACTAATAAATATTCATTACTCCATTAGAGCAATGATCTAACAGGAATTGACATTATTAGGTGTCCATCACAAAAAATGGTACGAGAACAATGATCATACTCATTATGTACGGACTCCGTCGTGTCTCAGTGTGCGTGAGGCAATTTTGGGCGTGACGTGACGCAACGCGGCAGTATTTTTGTCAAAGCAAATGACGTGTATGCTGCTATTGATTTAATACTCTAAGATTACTCCATAGCACAGAATATAGAATTATTCTGTGCTCCATAGGCCCCAAAACCCGCGCCTTCCTTCACATTTGATGCGTTTAATCGTCAACAAAAGTGTCGTAATGCTCTATCTACTGTTGGTAATCTGTGGCTCTATTATATTCAAGATAAGTTTCATAACGATATCTTCTCGTATTCATTAAGAGAGAATACTTTTTATGACGTGTACCTATTAATAATAAGTTTTCTTCAATGTCTTTTGATCTTTATTACATACTAGCTGTTGCCTGCGACTTCGTACGCGTGAAATTTAAAAATAAAACCTTAACAAAAAGAAGTTTACTGTACCGCTCGATAGATGGCGCTGTACAGTTTTTCAAATCGCGCTATAGTTTCGTTACACACATAAACACTTATGCTCGTTAAAATTATTGTTGAAACCGTCTCGTTTTTACAATTATAAATTAGGATACCATTGATCACTATAAACTTACTTATGTAAACTAGCTGTTGCCTGCAACTTCGTACGCGTAATATTTAGAATCCAAACCTCAATTAATTATTCAAAAAAATACATCATCTTGTATCTTGGTATGGTGGTTCATATAGCGGACTGCCGTTCATGAGTTCTCGGGTTCTATTCCCGGTCAGGACAATCATTTGTGTGATGTTTTTAATTGTCAAACAAATATTTGTACTGCGTCTGGGTGTTTACTATGTATTATAAGTATGTATTTACAAAAGAAAAGTAGTTTATGTACTATATCCGCATTCTGGTACCCATAACACAAGCATATAAGCTTAGCTTGGGACCAGAGGACGTTGTGTGAAATGTCCATGAATATTTATTTATTTATTTACACTGTCTATTAAAAAACGGCTTTGAAATACGTTGCATAGTTTTGAAGATATAAGCTCACAAAAGGACATACAAAAATAACGACTTTGTTATAATCATTAAAGATTCTATAAGTACGAGTATATATTTACTATAAGCATTGGAAGTAAGGGACTTTTATTTATACATAATTTTTAAATATATTTTATAAGCTTTTTCAGTCGATCGTAAAAGTCGTATCGTTTTATGATAAGTAATTCAAAGATACTTTTCATAACTGTATACTTCCATCCATCAGCCTCTCGTCGTCCACTGCTGGAAATAGGCCTCCCCCATAGAAAGCCACAACGCACGGTCTTGTTTGCGACCTTGAAGATATCATCGCTCCACTTTGTCGGGGGTCGCCCAACGCTGCGTCGTCCGGTAAAGTCCTAGAGTGGCGACCACGTACCGGACGAACTTTATATACTTACTATAAGTAAATACGGACTTTTATAAAAACTCCACTATCTTTTACCTGCCGCTGACCAATCCTCTGTACACTGAAACATCGTTTAAATATTTATTACTAATTGCAAAAAAAAACACTTTTTACGGATTCTAGACGCGTATAATTATTTTAAATTTTAGCCCGATCGATGTCTAAATCCGTTAAAAGTGAAATGAAATGAAATGAAATGAAATGAAATGAAATGAAAAATCATTTAATCACGTAGACACAATTTTTTAGAAAAATTATGTGCTTATGACATGTCCAATTTTTTTCCCTACCACCGGTTCAGGACGCAATCTGCTGAGAAGAACCGGCGTAAGAAACTCAGCAGAGCTTTTAATCAAATCAATATTTTTAAATTAAATGTCAATTATACTTACAATGCTAATAACTTTACAATATAGAATATGTATTGCTCCAGAGCAACCTACTCCCAAGCTTTATCATCTATAATATAATCAGAAATTTTATAATACGCCTTTTTACATAATTTAGTTTTAATGAATTTTTTAAATTTAGAATTATTTAATTCTCTTACATCAATAGGGAGTTTATTATAAAATCGTATACAATGACCCATGAAAGAGTTACATATTTTGTGGAGACGGGTTACATGCATCACAAGATTGTGTTTATGCCTTGTATTAACATTATGGTGGTCGCTTTTTTTTGTAAAATTATGAATATTTTTATGAACATACAATAAATTTTCATATATATATTGCGAAGCGACCGTTAAAATATTTATGTCTTTGAATTTCTCCCTTAGAGAATCCCGCGGACCTAGGTTATATATAGCTCTAACAGCGCGTTTCTGGAGCACAAATATCCGATTAATGTCCGCATAGCTTCCCCAAAGAAGAATTCCATAGCACATTACACTGTGAAAATAACTAAAGTAAACCATTCTAGCCGTATCTACATCCGTAAGTCGTCTAATAGTTTTCACCGCATATGCCGCAGAGCTAAGTTTGCCAGACATTTTTTCAATTTGTGGGCCCCACTGTAATTTCGAATCAATAGTGATTCCTAAAAATATAGTTGAATGTACTGGTTCCAATTTCGCACCACTCAAATGTACATTGGTTTCTACTTGGGTAACATTTGGCATGGAGAATTTTATTACTTTTGTTTTCTTAGAGTTTAACAATAAGTTATTAACATTAAACCATTGTACAAGTTTTGAGAGCGCACTGTTTACTTCGTCATAATCACGCATTTGTCTATTAATTTTAAAAGTCAAGGAAGTATCATCAGCAAACAGAACAATCTCTTGATCGTTCCCAACATAGTACGGTAAGTCATTAATATAAGTAAGGAAAAGGAATGGACCGAGAATGGAGCCCTGTGGGACGCCCAATGTAACAGCAGCTCCTGGAGATCGTTTACCGTTAACATCAACTTTCTGAATTCTGTTGTCTAAATAAGAGTTTAAAAGATCGAGTGCTTTATTTCTGATACCATAATGATGTAGTTTCCTAACTAAGGTTTCATGTTGTACACAGTCAAAAGCTTTGGACAAATCGCAAAAAACACCTAACGAAGTCCTACACACCTAAGTGGTTTTGTAAACAATTGATTCGCGAAAGTGTTAGAGATTATTCTCTAACACTTTATTATTATATTACTCTTAGCCAAAATTCAAACACTTTATGCAATTATATTATTTGACTTTTGGCTAATAGTGGACTTCTTCTTAAACCTCGCCTCATTTGTTTAAAATACTTTCTTTCTAATGCTACATTTTGCCTGAACATAGATAACATAATGAAATGTAGACAAAAATACACAAATATTTTTTCACAGTGATACACAAAAAGCTTCTGAGAAAAGCAATATTATAAAAAAAATAAAAATAGCGCAAGAGTTTTGTTTGTTTGAACGCACTAATCTCGGGAACCACTGATTCAATTTACAAAATTCTTTCAGTGTTGGATAGTGTATTTATCAAGGAAGGCTATAGGCTATGTAATATCACGCTGTGACCAATAGGAGCCAAGCATCAGTGAAAAAAGGTTGTAAAAACGGGGTAAATTTTCTAAATTCCACGCGTACGAAGTTGCGGGCAACAGCTAGTTTGTTTGTTAAATAAACGAAAGCCGATGAAATAAATGCTTCGATTTGGTCAATTAATTCAACATTGATTTCAATGACTAACTTTTGAACACTAACAAATGGAATATATTTCTAAGAATATTTGCTTTAACTTATTCTGTGCACAACTAAACTTAACTAAAAAATGAAAACACCTAAGATGTATTTTGATTAAATTGGCTATTTCGTTGCACATATTTATCATAATTAAAATCGTTTGTCTATAATACACAGTTTTTAAGCTATTGCATAACTTCTATCGCGGGCCTTGAGCGTGGAGACTAAATGCACAAAATTCGAAATTTCAATTCCGTTCGCGCTGGTGACTCATGTCAGTTTTGGCGTTAGTTTTTATTTTATTGACATTTGATTGACAATCGCTATTTTATCATAATTACCATAAACAATGGACAGAAAATAACGATCATTAATCTTATTTTAGTTTGTGGTATTTAGATTCTTTCATAAATAAAATAAATAAATAATTATAAATCCAAAAGTTGATAAAAAATACTATGCAATAGTTTTACCGCGGCAGTCCCCGAGTGCCACACGTCTTTTTATAATAAGAAAGTTCAGTTAACATTTCAAAATTGTGTTATTGACACTGTCAAATTTCATTTTTTAGTTAAATTAAAGTTTAGTTGTGCACGTAGAATCGGTTCCAGTGTCAATAACACAGTTCGTCAATGTTAACTGATCTTTCTTGTTATAAAAACCAGATTACAGATTTTAATTAATATAAATAAGCACAACAAAGTTGGCAAATAATCAAAATACACCAATAGTTATTTTCATTTTTTAGTTAAGTTTAGTTGTGAACGTAGAATTGGTACCAGCATTTGCTAATTTCGAAAATTATAATTATATTTGTACTTTTAACAAGATAAATAATGTTTTGGACGAGTTTTAGCGTACTTATTGAATGAGAAACGATATGAAAGAAAAAGAAGTTGATGATTATGACGTCTGATAGGAGTGGCTGAATGGAAAAAACGTAATGCGCCGACCCTAAGTAGCTTGGGATAAGGGCAGGAAGAAGGAGATTGAAAGGTTATTAGGATAAATACGACATCAGATCAGTCAAAATTAAGAAATTGTACAGTTCTAGGGTTCTAATATTAATAAATTCAAGTACCTGTTTTTCCAATTAAAAACAATTTAAAAAAGAATGTTGTAGTTGTAGTTGAAGTGTTCTGTACAAAAATTGGTCAAGTGCGAGTCGGACTCGCGCACGAAGGGTTCCGTACCATTATCTATGCAACATAAGGCAACGTTATTAGTATCGAGCAAGAAACGGTAAAAAAATCATGTTTGTTGTATGGGAGCCCCCCTTAAATATTTATTTTATTTTGTTTTTAGTATTTGTTGTTATAGCGGCAATAGAAATACATCATCTGTGAAAATTTCAACTCTCTAGCTATCACCGTTCTTGAGATACAGCCTGGTGACAGACGGACGGACGGACGGACGGACAGCGAAGTCTCAGTAATAGGGTCCCGTTTTTACCCTTTGGGTACGGAACCCTAAAAACGTTGGTACAATGAGCATTGCCTGTGGTTCTTTAAGAATAAAATACAAAAGTGCATTGAATAATAAAAATTAATGAAGATATTTGCAACGGAAATACATTTTTCTCCATGTAGAAAAAAATAATAAAGTAGTTTCTTTATGTCGGCTAATGGTTAGCGCGTACTCTCACAATAAAAGCTTTTAAATACGACACAAAAGCCGTAATAACAAAAAAGTTTACAAAAAATTACACGAGAATTGAAAATCTATTGTGTACGTTAGATTAATAATCATTAACTTATTTTTTAATAATAGTGGGATTATTATAATGACGAGCGTCATGGTGTAGTGGTTTAGGTAACGGACTGCTATGCAGGTCGCGGGTTTTCGACCACGTTTTTGACTGATGCTGTGCTCCTATTAATCGCAGTGTGATGTTGTATAGCCTTTTTTGATAAATGAACTATCCATAATACTGAAAGAATTTTTCAAATCGGATTTACTGAGATTAGCCAAACAAACAAACTCTTTAGCTAATAATTTTAGAATAGAATAGATAACTTTGTTTGCCAATGTTAAACTTTATGTAGAAATACACATTTTTTTATAATCTCCACCAATTGCCTGCCATTTGTTAAAGCGCTTGATGTATGAGTTTAAATCCTTTATGAATAACAAACAGCTTACAGATAACATAGATTTTGTTAAAATGTTTTTCGCAAAACTGTTTTTATATATTTAATACCAGAAAATAATGGCCACAAAAACAATATGCAATATTTAGTATATTTCCCGCCGAAACAGCTTGACCAATTCTTATGGAATTTCGCGAGCTCTGGATTTGAGTATATGATTAATGTTTTTAATCCCCAAACCATATTATCCCGTGATAGTATCCAAATCCTTCAAAAAACCTACTTTAAGTTTCTTATTGCTACCCACTCATCCAACATTTCACGCAAACGAAGTCGCTGGTAACAGGTCCCCAAGTCTGATAATACAATGAAATGAAATGAAATGAAAATGAAATGAAATTAAAAATCATTTAATCAAGTAGACACAATTTTTCAGAAAAATTGTGTGCTTATGACATGTCCAAGTTTTTTTTCCCTACCACCGGTTCAGGACGCAATCTGCTGAAAAGAACCGGCGTAAGAAACTCAGCAGAGCTTTTAATCAAATCAATATTTTTAAATTAAATGTCAATTAAACTTACAATGCTAATAACTTTACAATAAAGAATATGTATTGCTCCAGAGCAACCTACTCCCAAGCTTTATCATCTTTAATATAATCAGAAATTTTATAATACGCCTTTTTACATAATTTAGTTTTAATGAATTTTTTTAATTTAGAATTATTTAATTCTCGTACATCAATAGGGAGTTTATTATAAAATCGTATACAATGACCCATGAAAGAGTTACATATTTTGTGGAGACGGGTTACATGCATTACAAGATTGTGTTTATGCCTTGTATTAACATTATGGTGGTCGCTTTTTTTGTAAAATTATGAATATTTTTATGAACATACAATAAATTTTCATATATATATTGCGAAGCGACCGTTAAAATATTTATGTCTTTGAATTTCTCCCTTAGAGAATCCCGCGGACCTAGGTTATATGTCGTCACAATGACAGCTCAATGGTAGGTACCATTATGGCGCCATAGTGGCATCATCTGTGACAAAAAATCAAGTTTGGTGTCATTATGACACCATAATGGTGCCATTATGTCGGAATTTTATCAAATTTGGTAGTCTACTATTTCTTTTTTGTCAAATAATTATATTTGACAATTAATAATAATTTTTTTTTTACTATTACTTTATTGACTATGATAACAACATTGTAATATGATTGTAATAGCATTCTGCTATTACAATCATATTACAAGCAGACTTGGCCCCCAGGTATTCTACTTTTATATTAAATTATTTAAATATTTTATTCAACTGTTAAAATATCTCACCAAATAATTGAAAATACCGCAAGCAAAGGTCTGTCGAAAACTGCAGACAAAGTTATATTCCGCGACCATCCTTAACATTTCAACAAAAATATGGACTTGAAATCGTTTTTCATTTTAACAAATGGAGCGTTTTTATTACAAAAGTTTCCGTCGAATTCAATATGTTAAGTTTCACCTTCTTACTTATTGGCTTCTTTTAAATGAATTTCTTTTATCTTAATATTATGTTCTTTGAATATAAATTTGATCAATCTATGAGGATGAAAAGTTTAACTTCATTGTGTAACAAATATGATTAAAGTAAATGAAGTGTGTGTCTCCGAATGACCGATAAAATTATCATCATCATCTTAACATCACGTCTTTTTCCCATGGAGGTAGGCAGAGACTATAGAGCACCATCTGCTACGATCCATATAACTCAAATAAACGTCGATACTTTTAGGTTATATGCAATGTCAATTGTATTATGGTTATCGCAATTTACTGACAGACTGGTAATGTAACGCGTTACGTAACAAAGAGTAACTTTCCCCTAAGAAGTTATCTTAATTACCAGGAATTTTGCTATGTTATGTTTTTTTGTAAAAATAAAATGTTTTGCTCCATATAAATATTTAATAACTACTTTATAATACGAGGAATATGAAGAACACTCTCACTCAGATTCAAACGACTTGACAGGCGTAAACTACGGACGCTCGAAATTTCTACCCTTACAAAGTTCACTGGCGAAGTTTCAAATCCCTAGCGATTGCACTTCTAGATATATTCTGAAACGAGAAATTCTTTACTGTCGATGTTTCTAGAAAACATAACATTGAAAATTTATAGCTTATACTCGTAGTTTGTAATTGAGGCAGATAATTCTAATCTGTCTCCGTGTGGTGATGGATTAAGAATACAAGTTTTACCACCCCATCTCCTCCCAAGGGTGCTGTAAAAGTCAGCTAAGGGATATTGCACACAGATAACATCCTCTGTGAAAGACGGAAAACTCGAAAATAAACCCTGTGCCAACACGCCTGGTCAGCGCGGCACAGTAGACCATAATCCCTCCAAAGTAGAGGAGGCCTGTGCCCAACAGTGTGACGTAAATGGCCTGGAGAGAGAGAGAATTCTAATCTTTCTATAATCGAAAGAAATGTAATATTTTTTATGAAAGAAATGTAGTTGACTAAGTAAAATAAATAATATTTTGTTTATCAACAAAATAATATAATTTAACATGACATTACGCTTTGCTTTGACCATCGACGTTGTCCATGTGGTGACAGATTAAAAATACAAGTGTCACCCCCCCGTGTCCCTCACAGGGTGCTGTAAAAGCCAGCTAAAGGATATGACGGGCTTCGTGGCGTAGTGGTTCATGTAATGGAATGCGGTTCACAAGGTCGCGGGTTCGATTCCCGCTTGGGACAATCATTTATGTGATATCCATAAATGTCAAACAAATGTTTGTACTACGTCTGGATGTTTATATGTATTATAAGTATGTATTTACAAAAGAAAAGTAGTTTATGTATTATATCCGTATTCTGGTACCCATAACACGAGCATAATAAGCTTAGCTTGGGACCAGAGGACGTTGTGTGAAATGTCCGTGAATATTTATTTATTAATTTATTTATTTATTACACAGATAACGTCCTACGTGAGAGACGGAAAATTTGAAAATAAACCGTATGCGCCAACACGTCTAGTCGGTGTGGCATAGTAGACCATAATCTGTCTCAAAGTAGAGAAGGCCCGCGCCCAACAGTGGGAAGTTAATGGGCTGGAGAAAGAGAGAGACGTAGTGTGAGAATAGAGAATTCGTGTATACTTATATTTATTTATTTATTGTCATTTTATCAGAACATGATATTGAAGGCATAACGCGTCTAAACATAACCTAAAATAAATTTCTTTGACAATATTTGAACTCAATTTCGCGCCAACACTTTCGTGAATATCTGAATAATTAAAATCAAATCTTAGAAATAAATTCATCACGGCCAGTGTCCGCAATTATATTTAAATGTTCGTTCAACGTTCAACAATTGAGCTTCAATACAATTTTGTTACCTGTTTATGACACTGCTTGATGAGTTTTTATAAAAATATGTCAACGAACAAGAACAATGAAATATCTGAGTTTTATTTTTCTTTGTGGTGAAAAATAACTGCTCAATGCTATATATTAAAAGTTATATAACAAATATAGTTATATAAAATGCGAAAGCAAATAAGTAGAGCTCTTTCCCTCCAAAATCACAGAACAGATTTAAATTTAATTTGGTAGAGAGGGTACTTTTTAATGAGAAAAAAAGGAGTCCAATGATAAATGGGACAAACTTCACGCGTAAAAAATATTAATTCAATTCAACAATGTCAAAAATAAGAAAATTTTGCTTTTAACCTAACTAGAGACATAACTTAGACATTTCACACAATATTCTCTGGTCCCAAGCTAAGCTCATATGCTTGTGTTATGGATATTATACTACTTCTCGTTACGCGGTATATTATACTACTTTTCGTTTGTAAATACATACTTATAATACATAGAAACACCCAGACGCACTACAAACATTTGTATGACAATTAGAAAAATCACACAAATGATTGTCCGGAGCGGGAATCGAACCCGCGCCCTCGTGTAGTGACGGGTTAAAAATACAATGTCACCGGGTGGTGGTGTTCTTCCTCCCCGGGGCACCCTGGGTATGAAAAGGGATGGTGACACTTGTAATTGTAAATCCAGCTAAGGAATATTGTACAGAGTGAACATCCTCTGTGAGGGATGGAAACCTCGAAAATAAACCCTGTGCCAACACACGTGGTCAGCATGGCATAGTAGACCATAGCCTCTTCCAAAATGGAGGAGGTCCGTGCCCAACATTTGGAAGTAAATGGGCTGGAAAGAGACATCACTCCATGAAAATTTCTACTAATAAATAAAACATATTTTTACCTCAACCTGGCAATCTATGCTTATAAATCAATCCTAGCTGACGTTAGCAAATAATTATTTATTCATAGTTCTGTTGCTTGTAATAAGCTTGTGTCAGCCATCTTGCTAGAGGCGGTTTATTTTGTGTTGGAATACTGACAAATTTAATTAGAAGCTAGTCCGCTAGCGGAATGAGAAAATGCTGTTACCAACTCAATCTAGCCGGTTAACTTATAGGATTTGCTTTCGCTCAGTAACGCGAGAGAGTTACTAGTAGGGGCGTAAATTAGATTAGAGATTATGTTTCTATAACACTCTTAAAACGTATGTAAAATATCAACATCAGCTGTTACATAAATGCGCCTGCGAAATTTGCATAATTTTGATCATTCACCGTTCTCCTGCACTGATCCCTATAATCGAGGTCGGCGCAATATAGCTTCTAGTTCATATTGCAGTAGGATTTGGTTTATTTTTACGACAATCGTAACATTTTCACAAACAATAACTATTATATTAAGAAAACCACAAAGATAAATTCTATTATGAAAACCAATCATAACACTGAAAGCTAAGTAAATTCTACAATAATTGGTCTAAACTATACTCAAAGGTCTGAACGAATAGATTAAGTTACTTTAGACTGAAATTTATTAAGAATTATATAACTATACAACTATTACTATTAACAACGAGTTAAAGTTTTGTAATACATACATATATTATGTAGGGGTTAATCTCCTAAGGTTATGGGCTGATTTCAAAAACTCTTTCACTAATATAGCTAATTACGGGCTTCGTGGTCTAGTGGTTCATATAACGGACTGCCGTTCACGAGGTCGCGGGTTCGATTCCCGCCTCGGACATTCATTTGTGTGATGTTTATAAATGTCATTCAAATGTTTGTTCTGCGTCTGGGTGTTTACTATGTATAATAAGTATGTATTTACAAAAGAAAAGTAGTATATGTAGTATATCCGTATTCTGGTACCCATAACACAAGCAAATAAGCTTAGCTTGGGACCAGAGGACGTTGTGTGAAATGTCCATGAATATTTATTTATAAGTATGTATTTACAAAAGAAAAGTAAGTGGAATGTCCATAAATATTTATTTAAATATTTTAATTGGCGACAGTCTCCGAGAGTTCTACAGATTTATCGTAGGTTTAAAAGTTCGCTAAAATAGGTTCGCGAAATTTGTCAAAACTTGTTATTCATAATAGTCTTTTTACGCTACAACGTTTATTATCTCTCCGATAAAATCTCCGTTTAAACGTCCGATAAGTCATTATAAGAGACCAATATGCATATTTTCACGCATACTAGATCGCGGGCAACAGCTTATACCATACCATACCCATAATTTCATTTGGGTCCCTAATGTTACAAATAAAATGGAATCACACGCAATTCTATTAATTGTATTCAGGTATAATACATTATTGAAATATTCCCTATCCCGCCTTTAATAATGCGGTAACTTTGAAAGGTCTCAAGCGGTCACAATAAAAGGGTTCGGGTCGAAACAAGGAATTTCAATCAATTAAGTAGAAAATATCTGGAAAATGTTATGTTATTTGCTTTAAATAGGAATATATTTTAGAACAATCTAAACGGATATTGAATAATATACCTACCTATTTATGTTTAGTACTATAGTATCTTTACTTATTATAAAACAAAGTCGTTATTTTTGTATGTATATCCCACAGTATATCCATAAATGTTATCTGACCTATATCTTCAAAATTACGCAACGGATTTTGTTGGGGGTTTAATAGATAGAGTGTTTCAATAGAAAGGCTTTTTAGGGTTCCGTACCCAAAGGGTAAAAACGGGACCCTATTACTGAGACTTCGCTGTCCGTGCGTCCGTCCGTCCGTCCGTCTGTCACCAGGCTGTATCTCAAGAACGGTCATAGCTAGAGAGTTGAAATTTTCACAGATGTATATTTCTATTGCCGCTATAACAACAAATACTAAAAATAAAATAAAATAAATATTTAAGGGGGGCTCCCATACAACAAACATGTTTTTTCTACCGTTTCTTGCTCTCATACAACAAACGTGATTAATTAAGTATTGTGTGTGTTGTTTGCTCATTTATTAATAACGTGCCTTATGTTGCATAGATAATGGTACGGAACCCTTCGTGCGCAAGTCCGACTCGCACTTGACCAATTTTTGTAATACATATTTGTGTATGTACTATTGTTATTATTTTTTGTATTTTCCTGTGTAAGTGTACGTGTTGGTTTAGCGGTCATGACAATTTTCTTCCTTTTTCCTTTCTTTGTTTATAGAGAGTTCTCTATAAACAACTATAGCTACACTTGACTAACATTATAGGATAAAAAAACTAAAATTATAGCAGTAATATTCATCATCTAATAAATATCGTCGATTCATGTTTGTGTACAATGTTTGGCAATTGCCATAAATGTGGCCATATGCGGCCACAAATTTAAGCTCTTTTGGCATCGCTTGCTGACTGCTAATATTGTACTTAGTAAATTGATGAGGCGCTGCGAAATAATTTGTTGACTGCTTTGAAATGTTGTCTTATAACTTTACAAATTTTTAATTTTTAGTCAGTGTTTAGAATGTTGTGTAAACGGACAATTAACACAACGGTATCTGATTGATTTAAGCAATAAATTAGTTTTGTGTTTATTATACCAACGTAATATTTTATAAGTGTACTTGCATGCTTTGCCTCTAGACGAAATGTAATAATATAAATGTAATTTAACTACCTATCTCATTTATGTGAACTGTATTGTTCTTTTGAGAGATAAATTCTTTAAACCTAATGAACTTGTACTTCTATGAGACTACAATCGATTTTGCTTATATTTCTACAAACTTCGAAATTAAGTTCATGTTTATATTTTATATTTTAAGCAAATCTAAATAATCTTAACACAGTATTTCTTCGACTTTTTAAGGAATAAACACAGATAATTGTTTTTTTTAATGTTGGTTTGTAAATACAGATGTGACAGGTTTAAGTGAGATAAGCTAAAGAAATCAAACTATACTGGCAAAAATGATTACCATATTGAGCGGGACTTGAACCCGTGACTTCGGAATATTGTTCCGTTGCTCTGCCAACTGAACTATCATGGTTCCTACACATGTTAGTTAAATCTTCCATTAAAATGCTTTGCGATTGAGTGCATTGCATCGATGTTTTTGTACAACGTCATCTATCGAACAGTGGAACGTAAACGGGCTAGAGAGAATGAGAGAGAGGTAAGCAATAACGCTTTTGCATGTAAACATTCAACATACTGTCATCAAATCCAGCACGAAGCTAAAGCATTCTACTACTTATTATTCACAGTAAGTATACTTTAATCTTTAGAACATTGAAAGCACTTTCACACATGAGAGACGGGAGTGGATATTACAGGATTTTCTGATATTATTGTACATATTATTGTAGGATTGGGCATCATGGAGATGGACTAAAATCCCTAGAAGTCAGTGGGAGAGAAATGATCGGAATTCACAAAGCATTTTATACAATGTTGAAAGTTGCCCGCGACTTCATACAGATGGAATTTAAAAAAAAATCCAGTTTTTGTAACATTTTTCACTGATGCTTCGCTCTTATTGGTCGCAGCGTGATGTTATATAACGTATAGCCTTCCTCGATAGATGTAATATCCAATATTGAAAGAATTTTTCCAATATAACCAGCGGTTCCTGATATTAGCGTGTTGAAACAAACAAACTCTTCAGCTTTGTATTATTAGTATTATTTATTATATTATCTGTGGTATAGATAATAGTAACACCTTTGCATTATTTTATTCCATTTATTTTTCTTTAATTATCCACATATGCCACTTCTTCATAGCTTATAAAGTACCACAACTCCACAGTATGAGGGTATTAGGTATTCGTTGACTTTTACAGTAACTGTGGAATATACCGTAGAAATAGGATAGCATCAAAATAAATCTACGAAAACTGCACCAATTTACTTCTAACATAGACTACTCGATTTAAAATACTTATGATATGATTTTAATATATTTGGATAGTTCCAAGATTTTCAAATATTTATTTAGATACCTAGTCCAAAGAGCTTAATTACATTTATTTTTAACAGCCTCGAAGGTTTTTCGGATACAGAAATGCTAAAAATTGTGCCATAAAAGTAATTTTTGACGCTTTTCCGATTTAAATATATCCAAGTTAAAAAACAGAGTGTTTCTAATATAATGCAATACTATGGTATTATGATATGACAGGTATTTATTTTTCCATATGGGTTGCAGCAATACAAAGTTAAAAACAAAAAGATTCCCTTACAACAAAACGACATAAAATCATTGAGTGAGTTTACGATAGCAAAATAACTGTGTGAATAATGTGACTCAGGGGGCGGTTATTTTTTTATGATTGCCATAAATTTTATGGCTATAGGCGAGACAAATAATTCAATTTTATGTCCTCCTATATTCGAATATATCCGATGATAGCTGAAGTGCAATAGGTCTATTCAACTGATAATACTTAGCTTTGATTGATAGACAAAATTTTCCGCTCAAAGTTAGTTTTGATTTTTTTTAACACTTTATTTATATATTGGTATGCATCTATCAATGTATTAATCTATGTAACGGAATCTTTGAACGCGCTTTTCATCAACTTGCAGTAGTCGGATTGATCTGAAATTTT
Organism: Orgyia antiqua; assembly: GCA_916999025.1. NCBI lineage: Eukaryota > Metazoa > Arthropoda > Insecta > Lepidoptera > Erebidae > Orgyia > Orgyia antiqua. The sequence continues at coordinate 2,658,446 of OU779867.1, forward strand.
GCACACATATCAAGGACCGATGAAAATGCAATTATTTAAAAATATATTCAGGATTTTCAAGCGTGTTTTTTAGTTTTTGAACTAAGGAAGTTATTTATTCTGGCAACACATAACAAAACCTTTCAAATTATTTTGCCGGTTAATGATTATAGAGAATGATTAACATAAAATAGCATTTGCTGACTAAAAAATTAGTATATAAGAAAGTCTGAAAGTGATGAGTGTGGAATGAGTGACTGTCCTGGTATGGTCATGTAATGAGTCAAGAGGAAAGTAATATTGTTAGGAGCCTTCAGTAAATAAATGTAAAAGGTATTAAGTCTAGAATACTAGAACTAGAAGACCAAAAAGAAAGAACGTTTGAAAGAGGATAATTGAACAGGTATAATATGACGTCATCAAATGAGTAAGGAGGAAGCACATTTTGCGCCTACCGCAAGTAATGATGAAATAAGGACAGGAGAACGTTAAAGTTGTCCATCGTTAAAGACTATAGATACAATATAGATAGAACAACTACCATAGATCTATAGCTGACAAAAGAATAATAGTTCTAAATGTATTTACACTTTTAAAGACGCGTCGAAATCGTCGAATCTACCATAAAAACTATTATGACGTTATTATCACACTGCCACTTGATTCCTGTTAATTATTCCATGTTGTATTTAATACAAAAATCTTTACAGTATTCGTTCGTTACCTAGCAAGACCGTGTATTGTTATTTCCAAGAAGACTTTTAACTTGCTAATCGCTTCAATGAATAATAAATTGACTGAGCATTAAGTTAGGTACATCTGTATTCAAAGAAGCAAAGCCTTAGGGATATACTGAACATTTTGGAACACATGAATAAATAAATTAAACATCTACTAAATCGAATTCTACACAATGCTGTAATATATTACATAATTATGAAAATCGGATCTTTGTTGCGGTATAAATTAAAAAGTACGATAGGTATTTAATGGGATAATCCCGACATTTCGATTAAATTGCGTTGCCGCTATTTCTCGTCAGAACATACAAAACTGTGCTTAATTTTTGACCCGATGTGTTGTCCAAAACAATGAGGAACTGGATTTTTACGTTACAATTAACCCGTGATTAAGCGGCACAGCGGAAGACCATCGCTGTTTTTCAACCAGCAATATGCCGAGCTTGGACCGTTTTGCGACGCATACATTACTGTAATGTGTTATTCTATTTTTTTTTAATTAACTACCTACGTAATGTAACCTCAAAAAGAAACTTTTTTTTTTTTCTAATTAGTTATAATAATATTATAAAAACATCGTACGCGTGGAATTTTGGAACCAAACTAAATTATACAAAAAGCTAAATTAATTATTGAAAAAGACCGCATCAAAATGGGTTACGTAATTTTAAAGATATAAGCTCACATAAGGACATACATACAAAAGTAACCACTTTATTTTTTAACAAGTAAAAAAGATTGTTAAAACTATTTCTGAAGTATCGGACTTAGGACTGTCTTAGTCCCAAGTCCGATACTTCAGAAATAGTTAAGAGGGCACGATACCAAATTATGCTCCATTCAAAAATATGGGTATCGTACTTCCCTTTTTTCTTCGCGAAAGTTAAACCGATTTTAATTGTTTCTACGCTATATTATAGATGAAGAGTATATCTATGCTTCTGTCACTTTCTTTTACTCAAAACATAATAACTAAAAGAAATATGACCATCCGAAAATCCCGATTTTTTCGGTTTTCTTTAGGTAAAGTTGCAACGTCTACCACATATATTTGGTAACGTTTTACCAAAAAAAGTGATACAAGCATAGATATACTCTTCATCTATAGTATAGCGTAAAAACAATTAAAATCGGTTTAACTTTCGGGAAGAAAAAAGGGAAGTATGAAACGTCTTTTTTTTCAAAGAATTTGTAGGTAAAATCTGTTTCAGCTATATTTGTCCCTTTCAGCACGGTGCTCGGGAATAGGGATAGCAATACCTTAGGCGAATACCTAAATTAGGAGTAAAGTACCCTCTTAATAATATCATGAAAACATTATTCATAAATAACTTTTTTCGAGCAGCTTTAAAGTATTTAATTTGAATATAGTCAATGAATTGGAATTTTAAACAAACTTTGACAAAAAATTGGTTTCGTTTCAAAATATATTGTCGTTTTATTTTATGGCTCTTTGGAATTATCCAGACTGTTTATTCATTAAAATTTTAGTTCATCGCATCTTAATAATTGACTTTTTTAGCGTCTACTTAACTACTAATGTTATTAGTTTGTAAGAATGTTTAATATATAAATGGTCTTATTCATAATGACTTATCGGAGGTTTAAAAGTTCGCTAAAATTGGTTCGCGAAAATTGTTGATAAAACGTTTTTTATCTCTCCGATAAAATCTCCGTTTAAATCTCCGATAAGTCATTATGAATAACACCATATGTCACTAGCTGTTGCCCGCAACTTTGTATGCTCCCCCATCGGGTCGGGCCCCGATTAGCAGGGGCCATCCCTCGCCGGGTCATGGTAAAGCTCAAGGCACCATCATGGCCCGGCAGGGCCAGGCGGAGAAAAAACAAACGCGTGGAATTTAGAAGCCAAACGCTAACAACAAATAGAAAAAAAAAATTCTTGAGCCACTCTATTTGTTAAAAAAAAAACACTACACAATCCGTTGCATAGTTTTAAGTATATAAGCTCACATAGGGACATACATACAAAAATAACGACTTTGTTTTATAATAAGTGAATAAAGATAGTGAATATTTACGCCCTTATTCATAATGACTTATCGGAGGTTTAAAAGTTCGCTAAAATAGGTTCGGGAGAATTGTTAAAACTTGTTATTCATAATAATATTTTTACTCTAAAACGTTTATTATCTTTAACATAAAATCTCCGTTTAGACCTCCGATAAGTCATTATGAATAAGACCATTGATCTATATTTTAGACAAAAATCTCATAGTACGCGTGGCTCTTTCATGTAAAAAAAGTATTTGATCTAATATATTATAATTTCTATGCTGCGCTAACTTGACTTTATTAGAATTTAATAGAACCAAAACACAATACATATTTAAGAGGGCTCGCATATAACAAACATTTTCTATTATTGTATTTGCTATAGTACATTAACTCGCATTGAGATGATTGTAGTGGAAAATTTGGTAAACATTTGCGTGGACCATAATAGCTCAGTTGGGAGAGCGACGGAACGGCATTCCGAGGTCGCGGGTTCAAGTTCCGCTTATGGTTATCATTTTTTCCATTATAATTTAGTTTATTTAGTAAAAAGCATACCGAGTCAATCGCAAAATATTAATAAATTAATATTATATTTCTACATTAATTTATGAATTTTTGCAATTGACTTGCCATGCTTTTATTTATTTTTATTTTTATTTAGTTTATTTAATATTATATTTATTTATTTTCAGTGAAACTTGATAAACGCCAACCCGACATCATTATGATATGATACTATGATGATGTATGTATTACGATAGTAAATTAGATAGTAAATTGAAAAAATGTCTGGCAAACTTAGCTCTGCGGCATATGCGGTGAAAACAATTAGACGACTTACGGATGTAGATACGGCTAGAATGGTTTACTTGTTATTTTCACAGTGTAATGTGCTATGGAATTCTTCTTTGGGGAAGCTGTGCGGACATTAATCGGATATTGTGCTCCAGAAACGCGCTGTTAGAGCTATATATAACCTAGGTTTCTAGGTTCCGCGGGATTCTCTAAGGGAGAAATTCAAAGACATAAATATTTTAACGGTCGCTTCGCAATATATATATGAAAATTTATTGTATGTTCATAAAAATATTCATAATTTTACAAAAAAAGCGACCACCATAATGTTAATACAAGGCATAAACACAATCTTGTGATGCATGTAACCCGTCTCCACAAAATATGTAACTCTTTCATGGGTCATTGTATACGATTTTATAATAAACTCCCTATTGATGTAAGAGAATTAAATAATTCTAAATTTAAAAAATTCATTAAAACTAAATTATGTAAAAAGGCGTATTATAAAATTTCTGATTATATTAAAGATGATAAAGCTTGGGAGTAGATTGCTCTGGAGCAATACATATTCTATATTGTAAAGTTATTAGCATTGTAAGTTTAATTGACATTTAATTTAAAAATATTGATTTCATTAAAAGCTCTGCTGAGTTTCTTACGCCGGCCGGTTCTTCTCAGCAGATTGCGTCCTGAACCGGTGGTAGGGGAAAAAATTGGACATGTCATAAGCACATAATTTTTCTGAAAAATGGTGTCTACGTGATTAAATGATTTTTCATTTCATTTCAATCGTATGATAATGGACAAGTCTAATTCGTACTTGGCCTGTTTTTAATTCTTTAAACGTAACGTATATACTGTAAAGCCTTGTTAAGAAGTCTTGGTGAAAACACGCGTCTAATTTGAGCCACAACTTTAATATAATTTGCCCTTGTTTTTCGTTCTGATAAATTGTTATATCATTAGACAAGTTTGTACATTTCTTTGGGATACTGTTTAAATTAAAGACGCTTGAGAAATATTTTCCAACTTTTTGTATTAGACCAAAATGTTTTCGATATCTATGTCAGTTAAACATTAATAGAATAACAAGTTTAACAGGAAAATATAAGAGAATAATAAATAAAACTCTAATATCTATCTGTGACAATAAATTATAACTTTTATTCGAAACTAGTTATTGCACGCTAATTTGTTAACGTTTTTTTCAAGCATCCGAACATTCCATGACTGGTAATGACATTTTTGTCCAATTTTACAAGTCTCAAATTAAATTTAATGAACTTTTAAAAATAATTCTGAACGCTTCTGATATAGCACTTTCAACCGTCGGGCATGTATGACCAGATGTATGAGTGTGGATGAAGCCAAGGAAGTATGTTTGGATTGTAGCAGAGAACGCTCTATAGTCTCTGCCTACCCCGATAGGAAAAAGGCGTGATGTTATGATAATGATGATGATAATGATGATGATGCTTCTGATCTGATTCCTTACGTCGTCGTTACCGAAAAAAGTATGACAAAAGAACTTCTATCCACAAATGACTGGGCTTGAAAGTCACAGTCCTATTTGCATTTACAATTTTTTGTAACACCTACAAGAAAAAAATGTTATTTAATACCGTTTTTGGCAGCTGAATCCACAGCGATCATAGTTACATTTCCGTTTTAAAATTACCGTTTTATAATTTACAAACATTTAACCTTTATTCAATTGGTATCGCTATGTTTCACACACCTCAAGGGACATAAGTCTTCAGTATACATAGTAACTTATTTTTTCTGTACTCCATTGAGGATAGAAACTAGAGCGGTAACCGTTTCCGTATATACGCTGGCTGGCACGCATGAAATTTATGAACGATATCCCTTGAGAATATGTTGTTTGATTGGAATAAAAAGAACAGTAATATTCTATACGTATCAATCTTACTACGTAAATAAAGGTGGATAGCTAGTTTTATTAATGTTGCATTAAATATGAGCAATAGAAATAATGTTGTCTTTGAATACCAAGAATATGGAATTGATTGTTGATTGATTGATTGACCTTACACATGATTTACTTTGTATTTAGAACACATTTTAGAGTGAAATAAGATAAACAGGAGAGTTATTTGATAATTTTAATTACAAGCGATAAAGTTCTAGAACTTTTTAAGTATACCTACTTACAATTAGTGCATGGTCGTGCCTCGCGTACCTTCCTTTCAAAATATGACTGACCTACGCCTACGGCTAGATTCAGTTTTCTCGAGCGTTCTTAGGACTTTATTTCCCTAGGTAACCATTTCTTAGGTGGCTGGAAAGGTCATAAGTAATAAATTAAATTATGGTCGAAAAAGTGACCACTGCCAGCGTGACTTAAACCCTCGACCACGGAATACCGTTCCGTCGTTGTGCCATTTGAGCTATTGCGGTAACCAATTTCTCCACTACAATGTTACTCGATTAAGTCTACATCACATTTGATATGCAATTGAATTTATTAAGGTGTCAAACCTATTAGATTTTTTTTTCATCAGTCGAAGCTTTGAATATATATTCTCTATACTATACTCTGTCTAAATAGAGCATCTTCAATATTTCTAAAGTAAGTTTTCTTGCAAACCAACGAACACAGCAAAAGTAAAATTACTTTAGCAAAGGTCCTATGAAGAGTTATGATATGAGTGAGTACGTAAGGGGACCAAAATTTATTACAAGTTTCACTTTACTTTATTTGGTAAATGAACTATTTTATTGTTTCTCTCTGCATACATAGATATGTTTTTTTAACAAGGGCTTACAACTTCAGAAAAACAAGAAGTTTAGGGATAGATCAAATCATTTTTTAGTCCATAAAGGTTCCATAATTCTCACTGTTAAGGTACAACACAGATGTATAGTTGTCTAATCGTAGGTACATAAAGCACATTCACATGATCAGCGTTGGATATAGTATTCACTATTCACTACAGCAGGCTGTGAATATGAAGATAACAAGCATTTAATCGCCTAGACAAATTTGTTTAATAAAATTATGCTCATAAGATAAGCTCAATTTTTTTTCTCTACCACCGGTTCAGAAAGCTTACAATCTGATGAGAAGAACCGGCGTAAGACACTCAGCAGAGCTCTTTAAGGTAGAAGTTTAAGTTTCTGTTAAGTAGAAGTTTGCTTTTCATTTGGTATGACTGCCACCAACCTATCAAAAAGACAGGAAGAATATATTAACCAAAGCAGAATGGGAAATTCAAGACTATTGTATAATTTAAACAATCAATAAATCACCTGGCTGGTAATATTTTACTTTGCTGACACTGACTTGGTTCAAGAAGAACAACTTTGCTAATTAGTTCACTCCCAACTGACATTCAAGTTTCTCACTTGAATTAATGTACCGTCTTTTCAGACTTTGTAAAGTTGCCATTAAAGTATTATTGCCGACAGTGATTTGCGATTACAGTAGACTATAGACGCGTTTGAGCCAATTAAAGTCGTAAGACTAGAAGTCCTCCCAAACTATAGCAAGCTAGTGTCCAATAGTAGTACTAAGCACTGGCTTCCTTCAATTTGGGAAGACTTCTTTTGACGATTTCTTTCGGCGACTTCTTTCGTCTACTCAATGCACGCTGAGATGTGTTGTAGGGCTTAGTTTTATGTATGCCTTCTCTAACAAAAGTTGATCCTGCTGATAGTTGACGCATCATCATCTTCACTGGAACTGATCACCGAGAATCTAATGCATTTTAACTTCCGTAGTATTAACTTTATTGGTACTTATCTGAATGCTGGATAATGATAATACGGACCCCTCATTACTATAAAAAAATACTTAAATGCTAATAGCGAGGTAGAGATTTGGATAGAAAAGGCATTTTAAATCGGACCCAGTGCTTCTCTCTCTCTCTCTCTCTCTCTCTCTCTCTCTCTCTCTCTCTCTCTCTCTCTCTCTCTCTCTCTCTCTCTCTCTTTTTCTTTCTCCCAACAGCCAATCAACGTACAAAAAACTAAATTAAAATAGTTACCAAAATATTTATGTACGATACATATATAAATTGTAATAGAGTAAATTGTGAAAGTTATGTTTATAGATCTTTATTATTACCTCAAGAACATTAAGTCCACTTAGAGTATAGTTTCATATGAATAAGTATAAATAATTTGCATTGGTTCTTTATTAGATTCAATGACTCAAGGAAGCAAATGTAGGTACAAATTGTTTTAATAATCAATTTGTTACGTTCTAAAAAATATGTAGGTGAATTTAAAAGTGAGGGTAGATTTAAAAAACTCGAACCGACTAGAGACAACACCAACATAAGGCCTATGTCACAATGACGATTAAATTATCTTAAAAATGTTTGTCGTTTTATATAAATATATGTCGGAGAATAGACCAGAGGCCTGAACAGGAATCCGAGCACATAGCGTAAGAACTGTCTTACCGATATTCACACCTCAGTCTGTCATACTCTTGCACACTTATAAGGATAACTGGCCTCCACATCAACCCCTTATAGCCAGTGCCCAAGCCTCGCAACGAAGAATCATCACTACGTTCACACAATGAGGAATACATGTACGCGCAAACACGTACATGACGACTTTACACAATACACGTACACACGCGCACACAGATACACGCCGCGCCGACGCCTATAAGGACCAGCTCAATGCCGATACGTCGGAGATTGAGCAGCGCGACGACTCGTACAATACCAACTTCTACACACACACTAACACGCCGTGATGTATACAGCACGAATTCTCGAATAATACTGAAACCTCAGCCACGTTCGCCTATCGTATTTAAAGCAACTTGCGAGTGGGGGTAGTGGGGGAGTTGCGACATAATACAATCTTAACATTACGGCCATGATAAGAGTTATGTAATCTTCAATATCTTTAGGGCATATTCTTAGTTAATATCTCGACATTAATCAGATACTAATCTAAATGAGATTTAACTAACTAATTGGGCATAAGTAAATCAAGAACTAATTTCGTATACCTACAAATTGGTTATAAAGACTTTAATATTCTTTTAAAACCCATGTCCTTTACGCCTAGCCGACATATATATATTTATTATTATTATTTATTTTTCATTTTGTTTACTTTTATTATATTATTAATTTTAATGCTTTTATTTTATTTAACTTATTTACTGATTGCTAAAACAATGTAAATGTCTTAGTAAATATTAAAAATATTTTATCGTTTTATTATTTTTTCCTCAGGGTTAACTATTAGTTATGTAAGTTATTAAATTAAGAAAGTTTGTAAAATTTTTCCAGTAAACATCTGAATATACTTCTAAAAGCAATCCAAAGAACGCTTTTCCTACGTGACGCCTGTCGACCGGACGGAAATTATTTAAAGTTCTTTACGAGGCGCTTTCATCTCAAATACTCCCATTTAAAGTATTTATGGTCAACATGACCATAAAATCAGTGTTAAAAACTCTTGCTATTTTTTATTCAGTTTTATTTCGTTGCTAAATTGACTTCACTGCTTACCTTTATTCATTTAATTTTCCTGGAACATTTGTTTTTACTTCATTTAAGAATTTGACGGGCTTCGTGGCGTAGTGGTTCATGTACTGGACTGCCGTTCACAAGGTCGCGGGTTCGATTCCCGCTTGGGACAATAATTTGTGTGATATTCACAAATGTCATACAAATGTTTGTACTACGTCTGAGTGTTTTCTATGTATTATAAGTATGTATTTACAAAAGAAAAGTAGTTTATGTATTATATCCGTATTCTGGTACCCATAACACAAGCATAATTTAATAAGCTTAGCTTGGGACCAGAGGACGTTGCGTGAAATGTCCATGAATATTTATTTATTACATATATTATGAAAATAAGGTATTTTAAATTCCACTACTTGTAAGGGATACCACCGGCATAGCCATTGCCGTAGGTATCATCCGTATCCAGTATCCGTTTAAAGGCTTACCATCACTTTTTTATTCTTACTACCCTAATGATGTGTAGCTAGATATTTTTGTAAAAACGAAACCATCGATTCTGTTTGCGTTTGTGAAAATTTTCAGATTATGTAATTTTTTTTTGTACTGTAGATATTTTAAGACATCTTAGAATTTTTTCTTGCTTGTAGCAAGAAAAATTTCTAAAATGTTTCAAAAAATCTTATTAAATTAAATACCTACTACTTGTTAGAGACAGTAAAAGCTTTGTGGTATTATAAATTTTAACAGCAATGGAGGAGGATGTTTTTTATGTTACAATGACAGTAAATAATTTTAGGAGGCTATGAAAGGAATGAAACAATAAAGTTTTGATGGTAGCAGATTAAGCGGAGAGCCAAAATATAGCCACGCAAAGTTATTAAGAAATTTGTATCCCTATCCACTGTTTTCATTTGCAAGAGATTGTACTTAATAATTAATAAATTATAGGCCTATAGGGCGGATTAATAGAGCCAACTCAAGCGACGTTCTTGAAAGTCCTTCCTTGGAAGGAAAGGGGAGTGTGACAACGGCGTAATAGAAATAATCATAATTATTTATTATTATCGTTCTACTCCACCTACCACCTATCGGCTAACAGTGGAATTACAAAAAGTTGTTTGAATAACCGCCATCTACTAATAAAATATAGTACTACGCATGTAAATTATAGGTAAGCTAGTGTAATACAGCGTAATAGTCACGAAGTATAGATAGAAGGAGTCCGAACGGTATAGGCTTTTCCATAATATTTCGTGTACACATTAATAAACCCAGATCATAGTTCTATTTTCTGCCACTGGCTGCGCAAGTGTTCAGGGCGTACCGATGCTATTATTATTATTACATGTAAACACGCGCTGGCTCGTGAAAGTTGAATTTAATTTAATTATTATTATTAAATTAAATATTAATTTAATTAAATATTTTTTTCCACAGGTGTCAATAGCAATAAAATTTCCCGCGTAAGAATTCAAACGAGTACTCCTTGAAAAATGGCGCGCTCTACCGGCAAAAAATCTGTCCCTTAAATTGAGACCATTCGTTCAACATTACGTTCGGACTCCTTCTATCTATACTTCGTGGTTAGGGTATATATGTTCTGTGGTAATAGTTCTCAATAGCCATGACTAAATGGCCATAGACAAATCACAAAATACATACATTTGTTCCACTAGTAAGTATTTTGAATAGATAGGTCACGAAGTTCGTGAGATAGGTATACAACGTAGTTCTCTAAGTAATCTGTGTAGGTATACATTTTATTGCGTCTCGGTCAAAAGTTTTAAATCATTTTAATCTCATAATGTTGAGTTAATAGTCTAATAGAATAATAAGATGCATCCTTACAATTATTTAATTGGCCATTGTCCACTTAGTTAGAACTGATATTGCCAGATAATGATTATTCTCCCTAAATGTAGGAAATAATGCTAACATATATATGCATTTGATAACCAAATGAAATAAGTTTAAACATTTAAAATGTGCCAAGCAGTTTTAGTAACGCCAAAATTCGAAAACTTATAGCTTTTCTGTTCATTACTTTAGTTTGGTCTAACGGTCTAACCAATCTGCACCCACCCAAGTACATTTTAACGATGTTTTCCAGCTATTATTGTGATTGAGAAAAAAGCTTGAAGCTCAGTGCGATTTTTTTTTACCTTACATAAAATCGTGACAACCTAGAAAAAATATTATGACAATTTTCTAAAAAAAATGGAAGCTACCAAAATAACAACCATCGGGTAATACAAAACTGTAATCTGGCAGCATTGACTTGACAACATCTCTGAAATCGGTCTATTGATGAACAAACCAATGTAATCATTGCATTTCATCGTTTAAATGACAAATTACGTTTTAATGTATTTATGGTGATCCGTGTTTACATTAATAATTTATATTTTTTGGTGCGTTCATAAAAAATCAAAGCTTATGTACCATAGAGCAGATGATAAATAATAATATATTTGAATTTATGGCAATACTCACACAGTGAGCCATCGCCCTGCTAACGGTGTCATGGCGGTTTGACTTGTTAAGGGTTTTTTTGCAATAATTTACAAGATAACGTGCTTTTTAGGAACTTGATAATTGATTTCTGTTGTTAATATCACGTTCTACAAAGTAGTTAATAATGCGTGAATACAAAATCGTTGTGTTGGGCAGCGGAGGCGTGGGAAAGTCCGCCCTGACAGTACAATTCGTACAAGGCATCTTTGTCGAGAAATACGACCCCACCATCGAGGACAGCTATCGGAAACAGGTGGAAGTTGACGGGCAACAATGTATGCTAGAAATCCTGGATACGGCTGGTACAGAACAATTCACAGCAATGAGAGACTTGTATATGAAGAATGGACAAGGATTCGTCTTAGTATATTCGATTACAGCACAGTCGACATTCAACGATCTACAAGATCTCCGAGAGCAAATCTTACGAGTGAAAGACAAAATTGATGTACCCATGGTCCTTGTTGGTAACAAAACGGATTTGGAAGCTGAGCGCGTGGTTGGTAAGGAACAAGGAAATAGTCTCGCGTCCCAGTTCAAATGTTCTTTCATGGAAACCTCCGCGAAGGCTAAAATACACGTGAATGATGTGTTCTATGACCTAGTGCGACAGATCAACAGGCAATCACCGAAGAAAGAAGAGCCCAGAAGAAAACCCGTGAGATGTGTATGTCTGTAAGAGTGGCACCTCAGCCTCCAACATGTGTAGGTATAGAATATTTAATAATTTGAAAGACTTCTCGTACCCGGATTTGGCTCTTGACCGTTCCCAAAGTTAACTAGGTCGGGTGTGGAGCATTGTTGCTTGGTAATTATGCCTGTAGCATTTTGAGAATGCTCATTTGTTATTGTATTAAAGTACTGTGGCACGAGTGGAATATCCACAGATGTATTGGATTATATCCAGTTAGTTGTTCACACAAATGTGTAGTCTCAATCTTGCAGGTCTATATATTAATAGTTATAATGTTCAAGGATAGATTCAACGATTCTGTGTGTCTTTCACTCTTGAAATTCCAATTGTAATGTGTGAATGCTGTTAGGTTCAGAAGTTGTCAATGGTTATAAATTTAAATACTACTTGATGTAAGTATAAACTGTATTCATTTATTTGAGTCTATGCGAAGTATGTTCTAGAACATCCTGCGACAATACTGATTATGCATTTCATTCATACCTATCACTCAATATATTAACATATAACCTTTGGTGTATATCTAAGCATGTACTTCCCATTGACTCCTAGTTAATTATTATTTTCAGATATATGAAAAGGCTTTTCAAATATTCTTGGTAATCAGTGGCTGATTTGATACTGGCTAAATAAATACATGCATAGCCATCACTTGAGCCACTGAATTATCAGCCACCATAGGCAATAAAAAAGAAAAATAAAAAAAATATTTTTGTTTTAATAAATATATTACTAATAACATTGTTAGGTACAGACAGTCCACTGAAATAATTAACAGGAAAATTGTGTATACACCAATTTACTTATGAAGTTATCTTTGAAGGTTACTTTGTAGCAAGACCATTGGTATTATTCATGAAATAGTTGATATCTTGTAATGGCTGCATTTATAAATGTTATTGTCTGGACCTAATAATATAGATATAGTTGTATCATTTAGTAGTTATCTAATCATACTGATATAAGGAGAGGCTGAAACTTCTGAACAGCTGTGAGAAAGTTAAACGGTCTCATATCGGGACCTGTGTATTGTGCCAGCAGGCCTGAACCAGTATGTAATGTTTAAATATGTGAATTAAGGATTAAAAAATTTTCAGATATATTGTCTTGTTATATAATTCAAAGTGTATCAAGTAAATGTTGATACGAAATTCCATTTATAACTTGATAATTTTGAAGTATTAGAGAGCCTTAGGTGAATATACCTCGACTGTAGTCCCCCAGTCTTTAATTGCGGTGCCCTGCCTTTAATTGGTGACCACAGTATAATGTGAATCTTACGAAATTGGTAAAAGGAGAAATTTATCGTTATTGTATATGAATTTAAAAAAATAATAAGATTTACAGGCTCATTTAAAATATAAATTTATCAACCTATGTTTTGCTAATCTGTTAAAGCGATTATTAAATAGGTGTTCAAAATATTGTTACAGATTTAGATGTTACCTCAATTTGTCTTTTCATTTTTATCATGTAAGATACTTGCACAAGGATATTGGATAATAAACTTTGATCTGAGTTTAATTATATTTTTATATATATTGTGGAAATTAAGAACTTGTATATTTTTATCTTTTCAATCAATAATGGACATGTACAATAATCTTATTAATTTAATTTTTTTTGCATCAATAAAACCAATTTTAAATATGAAAATTGCTTTGGCTTGTTTTGTTCTCCCTTTCGGTTTGCGCCGCTCCCGTGATGTCAAACGAGGTCATGTTATGAGTCACATCCCAAGAGGCGGTCGGTACGCCGTATCCCCCACCACCAATTAAATTAACATCAATTGGGTTGGTATTTTAATAGAATTTAATTAATTGAAACAACTTTATATCATCTACAACTATTTTATTGAGTTGACAAGTGTATAAAAGTTACATAAACGTGTCTTATATTAAATACCAAATATGACTAAAATCATTGTTATAAAGTTGATAAAAATTATATGGCAGTGATGTGTTGGGCGTATGTCGATATTCTAGTAACATAAGAATTGACATAGTCCAGTGAAAATGAACACAATACACCTAACTTTATGTCTAAAGTTATATGAACTATAATGAAACAATCTAATCTATGATGCAAAACGAGTGTTGGGTTACATTTTAGTTAAGTACACACCCCATCATGTGTAACAAGGTCTCCTACATAGATCGAGTTCACTCTAGGGCATGTTTTGACAGGAAAATAATACTTTAATTATATAGATATAAAGTTGTATATAAAACGGTGTGAATACAACAATAGGGTTGTCATAGTGCAGTAGTAACATGTTAAAAAGTATGATGAAATAGTGTTGAACCAGTTATTATCTTGCCCTCAGCTCGATTGCTGCACTTATCAGTTGCAAGGGTCAAATGTTATACAGGAGTATTGTAGTTCTTTTACAAAGTGATTGTTATATTTTATTATCAATGTTACAATAATAAGATTCAGTCAATCACATTAACTACTGGACAGATTTCACAGGAACTATAAACATTAACAACTGTTTAATTTGCAAGGAAGCATTTTCATTGCAGAATTTTTTGAACTTCTTAGATACATGTACTTACTCGGTTATGCAAACAACTGCCTTAGTTTGTTACATAACTGATAACGGTACAGATTCTGAGTGCACATTTAAACTTAACAAAAAAATTTAAAATTGATAGTGTCGATAACACAATTCGGCAATATTAACAGAACTTTTTTATTGTAAAATCTGTATATTATAGACTAACGATTTTAAATAATAAAAATGTGCACAACGACATAGCCAATTAACGCATTCATTGCTGAGAAATGTGCGGTAAACGCTTATGTGCGTCCAGAAAATTTTCGCGTGGTGCTATGAACGCGTATGTGCGTTCATAGAAAACTCACGTAGTGCGGTTGGACGCAATAACGCGTTGTCTTTTACCTTCTTAATCAATATACGCCAGTTGTTTTCATTTTTTAGTTTAGTTCTGCACGTAGAATTGGTCCCAATGTAAAGCAAGGTAGGTGACAACAGATCATTCAAGCAAAACCTAAAAAATAACTTTCAATTTTCATCTACTTTGCTACCATAAACTTGATACATAATTTTATTGTGACTAGACAGATAAGTTACATATTTAATAGCTACAGATATTGCTTATCCGAAATTAAATTCATAGGTATTTATAAAGAAAGAATTTAATAAAAAATAATAATAGTGATAAGTGCACTTATTAACAAATTGTTTTTGAATATACTCATAAAAATTGTTCTGATAAGCACAATCTCTCGCAAAAGTTAATAGAGATAGATATGCCTCGCCCCCTTTTGCGATAACGCGTGAACGTAAACCTCAATAGCCATTAACAGTGCTGGATGGATTTACACCCATGGTCTGTGCCGAAAGCAGCAATATTTTCTGGGAGAAAATAAAATAAAAAATGGCGGCATATTTTGCAATTACAGCAGACTATGTTACAGTTAAATTCGACAAATTTTTCTATTTATAAACAATCATGGTAAGTTAAACAGGATATTTCTGAAATTCAGTTGATATTTATTTCCTTTGTGATAGGTGTGGATGAAATAAAATAAATATATAACTGAGGCGGAAAACACGATAGTTATTTAACTACGCGTAAACGAGTTATTACTATGAATATATTTAATTAAAATTATAGTCCCAGAGTGAATTGTTTACTGCTATTTTTAATATCTATCATGACTAGTACTAGATGACTACAATACTTAAATATATAATAATACTTTTAATTTGCATAATCACACAATAGATATCTTACTGAGAAATCTTAAGAAAATTGTTATTTTTGTTGATGATGTAATATAATTATTTCAATTAATGACGTAAATAATAATGAGTTTTATTTGTGCTTTGGTTGAAATAACACAGTTAACAATTATCTAAATTGACTAGAAATTAAAATAACTTGATTGAAGTAGAACTTCTAAACTACGTTATAATTGTAGCCGTAATTATGAGTAGGTACATGCAATACAACATCATTTAGGCCTTTATTAAGCGTTTTAGCTTGTTCTAGCTCCTAAAACCACGATATACTTACAAAGCTTATAACGCTTAAATTACTTTTGGAAATATTTAACTGTAACTACATAGAACTAACTCATAGAAAAAACCCAAATGCAGAAATCTGCACACAAAAATATTCCGAAGTAGGAATCAAATCCACGACGTTATCCATAAATTTAAACCACTGACAGCGCCACGAGGCCCTTTATGATATAAAATTACTTAATAAGGACCGAACATTCTTGAATCATATCACTAGATACTAGAAATATGCACATAATGACTTAACACAATAAAACGATATAATCAAAACCGGTAGACCCATTTGATACCTACACATATTAAAATTATTTTTAATTTTCTATCGCCAATTATTTTATTTTATTATTAAAACATGAAAGACTTCAAATGGTCGACAGTCTTACAAACTTAATATAGGGTGTAAGATATAATTAACGTATGAATGAGATTATGAGATCATGGCTTCTAGGGCCTTAACTTACGTAATTATAATGAATCATAGTCACAATTTTAAGTCAGTTGCGTTGAAAAAATCGTATATATACGTAATAGATTATATATTGGTACAATAAAAAGTAGTTTAAATACGTAATAGTAGCAGATGACGCTCTATAGTCCCTGCTTACCCCCATAAGACATGGTGTTTGAAAATTCTACTTCAATTAAGCATGTAAGTATTACAGTCACGTTTATGACTAGATGAAAACATTAAATTTAATCGTGTGTATTTAATTTCTCCATCTCAAGTTTTTCTTTGTTCATAAATATTACAAAAATAATACGTCTAACAACGATTTGCCTACACCTGAACATTTGTTTGAAAAAAGAATAGTTTTTATATCCAGAATTTATTTTGGGAATAAAATAATTGGTCAAGTGCGAGTCTGACTCGCGCACAAAGGGTTCCGTACCATTATCTATGCAACATAAGGCAACGTTATTAGTATCGAGCAAGAAACGGTAAAAAAATCATGTTTGTTGTATGGGAGCCCCCCTTAAATATTTATTTTATTTTATTTTTAGTATTTGTTGTTATAGCGGCAATAGAAATACATCATCTGTGAAAATTTCAACTGTCTAGCTATCACCGTTCTTGAGATACTGGGTAAGGAACCCTAAAAATCATGTTTGTTGTATGGGAGCCCCCCTTAAATATTTATTTTATTTTATTTTTAGTATTTGTTGTTATAGCGGCAATAGAAATACATCATCTGTGAAAATTTCAACTCTCTAGCTATCACCGTTCTTGAGATACAGCCTGGTGACAGACGGACGGACGGACGGACGGACAGCGAAGTCTCAGTAATAGGGTCCCGTTTTTACCCTTTGGGTACGGAACCCTAAAAAGTAACTACATATGTAGTTTTTCATATACATAAATTATTCAAATAAAGAACAAATGTAACAAGATCTATGTGCAATCAAAAACATTGGGATAGTTAAATTTTAAATGTATACGCGATAAATTTCTAAAAGAATAATTTTATTTCAACATTTTTAATGTTACTATTAGAAAGTATTCTTGACTAGACAAAACCTAAATTAAAAAACATAATAACTTTAATTTAATAAATAAAATATAATGCATATAAGTAATTAAAACATCAATGTGTTGTAAACAAATAAATCAATTATAGTAACATTCCGATATACCATGTTTACACATAATCTCAATACCGTTTAGATTGTGAGTCATTGCCTTTAAAAACACTTCCTTCATATTTCCGGTTTTATAGTGACCTCTGAATCATCGTCAAGACGCATTGACTCACACGTTATCAAACAAATCATTGTTAATGACAAATTATTTCTTCTAAATAGCCGTGAGTCGCGTTTAAAACGCCTTAATTGTAATACAAGATAAGTTTTGTAGAATTTTTAGCTCCATTATCACGCCTGAGGACACTAACAATGCTTTAATTAATTGGTTCAAGTTAAGATGCTTTGTACTGCAGGGTAAACTGAAAGGTACAAGAGAGCTGGAGTAGGGACCACGAACCGGACAACGAAATGGTGAATAGCTTCCTACAAAATGGAGTAACGACTGAATATGAAACTGTAGTATTATATCTCTGCATAGGTAAAAACCAAGTACCTATACTGTGACTTTTACAGACGAGGAGAGAGACGCTAACAGTTTAAACAACTTTATTAACCCTTTATAATAGTTGTTGCGTTGGCACTAGCTAGGCACGGGTTCCAAACAATTAGGTACATTCAACCTAATTGTCTTCGCCGACATAATAAAAAAAGTGGGACGTAATTCACAGACGACTTCTTGTTCCGACAGTTAGAATTCAAATATCGAAGTCTCCAAATACATCCATCTTGGTAATAAAATTAAATGTTTGTTTTTAGAACACCACATGTTCTAATACAATAAAATCGGTTTTACTTTTTTAGGGTTCCGTACCCAAAGGGTAAATACCAAATAATACCCAAAGGGCGTCCGTCCGTCCGTCTGTCACCAGGCTGTATCTCAAGAACGGTGATAGCTAGACAGTTGAAATTTTCACAGATGATGTATTTCTATTGCCGCTATAACAACAAATACTAAAAATAAAATAAAATAAATATTTAAGGGGGGCTCCCATACAACAAACATGATTTTTTTACCGTTTCTTGCTCGATACTAATAACGTTGCCTTATGTTGCATAGATAATGGTACGGAACCCTTCGCGCGCGAGTCCGACTCGCAATTGACCAATTATTTAATGTAAACATGCGTCTGTTTATAGTCAGTAGTGACGTCACACTGTACTGATAAGTACATAATATGTAACGATATTTTAAAAGATAAACTGTTTTGTAATAACTTTCGACATTATTGTTCAGACGACCGTTTTTATGACCAAATTTTAATGTTAGGGTTACGTAAAAGAAATATTTTTAAAACTGGATATTCTACTTATAGTTATATCCTATGTCTTAGCAGGTATACTGAAAAGGGTCAAGTGCGTAGCACTTACAACCGCCGGGAATGTATTACCATATGTATGAGTGTGGATAAAGCCAAGCAAATGTGTTTAGATCGTAGTACATGGCGCTCTATAGTATCTGCCTACCCCTATAGGAAAAAGGCGTGACGATATGATGACGATGAGTTATATCCGTGTGGGATGACCACTGTCTACTTTCTATAAAAACAGTAAAAATAAGGTAAAAGAAAATCTTAGCATCTTCTAAAGATATAAAGTCGAAATTAACCCTATATAAACACGTCATATACGGGGCACAGTAGACCAAATTCACTCAAGTGCGTTTGTACCATAGGAGTAGCCAACCCTCGTGTCTCTTTAAAGACCTATGAGACACCTAAACTAGTACCAAAATCTCTTTATATTATTATTTTCAATATATTTAGTTTTTTTTATAACTAAACCATTCAAATTAAAACCAGAACCCTAAATTGCCCGTGGTGTATTCAACTTAACCATTAAAACCCTACGGAACTCTACGTAAACATTACCTTCGTACTTAACCAATATTTTTTTTATTAAACCACCTCCGCAAGTTGACTGTACCATATTTGTTACGCCATTGTTGATTTACATTTTCGAATGAACAAAATGTATTTCGCACGAGACTATAAATAGTAACGCGAGGAAAAGCCATCATGGACATATAAGTACTTACATAAAGTAGGAAATAACATTGGCAACTGGTAATCCATTTTGTTAGCTAATTTGCACACTGTATAATTAGATTTTAACGCTTAGTTCAATAACTAAAAAATACGCTTGAAAATTCTGAATATTTTTTCAAATTATTGAAATGTCATCGGTCCTTAATATGTGTGCAAAATTTCAGATCAATCTGAATAATGCAAGTGGGTGAATATCACTTTCAAAGATTCCGTTACATAAATTATTACATTTTGGTAGATTGCGCTTTATTAGAACTGTCTATATTGTTTGGTTCAGAAACTAACACTGCAAACGTTTGATATATGGTAGCCCCTTTAATATTTATTGTATTGTTTTTAGTATTCATCATCTGTGAAGCGAATGTTGAGATGGATGTGTGGCGTCACGCGAATGGATAAAATAAGGAATGAATATATTATAGGAAGTCTGAAAGTGATGCCAGTGACTGAAAAATTGAAGAATGAGCGGATGTCCTGGTATGGGCATGTTATGAGACAAGAGGAAAGTAATGTCGTTAGGAGTGTTCTGAGTATAAATGTGGAAGGAAAAAGTCTAGAAGAAGACCTAAGAAAAGATGGATGGACTGCGTGAAAGAGGACATGAAAGAAAGAGGAGTTAACACAGACATGACGTCTGATAGAAGACTATGGAAGAAAAAGACATGTTTCGCCAACCTCAAATAATGGGATAAGGGCAGGAGGATGATGATGATCATCTGTGAAAATTAAAATTGATTAGCTATCGCCGTTCATTAGACAAAGGCTGGTGACAAACAGACGGACGACACTACAGATTATAAATTACACAACAAGGTAATCTCTTTGTATGAGTTTTTGAACAAATGTGTCATTAGTATTTATGAGTAAACAGCCATATGACCGTGATTTTAAAGCCTAATTTTACTAAAACTGTAATAGGATTTTAGAATTAGGTAACATTTTGTTAGTCCATAATCACGTAGCTAAAAACTGGTCATCAATATTGGGTCCGTGTGGTGACAGATTAAGTATAATAAGTGTCACCACCTCTTTTCCTTCCCAAGGAGCTGTAAGAGTCAGGTAAGAGATATTATACACAGATTACATACTCAGTAAGATACGGAAATCTCGAAAATAAACCTTACGCTAATACTCCAGGTAAACGCGACATAGTAAGATCGCAATCCCAAAGTAAAATGGAGTTGCCCAATTCGTTTTTTTTTCAGACAAATATTAAACTGAAAAATACATAAGGAGCAGCGAGAACATAATAACATTAAGAAGTATAGGAGATTCCAGTCTGTCTGATTGTCATCTGAAAATAAGTGTAATTACCTAATATTTGTTTAAATATACGCTGAACCTATTCACACATTTTCAAACAAAAAAGTATTGTTTAAATATCTTGTCTATGGTTTATTTTGAGGAATCATAGCTATCGTTGAGCGGCGGTAGACTGTGTGCCAATGTGCTGTCCAACTTCCTCGCCTCACTCTCCAACGTGTAACAATCTAGTGCAGGATCCTGCAAACAAAATTACTGTATTAAATTAATGTTACTATTTTAACAAACACTTAATAATAGGTTGCGACAAGATTCTAAAAAAATTAGGACTAATATTTATAGGACAAAACATCGAAATAGGATATTAGTTTATTTCACCTTGAATGACTCAAGGCATGCATACACCGGTTTAAAAAAAAAATGAACGACATTTTTTTTTTAAATCGACATTGTTTGAAAGAATAATTTCGAATCGTAACCATAAACTTTTAAATAGAAAACAAAAACAAACAAACAAGTGGGAATACTAAGATTTATTCGGTTAACACAGAAGCCATAAAAAAAAAAATTTTGGTATTCTAAAATCGAAAAGACCGTTATAAACCAAACGTAGTCTTGTATTATCTACCTAAATAAAGCTACCAAACAGTAGAAATAAAATCTAAGAATTAACCTTAGTTCTTCGATGCTGTAGGCAACTAAGGTAAGCTCAAAGCATGACGTATAATAATATATTATCCATGGAATAATAGTTTTCCTGATGCGTGATGCCACAAAAATGCCCTCTATACTTCTTAGTCACATTATTTGTAAGTCATGAGTTGTGGGCAAAACTAATTTGAAACAAGAAACTTAGGTTTTTTTTTAATATTTTTTTTATTATTATACATAGAAACATCCAGACGCAGAAACAACATTTGTATGACAAATTATAAACATTACACAAATGAATGTCACGTGCGGGAAAAGAAGCCGCGGATTCGTGGACGGCAGTCCGTTACATGAACCACTAGACTATGAAGCCCATTAAATGTGAGAAAATGTTCAACTAAAATAATGTGTTTAATACAATAATAGGAAATCAAAATAAAATAAATATACATGGACATTTCACAGAACGTCCACTGGTCCCCAGCTAAGCTTATTAGTCTTGTGTTATGGGTACCAGAATACGGATATAATACATAATACTACTTTTCTTTTGTAAATACATACTTATAATACATAGAAAACACCCAGACGCAGTACAAACTTTTGTATGACATCAAACATAAATCAACAACATATAGTCGCAAACCGTTAAAATACAGTACTCGAGTAAAATAAACCATATAGCGGTCTACAATAATATAAATAACTACCTATTTGAGGATGTTAGGATATTAAATCGTGCTAAATGTAGGTAAATATATGTTATGACGTCATCATATCTATATAAGTACGTCATTTATGTACCCAATTCCATGTTAATCATAACAAAATAACAATTACCTTGAACGAGTAACTCGGTCACAGTACAGTTTCACAAAGTACTTAAGTACTATAATGTGTTTAAAGTTATATTAAGAGGATACCAAAATAGTTTCGTGCATTTTTCTATGTACGAAGTTTTCATTGTTTCTTTAGATTGAATGGCTAGAGCTCTAATTTTTAAGTATATGTTTTTTTTTAATATATGATCTAGGATCGCATAAACTCAGAAACGCGATTGAAAAAGTTTTCTTGATAGAAAATCTTAGCGAAACAACCTCTCAATTTTTTTATTTTTTTCATTTGTCGGTCTATTATCACGTATTAACTATTATATATAGAAACACGTAAATCAGAATTAAAATATATTTAGTAGATTTTGAGTAAATAGGAAAAGTATCCCTAATTCTTCATTTTCTGTGCCTACTGGCTGTGTTAATATGTACGTGTCGGCGATGATATACGATAATATTGATGTAGGCCCTTAAGTTCTTGATATTAATTAAACATTATTTTTCCATGTATTAATTATTATTTTGGTGACCAGTAGCGGATTTGCAGTCTCGGCCGCCCTAGGCCCTAAGCCATTAGCCGCCCTAGGCCCTAAGCCATTAGCCGCCCTAGGCCCCAAGCAATTAGCCGCCCCTTTCTCAGCTTCCACCATATAGACTACATAATAAAATTACTTCATTGCCTTCACTTTTATCTAAATAGATTTAGGAATTTAAAGGAAAAATTCTGTTGTATTTCGCAAGAATATTTTCTTTTGTTGTAAATAAGAAGCTTTTTATAAATAAACATTTTTAAAAATAAATAAAAATTTTTGTAAGTGAACCGCCCCTAAATCTGGCCGCCCTAGGCCTGGGCCTACCGGGCCTTGGGGTAAATCCGCCACTGTTGGTGACGTATTAACGACCATCTCTACTTAATATTATAAAGCTGAAGAGTTTGTTTGTTTGAACGTGCTAATCTCAGGAACTACTGGCCCGATTTAAAATATTCTTTCAGTTTTGGATGTATCAAGGAAGGCTATAGACTATAATATAACATCAAGTTGCGACTAACAGGAGCAAAGCATTAGTGAAATATGTTACAAAAACGGGACAATATAACGCACGCTGCTACAACTAATTACCATAAACTCGTATTAACAATAATCACAACTTATCACAACTTGAACAGGCGTATAGGTAAACTAAATACCTATGTTCCTATTTTAAGCCATTGTTTAATAGGTACAAATTATGAATCGTTGTTTTGTTATTAGTATATCGTTATTTTCCTTAATCTATGATTATAAATAACTAATATAGTTTATTGTTAATTTTGTGAAATTATTGGTATTTAAGCCGATAATATAAATTACTAAAGCCAAACAATTGCAATTATCTTATGTCCAAGTGCCTAGCCATAAAATTATAGGTAGAATAATTATCATCATAATAACATCACGCTTTTTTCCAATGGGGGTAGGCAAAGACTATAGAGCGTCATCTGCTACGATCGAAACATACGTCCTTGGTTTCATCCACACTCATACATTTGGTCATCTATACTTAGAGTTTGTTTGTTTGTTTGAACGCACTAATCTCAGGAACCACCGTGCCGATTTGAAAAATTCTTTCAGTGTTAGATAGGGCATTTATCGAGGAACGCTTTAGGCTATATAACATCACGCTGCGACAAGCAGGAGCGAAGCAGTAGTTAAAAATGTTGCAAAAACGGGGAACATTTTCTAAACTTCACGCGGGCGGAGTCGCGGGCAACAGCTAGTACATAATGATTACCCCATGTTCCATGTCCATGTGTTCCATGTCCATGTGTATCATTTACCCCATGTTAATCACCACGCTTATGGAAGAAAAGATTGCAAAGGCTAAAAAGTAGTAAGGTACCTAAACTAAAGGCGTATTTACCCTAAGACAACATAGGGTCATGGCCCGGGGCGGCACAAGTCTTCATTTTTAGCACGCTCTTATTAGCTCGATACGCATCTATCATTATTTCCAATTGTTTCGATAACAAACTGCAAACTGTATTACTAAATTTAAGATTATTTTATTTTATCTTTATGTTTACATGAAATTTATGCAAGCTGATAAATTTTGCGAGAATATTGTTATCACTGCAGTTTAGGTACTTGACACGGTGTGTGATAAGATAATCAAATCTTGAGTTACCAAGTACTTAATCGATAATAAATGTGAAGTGAATTCAGTTTGTTGTGATTTTTATCCTTCTATGAGGTAATAATGAGCCTCGTGTAAAACTATTATATCGATATCGATGTAAAACTATTATATCGATTGTAAAACTATTATATCCTTTCGTCGGGGGATAAAGTTTTTTTTCCCTGCCCCTTGCCCTGCCGGGCCACGATGGTGCCTTGAGCTTTACCATGACCCGGCTAATCGAGGCCCTACCCGATGGGGTTTGGGGGGATAAAGTTGCGATAAGCACATACAGCCAATCTTTGACTCGTTCGATGGTATACTAGATAACGTATTTTTTCTTCATTTTTTTTATCATTATTTTATCATCCAAATCATTTGTTGATATTTTTAATTATCATACAAATGTTTGTACTGCGTCTGGGTGTTTTTCATGTATTATAAGTATGTATTTACAAAAGAAAACTAGTATATGTATTCTATCCGTATTCTGGTACCTATAACACAAACATATAAGCTTAGCTTGGGACCAGAGGACGTTGTGTGAAATTTTCGTGAATATTTATTTATTTATATACCTGTGAGACAGTTCTCAAAGAGTCTCCGAGTGCAGATCTAAGTCTCTGCACGTCTCTTGCGGCGCGACCACTTCGAGCAACGTACGCCTGACGACGACGGATCTCAGCTGACAACTGAGAACGAAGCTGACTTGCCTGACAAAAAGAACAATTTTCAATGTAAAATTGAAACCAAATGTGGGTAAAACCTGTAACTAATGATCGAAGAGAACACTGTACAACTCAATCCCACCCGTGACCATGGTGACTGCAAAGCCTCTGAAACGTGGGGCTAAAATTTAAAACAAGGGGATCAAAATTTACAGGTTACTTCCTATTGTCCAAGAGATTTAAAATTTGGCATTGATCAAGCCTACATGCATTATGTAGACTTGGTCCATGCCAAATTTCAAATCTCTATATATTGATATCAATATTAACAAGAAAAATCCAAAAACTTGTAATTTGTTATCACATCACATAAAAGAATTGTTTAAACCAACTTATGAAGTAGTTGAAATGTAGGCGATTTCCTTTATTACAATTACAAAGTTAACTGTTTTATTTGTATTTAGTTATTAATATTTTTCGATCAAGTAGATACGGCACCCTAAGTGTGCGAGTTTACCTTGCTCTTAACAGGTTTTTAGGGTTCCGTACCCAAAGGGTAAAAACGGAAACCCTATTACTGAGACTTCGCTGTCCGTCCGTCCGTCCGTCCGTCCGTCCGTCCGTCTGTCACCAGGCTGTATCTCAAGAACCGTGATAGCTAGACAGTTGAAATTTTCACAGATGATGTATTTCTATTGCCGCTATAACAACAAATACTAAAAATAAAATAAAATAAATATTTAAGGGGGGCTCCCATACAAAAAGCTGATTTTTTTTACCGTTTCTTGCTCGATACTAATAACGTTGCCTTATATTGCATAGATAATGGTACGGAACCCTTCGTGCGCGAGTCCCACTGGCACTTGACCAATTTTTTACATTAATATAAGCTATTTAGAAATATATCTAAACTATGAATATTTCTTGTTTATACCTGTGCCTCAAGCCTCATAATCTGTTGTCTATAAGTTGTTTCCCTTGCTTCTAGAACTCTCTCAGCGTGCAGCGCCGCCTGGCGGTAGCGTTCCACTTCATCACGTCGTGACGGAGACCCACACGGAACTTCTGATAGAAATCTGGTACGAGCTAACGCTAACTCTGCTTCCTAATAATTAATAAATTAAATAACATTTATTGTACTTCTTTTTATTTTTTATTTCTTTCACACCACAATATGTTAAATTTTCAAATATATAATCAGTATACACTTAATAAATAAAAAAATACAATTAAATATATAAAATATACGTAAACTCCAACAGGCAGCGGGGACAGGAGCCAAGCCACCGGTGGCTAAGGATCTAGGGAGAGGAATCCTCTTCACAATCCGAGCAGTATCCAAAATTACTTCTTTCTGTATTTAGACCCTTGACCCAATGATCTAATCCGAGCGTCTCTAGATGACGGTCGTGGCTCTTGGCGAAAGTCCATTGGCCGACGCCGTGTCCACCTCCCACATGTCGACAACCTTGTGACTGATCCCAACTCTGGCGTGTCGGAGCTAAGTAGGGAACAACCCGGGGATGTAACTTGCTGCGGTGTTAGTCTTCCTATCTCTAGCTCTCGTCAACATTATATTTCATCACTATTCATCCAGTTTCTCATTTCATTTTATTCATAGCTGTTGGTCTCGACTTTGTATACCTGGTGACAGACGGACGGACAGCGATGTCTCAGTAATAAGAGTCCCATTTGCCCTTTTGCTACAGAAGCCCGAAAATCCTACAAAAAATTCAGACAAGCCTAGGGAAAATATTTGAGTATAAACAACCTTCAGTTTTCTAGACCTGACGTTTCAGTGCTGCCGCCTAGTGATCGTTATTTCGGAATAACCCAATTACTTTAAAGTGTTTCTGGACTAAATTCTTTTAATTTGAACGATATGAACTTACTTTATCAGCAAGTTCTTTCTCCAAACGTCTGATCTTCATTCTAAGTTCCCTATTCTCCAGTTCTATGAAAGTAAGATCTGTAGCGAACCCTCTGTCTTTAGACGGTATAGTACTACACTTGCAATCCTTTATAGGTTCTTTGTAACCACGAACTGATGAATCCTTTGTAGATTCCGGACCTAAAATCATGTTATGGTTTAAGATATTTATTTATACTATTATATTATTTATATTACAAAGCCAAAGAGTTTGTTTGTTTGTTTGAACGCTAATCTCACGAACCACTGGTCCGATTTGAAAAAAATATATATTCATCATCATAACATCACGCCTTTTTCCCATGGGGGTAAGCAGAGACTATAGAGCGCCATCTGCTACGATCGAAGCATACTTCCTTAGCTTCATCCACACTCATACATCTGGTCATACATGCCCGACGGTTGTAAGTGGTACGCACTTGACCCTTTTGGAGTATCCCGGCGATGACATCGGAGTATATTTTTCTCGGGCGTCCTCTCCCAGCATTTCCACTTACTTTCGCCGTGTATATGCCTTTCGTTAAGCGTCTCTCATCCACCCTCTCCACATGTCCAAACCACCTAAGCATACTTTTCTCCACCTTAGTCACTACATCCTCTTTCAGACCGCAACGTTCTCTTATAACTTCATTTCTTAATCTCTCTTTCAAAGTCACACCACAGGTGTGTAATAACACATCACATAATATATTCTTTAAAAAAATAACAGTAAATCTTACCAAGTACAAACTTAATGTAGAAATCCAAGGCCAAGGAAGTGTCTTTGGATCGTAACAGATGGTGTTCTATAGCCTCTGCCTACCCCCATGAGAAAAATGCGTGATGTTATGATAATAAATAAATATTTACGGACATTTCACACAACGTCCTTTGGTCCCAAGCTAAGCTTATATGCTTGTGTTATGTGTACCAGAAGACGGATATAATACATATACTACTTTTCTTTTGTAAATACATACTTATAATACATAGAAACACCCAGACGCAGTACAAACATTTGTATGACCATTATAAATATCACAAATATGATTGTCCCGAGCGGGAATCGAACCCGCGACCTCGTGAACGGCAATCCATTACATGAACCACTAGACCAAGAAGCCCGTCACAGATGGCGCTTTATAGTCTCTGCTTGCCCCCCATGGGAAAAAGGCATGATGGTATTATGATGATGATGATGATAAATCTTACCAGAATCCAAATCGGAGTAATAAACACTCTTCTCAGTTCTATCATGACTCTTACTCCTAAGCGCTGGTCTAGTGACACTCATTCTCCTATCAGCCTCCAACTTCCTAACAGCGTCCTGTAAGGCATCACACTTGGCTCTCATCTCAGAACGTTCTCTTTGTAACTGATGTAACTCTCTCTCCATTTCACTGTCCGCACTACTCTCTTTACCATCCCATGTTGTCATACGTAGTTGGGATTCGAGACCGGATCTGGAAAAAAATACATAAGTCGTAAGAGAACGTTGGGGTCAGAAAGAGGATGTAGTGACTAAGGTGGAGAAAAGTATGGCTTAGGTGGTTTGATCGTGTGGAGAAGATGGATGAGAGACGATTAACGAAAGGCATATACACGGCGGAGGTGAGTGGGATCGCTAGGAGAGGACACCCGAGAAAAGTATACTCTGATGTCATCGCCGGTATACTTCAAAAGGGTCAAGTGGGTACCACTTACAACCGTCGGGCATGTATGACCAGATGTATGAGTGTAGATGAAGCCAAGGAAGTATGTTTGGATCGTAGCAGATGGCGCTCTATAGTCTCTGCCTACCCCCATGGGAAAAAGGCGTGATGTTATGATGATGATGATGAATAAATCTATACTATATACGAAAGTAGAAATAAATGCTTTAGAGATGCGTTCTTTGAGAAGTATGTGTGGTGTGATTTTGAAAGATAGACTAAGAAATGATGTCACAAGAGAACGTTGTGGTCTGAAAGAGGATGTAGTGTGACTTTACCTTTGAACTTCAACATTAGCCAATTGGTTTGTAAGTCTGTGCACTTGATCTTCAAGTGTTGAGTTCAATCTCTTCAGTTCTCCAAGGGCGGTCTTAGCACTGTCCAACTTCTCTGCTAACACACGTTTCTCATTTTCACAATTACCTGGAAAAATTTTATACCATAATAATTTACAAACAAACTACATTTCCGTTTTGAGATTAGTCGGTGTTTTCAGTTCCAACCTTTTATGGACTAAGTAACAATTTGATTTTATATTGTTCATAGGAAACAATCGTAAAGTAATAACAATTCTTTGTCAAATATACTGTAAGGTCGTCCAGGGCCAAAATAATACACACAAACACTACAACTTAATTACATTAAATTAGCACAACATCGCGTCACGCACACTAAGAGATGAACGTGTCCGTATACAAAGAGTATGAGCATTGCTCTCATAACTTTTTCGAAGAAATCGTCTTACAATGTCAACTCTTGTCGGATTAGTGCTCTAAGGAAAAAATGTATTGGGTATTATAATTATACAGTTTTCAAGGTCACCAAGGTTTGCTGGTAGAAAATTTATCTATGAATTAAGCTCACCTCTGTACATATATTAACTAAAATGTAACTTTCTTTTATGTAATTTCTGTGTGCAATAAAGATTACAAGAATACAAGTTTTCCCTCAAAACAAGAAAAATTCTCAATCAACCTGTACAAATAAAAAAAAAATCTGTTTTGGGAGTTTCTCAGTTGGGAGAGCGACGGAACGGTATTCCGAGGTCGTTAGTTCAAGTCCCGCTCATGGTGATCATTTTTTCCACTATAATTTAGTTTACTAAGTAAATGCATACAAATAATCTGTGTTGGGTTAATAACACTCCGTTTGGTGACGGATTACGAATACAAGTGTTACCACCCCATCTCCTCCCAAGGGTGCTGTAAAAGTCAGCTAAGGGATATTGGACACAGATAACATCTTCTGTGAGAGACGCCTGGTCAGCGCAGCACAGTAAACCATAATCCCTCCAACGTGGAGGAGGCCCGTGCCCAACAGTGGGACGTAAATGGGCTGGAGAGGAGAGCGTTAATCTAATATATAAAATTCACGTGTCACAGTGTTAGTTACCGTACTCCTCCGAAACGGCTTGACCGATTCTTCTCAAATTTTGCATACATATTCAGTAGGTCTGAGAATCGGCCAACATCTATTTTTCAAACTTTTTTTTTAGTATGGCAAAACAACGTTTGCCGGGTCAGCTAGTCTAATATATAAAATTCACGTGTCACAGTGTTAGTTACCGTACTCCTCCGAAACGGCTAGACCGATTTTTATGAAATTTTACATGCATATTCAGTAGGTCTGAGAATCGGCTAACATCTATTTTTCAAATCTTTTTTTTTTAGTATGGCAAAACAACGTTTGCCGGGTCAGCTGGTAACGTATATATTTTGTCGTCCATAAAAATATATGAAAGAATGAATGATTTATGAGTGAATGATTGACGTGGCGGCCATTAGAGTATTATAATAAGCTAAGTACAATCCAATACTTACCAACACTCTTCTGTAATTGTCTTAGTTTATCAACAGCATTATGTTCGTTGTTCTTAGCTTCGTTTAATTGTCTGGTCACTTTGCTGAGTTCAGCTCTAAGTTCACTCTCAGCTGTGGCTGCTTTTTGTAGTGATGTAGATAATTGTTCCACTGTGCCTTTTAGTGATGTACATCTATCTTCTAGCTGAGCTATAGTGCGAGTGTAACCTTCACAACGTTCTTGTAATTTCTACAAAAATATTCTAAAATTTAATTAATATTAAATGGTACCAATTCCAGGTGGACAACTTAACTTAACTAAAAAATGAAAATTGATAGTGTCAATAAAATAAATAATAATAATAAATATTTATGGACATTTCACACAACGTCCTCTGGTCCCAAGCTAAGCTTATATGCTTGTGTTATGGGTACCGGAATACGGATAGACTACGTATACTACTTTTCTTTTGTAAATACACACTTATAATACATAGAAACACCCAGACGTAGAACAAACATTTGTATGACATTTATAAACATCACACAAATGAATGTCCGAGGCGGGAATCGAACCCGCGACCTCGTGATGGCAGTTTGTTATATGAACTACTAGACCACGAAGCCCGGCAATAACACAATTTGGTAATGTTAACAGAACTTTCTTATTATAAGAACTGTGTATTTTAGACAAACGATTTTAATTATGACAAATATGTACAACGAAACAGCAAATATTAGACAAATTAAAACAACCAACTTTTATTTAGTGTAATATCTATATATCCATCAATCTTTTTATTTTTATCTCTTTTTAGGGTTCCGTACCCAAAGGGTAAAAACGGGACCCTATTACTGAGACTTCGCTGTCCGTCCGTCCGTCCGTCCGTCCGTCCGTCCGTCCGTCTGTCACCAGGCTGTATCTCAAGAACGGTGATAGCTAGAGAGTTGAAATTTTCACAGATGATGTATTTCTATTGCCGCTATAACAACAAATACTAAAAATAAAATAAAATAAATATTTAAGGGGGGCTCCCATACAACAAACATGATTTTTAGGGTTCCGTACCCAGTATCTCAAGAACGGTGATAGCTAGACAGTTGAAATTTTCACAGATGATGTATTTTTATTGCCGCTATAACAACAAATACTAAAAATAAAATAAAATAAATATTTAAGGGGGGCTCCCATACAACAAACATGATTTTTTTACCGTTTCTTGCTCGATACTAATAACGTTGCCTTATGTTGCATAGATAATGGTACGGAACCCTTCGTGCGCGAGTCCGACTCGCACTTGACCAATTATTTATAAAACGCACCTAAAATAGCACCCCCAACCTATAATTACAATGCCTGCTCGCAAAAGTCTCCTCCGTAAACACCTTAAAAAAAAAACTCATACTCAACAACTCATAACGCCACACGAACACACACACACACCTATCTAACAGACTATTTCTTTTTGGAATGTATTAGACTGTTTTTTTTTAGGGTTCCGTACCCAAAGGGTAAAAACGGGACCCTATTACTGAGACTTCGCTGTCCGTCCGTCCGTCCGTCCGTCCGTCCGTCCGTCCGTCCGTCCGTCCGTCCGTCCGTCCGTCCGTCCGTCTGTCACCAGGCTGTATCTCAAGAACGGTGATAGCTAGAGAGTTGAAATTTTCACAGATGATGTATTTCTATTGCCGCTATAACAACAAATACTAAAAATAAAATAAAATAAATATTTAAGGGGGGCTCCCATACAACAAACATGATTTTTAGGGTTCCGTACCCAGTATCTCAAGAACGGTGATAGCTAGACAGTTGAAATTTTCACAGATGATGTATTTTTATTGCCGCTATAACAACAAATACTAAAAATAAAATAAAATAAATATTTAAGGGGGGCTCCCATACAACAAACATGATTTTTTTACCGTTTCTTGCTCGATACTAATAACGTTGCCTTATGTTGCATAGATAATGGTACGGAACCCTTCGTGCGCGAGTCCGACTCGCACTTGACCAATTATTTATAAAACGCACCTAAAATAGCACCCCCAACCTATAATTACAATGCCTGCTCGCAAAAGTCTCCTCCGTAAACACCTTAAAAAAAAAACTCATACTCAACAACTCATAACGCCACACGAACACACACACACACCTATCTAACAGACTATTTCTTTTTGGAATGTATTAGACTGTTTTTTTTTAGGGTTCCGTACCCAAAGGGTAAAAACGGGACCCTATTACTGAGACTTCGCTGTCCGTCCGTCCGTCCGTCCGTCCGTCCGTCCGTCCGTCCGTCCGTCCGTCCGTCCGTCCGTCCGTCCGTCTGTCACCAGGCTGTATCTCAAGAACGGTGATAGCTAGAGAGTTGAAATTTTCACAGATGATGTATTTCTATTGCCGCTATAACAACAAATACTAAAAATAAAATAAAATAAATATTTAAGGGGGGCTCCCATACAACAAACATGATTTTTAGGGTTCCGAACCCAGTATCTCAAGAACGGTGATAGCTAGACAGTTGAAATTTTCACAGATGATGTATTTCTATTGCCGCTATAACAACAAATACTAAAAATAAAATAAAATAAATATTTAAGGGGGGCTCCCATACAACAAACATGATTTTTTTACCGTTTCTTGCTCGATACTAATAACGTTGCCTTATGTTGCATAGATAATGGTACGGAACCCTTCGTGCGCGAGTCCGACTCGCACTTGACCAATTATTTCAAATAAATATACAAAGTGACATAGACATAGACCGAAGAGTTAGCACGCTGAAGTGGCAATGGGCAGGCCACATCGCTCGACGATCTGATAACCGTTGGTAACGGAAGGTCCTCGAGTGGCGACCACGAACCGGACGACGCAGCGTCGGGCGGCCCCCAACAAGGTGGACCGACGATATCGTCAAATACGCCGGGGGCCGCTGGATGCAGTTAGCGCAAGACCGCACGTTGTGGCGTTCTATGGGGGAGGCCTATGTCCAGCAGTGGACTGAGAAAGGTTGATGGATGGATACAAAGTGATAAATTAATATAAAAGACACAGCCTCCCAAAACCCAGGTTTACCTAGTTTAGGAGTCTGGGACCTTCTTGTAATGCAACAAGTTCAGTGTACCTACAACAATGTATTTTGTACAATGTATTACCATATATGAACTGAGATTTTTTTTAAATAATACATTTAACAGGTCTTATTCATAATGATTTATCGGAGGATTAACCGGAGATTTTATCGGAGAGATAAAAAACGTTTTATCGTAAAAACACTATTATGAATAACAAGTTTAGACAATTTTCGCAAATCGATTTTAGCGAACTTTTAAACCTCCGATAAGTCATTATGAATAAGACCATTAATAATAGAGTTATTAATAGTAACCTTGAGTGCTTGATCCCTGTCTCTAGCAGCGACTGCAGCACGTTGGACATCACCTTCCAATTGAGCTCGACGCACGTCCAAGCGAGCAGCTCGACCTAAAATAAAAAATATATTTTATAAATGGCAATTCTAGAAACCAGAGGCGTATTTACCCTAGAGCCATAGGGGCCCTGGCCCGGGGCGGCCAGTCTGAGAAGGGCCGCAAAAGCCTACAAGTTTAAAATTTTGTTCTATCTCTATTAATTTGACGAGCCTCCTGGTTGAGTGCTTCATGTAACGGAGTGCCAATCAAGAGGTTTCGGGTTCGATTCCCGCTCGGGACAACCCTTTGTGTGATTTTTCTAATTGTCATACAAATGTTTGTACTGCGTCTAGGTGTTTCTATGTATTATAAGTATGTATTTACAAAAAAAACACATAACACAAGCACATAAGCTTAGCTTGGACCAGAGGACGTTGTGTGAAATGTCCATGAATATTTATTATTATTATTTAATTTATAGGGCGGCTAATTAAATTGGCCCAGGGCGTCAAATGAAATGGCCCTAATTTTCAAAATACACCTCTGCTAGAAACAAACAAACAACATTACATCTGCGCTGAAGAGTTTGTTTGTTTCAACGCGCCAATCTCAAAAACCACTTGATCTATTT
The DNA here is from genome assembly GCA_916999025.1 of Orgyia antiqua. Taxonomy (NCBI): domain Eukaryota; kingdom Metazoa; phylum Arthropoda; class Insecta; order Lepidoptera; family Erebidae; genus Orgyia; species Orgyia antiqua. Next base: position 2,693,366 of record OU779867.1, read on the forward strand.
TAATAATTCTTTCAGTGTTGGATAGTACAATTATTGAGAATGGCTATAGGCTATATAACATCACGCTACGACTTATGGGAGTGAAGTATCAGTGAAATTTTTTTTAATACAGTTTTAATAACGGGGTAAATTTTCTAAATGTATGTAATATGTATTATAAGAGGGGTAATGACCGAAAGTACCGGTCCGAATTTAAAATAAAAATACAGTATCTGATTGCTGTAACGTATATTATATTATATCTATATGTGGTAATACCAAATTCTATATGTACTACTAGCTGTTGCCCGCGACTTCGTACGCGTGAAATTTAGAAATTAAACCTTAACAAACAGAAGTTTACCATATCACTCGATAGATGGCGCTATACAGTTTTTTAAATCGCACTATGGTTTGGTTACACACATAAGCTCGTCAATATTTTTAATTTCTAATTCGAATTTTTGCATTTATAAATTAGTAAGGAAGTCGTAGGCGGCAGCTAGTTGTAAATAATAATAGTAAGTCCAATAAAGAGACCAGAAAAAGCCTTTAAAAATATGTTTGCAGTATTCTGAACTAATTCTTTAAATTCTGGTACCCATAACATAAGCATAATAAGCTTAGCTTGGGTACAGAGGACGTTGTGTGAAATGAAATTACTATGAATGTTTATTTATTTATTTAATTTTCATAATACTACCTTCAGCTGCAGCGAGCGCTTCTCTTAACTGACCAACTTCTTGTACTCTTTCAGCTAATTGTACACGAAGATTGTCTGCCTTGTTCTAGAAAATTGTCATAAAATCATTTACATAATAAATTAAACCGAATAAACACATGTTACCAAATATACTGACGATATCGTCAAATATGCCGGGGGCCGCTGGATGCAGTTAGCGCAGGACCGCGCGTTGTGGCGTTCTATGGGGGAGTCCAGCAGTGGACTGAGAAGGGTTGACGGATGGATGGATGGATGGAAATACATGTTTTTACTACTACTATTTACTTCATCGAAATAGGGAACACACTTCTTCTCTTCTCCAGCCCATTTACGTCCCACTGTTGGGCACGGGCCTCCTTCACTCTGGAGGGATAGTGGTCTACTGTGCCGCACTGACCAGGCGTGTTGGCACAAGGTTTATTTTCGAGATTTCCGTATCTAACAGATCATGTTATCTGTGTGCAATATCCCTTAGCTGACTTTTACAGCACCCTTGGGAGGCGATGGGGTGGTGACACTTGTATTCTTAATCCGTCACCACACGGAGGTAACACACTTGCTTTTGTGTAATTTGACATATAAGAGTCAAATTATACAAAAGTAATTCTTATTCAATATGTTATGATCGTTTTCATAAAAATTACAATAGGCTAGTTGCCTAAATTTCTTTGATTGCTAATTAATATACCTTAGTATCCATTATACATGGGAAAAATATATTTTTTAGAAAATATATCGATTTTCAATTTGTATTTCGCATTTAAAGAAATGAAATTTAATTTCCTCCGAAAATGCTCAAAACTGTCATGGCGTCGTGTGTGACGTCAACCAGTGCGAAACACAGCAGTACGTGTATGGCGATTGGTGATATTTCGTGATAAAAAATGAATCCGTCGTATTATAAGTACTGCATGGTGCCCCAGTGTAAAAGCACAAGCATTAAAACGCCAAACAAATTATTTATATTTGTCCCAAGCAAAGTAGAAGTACGGAAAAAGTGGCTAACACTTGCAAGGCGAAGTGATGCAAATTGTTTATCCCCAATTTCAAGAATGTATTTTTGTTTATATTTTGCTTTGCATTTCTTCTAACCTTAAAATATTATGTCAAAACTGTAGTTAGATCAATCAATAAATAACACAAAGTTATTGCTGTTTCCTTTCAAAAATCCAGATTCCATGATGTTCTCTTTCTATATAATGCTTTGAATAACTAAATTAAACATAAGATAAAACCGTGAAACAATTACTGACGCTCATATCTACGAAAATTCCAACAACAACAATGGTGTTTTACACTGGATGACGTAACGCTTCCTGATTGGTGTTCAATGTCACGTGACGTAATGCTTAAATTTCCTTATCTTGTTTCGTGAAAATATCAACAATCTTTTAATATTTCATTGAATTAATTTATTTTTCTTTATCTAAATACAGAAATAAAATTTAAGACCATTTAATCCATTCTATTTGTTCTTAGTGGATACAAGCCTATTGTACTAAATAATAATATCTCAATCAAAATAAGAAAATATTTTCGTCAAAAGCATTTGTCTTTGCTTAATAAAAATGGCAAAAAGCAGTATTGTAAGCAAATTTGTAATAAGTCAATACCCGTACCTCGTTTTGTAACTTATCTTCACTAATAGAACTCAACGTTGCCTCCAAACTCGTTATTTTGTCCCTCAAGTTGCTAATTTCAACTGTCTTACTTTGTACCGACTCGTTCTAGAAAAAAGAAGCGTATCATTAATTATCACTTCTCAAAATTATTTTAATAAATAACAATCGATTCATTCTTGCCTTTATATTAATTTTTTAGTTCTCTTAAACTAGTCAAAGTATTAAGTCCCGTCACCTTCTGTAGTTGTGTGTTTTCACTTTTTGTAACTCATAGATTTTATACGAAAGCACTAAGCTGCGCATCGTCGTCTAAGCAAGTGGCTTGTAGTCGTGACTTTTCCTCATGAGAAACTCGTAGATTGCTTACCAAAGCATTAAGTTGCGTCTCCTTCTAAGAGCAAGTCGCTTGTAGTCGTGACTTTTCCTCATGAGAAACTCGTAGATTACTTACCAAAGCATTAAGTTGCGCCTCCTTCTAAGGGCAAGTCGCTTGTAGTCGTGACTTTTCCTCATGAGAAACTCGTAGATTACTTACCAAAGCATTAAGTTGCGCCTCTTTCTGAGAGCAAGTCGCTTGTAGTCGTGACTTTTCCTCATGAGAAACTCGTAGATTACTTACCAAAGCATTAAGTTGCGCCTCCTTCTAAGGGCAAGTCGCTTGTAGTCGTGACTTTTCCACATGAGAAACTCGTAGATTACTTACCAAAAGCATTAAGTTGCGCCTCCTTCTGAGAACAAGTCGTTTGTAGTCGTGGCTTTTCCTCATGAGAAACTCGTATATTAATTACCAAAGCATTAAGTTGCGCCTCCTTCTAAAAGCAAGTCGCTTGTAGTCGTGACTTTTCCTCATGAGAAACTCGTAGATTACTTACCAAAGCATTAAGTTGCGCCTCCTTCTGAGAGCAAGTCGCTCGTAGTCGTGACTTTTCCTCTTGACTAACTCCTAGATTACTTACCAAAGCATTAAGTTGCGCCTCCTTCTGAGAGCAAGTCGCTTGTAGTCGTGACTTTTCCTCTTGTGCAGCTCGTAGGTTATTGCTCACAGATTGTAGTTTGTTGTCGCCCTTGCCTTGTAGTTCACTTGCCTCTTTCAATTGTTTCTTCATTAAGTTGACTTGTGATTTGAAGTCGTCCTGCAAGTATATAATAGTTTAGTATTATTTTATGGTTATTCAATATTTTTTTAAATACAATCTTAATTTTAAATTCCATTAAATTGCGTTTAGACAAACAAAACAAAATGAAATGCCATAATTTTTAACTGATCGTTAATTTAAAAGCTACATACATTGGGATAAAATGCCAATTGCGCAAATTGTTTCACTTTCATATTTTGCTGTGCAATCAATATTTTTAGGTAAAATCGGATAATATTTTAAAAAAAAATTTGCTTGAAATACTACCCAATTAATAGAAAAATTATCGTACCTTTTCACGTTCAATTTGACAGACTTCGTGCATCAAGTTGCGTACACCTTTCTTGATTAGTTCAGGATCTACGTCTATTATCTCGTTACGATCCTCAGAGTGATCACGACCTAATATTTAATAGCAATGTACAAAAATAATAGAAAACATGATAATCTTTGGAAAAAGAATAACAAATAGGCACTTTCATTTAATATTCATTCGTTCGTTTATATTATCTGAAGTATATTACTAATTACATCTGAACGTTTCTCTCTAGCCCATTACCGTCCCATTGTTGGGCACTGGCCTACTTCACTTTAGGAGGGATTATGGTCTACTGTACCGCGCTGACGAGGTGTGTTGGCACAGGGTTTATTTTCGAGTTTTCCGTCTCTCACAGAGGATGTTATCTGTGTGCAATATCCCGTAGCTGACTTTTACAGCGCCTTTGGGAGGAGATGGGGTGGTGACGCTTGTATTCTTAATCCTTTACCACACGGAGAGATATTGATATATTCATTCGTTTACATTATCTGAAATACATCTGTACGTTTAGAAAATACTAACACGGAAAAGATCCCAGTTCTGAGGTTATTACCAGCTATGAGATACGGAAAACTTGAAATTAAGAGAAGTGCCCGCTCCTCCTTCAAATTAAGAGAAGTCCCACCTTGCTCTCAAAGTGAAAGAGACCCGTGCTCAGCAGTGAAACGTTTCTTTTTCTTCTAGTGCCGTGTCCTACCAGAGCTTGGCGGTTATCATTGAGATCTTTATTTTATTTACATGCGGTTCCGAACAGGGACCTAGTGTTCATCGCAAACCACTGCCATTCTTCAGCCATAAAGTGCAATGTATAGTCTTCGGCGACCCTGAATCTTCCCCTGTATTATGAGCTGCAGAAGACTATATTTCTCGTTTCGTATTATGTGCCCATAGTACTGGAATTTACGGCTTTTGATTGTGCTTATAACCTATGTCTACTTATTCAATCCCTGCAGCAGGGAAACGAGTGAAATGTTAGTGGGCGGAAAGTACAGATTTTTCCGAGATCCCATATGGTTAAAACTGGATATAAATAACATACCTCTATGTGGACTATATCTTCTAGCTGGACTAGACAGTCGTCTCCTAGCAGCCGCATGAACAGAACCGTCTGGTTGTACCCCACACACTCTCCTAAGTGCATGCGCTATAGAAGACAATTTCGCCTCTGTTTCACGTTTCAACGCCTCACATTGAGACAGGGATGCTTCTAGTGCTCGACAACGACCCTCGCTACCACCCAGACGAGCCTAACATAATAATAATACAAAACAAATAAATATACATGGACATTTCACACAACGTCCTCTGCTCCCAAAGTAAGCTATATTTCTATGCTTGTGTTATGGGTACCAGAATAATACATATACTACTTTTCTTTTGTAAATACAACATACTTATAATACATAGAAACATCCAGATGCAGTACAAACATTTGTATAACAATTATAAACATCACACAAATTTTTGTCCCGAGCGGGAATCGAACCCGCAACCTCGTGAACACAGCCCGTTACATAAACCACTAGACCACGAAGCCCGTCAAAAATTTTACTTAATGTAATTTTTCCAAGACATATTAAGCTATTGCATAGCTTCTATCGAGGGCCTTGAGCGCGGGGACCGAATCCAGAAATTCCGTAACGAAAAAAAACCTCACGCTCCCCACTCCGACGGGCACGGAGGTGTGGCTTGAAGGCCGTGCATTGTCTAACGTCGTTTCTTTTCGGCAGTCTTCGAAACGGTGTTTGTGTGCGTGCAACTAGCCGTATTGTAGGACTCTACGAAGCTCGCACGAATCGAAACGAGCTGCTCCGAAATCGGATGAATACATAAGCAGCTGTTTATGAGAAAGTATATAGGTGTATAGGTATTTATGTATTTAAGAAAAAGAAATACTGCATAAATAAAATAAATAAATAATTATAATTGCATAAGTTGATACAAAATGCTATGCAATAGCTTTACCGCGGCAGTCCCCGAGTGCCACACGTCTTTTTTTTGTATACGCATCTTTACATATTATAAAACAAAGTCGTTTTTCTTTATGTGAGTTATAATCTTTAAAACTACGCGACAGATTTTGATGTTAGTTTCCTTGTTTCTATGTATTATAAGTATGTATTTACAAAAGAAAAGTAGTTTATGTATTATATCCGTATTCTGGTACCCATAACACAAGCATAATAAGCTTAGCTTGGGACCAGAGGACGTTGTGTGAAATGTCCGTGAATATTTATTTATTTATTTATTTTATATAGAGTAGTTCAAGACGAAGGTTTCTAAGCTATAACGCACAATCCTGCTTAAATTATAAACACGAAAAGAAAGAATGAAAAGGTGTTTGTTGCTTGTTCACGCAAAAACTACTCAATAGATTGTAATGAAACTACGGCTGTATAGCTTATAGAACAAAATAATACATAGGTCTTATACCATCACTGAAAATCAAGGAGCAGTGTACATAAACGCAAGTAAAACCGCAGGCATTAGCTAAATATATCTAAAAAAAAATTATAATAACAGAATATAGATCACAAATACCTTAAGCTCTTGTATTTGTTGCGTAGCATCAGCGAGACATACTTCCAAATTATGCTTCAATTCTTCCAAACGCCGTTCTTTTGATCTGCAGTCCTCAAGACGAAGAACCAGCTCCTAATATGGTGGCGAAAAAGTGAATAATTTTATTACAAAAGTCAACTTGTCAGCGTTACTCTCGCCTTTCATAAGTATTAACCAGACTCAGAGCATTAATTCGTCAGGAGTTGGCATTGTCAGATGACATTTACTGAAAAATGTATGGAGAGCAAAGCTCATTCCCATACTGTTGTCTCTTGGTACGTAATTTTGTAGTGTGCGTGGGGAATGACCAATGACAATACGTTATAGTATCACTAGACAGTATATTTGATGAAGAAAAAATGTGTTACAAGTCGTGTTGGTTTTATTCTCTAAGCAATCTTATAATGTTACTAACCTGGTCTCTTGCACGACAAGCATCCTCTAGTTCGGCAGCTCTCTGCCTGGTGGCGGCTAGTTCAGCTCTCGCTTGTGCTAGGAGAGCATCTAGTTCAGCGCCGTGACGTCTAGCAGATGCTGCCTCGCCCGCGTTACGTTCACGTTCTTCACTCTCATTCTGTAACCTAAAAGAAAAGGCAATAGTGTGTTGTAGCATGTATTCAGACCAGATGTGATATTTTTAAATAACAGATTCTTAAAAGTTATTTCCACTATCTCTAAAAAAGAGACATTTTTTCAAGAAAATATCAAGTGACTCTTTTTTAGAGATAGTGGAAATAACTTTTTGAAAAAAAATCAATCATCTTTCGACCCAGATTCAATAAATAGTGTATTCGCGTTTAATCTTGATGACATGTAACTTTAGCCTGGCTAAATCGTACTTCATGGACTAATAATGTTCCATATGACATCAATAATAATGATATTGTCAATATCGTCAACAGTCAGGCGTCAATAGCAAGTCAGTGATGGCCCAGATGCAGAAAGCGGTCTTACTAGACAATGCCTGGACCACTCCGGCCGACTGTTGCCAACCTCGTCGGGAGTACGTCCTGCCGCCTTTCGAGGCGAGGCAGTGTTTTATCCAAATAATAATAATATTCCATAAGACACACATGGATACATACTTCCTGCACACGTAGTAAGTGGCTTCAAGCCGATTGAGTGATGTAGCCATAGACACACCATCTAGTAAATCTGTGTCTTTAGAGATATTCAAAATCAGAGAATCGAAAATATTTTTTTTATTATTAAAAAGACAAGTATTGCAACCTTTTGCTGTTCATCAGGCTTATAGCAAAAATGGTAAATAGCAAAACATTGATTTTCAAAGTCAAAACCATGAAAACTAACTAACCTTGATTGCAACTCTTTAATATCATGATGAGCTTGTTCCAAAGCGGCTCTTTCCCTCTTCAACTGAGACTCGGCTGCTTTTAGTTCTCTTGTGGTATGTTCTCCACCTGTCTCACTCTCTTTCAACATTGTTTGTATACGAGATAACTCTAATTCTAGCGATGTACGGTTCTCTTCTAGACCTAAAACAGACCATGACTTAAGGTGACCTTCCGATATATGCGACGCGCGATGTCAAACTACTGTAAATTTTCACATTAATATTTTCTAACACTTGAGCGAATCATTTGCATAAATAAAACTACTTTTTACGGATTTAGACGCGTATATTTGTTTTTATTTTATTTTGTTTTATTTTATTTTGTTGTATATTTGACCATGGTGACTGCAAAGTCTCCGAAACGTCGGGCTAAAATTAAAACAAATATACGCGTCTAAATCCGTAAAAAGTAATTTCCACATTGCCAAAAAATAATAACATATTAACAAACCACGCGACCCTGCTGCGCCGTGAGCGGTGCCAATTCTGCGACCACTTCTACGTTTAACCACGCCCAATTCTCGTGCAAAGCAGTGACAATTTCGAATGAAATAGTCGGACAGTATTTTAAATAATTTGACTAACTTGCTCCATTAAGTAATTTGATTTACTGACTCTTTATAATGATGTGTTTTATTTTGCCCTTTTTGTAATTTAGCTTACTTACCCCTTTTGGGAATTCGGCTCATTTGACCCCTTATAGAGTAAAAGTAATAAGCAATGGTATATTTAGGGTGGTGAGAGAGAACGGTATATTTATCACGTAAGGTACGAGACCCCCTTCTTAGGTGGGCAGATAACCTTAAAAAAGTGATCTTAAGTATACTGGACGCGAGGGGTCAAGATTGTGTATTATGGCGCAAATTAAAAGAGGCTTATATGCAGCAGTGGACTGCAATAGACTGACATTATGATGATATTTACCAGCAATCTTATGATAAGCCTCGTCCCTAGCGCGTGCCGCTTCACGTCTCTCTTGTTCAACTCTCTTGACGTGGTCGCGTAGTTCTCGACAACTGCTGTTATACTTGTCGCGCTCAGCCGTACAGTTGGTCAACTGACGACGAACGTCTGTCAACTCTTTGCGAAGACTATCAGATTCATTCTCCACTGCAAAAATGAAATTAAAAATATCCTACAGCTACGCAGATAGTACAGTATTACATAGTCATTAGCGTGTATTTTTTAACTATAGTGAAATTATTCAGTTTTAAACTTACGTGAACTCGTAATTTGTTAATATTACCGAGACTATAATCACGTTAATTAGATGTTGTTGTTGATGATGATGATGGTTGATTGTCAACGCGTGATCACGGTCTCAACTCAACTCGGTCGAAACGTCGGGAGAGAAGGTATTAAAACTTTTTAACAATAACTAAAGTTATTATAGTTCTAGCAATATTACCAAACTATGGTGAAATAATTAGAGTCTGTACCAAAGTCTGTACAGTATACAATAAACAATAACACTTTTCTGAGTGCGAGAGTTTTTCGTGCATTTTATGACTTCTAGTCAACGGACTGTTGTGGTAATCTATTTAAATAATAATATTAAATTTAAATACATAAAACAATACGCTTTAAATAAAACAAAACTCTAAATCAGCTAATCAGTTGTTTGATACACACCACGAGGCCCAAAAAATGTATTTTTATATAAGTATATACATACACTACCTTTAATGAGAATAAAAGCCAATTTTACAACAATTTTTAGTTATGAATTATAGATACTCACGTTCCTTAAGTTTTCTTATAGTCTCTTGCAGTTGAGCATAAGTATTGTCATATTTATCTTCAGTAAGAGAGAGATGTGCACGTATTTCAGTACATTCTCTTATAACAGCTTCCTTCTCCAAATGCAATTCTTTGATACGATTCTCGAAACGAGCGCATTCATCCTCGGCTGTTGCTCTAAAACGTACAATTGGACTATACGTATGAATATTATCTCATTCTAAAGATATAAACTGCTTAATCGTGACATGTACAGAATGATCAAAATTTTGATGATGATGAAAGACAGATTCCCGCTAAGGATAATGTAAAACATATAAGGTTTCTGCGAATTAACCATTATATAAGAAAATTACTAAATCTTGACTTTATTAGCCACTTAAGTACAACTTGTAAGTCAACTCAGTTAGTAGGAATTTGACTTACTTGCCCTCCAATAATATTTTTACTTACTTAACCCCTTATAATAATTTTACTTATTTGACCCCTTACAATACTCATGTGACCCCTTATAGCAATACTTACTTGGCCTCTTCCAATCTAGTCTTGAGCGCAGCAATCTCATCTTTAAGTTGGTTGACATAAGTCCTATCTTGTTCTGCTCTTGCATGACCATCTCGACGACAACGTTCTAGTTTGTTTTGTTCACAATCTAACGCGCGTTTTAGTTCCTCTAAACGTTCTAATAATGCTTGTTGTTCTTGATGAGCTGAGATTAAGTAATTATTATTTAAAATTAACAATATATACATTATATTCAACTTATGCTTCGGGGCTTCGTGGTCTAGTGGTTCATGTAACGGACTGCCGATCAGGAGGTCTCGGGTTCGATTCCCGGTCAGGACAATACTTTGTGTGATGTTTGTATTTCTCATACAAATGTTTGTACTGCGTCTGGGTGTTTCTATGTATTATAAGTATGTATTTACAAAAGAAAAGTAGTATATGTATTCTATCCGTCTAGCTTGGGACCAGAGGACGCTGTGTGAAATGTCCATGAATATTTATTTATTTATTTATGCTATTTTCATTTCCATATTTTCTCGATGTTAGCTCCTGTTTTACTTGAACGAGCGTCATCATCATCCTCCTGCCCTTATCCCATTATTTGGGGTCGGCGCAACATGTCTTTTTCTTCCATAGTCTTCTATTAGCCGTCATGTCTGTGTTAACTCTTCTTTCTTTCATGTCCTCTTTCACTCAGTCCATCTATCTTTTCTTATCTCTTATCTTATCTCTTCTTGTCTTTTTATCATTATGTATGCATCTTTACTTATTATAAAACAAATTCGTTATTAATATATGTCTCTATGTGAGCTTAAATTTTCGAAAATACGCAATGGATTTCTATGAGTGTATCTTTAAATAATAGTGTGGTTCAAGAGGATGGCTTTTTTAAACAAGTTATTAAGATTTTGTTTCAAAATTATATCCGTACGAAGTCGCGGGCAACAGCTAGGCATTTAATAAAAATATGACGCATACACAAGTACAAGATCATATAAGAGTCGGAGAAACCGTTCCTTAACGGTTTCTCCGACTCTTTAAGGAGAAAATAATAAATAAATAGATAAATTAGATCTGTCATCTAGAAAATCAATAAGATAAGATATAGTATTCAAGTTTTCCATCTTTCACAGTAGATGTTATCAGCTTATAATATCCCTTAGTCAAAGTCAAAGTCAAAGTCCAAATTTTTTATTTCAAGTTGGCATGTTTTACAAGCTCTTTTGAAACGTCAAAAACTAGGTGTCTGTTCCAAACTCCATGTTTTTTTTTTTCATTTCAGTAATATTATACATAGTTGTGTCACGGGTGTGAGCTTAGCTGGCTTTTATAGCACCCTGGGGAAGAAATGGGGGCGGTGACAATTGTATTCTTAATGCGTCACCACAAGATATTTTGACATATACATACCCATTAATAATGCTTGTTGTTTATCATTTTCAGCTCTCAACATAGCTTCATCATGCTGCAATATGAGCTGGTCGCGACCTACTAGTAGCTTCTTCTCCCTTTCTCTCGCAGCCGCCTCACAGCATTCCTTCTCGCTCGTCAACGTTGCTATAGTCTGACTCAATTTGTGTTCTAAAGCTTGACGGAGTTGCTCCTAAAAGATATCGATAAAATCATCATAATCCTACTAATTTTATTAATGTGAAAGTTTATGAGTATAGATGTTTTGATGTTTGTTACTGTTTCACGCAAAAACTACTGAATGGATTTTAATGAAATTTTACAATACCTAATGTAGCTTATACATCAGAATAACATATAGGCTAAAATTTATAAAGATTGCGGTACTGATTCTACGTGCACAACTGAAAAAAGATAGCATCTATAACACAATTTGGCAATGTTAACAGAACTTTTTTTTTTAGGAAATTGTATATTATAGAGACTAACGATTTTAATTAAGAGGATACCAAAATAGCTTCGTACATTTTTCTACGTACGAAGCTCTAATTTTTAAGTATATGTTTTTACACCAGTATTTTGATTAATTCGACTATTTCGTTGTGCAAATTTTTATTAAGGGCCTACATCAATATTATCGTCGGCATGTACATATTAACACAGCTAGTAGGTATAGAAAATGAAGAATTAGGGATATTTTTTTTGTGTACTCAAAATCTACTAAATATATTTTAATTCTAATTTACGTGTTTCTATATATAATAGTTACTTATGTTTTTAAAGTTATTTCATTAGTTAATACGCGATAAAAGACCGACAAATGAAAAAAATAAAAAATGAGAGAGGTTGTTTCGCTAAGATTTTCTATCGAGAAAACTGTTTTGCTTAGCAGACTATTTGACTTTTAGCTGTTTTCGTTTTTTATTTAAATTAGGTAGAATTGGTACCATTGTGTGAATTGTTCAAAATCTGACGATAAGTGTCAAGTAAGTGGGAATTCCACGGGTACGAAGTAGCGGGCAACAGCTAGTATCCTATAATTGCCTCTTACAGTAAAGTAGTTAAACCGACAAGAGCTACTACACTCGCTGTTTTCTTTGACAAATATACTGTCATGACGCTATACACGCCACGCCCAAAATAACCTCATGCACACTAAGAGATGGCAGTGTCCGTACACAATAAGTATGAGCATTGCTCTCGTACCTTTTTCGACGAGAGTCTAGTCGCTTTATAATAACAACCTCGTAAACAGCAGTCCGTTACATGAACCACAAGACCACTCTGACCCCTCAAGTCCCGTCTTGCATCAGCCCAGAAAGTATGTTTATATCGTAGCAGATGGCGCTCCATAAACTGTCTGCTCCCATGAAAAAAAGTTTTGACGATATGTACGAATGTACGTACGTACGTACCTTTTCCTCCTTAAGTTTAGTAATATTCTGTGTAGTGGTACGGTTGATATTACTAATAATCTGTTGATATTCAGCCTCTTTTTTCCCGGATTGTTGCTGCATTGAGTTTCTTGTATCGCGTAGTTTTTTCTCACTGTTCTCTAAATCTTTGGTGAGCCTTGCTATTTGACCTGATATTGGAAATACAATAGAAACTCTGTTATTATAATATAACTTTCAATTCGTCTATAACCCTGAACTGTACCGTATTAGATAACGTAAGCTCACTCCCCCATTTACTCTGTCAGTATTTTAGCCTTTTAATACAATATTCATTTACAAACAGCCAGTCTATTTTTAATCTTTTGCGAAAAAGGTTGCCTAAAGCTTCCTTAATTTCAGTTAAATAGTTTTAATCAAATAAAGTGTTTTCTTTAAACTAACTAATTAAAGGACCCTATAACAGTACGATACATTAAGATAAACGTGCCATCACCCTATTTCCTCATTAGAGTGCCAAGAGTCAGCTAAGCAATATTAAAAACAAATAAAATCTTTAGTGAGAAACGGAAAAATACACGGATATGCAGAGTAGTATTGTACAACCATATACGCTACCCAAGGCCCGTTTTCAAAAAAGGTCAGATTCCATTTTAAGTTTTAACCCAATTGACTATTCGAATAAAGCCAAATCATATAGTTTGATGTATGTTTCATACTATATTTCTTTTTCTAAACCTATAAAAACTAAACATAAGCACTAACATATACTACACTAGTTGTAGCCCGCGACATCATACGCCTGGAATTTAGAAACTTTTCCCGTTTTTTGCAATATTTTTCCCTGATGCTTCACTCTATTAGTTGTAGCGTCATATATGTGCTATCCAACAATGAAATAATTTTTCCAATCAGACCAGTGGTTTCTGAGATTAGCGCGTTCAAACAAACAAACTCTCCAGCTTTATAATATCCGTATGGATTGAGAACTTAAAAATAATACAAATCATAAAAACAATAGTAGTAATGGCATCGGACAAGAGTAAGGAGGAAAACATTATGGGCCGACCACAAGTAATGGGATAAGGAGCAATGCAATGATGATTACCTTTGCAGTTCTCCTGCTGCACCAAAGTTTCTTGCAGTTCTTGTTCCAGCTTAGCCCGTTTATTGTCAGCATCTTCCAACATGTTCGCTGTATCAAATAAAACTGCTTCTAACGCGTCCTTTTCTGACCTCACTCCAGCTAACTGTTCTTGTAAATGATGCTTGTCTTTCTCTAAACTATCTATTAGAATCTAAAAGGAAAATAAAACAGCTAATAAAAGGGTCTAAAGAGAATCATACTAGAAATGTAGTTATAACTTTTACAACAAAAAAAAATAAGAACATTTTTATGTGTCTTACATTGAAGGAGACAAAAGAGCAAGGCCGAATATGGCATTATACAATAGCTCCTGATACCAAATTAGGTAAAAACCTGTGTTTTAGCCCTCGGTTACGAATAGTATACAAAATTAACTTATATTCATAGCATTTTAATTCATTTATGGTAAATTCACAAAATTTGCTTCAACAAAATAATTCTTTGCCTGACAACTCAGTTTTAATAGTTACATGTGGTAAATATGACTGCTAAAGTATTGTTATGTTTTAGATGGTGCTCTACAGTCTCTGCTTATTCCCATTGTGTAAAGACGTGATGTTATGATGAGCACTAGATAAATGATATCACCTGTTTCGCTTCTCCATCTTTGACGTGATCTTCAAGAGCTCTGTTGATTCTGCCAATGGTCTCGTTGGCTTGTTCTAATCTTTGTTGTAGACGTATGATCTCTTCGTTCAATGTGTCCTTCTTACGGACCATTGTTGTCAATTGAGAGCTCAGTTCACCACGCTCCCTAAATTAACCAATGATTTCATGCGATTAAAAAGTATAACTCAGGGTTACCGATTCCGGATTAACCGGTCGAGTTTCTCTATTGGGAATAGCCATTATATTTATCATATATGTCGTAGAAGACTTGATTGAGATAGTTTACAGAAGAATTTTTAGTTTTAACTTAGCTGCCAAGATTATGAAGTAAGTCCTCAAATTGTGTCAATTGTGAGTAACTTGTTACGTTATATTTTCTAACATTTGCGCGACTCATCTGTTTAAATAAAACTCCTTTTTACGGATTTTGATATATACCTTTGATATATAACTTTAATAGAGAAGACGGCTGGGATCTGGCACGTAGTTGGGATCCTGTAATTA
Source organism: Orgyia antiqua (assembly GCA_916999025.1). Taxonomy (NCBI): domain Eukaryota; kingdom Metazoa; phylum Arthropoda; class Insecta; order Lepidoptera; family Erebidae; genus Orgyia; species Orgyia antiqua. Next base: position 2,708,373 of record OU779867.1, read on the forward strand.
GTTTAATTAAATCCAAAACACACTCGGTTTCAAAACAGCAAGATACCGTTAGCACATTTTGCAGACAACAAGACTTAAAATCCCCTTTACTTCACTTTAGACCGACAACATAAAGTTAATAATAAATAATTTTCTTTGACTCCCCTTGAGTTTTCTTGCCAGATCTTTCCCAAGTGGGACGCGTTCCGATCTGGTGGTAGTATATTAGATAAAATAATAAAAACTAAATAATTAAAATAAATACTAATTTTCTATAAATTCAAATAAAATTAACAATTTCTTTTTAATATAAACTAATTTAAATCTTAAACCAATAATTCTTTTTAAAAATTCTTGTTAATATGTAAATAATATTGTATTTAAGAATATAAACTTAGTTTTGCTTGCTATATTGTATACTACCTCTATAATAATTAAAACTTTAGTCTATGATAAAATTATGTATGTTTCACCTTATATAATTTAAAATTTTCTTTATATTGTTACAATTTGTTAATGTATTTTAGAAACTAAAATAATGTTATTGATTTTATGTAGTCTGAGCACAATGTAATATGATATAGTTTATAGTAAAAGTCTATCTTTATGGTCAATGTAAAATTAAAATCGATGTGGGTAAACCCTGTAATAACTGATCGTAGAAGACACATTACAGCTCAGTCTCACCCGTGACCATGGTGACTGCAAAGTCTCCGAAACGTCGGGCCAAAATTTAAAACAAATATACGCGTCTAAATCCGTAAAAAGTAGTTTTATTTAAACTTGTTACGTTACTGTAGTTGGTGATGAGCTTGAAATGGTGACACGTTGAATATTCGTAAAAGGATCCTTCCAAACCAGTTACACGTGTCGTAAGCCACGGATCGAGCTCATCGTAGTCAATAGAATGTTGAGGTTAACGTAGTTAGATTGTCTAGTATTACAAGGTCTTTAGATTGATGACTGCCCTGGCCCTAAATACAGGTAATTTCTATGATGTTCCGATATATGCAAGTTTATTATTCATCACCCTCACACCCTTGTTTGTTGTAAAGTAAATATTGCATTAAAAAGACAATAATGAAAAGAAAATAATCCATGGAGTTTAGGATAGGATCCACTTTTTGAACAGACACTTACTTTTTATAGGTGCTTATAAATCTTGCCTACTTAAAATAAAAATAATTGACTTTGACTTTAGCCTCACAACAGCAGACCATAGTCTCACCCAAAGTGGAGGAGGCCCGTGCCCAAAAGTGGGACCGTAATAGGCTAGAGAGGAGAGGATATCTATTATGTTTTTACAAATTTATTTTTTACCTGACTACTTGTCTTAACTCAAGCTCAACTTTCTCTCTGTCAGCTTCTACAAACTTGATCTTCTCGCACAGGGAAGCCTTATCAGCTTCCAACTCCATACGGTTCTGTTCGGCAGCCAGAAGTTCTTTACGTAACGAGTTCAGATCACCCAGTTGTTCTGATGATTGGTTTGATAAACTCGACTTTTCGTCTTCCAACTGTAATTAAAGCATATATTTAACTCAATACAGAATAAAAAATATGTAAAGAAAACTCCTTAGAAGCGACTTCTTCAATAATAAGGCCGCAATTTAATAATAATAATTAATTACAATTTAATTTAATAATAATAATAATTTAGCGATAAGGCCGCCTACCCACCGCCGACCCAGCCTACCAACTAAACCTTATTACAAAACGCGGCTCAACGTTAAACCCAGATTTAACAAAATTTATTTACGAGGAATTGGATAGTTAGACCCGCTCTGACACTAGTTTAGCGTCGGTTTAAGACTAAGGTCGTTGTTAGATCTAGGATTTCAGAAAAATCTGCTTGAAATGTGCAATTGAAGTGTTTAAAAAGCCAGGCTTAAACTGTGGCTTAAACTTAGTCCACGTTTTGTAATAAGGCGGACGGTGTTCTCCTCGCCCGTTGCCGGGCCATGGTAGTTACTCAGGTATTACCATGATCGGAAGTGTATTAAAGTGAGTAATTTTTAGTATACCTACCAAAAAGTTTCTTACCACAAGCACGAACATTTTGGCAATACGTAAATTTTTTTTTTATTTTTTTTTATGATGCCAAGAAGTTTGTTTGGATCGTAGCAGATGGCGCTCTATAGTCTCTGCCTACACCCATAGGAAAAAGGCGGATGTTATCATCAGATGATGATGATAAATACTTTTTATTTCATCATTGGTCTGAATAGTCTCATGGTCTAGTGGTCCATGTAATGGGCTGCCGGTCACGACGTCGCGGGTTCGATCCCCGCTCAGAGACATTTATTTGTGTGATATTTATAAATGTCATACAAATCTTTGAACTGCGTCGTATTATTTCTATTATAAGTATGTATTTACAAAGAAAAGTAGTATATGTAGTCTATTCGTATTTTGGTACCCATAACCTAGCTTGGGACCAGAGGACGTTGTGTGAAATGTCCATAAATATATTTTATAATTTATTCATTTTTAAAAAAGCTAAGAAAAAACTACGTACATGTTTGACATCATCTAACAGTTTCTTCTTATCACACTCTAAATTCCTGACAGCTGCTTCTAATTTCTCTACCAGGTCTTGTAAGTCACCCCTTTCCATTAGAGTTCGCTCCAATTCTATTTCAAGATCACCTATAAATACACAAGAATAAATACAATACAATATGTATTGTCTACACAAATATGTATAATCAAAAACTATAACAAAAGAGTGCTGTAAAAATTGAATTAAAGTTATTAAAGGGTTCTGTAAAAGCCTACTGAAAGTAATTGTACACAAATAACATCATCTGTGAGAGACAGGGAACTTTTTTTTGTACACAAAACATGTTGGCACTTGATCCCATGCCTCCTGATGGTAAGCGGCATTGGAATCTTTGATGGTAAAGCATACCAACTATGTAGGAAGCCTATTTACCCTTTTTTTGGACGTGTCTACATTGTAACTCTCGGGGAAAACAGACATCGATCCGAAAAGTTTAGTACGGGCAGGTGGTATGTCCACAACGTACGGATGGAGACGTTCCGATTGTCTGGTAGTGCGATATAGAAATGGTGATGCGGGAACTAGATCATGCAGCCCCTCAGAACACTCTCCGAAATGTTGTCTATAGAATACTGTGAGAAAATAAACCCTGTTCCAACACGCCTGGTCAGTGTAGACCACAAATCAATGTAGAGAAGGATCGTACCGTACAGTAGGACGTAAGGAGAGAGAGATAGAGAGAGATAGAGAGCGAGAGAGAGGTGAATAATGATAATTTGACAAGCCCCGTGGTGGAGTGGTTCATGTAACGGACTGCCGTTCACTAGGTCGCGTGTTCGATTCCCGCTCAGGACAATCATTTATAAATGTCATACAAATGTTTGTACTGCGTCTGGGTGTTTACTATATATCATATGTATGTATTTACAAAAGAAAAGTAGTACCTATATTCTGTCCGTATTCTGGTACCCATAACACAAGCATAGAAATATAGCTTACTTTAGGACCAGAGGACGTTGTGTGAAATGTCCATGAATATTAAAATAAAAATCTTACTTCTATGTTTCTCCATCTGCGACAGTATTGAGTCACCCTCTAACTTCTGCTGGTCTAACAGATCTCTGGCTAAAGCGATCTTATTGAGTTCTTCTCTCGTCGACACTAGTTCCGACCGTAGACGAGATGATCGTTCTTCTTCAGCCCTGTTACGATAAAATAAATATTTTAAGAGGGCACGATACCAAATTATGCTCCATACAAAAATATGGGTTTCGTACTCCCCATTTTTCTTTGCGAAAGTTAAACTGATTTTAATTGTTCTTACGCTATGTTGTAGATGAAGAGTATATCTATGCTTGTATCGCTTTCTTTTTTTCAAAACATATTAACTAACAGAAATATGACCATTCGAAAATCCGTTTTTTTTCGGTTTTCTTTAGGTAAAGTTGCTGCGACTATCACACATTTTGGTAAGGTTTTACCGAAAAAGAAAGTGATAGGAAGCATAGATATACTCTTAATCAATAATATATCGTAAAAACGATTAAAATCGGGTTAACTTTCGAGAAGAAAAAAGGGGACTACGGAACGTCTCTTTTTCAAAGAATTTGTAGGTAAAATCTGCTTCAGCTATATTTGTCCCTTTCAGCGCGGCGCATGGAAATAGGGATAGCAAAACCTAAGGCAAATACCTAAATTAGGAGTACAGTACACTCTTAATAATAAAATTCATTACAATAACATAATTATATAATACTAGCTGGCCCGGCAAACGTTGTATTGCCATACCAAAAAAAAAAAGTAAAAACAAAAATTTTTAAAAATGAACTATAAACCTCACGGAGCCCGAGACCTTTCCAACGAATGCAAAACCGTGGAAATCGGTCCGTGCGTTCTGGAGTTATAGCGTCAGGAAGGAAAACCCGACTTATTTTTATATAGTAGATTATCTCTTGCTCGTCGTATATACATTTTCTCTATGCTTTAAAAGTTATCAAAAGACATAATCATGATCAAAATTTCGATTACATTATCAGCATGTATATCTATGTATGTGTAGGTCTTCTAATAAAATTATTGCTACTTTGCAGTCTCTTACACTACATAACTCATAATTGTCATAAAAGTATTTATATAGCTCTATCGTAGAGCTTAAAACCAACAAGAGCAATTACATACACTGTATTTGTTTTCTTTGATAAACATAACATCACGCTGCGACCTATAAGAGCGAGGCATCAGAGAAAAAAGTTGCAAAAACAGCTACTGTTAAAAATAAATGTAAAATACCTTAGAACAGCCTCTCTACTAGTCGCCTCTCGATGCAACTGGTCCACTTCATCATTTAGGTTTCTTTTTTCAGTCTCTAAAGCCTCTATGGTCTTTTCAAGGCGACAATTTATCTTCTGAAGTTTTTCATAATCAGATGTCAGAGATTCCACCTAATTGTGATATTAAAAACACTTGAATTTCATAATTCGGCGGCATTTTTCAAATGATTAAGCAAAGTTAAATATTCTAATATGTAAATATTCATGGACATTACACACAATGTGCTCTGATCCCAAGGTAAGCTTATATGCTTGTGTTTAGAGTATCAGAATACAGATAAAAAAGGTCCTGAATATGAATGCTGTTGGCCTGAAAAGGAGAGGAAGATCAAAGAAAAGACGGATGGACTCTGTGAAAGAAAAAGGAGTTGATGTGAATATGACGGCTAATAGGAGAGGAAAAGAAGGTAAAAAGGTGCTGCGTCGACCCCAAGTAGCTTGGAATAAGGGCAGGAAGGAGAAGAAGAAGGAAATACAAAAAAATTGGTCAAGTGCGAGTCGGACTCGCGCACAAAGGGTTCCGTACCATTATCTATGCAACATAAGGCAACGTTATTAGTATCGAGCAAGAAACGGTAAAAAAATCATGTTTGTTGTATGGGAGCCCCCCTTAAATATGTATTTTATTTTATTTTTAGTATTTGTTGTTATAGCGGCAATAGAAATACATCATCTGTGAAAATTTCAACTGTCTAGCTATCACCGTTCTTGAGATACAGCCTGGTGACAGACGGACGGACGGACGGACGGACAGCGAAGTCTCAGTAATAGAGTCCCGTTTTTACCCTTTGGGTACGGAACCCTAAAAAGATATATAAAATAATTTACTTAGTTCTAAACTAAAATAGACGCTTGAAAATCCTGAATAGTTTTTTCCTGTTCTGTCCTTGTTAGGTGTACAAAATTTCAAATCAATGCAACTACTGCAAGTTGGTGAAAATCACTTTCAAAGATTCCGTTACATAAATTAATACGTTGATAGATACGTACCGAATATATAAGCGTGTTAAAAAATGAAAATTGTGCTTATGTTAAAACATACCATGGCATTAATTTCCACTCTGTTTCTTTCTAGATTATTCTTATCTATTCTGAGCGCCTCCAACGTCTTCTGCATAGATTCTTTCTCTTGTACAATCTGATGAAGATCAGCATTCGCTTGGTCCAATTTAGCTTATAACAGAAAACACATTTAACACAGACATAGAAAAAATAGCTTGATAGTTTAAATAAAAATACTTTTTACGTATTTATACGCGTATATTGTATATTTATGTGATATTTATAATTGTCATAAAAATATTTGTACTGCGTCTGGCTGTTTACTATGTAATAGAAGTATGTATTTACAAAAGAAAAGTAGTTTATTTATTTCTGGTACCCATAACACAAGCATATAAGCTTAGCTTGAGACCAGAGGATGTTGTGTGAAATGTCTATGAATATTTATTTATTTATATTACTTATAGTTACATAAAATATATCTAATTATATGCAATGAAAATGTATTTTTATATTATACCTTGCAAATCTTGAACTTTACTCTCCAACGATGCTACAGCATTATCAGCCGCCTCTCCATGCTTCCTACAGGTTATTAACTGTTCTCTAGAATTCTGCAGTTTAACCTAAAATAATACAAACCATTAAGAGGATACCAAAATAGCTTCGTGCATTTTTCTATGTACGAAGTTTTCATTGTTTCTTTAGATTGAATGGCCAGAGCTCTTATTTTTAAGTATATGTTTTTTCAATATATAATCTAGGATCGCATAAGCTCAGAAACGCGATTGAAAAAAGTTTTCTCGATAGAAAATCTTAGCGAAACAACCTCTCTCATTTCATTTGTCGGTCTATTATCGCTTATTAACTAATGAAATAACTTTAAAAACATAAGTAACTATTATATATAGAAACACATAAATTAGAATTAAAATATATTTAGTAGATTTTGAGTAAACAAAAAAAATATCCCTAATTCTTCATTTTCTATACCTACTAGCTGTGTTAATGTAAGGTACATGTCGACGATAATATTGATGTAGGCCCTTAATTTAACATTGAAGAACAATTTGGTACATTCTATACTAATATTATGAAGCTGAAAAGACTGTTTGAACGCGCTAATCTCAGAAACCACTGGTCAGATTTGAAAAATTCTTTCAATATTGGATAGTACATTTATCGAGGAAAGCTATAAGCTATTTAACATCACGCTGTGATCAATAGGAACAAATATATTGATTTTAAACTTACGCGATTTGAACTCATAATTTGTTAATATTACCGGGACTATAATCACGTTAATAACTGTTGAAAAGGCACAATATCTCTGCTCCCGACGTTTCGACCGAGTTGCATCGATCGTTGTCAATGCAACTCGGTACAACCGTATACAACCGTGAGGTATTGTGCCTTTTTAGGGTTCCGTACCCAAAGGGTAAAAACGGGACCCTATTACTGAGACTTCGCTGTCCGTCCGTCCGTCCGTCTGTCACCAGGCTGTATCTCAAGAACGGTGATAGCTAGACAGTTGAAATTTTCACAGATGATGTATTTCTATTGCCGCTATAACAACAAATACTAAAAATAAAATAAAATAAATATTAAAGGGGGGCTCCCATACAACAAACATGATTTTTTTACCGTTTCTTGCTCGATACTAATAACGTTGCCTTATGTTGCATAGATAATGGTACGGAACCCTTCGTGCGCGAGTCCGACTCGCACTTGACCAATTGTTAATGGTTATTAACGTGATTATAGTACCGGTAATACTAACAAATTATGAGGAACAAATATAATTATATTTTTTATTAATCTTACTTGCAACTCGTGTATTTGTATCTGATATTTATGAAGAGCCGCTTGTACTGCTGATATCGTACTTTCAGCGAAAGCTGTTGCATTGGCTGAAGACGACACACGTTTTGGTGACCTGCGGAAATTATTTAACCATTTGAAGCATAAAATCATAATGGCACAAGTATAAATATATCTTATTCTTCTTATTTTATTTTATGGCAATCTGTCGATAATGCTTAATCGAAAATTACTGACAGCATCATGTAGTGACTACTCATGGGTTATGTGTAAATATATCTTATCTATACCACAGATAATATAATAAAGACAGATACACGAATTCATACATTAATACGGTATCACCCTAACTCGGGCTATCCTACTGGCTATTTTTGTTTCCTGCGATTTTCAGCAGATGTCTATACTACTTACCGATCATGTAAATGTATATGCGCTGAATGCGGCGTATGTACAGGTGTGTCTGTATCAGAATCATGTATTAAAGCTCGAGCCACTTCTTCCAAAGCTCCACGCATCACATTGGCTTCATTACATGCTACTTCGGCCATTTCACAACGCTCTTCCTGTAAAACGAACAGAAAAATTATTTTAACTATCAACTTTTTAACCAACTTCAAAATAATAATCTACTTAGTTTAAAAACTGAAAAACAAGCCAGAAAATCCTGAATATTTATTTATATTATAACATTATCAATTTATCATTGGTCCTTGTTAGGTATGCAAAATTTCAGATCAATCCGACTACTGCAAGTGGGTTAAAATCACTTCCAAAGATTCTGTTACATACATTTATACATTGATAGAAACCTACCGAACTTATATAGGCGTGTTAAGGGCCTACATCAATATCATCGCCGACACGTACATATTAACACAGCCAGTAGGCACAGAAAATGAAGAATTAGGTATACTTTTCCTATTTACTCAAAATCTACTAAATATATTTTAATTCTGATCCACGTGTTTCTATACATAATAGTTACCTATGTTTTTAAAGTTATTTCATTAGTTAATACGCGATAATAGACCGACAAATGAAAAAAATAAAAAATTAGAGAGGTTGTTTCGCCAAGATTTTCTATCGAGAAAACTTTTTTCAATCGCGTTTCTGAGTTCATGCGATCCTAGATCATATATTGAAAAAACATATAATTAAAAATTAGAGCTCTAGCCATTCAACCTAAAGAAACAATGAAAACTTCGTACATAGAAAAATGCACGAAGCTATTTTGGTATCCTCTTAATAAAATGGTGGAGGTTCCTAATTTATGTGTTTTTTTTATGTTTGTTACCTCATAACTTTATGATTTTAATGATTCTTTTTTTAATTTGAAAGTTGGTGGTTCCCGTGTGGTCCCATTGGCACCAGGTCAGGATCCGATGGTTATCTCCTGAGAAATCGAGGAAAACCCTCAAATTTCAAAGGCACATGAAGAGTTTGAACTTTTTTAAAAAAATACTCAGTTATCTCTACAATATAAAGCTACAGAGTTTGTTTGTTTGTTTAAACGTGCTAATCTCTGTAACTACTGGTCCAATTTAAAAATTCTTTCAGTGTTAGTACATTTACCGAGAAATGCAAAATTCTATGCAGTTTATCCGTATTCTGGTAGTCATAGCACAAGCATAGAAATATAGCTGAATTTGGGACCAGAGGATGTTGTGTGATTCTTCCATAAAAAAATATTTACGTGTATACTTACCAGCCCTTGCAGTTCTCCCAACAACCGTTGTATACGGGCATCTCTTTCCTTCAACTCACTAAGAGCAGAGTCACGTTGTGCTGTCATATCTCGCAGATCAATTCTCATACTTTCAACATTGATCTGCCCTGTTGATGTTGTTGAAAGTCCAGGGGCTGCAGATTGACCCATACTGCATGGTTGTTGGCATCCAGATTGATATTGCACTCCAGATTGGTAATTTTGGTTCCCTGCTTGGTAATCTGGTTGTTGTTGCTAAAAAAAAATTCAAACTCTGTAACATATCATTCGCTGTTATTCATATTATCTATTATTATAAAACAAAGTCATTATTTTTGTATGTAGGTCCTTACGTCAGCTTAAATTTTTAAAACTACGGAACGGATTTTGATGCGGGTTTTTTAATAGAGAGAGTGGTTTAAGAGTAAAGCTTTTTTATGTAATTTGTTAAGGTTTGGTTTAAAATAAGGAAGGGAGGATTGCTCAATAACTACAAACGTGAGTTAAACCTTACACATTAGCTATGAAATAATAACTTTAAAAAACTAATTGCCAACAAAAAACTAACCTTTCAGTTAAACCACTCAATTATTAAAATTTGCCTCAAGTAATGTAACATGGCCATATTTTAAATAAGGCTTGAAACATACATAATTCATTTGTGGAGGAGCGTGGGTGATCGTGCTCCTCCAACCACTCCCCCCAGAGACCGTCACTACGGACGATAAAAGTCTGGAAAACGGACGACACAGCCCGAACGTGTCCTTTTTACATCATTATTAGTGACGAGGTTAGGGTGAGCCACCTGTTGGAATTTTGATTGAACAAATATTATCTGCGGCAGGTGAAGCTGTAGATATGAGTGTAGTGGTGTTATCAATTAAACACTGATTACGGCAATCTACAATTAAATTATAGTAACTAAGGATATCGACGCCAATAATTGGCTTAGTTACATTGGCCACAGTAAAACGCCACACAAAATTGAGTCTTAATCCTAGATTCAAACTTAAATTTATAAAACCAAAAGTGTCTATGGTGCTTCCATTTGCTGCACTGAGCTGATAATTGCTTTTAGGTCGACGTTCGTGGAGCGCAGCAAGGGGGTAGACGCACAAATCGCTACCGGTGTCCACTAAATACTGAACGTTCGTGCTGCAGTCAGTAACGAAGAGGCGACCTGAAGATGGGCAATCGTTCGTCGCCATCAGCGAGTGCCCATGGTGTTTTCCGCCGGCTTGTAGTCACAGGGTTTTATACACCTGCGGGCTTTAGGACCAAACTTGTTGTGGTACCAGCAGACCGGGAATCTCTTATAACTGGAGCTGGAACGACTTCTTAAACGCCGCGGCGAGTGCTGAGATCGTTCACGACCGCGTGAACGGCTTGTTGAGCAACATGTGCCACGTGTATGTTCTTCAAGCTGAATGGTGAGGTGTTGTACCATCCTTTTAAGCTCAGCGATTTCCTCCAACGGATGGGGTTTGGTGACATTACGTAGTGACATAGCAGAAACATTGTTTTGAGTCAGCTCATGAATTCGGTCGGCTAAGTCCGCTAATTGTTCTACCGAGTGAGTTGGCTGGGAGGCCCTGGCCAAGACGGTTTGGATATTGGTCGGCAGACGATTACACCAGATCGTCCTAACAAAAACAGGAACAGAAGGGCCGGCCAAATCTTGTAGGTGCCTTAAAAACTGCGACGGCTTTCTGTCACCGAGCTCCTTATGTGTCAACAACTGCTTGACTTTCTTCTCATGAGAAGCAGAAAGACGCTTAATAAGCTCTGAATTTTTTTTATGGTACCTATCTTGTGCTGGTGGATTGACAATCAGGTCCTTAACAGCCTTAGCGTACTGCATTTCGAGGTTGTTTGTGACATGTGCGAATTTGGCGGCATCGTCAGTAACGCCACAAGATCTTCGGGTGTAAAAGGTGGCACTTTAATTTTAATTTTATTATTAAAATCTCGTTCAGTGAAACGCGCACTCGCTGTAACTTCCGCGAAGTAACATTTGTTTCCTTGCGCGAACTTATGGTTTTTGCGGAGTCACTACTATCACTCATTTTGTCCAATACGGGGTCACCAGTTATAGTAAAAATGCTATAATTCGGTAATTATAATACTTTATTACACAAACACAGTATTTAGTGATGTACCGCACTATAACTAAATTTGGCAATAAGTTCACTTAATGGTGCCTATTCTATGTGCAGAACTAAACTTAACTTAACTAAAAAATGAAAACAACTATTGCTGTATCTTAAATATTTGGCTATTTTTTTGCACACATTTATATTAATTAAAATCGTTAGTCTATAACAAACAGTTTTTATATTAAAAAAGTTGTGTTAACATTGCCGAATTGTGTTATTGACGCTATCAATTTTCATTTTTTTAGTTAAGTTAAGTTTAGTTCTGCACATAGAATAGGCACCATTATTAGTTAACATTTAACAGTCTTTAACAAAGTAGTAATCCGAAACTAATCCTTTAATAACTACGCGGAACAAACTGATACGAATATGTAAATAATTGAGCGTCACAAGATTGTCGTACAAAAATCGCAAGCCGACTGCACTTGCTACATGAACGCGGCCGGTGCTATACAATACTATACATATCTATTCATCGAATGATCTAGTCCGCTATCCGATGGCTTGTGTACATTGTATTCGTAATTCGTACGTCAATTGTAATAATATTATAATGTAATAATATTGTGTAAATATAAATAGATATTTTATAAATATAAATAAATATTTTAATTGTAAAAATATGCATATATTATGATTATGAGTATGCCACACATTGTTATTTATGTTATCTATTTGTGTGGTGAATTTATACAGCTAATTAGTAAAATTAGAAACACAACTTTACCCTGTATACACCACTTTGAGCGGCAAACGCGTTGATAGAATACCCACTGAGAGTACCAACTAGTTCCCGTATGTTGGAGTCAAATTCATTCTTAACTCGGTACAGATCCCGCTCTGTATTTGTTTGTAGCTCAGAAAAGTGACGTTTGACTGCAACAACTTCCTTCCACAGACTGAGCAACCGATTATGTTCACTTGAATAGTAGTCATTAAATGCCTGTAGATGGGTAAAATTAATTACAAATAATAAAAAAATTCATGGATACTTCACACATGCTCTGGTCCCAAGTTATGGGTATCAGAATACGGATAGACTACCATATATTGCTTCGTTTTGTAAATAATGCTTACAATACATAGTAAACACCCAGACACAGTACAAACATAATAATATGTATGGCATTTATAAATATCACACAAATAATGGTACAGTGCAGGAATCAAACCCGCTATCTCGTGAATGCCAGCAGGAACGAACATGAACCACTCTACCATGAGGCCTGTGAAATGGGTAAAATATAAGTCAAATGAAGTGTAACCAGACACGCTTACGGCTGTACAGTATGGTGACAAATAATGGTCCAGTTGAAGCCACATAAGAATTTTGTCTGACTATTATAATCATAATCTGGCTATTACAATGATAATAAATGTCCGTGTGGTGATGGATTTAAGAACACAAGTGTCACCACCCCATTTCCTCCTCAGGGTGCTGTAAAAGCCAGCTAAAGCATATTGTACACAGACAACATCCTCTGTGAAAAACAGAAATCTCAAAAATAAATCCGATGCTAACACACTTGGTCAGTGTGGCCTAGTAGAGTAGTGGAGAAAGCCCGTGCCTAACAAGGGGATGCTAAAGGCTTGAGAGAGATTATAATAAAGAAAATCAAACCTGTTCTTCGTCCTTCCATTCATCTTCTTTGATCGCCATCTCATCACGCAGTGCCTCCCAATCATTTGTAAGTTTTTGTAGATCAGAAGTGAGTGCCTCATTCAAATTATGTGATTCTTCAAGTTGATCACGCAACAAGGTGTTCTGTTGAACTAACTTCTCACATCTGAAATTTATAAAATAGCTTTGAAAGTTTAGATAAAGAAAAAATACACATTATATTTTTCTAATTTTCTCCGATGGTTAGATGAGCCAGCTAAGAAATACGCCCATAAAACCATTACAAGAAAAACATGGGTCAAGAAAACCTCAGAATAATATGTGAATTAAAGAAATCATTCAATTTAGTTATATTATTGTCAACATGCCAGTAGAATGCAATAGGTTAGGCTCTCTGATAGTAAAAGAACTAAAGTGTAGAAATCATTTATCTATGCTGATACAATCACTGTTATTCTTCCTCTAAATTAGATTTTATTTTAGATGCAATAATATAACAAGTTTTAAAAATGATTCTGTACTAACTTGCGTCTCTCTTCATCAAGACGTCTCAGTGCTGTCTCAAGATCGTTAATTCTGGCATCAGCGGCTGCCACACTCGATGATGTAGCTGAAGACACGGGCGGAGGAGGAAGAGCAATACTACTAGTTTTAGCCGCAGTTGGCCGGTATGACAATAAGTCACTACGTGGTGTAGTTTCAAGCATTTGGTTTTCCAGTTCTGAACATCGCTGCTTGTATTGAAGTACCTACCATGGGGCATAATCAAGGATGTTATTACTATTGCTGGAAAAGTTGAACATATTATATTTTAGATGTAAATGGCCCTAAACATAGCTTACTTTCTCATAGGCTGAGCGTAGTCCTTTCTTACGCTATACATACTGCGGTATATTTTTACAGTATTTTATATTATGGATTTTAAAAAAATCAATCAATATTATGATATTATACACTAAATTCTGATTAAATCCCTAAATTCATAAATAATGGAAATTTTGTTTGGATCTTTGACATTTGTTTGACATTTCTTTGTTTTGATTTCGCTTGACATTACAAACGTAACGAGATACGTTCAGAAACGAGTTACATACTAAATTATTTCCGAACGACGATTTTACTTTATAAAAATTATGGAGGGTAGAGTTACCTCTACCCTCCATAATAAAAATAGGTACCTATAATGGTATGGCTACACTAGCGTGTTAGACCGCACAGTGTTTGGGCATTAAAATATTTAACTATGCACTGTTTATATTTAATATATATTTTTACTGATTATTTCGCAACGCGGGTGATTCTTTGGACTCACTCAGGACTTTTCTCGCAAGGTTACTCATAGAGTTCTAGTTTTCATTTCCATTCCAAACCTGATAAAACAGTATGTTTTGTCTCAAAAGATTTCTTAAGTTTATTTACCTTTGCTTGAAGTCTCGAAACCAACTGAGCTTGTCCCTGTTGTGCTCTGCGGTAGGCATCAAGCCGACGTTTGTGATCGGCAGCCTCTCCCGCAAGACGAGCCCGTAATTCTTCATTTTGTCGTCTCAAATCACTACTGATGCTTCCGCCCGGCGAATCCATCTCGGGAGGACTGTCCAATGGTTTCTATATAGCAGAAAAGCACGCATCGGTATCATTTAACTGTTTATATACAAAACAAACATGAGTGAGACAAGAAAAAGGGGTGGTTCAACGTAAAAATTGAAATTAAATACATCTGACTGGGTTAAGACGTGATGATAACAACTGCACTCGACATTTTGAAAGTAACTGGGGATCATATTCTTACAACACAATAATTAAACGTAACTGAAGCTGGTAAGAAGATCTATAAGATAACTTTATAGACTAGGTACGTTAAGGCAACATATATTAGAGGTCAGTATTTTAGTTTGCCTAAACTCTAAGACTTACCTCCTTTTTCAAACGTTGATGTGGTAACGTGTTCGCTCGTCTACCAATTGGAGCGCGAGCGCTCCTTGGCGTAGTCAGGCCCTCCCTCGTAAGCAGCTACGACAAAGGAACAACATTAAATAAATTAAACACTCTTGTAGTATTTGTAGTAGGTAGTTGTTTGAAAAAGTTATATACCTAAAATCACAGTTTAAAATAGTTAAAAATAATTCTGTCTTGCACCTGAAAAGAGACTTTCTTCTTCACCTTCTTTTGTTTCGTTTCCAAATAAAAATGACGAGCCGACTTGAATTCTAAAGACATTTTCCACAATTTCTTATCACATGCAATTAAGAATTTGCCGCAAAATAAAACAAAAAATTATGAATTCGCGAAGAAACGGAAAACAGGTCAAAATAAAATAAAAGCAACAACATTCTGAGGTGTGGTAACTGCGAAATTGTGGTTTGTACTGCAGAAATAAGTTAGGCGAGCTTTCTGTGGGGCGAAAACGCTGGCTATCGCTCAAGGCATCTAATTATCGCTAGCTTCAATGCAGTCACTTACCAAAACCCCTCGTTTAAGGTGAATAAACCTGTCCCCTGTATGTTCGCTTTAATTAAAATGTGTGTTTGTAATAAACCCTAATGATTTAATGTATTTACTTATTTGTATAACTATATACCTTAGTAAAAATGCAAAGGGTTTTACTTTCACAACAAACCTATTATATTAAACCTAATAATTAACTAAGCCTGAACCAGGTCTAAGTAACATTTTAGGAGATTTTAATATAATTTATTTCATAGTCTGTTATGGGTGCGATAGATTATTTGCGAAGGTTTTCGTCAATGGTACAGACAGGGTGATATCCTAACTATTTCTATACACATTATTTAACTATAACGCTTAGATTTAATCCACGTACCAACGTTTAGATTGGATAAACGTAATTAGCTAACTATATCGTTAAGTAATATCTGGGTAATAGGCAGAGGCGTATTTACCCTAGGTAGGGCCATAGGGCCATGGCCCGGGGCGGCTAGCCTGAGAAGGGCGGCGAAATCCTTCAAGTTTAAAATTTTGCTCTTTTTCTATTAATTTATTAAATTAAATTTAATTAAATTTGCCCGGGGAGTCAAATCGAATAGCCTGGGGCGCTAATTTTCAAAATACGCCTCTGGTAATAGGCGTAATAACTTACCTATTACGCCTATTACCTTGAATAATTCTTATTGGTACTCAGAGTTTATATCCACAATATGCGCATACAATGTATGTATATATACCTAGGTTACAACTTAAACGTTCCTAGTTAAGTAAGCTAGGTCATGTTGTAGTTCAACTACCTGGCATTATCGTATGCCATTCAAATTGAATGAAGTTAACCTTGTACAAAAAGGCATGTAAACAAACCAATATTACATTATACACAGTTTTATTTCAACAATATCGTAATAAACATTAAACTCTCACCTATTTGTTACAGAATAGAAAGGAATCCATGTTTTGTTGATTTTCGGCGATATTTTTTGTTAATTTAATTGATAACACAGCCGTTACTAAGCAACGCAATCTACTACTGTATATATGTACTAAAGAATATTTTATTTTTCATATTCACTTTCCTATAATTCTCTTAATCATTCAAACATCTGTGCCAATTAGTAAAAATATGAATAGAGAAAGACACTTGATTATTTTAACACGCTTTTCGTATGGTATTCGCTTTATCGTTTGATATGTATCTATCAATGTATTAATCTATGTAACGAAATCTTTGAAAATGATTTACACCCACTTACAGTAATCGGATTGATCTGAAATTTACATACTAAGGACACATACACATATTACAAATACACATGTTAAGGACCGATGACAATGCAATAATATAAAAAAATATTCAAGATTTTCTAGCGTGTTTTTTAGTTTTTGAACTAAACATATTTTAACAATAAACTTTGATTATAATAAATACAATATGCTATACGCCTACGCTAGAAACTTTAGCAATTAAATTCTAGTCATGATTTAGGAAAAATATTGTATTTTAGTTTATTTTTTATGCTTTTTGTTGTTACACGTGTATCCACCAAAAGGTGGTAGGGTGAACTGTTTAACAAGTACGCACGTAGATATAAATTATTATTATGTGAGGGGTGACCGTTTTGCTTCAGTGGTCACCCCTAAACCCTACATGTTCAGGTGTATTTTCCTTCAACGTTATGGTATTGATAACGCGTTTTTATAGTTTCAAGTAGTCTTTAAAGTACTAAAATAATACAGATACATAATATAGTAGGTACTATTTAAAAAAATCTACTTCAGGAGACTTCTTCGGTAGTCTACTCCTTGATTATTTAGATACATAATATGTGAAAACAACGTGCTTTTGAAATTTGAGAGATTTTCTCGATTTCTTAGGAGATAACCATCAGAGTTTGATCGACCTGGTGCCAATGGGAAAATATGGGAAGCATCAGCTTTCAAATAAAAAAAGCTTCGAACCAAAATCGCTTCCTCCACGTCTGAGGTAAGAAACATAAAAACAAAAAAAAAACATACAGATGAATTAAGGGCCTACATCAATATTATCGTCGACATTTACATATATTAACACAGCTAGTAGGTATAGAAAATGAAGAATTAGGGCAATTTTTTTTGTTTATCAAAATCTACTAAATATATTTTAATTCTGATTTACGTGTTTCTATATATAATAGTTACTTATGTTTTTAAAGTTATTTCATTAGTTAATACGCGATAATAGACCGACAAATGAAAAAAATGAAAAAATAGAGAGGTTGTTTCGCCAAGATTTTCTATCGAGAAAACTTTTTTCAATCGCGTTTCTGAGTTTATGCGATCCTAGATCATATATTGAAAAAAACATATACTTAAAATTAGAGCTCTAGCCATTCAATCTAAAGAAACAATGAAAACTTCGTACATAGAAAAATGCACGAAGCTATTTTGGTATACTCTTAACATTAACTTTGTGTTTGATTCATCTCCTTATAAAATTCTTTTATTGCGTCTAAGTCTAAATATCAACTATCATCAATTACCACAGTAGCGAAGTGATAAGTGATACATGTAGGTTGTTACACTACGGCATACGGGCTCAGGTTCAGTTACCCCCTGGATTATGAAATGTCATAATGTCAATTTTATAATTCCCTTGTTTCTTATAACAATGTAATGGCTTTCTTACTTTATAATATAGGATGGCCTAGATCTGTCCGGTAGGTATGTTATTTTTGTACTTAAATCAAACATATCTAGATCGATTTATCGCCTCTGTAACCCTACCTTAAACTAAATTTCATGTTTATTATTGCAGCCGTTTTCGTCATATTATTGACTTACAAGAATTACTCGTTTAAACATAACTATTAGATTCTCACAGCTCTATTTAAATAAATAAATTAAGCAAAATATAAAAGTAATTTTTAATTATTAAGTACTTTTTATTTATATGTTTACATGTCTATATCTACGACGAATCGATCGATAAACCGATTTCTTATCGGTCATCAAGAAATTCCAGTCCGAGATTATTTATGACCATTAAACTGACTTAATCTCAATTTATTTATCCGTTAATCGCTTATTTGATACTAACTGTTGCCCGCAACTTCGTACGCGTGGAATTTAGAAACAAAACCGTATTAATAAACAATAATTTGCTTAGTTTAAAAACTAAAAAATTGGTCATGTGCGAGTCGGACTCGCGCACGAAGGGTTCCGTACCATTATCTATGCAACATAAGGCAACGTTATTAGTATCGAGCAAGAAACGGTAAAAAAATCATGTTTGTTGTATGGGAGCCCCCCTTAAATCTTTATTTTATTTTATTTTTAGTATTTGTTGTTATAGCGGCAATAGAAATACATCATCTGTGAAAATTTCAACTGTCTAGCTATCACCGTTCTTGAGATACAGCCTGGTGACAGACGGACGGACGGACGGACGGACAGCGAAGTCTCAGTAATAGGGTCCCGTTTTTACCCTTTGGGTACGGAACCCTAAAAAAACAGGCTTGAAAACCCTGAACATATTTTTAAATTATTGCATCGTCATCGGTCTATGATATGTATGCAAAATGTCAATGAAACGAGAGGTTGCGGCAGAAGTAGACTATTTTTTTTTTTTATAACTGACACAATGGTGACCATAGATACAATTACAATTTATATACAATACGATTACAAATCAATCCGACTATCGCAAGTTGGTGAAAATCGCGTCCAAAGATTCCGTTACATAGATTAATACATTGATAGATACATACCGAACTTATAAAAGCGTGTAAAAAAAGCTCTTGCACCGCTCTATCTATTAAAACAAAACGCTTATAAATTCGTTGCGTAGTTTTGAAGATATAAGCTCACATTTGGACATACATACACAAATAACATACAGTTACTTAGCCTTGGATCACTACACGTATGTAGGCAAAGGTAGTCTTAGCAATATTTAGCACTGCGCTAAGGTGGTAGTGAACGGGATTACGTGAGAGTGGTTGACAATTTGGAGCCTATACATAAATATATCTTGCCTAGAGAATAATAAAAAAAAAGTTCAACCTACATCATGTGCCTTTGAAATTTTAGGGTTTTCCCCGATTTCTCAGGAGATAACCATCAGATTCTGACCTGGTGCCAAAGGTCCCAAACGGAAACCAAATAAAAAAAGAATCATTAGAATCGCTTCATCCAATTAAAAGTTATGTATGAGGTAACAAACATTAAAAAAAACATACAGACGAATTGAGAACCTCTTCCTTTTTTGAAGTCGGTTAAAAATATTGGGAAAACGGACAAGGAATGATAATCCTGTCTACAGACAATCATACAAGTATCGACATACACGGGTACGCTATATATTTAAACTAGATGTTGCCCACAAACTCGTACGCGTAGAAATTGGAAATAAAGCCTAAAAAATTTAAAAAAAGCATTCCTCTTGAACTATTTTATTCATTAAAAAAAACTACATCAAAATCCGTTGCGTGGTTTTGAAGATATAAGCTCACATAGGGACTTACATACAAAAATAGCGACTTTGTTTTATAATAAGAGTAAAGATACACACATATTGAATTATTTATATCGGTAAGGCTGGCAATATTTAGAGGCCTGGCAATATCAATGCAGAATTTATTCGTATCTTGTTTTGAAATATCATAATAAACGCCAAGTTTGGTACGTGCGTCACAGCTGTGGGTTTGTCGGTGCGTGGGGTTGATGACCGATATCACAATAAGTACATACTTACAAAGTAATTCTTCAGATAATAACCTAGTACCACTTTAGAATGTTTTCAAGAGGCCTTATGTAATTTCTTATGTACCAATTACCGCATTTCTTACTATAATATAGAATTTATAGATTGAGATCCTTTTGGTACCAATTCTACGTGCACGACTAAACTAAACTAAAAAATGAAAACAATTATGATGTATTTTGATTAATTGGCTATTTCGTGCTGGCTATGCGCGTATGTATGGTACCATTACAAACAGTTTTCATTATACTCTTGCCCTGATCCCGTTATTTGGGGACGGCGCAACATGACTAGGTACTTGTTCATGTTGCAATGGGATTTGACTGATTTGTACGACCGGCCACCTGCCTGACGTCAACTCTTCTTGGATATGTGCGTACAGTGATGGATTTACACTAGGGGCAGTCGGGGCTAGTGCCCAGGGCAGCAAATTTTCTAGGGCGGCAAAATTTGGAAAGTGGAAAAAAAAATCTATACAATATATAATTAACTAATTCTTTTAAATAAACATTTTATCTTTCAAGAAATATAATTTAAGTATTATGTATCAAATAAAAATTTTGTATATTATAATATAGGAAATTTAAGTAAAAACTATTCAAATTTAAATAAAAACTTAAGTCATGGGGCGGCATTTTCTTCAGTGCCCCAGGGCGGCACAAATTTAAATCCGGCCCTGTGTGCGTACCTAGTAAGTGTCATGCAATGTAGTTCTTTCGGTCGGTTTTCTCAACCCCCGGAGCAAGACATGGGGTGATAACACTTTATTCTTTTTCTCTGTCACCTCACGGACTAATATTATACAAGTTTATTTTATAAGCATATTATAAACAGTTTTGTTACTCTAAATTTAGATTTAAGAAATATAGAAAACGGTACCTTAAATGTTTAAATCTGGCTCTAAAAAACCAAAGAGACACCAAAAATCGAAGAGTGGCATTTGAGTGCGAAGCTCATATAACACCCTTTCTGAAATGAAATAGTCAACTCCTGGCTTTACTATGGGGTGCCTACAGGACTTATTTTATTCTCTATTTATTTTATCAGCGTACGACCAGTATGTGTTTGACCTTGAATACATACTATATACTAATTTATATAAAAGTCTATTGACACCACGCCTATCGCATTGTTATTAATTTCTAACATCAAATATTATGACTAAATTAACGATTTCCTTTAAAAATATTGTGAACGATAACTTAATTGACCTAATGATTTGCAATTAAGAGGATACCGAAATAGCTTCGTGCATTTTTCTATGTACGAAGTTTTCATTGTTTCTTTAGATTGAATGACTAGAGCTCTAATTTTTAAGTAAGTATATGTTTTTTCAATATATGATCTAGGATCGCATAAACTCAGAAACGCGATTGAAAAAAGTTTTCTCGATAGAAAATCTAGGCGAAACAACCTCTCTAATTTTTTTTTTTTTCATTTGTCGGTCTATTATCGCGTATTAACTAATGAAATAACTTTAAAAACATAGGTAACTATTATGTATAGAAACACGTAAATCAGAATTAAAATATATTTAGTAGATTTTGAGTAAATAGGAAAAGTATCCCTAATTCTTTATTTTCTGTGCCTACTGGCTGTGTTAATATGTACGTGTCGGCTATGATATACGATAATATTGATGTAGGCCCTTAATAATACTTAATATGTATAACGAAATTTGTATATTTTTGAAAATGTATCTAGTTCTTTAGAAAGCGTAAGTGTTGTGTCAGCAAAATTTTTCCATTAACTATAACAGTTTCCTCTTTTTTATGATCATCAAATAAGTAGAAATACTTATTTGTTGTATTTTGTAAGCGAATTACTAGTACACATATAAACATAAATGCAGCGCTCCAGTGTTATACAATATTACAATATTGACGGGCCTCGTGGTGGAGTGGTTCATATAACGGACTGCCGATCATGAGGTCTCGGGTTCGATTCCCGGTCAGGACAATCATTTGTGTGATGTTTTTAATTGTCATACAAATGTTTGTACTGCGTCTGGGTGTTTACTATGTATTATAAGTATGTATTTACAAAAGAAAAGTAGTATATGTATTATATCCGTATTCTGGTACCCATAACACAAGCAATATAAGCTTAGCTTGGGACCAGAGGACGTTGTGTGAAATGTCCATGAATATTTATTTATTTATTTATTTATTAAGGGCCTACATCAATATTATCGTATATCATCGCCGACACGTACATATTAACACAGCCAGTAGGCACAGAAAATGAAGAATTAGGGATACTTTTCCTATTTACTCAAAATCTACTAAATATATTTTAATTCTGATTTACGTGTTTCTATATATAATAGTTACTTATGTTTTGAAAGTTATTTCATTAGTTAATACGCGATAATAGACCGACAAATGAAAAAAATAAAAAAATAGAGAGGTTGTTTCGCTAAGATTTTCTATCGAGAAAACTTTTTTCAATCGCGTTTCTGAGTTTATGCGATCCTAGATCATATATTGAAAAAACATATACTTAAATATTAGAGCTCTAGCCATTAAAGCTAAAGAAAGAATGAAAACTTCGTACATAGAAAAATGCACGAAGCTATTTTGGTATCCTCTTAATACTTAACATTTTTGAACACATGTAAAAAGTAATTCTTTTGCGCTTCAAAATGTACAGTTATAAGTTTTTAGCTAGTCAAGTCAGGAGAGGTAAGTTCCTTTTCCCACCACGATTTTGAGTAGCGAACGTGGAAAAGTGAATCGTGAGATTATCGTTCATGGACCGTTAGACGTTAGGTAAAGGTCGGGGGAATTCATTCGATATTGGCAACACTGCCCTTTAAGTAGAAGAGCGATATACAAATGTGAATGGGCTTATCACACAGAAGTCAATGCAAGTTCGTAGGTACGTCAAGTCATTAAATATAAGCGCAAATGGTGAACACTAAAATAAAAAGGCACGTCACGATACAACATTTGCATATATAAATCATGAATTATCCATATTTAGATATGATGTCAACGACTTAAAATTTCAAACATTACAATCTATTAAACTTGAACTTACTAAAAGTCGAAGTTATACAATATATTCGTAACTTGTGATATACCAGAAGTTGTCTGTTTATTTGTGTTGTTACGTGCGTGTCAATCCGCCTCCTAACTAGGTCACAATAAACATTTACGACTGAAATGATAATCTTGGTTAATAATCAAGCGGCGACGGGACCACATGGCAGCTTTTCAAAGGAAGAAAATTGCGTATTCCTTTGGTAACATGGTTGCGTGGAATTTGTATGGTATTATTAAGGTAATTCAATCTTCTTAAATGACTCAGGAAGTTATTGTTAGCAATCATAGTATCAGCTTTCATTTTGTAGATAGTTTTCATGAAGTAAATTGAAAGATGTACCTGCTCCAAAAATTTGGATATTTTCTTGGAAACGGATCTTAAAAGTTTTTTCTAAAGTTAAAGGCTGACAAACTCTTTATACTTGATAAGGGAAAAATGGCACTATTTAAACCTACAATATTTAAAAAGTCAGATAACACAATATATTTGGGAAACTAAAGCCTAAATTCGCGTATTCAAAGAAGTATATAAAAAGCTATTTAACCATTTTGAATTAACCTTGCAATAAAAATGTACATTTTGTTTATAAAATTTTTCATCAAAAAAGCATTAATAAATTTTTCCACCCATAAACCACTAATTATTGACAAATTTACGATGCTTTAATGCAAAACCACAAGTTTTTCCTTCATAGTTCGCTTCCCTTTTTTAGCGTGGCCAAAACTTTGCCTTATTAGTGTCAAACTTTGCGATAACAGTAAAGCAGTTATTAATAATGAGTTAAGGTAATATTTAACCAAATATTCGAGCTGTTTTAACTTTAAATTTATCTTCTCTAATAGTTAATTCGATGCTCAAGTTGTAAACGATTCCATTATTAAGTGTTAATTGGTTGACTAGCGACTATTACAGTCTAGACTACCTATATTGCTAGCACAAAATCATAGTAATTATGCAATTTGTATTGTATTTTAGCCTCGAACATCATAACTGAATGGTTTTATTCAAGCTTTGTGTTGAAATAGACGTTTGAGTTAATTATGGTATCACAATTTAACAAATTGTTTCGATTCGACCATATTTTGAGGTATTTTTTCTACTTTGAAGTTAATGTTGTATTTTAACTGCCCATTATCCTTAGCACATGTCCTTGGTGTGTATTCTTATGTTAGTGTGTGTGTGTGTGATAGATGCAAAAATTTAATCGAGTTTTTTAATTGTGTGATTGTTTTGCATGCATGAACCATGAATGTTATGGCTTAGCCTGTGGTCTTAGCAACTGTGTTCATTACATTTGCATTTCTATCCAAACAGTGGATGGATTACGTGTCCGATTTCAACATATCCTCCGTCTTCCTGCGTCCCATAAAAAGCGTCATGAATAGAAATCGTTCATTATATCCGTATATCCGAGGTTCGTGACGTTCTCGCATGTCGCATCCTGACTTGCGAGTCTTGCGAACTTCCCAATAATAAATAACGTTTTATGTCATGTGTCAAAGCCGCCATCTTGGTTTACCGGTGAAATTCAACAAACATAAATTTGCTGTTAAGGAACTTGTATTTTCAAAATATGATGCGTTACGCCTTTGAGTTAGAGCCCAAAATTTAGCGTATGAAAATTTTTACGTCGGTAATTTTTGGTAGGTACTAATATAAAAATGGGAGTGCTCCTCTTTCTATCGATTGTGCCAACTGGTGCTTACCGCCGGTCTCAATTCGTCGACAATCGGTGGAGAATCGAGTAGATTGCTCAAATTGTAGCCTTTAAGTGTATTACAAGAAGTATAAGTGTAGCTTTAAATGATTAGTTGATTGTTCGCGAGCTTGAAACACCCGAGGGTAATTTAATATTGCAAATACTCGCGAATGTTAATAATTTAATGTTTATAGTGGTTTCATATTCGCATATTTTACTTTATTAGGTGTGTATTTGAGAGAACTGTATACTTTAGGCATCCATATCTATAATCTTTCTCAATAGAACCTGGTCAGATTGGGACCTAGACCTGGTCGCTACGAACATCACATGCTTATTTTATTTATTTATTTAAACACTTTATGTATATATTAGGATCTAAGGCGGACTTGTTGTTAAAAGCGTTCTCTACCTGTCGACCCTTGGATGATGCAGAGATTGATAAATGGCAGGCTTTTCATATTAAAAATAAAACAAAAATAAGAATATACTTACACAATGCTTACACATATACTGTTTACTACTTTTTCAGAGAATGAATTCCACCAAATCCCCTGGTAGTCTACTACGTATAACAGACACTAACGTATAACCCCTTATAATTGTCTGTGAAAAATATTTTAAAGACATAGAAATAGCTCTAATATTAGAGGACTTACAATAATAATTTCATTAATGCCAATATTTAGTCTAGTACAATGGATTTTTAATCTATAGCTTATCCGAGAGTTCCAAATGTTATTTGACGTTTACTGTGTTGCTAGGTAATTTCACTTTTAAAATAGTGATGTCCTCCAACCGTTAATAAACAAAATACTATACGTAAATCTTTAGCAGATTTATATATAATTTTGTAAATTCATTACAGTTCACTATTTTTACGGATTCATACGACCAGTGCAACCCTGAGTATTACTTTATTTCTAGGACGTGCGCGTACAAACTCACTCACGCGAACAAATAATTAATAACCTTACTAGAATTCAGCATGGTGCTATGCTCGCCAGAATCATAGAACAGTGCAACGAGAATCAAATAATGACTAACAGTAAAATGGCGAATTTTTAACCTTGTTTGTTTTTGAAGACATGTTTATTTTACTTTATGTTAATTTCACGCGTACGACTTCGCAGACAATAGCTAGTACGAGATTTCTGGTCGGTACGAATAATCGGTAATAACCGGGATAAAAAAATTACGGTTGGCCAACACTATTGCCAAAAATGTGGCAGCATTATTTTCAAGTTTGATATTAGCAACTGTCAAATAACATTTCGAACTCTGGGATAGATTATAGTACCGCCACTGATAACAAT
Source organism: Orgyia antiqua (assembly GCA_916999025.1). Taxonomy (NCBI): domain Eukaryota; kingdom Metazoa; phylum Arthropoda; class Insecta; order Lepidoptera; family Erebidae; genus Orgyia; species Orgyia antiqua. The sequence continues at coordinate 2,734,742 of OU779867.1, forward strand.
ACAAGACCTATTAAAATAAGCATCGTTATTAGCTAATTAACAGCCAATTCCTTAAATAATGAATCTCTATAATTATCTCCAGACTATAGTCCATTAACTTGAGACAATAATTCATAGTTTTAATGTCCTAAGTCTTAACAGCACAGTACAATAATTAATGAATGATAAAACAACGACTGCACTTTGACTTTATATTGCTTCTGTCTGGCTCTCGTTTCTTAAGTATATATAAATTATACATTAGCAACTATTAGCAAGCATACATAATAATGCTTGTAGAGATAACTCGCTTATGTACGTATGGGTAGATACGTTATACAACAGGAAATTCAATAAAACTACTTTTTAGAGAATTGAACTGGAAATAGAAATTTGCTGCTGAGTCTCGCTGACTGACGATATAGTCAGATATGCCCGGGGCCGCTGGATGCAGTTAGCACAGGACCGTGCGTTGTGGAGTTATATGGGGGAGGCCAGTGTCCAGCTATGTATGGAAAAAGGTTGATGGATGTTGGGTTTCCCATAAATAAATAATCGCCATAACCATTACAGACCTTTATACCATTCAGTCATTAAGAGGGCTCGACAGCAAGCCATGTTCCATACAAAAATAAGTACATCGTACGCTGTTTTCTTCGTGGATATTACCTCTAGAGCAACGAATTTGACAAGAACGTAGTATGAAACGTCTTTTTTCAAAGATTTATTAGGTAAAATCTAACAAAATTAAATGTAGTTGTCCCTTTTCGCGTGGTACTCGGGAATAACAATACCTGAAGTGACCTCAAGCAAATACCTAAAATGTGAATTTGTTGATACTAGAGTACTGTCTTAAAATTGTAATATAAATAGATAATATAATAGCCCTAACTGTTAGAACTTTATAACTTTACAATGGGTTTTTCTTTCTTTTTTTACTCTAGTGGTAGCGCACAAGCATTCGAACCACATTCATAAGTTGTTAATTTATATTATACAAAAACAAACTCAAAATAAATTTTATTACGCAATATTTTTCCTAAAGAAAACTAAATGTTTACAAAACAGCAAACGGTTGCCTTAACAACTTAACTAGCAAAAAAGTAACCTTCAAATAAATCTAGAGCTCTACAATACTCTACTTCTACATTATCTGTACTACAGGCTCACGCCCACTTCAGACACCAGCCTCTTACATTATTGTTAGTCATGTAAGTACATAGTGTCATATAGCTGTAAGTAACGATTGTACCATATATTGTAAGGAGAAATAAACGTATTATTTATTTATTTTTATTAATTTTTTATTATGCCATATAGGCCTATTGTTCGAATTAAACATTATTAATTATTAATGTATAACGAATATACACATTCAAACTAGCTGTTGCTTGCAACTTCATACGCAAGGAATTTAAAAAATGAGAAAAAATCTTAACAAAGTAATTTATTAATTTTGCAATTGACATGCTATGCTTTACTTAATAAATTAATCTATGGTGGAAAAAGTGATTACCGCAAGCGGTATTTTTACGTACAAATACGATATAAACTCAATCGAGTGACAATTTGATTACTGATATTTGGTGGCCTAATTTGATTACTGAAAGCACGACCGCAATAAGCTCAGTTGGCAGAGCTACGGAACGGTATTCCGAGGTCGTAGGTTTAAGTCCCGCTTGCGGTAATCTCTTTTGCCACCATAATTTAATTTATTAAAATCTTTACAAATTATATAATTTGACGTGCCTCGTGGTCTAGTGGTTCATGTAACGGACTGCCGTTCAAAAGGTCGCGGGTTCGATTCCCGCTTGGGACAATCATTTGTGTGATATTAATAATTGTCATACAAATGTTTGTACTGCGTCTGGGTGTTTATATGTATTAAAAGTATGTATTTAAAAAAGAAAAGTATATGTATTATATCCGTATTCTGGTACCCATAACACAAGCATAATAAGCTTAGCTTGGGACCAGAGGCCGTTGTGTGAAATGTCCATGAACATTTATTATTTATATTATTATTTAATTAAGCCATCCTCTTGAACCACTCCATTGATTTTAAATACCGCATCGAAATCCTTTGCGTAGTTTTGAAGATATAAGCTCATCACAGGGATAAACATACAAAAATAACGACCTTGTTTTATTATAAGTAAAAAAGTGACCTTTGATACAATGAATTTAGTGAAATCCGGGTATTGAATCTCATTAAGAAATATTGTTATCGTAGGTCGATGCCAGAAGGTGCTCGGGTCGTCAGATAATGGGAACATGAGATTTACGCGTGAGGTGTTTTCCGCATGGTCTTTGAAATCTCAAACATGGTTAACTAGGGTTAACTAATCAGTTATAATGATATTATATATTATTTATTTACCTCCACGATTTTATTGACTTCATTAGTATCTATGCTATTTAGCTAAATACTTATTTCGTAGAGACGAGTACCTACATTAAAAATTATCCATTTAACCAGTGTTAAGGCTACAATGGATATGGATACCGCTATTTTAATTTTGAAACTCTTAAGTACTTACAATATGATTTTATTTAACTAACTAACTGTCAACCGTAACTTCGTACGCGTAAAATTCGAACCTAAACAAATTATACAAAATCATTCTCTTAAACCAAACTATATAAATTAAAAAATCCTCATCATACTCCGTTACGTAGTTTTGACGATTTATGCTTAGATAGGGACATGCATATAGAAATAGCAGCTTTGTTATATAATAAATAAAGATATATTGTGATGCGACTGTCGTGATTTGTTTCTCTGAAATTCTCACTAAGGGAATCGCGATGGCCAAGGTTCTACAATAAAAACAGAAGCCTGCCTCAATTAATCATTTCGAACCCTGACAGTCGATGATTAGTGGCAGGTAGTATTTAACTTTGACTTTGACTCTCCGGGTTTTTATGGGAATGAAGCCTTGAGCAATTCTGATTGTTTAAAATTCTGGCTGTTCTACTTCATAGCCCTTCCTCTCAATTATTATATTGAGGGTTTACAGAATTTACAGGGATGAAGACAGATGTAATAAAATAATAGTTTAAAAAAACTAAAAAACACGCTTTATTTAATCGAATTATTGCATTGTCATCGGTCTTTGACAGGTGTGCAAAATTTGAATAGAATCTGACCGTTTAAAGTGGGTCAAAATAGCGTCCAAAGGAGTCGGTTACAAACATACAAACAAACAAACATACAAACAAACATACAAGTGAAGCTAATATAAAGCGTGTAAAAATATGTAGTTCGTAGGGTCAGTTTAATATAAGTATTGTATTTACAAAAGATGCATTTTAACCGTAATTTGAAAATCATAACCTGTGTAACATTGCTAAATATATTCTGGGGCAGTAGATGCATTCATGAAAAATTTAAAATAGTAATTGTTTTTTTTTTCTGTACCATTTTAACTTGGATTTTAACGTTCAGTTTTTTGTCCTCGTACCTAAAATTTATTTCTTTCAAAATTAACATCAATCTTTACAGGGTATTTACTATACGATAGTGTTGCTATCAACTACATCATTAACTTTATTCTGTTCAATATGGTATCCTCAGAAATCAGGTGATATTTCCATTCTAATATACTGATAGAACATAATTAAATATTGCAGCATATCAATCAACTATAACAGATATTATAAACTACACTGCACTTATATCAAAAACATAAGATAATATAATGTTTATTATCTAGATGTTATCTTATTCACATAGGGTTGACGTTACAGTCATAAACACGTCCATAAACGTCCCAGTGCTGGACATGTGTCTACTCTTTAAAAGAAGATTATTTCACTCTATATACCTCCCCTAGTGGAGGATAATTTCCGTCCTTTATACCTTAATGGTCGTCGGATTTGTGTTGCTGTTATCAGTGTATTACTTTTAACATTGCTAATATAGTAGGAAACGTCACCATTTAGTCTATGTTCTTTCACACGTGGGGATAAGCCAACTTTTTTACTACCACCAAATTTAATATTGACCCTAGTCGATGTTTCTATGAGTAAAAGTTTGCTATGGATAAACCAAAACATAAACCAAACGAAAATCAACAACCCAAACTTGCTTAGTCGTATCCTTGTGAGTAAGGCTCATGTCCTGCAGTAGGGTTGAGGACTATAAAAACTTAACAGGTTTTATTATTATTACCAGGTGGAATAACCAACACAGTTATACAACTGACACCCCTATATGGAGCCGGTCACGCAGCACCGGCATGCTTGCATCTCGAGTTCAGTAAAGTGCAAACTTAATTAGTCGCGTCTTAAGCCATTAACGGTTACCGTTGCCTACTGCCTTTACTTATCTATATATTGTTTATTCACTCACATATCATAATGAGTGATTTACTATATTAAGTATATAGCTAAGTTTTACGTACTTATCTGTGAGGCAACGTAACTTTTGAACGAGTAGACTAATTTAGATGCGGATGTTAGTCTCAAAAGCAAGTTTCCTAACGGTACTTCCTAGATCTTGTTTATTGATATTGGACCAGCCGTTTAATAATTGTGTATACTACACACTTGATTGCCCTGTATATGTATCTGAGCCACGACCTAGTGAACAGCCTGCCAACGACTACCTATGCCGTAGGGATCGTTAAACATGATATTTAAACATGATCTGATGTTTCGTCATTTATTCCAACTAGTCTATAAAACATGTAGGTACTTAACGTCTTTTTAGGGCAACAACCAGCAGTCTAAAAATATTTTAATGCATCCTCCGATAATAATATGGTGAATAGGAAATTCAGTTCATTGCATTCTATGAAACTGATAACGTTTGTCAAATTCACTTCATTTAATGTTTAAATGCGTTGTAGCGTTTTAAGGGAGTGGCATATGTCTAGCAGTGGACGGAGAAAGGCTGTTGGATGATTTATGAATGTTTAAGTTCCTTAATATACACCAACAGAGGATAATGCTCAATAAGTAATGCAAAAGTCTTTATGTACACCTAAACTGACTAATTACTTAATAAGAACTCTACAATGACTCGCCTATAAAATCAATGTAGAATTCTCGGTATTGATTGCATTTTGTCTGGTAAATATAATTTTCACTATTACGTTTAAAAGTTACAACTTTCTCAGTGTCCTTTCATTTAACACTGATGACGATGATGTCTTCCTTGCCGATTTCAGCGACGGCGACTATCTACTTTGATAGGTTTTGCAATTACTGATGCGTTCTCACATGACTTATTTAACACTACAACTGCTACGACAGCTTTTCTTTTGATTAAAACGTCCCTACTCTTCATTTTTTAGGGTTCCGTACCCAAAGGGTAAAAACGGGACCCTATTACTGAGACTTCGCTGTCCGTCCGTCCGTCCGTCCGTCTGTCACCAGACTGTATCTCAAGAACGGTGATAGCTAGAGAGTTGAAATTTTCACAGATGATGTATTTCTATTGCCGCTATAACAACAAATACTAAAAATAAAATAAAATAAATATTTAAGGGGGGCTCCCATACAACAAACATGATTTTTTTACCGTTTCTTGCTCGATACTAATAACGTTGCCTTATGTTGCATAGATAATGGTACGGAACCCTTCGTGCGCGAGTCCGACTCGCACTTGACCAATTTTTATTTCTATTCTGATCGACGAGACGCTTTGTATATGTTATGCATACTCTGGCACCAAATCTACAAGCACAACTAAACTTAACTATAAAATTAAAATTGATAGTGTCAGTTTGATTGATAGTTCGTAGTATCACAATCCTCCGTGTGTTGACGGATTAAGAATACAAGTGTCACCGGGGTGGTGATCTCCTCCCAAGGGTGCTGTAACAGTCAGCTAAGGGATATTGCACACAGATAACATCCTCTGTGAGAGACGGGAATCTCGAATATAAACCCGGTGCCAACACGCCTGGTCAGGCTGGCACAGTAGACTATATCCCTCCAATGTGGAGAAGGCCCGTGCCCAACTGTAGGACGTAAATGGTCTGGAGAGAGAGAGTATCACAATTCGGTAATGTTAACTGGATTTTTTTTGTTATATAAATACTATGCATTCTAGATTAACGATTTTAATTGATATGTGTGCAACAAGATTGTAAATAATAGACTTAATGACACTATTATCGATTTTCATTTTTTAGTTAAGTTTAGTTTTGCACGTAGAATTGGTACCTCTATTGTTTACGCGCCTACTAAAATTGTGGAGCAACGTAAGGACGATTTTAATGTGTTGTCGTCATTAGGTTAGGCATATAGATTTAAGTTCACGAGTCATTGTATCTCGCACTCATTCGTTCACTTTTACATTAAACCGCCATCAGGAAGCATCTACGTTTTTTACTTTCCAAATAAATCCTACGGTCACCATAAAATTACCCCGTTACATGGTCCACATCGAGCCTGATGACCAGAGGATTATGGATTAGCGTTATCAAACCTGGATTTAAAGGATATACGGGATTAATAACCGTAATAGTGAAGAACGGTTGGAATTTGAACGCGTCGCATTGGAATGTGGATGATTCCGTGGTGTTAAGTCTAGATTGGTTAATAATTTTGTAACCCAGCACCAACAGGTATAATTAATGGTAAAACAACGTATTTAAAAGGTACGTAATAATATTGTTTATGTTAAATTCGAATCTATTGCATTGTGAATTTAGTGTTATCGCCATTCGAGTTGAAATTGTACATTAAAGTGTATAGTTAGCGGTCAGCTGCATTATTTTAATTCGTTTGACTATTTTTGTATACATTCACATTATTTGTTTTTCAAATTGTGCATAGATATTCGTGTTATATGTGTAAAATTGCCGTAGAAGTGCTATTATCTGGACACTCATTTCAAATATTGGTTATACATAGCATAGTAGTTATTTATGATGTATAAGAATTAATTTGTGTAACTACTACTATATACATGTAATTAGTATAACAGTTATAACATTATTTTCTATGTAAAACTAACAAAATTTACATAAGTATTGATGGTTGTAAGCATACCTACTCAGCAGTCATTAACCGCTTGCAGTTAAAATCATTCATAGTAGGTATATTTTTTACGTTACTGTTTCATTCGTTCCGTAAATCTTTAACTGAGTGAGTTAGAGGTATTGATTGTAATAGCTGTGACTAGGCATTTTAACAAAGCTGTATTAGGATAATTAATTTATACTTTGCATTGTTATTTACGTGAACATTGTATCAATTCCAGGGGATTTCATCAACTTCCCAGAATGGCCACAGAACAAATTAAAGATTTAACTAAGAAAAGAAGCAGTTTTAAAGGCCAATTAACAACTTTTATTAATTATTGCATGGAATTGAAACAGCCGTTGTTGTCTGCGACTGCTAAAGAATTGCAGTTGCGTATAGGTAAGATCGAAGCGTTGTATGAGCGTTTTGACGAGGTACAGTTACAGATCGAGTGTTTAGTTGACGATGTTAATCCACAGCTTGCCGCTCGTGCGGAATTTGAGACACAGTATTATAAAGCGTTAGCGTGTGCGCAAGATATGTTAGGTACATATACTGAGTCGCCCTCTTGTGATGGTAAAAGTATTGCGAGTAATCGGAAGCTTGTCAAATTGCCAACTATTCAATTACCAAAATTTAATGGTTCGTATGAGAATTGGTTGGAGTTTAGGGACACCTTTTCTAGTCTTATACATTCTAACGAGGATATTGACGACATAAATAAGTATCATTATTTGCGCGCCTGTTTAGAGTCATCTGCTGCTGTGGTAATACAATCTACACAGTTTTCGGCCAACAATTATTCTGTAGCTTGGAAAACGTTATGTGAACGTTATGATAACAAAAGGTTATTAATTCAAAATCACGTCACTACTTTATTTAATATTGAAAATATTACTAAGGAGTCTTCTAATAATTTAAAGCGTTTAATTGATCAATTAAAGAAAAACTTGCAAGCCTTAGAGGCTTTAGGTGAGCCAGTCGGACAGTGGGACACATTATTAATTTATTTAATTACTAAAAAGTTAGATCATAGAACTTATAGGGAGTGGGAAGAGTACAAAGGTCGTTTAAATGAAGATAATTCAAATAAATTCAGTGAGTTTATGACATTCTTACGTAGTCGCGCTGACTTATTGGAAACTTTAGAACTTTCCCATACTAATCCCATAAAATCAAATATGAAGTCTATGGTTTCTATACAACATAATAACAATAAATCTAGTTTATCTACAGTAAGTAAAATATGTCCTAAATGTAGGGGTGATCATTTATTGTCTTGTTGTTCACAATTTCTTGCACTTAGTAATGAAGCCCGACATAAGCTGCTGCCTACTTTTAAAGTTTGTTTTAATTGTTTTAGATCTGGTCACTATGCTGATCATTGTAAGAAGCCAGGTTGTCATATTTGTAAGCGCAAGCACAATAGTTTAGTGCATGTGAGTGATTTAAAACCTTTACCTAACTTGCAGAATGAGAACGTAAATACATCCGTAAATATACCATCGTTACCGTTATCGTCTGTGTCGACAAATGTCAGCCAAAGTCACACTTTGTCGGCAAATATAGCTTCTTCGGAGCAATTCGACGTGTTATTGTCTACCGCATTAGTAAAACTGTATGATAGTAATAATCAAGAACATGTTGTTAGGGCAGTTCTTGACAGCGGTAGCACGTCTTGTGTTATGTCAGAGAGTTTATTTAATAAATTAAATTTAACTCCTCATTATATAGATAAATCAATTCTGGGCATTAACAACGTGACGTCACACGTAGGTAAAACTTGTCGTGTAAGTATGAAGTCTTTAAATGAAAGATTCGTCATCGACTTTTATTGTTTTGTTTTACCATCAATAACTAATAATGTACCCAGTCGTGAGATTGATATTAGTAATCTGAAAATACCATCAGATATTTGTTTAGCGGATCCCACATTTTATAAGCCTGCTGCTGTTGATATATTGCTGGGCGCTGATCTCTTCTGGGATTTGTTGGGATCACATCGAATAGATTTAGGTAATAAAAAGCCTATGCTTTGTGAAACAAAGTTAGGATGGATTATTTCAGGTCCGATTATTAATAGTCATATTTCCTTATTTTCAAGTGATGTACGGTGCCATTTTGTCAATAGTTCGAGCGGCTGCTGTTCTGATATTGACAATGAAACCAATTTAACGCGTTTTTGGCAATTAGAGGAAATACCCTCACTACCGTCATCTCATTATTCATTAGCAGAGAAAGAGTGTGAAGAACATTTTCTCAAAAACATGTCTCGTCTAGAGGATGGTCGATTCTGCGTACGGATTCCGTTGAAGGAACACCCTAGTGTTTTAGGAGAATCATTTACTAGGGCTACGCAGTGTTTACTTTCCATGGAGCGTAGATTAAAAGGTAAACCTCAATTATGTAAAATGTATCATGACTTCATGTCTGAGTATGAGTCTTTGGGCCATATGTCTGAGTGTCATCAACTTGACTCAAGTGAAGTTGGTTATTATATACCACATCATGGTATCCAACGCGACCAAAGTACAACAACTAAGTTAAGAGTGGTGTACAATGCTAGTTGTCCTACTACGTCAGGAGTTTCATTTAATGACATTCAATTAATAGGTCCCACAGTTCAAGATGACTTACTAGCTATACTACTTCGTTTCAGACAGTATAAATACATTTTAGCAGCCGACGTCGAGAAGATGTATAGGCAAATAGTTGTCCATCCGTCTGATAGGTTTCTTCAACGTATTCTCTGGCGTGATAACATTCATGAACCTATTAAAGTCTTTGAATTAAACACTGTTACATATGGCACTGCTAGTGCACCCTATTTAGCAACAAGGTGTTTAAAACAGTTAGGTATTGAGTGTACTAATAGTAAAGTGGCTGAAATAATTCAGCATGATTTTTATGTTGACGATCTGCTCACTGGGGGAGATAATTTGGTTGAGGTTATGGATATTCGTAATGAAGTATCGGCGGCATTGTCGTCAGCTGGTATGCCGTTAAGAAAATGGCAATCTAATGAGCCTCAATTGGTGTTAGATTGTTCCAAAACACCATATGATTTAAATATCGGATCTCATGAAGCCAGCAAGCTTTTAGGTCTTGGTTGGTGTGCAGATTCAGATGAACTCTGCTTTCCGATAGGCTTGACACTACCTGAATGTAATACCAAGCGTGATATCTTATCAGCCATCGCACAAATATTTGATCCACTTGGCCTGCTTGCCCCAGGAGTAGTTCGTATGAAAATATTATTGCAACGGTTATGGTTGCAAAAATTATCTTGGGATGAACCTTTAAGTCCTGATATTCATAAGCGTTGGTATGAAATTGTTAGAACTTTACCTTTAATTAATGATATTCGAATTCCTCGAATGGTCATTTGTGACTCTTATAAAGTTTTTCAGTTACACATCTTTACAGATGCGTCAGAGCTGGCTTACGGAGCCTGTGCTTATGTTCGTACTGTTAATGATAATGGAGAGGTAGTGGTTCGTTTATTGTCAGCTAAGAGTCGTGTAGCCCCAATTAAATCACTGTCCATTCCCAGGTTGGAGTTGTGTGGCGCTGTAGTAGGCATCCGTCTTTATGAGAAGATTGTAAAATCATTACGGGTTGCTGTGAACAAGGTTTGCATCTGGACTGATTCCACCATCGTGTTGGGATGGTTGCAGATGCACCCTTCTAAGCTTCAGCCTTTTGTGCGAAATCGCGTAGCTGAAGTTTTAGATAAGGCGAGCACTTGTACTTGGCGACACATCCCAACTGAGCTCAATCCTGCAGACCTACTATCCCGTGGTATGGATATTAGTTCCCTGCAGGCATCGAAGCTATGGTGGAACGGTCCAGTCTTTCTTAGCCAAGAACCCATTAAGTTTCCCATTCAACCGAAAGGTGTTGAGTCGTTACCAGAAACCAAGCCAGATATTTCCTTTGCAGCTGTAATTAACAGTAGCGAACAATCAAGTTTTATTGATATGAGTCGTTTTTCTAGTTATTTAAGATTAGTTCGTACAGTAGCTTACGTTCTTAGGTGGATTAGCCGCTGTAGAAGGCGTCCTATACCTTCTTTATTTTTAGATAAATGTGAATTAGAACAAGCACTTAACATATTAATTAGGCAGTGTCAGAAAGATTCATTTCCTGAATACTTAATATTATTAAATAAACAAACGTTACCTAAAAAGAGTTCTCTACTTAAGTTTAATGTGTATTTGGATTCTCATAGTATAATGCGTGTAGGGGGCCGCATTGATAACTCTGAATACAATCATGATAAAAAACACCCTATTTTGTTACAGTCCACTCATGTTTTAACTAAATTAATATTTGAGTTTGAGCATCGTAAGTTGATGCATGCTGGCCCACAAATGCTTCTTGCGTCTGTTAGGGAGACTTATTGGCCAATAGGCGGAAGAAATTTAGCTAGGGCTTGCTATCGTAAATGCGTACGGTGTAGGCGAATGACCGGCAAGACTATTGAGCCAATAATGGGAAACCTGCCGCGTGAGCGTGTTTCTTCCACTGGTTTTCCCTTTGAAAATGTAGGCGTAGATTACGCAGGGCCTATGATGTGTGCGAGTCGTCAAGGCCGAGGATGTAGGCTGGTAAAGGTGTACATCGCGATTTTTGTTTGTTTTAGTACCAAAGCCCTACATTTAGAGTTAGTTGGGGATTTGACAAGCAATCGATTTTTAATGGCATTGTATCGTTTCATTTCGCGAAGAGGAAAGCCTCTTAACCTTTACTCTGATAATGGTGCCTCGTTTGTCGGTGCAAACAATGACTTAGCAAAATTTATTAAGCAAAACTGCAGTTCTTTAGGTGAGCGCGCGGCCAGCGATGGCATTAAATTCCATTTTATTCCGGCTTATAGTCCTCACATGGGAGGCCTCTGGGAAGCTGGTGTTAAATCTACCAAATACCATTTGCAAAGAGTGCTGGGTAATTGTAATTTGTCTTATGAGGAATTTAACACCACGTTGACCCAGATTGAAGCGATATTAAACTCCCGACCGTTAACTCCGTTGTCTTCTGATCCTGCAGACTATACCCCATTGACACCAGGTCATTTTATTATTGGACGACCTCTGATTGGTTTACCACAACCAGAATATACCGATCGTAGCAAGAGTCAACTCACACGCTTCCAGCGCATTCAACAGCTTCGGCTACATTTCTGGACCAGATGGACCAAAGAATATATTGCAGAGTTGCAACTCAGAACCAAGTGGCGTTCTTGCAAGGGCAGTTTACAGCTCAATACATTGGTTGTGGTGAAGGAGGAGAATTTGCCTCCTCTGAAGTGGAGATTGGGAAGGATCGTAGCTCTGTATCCTGGATCTGATGGAGTGGCACGCGTAGCTGATATTCGGACATCAAGCGGAGTAATTCGGCGCTCATTCAGCAAGATTTGTCCCTTACCAGTGGCTTCAGATTCTGGGTGAAAATTACCTTTTCACCGCCCGGGGGGATGTTTACGCGCCTACTAAAATTGTGGAGCAACGTAAGGACGATTTTAATGTGTTGTCGTCATTAGGTTAGGCATATAGATTTAAGTTCACGAGTCATTGTATCTCGCACTCATTCGTTCACTTTTACATTAAACCGCCATCAGGAAGCATCTACGTTTTTTACTTTCCAAATAAATCCTACGGTCACCATAAAATTACCCCGTTACACTATCTCTTTTTTTACCTTTATCACTAATTCATGTGACTTTCTGTACAATGTTTTCTTTCATACACCACGTTTCAAATGCTTCTAAGCTGTTTGTATCTTTATAACGTAATATCTGTCCATATTACACGTGCCGGACACCTAAAATTATTAACATCGATGTTGATAGGCTAATTAGTAAGTTATCTAACATTTTTAGAGTTATGTAAAGCTGGTGAAAAATCCCGGATGCTGAATATCAGGCCCCTACATTTGGGTCATCAACAACGTTACCAGGTCTAGGTCTACAACATTCCTGGTCATTAACAAGGACCAGGACTACGCTCCCACTAGATGTTTTCTTCAATAACTATTGTATTTAAATATTATATTCTCTACTAAATATGCTACCCGAACTCGGATTGATGGAATGAAAATTCGCTTTAAGTTTTCCTTCTCTTACATAGCAGATTTGCACGTTATTGTTATGTATAAATGTTTCTTAGCACTTCCTGCCCGTAAAAATGGGTCAATACCGCTTCCGTTACCACATGGAAAATGTATCCCTTCTTAGTTTAAAAGTCTCTATAAGAAGTCTTTTATCAGCCCTTATAACTTCCCAATACAGCAAAAAAATAGGAATTACTTAACCTACTCGACTTAAAACGAGTATATTGGACTGTTGAAGATTGTCTCTACATACGGAACCCTTCATAACACATAGACGAGCAACACCCTATATATTTTTTTATCACAACAGATATCAACACACAAACAATTCCTATTTCAATATAAAGTGATCACGAAATCGCCACGGGCGTTCAAAGTCCACCTCATATCTAACTTGGTATAATTTCAAAACGTTTGTAATAGATTTTTACATAGAACTGTGTCAGGTTCAGTAGTTCCGTTTCAATTTAGGTCTCATCCTACTAATATTAAAAATGTGAAAGTTTGTGAGGATGTTTGGATGTTTGTTACTCTTTCACGCAAAAACTACTGAATGGATTTTAATGAAACTTTACAATAGCTATAAGTGTTATGTACAAATGCACGCTTTACTGGCTGATTTTTATCCTTTTTACTGCAAGTAAAACCGCGGGACGCAGCTAGTATAGAATAATAACATGTATTATTACACCTGTTATTAATTTGATTAAATATTTTTACAGATATCTGATTACTCGTAATGATTTATTTAAAGATTTCAATGCCTTAATACATGCAGTTCCGGTGGTGACGGATTAAGAATAGAAGTTTCACCACCTCATTTGCTCCCCAGGGTGCTGTAAAAGCCAGCTGAGGGATATTGTACACACAGATAACATGCTCTGTGAGAGTTAAACGCTCGAAATTAGAACATATGCCAACACGCTATGTCAGCGCGGCATAGTAGACTAAATATATAAATCTCCTGTCACGATGTTTGTCAGCGATGGACTCCTAAACTACTGAACCGATTTTAAAATTGATTTGCACACCGTGTGCAATTCGACCCTACGTGAAAGATAGGATAGCTTACATTTAAATTTATAGTCGCAATATTATTTTATTGCAAATTATTTGCCTACCCCTAACATTTGTATGGCAAAACAACGTTTGCCGGGTCAGCTATAGACTATAATCCGGTATAATCCATAAAAGTGGGACGCTAATAGTTAGGCTGGAGAAAGAGATAGGGAGACCCTTATTATTCGATATATTCATAATTTTTTTAGAAGCTTACTATTTAAATGTATCTCAGAAAATTAAATTCGAGTTCATAATTTATACTTATTCACATTATGAAAGAAATTGATACATAAATTAATACATAATTATTAATACATTCACATAGTGACGCAGTGTATCAAACTAGTGATAGCTATTGGTTCATATCAGTCATTATTAATTTTATAAAACTTACACACGCTTTATACTTATTAGGTATACTTATTTAATTGGAAATTTTTCGTTTATGTAAACAAACAACTTATCATTATTATTTATTTCTTTGCACACTACTTTAAGATCAAAATATAAATTAAAGAGAAAAAGTTTACATATAAAACTACTTTTTACGGATTTAGACGCGTATACTTGTTTTAAATTTTGGCCCGACGTTTCGGAGACTTTGCAGTCACCATGGTCACGGGTGAGACTGAGCTGTAATGTGTCTTCTACGATCAGTTATTACAGGGTTTACCCACATTTTATTTTATCTAATATACTACCACCAGATCGGAACGCGTCCCACTTGAGATCCGTAAATCCGTAATCTGAAATCCGTAAAAAGTAGTTTTATTTGAACAGATGAGTCGCGCAAGTGTTAGAAAATATTAAGTTTACATATACCTAAGGACAATATTGACAACGCCGTTTAGTCCAAAACTTAGTTTGATTTGCTTGTGCTTGGGAACTATATAGATTACAGATAATATTTATAGTACCACAATAGCATGCACGTAATATTATATTATACCTATATGTCGGCGCAACCACAACAATTAGTCTAGAGAACCTAGAATAATTAAGTTAAACCATTTGATTGTTCCAATATTAATTTACAAACCACCAAGTTAATTACTTTAGGGTTTATTACGATGTAAAATAACGTCATTGTAAATTCAATACTTAACCTAAAAACTTACGAACACGTGCAGGTACGACCGAATGACATGCACGTGCGCCGGCACTATAAATACCGCCGCACGGTGGGCATTGTGGGCAATCGGGGCAGTTACACTCGAGCCGCCGTACAGTACGGACCTTTCTTGGGCGAATCTCTGCCCGACTAGTTGCTCACTCACAGTAGTGATAAAGAGTTTATTCCGGTCATAATCGCGAGTGTATAATTATAAAGTGTGTATTTGTGAGAAAGTGTAAAGTGACGATTGAGAGGTGACGTTTTGTGTGAACATCATCTTGGTGGTAGAGGCGCAGGTTATAGGGGATTTGGTTGGAGACCTGCTGTGGAACCTTTTATGTGTGAAAGAGAATGTCAGATTGATGTATGAACATCTTAAAGACAGTGTCTACAATTTGTAGACTGATTTTAAAACATGGCCATTCCATCCTCATCTATGTCACTCCAACATATATATAAATACACCAGCTGTTACCCGTGACATTATACGCGTGGAATTTAGAAAATTTTCACGTTACTTAAAAATGGCATAATATTCTCGTAGAAAATAAAAGTGCTAGTATCGTTGTATAATTGCTCTGCAATTTTTCTATTTCCAGGAAATTAACGTTTCACTGTTGTTTACAGGCCTATTCCACTTAGGGAGGGTTTATTGTCTGCTATGCCGCGCTGACCAGGGCCCTGACTTCGGTAAATGAATGGTGACCACCACAATGACAAATTATAACCTCAAAAAATTAACAATAGACTACCAAACTTGATAAAATCGCCACTAAACAATTAGCTATTTAGTGTTATTGCAAACAAATGCAATAACTGATTGCTTAGTGGCAAATTTATAATGTGTCATAGTGGTGCAATTGTGACACCATTCATTTACCGGACTCGAGGCCCAGGTATGTTTGCATAGGTTTTAGTTTCGAGTTTCCCATTTCACAGAATAGATGTAAACTGCTTATAATATCCCGTCGCTGGCTTTTTCACTTCGCATACTGGGGAAAAAATGGAATGGTGACCTTAACGTAAGTATTACATATAGTAAACACTCATTTAACAACAGGTAAGTGAACACTTTCTTAGAACTCTACATCAACCCGGATACGTCGCCCAATGGGGAGATATACCTGAATGATGTCATCATTGACTCCAATGCAACTAAATTAATTTCTAAGTATTGATATTATCGAAAATTATCAACAGAGTTTCCTTAACATGAGCAATGCGCAATATGTCTGCGGACCCGTCTGCACACGTATAAATATATAGTATGTGTATATGATAATATATAAATGGATAACGCTCATCTAAACTACGATAATTTATTGATAAGTTATTGAGGCCATTGGATAACGTAACTAATGTGAGGGTTGCGTCTCAAATACACATCACGTAATAATTAATTATTAGGAGGAAAGATTGAATATTTTCTAACACTTGCGCGACTCATTTGCATAAATAAAACTACTTTTTACGGATTTAGACGCGTATATTTGTTTTAATTTTAGCCCGACTTTTCGGAGACTTTGCAGTCACCATGGTCACGGGTGAGACTGAGCTCAGTCAACAAATATACGCGTCTAAATCCGTAAAAAGTAGTTTTATTTAGGAAAGATTTAATTATTTGTTTGAAATGAAAAGGCTTTGAAACTTCTGGATTGATTTGAAAAATTCTTTCGCCGTCGTATTAGCGTCGGGATTAGCTACATTATTCACGGTGAACACAGGCAAAATTTTTCTTTTATCAGTCAATATAGTACACCCGTGCAAAGTTGGCTATTAATCTTATATTTTATACATAAAATTCTCCTGTCACGGTGTTTGTAATTATACTCCTCCGAAATGGCTCGACCGATTTTCGTGAAATTTTCGGTACATATCCGTTACATTTATTTTTCATCCCCCTAAGTGATAAGGGTTGTCCACTCCTGATATTTGTATGGCAAAACAACGTTTGCCGGGTCAGCTAGCATTTTATACGTATTATATTGTCTAGAGACCGTGTTATTATAAGTTCGCAGCTAACCTAAAGTTTTCTCCAAGTTGTTACTCCCATATAGTTATATATATATTGCATTATGATTTTCAGTATTAGTTGTTATAGAGACAACGGATGGATGGAGAGCAAAGTCTCAGTCTCGCAAGTTAAGGTCCCATTTTACTTTTTGTACGAAACTGTAAAAAGGATAAACTTAATTAATGACTTTTTAGTTCTTCAAAAAAGGCTACTATTTTTAATCCTACTTACCTAAAAATAAATGTAGAAAACCAAATTATCTAGTCAAGTTACTAAAAAGTAAAACCACACTGAAGAATATGTTACACAGTAAACCAATCACAATAAATCTAAAGCTACCATGTCAATAAAAACACAGGGTAGATTCTTGCTGCCGATACGGTGATGGCATGACTATTGGTTATTCAGTAGTTTACCGTGAATACATTCCCTTCAATCGCAGGCTGATAATATGTTACATGTTTTCCTCAATAAAAGGCTACAATGACCTAATAAATCCAGTGTTTATGGAAGCAAAAATACATTATATTTGCAAAAGTTTGTCACACGGTCCAAAATATTTTATCACCATTTCTTCCTCCATGATTGGTCTTTCCCAAAAATGCCCGTACATACTGTGTTATTTTTATTTTATTAAACTTTATGCACATTAAGCAGCTTGTACAATGGCGGACTATGGGCATTCTCTACAGATAGTCATTGATAGATGCAGTGCAGAAATAAAAGTCTTATGCCGCTTGCATACAGAGACTTCCTGCGGTATTATGCCAAGCCTAGTAGTAACCACCCTACAGCGGCGTAGCTACGCTATGTCGTTCAATACCAGTACCTATTACTAGCGACCACGAAAATTTAAATTTACAAGAATTTTTCTGGTTGAACTGTTTTTAGTAGTTCTAATAGGATGGCATGCCTATGGTTACTTTAAAGTACCCACTTACTTTTCAGGCTAAGCATATTGAATTTATATTTACTAAAAAAATAATTTTGAATGTAATGGTAATGGTAGTCCATGGTCCATGCCGTCACTCAAGGGCCCCATTCAAAAATTAGCGCCAGGTCCTTGTGACCTGACACATGCTGAAATGGGTGCCTATTTGCTGCCACTATCAAGATACATAATACCTACTGTTTAAGATGTATCAATCACTGTACCTACTATTGTTTTTTAATCAAATTGTATAATCCTTCTCTGTACCTAACCTACCTACTTGATGTATATTGATTACGCAGCAATAAAAAACTTATTTTTTCTTTATTTCCGATTTATGTTATAGGACAAAGTACAAAAGTACCTAGTACTTATCTTAAAAATCGGAAATCAAAATTTTTGTAAATGGTATAAATCTTTGCTACATTACGCCTAAATGTGTAAATCTAAAGTAAACTATTGCTTTTCAGCCTAATAGTTTACTATTAGGCTGAAAAGCAATAGTAGATTTAATCTTTTATCAAAAGCGGTATTTAATTGATTAGCTGACATAAGAAGAAAATCTAATCTTGATAAATTTACAGATAAAGTTGTACGTACGTACGTAAAAGTACGATTCGTAATGACACCCCCTAATTATTGCTCATTCACTTTCCAGCACAAATAAAAAATTGTAAGAAAGTATTTAGTAAATCAAAATACATAAATACATACATAAATCTTGATTTATGTCTATTATATTTTGATTTACTAAGTACTTTCTGATCAAAATCAGCGACATAATTTTATTGATAATAAGGTAGAAAAATCAGGTTTAAAGTTATTATAATTCAGCAAGTTAGTTTGTAAAGTTACTTACTGGCATTTCGGGCGTAGAAAGCGCGCGTAGTCCGCCCTCGGAGCTCGCCGCCCTATTGCCACGAGGAGCAAGCCTCCACTGTGCCAGCTCACCACCTTGCCCCATCTGAAGCCTCCTTGCGTGACTGACATCCTCACCAACTGATCCACCAACTACAACCTTACAACTATTAACCTTAGATTCAAAACCATTTCCATCTTTATCGTCACGATTAACATTCGAATTTGATGTTCCTTCAACATTGTCTCCAGTTATTATAATAGTTGGTATTGCTTCACTAATATCAGCTTTATTACTATCTTCTACAGATAGTATATTGCTATATTGTCGTGTAACACCAAATTTTTCTTTCAGTGAATTAATAACAGTTTGCCTGGCATGCTCGTACCATGCATTTGCTCGTTCTTCCCTCCATTTTTTGAGTACTTTACCTTTCGGATCATTTCTCATAGTTCTATCAATGTTTCCATATAATTTTGACGTTAATGCTCTTTGAAGTTTTAAATTTTTATTAGATAATTTATCTTCTGTGGTCTGTTTATGTTGTTTATTTAATTCTTGTTCCATTTCTCCGTCATCATTACCGTATGTATCCCACCAATGTACAGCAGTTTCATTGATAGGTGCTCTTGAACGAGCTGCATATAATGATTTCTGTTTATCACTCATATCCTAATATTTCTTGTTTTTACTGTACCATCTTGATATTTGATTAAAATAAGGAATAAAAATTCATTCTATGTCCACGAAAGTCTAACAACTACTGGTTACAAAAAATATGTGTAAGAAAAGTAGCAAAAATTGCAAGTCAGGTTACAACCCTGTACCATGTCATGATTGTAAATTAAAACTTTTATATAGTGTCTCTACCCAAAAAGAACATTAAAAAGAGATAGGTAGAGATTTTCTTTAGGTTTCAAGTGCCGTGGTACAAGTGGGTACAAGTTTGAGGTACCAACAATGGCTTTTGTTATCCTATTATTGCAAGTCTATTTTTGTGTTTATAGGTCAGAATGTAAGGCATTGATCGGCTAATCGTATCACAATATTTCGAAACCGTTCATAAGTTATAGTACAAAGTGTATGTTGCTGGGGTAAAGATATTTCCAAGGATAATGTGCGATAATAAAAAAGATTCTTATCTTGCTTCGTGACACGCAATGTTTTATCCAATTTCCGCATTGACAGGTATCTGTTCGCTGCCGATATTTAATTTTGACTTAATTTTGAGTCACCACATTATAAAATAGCCGTAATCAAATCTTATCGCATTAAGCTACATATTAGGCATCTTTTTGTTATTTATTTTATTCGAAATATTACAGTTTCAGTGAAGTAAAATAATATATTTCTTAAAATGAAAAAGTCTTTATGCATGACGTTATAGAGATTATTTTAAAGGGAAAATTTCTCTCTCGCTAATAAGACATAGTTTATAGTTTAGTGTGAATTTTCCTTCTCCCATTCTGAATATTGTTTGCTATACTACCCATTACTCTAAGCCATTAAATAGACATACATTTGTATAATAATTACCACAAAACAAACGCAATATGTTGCTTAATATTATTATTTTTAATTAATATTTGTTTATTAACATGTTCGCCACAAAAACTTCAACTTGTAATCATAGTTTACGAAATACATGTTATCATAAACAAATATAAACAAAAATAATTACGAAATCAACAAACAAAGTTATTTATCTACCGGCATACACCCATTTACAACTAAAATCCAATATGGCCGTGGAGTATCCGGGACCTTAGGACACATTATCTTCATTCAATAATAGTGGACCTCAGAATGACCTCGAAATAGTTTGTTTGCTAGCTGTGATGTCACATTGTCAATCGTCACTTATAAGTACTCCATTTATTTGACCCGGCAAACGTTGATTTGCCATACTAAAAAAAAAAAGATTAGAAAAATAGATGTTAGCCGATTCTCAGACCCACTGAATATGCATGCAAAATTTCATAAAAATCGGTCAAGCCGTTTTGGAGGAGTACGGTAACTAACACTGTGACACGTGAATTTTATATATTAGAAGATATTCGGACGACGTTGTGAATGTATGTAATGTACGAATGTCATGAATTTTTAAAGTAACGTTAGTTTACTAAAGTCTGAAAATATTTTATATGCTGCCGTGACTTCGGACGCGTGGAATTTAGAAATTAAATAAAACTTAACAAACTATACTAAACCACCTTCTCTCTATTAAAAAACGCATCAGAATCCGTTTGGAAATTTTAAGCTCACATAGGGACATACCTACAAAAATAACGACTTTGTTTTATAATAAGTAAATCTGTAAATATTGTTAGGATTACCGCTGAGCACTCGTTCTGATGTCGAGAATCGGACATGCTTGAAACTTTGGGTCAACATCATCGAGCCCAAAACTGTGAATCTTCGCACTGTTAGCTGGTAAAGCAATGATTTTTAAGGTGACTCAAACTCACGAAAATTTTAATAGAAAAATGTTATAAAATGGTGCTACGAAGTGCTACGCTGTAACACCATACGTAGCAGTTATGTAAAAATAAAAAATAAAATACTTAAGACGATACCAAAATAGCTTCGTGCATTTTTCCATGTACGAAGTTTTCATTGTTTCTTTAGATTGAATGGCTAGAGCTCTAATTTTTAAGTATATGTTTTTTCAATATATGATCTAGGATCGCATCAACTCAGAAACGCGATTGAAACAAGTTTTCTCGATAGAAAATCTTGGCGAAACAACCTCTCAAATTTTTCATTTTTTTCATTTGTCGGTCTATTATCGCGTATTAACTAATGAAATAACTTTAAAAACATAAGTAACTATTATATATAGAAACACGTAAATCAGAATTAAAATATATTTAGTAGATTTTGAGTTAATAGGAAAAGTATCCCTAATTCTTCATTTTCTGTGCCTACTGGCTGTGTTAATATGTACGTGGCGGCGATGATATACGATAATATTGATGTAGGCCCTTAAAAATAAAGTACTACAAATTTTATTGTTTTTTTTAGGGTTCCGTACCCAAAGGGTAAAAACGGGACCCTATTACTGAGACTTCGCTGTCCGTCCGTCCGTCCGTCCGTCCGTCCGTCTGTCACCAGGCTGTATCTCAAGAACGGTGATAGCTAGAGAGTTGAAATTTTCACAGATGATGTATTTCTATTGCCGCTATAACAACAAATACTAAAAATAAAATAAATATTTAAGGGGGGCTCCCATACAACAAACATGATTTTTTTACCGTTTCTTGCTCGATACTAATAACGTTGCCTTATGTTGCATAGATAATGGTACGGAACCCTTCGTGCGCGAGTTCGACTCGCACTTGACCAATTATTTCCTATTCACAAGTTTGTTTTCTGTTCGTTTATTCTATTTTACATTTTTTATTTTCTGTCATTATTTTATGCTGTGAAAGACCCCGAAGCCCGTCATTTCACATTTTTAAAGTACAGGCACAGATAATATAATAAAGATACAAGTAAATATTTAAAGACCTATAGGTAGATACAGTATAGATATACAAGTAACAGTTATTATCCTTGTACTTATTTCTATAATAGATATTACAATGATATGTTTCACAAGCAAGTGGGTCGCGTCGTCTGGGCGGCATGAACTTTGCACGTCTGTCTGCCGGGTGGCATTGCACTCCTGCGCAGGAAAATCACGGGCGACCGGGACTCACCTTAATTGATAACCTGACACCACCGCATCTCTGATTAAAACATTTATTTTTATATTAACACTAGTTGTGGACCGTAGTCTCACTTGCGTACTAATTGTTTGATGAGTTTCTTACGCGGTTCTTCTCACCGGATTGCATGTTCTAAACAAAAAAATTTGGATATATCATTAGAGTATACGTTTTTGTTAAAAAAATATGTATTGACAATAAATGACGTTCATTTCATTCATCGGAAACCTACCTGTTATGACCTAAGGGTATAAAAATGCAGATATCCACCCAAATTTCATAAAAATAATGGCATACACCCATTTATGTCCCTCAATTACAGTTTAAAGACCTTCTAATTGGGGTACGTGACTTAAATTTTAAGAAAAACCACAATTATTTCAAATAATCGGACTATAAAACATAACAACTCTACAGTTGCACAAATCCTTGATAGATTAACGAATATTATCGAATAATCGATTAGATAACATTCGTCGCGACATCAAACTACTCTATCAGGTACATAATGTTTTGAACATGCTTCTATTATCACCTATCTTTAAACCAATGAGTAATAATAGAACGTGATTTTCACCCTCTACTAAAAATCAGATTTATTAAATATTCAAATTAAATTTTAATATTAAATATTCATGGACATTTTACACAATGTCCTCTGGTCCCAAGCTAAGCTTATATGTTTGTGTTATGGGTACTAGAAGATAGATAGACACTACTTTTCTTTTGTAAATACATACTTATAATACATAGAAACACCAAGAAGCAGTACAAATATTTGTATGACATTTAGAAATATCACACAAATAATTGTACCGTGTGGCAATCGAACTCCAAACCTCGTGAACGGCAGTAGGTTACTTGAACCACTAGACCACGAAGCCCGTCTGAAGAATATTTAACAATTTAAAAAAATTGGTCAAGTGCGAGTCGGACTCGCGCACGAAGGGTTCCGTACCATTATCTATGCAACATAAGGCAACGTTATTAGTATCGAGCAAGAAACGGTAAAAAAATCATGTTTGTTGTATGGGAGCCCCCCTTAAATGTTTATTTTATTTTATTTTTAGTATTTGTTGTTATAGCGGCAATAGAAAGCTTGGAGTTAGAGTCACACTAGAAGCGGTATAAATTGTACTTTATGTAATGATCAAAATACGTGGGCTTCACTCAGAACATTTGTATATATAATAATGGACAATATTTATGGAGTGTTTTGTTGGTTTTGATAAATTTATTTACTATAGTTATTTTGTGTATATTATACTTATAAGAAATCGTGTACCTATACGTAAAGTTTGTGTCATAATAGTTTGTAAATAAATTAATGCTACATAATTCAGGGCAGAGTGACAATACGGAGGTATGTGACAGTCAACCTTCAAAATCCCTGGTACGCTGCCCCAATTGTTCCCAGCCTCGCTTTTTTAAAGGTGAGCGTGGTCTTAGAGTTCATTTAGGTAAAGTACACAAAGATCTGAATGCACTTTCAACCCAGAGCCAATCTAATGTGTCAACAACTACACATACATCCATCCAAATTCCTTTCTGGGAAAGTTTATCAAAATTAAAAAATTCTGTTCCAATTTTAAAGAGGATTCCTCGTGGTGCAAGACCTACAGTAGCCCAAAGTTTAGCTGTTTGTATAGGTCTTGTAGTGCGGGAGAACTCTCGTACTGCTTGGGAACAATTACTCACCTTCCCTTACAGAATATTACACATTAAAAATCCTCGGACTGTTAGAAATACGCTTACTCAACAAATTAAACAAAATTGCAAATACCCATCCCATGAATTTGAACATAATAACAAATTTCACAATAATTCTTTCTATGCATACGTAGAAAGCAAATTAAGGGATGGTGACATTCGGGGCGCGTCAAAACTTTTATTTAGTAGTGATGTGGTGGCGTCTTGCTCTCCAGAGACGCTTAGCAGTCTTCGGAGCAAGCATCCACCACCAGCTTCTGACCTCGCCTTTCCTGATCCACCGGGCTCTGACATGGATCATCTCAGCGTCACAGCCAAGGACGTTCTCGAGGCCGTTGGCTCCTTCCGCGGTGGCTCTGCTGGGGGCCTCGACGCCTTAACACCACAACATCTAAAAGATCTAGTGGGTCCAGGCGTCGGGGAATCTGGCACTGCGCTGTTGGGGGAGCTAACGGCTTTGATGAACCTCATGCTCTCCGGCAATGTGAACGAATGCATAATCGACATATTATATGGTGCGAATTTATGTGCATTAAAAAAAAAAGATGGCGGCATTCGTCCCATTGCCGTGGGATGCACGTATCGGCGTATGGCAGCCAAACTATGCTGTAAGTTTTACAGTCGGGAGCTCTCGGAAAAATTCAGACCGTTGCAACTTGGCTTCGGATCTAAAGGCGGCTGTGAGGCTGCCATACACGCATTGTCAACTTACCTTGGCTGTGGCAAAGGCGAAGTTATTTTGAAGGTTGACATAAAAAATGCCTTCAATTCGGTGAACAGGGACACGTTGCTGACACAAGCAAAATTAGAAACACCTAAAATATTTAAATTTCTTTGGCAATGTTACAGGTACCCATCTAAATTATTATATAAGGACAGTCTTTTGGAATCATCAGTTGGATGTCAGCAAGGTGACCCTCTTGGACCAGTCATTTTTAGTTTAGCAATTCATCCCATTATTAAAGAAATAAATTCAAAATTTAACATCTGGTACTTGGACGATGGTACCCTTGGAGGTGATATAGATTCAGTTTTAAAAGATCTGGCTTTTTTAAAAGACAAATTAAAATCTATTGGACTCGAACTAAATTCTAGTAAGTGCGAAATATTTTTACGACACGACATTGATAAACTTTCGACCTTATCAAAATTTAATGTTTTGGCTCCAAATATTAAATTAATGGAAAAAAATTCTCTTCGCCTCCTAGGGTCCCCAATTCTGGAAGAAGGATTTCAATCGTTCATAGATGAAAAAATACAAAATTTTTGTGACAGTTCGGATCGTTTAAACAAAATTAACATTCATTCGGCTTTCACCATAATTCGGTTTTGCCTTTTTGTTCCCAAATTCACGCATGCACTTCGATCTTCACCATTTTTTAAGCATTTGGACCTTTTACAAAAACTTGACAAAATTATACAGAACACTTTATCTCATGTTTTAAATGTGGCCTTGAGCGACCGAGCCTGCCTACAGGCAGCACTTCCTATCCGCCTGGGTGGGCTCGGTGTTCGCAAAATTTCTGATGTTAGTTTACCAGCGTTCTTGTCATCGGTCCATTGCACTGAGGAATTGACCAGGGAAATATTGGAATCTACACTGGTCGATTCTGAAGTGCAATATAAGACCGATGCCATTAACGCTTGGAAAATGACTTGTCCAAGCACCGATTTGCCTAGAGACCTCTTTTCCCAGAGGCAGTGGGATGCGCCGCTCTGCAGTAGTATCAGAGATCACCTACTATCTTCTGCTGGTAATGCTGTGGAGCGCGCTCGCCTGCTGGCTGTGGGAGAGTGGGAATCTGGGTTGTGGATACAGGCACTTCCGTCACCCAACATAGGTACCTTGTTGGATGACACGACCTTCCGTATTGCCACTTGCCTCCGTTTGGGAGCATCGTGCATTTCTCCGCATCGATGCCATTGTGGTGATTCGGTCGACAGCCTCGGACATCATGGCCTAAGTTGCAGCAGAAGCGCCGGGCGCATATCGCGTCACGCCAGTATTAATGACATTCTTCGTCGTGCTCTTGTCGCCGCTGAAGTACCAGCTGTACTTGAACCCAATGGTCTGGTACGCGACGACGGGAAGAGACCAGACGGTATGTCATTGTTGCCTTGGAAGGTGGGTCGGCCTTTGGTATGGGACGCCACCTGCGTCGATACCCTCGCGCCATCTCATGTTCCAAGCACGTCTGTATGCGCTGGCGCTGCTGCTGCGGTAGCAGAGACACTCAAACGGCGCAAATATCATAATCTTGTCGGAGATTATGTTTTTGAGCCGTTTGGGGTCGAGACGCTGGGTTCATGGGGTCCGAGTGCTAAATCTCTTTACGGAGAGATTTCTAAAAAATTAGTCGACCGCACACGTGACCAGAAGGCTGGTCTGTACTTGGCACAAAGGATAGCAATTGCTATCCAGCGTGGTAATGCGGCCAGCCTTCTGGGCACGTTGCCCATAGACATCGATGCGGAGGAGTTTTTTGATGCGTAAAATATACTTTAGTTTGCCTTTTCTTTTTTTTTTTTTTTATTTAAAATTTTTTGTAACCCTAATTTATGTTTTGTATAAAATAAATATAATAATGAAATTGATAATAATAAATAATAATTAATTAAATGTATACATAGATTCATGTATAACTATGTATTACGATGACAATTAATGTATTTATGTGACTTGACTGGTTATGTCCAATATTGTAATATTTTCACATGCCTTTCAGTGGCTAAATAGATGGACTATTGCAACAAATTTATGTAACACCTTTGTTAACTCTATTTTAAGTGAAATAAAGTTCATTCATTCATCCATTCATAACCACTTCAAATAACTCTAAAGAAAGTAATAAGGGCAAGAGAATGATCAGTATTTGTAATTATAGCAACAACTGATGTACATAAACTGTGCAATTTTCAGCCCTGTATTACGGTTTCAGTATATACATCATGTCGGTGGCAGACATACGGACAGTAAAGTCTCAGCAATGGGGTTCCGTTTTGCTTTTTGATACATAATCCTAGTAAGAGATAAGATAAAACAAGATAAACAATAGGAGTCCTTAGAATTATCTAAAATTTAGTTGTTTAATTTTTCCTAGTTTTTAAAATAAGGAGATATTTTATACCCATAGAACAAATAAGATAAACTTGGTAATATTGAAGTAATTTATTGATTTTGCAATTGACATGCTATGCTTTACTTAATAAACTAAATTATGGTGGAAAAATCTCGCTTGCGGCAGTCTCATTTTCCACCATGATTTAGTTTGTTAATATTGTTCAATCCTAGATTAATATGATATTTAATATTTATGGACATTTCACACAACGTCACTATGTAGAGTTTAATACATGTATGACCAGATGTTTAAGTGTGGATAAAGCTTAGGAAGTATGTTTGGATCGTAGCAGATGGCGCTCTATAGTCTCTGCCTACTCCCATGGGAAAAAGGCGTGATATTATGATGATAATTTGTCCAACAGCCATTAACTAAACATTCGTATCCTTATGCATATCTATTTCATAATAGTCTTGATTGAGACGCAATAAATCTAATTATAACATTATCTTAACTAATGGCGCTAGATAACTAATCAGGGGCGTAGCTACCGCCGTATCAGCCGCATCAATTATACGGGGCCCCCGGGCTAACGGGGCCTCCCGACTTAATTTGAATTGTTTGTAAAAATTTTGAAAAAAGTGACACATTGAATAAACATTTCTATTAATATTATGCACACATTTTTTTCTTTTGTGCGAAATTTTTACGATTCATCTTCTCCAGCCCATTTACGTCCCACTGTTGGGCACGGGCCTCCTCCACTTTGGGAGGGATTATGGTCAACTGTGCTGCGCTACCCAGGCGTGTTGGCACAGGGTTTATTTTCGAGTTCTTCGTCTCTCACAGAGGATCCCTTAGCTGACTTTTACAGCACCCTTGGGTGGAGATAGGGTGGTGACACTTGTATTCTTAATCCGTCACCACGCGGAAACACTACGGATACGGAAATACCATTCATAAGGGCCCCCAAATAAATTTTTATACAGGGCCCCACCAAGACACGCTACGCCACTGTAACTAATAAATATTTATACAAATATACAGCCATTATATTATAGTAAATAGAATTTAATAACATAATAAGATTTTATTAAACATACTAACAGTGATGTGATATCTATTAATGCAGATTTTCATTGCTAAGATATTTTTTTTGTCCACAATTGATAATGATTTAAGACAGATGTTTATTCAAGATTTTCAGCTGATTTCTGGTCTTCTAAATCACTATATACTACTGAATTGAAGAAATGCGGCATATGAGACTATAATCTAGACTAAAATTGTACTGCTAAAGAGTATGTTTGTTTGAACACGCTAGTCTCAATAACTAGTGGTTAGAATTGAAAAACTCTTTTTGTGTTGGATAGTCCACTTATCACGGAAAGTTTTAGGGTATGCGGATATTGGATAATCTATTTATCGAGGAAGGATTTAGGCTATACAACATCACGCTGCTGCAAATAGGAGCCTAAGCATCAATGAAACTGCTTTGCAATAACGAGGATTATTTTTCATATAATATTAATTAATATAAATAATAATAAATATATAAGGCTGAAGAGTTTGTTTGTTTGTTTAAACGCGCTAATCTCTGGAACCACTGGTACGATTTGAAAAATTCTTTTATTGTTGGATACTACATTTATCGACGAAGGCTATAGCCTATATAACATCATGCTGCGACAAATAGGAGCAAAGCAGTAGTAGTAAATGTCGCATAAACTGTATTTTTTTTCTATATTCCACGCGTACGGAGTCGCGGGCAGCAGCTAGTTTTTTATATTTGTCGGCTTCCGTTGCGTGCGCTGCGTTAGTGGTTTATATTGTCTATCATTTGTTTTCTAAATTCTACGAATATAAAATTTCGGGCAAAAGCTGGTAAGTTATGTCAATATATAGGCATACTAGCTGACCCGGCAAACGTAGCTTTGCCATACCAAAAAAAAAAAGATTTCAAAAATATGTAGATGTTGGCCGATTCTCAGACCTAGAGGATATGTACACAAAATTTCAGGAAAATCGGTCGAGCCGTTTCGGAGGAGTACGGTAACTAACACTGTGACACGTGAATTTTATATATAAGATTTTCACTTCAATAAATAAATAAATAATAAATAAATAAACTTTTATTGACATCTCACAAGGTAACAATATTGTTCTTATCAATGAATTAAGACATACAGTTTAAATCTAATCTTGTGAGAGTCTGGAGTCTGAAGTCTGAACTAGACCTAAGCCTGTACTACAGAACTCCAGGCTCCCCCTTTAAAAGCTATTTACAGAGAAATTTTAACATTTTTGTAATTAGTGAATCAGACTGCGTAAGATATATCTACTGTTGGATGCATGTGTGAGAGAGCTCTATTAATGCTCATGTATATGTGTAAATATATATAAGAATAAAATATAATAATATAGAATTTTGTTTGTGTAGACTCATATTATAATTGACAAGTTATCTATTAACTGTATTTAGGTACTCCATAATACTATAACATATAAATTAACTGTGTCGGTAAGTATAATATCACTTAAGAGGATACCAAAATAGCTTCGTGCATTTTTCTACGTACGAAGTTTTCATTGTTTCTTTAGATTGAATGGCTAGAGCTCTAATTTTTAAGTATATGTTTTTTCAATATATGATCTAGGATCGCATAAACTCAGAAACGCGATTGAAAAAAGTTTTCTCGATAGAAAATCTTAGCGAAACAACCTCTCTAATTTTTTATTTTTTTCATTTGTCGGTCTATTATCGCGTATTAACTAATGAAATAACTTTAAAAACATAAGTAACTATTATATATAGAAACACGTAAATCAGAATTAAAATATATTTAGTAGATTTTGAGTAAATAGGAAAAGTATCCCTAATTCTTCATTTTCTGTGCCTACTGGCTGTGTTAATATGTACGTGTCGGCGTTGATATACGATAATATTGATGTAGGCCCTTAAGAATCTTGATAAGATCTTCAGTCTGGTCATAAGATAGTTTCAGAAGCCAATTAATTATCTTTTCTTTCATTTTTGTTTTTGTGTTTGGATATATACATAATTGTTTGTTAGCTTGGTTGTACAGAAATGGACCTAAAAAACTGTAGAATCTTTGTGCATGAGAAGTACGAAATGTGTGTATTTGTTCACAAACTTTATATGAGTTGCGCTTAGACATATATGTGGGATCAAAGTTTAATTCGCCGTGCTGTTTAAGTAGGACCACCATAATAAATAATTGGCGTATCGAGAGGACCTTACAGTCTTGATACAGAGTTGTTGTGGGATATAAGTAAGGCTTGAAGAAGGACACCTTCAATAAGGCTCTTTGGGCTGTTTCGACAGGTTTTATATTAGTTTTAGGTGATCCTCCCCATATTAATATGCCGTAAGTGCAGATAGACTGACACAATGCCAGGTAAGTGGTTTTTAATAGGACAGGATATAAAACGTGTCGTAGATTTTTAAAAATAACAATTAGTTTTCTTATTCGATTACTGAGCGTCAACATGTGTCGTTTAAAATTTAAGTTACTGTCAATTTCAATTCCCAAATATTTAATGTGCGAGGTTTGAGGTAGTGGTGGGCACAAACAAGAATTTGAATTTAGAAAATTACAGGAGTGTGCAGTTAATGCAAAATCTAAAGGACATTCAATGTGTCGGAAAGAGAAGCAAATGTATTTAGTTTTGATTGTATTCAAAGTTAGGAAACAGTTACGTAGAGTTATAATCACTTCGTTCAATCCCTTTTGGGGGACGCTAAAGGTTTCGCTCCAGGTGTTACCCGAGAAAACGAGAGCAGTGTCATCAGCATACGAAATCACTAGGCCCTGTGTGAGTGAAGTTTGACAAAGTTCATTGATGTATATGGTAAAGAGAGTAGGACCTAGGATGCTGCCCTGGGGAACCCCATAAGATAATAAGGTTTCAGCGCTTGTGTATTGTACAATTCTAACACGTTGCAATCTATTGGTAAGGTAACTTTTAAAAAGCTGATGCTGAATTCCCCTTATACCAATCTGATACAGCTTATCTAGCAAAAACTTCAATATTAGTTAGTTAGGGTTAGGGTCAACGCAAAACGCCTTGTTCTGCTGTCTGTGCCACAAATATGTGAGATGATAGGATGAAAATTCTTATTACACTGTGTCTTCTTCTTACTCTATGATCAAATGGAGTGCCGCCTGGGACCCAAGTCTGAAAGAAAGAAAGAAAGAAAGAAAGAAACGTTTATTACTGCCTTTCAAAACACATACAATAAGTAAGCACAAACAGGTAATATATAGTAGGTAGGTATTAACACTAGGTTTTGTTCACAAGCTGAAGCATGTGCCCTCAGGCGGCAGTAACTAGGTGTCCATTTCAGCATATGCTAGGTCACAGGACCTAGCGCTGGTTTTCAAATGGACCCTACTACGAATGATGTCACCGACATCAATAAGTTGATTAGAATAATTAAAAATAGTTTAAAAAAACTAAAAAACACGCTTTATTTATTCGAATTATTGTATTGTCATCGGTCTTTGACAGGTGTGCAAAATTTGAATAGAATCTGACCGTTTGAAGTGGGTCAAAATAGCGTCCAAAGGAGTCGGTTACAAACATACAAACAAACAAACATACAAACAAACATACAAGTGAAGCTAATATAAAGCGTGTAAAAATACTATTACCTACAGTTTAAGGCATATGTGTGAAACGTGAAATACGAAATACGTAATACGAAATGTGAAATACGTAATGTAAATAAACATTCAAAACAACTAAAATTACATAAAACGTACGTAACTTAAAACATTTCGCATTGATCGTAAAATTAATATTAAAATGAAAATTTGTGAATGAAAATTGTTCCTAATTAAACATGTAACTTATAGATAGAGATATACATATTATTAATTATCTTTGCAATCTCCTAGGTTTTAAACATTACTTGATAAATTAGGTTAATTTTATACCTTTACTATACGTTAATATTTTACTATAACAAAAACCGCCATGTTGATTTTTATTTTTTACGAACACTTGCAGATAAATTGCTTGATTACAATATCATAATTTTCGAATCTATCCATCAATACAATATGATACAAGGTAATAAAATAAGTTACAAACATATACACAAACACACACACCAACAAATACTTATTTGATACATAATATTCTCAGTCAGGCACAACAGAAATTATTTTTAGAATTATAGTAAGCCATACACAACAAGTACAGTTACACCATAATTATAACAACGGGTCATGTCTGGGTAGTTTTGAGCATGAAAAAAGTTTTAAATTTTATAAAATAAGTGGAGCAAACAAAAAGTATATGGAAACAAGCACCGGAAATCGTTGAGAAAAAAAAATCTAAATAAATAATGATACATGGACTTATGTAGGGATAGATCCAATACTGAAAACTGTACGTAAATCTTCGTCCTTGCGTATGCGCTTCACCGGTTCACCTTCAGCCCTCCGGGTGAATATTTTACCATGTTTACTCCAAATGTACCTCCAACCAGTCTCACGTGCAATTCTCCTTGCGTGATAGAATAATCTTTTGTTGCATGGTGTGAGACGTTCATTTATGAACAACCGGTATTTAGGGCCATTAGTTAGTATATCACTTGAGTTTATGTTATGTCGGTTCACTCTCGCTGCATGCAACATGTGCTCACAGGTGGTGCGTCTGGCAAATTTAACAGCAATGTTCCGAGGGCGCGCAACATTGGATGCTATCTCACTGGAGATGTTAGAGTCTCGTGTTTGAACATTTCGAGTAAACCCCATGCGTTCGGCGTGTATCACATCCCTGTTGTCGACTTCTACGTCTAATTTTTCGCATAAAATTTTAACAAGTTGTAAAACATTCTCATCTTCATTTTCGGGTATACCAGCGATTTCAAGGTCGTTAATTAGTAATTCTTGATGACAATCATTTATTTGGTACTCCAATTCTTCAGTCACTTCGTTAATAGCGTCGACGTCGGCTTTAACGTTCTCTTGTAGATACTTCTCCAGAACTGATACTCGGGTACTTATGACTTCAATGGCATCGGTACACGCATTTAAAGTAGATTTAAAATCTGCTATTTCTATGCGGCAAGCTCGTATCTCAGATCTCAAGGAGCGAATTTCACAGCCCAAATCTATATTGGAAGCATCGGTTCGGCTATGTACAATACTCTCAGTATGTGTAGGCGGTTGGTCTACACTATTTTTCTGGTTGTGAAATTCTAGATGTGTGTTAGTTGATGAAGTACGAGATTTATCTGTACATCCTGGACAAATCCAGTGACTATCCTTGTTACACGAGTCTTTCAAAGAAACACATCCCCGATGGTATAACGTTAAACATATGTCGCATTTTACAGAAACTAAAGGTTTCGTATTTTTGCTGCACGATCCACACTTTACCATGATGTTTAGTAATGACAGATTATACACTATATTCACAACAATTACCGACTTGATTTTTGTAAATAGAAATAGTAAATATACGAAATTTTTTATTTTAGTTCTAATGTAGGTAGATGTAAAAAACACATCGATATTCAATTGAACCTTTTTGGGATTTTGGTTCTAATAATGCGCGAGAATAAACCGTCCACAACATATAATAAAATTTGCACACTTTCGAATAACAATACACAAAAATCTTTGCTAGTTTTCACCGTTTACTGAGTGTTTTTAGTTATAAACTTCGCGAGTAAACAACCGTTGTGTTAACGTATAGATGTCCGTGACGTCATCCGTCTGCTATTACAGTGTTGTCATAATGATCAGTAACTCATTGCATTATGGAGAATTTTATCAAGTTATATTTTTTTTTAATATACATTGTCATTTCACACAACGTCCTGTGGTCCCAAGCTATGCTTATTTGCTTGTGTTATGGGTACCAGAATACGGATAGAATACATATACTACTTTTTTTTGTAAATACATACTTATAATACATAGAAACACCCAGAGTCTTCGAGAAATTTGGTAGTCTACTATTAATTTTTTGTCATAAATGACGCCATTATGGCGCCATAATAGCTTCAGTGACTGATCATTGTGACAACATTGTAATAGCAGACTTGAACCCCTGGTTTGCAGGAAAACATTAAAATTTTGTTAACATTAAAATAGAGAAAATCAAGACTAAAATAACTTCTACATATCCTGGAATACAATGATATAGATAAGAATATAACACAATAATAAAAGATAACGTGTAATCACCGTCTGCGATGCGTCTGCGCATTGTAACGACAGCCTTGGACAGTGGACACTACGCCGTTTTTTTTAGTTTATCTACATAAAAAAAACTGCTATTTACGAGTTTGAACCAATATTCCAAGACTTAGGCTCAGAAGAAAGGTATACTTCCTGTAAATGTCAAGATCCGGGTTCGAGTTAGGGTAAAGTGAAAAAAAAAATAGACAGACGTATAATAAGTAGAGTCATAATTTCTAAATGTTTTTCAGTGGCTGATTGCAGTAGCTTGGTTTTATCATTTGTGTCCAATTGTGATCGATCTTATGAAGGGTAAAAACGTAGTAAACCTATTGTCCTCACAAAGTAATCTGTAATTTAAGTATTTTTGGCATTACAATTCTGGTATAACTTTTAGTATCGATGTCCTATTATACTGAGATTTTCTTTGAATAAATATTGTATTAGATACTAGTGCCGTTTTTTCGGATGTCCGTGTGGTGACGGATTAAGAATATAAGTGTCACCACCCCATCTCTTCCCAAGGGTGCTGTAAAACCCAGCTAAGGGATATTACACACAGATAACATCCGCTGTGAGAGACGGAAATTTCGAAAATAAACCCTGTGCCAACACGCCTGGTCAGCCCGGCACAGTATACCATAATCCCTCCCAAAGTGGAGGAGGCCCGTGCCCAACAGTGGGACGTAAATGGGCTGGAGAGAGAGAGAGTGCCGTTGCCCGCAACTTCGTACGCGTGGAGTTGAACCACTCTATCTTTTAAAAAAACCGCATCAAAATCCGTTGCGTAGTTTACATATATACAATAATAATTATTTTATTTTATAATATCTAAAGATACAGGAAAATGATGAGAATAATGAACCAGCAAATCAGCGTTACAATATAATCGTAGATTTATATCGTAATACTACAAAATGATGCGCAATTTTAAGTGATGTAATTTTATTTTTTATTTTCTAATATGATGTAATTTTAGTAATTTTTGCATAATAGGTACTTGCAGTGTGATTCAGTGACATCATGATAGCGAACTAGTCTACCGGAAATAAGCATAATAAATAAACTAAATTATAGTGGAAAAAATGATAACCATGAGCGGGACTTGAACCCACGACCTCGGAATACCGTTCCGTTGCTCTCCCATCTGAGCTATTATATTTATTTAGTAAAAGCATAGCAAGTCAATTGCAAAAATTCATAAATTAATGTAGAAATACATGTACAGTCATTATTTCGGTCCAATTGTGTTCTGTAAAGAACACTAAGTGATCGATTGATCGAGTTGGTGCAAACCGCTCAATAGATGGCGTTGTACACAAAACATCGCACGATGTTTAACTCACATTGAGAAGGTTGTAGTGGAAGATTTGGTGAACATATGCGGGAACCATGATAGCTCAGATGGGAGAGCAACGGAACGGTATTCCGAGGTCGTGGGTTCAAGTCCCGCTCATGGTTATCATTTTTTCCACTATAATTTAGTTTATTTAGTAAAAGCATAGCAAGTCAATTGCAAAAATTCATAAATTAATAAGCATAATATTCAATATTTTACGGGAATTAGTATGGGTTTGTCGATATAGAAAAACCATAGAGACAACGTTGTCTAAAGACATAAAATAGATTAATGAATTAAACGAATCAAAATTTATTTTCCTAAAATCTATGCATGACAGCAAAAGAAAAATCCGTAGTCACGAAACAAGATATTGAACGAAAATCTCTACAAGAAATAGTTGCAATAGACTTCTAGCTATTTATCAGTGATTTCCTTTAGTAATTAGTCTCTTCATAACACGTGTATTTTTCCATCATATAATATGATATCTTGAAGTTGGATTTCACAATGAACGACTGAAATGTAGACTCATAGATCAGGCATTTATAAAACTGAATTATAAATTTGAATTTCTAATAAACTTCAATCATGTAGTTAACTGCGCTTTATTGTAATGTATTGCAATCACAATATTTCAATACAAAAATATTTAACCTTTTATTTTTAGGGTTCCGTACCCAAAGGGTAAAAATGGGACCCTATTACTGAGACTTCACTGTCCGTCCGTCCGTCCGTCTGTCACCAGGCTGTATCTCAAGAATGGTGATAGCTAGAGAGTTGAAATTTTCACAGATGATGTATTTCTATTGCCGCTATAACAACAAATACTAAAAATAAAATAAAATAAATATTTAAGGGGGGCTCCCATACAACAAACATGATTTTTTTACCGTTTCTTGCTCGATACTAATAACGTTGCCTTATGTTGCATAGATAATGGTACGGAACCCTTCGTGCGCGAGTCCGACTCGCACTTGACCAATTTTTTTATCTTGTTTTTAAAATATACAAATAGATGTAGTAACTGACTTTTGAAACGAATAAAGAGTTCGATTGTATTATATAATTGAAAAATGTCGCTGTGATAAATTGTTAGATCATTGATAACTGGCTAGATAACTAAGAATTTTTAAAAAATACTGACTTTGATTTAAATAAAGGTAAAGTTAATTAACTTAATAAGTTTTACTGTAATAAGTAAAGGTGCACCACGCAATAATATAATCAATAAATAAATCAATAATAAATAAATAAATATTCATGGACAGTTCACACAACGTCCCGTAATCCTAAGCTAAGTTTATATGCTTGTGTTATGGGTACCAGAAAACGGATATACTACATATACTAAAATACATAGTAACCACCCAAACGCTGTACAACATTTGTATGACATTTTTATATACCACACAAATGGTTGTCAGGGAAAAGAACTCGCGGCATCTTGAATGGCAGTCGGTTACATGAACCACTAGATTTAGATGCTCATCCATTTAATTCAATATATTAATATTGATATTAAATAATATAATAAAGAATATAATATTCAATATAATACATTCCAAATAGGTATAGGTACTGTACATATATATTATGTTTTTATATATTAGTTTGTAATTGCAAATTGTTAATTGTAGATAAATAAAAACCTGGGATAATTATTAATTTTTCAAATTTTTATATTGATGTTATCAAAATAAGTGTAACTTTACCATCCTCATTATATCGTTACATAAAAAAATACTTTGTTATTCAATACTAGCTGTTGCCCGCAACTTCGTACGCGTGCAATTTAGACACTAATGGTCTTATTCATAATGACTTATCGGAGGTTTAAACGGAGATTTTATCAGAGAGATAATAAACGTTTTATCGTAAAAAGACTATTATGAATAACAAGTTTTGACAATTTTCGCGAACCCATTTTAGCGAACTTTTAAACCTCCGATAAGTCATTATGAATAAGACCATAAACCTTGACAAATTATACAAAAAAGCCATCCTTTTCAATCACTATATCTATTAAAAGAAACCGCATCAAAATCTGTTGCGTAGTTTTGAAAATATAAGCTCACATAGGGACATACAAAAAAAATAACAACTTTGTTTATAATCAGTAAAGAAGCACGCTTAAGAGGATACCAAAATAGCTTCGTGCATTTTTCTACGTACGAAGTTTTCATTGTTTCTTTAGATTGAATGGCTAGAGCTCTAATTTTTAAGTATATGTTTTTTCAATATATATTATAATCTACGATTGCATAAACTCAGAAACGCGATTGAAAAAAGTTTTCTCGATAGAAAATCTTAGCGAAACAACCTCTCTCATTTTTTATTTTTTTCATTTGTCGGTCTATTATCGCGTATTAACTAATGAAATAACTTTAAAAACATAAGTAACTATTATATATAGAAACACGTAAATCAGAATTAAAATACATTTAGTAGATTTTGAGGAAACAAAAAAAATATCCCTAATTCTTCATTTTCTATACCTACTAGCTATATACATGTCGACGATAATATTGATGTAAAATAAATGTTAAATCACGTAAGATTATTTGATAAACACATAAGTGGAATATTTGAGGTAAATATTCCAAAGAGGAGACGGAACATCCATTGAGGCCAATTAATTAGTAAACTGGATCAAACCAGATGAGAAGGAAACTCCCTCGATTTATTTACCAACTTATAAGTGTTTCTCAAACTTATGCCTAATCTTAAAATTAAATTAATTCTTACATAGGTACTTAATATCTATAATAGATATATTTTTATTGTATTATTTAAATCTTTACATAGATTTTATCCATTCACTAGGTAAATAAAATTAGTAAGTAATTTTCTTAAACCCTCGCTAGCATTTTACCGAGAATATGATTGAAAATCTACTCCTTAATCTTTAGGCCTAAGTATGACAAGCTTCCACTCTCACTGTAAAAGCCATAGCAGACATATTTCATGTTAAATAGATTACAAAATTTTCACAACAAGCAAAGTTTAAAATGTAATGGGCCTCTACATTAGATTACATTGAAAAAATGTAACATTTTTTCGATATAATTAACTGATATAAATTTTTGCAATTGACTTGATATGCAAGAATAGTGGGTTCAATTCCCACTCATGGTGACCATTTTATCCACTATAATTTGATACATTATTTTTATCATCTTATTACTATTATGCTTTCTTCTTCTCCAGCCCATTTATGTCCCACTGCTGGGCACGGGCCTCCTCCACATTGGGAAGGATTATGGTCTACTGTGCCGCACTGATCAGGCGTGTTGGCACAGGGCTTAGTTTCGAGTGTGCTTCGGCAAATACCTGCACAAGGTCTCAAGGAGGGAACCGACCCCAAGCTGTCACCACTGCGATTGCAGCGGGGATACGGCGCGGCACACGCTCAAGTCTTGCCCGGCCTGGGCGGTGGAGCGCCGTGATCTCGCTGCAATAATAGGAGGAGATCTCTCGCTGCCAACCATCGCTTCTGCCATGGTTGCCAGTGAGAGAAATTGGATGGCGGTCGCAACTTTCTGTGAGGTGGTAATCTCGCAGAAGGAGGCGGCGGAGCGACTCAGGGAGGAAAGTGCCCTGACTGGGTCGATCTGTCACCGGCGAGCCGGGCGGCGGAGGCGCGTCTACGCGCGCCTCTTGCCGCCCTTGCTGGGGCCGCGGGTAGTCGTATCGGGGACGTCAGTCTGACTATCCACAATAGAGCCCACCGCGTAGAGGTGACGTCCCGGTGTGCCCAGACGTCACCCTTGAGAGGATGGTCTCGGAGCAACCGCTGGGTGGGCAACTGATGGCGGAATCACCGCAGTACCAGTGCCCAATCCCCAGCTGAGTTAGGCACACGGTGGGGGTTTTAGTGGGTGAGGGTCCCACACTACCCTTCTGTTATCCCCGAACAATGGGGTGTGC
Organism: Orgyia antiqua; assembly: GCA_916999025.1. Taxonomy (NCBI): domain Eukaryota; kingdom Metazoa; phylum Arthropoda; class Insecta; order Lepidoptera; family Erebidae; genus Orgyia; species Orgyia antiqua. Next base: position 2,774,761 of record OU779867.1, read on the forward strand.
GGTCAGACATTCCCCCGCAATGTTTAATCATTTACATGCAATAATATAAACAAACTTTGACAAACAATTCTTTATTTATCTGTCTAGACGGAGAATAAATAAATATAATATAATTGATGTGATAGATGCTCATTCAGTTAAACTTTGTACTGTGCATGTTGTCGTCTGGTGGTCTCCGGGTGATAGACGTATTAAATACGTGACTATAGTAACGTATAGCTAAATGAGTAACAGTTAAGTCCGAAGTTAAATGTTCGTGTGAAGGTTTGGGATATCAGAAATCTGTCATGTACATTGACAACAGAGGCGTAGCTACCAACAGGCTAGGCGGGACAGTGCCCCGGGGCCCTAAAGCTCAGGGGGCCCTCAAATCCTTAACAGAAATCTTGATTAAAATTGAATTAATTTTTTTTTAGCATTTTTAAAATATTTGTATATTTCACATTTTTATTTGATAAAACCTAGTCAGTTTACATAGCAGTGGGGCCCCATTTTTTTATTTGCCCCAGGGCCCTTGGTTACCTAGCTACGCCACTGATTCACAAGTAGACGGAGGTACCGATACTACGTACACAACTAAACTAAAATATAAAAACTCATAATGTCATTAACAAATTTAAAAAAAAAAATGTTTGAATAACTTTTTATTAGAAAATATGTTTTAATATAAACATATTTTCGAGGTTTTCCCATTGGACTACAGTATGGGGTTCTTCAAAAAAGGTGTCAAACGATTCCTACAGGGTCGGCGATGCGCGAGTGATACCTCTGGTGTTGCAGACGTTTATAGGCTACGGTAACCGCTTCCCATCAGGTGGGCCGTACGCTTGTTCGCAGACTTAGTTGTATAAAAAAATAAAAAAAAAAATAGTAGAGAAGAGGAAAGTATGGACGTACAGGCGGACGGCGAAGTCTTAATAACTCTCTTTGTACCTTTTGGTAAGGAACCCTAATAACACATTAAAATGATTACATGTATTTTAACAAAAGTTGTTTATGTAGTCTATCCGTATTCTGGTACCCATAACACAAGCATATAAGCTTAGCTTGGGACCAGAGGACGCTGTGTGAAATGTCCGTAATATTATATTATATTATTATCTATAACCCTAAAACATTGCAATCGGTCAGACAGACCCAATGATAAAATAGATAAACAGACTGCGCTAAAAGAAAAATAGTTTAGGTATGGTAGTCTATTCGTATTCTGGTACCTACCCATAACACAAGCATGTAAGCTTAGCTTGGGATCGGAGGACGTAATGTGGAATGTACATGAATATTTATTTATACAATTATTTTTTTCTATAAAAACTCCATGTTTAAGGAGGCTCGCCGGTACCAATTCTACGTGCACATTTGCACAACTTAACTAAAATTATAAAACAACTAGAGTGTATTTTGATTAATCGGCTATTTCGTTCCGCACATTTATTTAATTAAAATCTTTACGGTCTTATTCATAATGACTTGTCGGAGGTTTAAACGGAGATTTTATCGGAGAGATAATAAACGTTTTAGCGTAAAAAGACTATTATGAATAACAAGTTTTGACAATTTTCACGAACCTATTTTAGCGAACTTCTAAACATCCGATAAGTCATTATGAAAAAGACCGATAATACACAGTTTTTATAACAAGAAAGTTCAGTTAACATTGGCGAATTCTGTTATCAACACTTTCAAAATTCATTTTTTAGTTAAGTTTAGTTTAGTTTTGTGCGTAGAATTGGTACCAATGTTTAATTAAATAAAATATAGAATAAATAAAAAGATATGTCAATAAAGAATTTTATCTATATAGTAACAAAGAAAGTGGACTTGTGGAAACGTCCAGAGTGCTATATCAGTGCAATAAAAAGATAACAAACACATATAAACAGTAAACCTACCTATAGATAGGCGTTTTTAATCTGTGTAACATATAAGATTTACTTACGTTATTATTAAGGTCTTCGTGTGGTATATTTATTATAGAAATTAAAATGCAGGTAATATTTTCCTTTTTGCTCCTCTGTACTTCTAATATAACATGAAACATTGGTACCAATTCTAGGAGCACAACTAAACTTAACTAAAACTAAAAAAATAAAATTGATAGTCTGAATACCATAATGCGGTAATGTGAAAACAGAATTTTTTTGTTATAAAAACTATGTATCATAGACTAACGATTTTCAATACAAATGTGTGCAACGAAATATCGAACAATAGACATAATGACACTCCCGATTTTCATTTCTTAGTTAAGTTTAGTTGTACACACAGAATTGGTACCATTGTATTTTGTTATTAAACCCAGAACGTTTCCTATGTTATGTTTCATATTTTAGTCATTTCTGATGCAACAGTTCCCGATATAAAAAAAAAAAAAACAAATAAGTAATATATTATGTTCTTGTACTTTGCCCACATTATCAGATGAACAAAGTTCAGGTCCAAACTACAAAAAATTAATAGGTAGTTTATGCATGTATCAACTAGATAAGTTTATCTAAGTAGGTATATTGAACGATAGATTACAGGGGATGAAAATCACAAAAACAGGTATAAAGCGTAGTTATATTTTATAAACCTCATTTCTAATCAAATACAGTGTTAAAGTCTGAAATTGTGTCTTAACGACCCGATTTGCTCTCTTACGTTGTTAGCAATAAAATATTTATACAGTCAATTACCACAATGTGCTCTGTGTCCCAACGTGAGATAACTGCCATAACTTTAACACTATATGGATATTACATAGGTACTAGCTGTTGCCTGCGACTCCATACGTGCGAATTTTAAAAATGTTCTCTGCTTTTGCAACATTTTTTCTAATGCTTTGCCTTCTTCGATAAATGGGCTATTTAACACTAAAAGGATTTTTCAATTCAAACCAGTAGTTCCCGAGATCCTCCTCTCCAGCCCACTTACGTCCCACTGTTAGGCACGGACCTCCTCCACTTTGGAGGGATTTAATCTACTGTGCCGCGCTGACCAGGCGTGTTGACACAGGGTTTATTTTCGAGATTTCCGTCTCTCACAAAGGAAGTAATCTGTGTGCAATATCCCTTAGCTGGCTTTTACAGCACCCTTGGGTGGAGATGGGATGGTGATACTTGTATTCTTAATCCGTCACTACATTGATTTTTGACTTCCCGAGATCAGTGCGTTCAAACTAACAAACTTTTCAGCTTTATAATCTTCTTATCTAATATATAAAATTCACGTGTCACAGTGTTAGTTACCGTACTCCTCCAAAACGGCTTGGCCGATTCTTCTCAAATTTTACATAAATATTCAGTAGGTCTGAGAACCGGCCAACATCTATTTTTCAAACTTTTTTTTTGTATGGCAAAACAACGTTTGCCGGGTCAGCTAGTATTAGTATAGATTTTTTGTAAATTCAATACACAGACAATACTCAAACGCATTTCTAGTGATTAGTGTTCATCAAACAAAAATTGTCCTGTGTTCAATCTGCAACCGCGTGCACGGAAATGAGCTACACTATCGAAGTGCTACGAGGCCCGTTGCAAGCCTAATATTGGTACCGATTCTACGTATACATCTAAACTTAACTAAAAATGAAAATTGATAGTGTCAACGACACAATTCGGTTATGTTAACTGAACTTTTTTATTAGAAAATCTGTATATTAAAGACTAACGATTTTAAGTAATAAAAATATGCACAATGATATAGCCACTACGCTATGCCAATTCACTAAAAAATAAAAAATAAATAGTTAAATTTTTTTACAAAATGACTGTGTAAAATGAAATGAATTTTTTACCATTATCAAATTGAGTACATATTCATTTGATAACACTTTCCTTCTGACTTATTTATTATCAAGTGAAATGTTATTATCAAAAACATACCTAAAACCTATGTCTTATATTATTGAAACAGCATGACGTGTGACTATTTGTTTATTAAGTAATTATTATCATTTTGCTAGATAGGTATTTACCTATTTTTTTTTTATTTCTATATATTTTTTTTTATATCAATTTTTTTTTTGTATTTTTTTTTTTTTTATATGTAAAATGTAGACTTAGTTCGCTGGCTCACGTAGGCCGATTAGACAAATACTTTATATCAATTCATCCCACTAATATTTTAATCACGAAGTGTGTAAGAATGTAGGTACATATAGACGCAGTGGTGGATTTACACTAGGGGCAGTCGGGGGTAGTGCCCAGGGCGGGTAATTATCTAGGGCGGCAAACAATTTTCTATACAATATATAATTAACAAATTCTTTTAAATAAACATTTTATCTTTCAAGAATTATGTATCAAATTATTAGAAGTATTATGTATAGAAGTATTATCAAATTAAAATGTTGTATATTATAATATAGGAAATTTAAGTAAAAACTATTCAAATAGTTTAATTAATTTATTTCCATAAAGGTTTAAGAAAATTAAAATTGATATTTTTATTTTCTGGAATTCATAAATTTATGTAGGTTTTTTGAAGAATTAAAAATATTTTCAAATTATGTATGTCTTTTTGATAACAGAAACTTTTATTGATTAATGAATTTTTCTATAATTGGAGAATTATCCAATAACACTAATTAACCTCTCAACTGGTACTTGACCTTGACCTTTAATTTGAATTTAAAAGAACAATTTTATATTTTTGAATCAAATCAACTGTCAACTACACATGCTGCCACCTACAGTCAGTATACAAATGTACTATGCCGTTCAAATGAGAATAGGATTGACCCCGCGTCATGTTGTGACGTTATAGTTGTCAATTTGAACAATTTTGGTAGGATCACCAAAAAAAGGCATTTTTGTAATATAATTTATCTATCACTTTGTCGTTCTTGTTTGCTAATTTTCAAGCAATTAGCGAGACAAATACAATTAAAAACAATAACAAATAACGACAAGTTCAAAATAACAACACTAATAAACAAAAACAATGAGAAATAACAACAAATTAATTTTTTTTAACGGAAAACAACTACATAACTAACAGAATTTAAAATAAAATGCCATAAAATTCATATACTCGACAAGGCACACCAACAACAACAAAATGGCGGTTGGCAATTCAACATAATAATCATAGTATCCAACAACGAAATTATTGAAACATATCTAATATATAAAATTCACGTGTCACAGTGTTAGTTACCGTACTCCTCCGAAACGGCTCGACCGATTTTTCTGAAATTTTGTGTACATATCCTCTAGGTCTGAGAATCGGCCAACATCTATTTTTCAAACTTTTTTTTTTATTTTGGCAAAACAACGTTTGCCGGGTCAGCTAGTATATATCTAAAATATAAAATTCCCGTGTCACAGTGTTAGTTACCGTACTCCTCCGAAATGGCTCGACCGATTTTCCTGAAATTTTGTGTACATATCCTCTAGGTCTGAGAATCGGCCAACATCTATTTTTCAAACTTTTTTTTTTAGTATGGCAAAACTACGTTTGCCGGGTCAGCTAGTATACTCGTATATATATAACGTATTTCTTCTTTAATAATATTGTAACTATTATTACTAAATAATTTAAGACGTATTTCGCATAAAATTACCGAGTTTAGGTAAATGAAATAAAATATTATTGATACGCAAATAAAGTTACGTTGCTGACAGTACTTTTCTAATCACTTTTGACAACTAAAGGTCATTGCCAATCCTATTCTCAGTTGAAACGTGTAGTAACTAGGTTTCTGCAATATAGGTTCCGATTCTGTATCCAACGACTTAACAAAATTTTTGTTTACTCCTTTCAAACGTCACTTCCTTATTCTACAAGACACCAACTAAACTTTATTTAAGTTTGACAGCGCCAAGATAAGTAAATCCATACAATTTAGTGAAAATGCTATTCATCCTAAATGTCAAATTTTCACTTAATTTAGTGAATACTCGACTTATTTAGTCGGGATGTAAATATATGCCGACTTAAATTCACTTAATTTTATCATGGCTTTTGAACATTAAAAGTTGATTTTCTGATTAAATATTTAATAATAAATGTTTGTTAGCAAATAAAAAACAATTAGGTATAAATTAAAATCATACTTGATAAATTAAATATCTGCGCCAAAATTGAGGTTAAACAAAGCGCGAAAAACAGACGAATCACAGTCAAGTGCGGAGATTCGTAGAACTAATTATTTAGGTACTAACGGCCCTAAATCCATTGTCACATCAATTAAATGATTCAGGCTTTGGCCATCAAATTAAAATTGGTAGACAAAAGATATCTCAAATATCACATTTATTATATATGGACGATTTAAAATTATATGCAGATAACGAAAACAGTATAACCGGATTACTAGATATAACTACAACATTTTCACAGGATATCAAAATGGATTTTGGGCTTGACAAATGCCGTAGACTGAACATAAAAAATGGGAAGGTAGTGGGAGGTAGTTACTATATAACTGAAACTGAAGAAATAGTAGCTATGGAAGAAAAAGAACTATACAAATACTTAGGATATAAACAGTCGAAAGAAGTAGATCACAAAAATACTAAACAGCAAATCAAGGATGAATTTATAGCTCGAATACATAAACTATGCAAATCAAATCTTAATAGTAAAAATCTTTTTAGGTCCATTAATACTTACGCTATACCGTTACTTACTTATTCATTCGGGGTTATAAAGTGGTATGTATCTGAATTAAATAATCTTGAAATAAAAATTAGAACCATTTTAACACAATATAGATATCATCATCCAAAATCAGCAAAGGAGCGGATTACAATATCAAGAAAAGAAGGTGGTAGAGGCTTAGTAGACTTAGGTCAACTACATCAGAAACAAATAAATAACTTAAAAACATTTTTCCTAAACAAGAAAGTGTCAAGTCCACTTCATAAAAGCATCTGCGAAATAGATTTAAAATTTACACCTTTGAACCTTTCTGACACTAACATTAATATTATAGATACCGTTAAATACAATCAAGATAAATACAATAACTGGAAGCATAAAGAACTACATGGCCGACACCAGAATGACCTAAATCAACTACATGTTGATAAAGAAGCTTCAAATAAATGGTTAGAAACAGGGGACTTATTTCCCGAAACAGAAGGTTTCCTAGCGGCAATACAGGATCAAGTAATTAACACTAAAAATTATAGAAAATACATAATTAAAGATAGAAACCTCTCCAATGACCTATGTAGAAAATGTCACGCTAAACCAGAAACAATACAGCACATAACAGGAGCATGCATCACACTAACACCAAACGATTACACTCACAGACATAATCAACTTTCACACATAATACACCAAAAACTAGCTGCTAAATATAATCTCATTCACACATCTCATGCATGTCATACACCGTATTACAAATACTCACCGTCGCCGGTACTAGAAAATCCCACACACAAAATGTACTATGACCGCACCATACATACCGATCACACCGTATATAACAATAGACCAGATATAACTTTAGTAGATAAAATCAATAAACATACATACATAATTGATATTGCGGTACCTAATACAAACAATATACAGACAACAATAAGTGAAAAGATTAGGAAATATACAGAACTACAAGAAGAAATAAAAAGAATTTGGAAAATGGAGCGAGTCACAATTGTCCAGTTTCTACAACAGGTGTAATCCCTAAACAACTATTTAATAGCCTAGACATACTCAATCTCTCAAAATATACATATCTCACTCTACAAAAAGCGTCGATTTTAAACACATGCCGCATAGTTCGCAAATTTCTTCAATTAGATCAGGATAATAGCATTGCACCTTCTATCCAAACTTAAGACAACACTTGGCTTTGAGCCCGTGTTCTCTTAATAATACCGGGAAAACATTTTAGTTTTTTGCAGTGGTGCAGGGCATCAATGGTTTGCGTGATGTTCCTTATGTCTTTATTTCTTATCCTGTCTTTCCTTTTTATACTTAGCATACTTCGTTCCATCGACCGTTGGCTAGTTTGTATTTTATTTTGGGTGTACCTATTGAATACCCAGGTTTGCGATCCGTAGCTTAGGCATGGTAGAATGCAAGAGTCAAAAACTTTTTTCTTGAGATTAATAGGTAAATTTGATTTAAGTATATCTTTGTAGCTCCAAAATTTATTCCAAGCTATATTTACTCTTCTGTTTAGTTCATCATGGTGTCTGGAATGCTTGAACGAGACTTGCTTTCCCAAGTATATATATTCTGGTACATATTCTATAAGAGTGTTGTTTAAGTGGATGGGTTTCATTACACTGTTTGTCATTATTTTTGTTTTTGTTTTATTCATGTCTAGGCCTATTTTGTGACTAGTAAGGTGCAGCTCGTTTATCATTTTTTCCATTTGTGTGCCACTTTCTGAGAAGAGCACAATGTCATCAGCAAATCTCAGATTGCTCAGGTACTTACCATTTATATTTATTCCTCTTTTTCTCCAGTCTAGATGTTTCATTATATTTTGGAGAACAGCGATAAAAATTCTTGGTGACAGAGGATCTCCCTGTTTAACACCTCTACATATTTGTATTTGTATACAAAGATATAAATATATTATTACTAGCTGACCCGGCAAACGTTGTTTTGCCATATGAAAAAAAAAGTTTTGGAAATAGATGTTGGCCGATTCTCAGACCTACATCTGCGCGTTATGATGGATCTCGTGGCCTTTGTGACGTTGTAGTTATGGAAACAGTGTTATGCAGAAGGACGTTGGTTCAATTCACAGGTCTAGCTAAAATTTTGATTCCTTTTGAATTCTAGTAAATATCATTATTAGTTTTATGTTTGATACGCAAACTCATTATATATGTACAATATTTTCCAAAATGTAGGACAAAAGACTTTATATCGGCGGACCTTAAAGCCTATTCAAGACCTGTTGTCGCGTGTTTTAGGGTACCACACCAAAATATGAATCGGAATTCTCTCTATTACTAAGACTTCATCCTCCGTCCTTCTATCCGTCCGTCAGTCATGGGCAGTATCTCATAAACAGTGATCGCTAAACAGTTAAAATTTCTGATGATGTATTCCTGTAATTATATTAACAATTCTACATGCACAACTAAACTAAACTTAACTAAAAACTAAATTTTGACAGTGTCGAGAACACAATTTGGCAATGTTAACTGAACTTTCTTGTTATAAAAACTGTTTATTATATGCTAAAGATTTTAATTAATATAAATATGCACAACAAAATAGCCAAATAATCAAAATACACTAAAACTTGTTTTCATTTTTTAGTTAAGTTTAATTGTGCGCGTAGAATCGGGACTATTAACTAAAAATTAGAATAGAACATTAGTATAGGAAGCTCCCACACAACAAACGTTTTCAGTTTAACTGGATGGTATGCTTAGCTTAGACGACATGACTATAACGGTGACACATTATTATTATGCACACTAAACCCAGTTATTAAATTATGGTACGAAAACCTTCGTGCGCTAGTCCAACATAATAATATGCTTAGCCGCTTTTTATAATTCAGTACTAAGCTTGTATCTCAAAGCACCTGCAATTATAACAGGATTGGCTTGCATCAAGATCGTCATAAAATTACACCCTTCGCTAAAAATAACAGACAGAGCGTTGACTGCACTTCAAGGTCAGGTACTCAATTACGAGAGCAGTGAGTGATGCAATTTTATTCGTTTTATTAACCCGGTTACAAAAAAAGGTGTGTTGTGTGTATCTATCTATGGCACGGTGACTCTATAACTGTTAGCCGAATGGCAAGATTTGACTGTGGATTCTATTATTGGGTTTTAGCGGTAGTTCTTAGACGTGTTTCATTCAAATTATCAAAGCTAAGTATATTCATTTTTATATCCAATAAGGCTATTCGTGTGGTGACGGATTAGTAAAACAAGGGTCACCGTCCCATTTCTTAACATGGTTCTGTAAGAGCCAGCTACTAAGGGACATAAGTAGTTAACATCAATTGTGAGAGACGGAAAACTCGAAACTACCCATGCCCAGCAGTGGAACGATAATGGGCTGGAGAGAAAGAAGAGAGATGCAATAAAGATGTCATACAGATATGTTAAAATGAGCATTGAATGGATTTTTTTACATTTTTCGTCAATGAAGATATAGATACGAAACTGATTATCTTTTTAGCGGTAGGTAACTAAAAAATCTAGATTAATTTTGCTATCTAGAATACAATATAACACTAGCTGTTGTTCGCTACTTTACGCGCGTGGAAATTGAAAAATATAAAACCATAACTATTTATTAAAAAAAAATTCTATTCTCTTGAACCATTCTATACTATTAAAAAAGCCCATTCACAATGCGTTATCTAGTTTGGAAGATATAAGCTCACATAAGGACATAGGTACATACAAAAATAACAACTTTGCTTTATAGCAAGTAAAGATATTTAATTAATAAATAAACGTCTTAAGAGGATACCAAAATAGCTTCGTGCATTTTTCTATGTACGAAGTTTTCATTGTTTCTTTAGATTGAATGGCTAGAGCTCTAATTTTTAAGTATATCTTTTTTCAATATATGATCTAGGATCGCATAAACTCAGAAACGCGATTGAAAAAAGTTTTCTCGATAGAAAATCTTAGCGAAACCTCTCTAATTTTTTATTTTTTTCATTTGTTGGTCTATTATCGCGTATTAACTAATGAAATAACTTTAAAAACATAAGTAACTATTATATATAGAAACACGTAAATCAGAATTTAAATATATTTAGTAGATTTAGAGTAAATAGGAAAAGTATCCCTAATTCTTCATTTTCTGTGCCTACTGGCTGTGTTAATATGTACGTGTCGGCGATGATATACGATAATATTGATGTAGGCCCTTAACGCCAATGCATAAACATAATATCATAATATATTTTATGTTGTTAGCTAATACGGAACTAATCACATATTATTGTGAACTGTAGATGACATTTGTATTTAACAAACATAAAATTTGTCGGCGCAGTTGTTAAACAACAAAACATATTATTATTTTTTTTAATCATTCAAAGGCTGTGTTTGCGGATACAAGATAAATATTACTTATTCCTATAGCTCAAAAGCAAGCTGGCATATTATCGTTTTAGCTATATGGTGCGTAAAATTTTTGAATATTCAACAAACTAGTGTATACTGTATTAATTTGTTTATTTCAACCAGCCGAATAGGCTGGGGCGCCAAGAAAATTACTCCAAAGTAAGACTGCCATCACTTAAATTGCCGACGCCGGAGGAACACCGAAAGCCTGGAGATTTGAACGCGTTTAAATCCGTAAAAAGTAGTTTTATTTAAACATCGTCACATTTTTATCATTTTTACGACCTTCCTCCCCCCTGACAAAAAAGTGTCTATTGTCTTTAAAATCGGTACCCCATATTGATGGCAGCCAAACTCTAAAAGGAACCTCTGCAACAGGATTACTTAGGCAAATCACTAATGCTGTAGACGTCTTTATATAATCTAAGTTACAGTGACTGCTTACAATATGGGCAGTATGCTTCTTCTTCCTTAGTGTTATAGAAAAACTAGACTGTATCGTAGCGCTAAGCAACATAGTGAACCTGTGGTAAAAAACGCTTTAATCGATTTAATGCCTGGTTACGCATCCTCGCACATAACCAGTGGGAACGCAGCCTAAGAACATCTCGTTCGAGCCTAAACACTAACAAATTATTCTGAATGTGTTATCGTTTACGATTTACTTTATATTCTTAGGGATGCTTGAGAACCCTCAGAATAGGAGCCTTCCGCAGGATGGACTGGCTTTTATTCACAGAACTTTCTACTATTTACTCTGTTATTAATTCAGTACAGAACCCAATTGACGCCTAATAAAAAACTTAGTTGGAACCCTAGTGCACTTCGTTAAAAGACAAGCCAGTATTAACCTTAATACCTGGTATAAAAAGCAATGGAAACTTAAAAAGTAAATGTTCCACATATTATACTAGACGAAGACTAGACGCATATACTTATGAATGAGTTCAACACTTATGTAACCATTGTGTTACATAATTCTTCATAGAATAAAAAGTTCAAGACGACTAACAAAAGTTTTCAGCGCTTTGTTTTAACAAAACATTGTAGTAACAAGTGTACCTATTCTCGTCTTGATTCGCTGTTTGTACATTTAACCTGATAGCGCGAAGTATATAAATATAAACTGTATAATGCACTTGAAGTGATAGCAGTTATCTCGTCCGGGTCACAGGGTCAAATACACATACAGATCAACACTTTTCTCCATAGGTATTGTGGAAAAAATAACATTTTATCAAAGTCCCTCGCTCGGCAACCTGATAAAATATGTTTATATTTTAGGTACCTACATTAACCATTGTTGCTATGTTTATAAACTCCGTTAAACAGCGTATTAAAAACATCGTTATATATAGCAATTCGTATAGATAAAAAATCCTTATTATTTCAATAATTGGCTTTAAGGTTAAAGACCAAAAACTTTACAATGTAAACAAGTAGGGAATAACAAACACAATCTAAATTATCGATCTCATTTATTTTTTATCCTAATAAGTAATTTGTAATTACAATTAAATTATTAATAATATTTGGTATGTACAACAGTCAACTTATAATATCTACTTAGTAGTTACAATTTATCGTATTCTTTCTCTAGCACATGCTTGGTGTTCAAGCGCGGCGAGCAAACAATACAGAGAGAACGCGATCAAGTACGGCACTCGCCGCACTAAGAGCTCACACTCACGCACTCTTCAGGTACTTGAGTGTCTTTAATAAATAAATCCTATGACGTAAAACATCACATCTCAAAGGGGAACATTCGGTGGGGTTTTACACGGCTCAGGCGGCGGTGCTCTCCTCTCATCCGGTGTTCGTGACTGATAATAAGCGCAGTAGGGAAGCGGATCCCAGAATGCGAATAAAGCCTCGCGGGTGTCCAAAACAGTGTCCAGTAACTTCCCTACGGTTGCTGCATGACCACAACGTGTCGTTCCTTGACATAGATATGGCAGTGAAACACCTACACGGGCGCCAATCGCCACCAATTTATTTGTATGACCATTTGTTGTGTGTTCTTCACGAACGAGTCTAAATGAAACATGACCGGTCATAGGCCTTGCTGGCGCCAAGAAAGACACAAATCGCTGGACCCAGGCATCAGCTTCATCATCTCTTTGAGGCACTAGTCCTTTCCTTATAGAGTCTACACGACAAGAAACGTTATTAACAGCACGAGATTCTTTCAATGTAGTGCAAGTAACAATCCTTTCTCCTTTCGGTTCTCTAACTATAACCCATGGCTTCTCAGCACTAATTTCTCGTGGAAATCTAAATTGATTTCTGTCTTCAGGCATAATAAAACGTAGCCGATCTCTTGCACCTCGTGCACCAGCACTTGCAATAAAATGGCGTCCTTCTTTAGAGGCTCCACTCTCGTACCACGCACGTACATCTTCATCATTAACAACCACCCAAAACTGTGGTGTTGCTAAGCCGGCAGCGCGACATACCCTCATCAGCTCTAACGGATCGTCAAGTGTAACAACATCGCGAGCGCATGGCACAAAGCACTGGCATCCAATAATTTCAAGATGAGACTTTGCCAAAGCATCGTAATATGCCGGGGTAGTATAACTAACCGGAACATAAAATACAACAGATTCTCTTTCTACAATTTCTCTCAAAGCTTTGGCGTACGCCAAGGGATCCGCTGGATTAGGCCGTGGAACTGTGTAAAATTTATTCACTGCGGCCGAATATTTCAGCAAAGCAAATTGTCCCTCAATCTCAAAGGCTACAACTCTTGCACCTGCCGAATGAAAGTTTCGTGCCAAATGTAAAGCTTGCACTGAACTTCCTCCACTTATAAGTACCGTACGAGGTTGTTTATAATTTTTAGGGTTGATGGCACGCCCGATAGCCTGGAGCACTCCGAGTGGACACTGTACACATTTCCAGAATATGAATAACGAGGCAGCGATCCAGAGCGTTGGCAGTACGACGAGAATTTGTTTCCAAGCTGGATGAGAGATCAGATTCAGCACGGAGAACAATGGCTGGAGCATCAGCCGAGGAACCCATGTTATAATCCTTATAAACCGTGGCAGTGGCGGTGGCCGTTCGGGTGAAACAGCTCGTTCTTCAGGTATTAGCGAAAACGTTGATGAGAAGGAACGTCTAAGAGCCGTGAAAGGCTGTGGTTGATGCGAGCATCTTTTAACACGAGGCGAGAACACAAGTTCTGTGTTTGAGCGCGCTAGGCGGCTGTATTCGGGAGCGCAGGCAGGCATGTTGCCCAGACCGCGGTACGTAGAGGACTGGTCGGCGCGCGTTCTCTCGCCGCATATAAACAGCCTCGTTATCAGCAATGCGCCGGCGCCCCGCTACGTTACCCATCATCTTTGTACCCAATTAACTCTTACCTAGTAAAAAAGTAAACAATTTATTTATCCCTTACGGGTTAAATGGATATAATATGTATATCTAATGATACACTATTAATTCCACTTTCTATGCATGTTATTTTTCACCATCACTTCAAGGGTCACATAAGAAATAAGTCATTTACTTTTTTTTATTTAAGTACGACATTTATTGTTAACAATAACAATCTACTTACATTTACTTTATTTATTATTTAATATGGTAGTAGATATATTAATGACAAGGAACTAGGTACGATGTTTAATGACTAAGTTTATTGAAGTGAAAGGATATCTAATAAAAATGCAGAAAATAAAATACACCTAGTTATGGGTTTTCTTAAAAAATTACATTATGAATTTATAATAAATTATTTATTATCAAAATATTCTCATCATCATCATAACATAACGCCTTTTTCCCATCGGGGTAGGTAGTTTTTTAAATTTATTCATTAAATTTAATTTGAATCTACCAAACTTAGATTAGTGTAAATGATCTAAGTTACCAAATAAATATACTTAGACGAATTACAAAAACACGCATGTCGTTTCAAAACACTGATTTACTTTCAAAATTAAAAATGAAAATCCATATATAAACTGTGAAAATAAATTACTTACATAAATTAGGTATATGTGCTTCGTGTATGTGTGTTGTATACTTCACAATTTTATATAAAATTTATTCTACTACTATATAAATTTATTTATTACTTTGGCAGTTAATCTCGTAACTCTAATACACAATTTTATATTAAGTTTTAACAATCAGATTTAAATATTAATTTTGGAATTTAATTAATAATCAAATTGACCACAAATGTGCTAACATACAAGTTAGTAAGGTAATTGAGTTTATAAGCAACTAGCTGTTGCCAGAAAATTCGTACGCGTGGATTTTATAGATTTTTCCCGTTTTCGGAGCATTTTTGTCACCTGCTTCACTCCTATTAGTGGCAGCGTGATGTTATATAACCTATAATCTTCCTTGATAAATGTACTGTCCAACACTGAAAGAATTTTTCAAATCGGACCAGTGGTTCCTGAGATTAGCGCGTTCAAACAAACAAACTCTTCAGCATAATATTATAAGTTTAGATTCTATTCAAATTCAAATATGCTCACATAGTGTTAATTGAATCGAATGAATAAATGATTAACAATGTTATGATATGTGCTTAACACTCTAGTACTCTAGTACCATGACTTATCTAGTGTTGTAGAACAATAACAACCAATTTATTATAGATACTATAAACTGCTTCCACAAATAACTAATAAGAGAGAAGCCAGCTGCCAAACACAAGTGTATAATTCAGACACAACCTTAACAAATTACTTTCCTACAAAAATTATACAAATTAACTATTTTAGTTAACTGACTGTGTAATATTAACCAGTGATATTTATAAGTAAATTTATCTACAAATTATGATAATAGAAAAATCCAAAGTTTTGGTATCATACATATAATTTAATGCAACAAATACAAGAAAGCCTCTTAATTCTTACACTGGGTGTAGTATATAGAAAATTGATTTCAGTACTATATCCATAACCATTAAGCTTAGTTTAAGACCAGATGATCTTGAGTGACATGTCAATTTATTGAGAAGCCTCCTCAATAAATTGATAATATATTATTATGTTAGAACTGATTATCAAACCAATATTTGCACAAAATAGTATTGAAAACTGTTTCACATTGTAATGTCAAGATTAAAGAGCTGTTTCATTAAAAAACTGCAAAATTATCACATTAAGTTATATACTAAATAATAACAAATAACATATTTTATTGTATTATACATTTAATAATAACAAGTAACATTTATACATTAGTAAAGAGTGCAACTAAACAATGAATGGTAAATCGGTCTCTTTCAAATCAATTGAGCCATTCTTACAAACTATATGCAATTCATGATTAGGTTCCTTCTCAAATCTAAATCTTTTTGGATGTGCATCATCCATAAATCTTCCTAACTTTAATATCTTATTATCAACCGTTATTTTATCCGCTATTAAATTAGTAGCAGGCAAATTCTCAACTATATTTGGCATTAAAAGCTCAACTTTCCCTTTTTCATGTATAAAAATACTGGTTTTATCTGTGAGTTGTGAAGCATGCATAAAAACATCACCACTTTTCAAAGAAGCCTGTAAATTTCCTGAAAACCCAGTTATATGCAGGTTACCTTGTTGTATTACATCAATTAGTACCGATCTGTGCAGATGATCAAGGTTTATATTGCCCATTAATGTTGTAAAATGTGATTTATCACTGTAGCAAGACTTCACAATTATAGGACCAGCATGAGTATTAACATTAAAGACGTTAGACATTATATTATGACAGAATATACCAGAGTTACTTCCCGTCTTTAAATCAATATTACTGGCTTGGATACGACCCTCTGTTTTCAATTCTCCTTCAGCACTCTCCAGTTTTATGTCTTGCGCCTTTAGATTGTTAACATGTATAGCTCCTTTTTGAGTTTTAGCAACAAACTCTTGTCCTTCCCAACTTGATAAGCTTACTGATGCATTATCAGTAGCTGTTACTTGAATTTTAAGTTGATACGGCACCTGTATAACACACACGTCATTGCCATCTGATGCCTTGTTTTTATTATATAGTTCCAAACATTTAGATGTCTGCTTCACTTGGAAATCAATAGTTTTCATGCCCTCGCTGTACAATGTCATAGTCAAGGTATTGTGAGCTTTTATGTCATTCACGTCAATAGGTATCATCTTCACATGGATAGGGCTCTCTATAAAGATACTCGTATTACTTTCTATAGTCTTCTCAACAGTCCTAACGGGATTTAACTTCTTTATGTCGGGATAACTACTAAAATCTGCAACTGTTAACCTCAAAAACTTGAGGCACTTATGTAAGACTCGTTGTCCCGGTAAAGTAAACATTTTGAAATTATTTTCCCACTATTTGTTCATGAAAACATATTAAATCTAAGTTAATTTAATTAATTAAACTATCGTTTTCGCCATTACATCTGACACATTGAATGACAGATCTAAACACCTGACTTTGACAATTCCTCTTTTAAAAAATTAACGTTTCATTATACCAAATTTCTATACTTAGATAGTTACCTAATTAAGCCTTTATTAAGATCGCACGGTGGTCTAGTGGTTTATGTCGTGGATATTTATTACCTTATGTAACGGACTACCGTTCACGAGGTCTTAGATTTAATTCTAGCAAGGGACAAACGTTTGTGTGATATTTATTTTGTCTTGCTTCTGGATGTTTTCTATGTATGATAAGATAATATTAATAATTGATAAGTATGTATTTAAAAAATTAATGTAAATTAAGTAGATACAACTTAATTACCCATAACACAATCATTTACGCTTAGCTTCTAGGTTAGCAGATTTAAATAAAATACCGCTATAATACTATAATACTGTATGTAAATATTTTTAGCATTGATTTTATTACTATTTTTATATTTGTAAAACGAATATGTCTCATATTCGCTGTGGATTTGATATATTTCAGGATACGATACACCGTCGCGCGACGATACCAAATTAACAACGCATTAATGAACCCCATTGTAACAATGGTTGCTTTCCATTTAGTTAACACAGAGGGACTCTGCGTTACATTGTGAAACACTGCCAAACACTGTGTAAAAGTTTAAATGAAACAGCTAGTTGTCTCAAAATAACACTAGAGTGCATCAATATCGCAAAATTATGGGCGATTTTTTACCTAAATGCAAGTTCCTTGACAAAGTCTTGGCTCAATAATTTATAAACATAACCTTCCAATAAGTTTAAGAACTTTGACAATTTGTGGGCAAATAAATAATTGTTTTGTAATAATACTACTTTTGTTTAATAATAATTATTTGAACCAACTATAATTTTAAAGTAAGTAATGTTCAGTAAATTAAATATAAGCATTAAGAGGATACCAAAATAGCTTCGTGCATTTTTCTACGTACGAAGTTTTCATTGTTTCTTTAGATTGAATGGCTAGAGCTCTAATTTTTAAGTATATGTTTTTTCAATATATGAGCTAGGATCGCATAAACTCAGAAACGTGATTGAAAAAGTTTTCTCGATAGAAAATTTTAGCGAAACAACCTCTCTAATTTTTTATTTTTTTCATTTGTCGGTCTATTATCGCGTATTAACTAATGAAATAACTTTAAAAACATAAGTAACTATTATATATAGAAACACGTAAATCAGAATTAAAATATATTTAGTAGATATTGAGTAAACAAAAAAAATATCCCTAATTCTTCATTTTCTATACCTACTAGCTGTGTTAATATGTACATGTCGACGATAATATTGATGTAGGCCCTTAAATGGCCAAACCAAATATGTTTACTCTCAAAACACCACTTTTTCGAGTGTCGAACAGTGTACGGCTGTGTTCAACAGTGTCGTTGATGGAAAGCGCTTTATCGAGCACTGCGTTACACTGCGTCACTTTTTGTATTAATTGGAAAGCAACCAATTTACCACGATATCAATTCGTATCGCGGCTCGCAAGTCTGTGATACTCTGTGGCGCTCTGTGATCTTTGATCTTCTTCATCTTGGTTAATTTAATTCTTGGGTTGGCGATTCTCTCCAAAAAAAATCGATTTTTGAATCGATTCGAATCGGTACCCAAAGAATCGATTCACAAAAAAATCGAGGCCTAAAAGATCGATCTCCCAAAGATCGATCTTTCGACCTTTTTTCTGAAAGCCATTAATTTTGAATAGATCCAAGTCGCTACTTAAGCGATCGATTTAGAAAGACATCGAAATGTAAAAGATGAATAAAATAACGATTTCTAAATACTTTTTTTCAAGATGACAGGTACAACTTTTTGTAAAAATCAATTTTCGAACTGATTCAAATCATGACCTGAAGTATCGATTTTTAAAACACTCGAAGTAGGTAGGTTACACTGAAACATTTTTTCGAGATGATAGGTACCTACCACTACTTTCAGAAAATATCGATATCGATATATATTTTAAAAAAATCTATAGAAGAAAATAACTCAAAATACTTTTAATCAATTTGAATTGAGACCTGAAGTATCGATTCATAAAAAACTTGTGGTGGTCTTAAAATATCGATTTCCATGAAATCTACTTTTTCAATTATGATGGGTACCTACCTATTTAAAAAAAAAAACGATTATAATTGATTAGAGTGGTGAACTTAAAAAATCAATTTACAAAACACTAGAAATAGTTATGAAAGATAGAATACAAAAATAAACTACTTTTTTATCAGAACGAGTACCTACAATATTCTGAAATCGATTCAGGGCTGAGGATCAATATAAAAAATCGATTTATTCGGCCTAAAAGATTGATTCTTCAATTAAACGGTCTCAGATCGCCATCCCTAATTCTTGTTTATTAGTCTGTGTTAGCGTGCGAATCCGCGTTGTTTATTGCAATATCAACAAGTTTGATTTAATATAAATTACACATTTATAACTCATTGTTTTGCTATAGACAAACTGGTGTACACCATATAATGCTTAAAGATGAACGCGGATCTTAAAGATGCGTTTTCTCGAATCAAACCTATTTGCGATGTGCTAATGGTGCGCCCGTCTCCTCAGAGTATCGGTGCTTTTGTTGACCGTGTAACAGATCTGAAGAGGGAAGTAGTACAAGAACTTCAGCAATACTTGCTGTTTCCACTTATTACCCATCTGAAATCGTCCATAACTCAGTAAGATCATTTTTAGTTATTTACATACCTATACATATATATTATATTTTTTTATTTTTATTGATCCTAGGGTAGTATCACGAAGTATAGATACAAGGAGTCCGAACGTAATGTTGAACGAATGGTCTCAATTTAAGGGACAGATTTTTTGCCCGTAGAGCGCGCCATTTTTCAAGAAGTACTCGTTTGAACTATTGACACCTGTGGAAAAAAATATTCTGAGAAACGTGGAGTTAAATATAAGTTTTAGGAAATTTTTAGAAATTTTTCGAGTGCTTTAAACCCAACAATACAGAGAAGGTCAAGAGATATTCTGATATTCTATAATAGCATCGGTACGTCCTGAATACTTGCGCAGCCAGTGGCAGAAAATAGAACTATGATCTGGGATTATTATTGTGTACACGAAATATTATGGAAAAGCCTATACCGTTCGGACTCCTTGTATCTATACTTCGTGGGTAGTATAGTTACTACCCATGCAAGTTAAAATCAAGAATATAATTCTTGACATTGTATTGTTTTTATGATATCCTACACCCTAGACCCATGACTAGCCAGAGAAATATTAGTGTTATCAGAATATTGTAAATTTTTCCAATAGAAATCCTATATTTGTTATAGTGATAAACCAGAGCTGCAGAGAATGTTAGTGGACGCTATGGCGCTGGTTTTAGGGAAAATTATGGTGAATAGCTTTGAAATGTGCATGAAGATGGAAATGGGCCTACTACAAATTGTATTTGAACACACTAGACCGGGAATGAGTAAGTTTATGAATAAGATTTTAATGCCTGTTCAAGATTTGCTTTAGGAAAGGTTCTCAATTATTATTTTTTTAGAAAGAAAGAAAGTTTATTTGTAACTTGTCTCAAAGGTAGGTAATTACATTTACAATCAAGAGCAAACGAAAAAAAAAAAAAAAAGTAAAAATAAGATTTGATGAAGCACATTTCAAATTAAGTTACAAATACGACTAGACTCAGCATTATGCTAGTTTAAAACTAGCGCTGGTGTTCCGTCTTTTTAAATATGCTTACTCAATTATTACAACATGATGATTTTTATGTGATAAATAATTTAATGTCATCTGTTGAAATAATGCTCTAAGATAATTTTATTTATTTAATTCCTACAATATATTATTTAATTTATTTTATAATTCATATAAATTTTACAGCTAAATATATATAGAATAATATGTATAGAAAAACAAGATGGTAAAAATTGTAGCCAATTAAGTTTTTACAAATATATGGGAACAAAACTGTTCTGGCTTATTATACAATTCTATTATTGTATTATAAAAATTATGTCATGTAATGCCGCAAGGCAGACAGACGAAGCCATGGATTTTATATAATGTAATTTTGAAATTTGAAATATGTCTGAATAAAGGCTTATTTATTTATTTATTTATAAAAATTATGTCAAAAAGAAATAATTTGTGACTATCTTTAAAGAAAATACAGCTTAAAACACTCTTAAGCCTTACTGGGTGTTGAAAATATCAATCACGTCAGTTAAATCTCGTTAAACGTCTTTGTTATGAACAGTTGCAGATATCTCGGAAGAACTAAAGTTAAGTGTAATGAAGTGTCTGACAGTACTTCTACTGAACATTGAGCCTAAATATAGGGAGGCAATGTTGAAGGCGCATGTGCCTTTGTTGGGGAAAGCTGTCTACGTCTCTGTACATATTGCCAAAATGGAGAAACTTAGAATATTAAGGTATTTATATCTTAACACAAACATATAATATTAAAAAAGTCATTATTTTTGTATTTATGTTCCTATGTGAGCTTATATCTTAAAAATTACGTGACGAATTTTGATAAAGTTTGTTTCCAAAGATAGAGTGGTGCAAGCGGATAGTTTTTTTTTCTCTAATTTGTTAATGTTTGCTTTCAAAATTCTACGCGTATCAAGTTGCAGGCAATAGCTAGTGACAGAGATACATAAAAACATTGCTTGTTTACCTTTAATTTTTTTTTTTTAAGTAGTTTTTTTTTAATTATATGTTTTAACTTTTACAGATTAGCTGCTATAGACTGTGTCACAGCCCATACAGCAACTCATCCACATTTAACCAATGACTATCACATAGCTAGCCCAACATTAGAGAACTCTGTGGTAGAGATGTTATCACTCATTTTGCCCGGAGTGTTAGGAGCTTTGCAAGATGTTGCCACCTCTTGTGACAACCCTGGACATTTACTTGTTGTGGTAAGTTAGTTAATGTACCACACGTAGGGCTGTCGTCACCAAATTTTCTGATACTGCATAAACGCTAAAATTTCCTGGAAATTTAGGCGAAATGTACTAATATTTGCGAATGTGAAATATCGTATTTTTTTTTAAATGTCCCATTATTGCCTTAGACGCATTTAACTCGAACTCCCTTTAAACTATCACAAATTTGGACAGAATATCGAGTAATATTAACGTTCCAGCAAAGCTTACCTACTATGTTGTCTCTTAGAGGTTTATTTATTAAAAATAAAAAAATAAAAATATGGTTCCGCCTGCGCATTAGCTGTACCGATAACAGCTGTAACGTTTTAGCTCATAAATGTCCCATTTACGTCTCATTGGGGGGGTTCTAATATACCTTTTTATGCTGCACCAAGTCTAGGGATTTCCGTTATGTGGCATGTCATATTCTCATAGTATGGTACTGTTATATCGGAATTTCCACAGCAGCAATATAAAATAACACTGCTGAGTTTCTAAGAATATACAATATATAATAGAAACTAATCGTAGTCAATATTATAGTCACGTGTTTTAACATTCAGTTCGGGTCGGACCTTCTTACTATCAAGTGTATTTTTATTACTTTTACAAATAAACTTCAATTTCAATTAAAATTGTCTTTTTAAAAAACCTCTTCCTGACCCCCGCTGTAACAGTACGTAACTCAGTTCACCTATTGGCAAAGGCCTCCCACCTCCAACGACTTCCATTGGATTCTGTCTCGTGCAACCCTTCTCCAGTTGCATCTCACCGTTAATTTCGATTTGACGGGCCTCGTGGTTCAGGTAACGGACTGTCTTTCACGAGGTTGCGGTTTCGATTCCCGCTCGGGACAATCATTTGTATGATATTTATAATTGTCATACAAATGTTTGTACTGCGTCTGGTTGTTTACTATGTATGATAAATATGTATTTACAAAAGAAAAGTAGTTTATGTATTACTAGCTGTCCTCGGCAAACGTTGTTGTGCCATACTAAAAAAGAAAGGTTCGAAAAGTAGATGTTGGCCGATTCTCAGACCTACTGAATATGCAGGTAAAATTTCATAAAAATCTGTCAAGCCGTTTCGGAGGAGTACGGTAACTAACACTGTGACACGTGAATTTTATATATAAGACTAGCTGTCCCGGCAAACGTTGTTTTGCCATACTAATAAAAAAGTTTGAAAAATAGATGTTGGCCGATTCTCAGACCTACTGAATATGTATGCAAAATTTGAGAAGAATCGGTCAAGCCGTTTCGGAGGAGTACGGTAACTAACACTGTGACACGGGAATTTTATATATTAGATATCCGTATTCTGGTAACCATAACACAAGCGTATAAACCTAGCTTGGGATCAGATGATGTTGTGTGAAATGTCCATGAATTTTGATTTATTTATTATTTCATTTTGTCCTCCCATCTTTTATATTGTATGTCTGTATCGTTTTCCATCTTTAGGATACCTCTCGGTCACAATTCCACCCCGTTTTTCTTCGGTTGGAATCATTAATATTATATGAATATTAAATTGTTTGTTCCAACCAAATATATACAAACTATTTGCCTCATATACACTTTTAAACTTTCGCGTTGCCTCATGTCTCGAAAAACGTTTAGAACCCTATACTGAAAACTACCAGCCAGTTGAGCAAGCAGGTTTTAGAAAAGGCTTCTCAACAATTGACCATATACATACCCTTGAACAAGTTATTGAAAAATATGAAGAACAACAATGTTCACTCTACCTGGCCTTCATAGACTATGCAAAAGCGTTTGACTCAATTTCTCACGAAAGTATATGGAAAGCTTTAGATGATTGTAACGTACCAAACGAAACAATAGAACTCTTAAAAGACATCTACGAAAAAAGTACAAGTAGAGTGAGACTAGAGAGAAAAGGTCCGGTAATAAAAATATGTAGAGGAGTGAAACAGGGAGATCCGCTGTCACCCAGGTTATTTATTACTGTGCTTCAATATATCATGAAGAGCCTGAAATGGGCTAAAAAAGGAATTTTCATTAATGGAAAATACCTAAGCAATCTTAGATTTGCTGATGACATAGTAATATTCTCAGAAACACAAACACAACTACAAAAAATGATTAATGACCTCAACAATGCCAGTCAAACCATAGGCTTAGAGCTAAATATTACAAAAACTAAGATTATGACGAACAGAGACGAACATCCAATCACAGTTGATGGTAACCTACTAGAGTACGTACAAGAATACAACTACCTCGGCAAACAAATTTCCTTAAAAAGATCCAGACATTTAGATGAATTGAACAGACGTGTAAACTTAACATGGAAAAAATTTTGGAGTTATAAGGAAATATTAAAGTCGAGTCTACCAGTCTGTTTAAAGTCTATTGTTTTGGATTCTAGCTTACTGCCCTGTCTATCATATGCATCCCAAACATGGATCTATAACAGAAAAACTGAGAGAAAAATCCAAACTTGCCAAAGAGCAATGGAACATAGCATTCTAAACCTAAAACGCATAGATAAACAAAAAACACATTTATAAGGAAACAAACAAAGGTAATAGATGCTTTAAACCACTGCAAAAAACTAAAATGGAAATGGGCAGGCCATGTAGCACGTATGAACTCAGATAGATGGTCCAACAAAACAACTCGCTGGTCTGGCCCGTTTGGAAAAAGGAAACAGAGTAGGCCCCCTGATAGATGGATTGACGAAATCAAAAAGATAGCGGGGCATGACTGGACATCAAAAGCCAAAGATAGAAAATTTTGGAGTAGAATGGAGGAGGCCTTTACACGAAATGTGGTCCTTGATGAAGAATAACAATACAAAATTTAGATTTAGTGATTCAACCTTTGATGTAATGTTTGTTAAGGATAAATAAATGGCTTATTATTATTATTATTATTATTAAATTGTTTGTTCCAGCGTGCTATAGATGCAATGCATAGAATATTATGTCTGGCTATGAATAATAAGTTTATGAAGTCTGACACAGAACTGACCGCTGCAGACTTTGTCAATATGGTTAAACAAAAGCAAAATAGAGAAGTAAGCAGTAAGGGTAATTAGTAATTTTAGAGAATATAATTAGTGTTTGTAATTTATATATATATTCTAGGCTAGTGCATATACATAGTACTCACATCAGGTGGACTACAGTCATTTGCCTAACCCTAACTATAAAAAATTGGTCAAGTGCGAGTCGGACTCGCGCACGAAGGGTTCCGTACCATTATCTATGCAACATAAGGCACGTTATTAATAAATGAGCAAACAACACACACAATACTTAATTAATCACGTTTGTTGTATGAGAGCAAGAAACGGTAAAAAAATCATGTTTGTTGTATGGGAGCCCCCCTTAAATATTAATTTTATTTTAGTTTTAGTATTTGTTGTTATAGCGGCAATAGAAATCATCATCTGTGAAAATTTCAACTCTCTAGCTATCACCGTTCTTGAGATACAGCCTGGTGACAGACGGACGGACGGACGGACAGCGAAGTCTCAGTAATTGGGTCCCGTTTTTACCATTTGGGTACGGAACGGATTTAGACGCGTATATTTGTTTTAATTTTGGCCCGATGTTTCGGAGACTTTGCAGTCACCATGGTCACGGGTAAGTGTGTCTTGATGTTCTACTCGTGTATTTATACACAAGGGTTATGACCTAGGGCAGGGGTTCCCAAACTTATTTTGTCTGTTGCCCACTTTGAGCAAAAAATATTTTATAGTGCCAATTATAACCCCATTTTTTTCTGGGTTTCTTACCGTTTTTGCACACTTTGGGAAAAAAATACCTAGGTCTATAAAAACAGTACCTATTAAATATAAAAATCTAAATTTAAAAAACAAAAAATTAATTTATTTACGAAAATTAAGTTGCTGTATTTCTCACTGGCAATGTTAACAGAATTTTTTATTGCAATATCTGTGTATTATTGACTAACGATTTTAATTATTACCAATGTGCTCAACGAAATAGCCAAGTAATCAAAATACGCCCTAGTTGTTTTAATTTTTTGTTAAGTTCAGTTATGCACGTAGAATTGGTACCAATGAGTGCCTCCCGTAGCTTTTTCAGTGGAGTCACCTTAATACTGTCAACTTTTGTTGGTATTTATGCTACCAATAGTTATTTAATTTTCTTTTTAGAGTCGGTTGATCCAAAGAACTTACAAATGCGAAGTCCAGAATGGTTCACAGTTGCTGGTGAGAAGTTATTGCTTGTAACAAAGAGTTTGATATCATTGAGAACACACGAACATTTCAAAGTACGGAAAGAGCTCGCCATTTTTTGTTCTAGATTGCTGTTTGAATGTAATATGTAAGTGATTTTACTTGAAAAATGTAATTTCATTTCATTACTTGTAGCCCGCGACTTTGCACGCGTGGAGTTTAGAAAATTTTCCCTTTTTTGCAACATTATTCACTGCTGCTATTGGTCGCAGGACCAATAGGAATATGGCTATATAGCCGATAAATGTACAACAACACTTAAAGAATTTTTCAATTCGGTCCAGTGGTTCCCGAGATTAGCGCGTTTAAACAAACAAACATACTCTTCGGCTTTATAATTTTAGTATGGTTAAGTAAGGTAAATATAGGTATACAAAGTTTCGTCTCAATAGATATATAATCAAAGCCGCTGTCCAAAGCCAAAACCTAGCAAGTACATTTGAGTAAATTTTTCAAGAGAAGCTTTTTCATTTTGTGAGCAACAAGTACGAAGTGCTAGTTGGTTTATACATGTTCATATCTGTGATTCTACTTAAGATAGAAATACAGTTGTTTTTGCATCAGAAAATTGTTGTAAAAAAATTGGGAAATTTTGGTTTAAGAAAACGAATTTAAAAAAAAATGTCACTTGCTAGGTTTTGATTTTGGACATCCGAATTATCGGTGTGGTATTTTCTGCAGGCGTATTATGAGCAATTTTTAAAAATCATGCAAGTTCCAGGCACGCCGTACACTGCCTGGCTGAATTACGTATCATCGCAGATGTAAAACTTTTAGTTGAAAATTTTTAGTCAGTACGTAAACTTTTAGGTTGTACCCTCTCTTTAAACATATTAATCTATGACTGGTTTAGCGAACTGACTGACTGGGAGTAGTCCATAATACGAATTTGCCAGACAGTTCAATTCACGACGTAACCTGCCTGGAAATAAAATCTCTTAATACGGCCGCTGGTATCCAAAACTCAAGCAAATAAGCAGAGAATCTTGTGTGATATAGCCATGAAAAATCAATTTTTCTTTTTCAGATCAATGCAATCATCAGTGCCATTAGCTTTGGATGCATTAATATGTCTATCAAAGGACGAATACCCAGAGGTTTCTGAATATTGTACAAACGCTATAAATACATATTTCACTAATATATCAGATCATAGCAAAGGAGAAGCGTTGGACGCGCTGTGTGATAATTTTTTTGTAACTTTGACTAGTCTACCGAGAGTTATGAATAATATTGGTAAGTTATAAGTCTAATATTCCCTGTTATATAGTATGTTTTAAATTTTGTCCCGACGTTTCGGAGACTTTTTACATTGACAAATACACGCGTATAAATGCGTAAAAAGTTTAGTAAGTTTTAAGTTTTTTTTTATATTCATGGACATTTCACACAACGACCTCTGGTCCCAAGCTAAGCTTATATGCTTGTGTTATGCGTACCAGAATACGGATAGAATACATATACTACTTTTCTTTTGTAAATACATACTTATAATATATATAAACACTCAGACGCAAAACAAACATTTGTATGACAATTAGAAGAACCCGTTACCTCTTGACCGGCAGTCCGTTACATGAACCACTCAACCACGAGGCTCGTCAACGTTATACATAGTTTAATATGTCCACTGCTGGACAACGGTATTTTAGGAGGATTATATGTCTACTACTGCGATTATTCGGAGAGCTGTCATATTAAGATAGAAAATTATATTTTTTTTTAGTATTTTTCCCATATTAAAAGTTAAAACGGGACTCGATGCCCTATCCGTCCGTCTTTTTCCAGGCCTTATCTCAGGAACAATAATATTCAGATAGTTAAATTTTCGCAGAAGAATGCTTGAATATTGCCTCAAACTACAAAGAAGTTTATTATTATAAAACAAAGTCGTTATTAAGTCGTTTATATATGAGCTTATATTTTCAAAACTACGCAACAGATTTTGATGCGGCTTGTTTTTAATAGATAAAGTGGTTCAAGAGGATGGCTTTTTTGTACAATTTGTTACTGTGTTTTTTGGGCTTAATAACTATTAAGGCGAGTGCAACCGCGGGCATTAGATAGTTGTTTTGTAATAAATAATTCACAATATTTTTTTTGTTTTCAGATTCAAATCGTAAGTTATCAACTCTAAACCTAGTCCACGGTTACATAGATGTATTAAGTAACACAAGTCGTCCACAGAAACTAACGTGTGCACTCAGCGTCTTAGAGAATGTACAATGTGTTTGTACTGCGCTAGCACATACAGCCGCTGCTAATCCTGGACTTACGTTACTTACACAACATGCTATTAGAGGTATGTAAATATTACCAATTAAAAACATTTTGTACTATTATAATTTAAATTCTATCTATACTCTATTGGTCTTATTCATAATGACTTATCGGAGTTTTAAAAGTTCGCTAAAATAGGTTCGCGAAAATTGCCAAAACTTGTTATTCATAGTAGTCTTTTTACGCTAAAACGTTTATTATCTCTCCGATAAAATCTCCGTTTAAAACTCCGATAAGTCATTATGAATAAGACAGTATATTTATACTATAATATAAAGTTAAAGAGTTGTTTATTTGAACATGCTAATCTCAGGAATTGAAAAATGCCTTTTGTGTTGGATAGTTCATTTATCAAGGAAGAATAGGATATTTAATATCACGCTGCCACCAATAGGAGTCAAGTATTAATGAAAACCTTTGCAAAAAAGGGATTTTTTTTTCTTATATAGGTTATTATTGATGCCTGAACATTGCGGTTTATCCGTTTGATAATAGAATAACTAAGCAATGACTTTTTCACAAACACCCCTAGATGGCGTTAGTGTCGAATTAGAAGTCGTGTTTGGTTGTTACCGGAGGGTCAATTTTCTCTTTTTTTTCTCCTACTTCCACCGCAAACAGCATAATGAATAAATAAATGATTTTATTTATAGTGTAATTATTTATTTTTATATCGTGAATTCACTGATAAATATGTAAAACACTCGTCAAATAAAATTACATTTAATACACTTATAATCGAATATTTTGACAAAAAAAATTTAATTTATATCAGAATAAAAAAAATTATTTATATCAGAATCTCGACAGTATTTTTTTATAAAATTGCCTCTTTCAGATATGAACTCAGCTCCTCCCACAAATTCCCCATGGTGTAAACTTCGTCATTTGGACAACGAAGCTTGTGAGCGGAGATTCCAAGATATTTGTAGACTTTTAGGTGAAGCGGAGTGCGCTGACCTAGTGTTGGACAGATTGTTGGAATTATTTCATCAAACTAGAAATGCAGAACTTGTGTATATTATGAATTGGATGTGTACAGGTATATCACTCGGGACAATCATTGTGTGAGATATTCATAAATGTCATACAAATGTTTGTACTGCATCTGGGTGTTTTCTATGTATTATAAGTATGTATTTACAAAAGAAAAGTAGTATATGTATTATATCTGTATTCTGGTACCCAAAAGACAAGCTTATAAGCTTAGCTTGGGACCAGAAGACGTTGTGTGAAATGTCCGTGAATATTTATTATACTTATCATCATCTTAATCCTCCTGCTTTTATCCCAATGTTTGGAGTCCCCGTTATAATAAGTATAGTTGCTTGTGTATATGATAGCACTACGTTTATAGAAGGAGAGAATAAAATAACGAGTGGTGCGTGATTAGTTTTAAGCGACGTGCGTCCAGTGCAATAATGATTTATTGACTGCCGTAGATCGTATGATCGCGGTCGATGCGAGTAGTATCAACAGGTGGTTGAAATTTCACTATATAAAATAATGCAAGATTTAAGATTTTTGTTGGTTTGTTTGTTGGGTGTAAATTGCATATAATTTAATGAAATAAATTAAGTAGTACGCTACGCTACATAAGTATCTAAAAATTCCTTTCTTTACTCATGATCCCTTTTTTAAATAATTAATTTCATAACTAATGATGAAGCCAAAGTCTCTGCCTTCCCTTTTATGAGGAAAAGGCGTGATATTATAATGATGATAATGTTGTATATTTTTTCAGCTCCAAATTCATCCGAGCACCTAATAAGACGTATACTAAACACGTATATTGAGGAAGATGTATGGTATTTACCGTTAGATGTATGTAATATTGAACGTCCACTCACTGAACATGATACATTAGATGTTAACATATACAATCCAAGATCATGGCATATTGATAATGTACCCGGTAAGTTTTTTATATAAATATTAGCTGACCCGGCAAACTTTGTTTTGCCATACAAATGTCAGGGGGTAGACAAATAATTAGTAGTAGACAAATAATGTAAGCTATCCTATCTTTCAAGTTGGGCCGAATCGCACACGGTGTGCTAATCAAATTTAAAATAAGCTAGTAAATAAATAATAAATAACTTAAAATTATTATTTTTAAGTTTTATCACAAGAGGTCAGACCCTATTTTTGGGATTCCACTGTTGCTATTTATCTCTCTGTTACCAGCCTGTATCTCAAGAATGGTTACAGTTAGACTGTTGAATTTTAACAAATTCTAAAATATCCAGTACACAGTAAAAAAAAAATTTTAAAATTAAAAAATTGATGGTGTAAATAATATCATTCGGCAATGTTTACTGATTTCTTACTTTGTTATAAAAACTGTATACAGTTTTTATAGTTTTTACAGGAAGACCTATGTCCAATTAGTTTTTACAGACTCTAAAGACTTTATTATTATGAATGTTTACAATGAAATAGGTAAATAATCAAAATACACCATAGTAATTTATTAATTTAGCAATTGACTTGCTATGCTTTTTACTTAATAAATTAAATTGTAGTGGAAAATGTGATCACCGCAAGCGGGACTTAAACCCACGACCTCGGAATTCCGTTCCATAGCTCTGCTAACTGAGCTCGTTGTAGTCGTGCTAACAGTAACCAATTTGACCACCACAATGTCACTCGGTTGAGTCTACATCGTATTTTTTATGTACAAGGCCATCTATCGAGAATGTTTTGCAATGTAGACTCAATCGAGTGACATTGTGGTAGTCAAATTGGTTACTGTTAGCACGACCGCAATAAGCTCAGTTGGCAGAGCTATGGAACGGTATTCCGAGGTCGTAGGGTCAAATCCCGCTTGCGGTGATCACTTTTTCCACTACAATTTAATTTATTAAAATACACCATAGTTGTTTTCATTTTAGATAGGTTAAATTTCGCCACAGAATTGGCCTCATTATGTATGTTCCTTTAACAGATTTATATGAAGGTGCAGTTGAGACTCGATATACAGATATAAGTTACGCGAAGCCTCGAGTACGAGCATTGGAAAGTCGTTCAGAGACCACATTGAGTGAAGCACAACGCAATATGTTACTGTCCTGCTTACTCACTGAGGGTATAGGCGTGATGGCTGCCAGGCTCAATGAGAAGTACCAGCCTTATTTATTGAAAACGTTATGCTTGGTACTTGAGAGAGTTGGTAAGTTATTTTTTATAGTAATACTTATTCTATGTTGATTACTCAAGCAAAAATAAACTGGAATATGCATTGATAAGGTCAAAAACATTTATATTTGACGAATTCAGTGGTTCATGTAAAGGACTGTCGTTCGTGAGGTTGCAGATCCGATTCCCGCCCGGGATAACCATTTGTATGATATAATATTTTCCAACACTTGCGCGACTCATTTGTTTAAATAAAACTACTTTTTACGGATTTATACGCGTCTAAATCCGTAAAAAGTAGTTTTATTTAAACATTTGTATGATATTTATAATTTTCATACAAATGTTTGTACTGTGTCTGGGTGTTTTAACTGTTCTTTCTCAAACTCTAACCTAAGTATAAAATTTCATTAAAATCAGTTTAGTAGTTTTAGCGTAAAATTTTCTTTGTTCCTACGGACTCTTAACATTACTCATCATGGTTTTCATAAGGTTTATCCATAAAAAACTAAGATTTTAAATACCAAAATATACCCAAATATAACCAAAATTCTGTAGAACAATAATTATAGAAATGTTAACCTGTCATAGTCTTCAATTTTATCAACAATCACATTCACACACACACACACACACACACACACACACACTCACACACACACAAACACTCAAACTATTACACACACCTTTGTTCTTCACTGCATGCTGCATGATCTTATTTAATTGATATGCGTTACAAAAATACCTATCTACAATGTATATGTATTAAGGGCCTACATCAATATTATCGTATATCATCGCCGACACGTGCATATTAACACAGCCAGTAGGCACAGAAAATGAAGAATTAGGGATACTTTTCCTATTTACTCAAAATCTACTAAATATATTTTAATTCTGATTTACGTGTTTCTATATATAATAGTTACTTATGTTTTTAAAGTTATTTCATTAGTTAATACGCGATAATAGACCGACAAATGAAAAAAATAAAAATTTTGAGAGGTTGTTTCGCCAAGATTTTCTATCGAGAAAACTTTTTTCAATCGTGTTTCTGAGTTGATGCGATCCTAGATCATATATTGAAAAAACATATACTTAAAAATTAGAGCTCTAGCCATTCAATCTAAAGAAACAATGAAAACTTCGTACATAGAAAAATGCACGAAGCTATTTTGGTATCGTCTTAATAGTACTGCTTACACAATATGTATTCAATATGTGCACTAGCCAATCATAGGGGGTCAGGGACTGTATCCTAAACACAGGCTAAATTCTTAGCCTAGTTAGGTAATGCAGGACCGCACTCGCATCTCTGTACTTATGAAAAATTTTTTGTAATATTCACAAACAGTTTTTGTAAACAGCTGTATCTACTGTACTACTAAAAATCTTGTATTTTGAGAAATAAAGAATTTATTATATTATTATTAAATACCTAAAGTTTCCTATGTTTTAGTAATATATTTTTTGTTTATTTGTTTAGGTAGTAAATATGAAATGCTTCACCTGTCCGGTTTGAAGAGTATTCACGCGATAGCTGGCGCCTGCGGACACAAGTCTGTACCGGAACTTGTCAAATGTAATGCGGACTATTTCACTAATCAAGTCACTGTTAGACTTAAAAAGGTAACTATATTAATAATAGCAGCCCTTTTAACAGAGACCTAGTTTCTGACGCTTTACAAGAGCTTGTATAACATACCAACTTGAAATAAAAAAAATTGTACTTTGACTTTAAATGACTTACAAAATGAGGGTGGGTCCCTATCGGCTTTTTAACAAGCTTTTATTAATTGGGATTGTTCATAATTTTTTACCTGCTGTTTTTATATTTTTTTTACAAAATATAGACTATTTTAAGCAACTAATTTCAATATTATTTAAATATTCGCTATATAGATTTTTTTTAAATACTTAAAGATATTATTTTAAATGTTGTGACGTCATCGTTATACGCAGTCTTTGTGTTGCCTTTTCCTGATACACATAAGACAGATTGCAATACATCTTTTCAAAGTTGCCATGTTGATATAATAGACCAATTTCAACTCCACCCCAGAGTAGTATATCCCTAAGAACGCCTTAACAATTTAAGTCCTTTATTTCAAGGGCAAATAGAGATCATATGCTTTTTTGGAAAAATAATAGCTAATATAGCAAATTTTCCGAAAAAAACAAGTGGATCATGATCAGAAACTATTCACCGAAATGGTTTTCGAATTAAGAGTTTAAAAAAAATATGAACCATGCCAATTCGGTACATATCCATCAATGTATTGATCTATGTGACGGAATCTTTGAAAACGATTTTCTACTACTTGCAATTTTGAAATACATACTCGTATTATAGACAGATGAATATGCATATAACTTTAAAAAATATTCAGTGTTTTTAAAGGTGTTTTTTAGTTTTTGATCTAAGAAAATTTTAGGGATCGAAATGTAAAATCGGTTAGGTAATTTATGTATGTTTATTGACTTTGTATAGTTTAGAGTTAGATTAAAGTGTCTTTATTTAAATCTATACAACACCAATTGACCTCTCTCTCAGTCAAATACATTCTAATCCATCCCAAGGTTGCTGGCAGAGATCGCATTAGCGATAAGGCCGCCCATTTCTACAATAATATTAAGGGTAATAATGTAATTTTGTTTCTTTGTGTATTGGTGTACAAATAAAGAGTTATCTATTTATCTATCTATCTAAAAAGAAGCCCTATTACTGAGACGTCACTGACTGTCTGTTTATCACTAGGGGCTCAAGTCTGCTATTACAATGTTGTTATAATGATCAGTCATTGACGCCATAATGGCGTCATTTGTGACAAAAAATTAATAATAGGCTACCAAACTTAGATAAAATTCGCCATTATGCAATCGGTGACCGATCATTATGACATTGTAAAAGCAGACTTGGGCCTCAGGCTATATCTCATCATCGTTATTAGCCAGAGGGTTGAAATTTTTGCAGATGATATATTATTATTTACTTGTTGCCTAACAACAAGTAAAAAAAAGAATATTATTATAAACTGGCTGTTGCCGCGGGCAAAATTTGCGCCACCCTGCCCTGACGCCCAATAATTTTCTCTTCCTAAATCTCGATTGTGGTAGCTAACAGAGATAGCAAGGATAAAATATCGTACTACCCGTAAAAAAAAGATGTAACAGAACTTGCGTCAAAAATTTCATACTTATTTATCAAAAAAATCACTTACTGCTTTCTTCCAGTAATAGTACGATATTTTATCTTTGTTACCTCTGTTAGCTACCACAATCGAGATTTTGGAATGGAAAATTATTGGTCGTCTCGTCATAATAAAGCTACTCACGGAAAATCAGCTTGATAGTAATCAAGTGAAAAAATGTACTACGGATCCCGTACTAATAGGATTATATCGGTATAACGACTATATACAGTACAGAATCCTTCCTGTACTAGTTCAACTCGCAGCTGGCCGGTTTTTAGGGTTCCGTACCCAAAGGGTAAAAACGGGACCCTATTACTGAGACTTCACTGTCCGTCCGTCCGTCCGTCTCTCACCAGGCTGTATCTCAAGAACGATGATAGCTAGACAGTTGAAATTTTCACAGATGATGTATTTCTATTGCCGCTATAACAACAAATACTAAAAATAAAATAAAATAAATATTTAAGGGGGGCTCCCATACAACAAACATGATTTTTTTACCGTTTCTTGCTCGATACTAATAATGTTGACAGGTAGACGCTTTAACTATTCACAGAATATTTGGTTCTATAACGTGCCTTATGTTGCATAGATAATGGTACGGAACCCTTCGTGAGCGAGTCCGACTCTCACTTGACCAATTTTTGATTTAATTCCATAACTCTTTTATTTTAGGCTTGGAATTGTCAGTCGGCGTTACAGATTTTATCAGTAGTCATGGAGTACAGTGATTCCAACATATTGAATTATTTGTATGGAATCGTTCAAGATGTAAGTATGTGTTCAATATTGTTTATTCTTCTTATTATTTATTACCATAATAATAAGGTCTCCCACCACATTTATTTATTCATTAAAATTCTCAAATGGCCTCTGCATGTTGGACCCATGTCCCCATGTATGCCTTACAAAGGACAGGGTATTTATTATAATAGAAATATACCCGTGACTGCAAAAGTGAGAAACAAATAATAATCATAATTAGTGTGAAATTGAGTACAAAGGATGTAAAAATAAATAGAATACAAAAAGTTCTCCAAAATCTGAATCTTACAACTCAAATTGAACTATAAATTTGACCGGCCCTGTGCTTCTGTAATAGGCTGTATATTACTTAAAATATTTGTAAACTATACCGAAATGTCTGCCTCAAATTACAAGTTTTTAAATATTTTCCTTATATCACCACTATATAGGTTTGGTTTACGCTAAATTTCAAGTCGCTAGAGCAAAGGTAAGTAACCTCTAGGTTTTGATTACAAAGCGTAAGTCTAAGCCGCTCAAAAATGGTCTTCTAATTACGTAGTTTTAAAAGGTTGATTGTTTATTTTGCAGTTAGGAACTGAATTAATGTTTTATGTTGATATCTTTAGCTGTTGCTGAGTAAAAAACGTTTGACAGATGGTTTAGACAGACAGACGAATGAACCTATAAGGTTCTTTGTACAATACTCTAAAAGTAGACTTATGTATAATTTTTTCCCAGGTTCTAGTCCAAAGCTGTGATAAATATTACGAGAGAGACTTACACGCGTATTTACAAGTATTTGTGACATTCCTCGAATGTATTCGTAAATGGTACATGATAGCTCAGCGGGCGCCCTCTAGCGAAGACGACGAGTTGATAGACTTACTTGCGGACATAAGGGACTTTCTAGATAACGATGAGGAGGCTGAAAGATTGCTGAGTAACGCTGAGTTTGAAAAAGATAATGGTAAGAGTGTAGAAGAATTGTATAAAGAAGATATTAAAAGAAGAAAAAAAGAAGAAGAAGATATGAATTATGATGATAGTGTTACAAGTAAGTTTTAATATATTTTTTATTGAATAAGCTGTTGGCCACAACTTCATACGTGTAATATTTGAAATAAACACCAAAACAAAATATACAAAATACCATCCTTTTGAACCACTCGTATCTATTAAAAAGTAGCTCATCAAAATCCGTTGCGTAGTTTCGAAGATTTAAGCTTGCAAAGGAACATACATACAAAAATAATGACATATTTTGACATGTATTTTTGCTCTAATATTATTTAAAACATAATTTTTAATACCTAATGTACCTGATAATTCTTGCCCATATAAACATTACTTACATACAGACAGACAGGCAGACAGACAGACAAAAATTTTACTGATTGCATTTTTGGCATCAGTATCGATCACTAATCACCCCCTGATAGTTATATTGAAAATATATTTCATGTACAGAATTGACCTCTCTACAGATTTATTATAAGTATAGATAAATGACTATTTGAGTATTAATAATTTCGTTTAATAAGTAATAAAGATTTACAAAAATAGCTACAAATATATATTGCAGATTTTATACTTAGCTCCAATTGGTTTATTATTCTGAGATTCAAACCCAAAACATTAAGGGCCTACATCAATATTATCGTATATCATCGCTGACACGTACATATTAACACAGCCAGTAGGCACAGAAAATGAAGATTTAGGGATACTTTTCCTATTTACTCAAAATCTACTAAATATATTTTAATTCTGATTTACGTGTTTCTATATATAATAGTTACTTATGTTTTTAAAGTTATTTCATTAGTTAATACGCGATAATAGACCGACAAATGAAAAAAATAAAAAATTAGAGACGTTTTTTCGCTAAGATTTTCTATCGAGAAAACTTTTTTCAATCGCGTTTCTGAGTTTATGCGATCCTAGATTATATATTGAAAAAACATATACTTAAAAATTAGAGCTCTAGCCATTCAATCTAAAGGAACAATGAAAACTTCGTACGTAGAAAAATGCACGAAGCTATTTTGGTATCGTCTTAGATAAAAGATTAATAGACTTTTAGATTGATTTATTAATTTTTGCAATTGACTTGCTATGCTTTTACTTAATAACCAAAATTATTGTGGAGAAAATAATCACCATGGATGAGACTCGAACTCACGACCTCAGAATACCGTTCCGTCGCTCTACCGACTGAGCTATGATGGTTCCTGTACATGTTTACCAAATCTTCCACTAAAATTTGTGATTATTTTTTCTACTATTATTTAGTTTATTGAATTTTTATTTTCAGAGGAAAAGCCGCCATTACCCCAATATGTAACAGTCACAGTAACAATTATTAAACGATGTTTAAACTACATAGTGACGTCACAAAGAGATAATTGTATATTGTCATTACAAATATTAAACACAGGGTTCCCAATATTGAGAGGTTATGATGATGAACTGTTGCCACTCGTGCATCAAACCTGGGCCCCTCTAGTTACCAAGTTCGAGGCAGATCATGGTATTATGAGACGAGCATTTGATCTATTAGTTACTATGGCGGAGTTGTCTAAAGATTTTATAAGGAGTCGGGCTGTTAAGTAAGTTCAATTTGTTTATGATAAACAAATACATTTTTATTTAAAAGTAAAGATATAGCGAGCTTCGTGGTTTTCTGTTGATGAGTTTAGAAACAATGATAAAATTATGTAAAATAACGATATTGAACTTACATAAAATTTTCACCGTAATACCGATATATTATGTTGACCTGTACTTAATTAATTAATTATAAATAATAAAATAAATAATTAATATTCACGGACATTTCACAAAACGTCCACTGGTCCCAAGTTAAGCTTATATGCATGTGTTATGGGTACCAGAATACGGATAGAATACATATACTAGTTTTCTTCTGTAAATACATATTTATAATACATAGAAACACCCAGACGCTAAACATTTGTATGACATTTATAAACATTACACAAATAATTGTTCCGTGTGGGAATCGAACCCGCGACCTCGTGATAGGTATTCCGTTACGTGAACCACTAGACCACAAAGCCTGTCCAGCTCAGCTCATGCTTAATCTTTTTTTATAGTTTTAATACTAACGGTCTTATTCATAATGACTTATCGGAGGTTTAAAAGTTCGCTGAAATAGTCAAAACTTGTTATTCATAATAGTCTTTTTATGCTAAAACGTTTATTATCTATCCGATAAAATCTCCGTTTAAACCTCCGATAAGTCATTATGAATAAGGCCTTAAATATATATTTAATGGTTTAAACAGACAAGTACTACCACACATATACAAATTCCTAAAAACATCATCAACGGAGAGTCACTTGAAGGACGTAGGGTCGTGTTACCGCACGTCTCAGTCGTATAGTCTACAAGTGACTGTACTGGCGGGACTGGCGAGACTGGTCACACATCTACAGCTTGATGATGATGACCTGGAGGCAGCCATGACCAGCGTTGATCCATATTTGTCTAATAAACAACCAAGACCTTTACAAGTGAGTTGAGATTCTTCTATTATCCTAATCCTAATAATATTTTATAAATGTGCCAATCGTTTAATAAGGTTAAAATATACCCAAGATGGGACGGGCCTCGTGGTGTAGCGGTTCTGGTAACGGACTGCCGATCAAGAGGCCGCGGGTTCGATTCCCGCTCGGGACAATCATTTGTGTGATTTTTCTAATTGTCATACAAATGTTTGTTCTGCGTCTGGGTGTTTCTATGTATTATAAGTATGTATTTACAAAAGAAAAGTAGTTTATGTATTCTATCCGTATTCTGGTATACATAACACAAGCATATAAGCTTAGCTTGGGACCAGAGGACGTTGTGTGAAATGTCCATGAATATTTATTATTATTTATTATTATTAAGAGTCAATGGTTTAATACCCAAGAGCCGTCACCTAGAGAGGCTCGCGTTAGGTCGTTGGGTCAAGAGTCTAATGCGGAAGGCCGTAATACTGGACACGGCCCGTATTGTGAGGAGGTTCCTCTCTCTGGAACCTTGACCGCCGGTAGCTTAGCACCCATACCCGCTGCCGGTCGGTGATTTTTATTAGGGTTCCGTACCCAAAGGGTAAAAACGGGACCCTATTACTGAGACTTCGCTGTCCGTCCATCCGTCCGTCCGTCCGTCTGTCACCAGGCTGTATCTCAAGAACGGTGATAGCTAGACAGTTGAAATTTTCACAGATGATGTATTTCTATTGCCGCTATAACAACAAATACTAAAAATAAAATAAAATAAATATTTAAGGGGGGCTCCCATACAACAAACATGATTTTTTTTACCGTTTCTTGCTCGATACTAATAACGTTGCCTTATGTTGCATAGATAATGGTACGGAACCCTTCGTGCACGAGTCCGACTCGCAATTGACCAATTTTATTTTATATTTTAAAATGTATTTTTATTTCGTAATTTTACATTTAAAAATGTAATTTATAAGAGAAATAAATGAATAAGAATTATAAATGTGAAAGTTTGTGAGTTTGGATGTTTGTTACTCTTTCACGCAAAAACTACTGAATATATTAATGAAACTTTACAATAATGTAGCTTATACATCAGAATAATATATAGGCTACTTTTTATCCTGAAAGAATGCAATGTTCCCGTGGGATAATAAAAAAATAACAGATTTTTTATTATTTTTTACCACGGGGCACAACTAGTATTATTATACGTTTTATTTATTTTTACAATGATAGTTCCGGTTTTCCTTGAATAAGTGGCTTTTTTACATTTAAATTAATTAAAGCGAAAATATTAAATAAATATTCATTGACATTACACACAACGTCCTCTGGTCCGAAGCTAAGCTTATGATTATGATGAAATCTTATAGGAGTAAGATTTATACAATGACTATTTATTGACCATAACTTTAAAAAAAAAAATTATAAAACCCTATTAAACCACTCTATTGTCCGTGTGGTGACGGATTAAGAATACAAGTGTCACTACCCCATCTCCTCCCAAGGGTGCTGTAAAAGTCAGCTAAGGGATACTGCACACAGATAACATCCTCTGTGAGAGACAGAAAACTCGAAAATAAACCCTGTGCCAACACGCCTGGTCAGCGCGGCACAGTAGACCGTAATCCCTCCCAAAGCGGAGGAGGCTCGTGCCCAACAGTGGGACGGAAACGGGCTGAAGAGAAACCACTCTATCTATTAGAAAAAACCGTATCAAAATATGTTGTGTAATTTAGATGGTTTAAGCTCACATATGGACTAACATACAAAAATAACGTCTTTTGTTTTATTATAAGTAAATATAAACCCTGTGCCAATACGCCTGGTCAGCGCGGCACAGTAGACCATAATCCCTCCCAAAGTGGAGGAGGCTCGTGCCCAACAGTGGGACGTAAATATGAACGCTTGTCACTATTATTAAGAAAAGAAACGAATGTAAAATAGATAATTGAATGGAATGATTGTTAACCACTAGAACCAACAAAATAAATGAAACTAGATTAAATTGAGACTAGAATCTCCCTAACAAACTAATGTAAGATTAAATGATAAATAAATACAGATGCATGCTAAAAAAAAAAGGTCAAGTGCGAGTCGGACTCGCGCACGAAGGGTTCCGTACCATTATCTATCCAACATAAGGCAACGTTATTAGTATCGAGCAAGAAACGGTAAAAAAATCATGTTTGTTGTATGAATAAAATATTATTATTTAATATTTAATATCTATTTTATTTTATTTTTAGTATTTGTTGTTATAGCGGCAATAGAAATACATCATCTGTGAAAATTTCAACTGTCTAGCTATCACCGTTCTTGAGATACAGCCTGGTGACAGACGGACGGACGGACGGACAGCGAAGTCTCAGTAATAGGGTCCCGTTTTTACCCTTTGGGTACGGAACCCTAAAAAGGTCCCTGATCACGTCAGGGGAGATTCGCGGGTAGGACACTGGCGACCGGACAAAAAAACAAAATGAACGCTGGTGAAAAAAAGTGAAGATAAAATTTGGAAAGCAATTAGCTTAGTTTGGGACAAGAGGACACTGAAATGTTAGTGTTTATTAATTTTATTTATTGGTTACACAGATATCAGCGGTGGATTTCTTCAAAAGAATTTTAGACTATGAATATGGAAGTGCATGGTTTCATCTCAGAGAGTTTTGTAATAACCAGCAGATATTCCTACCTCCGCCCAATGAGGCGATTCCATTAGAACATGTACTGGGGACTCCATATTACCCCGGCGA
The DNA here is from genome assembly GCA_916999025.1 of Orgyia antiqua. Taxonomy (NCBI): domain Eukaryota; kingdom Metazoa; phylum Arthropoda; class Insecta; order Lepidoptera; family Erebidae; genus Orgyia; species Orgyia antiqua. Next base: position 2,816,972 of record OU779867.1, read on the forward strand.
TCCTGACTGTCGAATTAATGTTGCGTTAATATTTAATTTAATAGTCACTTAATAAATCTCTAATTAATATATAAAATCATGTGTTTTATTATAAAAATGCAGAGATCCGTAGAAGGACCGGTGTGTACGACATAGCCCAAAGAGTTAGCACGCTGAAGTGGCAATGGGCAGGCCAGGTCCTCGAGTGGCGACCACGAACCGGACGACGCAGCGTGGGGCGGCCCCCAACAAGGTGGACTGACGATATCGTCAAATACGCCGGGGGCCGCTGGATGCAGTTAGCGCAAGACCGCGTGTTGTGGCGTTCTATGGGGGAAGCCGATGTCCAGCAGTGGACTGAAAAGGGTTGATGGATGGATTGTGTTTTATTTTGTCGGAGAGTTCGTACGCATGGAATTTAGAATTTTTTTCCTATTTTTACAATATTTTTCACTGATGCTTCGCTCCTATTGGTAGCAGCGTGATGTTATATAGCCCTCCTCGAGAAATGTACTATCAAACACAAAGAATTTTTCATTCGACGAGCCTCGTGGTCGAGTGGTTCATGTAGCGGACTGCCGATCAAGAGGTCGCGGGTTCGATTCCCGCTCGGGACAATCATTTGTGTGATTTTTCTAATTGTTATACAAATGTTTGTACTGCGTCTGGGTGTTTCTATGTATTATAAGTATGTATTTACAAAAGAAAAGTAGTTTATGTAGTCTATCCGTATTCTGGTACTCATAAAACAAGCATAATAAGCTTAGCTTGGGACCAGAGGACGTTGTGTGAAATGTCCATGAATATTTATAAATCGGCCCAGTGGTTCCTGAGATTAGCGCATTCAAACAAACAAGCTTTATAATATTTGTATAGATTTTAAGTTGTAAAATATAAGAAGAAATGTTCTCGTATCACTTTTAATGGGGCGTCCATTAATTACGTGAGGTGTTCTAGGGGCGGAGGGGTCAAGCTAAATCTTTCCAAATCTCACTTAGGGGCGATTGTCTTAGCAAATATCACGTAATTTTTTTTCTAGCAAAATGATGAAATGACAAAATGTGATAAATTACGGTAATATTGACAAATATACTAGTCTTTGCTAGTCTTAAATAAAAATAATAGAGTTAGTTGTACATATTTTTGTTTTTTCCAACATCCATTCCATCCAACATGTTTACAGCCAAAACGTAAATTTTTAAAAAACGCGTGAGATTAAGGGAGTGGGGAGGGGGTTGAGGAAAATCTTATTAAACCTTACCAAAGGGGGAGGGGAGCCCGCAAAATTCTCAAAAATGCCTCACGTATATAATGGACGCCCCCTAAGACTTTTTACGGATTTAAAAGCGTATATTTTTGTTGTAAATCTAGCCCAAGGTTAGATTATTAAAATGCCTGCAGTCATTTTTATCGGTACATGCAATTACGCGTATATAAAATGGGTGTTTGGAATTTTACCGCATTTATTAAAATAGTAATTATTAAATCAAGTATTATTTAATGCAAATAAGTTACATCCTTTTATCGGACGTTGCCGATTTCACTGGCAATCAATGGCTAATAGGTACTTATATAATTACTAATCGGTATAAAATTTTTATACATATGCATGTAATTGGTAGACCGTTTAGATGCACTGTGGTTAACCGATTCAATTTAAATACATGTTAGAAACAAATGAAGGCCAATATTAATTTAAGTCGTCTGTAACTTAATGAGAAATTAAGTCGACAAATTTATCTAAAGGCTTAATGTTATCGACATGCAAACGAGTTACATTTGCTATACACTGAGCAAAACTGTTTCTTCTTTCGGCCACGTCTTCAGCTCTAGCTGCAGCTAACACCAAACTAACACGTCTTCCCAAATCCTTATCTATTAACGTAAGTATGCGTAAAGTTTTCATTTCTACGTCTTTAGTAACAGTTACTAGTTGTCGCCCTAAATTATTCGCAATTCTTTGCCTATGCTCATCATTATCCACAATTTCATTGTAAAACTCTGCCATTGGTTGTAAATCGACAGCATTTCTGTTATAAACCATTATATTATCTTTTGGACGAGCTTCGTCCACGTAGGGCATCGGTCCGTTAAAGGAGTTAGGGAAATAATTGGGCGCTTCTCTCATATTATCATCCACAGGCGCGCTTCCATCACGATTGTAAACATTCCTGTAAAGTGGAGCGTTTACTAGTATATTATCAAAGTTAGCTCCCAATCGGTAGTTCTGGATGTCAGCATAAAACAACTTACGTGCCCTGAACACATGATCAAGTGGACCAGTAATACCAGGCACTAAATTGTCTGGAGAATAGGCAGCTTGTTCGACATCTCCGAAATTATTGTCAACACGTCGATTCAAAACCACGCGACCAACGTTAACTGTCTTGTATGTACCTCTTTTCCATAATCTCGTCACATCAAAGGGATCGTAATCAACTTTCAGTAAGTCTTCCTTCGTTAATATATCAATTTCTAGTCTCCATGAAGGATAGTCTTTGGCTGCAATTGCATTATATAAATCTGTATTGAAATAATCAGGATCTTGAGTACCGATCGCCTGAGCCTGAGCATTTGTTAGATTAAACAAGCCTGTTTCGGTTCTAAAATTGAATTTTACGTAATATACGTCGCCATGTTTGTTGTATATTTCGTAGGTATGTATAGGAAAGGCATCCATTTTTCTGTATCCATCCGGGATTCCCAAATCAGACGCTAACCATATTAGTGTGTGCAATACGTCTGTGAAGTTATTCAAAAAGTCCCACAGTGTCGTCGCGTCCCTGAGGTCAGTGCGCGGGTTCCTTTTAAAAGCATGAACCAAATGTGGGAATATAATTGGATCTTTGTAGAAGAAGATGGGCAGATTCAAACTTATCAAATCTAGATTACCCTCTTTGGTGTAAAATTTGAATGCTGCAGCCTTGGTTTCTCTACTAAGGTCTGTACCACCGATGTTTTGTATAACTGAAGAGAATCTAGCGGCCAGTGGTGTTTTTTTACCGATTCCGTTGAAAACATCAGATTTAATGTATTTGGAAACATCGTGCGTCACCTCGAAATATCCGAATGCACCAATACCTTTAGCGTGAACGATACGTTCAGATATTCTTTCTCTGACATGATGTGAAGTGAAACGGAAATGGTTTTTATGTCCAAAAATATCAGTATTTAGTGTTGTCGTATCTCTTATATCTAATGGCTCCCCGCTAACTTTAGTCAGTACACCGATTGGCTTCTGAAAATGAAAAACGGGTTGTAAATTCAGGCGACAGTTTATTTTAAACTGTAAGATTATTTTTGATCTAAAACACTAATTGGTAGGGTCCTTGAATCTATAAACCTAACTACTGGAAACATGTATGGCATGTATTAGGATAAAAAGTAAACTATACTATGATCTCCAGGTCTATTGAAAGAGGGTTTAAGAGGGCACGATACCAAATTATGCTCCATACAAAAGTATGGGTATCGTATTTCCGTTTTTTCTTCGCGAAAGTTAAACCGATTTTAATAGTTTTTGCGTTATATTATAGATAAAGAGTATATCTATGCTTCTATCACTTTTTTTTCAAAACATAATAACTAAAAGAAATATGACGATCCGAAAAACCCACTTTTTTCGGTTTTCTTTAGATAAAGTTGCAGCATCTATCACAAAAATTTGGTAAAGTTTTACCACAAAAGAAAGTGATAGAAGCATATATATACTCTTTATCTATAATATAACGCAAAAACTATTAAAATCGGTTTAACTTTCGTGAAAAAAAAACGGAAGTACGAAACGTCTTTTTTCAAAGAATTTGTAGATAAAATGCGCTTCATCTATATTTTTCCCTTTCAGCGCAACGCTCGGAAATAGGGATAGCAATACCTAAGGCAAATACCTAAATGAGGAGTACAGTACCCTCTTAATTTTGGGTTCACCGTCCGTCGTAGCATTAGATAGTAATGGTATTGGCATCGATTTTTCCTAAATAAATCTAATGAAATAACTATAAAATTTATAAGAAAATATATAAAATAATTAATGATAACTAACTGGGTGTCGAAGTCTGAATTCAGGCAGCTGTTGAGATGCAGCGTCTAACTCGCTCACATTGCAGTAACCGCAACTAGCCACAATGTTGAAGAATACACACGAACAAAGATAAAATACAAGCTGTCGCATTGTGTACAGCGAGCAGAGTGTAACAGAATGGTTGTATTTCATCAATTTTGTCTAAAGGAAACTAATGTAATTGGAATAAAATTGATTGATATTAACCACACGCTAACTTGCAAAAAGAGGAATTAAACTACATAATTATAAATAATGCCTACACTTCTCCAAATAGCCACTTAATTTTACAAAATACCTATAGTGTGCCTTGCAGTTTCACCTGTATACTTGTTATCTTAAGAACTAGTGGTAAAAATAGATATTACCCTAACTTACAGCACACAGTTTCTTAGAAATCGGTCGAACCGTTTCGGTGGTGTTCAATAATCAATACGTCGACGCAATTCTTTTTTAAATAACGTGAATTTAACCTATTTTAGAAGTTTCTAACTCTTGCTTTGTAAATAGTTATGATTGAGCTAATCTCACTTTTACCAAAGGTGATAAAATATTTGCCATACTATCGACTTTTTAATTAAATACATACTAATATCATAAAGCGAAAGTTTGTTTGTTTGAACGCGCAAATTTCAGGAACTGCTGGTCCGATTTAAAAATTTTTTTCATTGTTGAATAGAACATTTATCGAGGAAGGTTATAGGCTATTATAACATCACGCTGCGACCAATAGAAGCAAAGTATCAGTGAAAAATGTTGCAAAAACGGGGAAAATTTTCTAAATTCCACGTGTCGCGTCAATGCGAAGTCGCGGGCAACAGCTAGTTAGTTTATATAGCTTATTGATTTATAACAAAATAGCATTTACCTCTATAGTGTAGGTAATTAACGATAATTATTTACCGCAACACCGGATGAGGCCTGGCCCCGTGCATTTATACAATTAAATAACTAAAACAAAAAATTGGCAGTAATTAATTTATTTTTTTTGCAAAACAAATACCCATATTACTTTACAGTACATATGTATATTACATCTATGTATTGCAACCACTCTCACATCTTAACTCAGTCTAATAACTTGCTGGTTTATTACAAAAACAATATGAAGTCAAACTGTTAAATATTTATGGTCTTATTCATAATGACTTATCGGAGGTTTAAAAGTTCGCTAAAATCGGTTCGCGAAAGTTGTCAAAACTTGTTATACTTAATAGTCTTTTTACGCTAAAACGTTTATTATCTCTCCGATAAAATCTCCGTTTAAACCTCCGATAACTCATTATGAATAAGACCATTTATCTATGATGAGATTACCATGTGATCTTTACTAACAAGTGCACCTGTCCCTTTCTGACTCGCTTATTTGTAATACCTTATTCTTGCAATAGTCAACAGGAAGAAACGAGATAGCACTATCTGTGAAGTGAGTTACTAAATATATGATTACTAGAAACAAGAACAACGATCAATCGATTTGACTGTATGTGCGGATTAATAAAATATATCAAAATTCAACAAATAGGTGCTGCACATGGTCCTTCGAGCCGGATTTTACATTTCAGCATTATATCGAATTAGAAGGACCACAATGTGCACGTGTGACCAAACGCAATATTATATTTAATATAGGTTAATATGTTATACTTCTATGTATCTATACGTGTCATTTATGTTTTTAGTAATTATACAATATTTAGCAAAAATTAACAAAAAAAAAACACGATGTGATTCAATACACTAATTAACTTTAAAACATTAAAAACTCTATCCACACCTATTTATTAATGAAATGGTAACATTCCAACACCATATGGAAACCATAAAACTGATATATTTAGGGATAAATTGATTTGTTCTAATTTTCTAATTATTAATAGAACGTTAAAAGTATTTTTAAAATAGTATATTTAACATAATTGTATTCTAATATTTCATAAGATATAATATGCTATAGATATAGAATTATTTAAACTGGTCTTAGCCTAAATTATACTAAAAGTTTTAGAATAGGATGTGAAAACACTAACTGCAAATTAGAAAAAAAATTGACAGAACTGATTTAAGATTATAGGCCTATTAAAATGTAAAATGGCCGAAAATAAACGTCACCCTCTACCTACAAAGCTGTTAATAAATTATACGAGTGTGGTTGCAAAGTATCCATTAATAACACGAAACAGTAACAAATTAACAGCATAAAACAAAATAATTGATAGATACAGTAAAACTTTTAACTTAAATGCTAAATAACAACTCATTGTGTGAGCAAATACTTTAAAAACAAAAAAAAATGGTGCTTACTTTAAAAATATTTGACAGCAACACCTCTGTGTTGCCAGTATATCGAGATGCTACTATAAATAGTAATTAATTGTGAATAAATAATAACGTTAGTTATATATGTCTACATATATTATTATATGTACAGTAATAAGGATAAAGCCAGGTTTCCACCGCGAGCGGAACGGACCCATTAATGACTTCGTTAAACTCGCAAACGCAAACTGCATACTTCTATTTCCACCAACAAATAGTCGGACGGAAAGAGCCGAGCGTGTAGAAAGAGTAGAAATGAGCTCGCTCAGTTCTAGGGAGCACCAACTCTTCGTTGGTGGAAACTCAAACCTATTTAATTAAAAAGGAGTCCGTTCCGCTTAACCATTTTCCGCACATTACCCTTTCGCAGTGGAAACCGGGCTTAATACATCCTCGAAGAAATGACGTATCGAATATTAAGAACTATGTTTTATTAAAATCAAAGGACTTTCTATTCTGGGCTTATGAAAGACATTTTAGTATAGAAAACTTGATGACAATTATTGTTTCAAAGTATCAGTATGTCGCAAGCCGTTAATTTTATCCCCTCATCCATTAATACTTTTACATTTAGAGGTTGACACTTCATACTAAGAGAAATGCTCCAACCATATTTATAACACGCTTATAATTATAATATTTTCTAACACTTGCGCGACTCATTGGTTTAAATAAAACCACTTGTCACGGATTTAGACGCGTGAATTTGGTTTAAGTTTTATTACAGGGTTTTACACATTACAGCTCAGTCTCACCCGTGACTATGGTGACTGCAAAGTCTCCAAAACGTCGGGCCAAAATTTAAAACAAATATACGCGTCTAAATCCGTAAAAAGTAGTTTTATTTAAACAGATGAGTCGCGCAAGTGTTAGAAAATATTATGTAGGTAATTAAAGTAGTCAGCCCGTAAATCATCGATCACAATCGATGCAACTCGGTCGAAAAGTCGAGAGTAAAGGTATTATTAACCTTTTTAATAATAATTAACGTGACTATAGTCCCGGTAATATTAACAAATTATGAGTTCGCGTAAGTTTAAAATGAGTAATTAAAATAGTTTAAATAAAAGTATAACGTATAAAGAAACAATATGCATGTAACTTTCTATGACGAAAAGCATAATATTCATATTGAACCCAAGAATATAGCATCAGGAGTAGAACAATACACACGCTGTTTTCTTTAACAAACATACTGTTATGTCGGCGGGATGCGGAGGTAACGCACACAATCACCTCACGCTCACTAAGAGACGCGACAGTGTCCGTACACAATCGAGTATGCACATTGATCTCGCAACTTTTTCAGCGGGGTTTGTCTTATAATATTAACTCCTATTTGATTAACGCTCAAAGGGTCTTATTCATAATGACTTATCGGAGGTTTAAAAGTTCGCTAAAATAGCTTCGCGAAAATTGTCAAAACTTGTTAATCATAATAGTCTTTTTACGCTAAAATGTTTATTATCTCTTCGATAAATCTCCGTTTAAACCTCCGATAAGTAATTATGAATAAGACCGTTAGTATTTAACAGTAATCCGATAATATCAAATTACTATAATATTAAACAAGAAATTCAATTTCTATTTTATTTTCACAATCATATTTAATACTTTCGTAGTTGAGTATAAGATATATTTTTATAGCTTGAGTAGGGAAATGTAAAAAGGCAACTACCCTCCACCAGACATTAATTTGAAAATTAGGTCGCCCAATAGATAGATACTTTAATTTAAGTTTACGCAGTTTTTATCTCGATAGTTTTAAAGGAAATTGGTATAACATAATGGTTAATTATGTCCATAAATTATCAATGTACAGAGTTTTTATTTTAGCATAATGTATTAAGGGCCTACATCAATATTATCGTCGACATGTACGAGTACATATTAACACAGCTAGTAGGTATATAAAATGAAGAATTAGGGATATTTTTTTGTTTACTCAAAATCTACTAAATATATTTTAATTCTGATTTACGTGTTTCTATATACAACGTGTTGCAGAAAGGTGTAGTCATATTTTAAGGTTGCATTGGATAGGCCTCAAATATTTTAAATATTACAGTTACAAATAGAAAAATACAGTTTGTAAATTTTTTCTTGTTTATAGCCGACTATTAAATAACTACCAGGAACGCATCAATTATGAGATGTTTACGGTTTATTGAATGCGATTGAACCTTACGATAAAAGATGACCTCATACTAGTGTTGTATTTAAAGAAGATCGATTATTTTAACAAATTAATTAAATTTGTATGAACACATAAAAGTCATAATATAACTAGTATTTGTAATTTCATCCATGCCTAGTGCCTAGTCACCGGCCATGTATCACGATGCTCAAATATGACTACACCTTTCTGAAACACGTTGTATAATAGTTACTTATGTTTTTAAAGTTATTTCATTAGTTAATACGCGATAATAGACCGACAAATGAAAAAAATAAAAAATGAGAGAGGTTGTTTCGCTAAGATTTTCTATCGAGAAAATTTATTTCAATCGCGTTTCTGAGTTTATGCGATCCTAGATCATATATTGAAAAAACATATACTTAAAAATTAGAGCTCTAGCCATTCAATCTAAAGAAACAATGAAAACTTCGTACATAGAAAAATGCACGAAGCTATTTTGGTATCCTCTTAATGTCGTTTCTTTGTGTTGTCTTGTGGTCACCCTAATTATTTTGTAATTATATAATTAAACTAGCTGTCCCGGCAAACGTTCGTTTTGCCATACTAAAAAAAAAGGTGTGAAAAATAGATGTTGGTCGATTCTCAGACCTACTGAATATGCATGTAAAATTTCATAAAAATCGGTCTAGCCGTTTCGGAGGAGTACGGTAACTAACATTGTGACACGGGAATTTTATATATTAGATTAAATATATAAAACTACATATAGTTTTAAAATAATAAATAAATAAATATTCATGGACATTTCACACAACGTCCTCTGGTCCCAGGCTAAGCTTATATGCTTGTGTTATGGGTACCAGAATACGGATAGAATACATATACTACTTTTTTTTTGTAAATACATACTTATAATACAAAGAAACACCCAGACGCAGTACAAACATTTGTATGACAATTAGAAAAGTCACACGATTGTCCCGAGCGGGAATCGAACCCGCGACCTCTTGATCGGCAGTCCGTTACCAGAACCACTACACCACGAGGCCCGTCAATAATGTAAAGAAACGTGGAATTATTACTAGATAATTACTAGCTGACCCGGCAAACGTTGTTTTGCCATACAAAAAAAAAAAAGTTTCAAAAAATAGATGTTGGCCGATTCTCAGACCTACTGAATATGTATGCAAAATTTGAGAAGAATCGGTCAAGCCGTTTCGGAGGAGTACGGTAACTAACACTGTGACACGGGAATTTTATATATAAGATAAAATTTATAATACAAACCACTTTTAAATAAATATGTCTAAATTGCGCTAACTACATTTTATCACGGACTTAAAAAAAAGATGGATATGAATAATAAATTTGGAAATAAACTAACAATATTATATATTTATAACCTTTTTCAATCTATAGAAACGATACTGGTGCCAATTCTGTTGCATCTAAAACTAAAATAAATTGAAACCAAATATGGTATATTCAGGTTTAATTGCTTATTTGGTTCCATTTTTAATATTTAAAGTTTTTCTGCATTGCACTTTTATAACAAATAGTTGAATTTTTGTTACAGTTTATTACTGACACTAGCAATGTTTATTATTTATTTAGATTTATATTAATAGGGCAAGCAGAATTGGCATCAATATTTTGAATTATGACCGAAAGAAGGCCGGTACAATTAGGCTTCTAAATATTTTAAATAAAACTTGGTCTGCGATATTTTATAAGTCCATAACATCATCAATATACCATCACGCCTTCTCCCCACGGTGGTAGGCACGAGACTATGGGTTCAATGTGGAAATGAATATTTAAAATAACATTTTATACGCAGTTTATTTAGAAAACCTAAGGCAAGTGTAACTATTCAAGTCCGTATCCGGATAGAACATTTTTCTTTTCAACTCATTTTTAACTAATTCTTTAAACCTTACTTGATTTTAAAACTAAAAACTCGCATATATATATAACTTGGATATATGACTACTGTTTTCATAATAAAAAAAAATGACCGAAGAAAACGATCTCGGGTCTTCTCAACGGATTGAATGTCCTGAACCGGAGGTACTAAAAAAAAAATTTGGAAAGAGCACACTTCTTATTGGCAAAAAAATTTGTGCTTACATGATGAAATGATTTTTCATTTCGTTTCATTTGAAATTATGGAATTTCATTGTTGTTTGATAAGTGTGCACAGATAAATCTTACATTTGAATACCCAACAGTGGGATAATAATGGCCTAGAGATAGAAACTTTATTTTTATTAAATGCTTTTAACTTTGTAAGTTACACTTCCCTCATATCGGGTTACATAGTAAACTCAGTTGTGGATATAATGGTGCCAATTCTACTCGCACAACTAAACTAAACTTAACTAAAGAATGATAATAACAAAATTCGACAAAGTTAGCTGAACTTTTTTATTAGAAAATCTGTATATTATACACTAATTTTATTTAATAAAAATGTACACAATGACATCGCCAATTATTAAAAATACGCCATAGTAGTTATTTTTTTTTAGTTAAGTTTAGTTGTACACATAAAATTGGTACCATTGTCGCATATTACTAAATAACGCATATTATATTAAACAAAGTTTAATGATATCTTACAGCCATTAAGCTAATAGAATAAGACTGTTTTTAAGATAATATTAGCTATTAACATTAGGGTAGCTAAATATGTAGTTACATTTTAAATTAAATTGACCTAATTCTCCACAACTGATTATTATACAAACAATATATTATTATATGCGTTATATTTATTTACTTAACATTAACAATCACTATCCACAATCACAAATTTAATTTAAATGTCAACGTAAACTAAGAAATATAGACTGCATTGGTTACTACGGCAGTGAATTTTCCATTATTCTTATTTATTAGACATAGAACAAAAAATATGTCAAGAAATGTTCTTTTAGATGTCGGCTGTCCAAAACCAAAACCTAGCAAGTACATTTGAGTAAATTCTTCAGAAGAAACTTTTTCATTTTGTATTCCACAAGTACTAAGTGCACTTGCTAGGTTTATACATGTTCATATCTCTAATTCTATTTAAGATAGAAATACAGTTGTTTTTGCATAAGACGCAGTAAAAAAATGGGAAATATTGGTCTAAGAAAACAAATTTAAAAAAAATGTCCCTTGCTAGGTTTTGGTTTTGGACAGCCAATGTGGTCTTACACGAGATTACAAAAAAACACTAATGGGCTATGACGGGCTTCGTGGTTGAGTGGTTTATGTAACGGATTGTCGTTCACGAAGTCCGCGACTTATATATTTTACATTTTGCTTATATTAATCAACAATAAAAATCTTGTTGGTTAAGTTGTTATCTACTTAGCCCTACAAGTTCTTGAGTGTTTTTTACGTAGTCCTGTATGTGCGACCTTAAATATTACAAAAAGATATTTGATATTTTTTAATATTTATAATAATTGTTGAATAATGTACATATATAGCGTTATATGTGTTATGTTATGAGGCACAAAAGGAGTCACATTTTTGTTTCCAAGTATTCATTTTGAAGTATTAAGTCACTGGTTTAAACTCCGACTCCTATTCACACAACGCCCATTCCCTGTGGCAAAAAAAAACTGTTGTAGTCTATGCAACTTCTCTCTCTCTCCTGCCCAATAACGTTCTACTGTTGGGTCGCCCACTTCGGGAGGGTTTGTAGTCTACTATGCTGCACTAACCAGGGGAATCGGCAAGGGATTTAGTTTTGAGTTTTCCGTCTCTCACAGTAGACTCATGTTAAAAATAAAATTTATTTCCTTTCTTTCTAGACGGTGCCTATAATATCCCTTTAAATGAAAATTCCTTTAAACAAGAATACAAGTGTCTCTGCAACTTAATACATTCAAAATTAGACAGAATTTTAAACAGTATCTGTTAAAATTATGACTGTTTTACTCACACAATACAGTCCATTTTTCTTGTTCATTTCATTCACCATTATAGTTGATCACTTCCACGCCATTTTAACCATCTTCCTAGACGCAAAGTATTTGGTACTATAAGAGGCAACCACTAACGCAGCTAACACTATTGTTATCAAATAATAATCAAAGTCATCTTTAAGTAAATCGAATGTCTTTGAAGGTGCTACACGAGTGTAGAAGAGATCTGTAAATAGAAAAATATATATTTAGATATCTTCACACTAAGTACGTTTTCTGCCTAAAAAATAAAATTTCAATATGCTAGTTGTTCAAATACCAAGCATTGGCTCTTAGGAAATACATTGTATACAAAATATGAATCAAGTCAACATAAAATAATGTGAGGCACAATCAGCCTCATTACAAGTATTTAAAAGGTAACTAAATACAACATAGGTGGGTACTGGGCACTAAATCCAGTGGGTAACACAGGATTGTTATAATAGATCCACATTCGCGGTATAAGGACAAAGAAAACATATGAGACATAATCGGCCTCATATTGGAAAGTAAATAAAATCTAAGTACGTAACCCAGTGGCTTTTTTATCTTTACTTCTTATAAAACAAAGTCGAAATTTTTGTATGTATGTCGCTATGTGAGCTTATATCTTCGAAAATACGCAACGGATCTTGATGCGGTTTTTTTTTAAAAAAGAGGATTATTTTTTTGCATAATTTGTTGGGGTTTGCTGTATATTGGATGAGATATGATTAAATTTGCCGAGAATTTCGGACGAGCGCGAGCTATAAATGAAAACGATGCCTTATCTATGTGAGGTACAACAAACTAATGTATGGAGGAATTGTTTGTTACCTATAGTTCTTCAAAAAAGTCCGCGGGCATATGTCTATCTTTTGAGGGAAACCCGCTGTACCCATAATAATGTCAAAAAAATTATCTAATTCAATAGGGTGTTTTCAAAAGTTTATGTGTATATAGTAATATTTTTTACCAAATTAAATAGCTTAGTTAGCTTACGCAATTAATATAGATTATAACTGCTCTTTACAGCATGCAATTTAAATGAATATCAACTATTGGCTGAACAACGCGAACGTTTCCTCGGTCTTCTAGCCATGCTCTAATGTTTGGATATGTAAGGATGTTTATTGTACTTTCACGTAAAGACTACTGGATGGATTTTCATGAAATTTTCCAAAACAAACTTATTTTTTATCCTCTTTACCGCGGGTAACACCGCGGGGCACAGCTAGTAGGTAATTATATAAAAGCGGTATAAAGACAAAGAAAACATTGTTAGTCTCATTAGGAAGTAAGTAAAATGTGAGTACATACTTAACCCAATGGCTCACAAAACTCTGGAAAAGTTGACCTATAGTTGTGGTATACATACAATAAAAATGATGAGGCATAATCGACCTCATTGTAAGTAAATACATACCTAATCCAGTGGCTAATACAAGACTTGTAGACTCTAATCCAGCCGGTGCTGTATACAATCGCTGCGGTCTCGCCACCGTCCTATTATAGTTCAACCTGGCTTCACCCGGTATGGGCACGTCGGGGGAAGGAGGTGGTAACATGACGCCCTCCATATCAATGCCTCCACCTCGCCTGTCTTCCAGAAATATCCATGGGATTTCAACTATCGCGCCGGATGTCAGCGCCACTGCGGAACATTAACATAATGAAGATTTTGTTTGTAGTATGTATAAACATATTTATGTTTATAATCAATTCTATATTTGTAATCAGTACAGAATTAATTGTAAATCAATTGACTATAAATCAATTCTGTACTCTATTACTGTATTTTATTCTTAAGAAAACAGATTGTAAAGTGTGGTAATAAAGATATCGTAGTAATGTGTAACGTTTAGCAATGGGTTACATATAGTAATGTGTAAATTACATATTATAACTCCACATTTTAGTAATGTGGAGTTGTAATATGTAATCCAATGTGATTATGTATCATGTAGCCATGTGTAAAGTTTAGCAATGCGTAAATTTTAGCAATGCGTAAAGTTTAGCAATGTGTAAAGTTTAGCAATGCGTAAAGTTTAGCAAAGTGTAAAGTTTAGCAATGCGTAAAGTTTAGCAATGTGTGTAAAGTTCAACAATGTGTATATAACTCACATAGTATATGTTTGTCAGTGAGCGACCTCTCAGTGGTGGTGGTCGCGGCGGCGGTGGGCGTGGCCGGCAGCACGTACGAGTGTCGGGCGACGCTCGGTGCGCGGGACGACTCTAGCGAACTGAACGCGGCGCCCGCACTCAACCAACGTTGCTTACCCTCGTATAACTCCATTGTTGCTATTAACAATAAAATATTAACATATTATGAAGACATGTTTCATGTATAGTTACAAGAGCAAACTGTTTGTCATTCATTTACGATTTTAGATAACATAGACCTATAAAAAGGGTATAATTCTAGGGTCTAGAAAGGAGTGGGAAAGCAAAAGTATTTGTTCGTACACATGTTCATTAATCTCATAAAATCCTCCTCCTCCTTACCTCTTTTCATACACACTTTGGTAAACTTTTAGTGACAATAAGACGTTCAGTTAGCGCTTATATTTGTCTTTATATACATCAACTGTAATCAGCTTTATGTATTTTTTTTTACTTAAATCTTGTTTATAACCACCAACCCTGCAATTCTATAAAATTTTCAGGAGTGTAAGTCACGAAATTAGATATAAAATGACAAGTACTCACCGATTTCAGTCCTGCGATGTTTATCGTTATAGTACATATATGCTACATAATGATCAGTATGCACAGCGAGAGGCAGAGCCCTGGCTCGTCTGTGAGCCTGGGACGCTATCACGGAGCCCGAAGCTGCGTCCACACACGTCGCTACCACCACATCTGTTAAATAAGTATAATATATAAATAATAAATATTCATGGACATTTCACACAACACTCTCTGGTCCTAAGCTAAGCTTATTATGCTTGTCTTATGGGTACCAGAATATGGATATAATACATATACTACTTTTCTTTTCTGGGTGTTTACTATGTATTTTACATATAATACATAGTAAACACCCAGACACAGTACAAACATTTGTATGACATTTATAAACATCACACAAATTATTGTCCCCAGCGGGAACCGAACCTGTGTGCTCATGAACGGCAAAGACATGAACTACTAGAATACAAGGCCCGTCTATCATATATCCTGTATTATCAAATAACAACTGCAAAATTGTTCTATCTATTTATAATATGTAGATGAAACACTGAATAAGTTGCAAGTCTCGAGAACAGCTGAACTGATTTTGATAATTATTTTTTTATAATATTCCTTGAAGTATGAGGATGGTTCTTACACAGAGAAAAATAAACCTGATAAAAGTACGCAAGTAAAACTGCATGGCACGGCTAGTTTTTAGGGTTCCGTACCCAAAGGGTAAAAACGGGACCCTATTACTGAGACTTCGCTGTCCGTCCGTCTGTCACCAGGCTGTATCTCAAGAACGGTGATAGCTAGAGAGTTGAAATTTTCACAGATGATGTATTTCTATTGCCGCTATAACAACAAATACTAAATATAAAATAAAATAAATATTTAAGGGGGGCTCCCATACAACAAACATGATTTTTTACCGTTTCTTGCTCGATACTAATAACGTGCCTTATGTTGCATAGATAATGGTACGGAACCCTTCGTGCGCGAGTCAGACTCGCACTTGACCAATTTTTACATTTCTGAACATCTTTAAGTATGTTAATAGAATTTTAATGTTTTAATTTGATAACCATGGCAACAAAGTTTTTGACATAACATCAAATATTTAATAAAAATTCTGACGAAATGAAAACTCCTTTTTGTAAACGGTTATCTTAGCACGTAATAAAAATATGTATTTACCTTTATGTAACGCATCAGGTCCTTCAGTGATGAACAGCACAAGATTAGGATTGATGTACTTGTATAGAACACTTCTGTCAGGTAATACCCTGCCCGGGGAGTGAACTCGTTCACCGGGTGCTTTCCGTACCGCGGCCACTATGCGATGACCTGATTGTGGACCACCACCTAAGTGGTTCAGCCATGTTCTTTGGGCTATTAGAGACTGAAATAAAATACACACTTTAGGGCATTTTTTTTTAAATTTTTAGAATAAGCTAAAGACAAAAGAGAAACACAAGCAAAATGGTCTATGAGATTCTCTTGTTATGAAATCATAGTTTCCATACATTCCTCAATTTTGATTCCATCCATTAGCCTCTCTCCATCTACTGTTGGACATTGGCATCCCCTATAGAACGCCACAACGCACGGTCTTATGCCGCTTGCATCCAATGACTACCGTGGACCTTGACGATGTCGTCGCTCCACCTTGCCGGAGGTCTCCCAACACTGCGTCGTCCCATACGTGGTCGCCACTCTAGGACTTTTCTTCGTCAGTCTCACATATGCACTAACACTGAAACCTGATTACGTATAAGAGCTCAAGTGGTATACCTTTCCGTCATAGAGTATAGCGTATCCCTGCACAGTCGCTGTGTGTTTGTCTGCCACATACATAAACATATTCTCAACTAATGGCGCTGCTGACGTTGGCAGAATCTGGAATTGTAAGCAACAGAGAATGTTAGTTCATATCTGACTACCCGTTGCAGACGACACAAAAAAAATATTCCAATCCAACCAATAGTTCCTGGGATTAGCACACTCAAACAAACAAACTCTTCAGCTAAAGTAATTTATTAATTTTGCATTTGACAGGCTATGCTTTAACTTAATAATAAATCAAATTATTGTGGAAAAAGTGATTACTTACGAGTCCCGCTTGCGGTAATCACTTTTTCCACCATAGTTTGATTCATTACTCTTCAGCTTTAAAATATTGGTATAGCAGTATAGATAAGTTTACATTGTTGTGGGTACTTTTAAGTGGTTTATTTAGAACTAACCTGTACATTTTCTTCCTTATCCAACAATATAACAGCATGTAACTTCTCATTGTCAATCTTATGTAGTAGCGCCACTTGAAGCAGTTGTACGTCTAGTTGTAGCAATCTTTCGCCGATCAACGAACCAGTTATTGGATTCAAACTTATTATTAGGCCATTGCCAGTTTCCTGTTAACAAATAAACAAAATACTAATAAATATTACATACAACATCCTCGGGTCCTAAATTTGGCATAATATTTATAATACGCCCCCTTGTGGGCGCTGCAGGCCTAAAAGGGGCGGTAAAAAACACAGATTTCAAAGTTGGCAGTAGACCAAATAAGTTTGGGAACGCCTAGTTTAGTCCCTTGCAAATATTCAGATGAGTATAGTAAAATATTGTTATCTGGAAAAACACTTTAATTTTATTTATTTGTGTCCTAGCTGTTGCCCGCGACTTCGTACGCGTGAAATTTTGAAATCAATCCTTAACCAACCTAGGTTACTATACCGCTCGATAGATGGCGATGTACAGTTTTTTTAATCGCGCTATAGTTTCGTTACATACACTAACACTTAAGCTCCTCAAAATTTTCGTTATGTCATGGTCTCGTTTTCACAATTATAAAATAGTAGAGATAGGGATAAAAATAACAATACCTCATGTTTCCCAATAACTGTCAAATAAGCATCATGTGGAGGATGTCTTGCACTGCGACGACTGAACATAACAACTCCATCTGTGTCCAAGTTAGGTTCATAATACTGCCACAAGATGGCGCCTGATAAGTTGTCCATGCCGAAGATCTGAAAAAATAAACAGTTTAAGAATATCATTAGTATTTGACACAATTCAAGCAAATTTCTTACAAACAACTTGCCACCACTTTTGGAAAGACCAGTTCTAGTAATATCATTACAGTAATAACTTAAGAGCATTATTCCAGCAGGAGTTTACAGTCAGTCGACCCCTGCCAAAAAACGTAGCCAAACCAATGACCAATATGAATAAGTAGCAAAAATGAAGTGAAATAAAAAGAAATAAAGCGAAATATGTAAAAAATAAGCAAAAATAAGAGCGATGTAACCAGAAATAATTGTTTTTCTAACCTTTCCAACATCAGTAACAAGCACAATAATCTTATGTAGTCCAAAGTAGTCCCTGACAAGTGGCGATGTGGTTGCCTCTTGGAACCCTTCACCCTTCTGTACAGCTTGTATTAAAGACTGTAACTGCTGAAACTGGGTGTGGAGACGACGGGTAAATGCTGACCAGATAGAACCTAGGTTAACAGGGTTAAGTTTACAAACAACTCATCTTTATCTCAGCCCATTAATATTAGTAAAAGCATAGCAAGTCAATTGCAAAATTAATAAATTACTTTAGTAATAAAAGTCGCGTCATTATTTTCAACCCAATTGTATTCTGTAAAGAATACTAGGTGGCTGGTCGAGATTGTTGCAAAACATTCTCGATAGATGGAGTTGTACGTCAAAATGCGAAGTAAACTCAATCGAGTGACGATTGTGGTGGTCTAATTGGTTACTGTTAGCACGACCGCAATAAGCTCAGTTGGCAGAGCTACGGAATGGTACCCCGAAGTCGTGGGTTCAAGTCCCGCTTGCGTTGATCACTTTTTCCACCACAATTTGATTTATTAAGTAAAAGCATAGCAAGTCAATTGCAAAATTAATATATTACTTTAGACATAAAATTTTTGGGTACTCCTATTTCGGGAGGTATTTGGTCTATTGTGCCCATAATGCACCTTCTACCGCCAACTGGTGGGTGGGCACTGGAACTGCGCAAGCTATTCGGTTGCGTTCTACAATGCTGCTCTAACGAGACGCGTTGGTAAAGGGCTTAGTTTAAAGATATAATAAATAAAATAAATAACTATTCATGGACACTTCACACAACGGCTTCTGGTTCCAAGCTAAGCTTATAAGCTTGTGTTATGGGTACTAGAATACGGATATAATACATAAACTACTTTTTTTTGTAAATACACACTTATAATACATAGAAAACACCCAGACGCAGTACAAACATTTGTATGACATAGTCCCAACCCGCGACCTCGTAATCAGCAGTCCGTTACATGAACCACTCCACCACGAAGCCCGTCTATTATTTCTATATGTAACCCTAATCTGGCTTTTATAGTACCCATTAGAAATAATTGGTCAAGTGCGAGTCGGACTCGCGCACGAAGGGTTCCGTACCATTATCTATGCAACATAAGGCAACGTTATTAGTATCGAGCAAGAAACGGTAAAAAAATCATGTTTGTTGTATGGGAGCCCCCCTTAAATATTTATTTTATTTTATTTTTAGTATTTGTTGTTATAGCGGCAATAGAAATACATCATCTGTGAAAATTTCAACTGTCTAGCTATCACCGTTCTTGAGATACAGCCTGGTGACAGACGGACGGACAGCGAAGTCTCAGTAATAGGGTCCCGTTTTTACCCTTTGGGTACGGAACCCTAAAAACGGGCTGTTTACACTTGTATTTTTAATCAATCACCATGTGGACTAAGATTGATCAAAAACCTAGATAAATTGCAGCATTTTTCAGGATTTATATATGTACCAGTATGTTAATAAAGAAAGTAAACTATTGTAGTGCCATAATTTGATTCATATCCATTGCATTATAAGTTTTATACTTACTATACATCTTGGCAGCTATGAAACATAAATTTTCATTTTTACTTATTACAAAACAAAGTCGTTATTTTTGTATGTATGTCCCTATGTGAACTTTTATCTTCAAAAGTAGGTACGCAACGGATTTTGTTGCCTTTTTTTTCATTAGATAGAGTGATTCAAGAGTATGGATTTTTGTATAATTTAAAAAGGTTTTTTTTTCTAAATGCCACGCATACTATGTTGTGGGCCTCAGCTAGTATAAATATATATTTTTAATGGCAATGTTAGTACAAATATTGTTTATGTGACACGTATACATATTATATTTAAGTAATATAGGCAATATCTGATAGCCACAGTATACTCTAACGCTTAGACTAGGCTTAGATAATATTCACAAGATAATCTCACCTTCCTTCTGATCAAACTCTGATTCAATGGCAGCATCTAAGTCAGAAACCGGTAGTTCTATAAACTCTGCCGCTACAACATTGGCGAGCGCTTCTTCACGAGACCAAAGCACACGACCTTTAAACAAACAGATATTAGTACATATATATATACAAATAGCTTTCATTTTCATTTGCAAAAACTCGCGCGACTGATTTATCTTTCCTAATATTATAAAGCTGAACAGTCTGTTTGTTTTATCGCGCTAATCTTAGGAACTGCTGGTCCGATTTGAATAATTCTTCAATGTTGGATAGTACATTAAACGAGGAAGGCTTTGCGCTATATAATATCACGCTGAGACGAATAGGAGCGAAGCATCAGTAAAAATGTTGCAAAAATGCGTTATGATGCGAATCAAAAGCCTATGTTCAACAGTGGACTGCAATAGCCTGGCTTGATGATACGGAAGCAAATATCTAAACATACGAATAGATAATTCATGAGCTTTGGTCACTTCCTTTCACAAATAAAAGTTGTGTTAAAGGTAAAACGTAGCACAAACAAATTTTCAAAAGATTAAATTACAACATACTTGGACATCTTTCACTTAACTAAATAATGTTAGAGAAAAGGAAATCTCAGCAGTGGAACAATCTAAAAAAGCTAAAAAAGAAGAAAGTTTACCTTCTTGTTGCAACAAATGTGTAGAATCATCAGCAGCAGTAACCAAAATCCTGCACACAAGCTGTTCTCTCACTGACTTGGAGCATACCGCTGAAGAGATCTCAGGCTCTGGTAGTTTCAGAGAACGATCGGACCAGGATAGCTCTTCAACTACAGCCCCTGAGGCTACACTGTGCGCTGTTACTGAGAAACCCTGGTAATATGAAAAAGATAATGAGTTGAAGTAATAGGGCATTGGCAATACATTATGAGGAAATCACTACATTACAGAACCATTCCGAAGTTTTACTAATTGAGCTATCGTGAGTTAGGTCTACTACGTTGTGTCAGTGTTACGCCGACAGAGGGCTGTCATTGCGCCATTTGGCATACTAAAAGCTATAGTGTTCACACGATGCACTGCGTCGACGCAATATATTTTCCACGGAACTGCAGCCCCTTTGACGAAGCGGGCGGGTTGGTGTCGCCGCAACGCCGGAAGGAAATAACGCTGCGATAACGCACTGTATGTTTAGATTTGTATTATAGATCTACATAGCCACAAGTCAACAGTAACACAAAGCGGCTTGTGGACTGTCCGTTATTGATACTCAATATTAAGTCACGATAGCTCAGTTGGTAGAGCATTAAACGGCATTTCAATATCACATATTCAAACTACATTCATAGGAATTGTTCATATTTTTTTAAACTCTTAACTTAAAAACCATTTCGGGGAATAGAGTTTCTGATCATGATCCATTAGATTTTTTCGGAAAATTTGCTATATTAACGATTATTTTTCCAAAAAAGCAAATGATCTCTATTTGCCCTTGAAATGAAGGACTTAAAATATTAAGGCGTTCTTAGTGATATACTACTCTGTGGTGGAGTTGAAATTGGTCTATTATATCAACTTGGCAACTTTGAAAAGATGTATTGCAATCTGTCTTAAGTCTATCGGGAAAAGTCAATACACAAATTGTGTACAACGAAGATGTTTAAAATAATATCTTTAAGTATTTTTTAAAAATTCTATATATTGAATATTTCAATAATATTGAAATTAGTTGCTTAAAATAGTCTATATTTTCTAACAAATATATAAAAACCGCAGGTCAAAAATTATGAACAATCCCAATTACTACTTAATTGATATGTTAAAAAAAGAAATGAACATAATAATATCATACATACATTTACATCATCTATCCAAGCTTGCAACACCAAAGGTCCATTAACACTGTCCATAATTGAAACACTGGCTGATAAATCCGCTACATCAGTCTTCAACATTGTAAACTGATTATTCTCTATAAGAATTATCTTCTTATCTTCAATAGTAAAGCCTGGTATAACAGTATTGCCATCAAAAGGACTCAAAATACCATAATTTGTAGTAAATATCTTGTATTCTGATAACGGACGACTAATAAGTTGTACTGCGTCTGATGTTACGTCTAGAGATATTAACAGTTGATTTCCTACTTCACCTGAAGTGCATGTGTAGTATGGTGCAGTCAAAATGCATCTGTAAATTTTAAAACATTTAGTTTGTTTATTTTATTTTTTAACTTAGTGTAATATTAGGTTATATAAGTGATAGAAAGAATCCACAGAAGCTGCTATATAACAGTTCGGATTATAAAGGGCTTTTTATTATAAGGGATAGGCTGACTGACTGGCATATCAATGTACAGTCTTATCAAAGGAAACCAATAATCTGAACTTAGTGTGCTGATTTCCGTTAGATTGTAGGTGAACAAAATAGGATTTAGGAAATGCAACCCTTAGGGGTGTAAAAATGTTTCTTGGTTTTAATATAGAGTTATGAAAGTCAGTTTTATTCAGGCAATAAGCTTAATTTGATCAATAAATTTCTAGGCCCATGTTTTTAAATCATTATTTTTTTTTGGAAACTTACCCATCATTAATCCAAGGAGCTGGCAACTTTGATGAAGAGCCTTTATTCTGTCCAGTGAATAAGTTATACATGGTGACTTCAATATGTGAACCAAACACAGGCACCATGTGTACCAGAATATTGTTCTGTACCCACCATTCTGAGAAGTCTACATGATCTTCGTTTTGTAATGTCACCGACCATTCCCACAGAAGAACACCTGAAAGAACATTATAAGAGTTGAATTTTTGTTAAATATGTTTAGATGCATTGATTGTCAGCATGTATTGGCCATGTCAAAATAATTAGTCTAAAATCGCGCCACGGCCCCAACTTGTCGTAACGCTAATACCAAGTATTTTAGTAATAAACTTAATTATTATAAATTATTGATATACACATATTTCACATGAAAAATTACGAAAATAAAGAAGTAAGCGAGTTAATGCGAAAGATTAAAAGAAACAGTTTATTCAAAGTGAATTCTTAAAATTAACATAACAAAACACCAAATTATTCTTAACTTAATTTGAATATAAAGAAATCTTTAAAACCAATAAATTAACAAGGTTTAAAGTAGGTATGAAAAAGCTTAATATTATTACACAAACACTTAATTATAACAAAAAAGTGACAGTAACATCTAACAAAAGGGTCAAGCAAATAGCAATTACCTTGTGTATGTATAACCAGATGTTTGAGTAGAAATGACGTTAAAGAAGTATAATTTAGACCATAGCATACCACCAAAACCTACAGAGTACCATCTGTCTCTGATTACTCCTATAGAAAAAGTCATAATTATAATGTAGAATATAACAGCAATCACATTACCTGTAGTAGAGTCCCATCCTCTCACAAGGTACGGATTTGATCCAGAGACAGTTACAACTTTCTCTGTAACATGAAGTAGCTGAATGTTGCCAGTTGAGGCACTCTCCAACACATGACGCCATACTACTTGACCTGATAAAAAGATATAAACATCTTTGAATTTTCCCATATACACAAAAGCTCAAATTATGTATATGAAGATTGTTGGATATCTGTTGTGTTGCAAAGCAAACAAATGCAGTAAACAAGTAACTGTATGGTAACCAAGAGGAGACAATATAAGACAGGGGCGCCCTAAAACAAGATGGAATGATGATATAAAGTTAACCTTAGGACCATACTGGACTAGAGTTGTGGATGATTGAGCTCAATGGAAAGAGCTGGAGCTTCTCCAGCTCTTTCCATTGAGTGTTAGTGTTCCATTGGATAATCTAAAATTGTGCCATTATCCAGAAAAGCTGCTTGCTAACAGTTCAGAATAAAAAGGGATTATTATTATTATAATTGGATGTTTCAAAGTCTAGCTGTCAAAACAAGTCTTTTTTTTTGTACACTCTTTTGTCCGATGATATATTAGCGCTTATTCCTTTCTTTTTCACACAGTCCATTCATCTTTTCTTCAGTCTTCCTCAAGTCTCAGTCACTTACCCTCAAACCCAGCACACTTCTAAGTATACAAAATTTTATGGATGATGTTATACACCTTGTACAGATTTTGATAAATAGATGTATATGTGATTTAACATCAATTAGACAAACATAAACTAAATATTAAGTTGTTTGTTAAGTGTACTGTATAATCTTATTGGTGGTCAAATATAAGATATAATTCCACTTGCAAAGACACTCTCACCAACTGGATGACAAATAGAAACTACCAGGACATCGAAGACTTCACCAAAATACTTTCATAGTTTGGAACAAATATTTCTTTCACACTCTCCCATCCTAATGTATTTTCTATGTTATTCATGGTGTGTTATATCTTTACCACGATGATTCATGTATGGTCGTGTAGCCTCGCTCATGATGACATGTATTGTATACCACCCGGTAGCTTATGGGGCCCAGTGCCTTTAATACAAGTTATCTCACAATAACTTAGAAAGGACACTGGTCACCACTACTTGGTCCTGATATGTTATCAAACCCATTACTATTGGTCACACAAACACTCTCATATGTATCCTTATTTCATTATGTAGTCTTAAACATACAGAAAATGATTGTATGTAGTGGTGAAATAAATAAATAATTATTACTATAATGGTCAAATCTAACAAAATATATGTGTTTCAGCAACTATGTCAAGATAAAGGCCTTAAAACCAAGTACAATAGTGGTGGCAAAACTAAATTGCATGACACAGCAATAAAATAATAACATAATCTATACACCACGTTATTTAACCCTTTCAGGACCATAAGGTTTCCAGCTATAAATACATATATCGTCGGTTAAATAGAAAAGTGACATTAATCAAGTAGACCAAATTTTACAGTACACACATTTAAAGATTTCAATTTTATTTTAATTCATTTTTTGGCGTCTGTTAGATTTAAAGTAAAATAAAGTGTTGTATATCATTTTAAAGGTATTTTAATGCTGATTAAGATGATTTATTTGTTTTTAATAATTTGTTAAAAAAAAATCCAATTCTAGCTGGAAGTGTCACTTTTCCACATATGAAAAGTAATCATTATGATTATTGAATAGGTATTTTCTCAAAAAATAAACTTTTCTATTTAAATGCATACGATAACAAAACGTTTTAACAGTTAATGTCAATTATCAATATTTTTGAGAAAAGTCACTTTTCTTTTTAATCGACGATATGTATGTATCTAACTTTTTTAGCTGATTTGGGTGTGAAATGAACAATTATGTACAGAAAACCAGAATAAAGCCTATAGTTTTCTTGGAATCTCATGGTAAAAACAATTTTGATTAGTTAGGTAGAGCGGACTTACATTGCACATAGTATATTTATATTGAGACTTATTTTTTATGCGCTTTTTAGTAAAAGTTACGCATATTTTCATTACTTCTGTCTTTTTCGTATTCTGAGCTGACAAAGTGCACTAGTTGTCAATATGAAGCTTATATAAAATTATAGTCATAAAAGTTGTTATCAAAAAGGCTTTACGTGGCTACTGTTAACTAAATATATAAGGACATTCAATGATATAATTGAGGAACGCAAAATTATTTTAAATTATTTTTCTATGCAGTGTATGGCAGTGTAGTTATTGTAAAATACGCATTAAACTCGCCGTAATCAGACCGATTTAGTTAATTTATGCAAACGAATGTACTATCTTAATACACCGAATTATAATAACTTCCTAATTAAAGCAGAAATAGACCAATTCCACATACCAGTCTTCAAATTAAGAGCGGCCAAAACATTCTCCTCAGTGGCGACAATTATCTTTTTAGCAGTTGAAACTGTATCAAACTGGGAAAATTTGATCCTTCCCACATATGTTTGACGCCTAAAAATTTTAATTTCATTAAAAATTCAGTGAATTATATAGATACAATGACATACAAGCATTATAACCTATAAAATAAACTTACCAGTCGAATTTGCCTATTTGGTCCTCGTAAATGCATACTGATAAATTAATTAAACTAAAGAATATAATAAACCAGTTTAAACTGTTTAAACATTTCATTAAACCCAAAAAATTGGATTTTAAATTATTTGACAGCAGCCCCATTTTTGAGTGACTGCAAAATTCAGTGTTGCTACCACAGGTTGCTACTAAAAAGTTTAAAAAGAGAAACGTCTACTTTTCTAAATGTTGCTATTCCCCGTTTTCCAATGGAAGAGCATAATGCGACTCAGTGCCGCACAATGCTGAACAATGCTGACGCTTAATTGGAACGTGAATTAGTTTTAAAATGCGCCAGCAGAGTGCGCTAAGTTCAGTGTTGAAAAAAAAAATTCTAAAATAAACATTGTATTCACATTGTACATATGTGTTGAATATAAAAAAGTCATTGTTTATACTTTAATCCATACTTATATTCATTTATTTTTTAACACAGCTTGAATTAACTTTGAATATTTTCAGAAAACTCCGACGAAAAGAAAGCCTTAAATTTTTTTTAACAATAAATAATATTACTAACGATAATAAATAAATAAAATATCAATCAATGCCAATTTAAAGAAAAAATACTCGTTAATTTTCTGTCGCTGAAGTTGGTATGGATTGCACGCATCACTTTTGAGAGTGCTCGATTGTGCGATGCGATGCTGTAATTGGAACACTCAACGTTGAGCATTGTGCCGCTTATTGCGCTATTGTGCGCCGATTGGAAAACGGGGATTATCTACGCTAATATCAGAGAATAACCCCGTTATCCAATCAGAGCACAATAGCGCATTATGCGGCACAATCACGAAGTATAGATACAAGGAGTCCGAACGTAATGTTGAACGAATGGTCTCAATTTAAGGGACAGATTTTTGCCGGTAGAGTGCGCCATTTTTCAAGAAGTACCTACTCGTTTGAACTATTGACACTTGTGGAAAAAAATATTCTGAGAAACGTGGATATAAATATAAGTTTTAGGAAATTTTTCGAGTGCTTTAAACCCAACAATACAGAGAAGGTCAAGAGATATTCTGATATTCTATACTAGCATCGGTACGTCCTGAATACTTGCGCAGCCAGTGGCAGAAAATAGAACTATGATCTGGGTTGATTATTGTGTACACGAAATATTATGGAAAAGCCTATACCGTTCGGACTCCTTGTATCTATACTTCGTGGGCACAATGCTCAACGTTGAGTTTTGGACATTGGAAAACGGGGTAAATCTATTGTAACATAAATTAATATAAATTAATGAAGATGTAGCAATACTAATTACCCTGATTATTATGTGCGGAACTGGAACCTAAGTAATAAAGTAATAGCTCTAAGTTCACTTGAGCCAGGTGAACTTAGACCTATTACTTTACTGGCAAATGTATCTTTTTGGAGAATGGCTTTTGTATTAACCATTTTTATAGTGCAATAAGTTTAAGCCCATTTGATTTAATTGGAACTCATCGCCAAATTCGAAATAATTTATTAATTTGCATTGCATTCTCTCGCGCCAAATATGATAAAGTCGTAGGCCGTGTCGGCCATCATCTTAGCTATATGAGGTTCATGGTTTAATATACTTTAATTTCATGTGTACGAGCGCAAATTTTGAACCCAAATTAACAATGTCCGGTGAAGCAACGAGTGCAAGAAAATCAATAATTTAAAGCCCCCCACATGCCATTTGAATAAATTTTATTTCATTTAAATTAGTACCGTATCTAGTTCATCATTACCCTGCCTATATCAATTACTTGGCGTTGTGTCATAACATTTCAATTTTTGCTTCCGTTTCGTTCATGTCCTCTTTAAACTGTTAGACAATTCATTCAGCTTTTCTTCTGCCCCCCTCTGCTCTAGATTCTTTCCATATTTAATCGCAGAACACTCCTAACATTATTACTGTAATCCAATTATTTGTTTAAAAAACAATCCAAGGTTAAAACTGAAAATAGTTTTATATAGGTGCCAATTCTACGTGCACAACTAAACTTAACTCTATTGCTGTATTTTGATTATTTAGCTATCTTGTTGTAATTCAAATCTTTAGTCTGTAATAAACAGTTTTTATAACAAGAAAGTTCATTTAACAGTGCCGAATTGTGTGATCGACACTATCAAAATTCATTATTTAGTTAAGTTTAGTTTAGTTGTGCGAGTAGAATTGGTATCATACTCTAATTTTGCTTCCCTAATTGGCTGTTTGTGTGACTCGTGTTTCAGTGGTTAATATTACGGGGTCGCGGGAATTATTATAGGACTGTGCAAAGATCGAGCCTTGCACAGTCTTACAATTATTTGTGTGATATGTAGTTTTAATTGTCATAACTAGATGTTTGTATTGCGTATGTTTTAATGAGTAATAAAAGTTCCTATGTATTACAAAAGATAGCTTGAGAACAGAGGACGTCGTTTAAAATGTCCGTGAATACTAATTATTTATTTACCAACATAATTAGAAGCAATCAATATTACTAATCGCGTTTTGTTTAATTGTGATTATAAAATTCACACGAGTTTGTTCGTTGGAAGTGGTACCTATTTATGTACATTTTAATACATTTTCTGTTGCCAATGGTTATTATGAATGCATTACAGTATAGTGCCGTTAGTTTACGACATGGGTGTGAAATGTTATTGAGTCTCGCTGTTAAATAATGTAAGGTTTAAGGAATCTATATTAAGCATTTTTAATTTATAAGCAGTCGTAGGAGTTAACTGTCGCGTTCACAGGTTTTCAAAATATCTATGTTGGTTAAAAAATAACCGTCGTAACCTTTCTATAGGCTGGTTTTAACTGTAGTGATTAAATTTTTTGTCAACGATGCACTAACAATAAAACTTCTGTAAGCGACTACGCGAAAAGTCGTCATTGATATGCATTTAGCAGAAAACTGTAAGAAATTAAACGTTTAAATTGCCTAGGTACTCAATTTCTCAAAAATACCGCAAGCAAGTAAAAAGCTGCGTCCATGTGTAGATTTATTCGTTTCCGTCCGATTCATTGATCTGTATAAATACCAGAAAATTTTTAAATTTTATGTTTTACTGCAGATATTTCATTATTAAATTACTTCCTATTAGTTATTTAATGTCATAATAACTAAAATACTAGAATATCATAATATCTATATCGCATTATGGTAAAACATTGGTAAAATTATAAAAAGCTGACTTTTAAAATAACTGCTGCTGCGTGTTGCATGCTACAAACTTTTGTAATGAAGCTATATCTGTAAATATAGCAAGTTTAACCATGCAATAATGTAGTAGGTACATAATATATGTATCTTATTTATTGCATATTGCATACATATAAAAACTGCTTTTTATGTAAAACTAAGCTAACTACCTACTAAGTATAGGTTTTACTATGTTACAGAAAGTACCTAGAAATGAGTATTAGGTCTAAATATTTAGATTTAGAATAGACAAGTTTAGTTGTACCTACGTAGTATTTTTGTATGTTTGTAACTAAACTCCAAAACTAGTAAAAGGATCTCGATAATTCTTTTCCCATTAGAATGTTACATTATCCCTGGTTACAATAAAGGCTATGATTTTTTGAAAAGAAAACTTTTAAATTTCCATTTTCCTGTTCAAATTTTATTAATAAAGGCACCGCAAATAGCAACACGTATAGTTCTCATTATAAATACGTAATAGGATGTTAGTAATAACGTATAAATAACATAGGTACCTACACGCCTCCATCGCGTCGCCTGCAAGCCGAGACCACCCCAGAAATACGGCTTGCACAATATACATTCAATATCGCATGTTGCGCCGCGCTCACACCGGTACTTAGCAGGCTTCTATTTTGTAGACAACAGCTTACTAGCAGGAAGTATTTATTGATCTAATCAACTTGTCCTACAATACATATGTTTGCTAACTAACTCTAAGCTTAATAGTCGCTAACTGTTAATAACATCGTTTTTAAAGGACACGTTTTACTACAAACATTTTACTTGGTAGGTAACTTTTAAATAATTAATAACGTTTAATTTGTAACACTTGAATGCATAACTTGTTTAAACTGTGAAAGGCATGTCTTGTAAATAAGACTCGCGGACATTTCACTCACCATCCCCCGATCGTAAGCTAATTTATGATAAATAAATAAATAAATATTCATAGACATTTCACACAACGTCCTCTGGTCCCAAGCTAAGCTTATACATAATATAATTATACATATTATATTATACATATTAAATTATATATTATATTATATCATATTATATTATACATATTAGACATATTATATTATACACTAGCTGTTGCCCGTGACTCCGTACGCGTGGAATTTAGGAAAGTTTCATGAAAATCTATCCATACCAAATATCCAAACATTAGAGTAGGTATGGATAGAAGATCGAGGAAACGTTCGCGTTGCTCAGTCAACAGTTTAAGTATTTTATATTGTCGCGCGTAATTCTTTTTTCGTCATATCTCCTAAGATATTCATTTAAATTGCATGCTGTAAAAAGCAGTTATAATCTATATTAACTGCGTAAGCTAACTAAGCTGTTGAATTTGATAAAAGATATTACTATATACACATAAATAGCTTTTGAAAACACCGTATTAAATTTAATTTTTTTTTTGATATTATTATGGGTACAGCGGGTTTCCCTTAAAAGATAGACATATGCCTTCGCGGACTTTTTTGAAGAACTATAGGTAACAAACAATTCCTCCATACATTATTTTATTGTACATCACATATATAAGGCAGCGCTTTCATTTCTAGCACGCACGCGTCCGAATTTCTTGGCAAATTTAATCATATCTCATCCAATATTCAGCAAACCCCAATAAATTATACAAAAAAGCCATCCTCTTGAACCATTCTATCTATTAAAAAAAACCGCATCAAAATCCGTTGCGTATTTTTGAAGATATAAGCTCACATAGGGACATACATACAAAAATTACGACTTTGTTAGGGTTCCGTACCCAAAGGGTAAAAACGGGACCCTATTACTGAGACTTCGCTGTCCGTCCGTCCGTCCGTCTGTCACCAGGCTGTATCTCAAGAACGGTGATAGCTAGACAGTTGAAATTTTCACAGATGATGTATTTCTATTGCCGCTATAACAACAAATACTAAAAATAAAATAAAATAAATATTTAAGGGGGGCTCCCATACAACAAACATGATTTTTTTACCGTTTCTTGCTCGATACTAATAACGTTGCCTTATGTTGCATAGATAATGGTACGGAACCCATCGTGCGCGAGTCCGACTCGCACTTGACCAATTTTTTTTTATAAGAAGTAAAGATATGATGATATGATATTTTCGAAATTTAGGATGAGACTGTGTTTTTTTTTCGCGATAGTCGTTTTAATCAATGTCTTATTAGCCGAAAGTCTTGACGGGACCATATCTGACCTTACTATAGGTCAAGGGCCTGGTGGAAAAGCAGCATTCCTTGAGCTTTTAAGTTTACAGAAGTTGAACAATAGATGGCGTTAGCAGTCAAGTCGTTACGATAGTAAGAATATCACATCCATGCAGCCTTGGAATGTGTTTATAATTGATAGAAATATCTTTTACATAGCTAGGTAAGAAGAGCGATCTGAGTGCAGTCGGTTTATTGAACTCTGGTGTCAATGTTTTTGCAGCAAGTCGTTATTTCGCGGGTCTTATGTAGGTACTAGATCAATTGAGGCTACATTCATTTAACAAAAAGTCAAAAAGGAAGAATGCAGATGCTGTAAAAATTTTAACGCTTGGAACCAACTGAGTACTTTGACAAACAGCTTCATTGATAATAATTTTGCGCAGACGAAGGTTATCTAGATCTTTAAATATTATAAAACAAATTCGTTAATAACACGCTTATATTAGTTCGGAACGTATCTATCAATGTATTAATCTATATAACGGAATCTTTGAAAGTGATTTTCACCCACTAACGGTAGTTGGATTGTTCTGAATTTTGCCCACATATTAAGACGGTACGATACCAAATTATGCTCCATACAAAAGTATGGGTATCGTACTTCCGTTTTTTCTTCGCGAAAGTTAAACCAACTTTAATAGTTTTTGAGTTATATTATAGATAAAGAGTATATATTCTATGCTTCTATCACTTTCTTTTTTTCAAAACATAATAACTAAAAGAAATATGACGATCCGAAAAACCCACTTTTTCGGTTTTCTTTAGATAAAGTTGCAGTGTCTATCACACAAAGGTAAAGTTTTACCACAAAAGAAAGTCTTTTTTCAAAGAATTAGGAATGTAGGTATAATCCGCTTCATCTACATTTGTCCCTTTCAGCGCGGCGCTCGGAAATAGGGATAGCAATACCTAAGGCAAATACCTAAATGAAGAGTACAGTACCCTCTTAAGTACCGATAACAATGCAATAATTAAAAATTTTCAAGCGTTTTTTAGTTTTAGAACTAAGTAGATTATATGTCCGTGTGGTGACGGATTAAGAATACAAATGTCACCCCCCCTTTTCCACACCAGGGTGCTGTAAGAGCCAGCTAAGGGATATTGTACGCAGATAACATCCTCTGTGAGAAAAAAGGCCCTGTGCCAACAGGAGGCCCGTGCCCAACAGTGGGACTTAAATGGGCTGTAGAGAGAGAGAGAGATTATTTTTGTATGTATATCATTATGGAAGCTCATATTTTCAACACTACGCAACGGATTTAGATCTGTTTTTTTTTTAATGATAGAGGGGTTCAAGGCAATGACATTTTTGTATTTGTTAATGTTTAGTTTCTAAATTCCACGCATACGAAGTTGCGGGCAACAGTTAGTTTGGTTTCAGTATTTTTTATTTTTTGATTTTATTTTCAGATTTCTGCTCTCCTTTATGAATATAATTATACCTTTTTTTCTTTTTTCAAATAGGCAAATATGTACAAAGCTACTATAAAAGAAAACAAATAAAATCAATATAATTATATTAATGCTATAACCAATGAATGTTGGATGAAGTGAACTGCAGAAAATTTGCACTCACAACTAGGTTGAAAATCGATCGTGTACTATCTGCATTCCATTGTAAAGTTAGCTTGTAGTTCAGGTACATAACTCATATGTTTCAAAGCAGATACAGAAATGTTGTATTGTATTACTTGTATATATTCGAAAAGTAAAAATGAGTTACAGATTTGGTATTTGCAACTTATGTAACTTGTGAAAACCTGACGGGTAAAACCGACAAATTCATTTTTTACTTGACTGAAAACGAAGAATTTCGTTATCTTTTCGTTTTCGACGAGCCTCCTGGTTGAGTGGTTCATATAACGGATTGCCGATCAAGGGGTCGCTGGTTCGATTCTCGCTCGTGAAAAATGTTTGTACATACCTACTGCATCTGGGTGTTTCTTTGTATTATAACTATGTATTTACAAAAGAAAAAGTAGTATAATATATTCTAACCGCATTCTGGTACCCATAACACAAACATATAAGCTTAGCTTGGTACCAGAGGATTTATTTTATTTATACTCTTTGTGTGCGTAAGGCGTTTTTGGCCAATAAGATAACGTTAAATTGTTCGTGTGCGTTACCCCGCCTACGCAGCATTATTTTTCTCAAAGTACCTAAGCGGCTCCTGTTGACTAACGGTCTTATACATAATGATTTATCTCAGGTTTAAACGGAGATTTTATCGGAGAGATAATAAACGTTTTAGCGTAAAAAGACTGTTATGAATAACAAGTTTTGACAATTTTTCGAGAATCTATTTTAGCGAGCATAGATATTAAAACAAATAAATGCACTTATTAAAAGATTTTAGATCCACAGGCCTACTTTTCATACTTTTATTAATAACTAGCTAATGTCCGTCGTTTCACCCGCGTTTATAGTTAATGAACCCGATATACACACCGCACCTTAACAGGTTGTACAAAAAAAGTATCTACTTTAACTATTTTATTTAATAAAGAAAATTGCATCAAAATACGTTGCGTTGTCCGTGTGGATTAAGAATACAAGTGCCACACCCCATCTTCTCTCAAGGGTGCTGTAAAAGTCAGCTATGGGATATTGCACACAGATAACATCATCATTGAGTTTAATTAAATGATTATTTGAATGCAGTTACTTATGTTTATATGTCTAGTCGGTACGAAACCCTAAGTGTGCGAGTTTACCTCGCTCTTGACAGGTTTTTTACCAGGGTGCGATAAAAGCTAGCTGTGAGAGACGGAAAACTCGAAAATAAAACCCTGTGCCAACACGCCTGGTCAGAGTGGCACAGTAGACCAATATCCCTCCAAAGTGGAGGCCTGTGCCCAACAGCGGGACTTAAATGGGCTGGACATACATACAAAAATAACGACTTTGTTTTATATTAAGTAAATACTAGCTGTTTCCCGCAACTTCGTACGCGTGGAATTTAGAGAATAAAAAAACTTAACAAATTATAAAAAATAGTCATCCTCTTAAACCACTGAATCTATTTAAAAAACCGCATCAAATCCGTTACGTAGTTTTGAAGGTATAAGGTTTGAAGGTGGCGCTGCAGTGCGTCCAATATGTTTGCTGAAGCCCACACGGATGACTTTACGCCATCATGCGTAAGAAAACTAATTCCATACTGCAGCGCTTACGTAACAGTCGTAAGAGCGTCCTGAAAATGATTGTTAAGGGCCTACATCAATATTATCGTATATCATCGCCGACACGTACATATTAACACAGCCAGTAGGCACAGAAAATGAAAAAAATAAAAAATTAGAGAGCCTGTTTTGCTAAGATTTTCTATCGAGAAAACTTTTTTCAATCGCGTTTCTGAGTTTATGCGATCCTAGATATGATCTAGGATCGCATATATTGAAAAAACATATACTTAAAAATTAGAGCTCTAGCCATTCAATCTAAAGAAATAATGAAAACTTCGTACATAAAAAAATGCACGAAGCTATTTTGGTATCCTCTTAATAGATTGGATTGCCCCATTCAAAAACATTGGATGAAGATAATGTTAGGGAAAAGAAAATAAATTATTAATTCTGTTTGGTAATTTATTTTCTTTTTCTGAAAAATAAAAAACAAAAAATTTAAATTACTTATATATGAATATTATAAATAAATTTTATATTTGAGTATTATGTATTTCCTAACATTACTAACGTAGTATATAAGAAAAATTGTTTATTAACTTTCTACTAACTACATATGGATAATTTTATCTGAAATAAAATTTTATTATTATTATTATAAGCTCACATAGGGACATACATACAAAAGTAACGACTTTGTTTTATAATAAATAAAAATATAATTGGTATCCTTCGGCGCGTAAAGGGATGTTGTAAAATACACTGGTAATAACTCTATATGCTTTGGAAGAGTTTGCTTGCAATATGCTCTATACCGCAATGAATATAAGGATAGAGTTTTTTCAGTTTTCCGTCTCTCACAGCTAGCTTTTATCGCACCCTGGTAAAAACCTGTCAAGAGCGAGGTAAACTCGCACACTTAGGGTTTCGTACCTACTAGACAACAAAACATAAGTAACTGCATTCAAATAATCATTTAATTAAACTCAAAACAACTCACCAACTTAATTTTGTAGTTGAAATATAGGGAATCGCCTACATTTTAGCTACTTCATAAGTTGGTATTAGTATAAACACTTTTTTACTTGTGATGTGATGGACAAATTATAAGTTTTTGGATTTTTCCCTATATCAGCACTATATAGACTTGATCTATGCCAAATTTCAAGGCTCTAGGGCAACGGAACCTGTGAATTTTGATTCCCTAGCATAAGTCGAAAAATTCTTAAAAATGGTCGTAATTCGGTTATATCTTTTAAATGCGTAAAGGTGAAAGGTTGACTGTATTTTTTGCAGCAAGGGACCACATAGATTTACATATCTTATGAGTTTCAAGTTGATACCTTCAGCTGCTGCTGAGTAAAAAAAGTTTGACAGACGGACAGATAGACAGACAGACAGACACCGGAGTGATCCTATAAGGGTTTGTACGAAACCGTACGTAATGGGGTGGTCATACTTGTATTCTTAATCCGTCACCACACGGACATAAAGTTTTATATAAGTACTAACCCAATCGCTCTCAGCAAAAAAAGACAACACAAAAAATAGTATATTGTAACCTTTTAACTTATGAAATCACAGACATAATACAAAAAAACAACTATTAATTGTTTTGTCTAAGACCAGTTGAAATCTACTTTTAACACTTTTTTTATATCGCAATCAAGACCAGTAGCCAGTAGCTTATTATTATAATGAATATATAAATAATAATAAGATTTTATAACAACTAATATACCTATATAGGTGCCGATTCTGGATAGCGGCATTATCATAATTCTGCCATGTTAACTAAACTTTGTTATTATAAAACTGTATATTAAAGACTAGTTTAATTGATATAAATGTGTGCAACGAAATAGCAAAAATAGATATAATAACACTATCGATTTTAATTTTTTTAGTACCTAAAGTTAAGTGTAGTTGTGCACGTAGAATTGGTACCATAATCTATTTCACTGTGTGGAGACGGATTGGCACCACCCCATTTCTTACTAATGGTGCTGTAAAAATCATTAGGATATTGTAGTCGAATAACATCAACTGTAAGAGATGGAAAACCCTAGAATATACTAAACCCTATGCCAACAGGCCTAGTCACCGCGGCTTTGACCATAAACCCTCCTGCAGCAGAAGAGACCCGAGTCCTAAAGTGGGACGTTAAATGAGCTGCGAAAAGATAAACAAACAGTAACTACGATATTACGATCGTCCCACGTCATAGAAATGTTTTAGTGCGTTTTCTATCTATTTATTCTAACTATGTACCTATGTATTTACAATTAAGAAAAAGTACATAATTGTAGTATATCCGTATCTGGTACCCTTAACACAAGCATAGAAATATAGTTTACTTTGGGACCAGAGAACGTTGTGTGATATGTTCATAAATATATATTTATTTAACAAAAAAATCTATTTAGATCGGGTATCGAACCTGCGCCCTCGTGAACACAAGTCAAGTCAATTGATGTACCACGTATCCCGTCTAATAATGTTCTCACAGTACGATGCGAGGTGAACCTAGCCGGCCTATTGCGACATTATTGAAGTCTAGACTAGACTGGTGTGAAATTCGCACCGGCTGGCCGTCGCTTTCGCGATTTCAATGGTACAGATTGATTGAGAGAAAACCGGTCCGGCTGAGGTATTATACCAGTACGGTATTTTTTTATTTGAGAACTTTTATAGTTTTGATATTATAAATATTTTAATTAAATTATATACCCCATGTTCTTTAACACTTGCACGACCCATTTATTTACATATAATCATGTTTCGGACACTTTTCAGTCACCATGTTCACGGGTGGGATGGGATCAAAACGTCAGGCTATAATTTAAAACAAATGTAGGTATGCGTTTAAATACGTGAAAAGCTAAGCTTTAGTTTGAATATATCTCACACGTTTATTACGAACTAGCTGTGCTCTACAATGTCAATAGCGGTTAAAAAATTTGAATAAAAAGATCAAGAAGACAGTTCTTTTTTTACAATGCTGCCTTCTTCTCCAGTAAAATAGCACCGTAATAATAAAATATAAGGTAAATATTTGTTTCACATAAGTACACGTGTACCGAGTGATCTTCAAACGTATGTAACGGGTAAAATCACTTTGTTACTCGTATATTATCGGTCTTCAAACTCACTATATCAACGTAACCTACATTAGTGCTAATTTTATACAACACGCCTTTTTATGTGCACTCCCTATGTTTTATATCAGTAAAATGCAGTTATGTGTTTTTAAATTATACTAATGTTACAAATACTACTGACTCTAGTCTCAAACTAAGAATATGCTATGGATGGTAAGTTTAAAATACTTTATTTATACATGCAACGTAAAATATATATTAGGGAAGAGGGATAGTTT
Source organism: Orgyia antiqua (assembly GCA_916999025.1). Classification (NCBI taxonomy): domain Eukaryota; kingdom Metazoa; phylum Arthropoda; class Insecta; order Lepidoptera; family Erebidae; genus Orgyia; species Orgyia antiqua. The sequence goes on from OU779867.1 coordinate 2,855,288, forward strand.
ATAGGGATAAATGTCGAATATGGTACCTTAATCTATGTAAGGACATACATCACGTAACTGATTGATGTATTTTGTGAGAATCAACCTCATGACTGCAGCGGAGGAGTCAGAAATAAGATACACAGCGGGAGACTTTACATTATAATTTTGATTAAAAAGAAAAATTGAAACATCAGACGATTTACCAAGCAAGACAGATCCGTACGGAGCGACACCGACAGCCGGCCGCAAGACTGCGAGAGGGGGCGCGCAGACCGGATCTCAGACCCTAAAATAAAAACAACTATCGAAATAATAATACGCACTGCTTACCCAAGACAAGTACGCGAAACGAATGGCGTTGACCCCCTTCAATATTCCCATGCTAAGATGCGAACCAACTGGATTTTTAGTAATGGTAGGGTGGTACTATGCATATAGAACTGAATGAGCCTTTCCAACTGTGGACTTATTAGCTTTTATTGCAAATACTAGATTTCATGAGAGATTTAGACTTTATCGGCTATCTGTGTTTATCATATAAGAATTTCTTACATCAATTTAATAACAAGAGTAATTGTAATGACATAGAAAACCTTTTCGATTCGTATGTCCGACGAATTATAAACCTATATTATATTGCTAGCTGTCCCGGCAAACGTCGTTCTGCCATACAAAAAAAAATATATTTGAAAAATAGATGTTGGCCGATTCTCAGACCTACTGAATATGCAAGTAAAATTTCATAAGAATCGGTCAAGCCGTTTCGGAGGAGTACGGTAACTAACACTGTGACACGGGAATTTTATATATTAGATATACCTGTATAGATTTAAACTTGCTATTAGTACAGCTATTAGTATTTCAGCTGCATAAGAGAGATCTATACATAGTAACACGATTTTGGTAGGGAACCTATTTTTATGACGCATACTTAGCACATTTTGCAAAAACTGTCCGACTGTAACTCCTTATAAATTATGAAAATATTGCTTAGTATAGTGTATATATAGTGTAATACACAACTAATAGCGAAGGCTTTGTCGCGGTTTTGCTGTTTAAGGAATCTCGAAAAAGATTGTAACGTAATGTCCAAAACAAATATTACCTAATAAATTAAATTGTAGTGGAAAAAGTGATCACCGCAAGCGGGATTTGATTCCACGACATCGGAATACCGTTCCGTCGCTCTGCCAACAGAGCTATTGCGGCCGTGGTAACAATAACCAATTTCGCCACTACAATGTTACTCGATTGAGTCTACATCGCATTTGATATAAATATGTTATTATTATTAGGTTATATGTTAATTTATTAAATAAAAGCATAGCAAGTCAATTGCAAAATTAATAAATTACTTTAGTAAATATTACTTAAATAAGTATTTTTGATGACAAATTAATACATTTTTAGTATAATATTTAATAATCTATTCACGAAGTGAATGAAAGCAGCACGCATCAGATGCAAGCGGCACCAGACTCACGTTGTGGCGTTCTATGGGAGAGGCTTATGTCCAACAGGGGACGGAGAAAGGCTGCTGGATGAATGGATTCACGAAAAATATATTAGATCTTTCATACGACCGTCATAATTTTATTATAATTCCATTTTAATTTAAAATTTACTCTTAGTAACTTTTTGCCATTTTTTTTAATTTCATAAACATCAGCCCAAGTCTTACATTTTTGTAGAATACTTATACGAATTTCGCTTCTATCTGACACTTTAAAATCTTTTTTTTCTGTTGGACAATGGATGAAACAACTCTTCCATATCCGCATTCGTTTTTTTACGGTTCACGTCCGTGACTGGGTCATTAAACTCGCGTTAGTATGTGGACAATATAAAACTGTTTAGTCGGACTGATTTAAGAACCATACAGATGGACAGTTGGTCAGACAATTTACATGAAGGTGATATTGTCAGGACTAGAAACCTTTTGTGATAATTTCGCATTTTTTACATACCTAGATACCTAAATTTTTTTTATGGATAATGATTTTGGGTGAATATATAAATATGGATGGGAGAAAATGCCGCTGATCTTAATATTGCATTAATGTATTAAATTTTGCAATTGACTTGCTATGCTTTTACTTATTATTAGTTCTAAATAATAGTTTGCATTCCCATGATCTGCATGGGTAACTTGCTAGAATGATTGGTGCTTGCGAAAGATGAAGGACTATCTATTATGGCGTACATTAGGAGCGGCCGATGTCCAACAATAGACTTTAACAGTCTGATTTAATGGTTCTCTTGATGAAAAATATTTGACAGTTAAGTTATAAAATTTTCGCCAAAATCCATATGATCTAGAACTACGAAATTTGATTTTAAAACTGACATTTACTAAAATCTACCTTTAATTTTTTGTCCAGTCCCATCAAGTCACACGCCCTTCAAAAGGGTCAGGTGCGTAGCACTTACAACCGTCGTGCATGATGATGTTAGCAGATGGGGGCATAAAGTCTGTCTTCAGTCTTGGGGAAAAGTCGTGATGGTATATATGTCACATAGAAAAAAATAATCATTATAGTTCGGTGTTTATTAAACAGGAACTCATTAGGTAAAACATCCTATTGTGGTCGACTTATTATTCTCAATTAATGAAATATCTAAGTTAACTATTATGTTACTTTGTAGAAAGATGTGCAGATGATGCATAGTATCACAACAGGAGCAAATATGACCACATATTGAAGATTATAAGCGTGTAGTCTGAGATAAATACAATGAATTTAGACATCCCAGTCCCCCCTTTCACCAGTCTGGCTAGATTCCTTGCGAACTTTCCATACATCCGTCCATACCAGTCTACTGAATATATTTAATCGTGCCGTCTTTTCTTCCATTCTGCTTTTGTTCGAAGCAGACAAACCCGTTGCTGTTGCACAAAGAAATAAAAATTAATGGATGTCCGAACAATGAGGGAGAAATTGTGATAGGTGAGAGTAAATCTCTTAGGGCCAGTAACAATTCCTGTTTCTTTTATTTTCCGTTAAAAAAGCTCAATTGTTGAGGTTAAGTAGGGTCAGATGCTTTTAAATCTTGATTTTAAATTGTAAATTGTGTATCTCGCGTGATCGTAATATTCACACCTAAGTTTTTATGATGCAATTACTCAATAAAATGACAAATTAAGTAAATTGTTATTTCAATTAAAATATGGTAGTTATCACAGTAGTTGCTTAGTAGACTAGTCCTCCGTTTTGTGACGGATTAAGAATACAAGAAGTGTTACCACCCCTTCTCGGATATTTTACACAAATTTATGATGCCAACAAGCTTGGTCAAGGCGGCATAATACCATAATCTTTCCCAAAGTGGACGAGGCCGGTGCCCAACGGTGGGACGTTAACGGGCTGGAGAGAGAGAGTTAGTGGCTTGTATAAGATTTAGAAATCAACATCTTTTGTCTCAAATAAAAGTAGTATATTATGCTACGGTTGTATTTCGTGTATCATAATTAAGTTACTAATCTATTGTATTGTAATGGATGCAGTTAGCGCAGGACCGCGCGTTGTGGCGTTCTATAGGGACAAATATGTCCAGCAGTGGACGGAGAAAGGATGGATGGATGGAATCTATTGTTAACACTTACGTGTATATTATGCATTCAGCACTTCATGAGATGCGAACTCGTGACCTCTACCTGCAGACCTAGTATCTAATTACTAGGCGAGTGTTGATAAACCTATTTCTAAAACTATTCCACAGAAAAAGAATTTCAAGATTACTGAATGCATAATATAATTGTCTTACTAGGGTTGTCGCTAATCATAAACTGACATTATAGGTATAAATAAATAAAATTGAAGCGATTTTTTTTTAAATTAAAATAAATAAGTTTGGCAACAGCAGTGTATTTAAAATAGTGAAAAATCTGTATTAAATCTGTTGTAAAATAATTTTTGAAAGTGATTTTCACCCACTATTAATAATTGTTCGATTGATCTAATATTTTGCACACATATTTAGGATCCATGACAATGCAATAATTACAAAAAAAATATCAAGATCTCTGAAGCGGGTTTTTTAGTTTTAAAAATAAGCAAATAATTTGAAAGTAAAAGCATAAAAACTTTACATGTTTGCGAATCATGAGTATCCTGACATCTACTAGACCGTTTTAACCATGAAGGTATAGATAAAAATGGAGTCCAGACTCTGAATACCTACTTGAAGCAAAAATGATGTATGGCTATCTCGCTCACTGTGGTCAAACCCTTTCTTTCTAAGTAGGGTAACCTTTATTGTATTTCTTCCAGGACAAAACTTCAAGTAGTTGTGTTCCATATAGTGTCAACAAAATGTTCACTTCTAAGACCTAGCCCGTATAGATTTTATATGTCGAGATACTTTATGTACTGTGCGTAAAAAAAATACTCAAAAAACAAACTGTTTGTTATCGCGTGAAAGTTTGGATAATTCTAGTTTTTTAACAGTAACTGGAGGTTCGGTTGTTAAATTTATTATTCTTTTTACATTTTTAAACACGTAAAATTTCCTAGTTCGTATGTACGATGTACCTATAGAATATTGGTGGGAAATAGATAATTACTAGAACAAAGGTGTAGTTCCTACGGCAATACGAAATTAATGAATGATTGTGAGATCTGCTTGAGATAAAATAATAATAATTTACCTTTATTTCAGACCTAAATACATGTTACAAAGATACAGAAAAATGATTCCAACGAATTGAGAACCTCCTTTTTTGAAGCCGGTTAAAAATAACAAGGTGTTAGTAATTTCTTAGTAAACAAAACAAGTTACACAATAAAATCTATTTGGCATACTTAAGTGGAAACATAACTTTTTGTGTAGGTAGCGTAAAAACGAAAAAGGGTTATTGTACTCATATTTTTAAACATGTACTGTTATTAAGGGACCAACCATGAAATCGCAAAAGATATATGTTTCATTAATTTTGCAGATTAATTAAACATTATGAATACATACTGGACAATAGTTTTTCCTAGATTTCTGGGTTAGCCAATGTATTTCTATTTATTAATGTCAGTTAAAGGGCAAATTCGGTCAATAATACTTCTGAAAAAAAAATACGTTACGTTGATTAAAATTAGTTTGTCGGAAAATCTGTAGTTAATAGTCATTTTAACTGACAATATGAATGTGGTTAAAAGTGGCTGACGGAAGAACGGAGAATCAGTCAAAATCAATTTTTACGTATATTTCTGTCTACAGCGTTTAAAGGAACCTATCATGAATGGCATGACGGGAGCTAAAAACCTAACCAACCCTTGTCGGGTTGCCCTTGGCTCCCTGCGCCTTGTGTTCCACTACTTGGCGCTAGGCAAGTCAGTTAAAATTACATTTAAACAGTTATATTGGGTAAAATTAGTTTTGAATAATTTCAGTCAAAAGTACTACTGTCGGGAGCTTACAGTCTATTGAGTGGTTATAAGTTTTGACTGTGACATATATCATAGGGGGCTATAATAGGAACGATAATAAAGTTACAAAAAAAGGGCAAAAAAGAAACAACAGCACTTTCCAAATTAAAATCATTTAATAACTTTTCTTTTATACATGACTAAATATTATTGTTTTGTGTAATTTCTGTCTCTTACCACGTAAATCACTAAGTATATTTTCTGTATGACTCTTTAAGTGTTAAAAAATGAATTTGCAATTTTCTTAATTAATACGCTTTCATGCAAATCATTGCAATAAATTGAGTCCGTGATGGGATGCTTAAACATTTCTTGCAACAGAGGAGTAAAATGTTGTGATACAACATTAATTAATTTGTTTTCTATATTGTTTTCTCTGAGTTGGCCCATCAGGAAGGATTACTTTCATAAATGCCAGAGCTAGGATTTGGTACACCCAGAGTAGCTACTTGCCCCATAGACTCTTCCTGTAATGAACTGTCTATCTGAAAATTATAATATATTTTACAAAATATAACCTTTTGCCATATATTCGAACTACTACATTTCTGAAACATAATAATAATGTAAGGCTCTCATTAGGCAGTCGGATCGGGGGGGGGGTGGCTGGTTCAGAAAGCAGCAATTATCTCTGGAGCCTTGAGCGCCGGTAGTTTGGAAAATGTTCCTGATACTGGTGGGGTATTTTTTTTCATACTAGTTTTTATATTCCTTATAAATTCAAATATTTAACATTGTATAACATGTGAGACAATTAAAGGAGTTTGTAAATAGATACTTGAAATTTTACCTTGCAAGGTGATACTGCTTCTTGATTTGTAATTATAGTAGGAACTGCTGTTTGTTTTCAAAAATCCTTGCACTTTCATAAAATTTCATTTTCAATGGTACAATGGATAACCATAATTTCCTCTGGGTACTATTTTTAGGAAATCTAAAAAAATAATATTGTAGGTAAGTATATTAATGTTGTAAATAATGTGAAATAAAAATTAAATGACTAAGCAAACATGTATAATTTAGTTCAGGTCCCACAGAAAGTCCTAGATATGTCCTCAGTATGGTCACACTATTTCAAAATTACTTCTTGTAAACAAGAAAGATAAAATTGCACTAAGTCCATGAAATTCAATGTAAGACTATTAGATCTTTACATCGTTATCAGTATAGTTAGTTAGAAGTATGCTGAAAACATTGTTTAATCATTTTATGAAGTATTTAATTGAAAATACAAAGAAATATGTTTGCAGTTATTCAATGCCAGAAATCACGATCTAAACACTTACGCGTGAAATTGTATATCACCTCCTGGACACCACGTACTACCGCAACCACGCACTACACAAGTTTGCACCATTTCTTTAATTATAAAAATAATTAGAGTCGAAAATTTGAAACGAAGCTGTGAACCGTAAAGTAAACAACCGACATATTGGCACAATTTTGTCGACAACTTGACATATGGTGACCAATGTTGCCAAATTACGAAATCCTTAGGAAATGGGGAAAATAATTCACTGATTCGTCAACCATGAAAAGCATCCGTGATCTACTATTTTATTATTTTTAATTTCATTCATCGTATTTCAACTAGTTATTTATAGTTACGATTAAACACTATCAAATGACAGTGTTTAACTTGTGATTTGATATGTGTGGTGACTCTTTTTAAGAATTTACTAGGAGATTTTAATAAGGAGATAGCAGTACTAAGGCCACACTAAAAAGAGAGGTCAGACCACAGAGAGTGAGATAGAGATACGTAGGTATTTGCCTCAAACCGATGTTCCAAGTATGGCCTCCTTTTTTTTATCTATACCTTCATGGTTTTAACACTTATAAGAACCCTGACATCTGTTAAATATTTCAGGCACTAAACCAGTGTCGTAGAATTTTAATTACACTTCTACAAAAGTGGACTAAAGTCGAGCAGAATTGTGGGGCTATAATCGAAGATTCTTATGCACGTGGTCACTAAGGTAATACCATTTTGATTTGATCAGTTTTATTAATAATTAATATGTCATAATATGTTTTCTTTATATAAAATTAATGTTTCTAAAAATAAGAACTTAGAACTAAGTTGTTTAAAATAATAAAGAATAAAATAGCTTAGCTAGGAATCAGATGTATTATGGGTATCAGAATACGGATATAATTCACACTTAAGGGCCTACATCAATATTATCGTATATCATCGCCGACACGTACATATTAACACAGCCAGTAGGCACAGAAAATGAAGAATTAGGGATACTTTTCCTATTTACTCAAAATCTACTAAATATATTTTAATTCTGATCCACGTGTTTCTATACATAATAGTTACCTATGTTTTTAAAGTTATGTCATTAGTTAATACGCGATAATAGACCGACAAATGAAAAAAATAAAAAATTTGAGAGGTTATTTCGCCAGGATTTTCTATCGAGAAAACTTTTTTCAATCGCGTTTCTGAGTTTATGCAATCCTAGATTATTGTATATTGAAAAAACATATACTTAAAAATTAGAGCTCTAGCCATTCAATCTAAAGAAACAATGAAAACTTCGTACATAGAAAAATGCACGAAGCTATTTTGGTATCCTGTTAATAGAAAAATCACCCGGACCCTGTATAATATCACATAAATAATTTTATTGTTATGCGGGGATCGAAACTTCAACCTCGTGAACGGCAGTCGGTTACAGCACCTTAGTACCACGAGCCCTATTAGGCATCGATTAAAATTTAGTTGAAGTGATGTTATACTCATGGACACCTGCTCAGAGCCAAATATATATACATTTAATTAGAATTAGAATGTAAGATGTGTATCTTTTTATTATTGTTTTGTTGTTGACTAGTTCTTACAGGGCGATTTAGTCGCTAAATGACAAAGCCCTTCAATAAAAAAACTGTCAAGAGCGAGGTAAACTCGCACACTCAGGGTTACGTACATAGACAGAAAAATAAATATCTACATTCAAAATAATCAGTTAATTAAACTTAAACCAACTCACCAACTTAATTTTGTACTTGAAATATAGGGAATCGCCTACATTTCAGCTACTTCATAAGTTGGTATTTAGTATTCCCTTTTTTCTTGTGATGTGATGACAAATTATAAGGTTTTGGATTTTTCCCTATATCAACACTATATAGATTTGGTCTATGCCAAATTTCAAGTCTCTAGGGCAATGGGAAGTGACCTGTGAATTTTGATTCCCTAGCATAAGTCGTAAATTCTTAAAAATGGTGAGTACTAAAAGTTTGACGGACGGACAGACAGACAGACGGACACCGAAGTGAGAAGGGTTTGTACGAGACTCAAAAAAAAATTTAAAATAAACATACGTTCGACAACCCTACTTTTCACTGACAAGATGAAAATAGAAACACAACCACAACGTAATATTTATGTGCATATAGCATGCAAACTAGAATAATTTTGCCAAAGAATTTACAAATTGCACCGCTATTTATTGTTTTTGTTTCTTACTATTTGAAAGTGTAATCGTAATTATATTGTCTTATTCATCTTTAAGTTATGTATATTTCGGAAACGTGTTTCTTTTCTAAAGGACTGTACCACAGGACTGTACTAACACTTGCGCGACTCATACGTTCAAATATAACAACTTTTTTTACGGATTTAGACGCCTGTACTTGTTCCAAAAAGTCGGACTAAAATTTGGAACAAGTACACGCGTCTAAATCCGTAAAAAGTGGTTTTATTTGAGAGGATTGTACTATACATATTTTGTAAACTATGTTAAACATTAGGACATCGAATACAGTAGTCAGTATTCAGTTTAGTGGACTTCGAAGAGTTCAATTCTCAGGAAACATATTTATTTAAAGGTGAGTATAGACCACAACATTTTCTGGAGCATTTCTGTGTAATGTAACGTTCTTACGAATGGTACAATACAAGCAAAAGCTCAATTTCCTAAGCATTTCCAAGTAATGTAAAGTTCCTGCGAATGCTCGGCGTTATGTTACGGGTAAATGCTCACAGCGAGTGTGCATTTTCCAACATATCGTTGTACCTTGCGTTTTTGAAATGTCGGAGCTACAAGTTGCGTGCGTTTATCTTGAAGAATTATATTAGAAGAAAAAAGAATAATAAAAATAGAAGATGGTGGCACCGCAACCGCGCATCGCCCGCACTCGTGGCTCGACGAAATGGTACACCAATACGCTCGACGAAATGTTACACCAATATGCTTGTTGGTTTGTAACAAAGAGGAGGCGAGCGTGCTCGACGTTTAGTTCGTAAAAGTATGATACACTAGAACATATCATAGCGCGGCTTGTTGTTCTGTTACAAGTAAATGTTGTAGTCTATACTCACCTTAACACTAACTGATGCCGGCGACTACGTACGCGCTGAATTTAGAAAAATTTTCCCGTGATTGCAACATTTTTCACTGATGCTTCGCACCTATTAGTCACAGCTTAAAGTTATATAGCCTTCCTCGATAAATGGATTTACAACACAAAAAGTATTTTTCAATTCGAATCAGTAGTTTCTGAGATTAGCACATTTAAACAAACAAACTTTTCAGCTAGGTATATAATGTTAGCACAGTTGATAACAATATAACATGCTTATATATTTTTTTTACCATATTTTAGAACTTTCAAGTTGGTTGTAATACAGTATAGGTTATGGGCCTAGTAACAAATTCTTAAAGTATTACTCACTTATACTACCTAGCATTATGCATTTCATCATAAAATGAGAATTGAATTAGCCTTGTACATCCTAAACCTTTCGTTCATCGATATTCTCGCAAATCGAGTAGCTTTATAGAGGTTTAGAATATTAATTAGCTATATTTCAAGCATAAATAGTTTAATAATGATTCGTATAATAAAAAATATAAAAAACTACAGAAGTTTCAGTTGTGTCCTTCAAAGTTACAAACCGTAACCACAACTACTTCCGCAAACGTCTACGATCCAGTATTTTTTGTTTGTTTTTCATTTTCAACTACAATTCGTGAAGTAACTACATTGCACTAACTGTAGCATATAGAAGAAACTGAAAATCAGATAGTTTTGTAAAACTCTACCAACTGTGTCTTTAGTAACTAGTTCGAATGCTTTGACTCTATTTTGGTCGGTGTAGTGACGGATTAAGAATAGTCCCTAATTCTAATCTGTGATTCTAATGCGTTAAAAATTTAACCTAACATAACCTAAAACAAACTATGGTATTTATTGATTATATTGATTAACAATCGGCGAATACGATGCACATATTTATATTATTGACTAATAGTTTATTTAACTTAAGGTTTTATTATTCATGTAATATAATTAAGTAAAATAATATTATATTAATTTCTTATTTTATGTATATCTATAAAAGAGATTTTCACCCACTTGCACTAATCCAATTGAGCTAAAATTTTGCAAATAAATAAATAAAAATACAGCAAAAACTTTAAATGTTTTAGTTACCCCGCTAAAGGAAATGACACGCTTAACTTCCTTTGTCTAGATAGTAGATTAGATAGTGCCAACAGAACAGTAGACCGTAATCTCTCCCAAAGTGGAGGACGCCCGTGCCCAACAGTGGGACGTCAATAAACTGGAGAAAGAGAAGTTTTGTGTAATAGCAAACACTACTTTACAATACGTATGCTACCGCTCAGGCCTTCCTTAGGTAGAGCCTTATGGTCTTATTTAATAATGACGTATCGGACGTTTAAACGGAGATTTTATTGAGAGATAATAAAGATTTAGCGTAAAAAGACTATTATGAATAAAAATTTTTGACAATTTTCGTGAACCGATTTTAGCGAACTTTTAAACCTCCGATAAGTCATTATGAATAAGACCATTTGACTGAAAGTTTAGGACTAAGTCCCATACGCCTTATTTAAGGATAATGTGATGTGATCTGTTGAATGCACATTGCACAAGGCACAATACCGATTGTTGAAAGAATGCTACTATTCGTTGAGAGAGTTATATGTTTAGAATTGGCCGGAAACAAGCCCATAGATATCGTATATAACGTTGAAATCATATGTGTACAACACTACACAGGTGCCAAATACGTAGTACGTATACATGTATATAACCATCGTACATCCGTACATGCATAATAAATCGAGATGTAATTATCTCTCTCTCCATTGGAGACGGGCCTCCTCCACTTTAGGAGGGATTATGGTCTAGTGACCCGCGCTGACCAGGCGTGTTAGCATATAATTTAATTTCTGCTTATAACATTTCTTAGCTGGCTCTTACGGCCTGGGCAGGGAATGGGGTGGTGACAATTGTATTCTAAATCCGTCACCACCGGACCGAATCATTAATTGCAGTAATAAGTTTACTGTGGGAATCAAACCGCGGGTCACTAACGTACCAACATGTCAGGCAGCGTCAACACCGCTCCATCATCGACATCTATTCGATATGCAACAAACATACTAACATTGATCTAGATTTTCAAAAGGTCAGACACATACGCAACAGTTTATTATGAAACGTCCTTCTTTGTATTACAGTAACCTATTATTTTATTTATTTAGGCTTCCTCCACATAATTATAGGGTTAAAGGCCTTTTCAACCAACCTTCAGGCAGCACTGGTAAAATAACTTCTAAGATTATCTTATTTAATCTCAAAGGATATCATATTTAATATCATGTGACTATTTCTGCTGCCACTATAACAGCAAAAATATAAAAAAATTGGTCAAGTGCGAGTCGGACTCGCGCACGAAGGGTTCCGTACCATTATCTATGCAACATAAGGCAACGTTATTAGTATCGAGCAAGAAACGGTAAAAAAATCATGTTTGTTGTATGGGTGGCCCCCTTAAATATTTATTTTATTTTATTTTTAGTATTTGTTGTTATAGCGGCAATAGAAATACATCATCTGTGAAAATTTTAACTGTCTAGCTATCACCGTTCTTGAGATACAGCCTGGTGACAGACGGACGGACGGACGGACAGCGAAGTCTCAGTAATAGGGTCCCGTTTTTACCCTTTGGGTACGGAACCCTAAAATAACAAAAAGTCCTAGAGACCTAGACTTAGTTAAATAAAATATTTAAGAAAGCTCCCATCTTATACAACAAACACTTTGTACTTATTGTTTTTATGATACGCCTATGATGATGATTATATTATAACGGCTTGATATTATTATGATAACTAATATACCTATTATGATGATGATGGTACGAAACCTTTTCGTGTGCAATTCCAACTCGTACTTGGCCAGTTTATTTTATCTTCTAATATATAAAATTCTCGTGTCACGGTGTTTGTAATTATACTCCTCGGAAATGGCTCAACCGATTTTCGTGAAATTTTGTGTACATATTCGTTAGGTCTGAGAATCGGACAACATCTATTTTTCATCCCCCTAAATGTTAAAGGTGGTCCACATCTAACGTTTATATGGCAAAACAACGTTTGCCAGGCCAGCTAGTTTAATTTATAATAAATTCACAATTTTTAAAGTATGTACACAGGAACAAATATCAGGATTCATCACACAAATTATTGTGAGGGTATCGAACCCACGACGCCATGAACGCAAGTCAGTTACACAACCGCCGATGCGCCATGCGTGCCACTGGTTTTTAGGGTTCCGTACCCAAAGGGTAAAAACGGGACCCTATTACTGAGACTTCGCTGTCCGTCCGTCCGTCCGTCCGTCTGTCACCAGGCTGTATCTCAAGAACGGTGATAGCTAGAGAGTTGAAATTTTCACAGATGATGTATTTCTATTGCCGCTATAACAACAAATACTAAAAATAAAATAAAATAAATATTTAAGGGGGGCTCCCATACAACAAACATGATTTTTAGGGTTCCGTATCCAGTATCTCAAGAACGGTGATAGCTAGACAGTTGAAATTTTCACAGATGATGTATTTCTATTGCCGCTATAACAACAAATACTAAAAATAAAATAAAATAAATATTTAAGGGGGGCTCCCATACAAAAAAACTGATTTTTTTTACCGTTTCTTGCTCGATACTAATAACGTTGCCTTATGTTGCATAGATAATGGTACGGAACCCTTCGTGCGCGAGTCCCACTCGCACTTGACCAATTTTTATATATCACAAATTAAAGGTTTCTAATGCATAAGTTAGTTTTATATACTTGACTAGCTGTCACCTAGGGTCTTTCAAGCGAGGCGTGAAACAGCATCTTGTGAGCCGGCAAGGTGAGGGTGGCTAGTGCATTGACACTGTACTAGCCGTCCTAACATTTGGATTGCACCCCACTTATCATCAGGTGGAGTGTAGTCATTTGCCTACTCCAGATATAAAAAAAAAATCCCGCGACCTCGTACGCGAGGAATTTAGAAAAAAAAATCCCCGTTTATGCAACATTTTTCACTAATGCCTTACTCCCATTGATCGCAACGTGATGTTATATAGCCTAATTATTAGCCTTTCCAGATAAAGTTACTATTCAAATAAACTATTCAGCTTTTTAACATTAGTATAGATTTACTTGTTCGTTACGGACATTTCACACAACGTCCTCTGGTCCCAAGCTAAGCTTATATGCTTGTGTGATGGGTACCAGAATACTAATATATTACATATACTACTTTTCTTTTGTAAATACGTACATATAATAATAATACATAGTAAACACCCAGACGCAGTACAAACATTTGTATGACATATATAAATATCACACAAATGATTGTCCCAAGCGGGAATCGAACCCGCGACCTCGTGATCAGCAGTCCGTTACATGAACCACTCCACCACGAAGCCCGTCAATATGTATTTAGTTTTGTTAGGTATGCCATCATCATGGTTATTAACTGATTTTAAATTAAAAAGGCCATATTTGTGTAACATTAAAATACTAGCACAAACGTGGTATTGAAACGAGACAGACGCGTCTATAGTAAAAAAAATTGGTCAAGTGCGAGTCGGACTCGCGCACGAAGGGTTCCGTACCATTATCTATGCAACATAAGGCAACGTTATTAGTATCGAGCAAGAAACGGTAAAAAAATCATGTTTGTTGTATGGGAGCCCCCCTTAAATATTTATTTCATTTTATTTTTAGTATTTGTTGTTATAGCGGCAATAGAAATACATCATCTGTGAAAATTTCAACTGTCTAGCTATCACCGTTCTTGAGATACTGCGTACGGAACCCTAAAAATCATGTTTGTTGTATGGGAGCCCCCCTTAAATATTTATTTTATTTTATTTTTAGTATTTGTTGTTATAGCGGCAATAGAAATACATCATCTGTGAAAATTTCAACTGTCTAGCTATCACCGTTCTTGAGATACTGGGTACGGAACCATAAAAATCATGTTTGTTGTATGGGAGCCCCCCTTAAATATTTATTTTATTTTATTTTTAGTATTTGTTGTTATAGCGGCAATAGAAATACATCATCTGTGAAAATTTCAACTCTCTAGCTATCACCGTTCTTGAGATACAGCCTGGTGACAGACGGACGGACGGACGGACGGACGGACGGACGGACGGACGGACGGACGGACGGACGGACGGACGGACGGACGGACGGACGGACAGCGAAGTCTCAGTAATAGGGTCCCGTTTTTACCCTTTGGGTACGGAACCCTAAAAAAGAGTTAGTAGTCTATTGAATAATGTGCGACGACGCGCCGTGCCGCGCTCTTCGCAAAGGTCGAAAACCTCTGAGACAATGGACAAGATTCTTCCATCATTTAATTGCGCTTTTCAATTATACCTCCTGTAATAAGAATTGAGTCTTATTACATATCTATTAATTACAATTATGAATAAAGATTTCTTAACCGATGTAAGTGTTATGATCATACACATATCATCATGAACATAGGTTCCTATTTAATAAAACTATTTGAGTCGTAACGCTTCGATGATTAACTACTCGTGCTGCGAAGACGCCCTTGAAATAACAAAAAATAAACAAATAGCAATGACCTCGGCACATATGATAGACATAAATACTTACACTATTATTTAAATCGCGTCAGGTCAGATTAGGGCAGGCATTATAATTCATAATAGGACGCGTTTGTTAAACACGTTATTATAGTTAACATAGAACTAGAATCACCAGCTAGTTTAATTTGATAAGATGACGTCATCACCGTCTGGGCCCCCAATTTGACGTCAGCTAGTACAGTGACCCACAAATCTACAGACACAATAAATTCAGCAACGTACCTACTTACGATGCGATGCGAAACCCGCGCGAGGGTCAATGAACTGTTGACGTATTTTAAATACGCATACGGCGTATATGTATGTACCTTATCTCAAAATGTAGTACGCGGTGCGGCAAGCGGAGCGAGCTTGCTGTGCTATGTGTTTGCAAAATGGTTATTTATAGATTGTGAGTGTCCGTGACGGATGGTTCGCGCTATTTCTAAGGTCCTGAGATGTGGTGTGGTGAGTAATATCTTTACTCAACTAGTTAGTTACTACAGACACTTTCAATGGATGGAATGGACATGATAAAAACCTTAAAATTCAAATAAAATTCTCTGTTTATTATGAATAGTTTATTTCCCAAAGTCGCACTGGCTGAACTTAGAAACCAAAAACAAAACTAACAAAATAAAAAAGAAAAGTACACAACTGAATGAAAATGAATGACATTGAAACGATAACAACAACTGTCAATTTTGGAAATAGTGATGTCCTTGTACTTTATTCGAGATATGTAATAAAGATAATAACAGTTAATTAAATTGTTTTATTTCTAATAATATGTTCTTTTTTTATAATCTATGTCTTTGAAGCCTGTTATATGAATTTATCGCGCGAATATAATCTTTTCTCCCTTTATAAGTGACGCCGGAAATCTGGTGAGAGTTTCGTTGTTGTACTATTAACGCTTTTGATTTGCGAAAATGTGAGAAAGGAAGTGTGTCTGTGACACTGCAATAAGACACGACACCAGAATTCTTTCTTTGCAAAGAATGGAGGAGTCTTTGCTTTTGTACAAGACGTTAAAGAATTTTGAACTTGATGATGGGTTTTAATAAGACTCTTGTTTGAGCAAAGGGGCGCGAGTGTCCATATATATAACGAGGCACCCGCAGTAGTCGCCCTACCTACCAACACACAATACGACGGATACAGATCCTGAGTTCTTACCTACACATACACGTGAAGTACTAAGGCCAGTTTTAAATATGCGTATGTGTCGCGAATATATAGGTATGGCTTGGAGATCAGCAGGTGTAAGCAAACTAAACGTAAGGGGTTATTGCGATTAACTTTTATCCCTTCGTTTCCATATCAAAGAGTAATGAACCTTGTTTATTGGACAACGTCGATTAATAGTGACCGTGTGATTTTTGTGCATCTTTTGTCTCTAGAATAATTTTTATACGTGTTATGTAAAAAAATGTATGTCACTACAAATTGATTCTCTAGTAAAACTTAATTTTAGTATCTTCCAATTAAAAATAATGCTTGTCTAATAGGTAGTTCTTAATAGAAAAAGTAGGTACTCTAGTTTTGGTGAGATTCTTATTAGATGCCAATTATGTTTCCTGGAATGGAGCGGTGTTTTTAAGTAATAACTTTATATGTGTCTGTATTATAGGACAAGTTATTGAATTATAGCTAATAAGTAGAGCAAAAGACGCTGGATTTGTCATAATAAGAAATACAAATTAACTATTTGTAACAACAAAGGCGAAACTGGCAGTGAATCGTTTGCGAATAACGAAGGTCACAAGGTTTGCAAGTGTGAGTATATATGCAAGTATGCAGGCGAGCTCGGTGCGGCGTCGCTGCTGCACGCCTGCACCGGCGGTTGCAACACCCTCCCCCCTTCATTCTCGGCTTCTCGCTCGTCGCCGTCTTGCCGCTAGCCTGTCTCACCTCGCGGCCGGCAGCCTTGCGCGACGCGCCGCGCTCTTTCACATTCAAAATTATTCGCAACCATTGCAAAAACTCTCTGTGCAATAAATATATTTATATTCGATGCGTTCACATTTAGATTTAAAACACAGAGGTTATTAAAAGTTAACAAAGAAATTAAGTGCCTTTTAAACTTTGAATGCACTCCTCGTTGCATGTCCCGCGCGCGTCGTTATGTTATGAGAACCCCGTACTGGCGGTCACGTTGACGTCGCGCGGTGCCGCCATATCTGTCTCGGCCACCAACTAGCAAAATTAATAGGTAATTATTTTTGTGCACAGTGTTTGGAATTAATTTTTGTACAGTGCTAATGTGATAAAGTGTTGTCCTTATTCTGGCATCCTCTAGGAAGTTTCCAATTGGATTCCTTTTTGATTTCGAGGCGCGCGCCGGCCGGTTCTTATCGAGTGCAATGCAGTTGCAGTCATAACTTATTGCAGTTTTGCATCCACCAAAGTTTTATGCGCGGAAAGTTTCTTGTGTTTATTTATTATTTCCAAAGGACTGTATTGTGTTTTATAGTGATTATTTGTTAAAAGTGATATGTGTACTTGTTTCTAAAACACCGTCACAGTTTACTTTGCTCAACTCTACTGTGTTATTTCGGTCATTGACCGCTGGAATTCGCATCTCCATTTTATTAGTGTTGTTTAGATTTTTGACAGATTATAAATTATTTTGATTTTTAGGGCCAATATTTGTGTCACTTCACTAAAAGGATGCAATGACCCGCGCATTCGCTTTTTGAAATTTCACCTTTACCCGGATGGAATGAGGAATGTACTATCCCATTGTTTCACAGTTTCACATGTTTGAACATCATTTGTTTTTTTGTTTTTCGGACGATTAGAGCCTTTTCATTTTCTTCCAAAATTACAAAAATTACAAAACAAAGGTAAATATTATTTATTTTACCAGTACTATAAAAGTATATATTGTGCAAAGGTATTTATTGCCTTTGCACACACGCGTGGCTTCCTTGAATCGCTGCTGAATGACATCATCTGTAGACAAGCAAAGATAGACTCCAATTCTTAGCTTCATAAGTTTAGTAAAGTTTAAGCTGTTGCAAATGTCCTTGGTCGAAAATAATTAAGTGTAGTGTGTGTAAACTGATGCAGAATGGCGGAGGGCAATGGAGAGATACCCATTGAGGAAGTATCTGGGAAGGACTCTGATGTAAGCAGAACACCGGATTACCGCAAACTCATTGAATATGGCTTGGATTCTAAGGTAAGTTGTTTATTTACTTATAAAATTATAATTTCTGTTTTAAATAATCATAAAAAAATCTTTAAAAAAGTTTTACTCAAAAGATAATAAAAATTTTTTTTAATTCCAATTTTAAATTTATAAACCTGTTTTAAACGTATATTATAAATGTGGTAAAGCTATTATTATTTTAAATAAATAGTTAATAGCATTTGTGAAAGTTAGTTCCAGTACGTTAAATGGTCTGCGCAGTAGAACTTTGTGCAACTAGCGCTACCAATGTAAAATATTATAATTATATTAAAGATTATATACAAAGACATTTTACCATATCTAAACCTGAAATGCTATTAACCTTAGTATTTTCAAAGTTTAATAAAAACTTTTTCCTTAGTTGCATATATTTGCAAAATTCTTATTAGAATCTTATAAGTTAGTCTATGCTGTGTCAGAAGTGACTTTTTAGGTATATTAAAAGTTAACAAGCACATTATTTATATGAATATGGTAGAAATTCAGTTTAATAACTAGTTTTGCTACTTTTAAAAGTAACTTTTTCATAAGTTTCATCAGTAACTTTTAATTGAAATTAGTAATTTTATCCCATGTTTCAAGTTACTTATTACTTGTACATGTTCCATTGTTGAAATTAGTCTTTTATATATTTGTTTTTTTTTTACTGGCAACATTATTCTATGTGATTTTCTTTTGGAAGTAAAAAAATAAATAGGTATTACTACACAGTAGGTATATTGTTACATGATTATGTTTATTACCTCAATTTAAATCAGATTTTTATATATATTTGTATTAAAATTTAAGATTTTTATTTCTTGATAAATTTCTGTTAGTTACTAAATATAATTTATATCTAATAATAAATAAATCTAATCTAACAAGATTACATTAATATGAATCACTTTTCTTATCAAATAGCATTTTTCTTAGAAGCCAATCATTGAGTATATTATGTTGCCACACCTGAAAAATTTTTCATCTTTGGAAGAAATATTATAATGTTGGTAGCATATTTAAACTTTCACTAAGATAGTGTTGACCTTTACCATTTATCTGCCCATCTGGGAGTACATTTTGTGCATTGATAAATTTAATATGATTAAAAAAGAATAACTGCATAACTAATGATGTAGCTATAACTATTTACTTTAAAATATGTACCTACTATTGGCTATCTTTTGTTTTTGTAGTGTTAATTTTTGTATGTAAAGTAATATAAAATCTGGTGTTGCTATGCAAGTGAAAATATTATTATAGGTTTGAAATAAGGCTTTGGGATAAGGACAGGAAGAGGAATATAATGTTGTAATTTAACTTTCTCTGTCATAAAGAATAGGCAAGAAAGAGGCATAAGAAGCATAGGCAAGCGTAAATGATGTTAAGTAATGTGTAAGACCAGCTGTATTCATCATCAAAATGGCTGAATCGATTTTGATGAAATTATTTCGTATGAATTTTGTAATTTCATATGCCACATTATTACTGAGGTTTTAACTATGTTTTAGTTTTATGTACCTAACATAAAGCTTAACAAAATAACGCGAGTAAATTCGTCACCTCTACTAGTTACTATTCTCGTTGTTGTAATAAATTATATTAGGATAAACTTATTAGTAACTTTTTAAAAACCACGAAGTCACTAACTCCTTGTTATTCAAATTTCGTAAACTGCTAACAAGCACCTATAAAAAAAATCTTCATTGGTGTTACCTAAAAAATTTGATAGTCGTAAGTTTCAAACAATTGGTAAGGTATATTTACTACACTAAATACTGAGGTTTTCAATGCCCGCACTTCATTATCCACGTAAGATGCTAAACGCAGGTGTGGCTAACATTAATTGACAAAATTTCTTTGGATGTCGTATTTCAGCTTTATTCTAGCGCATTTGCCGCATATTACTGGCATTGAAAACGCAAGTGCAGATTGGACATATACAAATACAAAAATACAAAATGATTTATTGAACTCAACTTAATTTAAGGTTACATAATTTGTGGGTGATGTAGCCTTTTAGACAAAAATGCCTGTATTAGGATACATCGCTCTCCAGTATCATATCCAACATAAACCTTAAGATAGTTAATTTATTACAATTTAACTTATCGTGTTCTGTGCATGTATGTGTATGTGTGTGTGTGCGTGTGTGTGTGTGTGTGTGTGTGTGTGTGTGTGTTTGTGTGTGTGTGTGTGTGTGTGTGTGTGTGTGTGTTTGTGAGTGTATGTGAATGTATGCTGTTTATAGATTATTATTAGAAAACGTTTTGCAAGAGGGCTTCTGTATCATCGTATGACAATGGCTTAATCCAATTAGTTATAAGTTTTTTACATTTATTATGGAGTTCTGTGTGTATATAAATATGTTTATTTATTTTATTATAAAGTTGCAACGATCTATATTTGTATTGGATGCTACATATAGTTAAAACATCTATTTTTCTTATTATTATAAAACAAAGACGTCATTTTTGTATGTATGTTCCTACGTAAGCTTATATCTGCAGAACTACGCAACAGATTTTGATGCGGTCTTTTTAATAGATGATCGTTCAAGTGGATGCCTTTTTGTTAAATTCGTTTATTGTTCCTGTCCCAACTTTGAACCTGCTAACACGATCCGCTATCTTGGAGTTCACATTGACGAACATATGAAATGGACGAAACAAATAGATCATGTGACTGCACGCATCAGAAAAATTATGCATATATTCAAAAAAATGAGACATATATGCGATAATAACCTTTTAAAAATAATGTATACCTCATTGTGTGAGTCAATACTGAATTATTGCATCTCATGTTGGGGAATAGCACACAAAACCCACCTTATAAAAGTTGAACGCGCACAACGAGCGATTCTGAAGATTATCTACAAGAAACCAATATGGTACTCCACTGATAGACTGTATCGTGATACGAATGTGCTGCGGGTACGGCAATTATATATACTAGCGGTTACTATGAAATTTCACAAATCCTCTGTCTCAAACATCTATAGGACAGACCGACACCTCCGAAATTACAAATGGTACTTACCGAAATGTAAACTTGAACTTGGTAAACAAAGTTTCACCTATATGGGCCCCTTTATCTATAACAAAATTACCGATAAAATCGATATTTTTTCAGTAACTAAAACAAAATGCAAAAAGAACGTAAAAAAATTCTTGATGGAGATGAATTATGATGCCACGGAGACGTTCCTTAAATCTATACTTAAATAAAAGAGACTCTAATATGAATTTTTACAGAAATACTTTCAATAAAGCACGCTTTCAAAATGATCAGTATTGGAAAACAAATACACTACACACACACTACACACACACACAACTAAGCTGCCATACACTTACCCACATGAACTGCCTTCTGCAAATTTTCTGTATGTGTCTTCTATGTTTTGCCTTATTAAATATTTTCGAATGACCAAATTGTTTAAATGAAAGAGACTAATCTCCACGACACAGGATATCCTAGTGTGGAGATTAGAGCTACAACCTATGTAATACTCTAGTTCTTAAAAGTGTCTCAATAAAGCATTATTATTATTATTATTCTTTTAATATTTTAAATTCCACGGGTACGAAGTTGCGGGCAACAGCTTGTAGTTATAATAAAATACCGTTTATATAATGCTCGCATTTGTGGTAACTCTGCCGGTTAGAGGGGATCATAAGAAAAATGGGAAGTCCCCGCTTCGCTACGTATTGCTACCTAATGCTTGATAAGGGGTATCGCCCTGTTAGTGTCGAGGGGTAGAAAGTCATTACTGACGTCGAAAGTAAAATGACACGCCCCCTTTCCTTCCATCGTCATATTGTTAGAAACGTGCGTTTAAAATACTCTGATAATATCATTAAAACTTGTGTTTATAGTAACAGTATTAATATAGGTCTGAAATACCTGCAATTAAAGCGACATTGCCTCCAATTTAGCATAGTAAAAGCGCTTTTTATTCTTTTCGTATCATTTAACATTTTGAACTCTACGTAAAAGTCTCTTTCTTTCTTCTTTTTCTACTTTCTTCTAACATAATGAAGATAATTAAGATTAGAGAATGAAAAATCACTAAAACTTTTACTTGGCATTTGCATAATGGTAGTGTTTATATACCCAAGTAATCATCAATCATTTTAAAACTATTTAGATAAATAAGTAGATTTTGGTAAATTTGTGATAATTTTGACATTATTAATTGTTTCGCTTTCAATTTTAAGATTGAATTCGCAACATATTCTAAACTATAAACTTTGTAGCAGGCGACTTTGTTAAATCTGAAATGGACATTAACATATTACTACAATAATGGACATTAAGATATTACTACAATATTTACTTTCATAGAATAACTTGACTCCTGTAAAGTTTTGTTTCTTTCAAATTCTTTCGTAATCATAGTAGTTATAGTTATGCAGATTTTCGAATCAACTTGACCTAAATACCTGTGTTTATTTTGAGAAATCGCTGGATGTAGAAGAGGTTCGTTATTCCTGGGAAAGATCAATTATTTAATAATCGCCGGTAACGAGCGAACATTGTTTTGCTCACGAAGCTAACGCCGTTGATTTTGTATTAAAACGATGCTGTGTTTCTCCAGAGCAATGCAATTTCTTAATAATTGTCAACTGGAGAATCCCTAATAGTATTCTCATAGTTTACCTTCGATAATTTAAAAGAATAGAAGCTAAAATGGTATGCTGAAACTGTGATAGAGAAAGCAATAGTGGGTAACAAATCTCTCACTTGCTCATTCAAGGTGATTGGTTGTTTGCTATGAACTTATCTAAAAGCCAATGACGTTCTATGTAGAAGAGAGTCATCCGATAATAGTTGTAGTATTAGAACATAATTTAAGCTTCTTATATATTTTGGTGTAAAATTCCCTGTAGACATGCTCGTCGGGTTAGAACTTCTTACTCTAGCAGTATTTAAAAAAACCCCTTGATGTAAACTTTCTTGTCTGTACCGTTTTAGATAATTTTAAGTAACTATGGTAAAAATATTTTGTCTCTAAACGAGCTTGTGGAGACCAATAAAGCTGTCTCACGAATTTCAGTGCTAGTAGTTAGAAGAATTCGTTGTTTTAAAAAGCCGTTTATGATAGTAGGGTTACTGAAAAGAATATGGAATAATTTGGAAAGAAATTAGCAGGATAAGATAGTAGGTAAACTGGATTAAAAGAATAGTAAATTTTTATAACATTTCTATTTACATCTGAGCAAAAAGGAATGGCTTTTCCCCTTAGATGATCCAATCCCCATTAGAGATTAAACCTTATTGCTTAGCAAAACAATAACACGAAACACTAAAACAGCTTTACAGGCTATGCAAACTTAACTGATTGTAAAACCCTTTTTTTTTATCGACATCCACATCGACTTAAAAAGAATGAGATCATCTATTCCTCTGTATGTTTTTTTTGTAAGTTTGTTACTTGTTTTCTCCTCAAATTGTAAACCGATTTAAAAATAAAATTACCTATTCTTACTTTATATATTGGGGGGTGGTCCCATATTAAGCAATTTGCGATCCTGTAGCTTAACGTTGTCTATTAGTAGCCAAGTAGATAGGTACATAATATGTAGGTACATATGTATGATAAATATGATAATATAAAGTACCATTAACTGAATACATTCATATCGTTACAGTGCATGATAGCGACCTACCCCTTATCTTACGTAATTACATCATTGTACATTAAACGTTGTTGTTGCATTATTTAAGAGCGAGCGCCAAATAGTCTGTTTTTAATAATATTGCTATAATCTGCATGACTTTCGTTATGATAAGCTTGTTAAAATAAACAAGATGGAAAAAAGTGAATAAATGGTAATGGTTTTGCCAATTTAATTATTGTTTCTGCTTGCAAGTCGCAATTAATTGCATAAGAGAAAACGAGACATTTACGAGATATCTATTTGGTTGTTACCAAAAAAAAAAGGTATCTTAGTATATTTACGTTAAAACCACTACTTAAAGGGGCTTTACACATTTTTATCAAAAACGTAAAAAATATATATTTACACTCGGTAGAAATCTTACACATTTTCAACGAAGATTAATATTTAGTTCATACAGCTTTCTTGAAACTTGACTAGGTTGCTTTTACTGTGACCGCTTTAGCGTTGGGATTTCCCTGTTGGCATAATAGATTTGTTCGTTCTATGACCGAAATAGTTACTATCAAAGTCATCATTTACAGTCACGATGTTATAACTAGGTAGTTAGCTTCATTTGCAATCTTTTCAATTATTTCGTCAAGTAGGCTTAGGTACATTATCGTTAGACATATTGGGACCAAGGAATTTATATTTTCAGTATAATTTCGGTTTCTTTTGTTAAATTATATTTAACTAGCTGTTGCCCGCAACTTTGTACGCGTGTAATTTAGAAACCAAAACTCTACAAATTATACAAAAAAGCCACCCTCTTGAACCACTCTATATATTAAAAAAACCGCATTAAAATCCGTTGCGTAATTTTGAAGATATAAGCTTACATACATACAAAATTTGCGACTTTGTTTTATAAAGATGTCTTGACTCGCTATACTTTGTTAGTGAAACCTTACGAGCTTTTAGTAATATCAACGCTATGGTTTGAATGTAGGAGTTTAATAATCTTGCAAGTGGGCGGTCGAAGCCCCTTTACGTTAAAATCGAAGACTTGTTTTTTTTTGCGTTTGTTACTGTTTCTATCAGAGGAAAACGATTGGATCGTCTAATTGAGAACCCAATACTCTGTGAAGTCTAATGAAATGATCTAAGTACATAAACGCAGACTTCACCTTATGTTAAAACAGTGATTTATGTCCCAAATATTCTACGCCACATTTTATATCAATACTTTTCAATTCCACGTAAATAAAGTGATGAATGATTTGTCGTATCATATGTAACTAACACCACAGTCGATAAAGTTACCTGACCAGAAATCGTTTTGTCCCACCAGACTCCATTCTTAAATGACGCCATATTTAATGATATGCTTGTTTGTATTAAATAGAATTAATGTGTCTTTTCCAGGTAGCCGCCAAGCTCGACGACATTTATAAGACTGGAAAGCTAGCGCACGCTGAACTGGATGAGCGTGCGTTAGATGCCTTAAAAGAATTTCCATCCGAAGGTGCTTTAAGTGTTCTTGGACAATTTTTAGATTCAAATCTCGAGCATGTATCTAATAAAAGTGCTTATTTATGTGGTGTTATGAAAACCTATAGGTGAGTTGTTTTCTGTTTGATGATACGTAATTACTGTCGAAATATTGGCCCTTTGATATCCTAGATCTCTTTTATTTATTTATTTATTTAATTACATGCAAGCTTACAGTAAAACCAAAACACTAGCATTACAATTCAGAATATCACATGTAGAACATAATTCGACAATTGTATTATTTATTGTATTAAGCATGTGAGATGTGCAGGACATATCACCAGTCTTCTGCACTTCCCTTACACTCTGGGCAACCGCTGCCTTGCTCTCTCAATATTCCTTCAAACATTCATTGGAAAAAGTACAGTGCATCTAACAAACAATCATTAACATGAATTTAGGGAAAATCTACAACATATCAAGTGGTCACCGTGTAAACAAGAGATCTTTGTATCGTCTTACCTATGAAATATCATACACTGTTTAAAAACGTGTAAATTAGCCTACATATTTTGCCTAAGCCATCATGGAAGATATCAATATCAGGGTGCCGAGCCAGCTCGAGCGAGCTCTTCTTTTCATCGTTTATTTATTTATTTATTATCGTTAACTGTATAAGCGCGCTTACTAAGTGTACAAGTACTAGATGTACTAATTAATTAAATAAAATAGGAGTAGGATATTTATAAACGAGGAGTTTTTATAGAGCCTATAAAAAGAAATAAGAATTTTCCAATTTCATAGCACATGTATAAAAAGTTATAAGTTATGTGAATATGGAATTTGTATGTAGTTAAAGTTTCTTATGTGCTACGAGATAAAATATGAAAAATAAATTACGAGGCAAGAGATCAAGTTTAGAATGCTCTAGGCAACTATCTCGTTAAAATATCATTTTAATACCATATCAGGTGGACGGTGCGATTTGAATGCTACGAGCCCATCAGGAAATGCTGTTTTATATACTGCATGGCCTTGTCGCGGAATGGTAATGCGAAAACCGACGCATGGTTTAAAAATAAACCTGTTGCACTGCGTCAAGCCTGCAACCAAGCCATTCGACAATCATGGAGTATACGAACAATGAAAACATCGTTCGTACTAGCCCGTCGAATTGAATGTCGTAGCGACCTTTTGGCATAAGAGGTCGGTTGATACCTGATCATTAAAATGCAATAAAAATGATTGCTGCGAATTTAATTCACGTTACATAGGTTGATTAATTTTTGTCCTGTGATCGAATGTCCAGACATACAAGACTTCTGTAGATTTAGATATTAAGTTATTATCACATACACATATTACTAAAATAATAGCTTTTATAGTTAAAATTTTCAGTATAGTTACTAAAATATAAGCCGCTACGTGATTGGGAAAAGTTTTGACTCTTTTATTAATACGCTTTTATATGTTCGGTATGTATCTATCAATGTATTAATCTGTGCAACGGAATCTTTGAACGCGATTTTCACCCACTTGCAATAGTCGGATGGATTTGAAATTTTGCATACATAACAAGGACCGATGACAATGCAATTATTTAGGATTTCCAAGCGTGTTTTTTAGTTTTTAAACTAAGAAAATTATTTAGTTTTCAACCTATTTTAAACTACATATCTTGCTGCTTCCTCCATATTTTGGATTTTATCTTGTAGAAGAGTACCGTGCATAATTTTTTGCCATAATACGCTGTATATCACAAGAGAGACAGAGAAAAACTTCCCGAGTTTTAAGTTTTGTTTTTTGCATTGAGGATTCTTAGCGTATGCTTTCGTTGATCTCTTCACCAAGTTAGATTTAGGTATGTACCTAGCTGTCGGAGACAAAAATTATGATTGACTATTTCGAACCTTAGGTGATAAGCTGTGCTGGAATTTTCATATTCAACTTCCAGTATTTTCGTGATTGAAGATGGGATTTGTTTACTAAACACCATTTTAAAATTTTATTTAAAAATTTCTTAATTTTTTTATTTAATATTGTCTATTGATACTTGCAGCAAAGCTCGCACACCACAAAGTCGTATGTGACATACCGACTGACGTATACATTTCGCATGTCCTCGGGCTTATTTGCGCCGGCGCAAGATTAGATTACCAATGGTCATTAGCCCCTGTGCACTCGTGATGCAGAACTTGTTTGCGAGATATAATCAAATGCACATCGCGTACCTTTGTAATTCTTTGTGATCTTTTTCGTCCTGTGATTTGCACATGATTACATTTTAATTTTAAATAGCTACCTGTCATTTTGTTGCCGAATTTACCTTTGTTGTTTATTGAAAATGGTAATTATTTTATTTAACCGGTCCTGTATAAGTTTTAGGGTTGCTATACAATAGTTACCCCTTTGTCAGTGCTGCAATAATTTAGCGACAATTGTGAGATGAGCTTTTTATATTTGTAACGTATTCGAGTATTAGCCGGTTTTAGGTAAAAATAAATAATTTAGCGACATGTTTTGCTAACAGCTGACTGGAAATTGTATTATTCCTATCAGTATTGGTATCTTGAGTGTATTTGATGTGCAATTACAATCTAGTTAGCACAACTGTCTAACATAATGCATACACAAAAATGAATAAGGAAAATAATGTAGTGATGATTGTCTCATTATTGTATTCCAGACAAAAAAGCAGAGCGGGCGTGCAGGGCGCGCCTGCGGTTCCTGCGTCTATTCAAGTGAAAGGCCCTGACGAGGAGAAGATCAAACAGATCTTGGCACGGACCGGGTACACGCTAGACGTTACTACTGGTAAGATAGACTAACACCTGAAGTTACTGTCTTAAGAAATCTTTTTGCCCATAGACCACTGTACGTTCGGAAAAGGCAGACAAAAGAAACTACTGGATAACTGTCGACCAGAGTAGGGAGATTAGGATTATACATGCACATCAAAGTTATCATTAATTTAAATAACTTAACAGATTTGGTACTAACTCTTTCCTACTCTTTAAAACCTAATATACGACTGACTATGATTTCTCTAGGTATATTTTTTGGATTTTGGTCTTCAGGTCAACGCAAGTACGGTGGGCCTCCGCCCGGATGGGAAGGTGGTACGCCGGGCTCTGGCTGTGAGGTGTTCTGTGGCAAAATTCCTAAGGATATGTACGAGGACGAACTGATCCCTCTATTCGAACGCTGCGGTACTATTTGGGACCTACGACTGATGATGGACCCTATGACGGGTACCAACCGCGGTTACGCCTTCGTTACTTTCACGACACGCGATGCCACGCAACGAGCCGTCCAAGAGGTGAGACCACTTGATATTATCATTGTACTGGATGTTTCATGTTCCATGCTCCGGTTGAAGCCACACATTATGATGTATCAGTGTGTGTTACGAGGGAGCGCTCATTTTATCAGGAAACTTAACATTATCTCTTAGAGCATTGTCCTTTGTATTATTCTGTTTAACAAACGCCGTCTTTACATCTGTGAGAATGTGTGCCTGTCAGAATTGGCATTGTTCATATTTTTTTTAAACTCTCAAAAATCATTTCGGGGAATAGAGTTTCTGACCATGATTCATTAGTTTTTTTCGGAAAATTTGCTATATTAACGATTATTTTTGCAAAAAAGCAAATGATCTCTATTTGCCCTTGGAATGAAGGACTTAAAATTTTAAGTCGTTCTGAGGGATATACTACTCTATGGCGGAATTAAAATTGGTCTATTATATCAACTTAGCAACTTTGAAAAGATGTATTGCAATCTGTCTTAAGTCTATCAGGAAAAATCAATACACAGATTGCGTACAACGATGACGTCACAACATTTAAAATAATATATTTAAGTATTTTTTAAAAAATCTTTATATTGAATATTTCAATAATATTGAAATTAGTTGCTTAAAATAGTCTATATTTTCTAAAAAAAATATAAAAACAGCAGGTCAAAAATTATGAACAATGCTAATTACGTAATAAGCTGAAAATATCTTGCTGATTTCATGATGGATGTAAAGCTCAACTGGCTAACTTCTTTCCAGAAAGTCCCTTTAGAGAAACTTACACATCATTTTAGGGCAACGTTTAATGCTTTTATGTTCTTAATTTCGTTATTAACAAAGTAATATAACTTATAATTTTCATTACTTGATCACAATAGCTTCATAACACTACATATATTTCGGCAATAAAAAATGAATTAACTATAACTTGACAACCAATAAATTTATAAATTTTTGTTTTCACGGGACTGGCTATTACGGGCTTTCGGTCTATAAAACATTGTCATAAGAGTGTGTTAAGTCTTCTGTTCAGTGTTGCTTCGGCCTCTACGCTTTCTTATTTTTGTTAATATGCAGTGTTTTTGGTTATCCTTAAGCTGTTATAAAAAAAAACAAAAATGATCACTCCCTCAAACCTTACCTAGTGTTATAATAAGCAGTAGAGTTGTTGAACAAATATTTGTTACAAAGATTGTTGCCAAGGGCCCTAACTCGCGAAATGTACTCACCCCAGATTTGGGACAATATTGTAGAAATTTTTCAAACGCCGACATTGGCGTCCATCTTTGTACGATACGTGGATGTTATGAAGCACATCTGTACCAACAGTCTACATCACAGCACACTGTCTTATTGCAAACCTAAAACGAGAACAGTTTTACGGAATGAAAAACCCGACTGCGTATTAATATTTTCCTACCCATAGTTTCTTTTTCTTCATACTTTAGGTGGCAAGTGTATATTATTATTGGAATCTGTTTAATTTTCTCAATTGACGACATTTTCCCGAACAGATTGACTCTGATTCGAACGATTTTTCTCCTATTTCCACGTTATACAGTACAGTTATACATTTAATTATACATTATCCATTATTTAGTCTCATTATGGGCGAATAATTGTAAAGTTATTAATAATTAAAGCTATTATCATAATATTTTGCTCATGGTAACATAACATGCAAAGCCGAGTAAAACTTTTCGCGCAGTCGGGTTTATGCAATAAAACAACAAGATTGGTTACACAAAATTGTGTCAAAAACTCTAAAGCTTTAATGATAAAACTATTAATTGGTGTTTTTAATTTGATACAAAATTTATTCTAATTTGACATCTACTTTCCAGGTGATTCGCCGAATGTTTTAAGTATATTCCCTTGAAACGATTAACATTATCACAGCACTTAGCCGCTGTGCGATTGGTGACTTGCTTTTCTGCATCGCTATCTCTTTTTAGGCTTGACTATCACGTTTATTTTATTATATTTAGAAAGTAAATAAGTTATACGTGTTTTTTAAATTATGAACATCGCAAAAACATGATCGTTGGGCCTTTCAAAGCAAGTTCCCAATCGTCAGCATCACTTGCAAGACTACTAGTGCTCATCAGTAATTTTGCAAGTTCCCATTCATTTGCCTGTTGAATATGTTCACAGTCACATTTTGGGAGATTTAGATTTAAGCTTCTTCTATCATTTATATAGCATGTCATTAATATCCCGCTCACGGCGGCCGTTTGCACTCAATTTATACACGTTTTGAACTTTGCACTGACTTAATGATTTCAATCCCGTTCAGATAGACTTTTACTGTATTTGCATGTTACACGATTTTATTTGAATAAAAGTAAAATGCGGTGTAATGACTAATGATGCTCAAGGTAGCATATTTTATGATTCCAAAGAAATTGAACTTATTTGTTGGTAATTAATAATCAGCACAGTACAGATAAATTTCTTTTTATATAACTGTAATTCATAATATTAACTATGCAAATACTGTATACTGTCTTAATGCGGCATACTATGTGGCAAACAGTCGCCGTACAATTAATATGTAATCACTGAATTTGTGTAAATGTGCAACATATAACACCTATATATATAACTGAACTAGCCTCGCTTGTCCTGAGATATTATCCCGTTCTATTCTGTGCACCTCGTTCAATTTTAAGTTGCTTTAATTTTATTTTTTGTTTCCATCACCGTACTCGCTTATTTTTATTTTCACTTTCATAAAACGGTCCACTTACAGGGTTAACTATGAATTGGCTTGTAAAAGTTCTCCAACTGAGAATGTAATATATATCTCAGGCTCTCCTCTTTGCTCAGTACAACACTGTCGGCTTCTCATCCAAATTCAGTTAACTCATCACGATTGGCTCTAACCGTCATCACATCACCGCGTCGTGTACGAGCGGAATGGTCGCCGGCGGCCTTAGACCGCCCGAAAGGATCCGTATCGACGCCCTTTTTCAAAATTGTTCCCTTGTTATTTTTCCCACAGCTCGATAACCATGAAATTAAAGCAGGCAAGACTCTGAGAATTAAGATTAGCGTACCGAATCTGCGACTTTTCGTCGGCAACATTCCCAAGTCTAAAGGCAAAGAGGAGATACTGGAAGAGTTTGGTAAATTAACAGGTAAAGTGTCACTCTGGAATGTATTAAGAGTTGTGGGGTTGAGTGCGTGGGCTTGGTGCGTGGACCGCTGAGGGTGCCCTGGCTTGTCCCGCTTGCTCCCTGCGTCCCCTCCCGCGCGTCTCCAGTCATTGGGGCCGGCCGCGGCCGCTGCCTAGCGACCACCTGGCCCCGCCCGTTGGCTATTCTCCCTCGAATTGTTCTTGCAGCTGAATGATTATGAAATTCGAAAGGGGAAAAAGATTGGCGTAACAGTTTCCTTTAACAATCACCGGTTATTCGTGGGGAATATCCCTAAGAATCGAGATCGGGACGATTTGTTTGAGGAGTTTACTAGGCACGCACGTAAGTCCTTGTCGAATTCATAATAAGTGCTACTCGGCTGTCGCGCTTTGGGGCACCGTGACGGGCGCCTCTTGGACCGGACCGGCTCTATCGCGGGCTAGGCCGGGCTGGGCGGTCTGTTGGGGCCCGCTGGGCGCTCGGTCACCGTGGCCCGGGGCGGACAGAGCCGACTATACCTATTGGCATCCGCCTCGAGAATGCTCACTGGTCATGACTGGAGAACCTTGCTGTTGTTCTCTAGAATAGACTTCTTTCAGTAACGTATATGTTCTCCTGGAAATATCGTTTGATTTGCTTCATATGTAGCGTTGAGTGAATGAAGTTGCGCGTCGGGCTCGAGGGAAGCTTTGTTTGTAATATTAGCGAGATCGTCGCCCGCTTCTAGACGCTTACTTGTGTTCTATGGTTGCAGCTGGACTCGTCGAAGTTATAATTTATAGTTCGCCCGATGATAAGAAGAAAAATAGAGGATTTTGTTTTTTGGAATACGAGTCTCACAAAGCGGCGTCACTAGCTAAACGTAGACTGGGCACTGGTAGAATAAAGGTACGTCGAATAATAAATTATCATGGAATACAATACTATTTTGTTCACAAATACTTACCTATATTATCCAAATGCATAAATAAAGTAATTTGTTAGTTGCATCGCTTATATAAAATCAATACTCTGCACAGGTATGGGGCTGTGATATAATAGTGGACTGGGCAGATCCTCAAGAGGAACCGGATGAGCAAACTATGAGTAAAGTATGTTTATAACAGTTTAAATTTTATATTGTAAAAATTTACATATTTCCATTAATAGTCCTATAGACATTAGTAACGAAATGTACCGACGCAGCATAAGAGCGGTATATATTTGGATCTCGAAATATTAGCTCAGTGTCTACAAAACATTGTTCATTGTGTTTATGGACGAGCAACATAGAGCTTAATCCAAGTTCACCCGTTTTTAGGGTTCCGTACCCAAAGGGTAAAAACGGGACCCTATTACTGAGACTTCGCTGTCCGTCCGTCCGTCCGTCCGTCCGTCCGTCCGTCCGTCCGTCCGTCCGTCCGTCCGTCCGTCCGTCTGTCACCAGGCTGTATCTCAAGAACGGTGATAGCTAGAGAGTTGAAATTTTCACAGATGATGTATTTCTATTGCCGCTATAACAACAAATACTAAAAATAAAATAAAATAAATATTTAAGGGGGGCTCCCATACAACAAACATGATTTTTAGGGTTCCGTACCCAGTATCTCAAGAACGGTGATAGCTAGACAGTTGAAATTTTCACAGATGATGTATTTCTATTGCCGCTATAACAACAAATACTAAAAATAAAATAAAATAAATATTTAAGGGGGGCTCCCATACAACAAACATGATTTTTTTACCGTTTCTTGCTCGATACTAATAACGTTGCCTTATGTTGCATAGATAATGGTACGGAACCCTTCGTGCGCGAGTCCGACTCGCACTTGACCAATTATTTTTATTTCCAAGTAACTGCAGCTAAAACTGTGTTGCTTTTGGCACTTAACACTTGGATACAAGATCTTTGTTTACAAGAATCGGTTTTAGTCTGTTTCAGAAGTGGGATCAAGCCTTACTATGATTGCTAAGAGATGATTTAGAAGTGGGATTACTTATAATGTTAGTTCTTGAATATGTAATTACTTGAATGTATAACAGGTGAAGGTATTGTACGCGCGCAACTTGACCCAGGAGATAACAGAAGAGGCACTGAAAGAAGAATTTGAACGTTTCGGGACCGTGGAGCGAGTCAAGAAGATTAAAGACTACGCGTTCGTTCACTTTGAAGATCGAGACTGTGCTGTCAAAGTTAGTGAATATATTAAACCAACCTTAACCTAATATATAATAAACATAGTAAATATACCGAGTCATATATAGAAAGACATGCCAGTAGATCAGGTATAAATAGATAAATAACCACGAAAATTATAAATTGAGCGATAATTCGAATTGCCGCTTGTATACTTTTTATAAGATTTACAAAAGTAATATTATTTAATAAAAGATCAGTTCTCTAGTTACTGTGACAAAGTATTACAAACAAATCTGTTGCTGTGAGCACAAGTTTGGTTTCACAAGAGTTTACTTCCTTATAGTTTTCTTGCAGATTAATTTTTAATAAACAGCATCGTATCTTCACACCTTTATCCTACTCAGACTACACGATGGGAGTAAACAGTAGTATTTAACTATATAACTATTTGTTAGGCAATGCAAGAGTTAGACGGCAAGGAATTGGGTGGTGCAAGACTGGAAGTATCATTAGCGAAGCCACCGTCTGACAAGAAGAAGAAGGAAGAGATATTGAGAGCGCGCGAACGTCGCATGATGCAGATGATTCACGGACGTGGCGGGTGAGATATAACATAATTATTATTACTTAATATTTAGTATATAAAACGAATGCGTGTGCAGCGTGTATTACATGTACACGTGTAACGTACCTATATTATTGTACTTTTGAAGACACTTTGTACGGTTAACTTTATTGACGAATAAAAAAAATTAGCCTATGTTCACCGTGATACTGTGGCTACCCGAAACGTAATTAATTTCATAAATCAGTCTAGTATTGGAGCTATGTGTTTTAAGGGCCTACATCAATATTATCGTCGACATGTACATATTAACACAGCTAGTAGGTATAGAAAATGAAGAATTAGGGATATTTTTTTTGTTTACTCAAAATCTACTAAATATATTTTAATTCCGGTTTACGTGTTTCTATATATAATAGTTACTTATGTTTTGAAAGTTATTTCATTAGTTAATGCACGATAATAGACCGACACAGGAAAAAAATAAAAAATGAGAGAGGTTGTTTCGCTAAGATTTTCTATCGAGAAAACTTTTTTCAATCGCGTTTCTGAGTTTATGCGATCCTAGATTATAATATATATTGAAAAAACATATACTTAAAAATTAGAGCTCTAGCCATTCAATATAAAGAAAAAATGAAAACTTCGTACGTAGAAAAATGCACGAAGCTATTTTGGTATCCTCTTAAACAACCTAATTTTTGCTTGCTCTAACATTATAGTATTGGATGCTATACATTATACGTATACGTACTGCACACGTACGGATTGATTTTGAATTTGTTTTTTGCTGTACAAGTTAGTTGATGAAAAGTTTAGATTTCTTAACTTATTTTTATCAAACTTACAGGTTTCAGTGAAAATATGTAAAAAATACTAAATTCTACGAAATAACTAGTTTGAAAATAATCATATAGATAAATATTTAAACTCTTTATTGTATAAAAGGAGGAATAAAAAAATTAAACTTAAAATCTACTTATGACATGTTTATTACGGATTACAAAATTATTAGTGTTTTGTGTGTAAATATAGATTACTAGATGGGGTTAAACAAATTCAAAGTCAACGCAAGTATTAGCAAAAGAGGTATTTTTTAATGTTTTAATTTTTACAAAATTTACATTATACAAAATGTATTAATTTATAAATTTTAATTTATAATAAATAAAGCAATTTAAAAAATACCTCTTTGTTCTGAGGATAATAAGCGAATTTATGTGAAATGAAATTTTGTGTATTCTGTACTTGGATTGGAAGGCAGGTTTAGATAAATAGCTACGATTTTAATATATTGTAATTTGAATACGATTAAAAATTGTATAATTCTTCTGATCACTAGGATCGATATATTAAATTGCTCATTGTCCTCGAATATTGTTTTAGTAAAGCAACTTCATAAGAAATTGTATAAAATAACGATACTGAATTGTTTACGTGGCCCTAACAGTTATTATCATTGAATAAATATATTGTTAAAGAGTTCACTTAATTTTATACCCCGTAAACTATCAAGCTATTATGTCAGTTGAGAGTGTAAAAGTTAGTTAAAGCATGTTTACGATTTTACGAATGGTGTATGTGATCTTGTTTGTGGGATTGTGAGATTATGTCTATGGTTGTAATTTGTACGTATACCTATCTGAGATTCCTAAATGTTGTAAGTGTTATCGAGAATGTTGTGTTTGAGATAGAAATTGTTGTGTGTGAGATTGCTAGATGTTGTGTGTGATCCAGAATGTTCTGTGTGTGATTGCGATATGTTGTGTGTGAGATTGCGATATGTACTTTGAAAGATTGCGATATGTAGTGTGTGAGATCGCGTTATTTTTTGTTAAAAATCGGGAGATGTGTGTGAGATTACGGGTTGTTATGTTTGGGTTCGCGAGTTGTGTTGGATTGCGTGTTATTGAGCGTGGTATTGCGTGTTATTGTGCGTGGTATTGCGTGTTATTGTGCGTGGCATTGCGTGTTATTGTGCGTGGTATTGTGTGATGTTTGTGTGTTTACGTGGGTTCCGTCAGTTAGGCACGTTCACAATGTATGTAACGTGGTGTTAACTGTCAGATTGGATTGGTGCAGCTGCTCCCCTGTGCTGAGAGGACGCACGCCGCAGCCGCAGCCGCGCCCGCCGCAGTCGCGCGGGGACTACGGTCAGTGTATATACACGACACACACACACAGAGACACACACACACACACACACACACACAGACAGCGTTGTTACTTATGTATTGATGAACTTTTAGGAGCGACTTTGTAGTGAATTTGTATGATAAGCTCATTAAACTTGATTTATATACTGCAATCTCGCTCACAGGTTGTCTAACTCGTAAATAATTAAATGTTATTATACTCTAAGGCTCCTAAGAGGTTATGCATTATATTTTACAATAACGCATCTACACTACACAATAGGACTCAAGAGTTATGGAGATGCTCGATAGAATGGAAATTAACTGCTAGTGAAAATTCAACTTTTATTAATGTTTTCCTAATATAGTCAAAGTTTTTTTAATATTTTGAAAAACTATAACACTACTTTGCTAATAACAAGTTACAATATATGTATAATATGTATTGCTCCAGAGCAACATACTTCCAAGCTTTATCATTTACATAATCGAAAATTTTATAATACCTTTGACTGTTTACATACTTTCGTTTTTATATGTTTTCTTATTGTATGTTATGTATGTACCTATATATGTATTGTATATATTCCATTTTTATTACTTTAGAAAAAGATTTTAGAAAACTATTTAGCAATCTGTCGTTTTAAAGTTTTAGGCTTTCAATATTGATAGCTGTAGGGATTGCAAGATAAGCATTGAGTTTTTGCCTTTGCGGTTGCATTAGGTCAAAATATTCCATAAAATAAAATATAAAAATTACACTAATATTCCGTCTTGTGCTTTTAATGGGCCATTTCGTAATACTTTTTGGTCAATAACGATATAACGAATATACGCTTTGATCTAAATCTAAAAAATAGTATTTTACTTACTGTCGAGCGTCTACCATAACTTTTAAAACTATACGACACAGAGACAGGTGAAAAGGGAACCATAATAATTATATTGGCTAAAGTAAATTCTTTAGGACCACCACATTGCTTTTTAATAATGTAAAACTTTCAATGATGCGATATTCATATACTGGCTATGAAAAAATGTTGGCGATTTTAAGTTATTAGGGTTTTGAATTCTATATTTACATCATATTTTTACAAGCAGTACATCTAACATACATAACAAAGTACATAAACTTGTATTATAAATAGGCATAAATGAAAAGGAAAAAAACACTTTAGTTAATCTATATTTCTGTTATAAACTTTTTCTCTATGTGCAAGTCTAACAAATAATGACTAACATTTAAAAAGCTGTGCGATGTGGCCTTCAAGGAATTTATTATATTTTGTTTCTGGCAACACCCTCCATCTCTTCTCCGTTCCTTTACACAGAGACATGTGAACACGGTGTGGTCTCCACGCACACATTCGCACATTCCGCTACTGTTCCTTACTAACAAGATGGCCACTACTATACACTTGTGGGTAATCCCCTGCCAGTGTTGCTAGAAGTAAACCAGTGTTACCAATTTAGAATAATAATAGAAGTTTGGGAGAATTCATGTAGTGTATCGTAAAGGCCTCAATACATGTTTCATTAACGCTATTATAGGCTAGATATTAATGACTTACGGTATAGGTTCGACGCATGATTCCGGAAGATTAAATCAATCGAAGATTAGTTGGGAGCTATAACTACTACATCGCCCTTGAAATTGTAATAACAACATTAACTGTGCATGCTTTAGAGTTAAAATGAGTTTTTCGTTTACGAGAGACATTTTCTGATGTTTGTTAAACGTTAGGTAGATGCCGGTGATGGGTAGCAAGCCATACAATCTATTTTCAAGCTATCTGCTGTATTTATATTTAGTAAAGTCATGAAGCACCGTTATAAAATCATGTATAGTATTTTCTAACACTGGCAATATAAGGCCATAAATATTATAGACTAAAAAGTTATTAATTGTACTGACTAGATTCCAAGAGATATTCCGTGTAAACTGGAGAGCATTAAATACTAGTATTAGACAAGTGATAGGTACCTATATGCATGTTGTTTTCGTGTGATGTCCGATACGTTGGGAGAAGCTTCAGTCGGTCGGCTATGGGAGAGCCGTGGTGTTGGTATATCCGCGCTAGTACTGGGCCGTGTAAAGTGACAAGTGCATGGTGTTAATGTTGGCTCTCCCCGCAGCCACAATATGACGGTAGCTTGTAAGTTAGTTTAGCTTAGCCTTCTAAAAGGCCTGTGTTGTGTGTTTATAGATTATGATTACGACTATTACGGGTACGGTGATTACCGAGGTGGCTACAATGAGCCATTTTACCGGTACGATGAGTTCTATTTTGATTATGCGGGGCCACCGCAACCGTCCGCCGTCCGCCAGCCTACAAACAGACCGCAACCGGTGGGTCCCCACACAATAAAACTAATATCACTATGTTTATTAGTCACTAGTCGCTCTATACTACCTACTCATTCTATATCGATTTTGATTTGCAACAAATTATATCATTTTTTTTTATTTGATTGTTTAAACCCATCCTCGAAGTTAGTGACTGTAAAGACGGTAGTGTGTAGGCCTGACGGTGGTGTGCCTCTCGGAATATTGAAAATTGCCGGGAACAGTAACTGTTAGTGGGCGCGCGGGGTGGCAGGTCGGCCTATCTCACCATCAGGTCTATATGACTGACGCCACTCCGACTAACATGCCCGTCACTCATCTTAGACCATGTTTTTAAATCGCTCGTACGAAAAGCGCGTGCAGTCTCTGCAAGTCTAAAGTAGAGTGACATTAGAAGTGCACTTTGTGACTTTAGAATTAACGAATTGAGTTTGTTTTGCAATGAGTATTAACGTTTCATACCTGATCTAAGCCATTACTGTATACTCATTTATAATTCAGCAGTAGTCAGCTCGTAGAACCCTGAACTCTACATAGTGTAGAGTTCAGGGTGTGCGTTCTGGGATGTCAAAGAAACCTTTATAGCGTTGTTACTCTACGTCTTTGAGTGTACCTAATTCTAAGATTTCATATTAGGACGTTAAAATTTATTTTGTTTTTGGAAGACATACGAGCGATTTAAGAACAAGGCTCTGTTTTCATTAGCTTAGTTATAGCACGCTTGTCATTCCGCTGCCGCTTACCACCCCCTCTGTATTGCTTCGCTTCGCTTGTTCACTAACTTGTATAACACGCTGTCGCTGTACAAGCCCGCAACCATCCCTTAGGCGAGGGTGTCTTACCCCTGACGCTTGGTGCGCCCGAGTAATGTAATTTGTCGTTGTTATAACGAGGTAGAGAATATGTTGAGAAGACTTACTGACCCGCTTGGTAAATGCCTCACTCAGGACGACGAGCTCGGTCTTGGGCCCAACTCGCTTTACTACGATCTAACCGGAGGCATTCAGGTACCGCCTACACATGGCGCATTCTAAATTATTTATGCATCGATTTAGTTGTTGTTTCGATGTTAGTTAGAACATTATATTTGGTTACGGTATTAGATATTTATTACTGTTCAAAAGTTCTCGTTATTATCTTTTTATTTTCTAGTAAGTACGTAGTCTTAATAGGTACCTGATTGTTTCATAGTATTTACAAATTCTACCAGTCCTAGTAGGTTTTGGTTTTGTGTGGCGTTCAATGGTAAAAGTTTTTAACTGTAGGTAATGCTTTTGCAACTAACTTAAGATTGATGTGAGCTTGTCACATACTTTTATCTCGAAAGCCACAAACGTATATACTCTGTGACTAGAGGGCGCTGAACTATAATTTATAGTAAAATATAAGTGCAGCCTCCTATGGTCCTTTTATTATGTGGTATTGTATTATAGCGATAGCGAATTTTTTTTTATGCATGTTATTTGTATTTTGAACTATAATGCATTACGTATTATCAATAAATAATGTATTATTGTTGCAATTAGTAAGATTCGTGCAAAACATTTATTTGTCAGAGTTGTTTATGCATTTGTAGAAATTTAAATATACAATTTTACTATTTAAACAGTAGATAGTTTCAATTTTAACGTTTAATAAACAAATTTTATTCTGCTTATTTGTTTTGTTTGGCTGTAAGAAAGGAACAGTAAATAGAAATCTGTCACTATGCACTTGATACTGTCTCTTTCTGACTTGTGGCGATTGCATCTATGTAAAGCAAAGGTTCATAAGTGTGATAGAGACAGCATTAGATGCACTGCTCTGTTCTGTTGCACTCTGGTGCAATAGGGCGGGGCTTTTTTATCATTTACGAAATGTTTACTCTATCGCTCCACTTATATAATGAATGCGGCCGAACGTTTATAACTCTTAAAATCTTGAGTTTAGAGTAATAATTTGAGATTAGTCAGTTTTTTATACGTTTATTTATATTGCTGTAATGGTTGTTGGCACAAGTCATTTTCTAATCTGTGTCACAAGTTGATTAATGTTAGCGAGGGGAATATAATGTAATGTTCCTATTTAACAATTTATTGTCAAAACCAATGAGACTATTTATTTAGGTATTGACAGTTTATTAGTTTTTTTTTTGTTAATTTGTGCCTCTATTTCAGATCAAGGTTACAAGATACCATTTGAGAATACATATAATTAAATTACGTACAATTTCATGTCATATCATAATGTTTTATAATTATAATAATTTATTACTATGAGTTGTGTAAATGTTTGCCCTTTGGCAAAGATTTCTCCCATTGCTACTATCATTCGACATTTGAATTCTTCTGCTTTTTTAAATTAACGTGTGTCTATTATTGACCGCTTGTGTTTTGTGAGCTTAGCTTTTACTCAAAAAGACGTTAACCTTTAGTAAAATACAGTGAATTAGTGATTTGTCCATCAACTGTTATAGCATTTAATGAGAATTATCAGACCTATTTATTTTTACTGAGGATATGCAATATTTAGATTTCAATTTATACAAATGCATGCATATTTTGTTTAATTTTTGAATCGAGTTGCAATCGTCAAAGCTTTTCTAGAATATAGTTTATTTGAAAGTACTTAGTCAATTACTTTACAAGTGGTTGAAATTGTAGCACATGAGTAATGAATGACTGTTAGACTAAAGGTAGTTTATTGCAACACAGTGACATTGTCAATCAAGTGACTAAAGATATTTGGCGACAGTGACAATATTTTGTACCTAGTATCGTATTTTATCACAATAATAATGTCGCTATTGCTATATCTTTGCCATTACTCGTCTTAGTATAGGTACATTAGATATAATGTTTAATTTGTATTTTTCAATACTGCTCCGTCTCGAAGGACATATCGTACTAATCCTTTTGTAGTTTTATTTTTGCAAATGAGCAATAAAACCCCACATTTCTATGTTGACTCACTTGTTTGCTTTTAATATCCCCATTTTTTATTAACTTTATCATGAAGAATCTTTTTTATGCCAGATTACGATTAAGTTCTATAATAATTAGACAACCTAATTTTCTCGACTACTGGCCCATTTGACACCACATTTTGGTAAGAAACGAATATGAGTTCTTTAAAAAGGCTCTAAAAATTTAGTACTGGATGCCACCCAGCGACAAAGTAACCTAATAACTGTTCACATATTTAGTGCCATTTTCTATAGTGCTATTTTGCTAAAAGTGTATTTATTTATTAAAACTTTATGCACTTATTGCCTTAGGCATTATCTAGCAGCCAACCAAAGTTAGTGCAGAGATAAACAGTGTGAGTGCTAAATGAAGAGAAGATAAACATTATGAAAATAAAACTAAGCAAACATTTATATACATATTTAGATATTTAATCCACCATTTCTTCTCAATAATATCGAAATAGTCCTTCAAACCGGATGCTTAAGTTAGAAGCCCAATATCTGGATGGTCCATTGAACCGTATTGTTTACTAAGACGAGTGTGTATGGTGTATTGTCCGTGTCGCTGTGTGTATGTCGGTATGCGATGCTGATGAGTACGATGGTGTGGGCAGCAGGCTGGGTCATGTGGGACGGGCGGTCGCTGGGCGCGTCGCGCGGCGGCGGCGGCGGGGCCGGCGGCGGCGGCGGCGTCCGCGGCTGGGGCCCGTGGTGGTGCGCGCCGCGTCGCGCGTGGCCGCCGCACGCCCAGCGCCATGCGTGGCAATCCCCGCGCCAAGCCAAGTTTACCAGGTTTGTGAACAACATACAACCTACTGTACGTGACGTCAGCCACTCCTCTAGATTTTTAAAATAAATATACAATTAACCAGTTGTTTGTTAAACAATACAAATTTTTACATTTCCTGTGTCTCCTAACTTGAGAAAATTGTTTTGGAAATTTCTTTTGGACCCGTAATCCCCTCTAACTTTTGACCTTTACTGCAACTGTTCGCTGACGACACCTTGCGTACATTAATTACTTATCGGTCGGGATACTAAAAATAATGTTATTGATAGTTTAATGGTATTCTTTAAGCATTATTAATTAATTAGCATGTGGTTGAAGGCTAAGGGACTGTACTAAAACAGTACTGTGATCGAACAGCGGGGCTGTAGTGAAACACAGTCTTACAAAATTCT
This sequence comes from Orgyia antiqua, assembly GCA_916999025.1. Taxonomy (NCBI): domain Eukaryota; kingdom Metazoa; phylum Arthropoda; class Insecta; order Lepidoptera; family Erebidae; genus Orgyia; species Orgyia antiqua. The sequence goes on from OU779867.1 coordinate 2,898,636, forward strand.
AAATTATAACGGAACAACATTGGACTCTCTCTCTCGGTCGACCTTTCTGTCTCCTCCCCATATGATCCTGAAAATATTTTCCTTTCCTTTCAGCGTGTTTAATGGTTTGCGTGTAATCTGGATTAAAGCATTTTTTATATCGGTAATTATTCTATTCCTGTGTCTTTAGTTGTAGGGGTGCCACAAACTTGACTAAATTGTAGATAGTGCTCGGTCGAGGGAGCAGGTCCATTGTTTTTCTATATGAAGTTTGTGGTTTGACCCTTTGGTTCCAACTGTGGTAGTGATAGTAAGTACTTAGCGTTGTTAGATTGTTAAATTAGTATTGTTAGTCAATGAGGGTCACCACAATCTCAAATATTGCTCCAATAATGTTGTCAATCTTGCTACACATTGTCTCCAATATTCGCCCGCTGTATCTGTAGGTATTGTGGTGAGGTCTCGATACATATTGGACAAACAGCTTACACTAGTACCTATCAGAAATGCAACTAGTCCGATATGTTACTCAATAGAAAACGTATGTTTACAGAAACCTGAAATATTATTAGACCCTCAAAAATATGTGAAACTGACTTATTTGCCTCTGACATTTCTTTTGACCGTCACGTTTACTTCCTTCTGAGTGTCGTTTTAATATGTGACGAGACGCGTGTATAGGTAGATATAATACGTATTTGTCCACATGTTTGTAAGTCAGGTAGTAGTGTCAAAGTATATGCAGTAGGTTTGTTTGTGCGCAGGTAAACGTAAACACGACGGGGGCCACCAGAACGTCGGGGGGGAGTGCAAGCGGCGGGTGGGCGCGGTGTGGGGCGGCGGTGCGCTGGCGCAGCTCCCGCTGGGCAGCTAGCGCGCCGCCGGCCCGCACTGGGGGCTGGGGGAGAGTGGGGGGCACTGGGGGGCTGGGGGAGAGTGGGGTGGCGGCCGCCTCTGCGTCGGAGACACTACAAGCTGCGCGGGGACACCGGTCGAGCCCTGAGGGTCCTCGCTGCGTGCCGACTGGATCGCTCTACTTTTTTTCTATATACCTATGTGTTTTTTATTTGATTTTCGATTTTGTATCGCATCGATCTGTGAAAATCTTAAAGTAGGACGTTATGAAATGTTTCGATGTAAGTTTCCCGTTATGCTTATGTTTATCTCTTTGGGTATGTATTAGGCGCGTATATATTTAATATATACAGTTTATATTTAGGAAGGGGCGCGCGGGCGCGGTTGCCTGTTTGCGGCCGCGCGCTCGGTCGACTGTCTGTTTTTTACTACATGTTATTCGATATATTTTATTCCTGTGAACGCATTTTGCGATGTGATGTGTATTTTAGCAGTAATTATTATATTGTAAGGAGTTTGACTGTTGTTTTTTGACATACTTACAATTAGGATACTTGAATGAAGTTAATCGGATGAACTGGACCGTCGAACTGGCGATAACGGATATTGTAACAAAGCACCCCCTGTACTCGAACATTTCCCGACTGTGTTCCTGCTTTAGTTTTTTGCTTTATTTTTATTACAATATTTCCCTTGAAATACATTAGTGTGAGGGTGACGCAGTAGTAGTATTGTTCTGTATAATGTTTATTATTGATGTACTGAACGTATTCGAACCACATAGCATGCCCATACTGTTAGTAACTCTGACTTAATCTTGTATCAGTTTAATGTGGAATAAATTTGCAAAACTGTGTTTGCCTTATTATACATTTTCTTTCCTTTCATATTTAGTTCCTTGTCTTAAAACACTTAAGCTAGACAGCCTGTAGAATGTTCTCAAAGCAGCCGCTAGGTGAGGTGAAGACGGAACCACCGCGATACCGGTGCCCATTCGCCGGCTAGGGTAGGCACACGGCGAAGGTTTTAGTGAGAAGACTCTACTATCCTTCTGTCTTCCCCGAAGAGTGGGGTGTGCGACAGGCTAGACAACGAAGATGATCAAGTGTACCTACTGTGCAAGATTTAACATTAGCAAAAATAAATTAATAGGTTCTGGTTTTCTAAACTATCTTACATCCAATGATTGAGGGCTTTGAATAAAACCAGTTGGTACTTTAAAGTGGTGTAATCAATGATGTGGTGACGTGTGGCCGGGGTGCTGTCGGCTGGGGGCGCGTCGTCATACGGTGTCTGGGGGCTGCGGCGGGGGCGGGTGAGAGGCAAGACGCGCGGCGGGGGGCCTGTGGGCCCGTGGAGGGGGCCTGGGAGGCGGTGGGGGCCGCCGGGGACGTCCCGTGGCCCTCCTGGCGCGCCTCACCCACCACACTATAAGCAGCAGTAGACCTGCACATCCGCCGCACACTGCCCACCACCAAGACGGGCTGCCTGTATCACTGCTCGCAGACACCGATCCGCCTATGAATACGTCACGCCTATAACCTAATAGCGTTGCCATTATAACTGGGACACAGTTGTTTTCAATAAGGGCTGACATCTAGTTACATGAATCATCCAGTTAGTTTCTAATCAGCCTCTTTACCAAAATTATTTATGAATACGATAATAGTTACATTAACTACGAACATTCTACTCATTTTATGTATATCTGTAGTTTATACGTTGCAGTTAGTTGGAAAGACACTTCAATTAATAGATGGCAGCCCCAATTCTAAATCTTTAAACTTATAACAGACTTAGTTAAAAGAAAAATATCGACTTCAACAAAATACTTACATTCCAAATAATAGAAAATCAGTAGGTACCTACGAGGCCTGGTAGGTATAGTTACCTAATAACACCTTTTAAATCCTACATATCATCCGTATCCATTCCTGCTTATAAGTATTACAATTTAAAAAAGATAAGTCTGTTATTAGCTTAAAATTTACCGAGTCCACAGTAACATCTTAGCATCGTATGTAAGTCTCGTTTTTATTTTAATAAAAGCTATACAATATTCAAAAACCATTGAAAAAGACTAAAAAAGGAGGCAACTGACAAACACATAGGAAGGAATAGGCGAGCAGTTAATTCTGCTAATTATCGTAAATATGTCACATTACTTTCATAATTTTAATCTCTGTAGTTAAAATTTTCATAATACCTACCTAAGCATAGACGAATGTCAGCCGTTAAAACCGCTTATCTAGCGATTAACGAGATTGGGGCCTATGTTCCCTTAGCTAAAGTTTTAAAATGTAAGCAATTAGCTAGATCATTTTTTAAGCTAACGTTCGTTACTTACGTTAGCTTTAATAATAATTCAATTACATTTTTCTACAAAATATCATGCTCTCCCAGCTTTTGGTAGAGTTATCGGCTGGCTATCCTGCTCGCCTTTGCTATGAAGAGAACTGTGGTTCACATATTTCCATATCAGTATAAATATTAAATAGGCAAAACTTTTTATAATAAAATGTCAATGAATATTGTAAAACTTTATCGAAATTTATGTATTATATTTTGTTTTTAAGTGCAAATATTTTAAATCCGATGTTTAATCAGACAATTTTACAGCATGCAACATTTAAGATTTACAGATAATATTATTTAATAATAGAGGCAGAGATTGATGATTGTGAAGCGAATACAGATTAAATGCCTTATTTTATCAGAAGTTATGTAGGTAAAATTGTTATTACGAAAACTTAAAGATTCTGGCGTTCTGCTAAAGAGTCGAACTATATTAAAAATAGTTTTTCCTTACTATATGTAAGTTATAAATAAATAAGGCAATTAATTACACATTGCAGGCGACATTACGTCAAGGCATTGCAGTGCAGGAAATATAGTTAAATATCTTATAATGATGTAGGCACCACATGCTTATCATGGTGACTTATTGTTCCAACAATACCTCCTCAAACAAAACAGCTTTTGCAACGAAATATTAGCGTTACATAATTCAAGACTACAAGCTTAACCTTAAAACTTAAAAGCAATAGAAGAAAAGACCACACAAGTTCTTTGTTCGCAATTCAAACCCCTACAAAATTTCCCAGCGACTTATTAAAAGCAGCGCATCAATATTAAAAAGAGACAGTCGGCATAAATTGGAAAGAGGGTTTTGTAGTCGGAAGTTCAGAGCTGCGCCTCAATCCGCAGCTAATGTATAGGTGCCACGCAGTGCGTAGGTAGCTACAGTTAACTGTCTTTTACTGAAGCGAAGAACTGATAGGTACTTATAGCGACGAAATATTGTCCCCGTTGCTTGTTGTTCATTGCTGATTTTAATGGAAACCCCAGAAACCAACAGGAAAACAGATCTAGGCCAAGAAAAGGACTAAATTTGTAGTATTTACTAGGGATCACCTATTCCACATTGGATTAGTTTAACTACCGCTCGATGTGAATTGGAATAGCTTTATTAGCACTTTTTTACCACCTTAAAAATTGGTCTGTCAATAATGCTGACCAGAAGATCACAATTTTTTTCTTCGAGTTTTTTGTGTATTCTAAGACAGTCTCCACAGGACATGGCTATCAAGGTAACCAACCGACTGTCTATTTTTGTATACGATCGAAGCGATGGTGATGTTAGGATAGAGGATAAGACGTGCTGGAGGTAAAGGGTTAAGGGTGGTAGGTCTGGCTGGTGGTAGATATAGACTCACGTGCGCAGCGCCCGGTCAGTGCGGGGCGGCTAGCACAAGCGAAATGGCGACGAGGGCGACACGCGCCGTGACCCGCGACGACGCCGCGCCGCCTGCGCATGCGCACACCGCCGCGTCAGCCCCGAGAGATTAGGGCTTCGCTCCCCGCTAATCTACACTAACCGATGGAATAGTACCCTAATGCCAAAACTCCCGTCACTAATAAATCATTATGGTATCTTCTTTTTCATGTTCTGAATATTCGCGATTTGTATGGCTAAAGCAAATCTTGACATCAGTTAGTTTCCGGATCAATAAAATTAGACAAGAATACCGTCAAACTAAAGTAAAAAAATAAAATGTGAAATAATTGTTGTCCTTTACGCTGTTTTTGATTCCGCTATTAATACGTTTAAAGTTTGTAACTTCAATACTTAAAGTTTAAAGTTCCATTCCATCGGCTAGTGTTTCCTCATTATTTAACCACCTCGGGGCCCATAGTGCGATGACTCAATGCAAGCTTTGTCCCATTGGATTAAACATTACATCAAATTGTAAACTTAAACATTAAGCAAGATCAAACGATTCAAAATACATTAAGATAATTTTGACTTAGGACAGATCTGTTATGCAACTCTCCTGAGTCATCACAGTATTAAATACTATAAAATATTTAAATGAAGTAAAATTTATGGATGCAAGAAATGAGTTAACATGAAAAAAACATTTAAATAGATTTATAATTACGCTAAAAGGGTAAAACCTGGTTTGTAAATGAAAAAATCAGTAATATTTGCAACATATTCAATATATTCTGCTAATTCACCAACAATAATATATAATATTCTTTTGAAACGTTTGTCTAAATATCCTAATACCTATATTACAACGTACAACATCCTGAGAGACAAAAATTGCATTGAACCATCATTTAAATACCTACTAAGAGAATACAGTGAACATAACATTATTCTTATTAAATTTGTTTTAAGAGTAATTATTTAAACAGTGCTACAATATTTAGAATACAATATTTTACAACGGTTTAGAAGATAAAAGCGGGAGTAAGCAGGATATGTAAGACAAGCTTATGCGAGATTTCTTCATTAATATAAAGATATTCTTAAAAAGAGCATACAGGACTCATAAAATTTAATGCGGTCATAACTAGTGCTATGGCGATTACGCTTTATTAATATCTTAACAAAAACTAAATTGGTAAAGTTAAAGTTAGAAGGAGGGGATAAAATAATCATAAAACCTGGCAAAGATTTAAGGTAGGATATACAGGTAGTCCTTGTAATGTAACTTATTCTTTTAATATACATTAAATAAGTACTGTTACTGTAGCTTCATATAATATATAGTATCATAAACTCATTTTCAATGATGAAATTTAATTTACATGAATGTAAAGAAAGTTTGGAAAAAAGTAGAGCCCTTATCGCTTTAATATCATATGACAAGGGATAGCACTAAAACAGTAAGAGGTAAGCTTTATCATCTGTTGCAGAATAACCGGTAGAATAAGCACTTACTAGTTAAAAACGTTGGTTTAAACGCACGCTTTTCTTAAGAGGTTAAGAATCCTGTATGCTAATAAATTAAAATACATATATGCAAGCATAGAAACCACAGAATTCAGATATCTGTAGTATATAGAGATACAACATAGCCAGTGATCCGTATACTGTTTACTCCGTAATCTCAACAAGCTACATTATTTTAAGTATTAATAATTTTATTATAGATTTTATTATAATAATATATTCGTAAGTAAACCCTACTATGCAACGACAAAATGCAACTGTGTAGATACACTTAATATTCAAGTGAGAATGCAAAGTGCGGTATTGTGCCAATCGTAACAATACAGTGTCTTCAAAATTAATATTAAAAATTTTGAAAAAAGTGTAATCATTTGATTTATTTTAGTAGTTATCTACCTAAATATTGATATAATAAATAATAATAATAATAAATATTCACGGAAATTTCACACTACGTCCTCTGGTCCCAAGCTAAGCTTATATGCTTGTGTTATGGGTACCAGAATACGGATAGAATACATATTATTATACTACTTTTCTTTTGTAAATACATACTTATAATACATAGAAACACCCAGACCCAGTACAAACATTTATATGGAAATTAGAAAAATCACACAAATGATTGTGCCGAGCGGGAATCGAACCCGCGATTCCCGCGAGTCCGTTACATGAACCACTCAACCAAGAGGCTCGTCAATGAAATAAACATAATATTTTATTTCTATATATACTCGTACGTAGGTTATTCCTACTTCGATAGCTCACAGCAAGTAAATAACTTATGATGATTAGCTGCGAACAAAAATCCTGAAGCCTAGTTACAGCAAGACTTGCGTGTGCAATTTCATATTTGCAAATTATTCACAACTATTTTATTTCGAAAGCATGTTTTAAAATATCGAGAGCGCTAGTCTCTATACTATGTATGGAGCACGTGTTTTGACTTCATTATTTTTGTTCTTGTTACTCCGTCTTTTTACTTGGCCTGAGTACGATATGTAGACGTTTATAGAACTAGGATTATAATAATATATTAAAAATCGTATTATCCTATAAAGGAGATAGCCCAAAACATTACGTACTTGCAACTATAAGCAGTTCATGACATTCTTCTGTTACAAATAATTATATTTATGATAGTTCTTTTCTTCTGAAAGCAATTAGCTTTCAGGATAATAATTTATAAATTTTTAATTGCTATTGGTGCCGATTCTACGTGCACAACGAAACTTAATTAAAAATTAAAACAAGTATTGCTGTAACTTGATTATTTGGCTATTCTGTTGTGCACTTTTATATTATTTATAATCTATAATACAGTTTTTATATCAAGAAAGTTCAGTTAATATTACGGAATTGTGTTATTGACACTATCAATTTTAATTTTTTAGGTAAGTTAAGTTTAGTTGCGCACGTAGAATTGGTACCATTATATGCACAGTATAATGACGACCGTTAATAGAAAACGCAAAGGATGGCTTTAGTTGTTAAACGAGAGTAGTAGTTTTCATTGGGCGATCTCCTCTAAACCATTCAAGTGGAGTCAGCTACGAATCTTCATGACGATCTTCACCAATCATATCACATGTGATGAAACATTTTCAAATGAAATATAACTTAATGAAATAATGACAGTGATGTCTCAAGACTTTTTGGTTGGATTACACACGACTTTTTACAGGCAATGTAGTACTTCTGTAACATTCACTCCTTTATTTTTTTATACTGCAGCTCATGTGACTGTGATTAGAAATAAACCCAGTAGAGATAGCGGGCTGGGCATACCTAATCACAGTGGCGGATTTGCAGTCTCGGCCGCCCTAGGCCCCAAGCCATCAGCCGCCCCCTTTTCAGCATACCTACCTACACCCTATAAACTACATAATTAAATTCTGGCCGCCCTAGGCCTGGGCCTTAGGGTAAATCCGCCACTGCCTAATCACGATTGACTTTAAGGATACCTATATTCATCTAGAGGAAAAATAAAAGTTAGGTTATGGTAAAAACGTTAATGTTAAATGTTGCCAGTTTTTTAAAAGATTTAGGTGTTTTTGATATTGATTGAAGTAGCTAGCCTAGCCTAGCAGAAATAGCCAGCTTTAGGAGCAATTTGGTACTAATAGTGAAAGTTCTGTTATTATTGCAATTCGTAGTTTGCTATATCCTGGCAGTAAAATCTATATTATGTAATGTTAAGTCTAACAACGGTCCGACCGCTGGCACACCTACACTCAATCATATAAAGCGTCGGTTGGAGCTTAGTTCTCATAGGGTATGAATGGGCTAACGTAAGGACCGTGATATTGGATATTAGAGAATATCCAGAACTGATAGTACGTTGTTCTTTTAGTTCGAAAGCTATCCCTTTTAACAACTCTAGACACTTTGTAAAAAGTCGTAGTGTAAATATTAGTATGTGTGTGTGCGTGTGTGTATACTAACAGTGTGTGGGCTTGGTGGCGGGCATGTCGGCGCAGTGCTGCAGGCCGGAGCAGGCGGCGCCGGGGGGCAGGCACGCGCCCCCACACTCAGCCCCCTCGCCCCCGCCCCCAGCGCCACCCTCGCCCCCGCACTCGCCCACAGTCACCTCGGTCCACACCGCGCGCCAACCACCCGCACCCACTGACTTGTCCGCTATTATAAACCTAACAAACAATGAGGGATTTCTTAAACAACATCCACTAGGCGGCAGCACTGAGACGTCAGGTCAAAATTGTCAGAACGGCTAATATAATCTTTAGTCGTGTTCAGTTATTTTGTAGGTTTTAAAAACAATTAAATACATAAGGTAATCTATTCTGTTTGAATTCGATCATGACATTATAATTACGTCAAGCGTAAACCGTACAAGTCGTTAATGTGACTCACGACAGTCTGATAGAGTTGGATGAGGAGAGGTACTGCCAGCGGTCGGCGGGCGCCTTCTCCCCGCACAGCTCCAGCGGCGGACCTGGACTCTCGTACCACAGACGTAGCACTGCCGCCGGACATCCACGCTCTATAGTAAAATTATGGTATAGGTTTTCTTAAATCTAATCAAATAAAAACGTTATTCCGCCAAGAGCTTGCATATCGGAGACAGAGATTTAAAAATTATTTATGGCTTACAAATAAAACAAAAGGACAGCCTTTCAAGATAAACCTTTGGTATGCTTCCTATGCAACTAAAACGGTTTCTCTTGATACTACAGTCTGAACACAATACCTGTGAGATGTCCCTCGACAGCGAAATATTCAAAATTGAGCAAGATTCTCTTCCCTGGTCGTGCTGTCACGAACCAGTTGCACACCCTGGAGGCAGCTCCTCTAGTGGGTGCCTCATACGTGCGAGGGTAGCGGGGGGATGTGATCACACCCCATTCCGCACCAGACATGTTGCCGCCACAGTCGCCGAATATCGACTTTGCCGGCTGAAATATAATACAATTCATTGATACAGATCATATTTTTATTTTATTTTAGGTTTAGGGCTTTATAAAGTGCTCAAGCCCTTCGTTTTTCACGGAAAATTTTTTTTTACCTGCATTTTAGATATCTCTTAAAATCATTGAAAAAGTTTTCACGAATAGCCACAAGGATTTTACCGTAAGGCATTTATTATGTAGCTCTACAAATACCCGGTGAAATGGTGATAAGAAACATGCTGTAAATAAATGTTCTAAACAACGAAAACAATAAATGAAAAAAATTGTCATTGTTTTTCTCCAAAAAACTAAATAATTTACCTCAAAAATGTATCTAGCTTTGAAACCCGACGCAACTGCCTCGGAGTCAGTATGGAGCGCCAGTACCAGACCACTGGCTCCTCGTGGTGAGTGCAGTGGACCAGGTGTAGCCAGACCACACCACCGACCTAGAGGTACCCGCGTACCTTCCCTACCGACCCACCACGCCTCCAGCCAGTCCTCGCTACATGTAGCTCCACTGTAACCAATCGCACTGATATTGTTAATGCAGCAGTATTGATGTTTGATAATTAATTAAGTAATAATAATAAAGCTTAGTACTGAGTATTTCTGTAGTAATACATAATAATATTGCAACATTAGAATAGAATAGAATAGAATAGAATAGTCATTTAGTCCAAGAATATGGTACAATAGATTCTTATAAACAGGTGCATATTGCAGTCACACATATTCTACCGTAAGCCGGCGTAGAAATATAATTAAACTTATAATAGTCAGCATAAGCTTAGTTAGCATATTGTCAACATCAGTTACTATGAATTAATACATAAGCACAAAGTATTATCTGTGTGACAAATATTCCTTCACTGTATAAAAGCATTTGTCTACCAACCAGCTGTACAATTTTTTCCTAAATTTATTGAATGACAGTGTTTCCAATTGAGCTGGTAGTTTATTATAAAGAGTAATAGCCATACAATAAGCATTTCTGCTGTACAAGTGAAGTCTATGACGAGGCGTATACAACTTAGTGGGATTTCTACTCAGTCTGCGGAGAATATTATGTGGCACCGGCGTTAGAGAAAAAAATTTGATGTTCCTTATTAAATTGTATTTCCATAAAGTTATGCCCACGTGATTAATTTATCCTCATTTCAATGTAGAGACGGCCCCAATAAGGTCAGTTAGGTTTAAATAAATTCCCAAATTCTACAGTGGTCATGCAAATTATGCATTTTAAAGAATTGTCTAATTCCGTGAAGTGAACTCACCCGTAGAGTCCAGCGGTAGCGTTCCATGCATCAGCTCTGACCTTGAAGTGATCAAACACAACAGTGACTTGTTCATTGGGAGTGGCAGCCAGAGTGTATGTACAGTTTGTATGTGACGGGTAGTTTGATGGGTAACGAGGTGAGTTGAACTCTCCTCGTTTCTTCGCTTCTGATCTGTACGTGAACGCACATTCGCCCCCTGGCGCCGCTGTACCAGGCACTCGGTACTCTGAAATAGAAGTTAGTTGGTACACTGGTCAGTTTTAATGATAGATGTGATGCGACATCCGACGTGAACAGCTCTCTTATTTCGGATTTAGAGAGTAGAACCGATAAGCGTCAAAGGAGATTATATTTTGTATCTCTAAAAATCGTTATAGGAGCTTTGAAAATATATCAGATCCCTTTATTTTCATGATGTAATTCATTCACAATACATAAGAGTATCTAGTGTATCTGATTATGAAATATCAAATATTTTAGCTCAGGAAAATACCTAGGTGTATTAGACAGTTAAGAAAAAGTAGGTTGGTAGTTGTATCGTAAGTATATTTCGTTTAATCGATATAGTTACCTGTCTCAAAGGTATATTTCGCTTTGAATCCCCTGCCCTGTGTATCACCGGAACTGAACACCATCACGAGCCTTGGTCCATCAGACAGTAATGGCGGAGGGAATGGTATTAATCCACTGACACCTTCGCCACAAAGCTCCGCGTCATGTTTGTCGTATGAATCTGTCGCTTCTTGACCACGGAGGTATACTTTCAGATAACCGTCTGGACATGAACTGAAAAAATAAAGAAATCGATCAAAATCCAAAGAAAAAAATGCCAAAAGGTATTCCTTTCTTTTTTCTTAAATTTCCCATTTCCTTCTACAGGAGGCTGTAAGAGCTAGCCAAAGAAATATAAGAAGAGAACTTCATTTGTGAGAGACGGAAAACCAGAAACTAAACCCTATGCTAACACGCTAACCAACAGATCTGGTCAGCGTGGTACAGTAGACCGAAAACTCTCCCAACTGCTTTGGGAGGAGGCCCGTGTCCAACAGTGGGACATTAACGGGCTGGCAAGGAAATTGTATCGTAGTGTACTTACTCTGGTTTTGGATTATCTCCTTTCGGTATAGAAAAGTTCTGGAATTCTAGCCGAACTCTTTCCAAATTTTGTGAATCTTGCATACCATATATAAAATATCTGAAAGTGAAAATACCAGTACTGATAGAACTTGAATTTATTAATAAATGATCGATCAGCAATTAATACTACAAGATTTTTCCAATACATACACCATTCTAATAATTCCAGAAATGATAAAATTTCGATACTAATTATTTTCAGCCACTTTTCACCAAGAGCTGCTCGATTTAAGCCAAATAAAATAAAATACTATAACAGACTAAGACGCGTTTATTTTTGTTTTAAATAAACGGGAAATTATCGGAAATTTCGTTTTATTTGATTTGGTAAATGAGGCACGGAAATATTACAGAATATTCTATTGAAATGATAAAATGACTAATTTAATAGATTATGGCCAACTCACCTACAAACAACTTTTTGTATATAGGGGAATGGATAATTTGGATGGTACACGAAACCTGTTGATTCCTTTTTACTAAGAATCTTCTGGTCACATTCTGAGCCCCTAATGTGCTCGGCGTCGTGTTTACTTATAAAATCTGAAAATAACATTAAAATACGGTAAGATGGTAAGAGATCTCTACTAATATAAAAAAATATCCATAAAGAGTACGGAATCTTTTGAATTGAAAGCCAATGGCAAATTAAAGTAATGTTTAAAATCAAGAGGCCGTTCTTCTCAGTGGATAACATGCCCTGAACTGGTGGTAGGGGGAAAATAATTGGGCGTTCATGAGAGCAAAAATATTGTTGAAAACAATGTTTATATGAATAAATGATTTTCTGTTTCTACTGACCTAACTTAACAAAACTTTCAGAGAACTCGAATATCCCCTTAAAGCCTCGGTTCTGGGTGGTGGCTGCGCGTGGTAGTGTATAAAATGTGACCAGCAGCCTCTCGTCGCTGGAGTACAGCACCAAGTTGCGCTGCTGACCGCAGTATGTGCCTATCACCGCCGACTTGTTGTCTGGACCGTCGTACACGCGCACCCAGTCGAACGGACAACTATACATCATATAGATACGTATGTTCATGTTATAAAAATGAAAGGGAAATGTAGTAAATTATTAGTCTAGCTAATTCAGTCGGATAAAGATATCTGATTAAAATAAACATCGGCAATACTCGTAATAACATATCATTACATATCTGGACTAGCTCTTTTTAGCTGCATGTAGGTACTGGTATAATGACTGAATGCTAGCGGCGTCAGACCGCGCGTTATAGCGATCTATAAGGGAGACTTAAATCCAGTAGTGAAAATATGCTAATGAATGAATGGATAAATTATATAACCGCAAGTTAGTTTGTACTTACTGAGGACCGCCGAAAAACAAATCGAAATCTCTGAACTCTAGTCGTATCCTCTGTCCGGGCTGACCACTGAACAAATAGTTGCATGTCATGTCTTTGGGGTAGATGCCTGGGTAGGTCGATGACAGCAACAAGCCTGTTCTGCGCTTGCTCGACTCTATCACGAACGAGCAAGGCGTGTTTGCTATTGGGGTGCCCACTTCGTACTCCGCTGCGCAGAAATAATTATTAATGAGAGATAATAATATTTTGACGAGCCTCCTGATCGAATGGTTCATGTAACGGACTGCCTATCCCGAGGTCGCGGGTTCGATTCCCACTCGGGACAATCGTTTGTGTAATATTTATAATTGTCATACAAATGTTTATGCTGCGTCTGGATGTTTCTATGTATTATAAGTATGTATTTACAAAAGAAAAGTAGTATATGTATTCTATCCGTATTCTGGTACCCATAACACAAGCATATAGGCTTAGCTTGGGACCAGAGGACGTTTCGTAAAATGTCCACAAAAAAAATATCGTTGTCATCAGAAATTGGTTAACAAGAATATATCTTCTGTAGCTGCGTTGCTGATAGAGATGAAACGATTTTCTGTTAACGAGAATTCGAGTCCCTCTCAAGGTATTTACTATTTCTGCTTTAACTTTGTTTGAAAACTCCTAACACCAGTATATTGCTTCTTTCAGGAAGTCAAAGAATCATACAAATGCAATCAAAGTCTTTAAATCAAACTCCATATAGCCGCGAGTAGTTTTAAATTACAGAACATAAATGAAACTAGAAGTTTGAATGTTGTGACAGTTCGAAGCGGCTAGGCGTTAGTTATATGAACTTGGACAGGACAAGTTAGACGGGCATTTCTATCTGTTCAAACTGTGTTATATATACGAAAAATTATATTTGGTTTGAGAATATTATAGTAGTCTACAGCTACGTTCCAATAGTAGAGAGTCATGATTATAAACTAACACAGGATTTTTAACTTTTATTTTGTTCATACTAAATTTTTTAAGTACACAGACCTTATTTACAGCAGAAGTGTATTGTTCTGCTTGCATGGGATTTAGTAGAGCATTTAGTTCTAAATTTTCTATATCTTCTAAATAAAATGTTAGATAGATTTACCGTTAACTTTATATTAGAGCACACATTGCGGGAATTTGGCAAATATTCCTAATTCGTAACAGAATTTCTTCTGTCTATAAACACTCCTCCTAGCTATGATGATGCTTAGTATTTAATAAATGTAAGAGGTAAAACTGACATGCGTTGATGAAGTAGTAGTTGCCTGTGAAAAGTGTAGGCGGCGTGTACATCTTGTCGGTGAAGAATGAGAGAGCGACGGCACGATGTAGGGAGACGCGGCGGCGAGGTGGCATGGGACCGCAGTAGCGCCCTCCAAATGCAGAGTTGACCAGCTCGCCTGCCTCCAGTGACGACATCTCTGAGTAGATGTCCATGTATTCGTGCAGGCATCTGTATGGAAATACAACACAACTCCCTGTATATTGTGAAACAAATTTTCCCATGCAGACATTTATTTATGTACATTATCCATAGGTACATATTGAAGATTATTATTAGAGCCATAGTAACCAAGACAACAATTTTCTGTTTCGCTATATTATCGTACACATTTATTTTTGAAAACCAATAATATGCGAAATATTACAGAATAGTGATTTTCTGGTAGGTATATCAAATATGCTTGGCTTCGAAGATTTAATTACGACACCAAATTGTGGTTTTAACACGAATGATATAATGTACAATAGCACAGAGTTTGTGTACTATATTTTGATACTTATCAATCTCAAATTATGATCCATCTCAAAATACCGTAATAAGGTGGAACGTACGAGATAACGCGGTCTGTCAATTTGTACCTAATAGCTACCATGCAACAAAGTCAAATTGTGAATTTTTAGATTGCCTTATCTCGTACATTCCAACTTTTTACTGAATTTTGGGAGGAGACAATTTGAAATTGTCTCTGATCAATACGAAATATAAGAAAATATGCACAATTTTTGTGTATCATCTTTTATACAAAATATTCATAAAAATAAGTTTTTAATAAGATGTCACGTCTATATTAAAGGGATGATGAAGGATGTTATCATGTTCTCTGATATTTATGCACAAACAAAACTTTGTCATATTAGATCTCAAACTCAAAGAACGAATACAAACAGAATGTGCGGCAGAATATATCGCACAAACTTTATCGAAGTCAAGGTTCCTTCCCGGAAAAGTTTGACCTAATTCTTAAGACTTATGAACATAAATAAAAATAATTGAAAAACATGTAACTATCTGTTTCACATTACGAGGAAGAATAGAAGGAGATAGTGATACTTACGCTGGAAGCTCTCCCACTGCGGCTCCACTGAAAAAAAAACAAATGAATCATTGTATTTGACACAATGCGTTACAATGAAATGGCGTGATATATTTACTTACTGTCTCAGATTACTTTTGTTGTTGTATGTATTTGTTAAAACATATGAAACTCGATCTGTAGTTATAATTATGAGTCCTACATGGAAAGACCATTTTGTAGTTGACTGGCACCTAGTCACCTAGGGCACTCAATCTGCACTATTAACAGAAGAAATTCAGTAACCACAAGTAGAATGTCTATTATTGGTAAGTATTCAAGCGTATTTTTTAGTTCATAAACCCGCAACTGCTGTACTCGTGGACTTTAAAAACCAAACCAAACTATACAAAACAGCCATCCTCTTGAACCACTCTATCTATTAAAAAAACCGCATCAAAATCCGTTGCGTAGTTTTGAAGGTATAAGCTCACATACACAACACATTGTTTTATAATAAGTAAGGATAAGGAAGAAGATATTTATTTTACTTCAAAGTTTGTTGTATGGTAACTACTAACTTAAAGTAAAATAGGGGATCATTTTATAAGCCCAGTTCTGACAATTAAGGAGAATAAAATCATATAAAATCTTTAATCTGCATCTTCGAAGTCTGTTTTTTACTAGTATTATGTTTAGGACAGTTTTGTTTTGTCGTTTGTCTGAACCTGCTTAGCGCTGTGACAATAGCTCTACCAGCGCTCTGTATTTGTGGCACTGATATATTATTCACACATATCATTGGCACTGACACGTGACGGGAATTCTAAATATAATCCCAGCGTTAATACACGTCACTGTAGTATGCATCAATATTGAAATTTGCATACAAATGGTTATACATGAAAGGCCATAATTAAAATATGATTTCTAAGTCTCATACTGCTGACTCTACTTATGGTACTGACATGACTTTAAAGCAGTACGTTGGTATCACTTAAATACCACTTACTTACATTATTGCAAATATATTTAAATAATAAAAATACAAGGGATATTGCACACAGATAACATTCTCTGTGAGAGATGGAAAACTCGAAAATAAACCCTGTGCCAACACGCCTGGTCAGCGCGGTACAGTAGACCATAATCCCACCCAAAGTGGAGGAGGCCCGTGCTCAACAGTGGGACGTAAATGGGCTGCAGAAGAATAAAAATACAGTAACTGGATTCGGTATAAAAAGTGATCGCTGCTCGCTGACTGCATTTCGGATTACAGTTAAAATGCATGTATATATCTTGACTTTGCTCAGTTTTAGTGTGATATAAGATAAGCTTATATGATGTAAGCTTAGCTTGGGACCAGAGGACGTTGTGTGAAATGTCCGTGAATATTTATTTATTTTTATTATTTATTATATAGTATGGGCCTAATCCCGGCGTGAGCGGCAGTGTATTTGGTACACTAGATCACCAGAAGTCTGATAGGGTTGTATGGGTATATAGGGTTTAGTTTAGAAGTATAGATTTCTCACTTAAGTGTCAAGCTTAGGTTTTCTCATAGTTATTGTAAAATAAATGAACAGTTTTTTTTAATCTTACTCTGATGGTTTCCCCCGGAGATCGAAGACCTTGAGCTCGACAAGCACCCGTTGTCCGGGTGCAGCGAGGAACGTGTAGAGGCACTGACGAGTGCGGTTGTTCGGGTTGACTAACTCGGGCGCGTGGAACGACCCGTTCGATGCGCCACCGCGACTCACGAATGTGCGGTCGCACTCTGGAAATAACATATACTTATTTTAATCATCAATATTCTTTAACACTTGCACGACTCATTTGTTGAAATAAAACTACTTTATGTTTAACGACATTTGATTATAATGGAAAATTAAAATCATATGTGGGTATACCCTATAACAATTGATCGTAGAGGAAACTTTATCGCTCATTCTTACTCATGAACGTGGTGACTGCAAAGCATAGAGAGTAGTATATTCTTTGCTGCAAAGTCTCCGAAACATCGGGCTAAAATTTAAAACAACATACGCGTCTAACTCCGTAAAACGTGATTTTATTTAAACAAGTAGTATTTACTTATTTCACCAATAGTAAAAAATAAAAGTAAGTGCGTAATGCCGAAATACACATTTCAGCCTAAACATACGAGTAGATTAGGACTAAAACTGCGTGACAAGTCCTAAATATTCCTTTTGCTCGCAACAACGTGCATTTATACACAATTTATATGTAACACACTTGGATACTAATAAATACTGTGTTGTCTAATTTTTATCTAAGACGCTCAACAACGATTTTCTAGCAGACGATTTTGAGGCAGGGGGCCTCATTAAATGTCCAATTTGTAAAAAGTGTTTTTATTTCCTCTTTCTTCTTCTTCAGCTCTAGTTACAGATATTTCTCTATCTAGTCAAGCAGGTACTCAGGTGAAGTCAGGTGCCATTTACATTCATTATGTACGTAGAGTCCGAATCCATCGAAAATCTACTTGGTTTAGAATTTGCTATTGAAGACCAAACGCAGTAGTAAAATACATCATTGTAGTTAATAGTGGTGGTTCCGAAGTATTAAAAGTTTTTAAAAATTAAATCTGCACATAACTATAGCTGTTCGAGTATAAGAATTACAAAAAATGATGTTTGATGTAGCGTAGGAACAAAATTTCATCTGGAGACCACAAAACCAAGGAAACCATGAAAATCTGCGCATTAGCACATATTTTGCACATTTAGAACGTACTAGCTGTGCCCCGCGGTGTTACTCGCGGTAAAAAGGATAAAAAATCAGGCAGTAAATGGTGCTTTTAGCACACTACTTCTTATTCCTCGGGATAACCTTGCATTCTTTCAGGGGGAAAAGTAGCTTATATATTATTTTGATGTCTAAGCTATATTATTGTACAGTTTCGTTAAATTCGATTCAGTAGTTTTTGCGTGAAAGAGTAACAAACATCCAAACATCCATATTCACAAACTTTCACATATATAATATTAGTAGGATAAGTATTTTATGATACCTAAACAATACATTGTCATTACTGAAAGTTTAAAACGGCTTACCCTGAAAAGGTTACATTAAAAAATAACTAAGCCGCCCCTACTTATGGCTATAAACACGTCATTCGAAAGGCTTAAATACAATTATATTCAGATTCGTAAGCCAGCGGTCGTGTCCCCAAAATGTCTCTTTTGTTTAATGGACGCCATTTCACCATTTCTGAAAAACCGCGATATCACCGTGACGTCACAAACATTAATATATAACGTGTTTGGATATCAAACAACACAAAAGCGTTCAGTAATGAATGATTGTTTTATTATTTCATCTGTTCTTTATTTGAAAAATAAAAATTTTGAGTAATGAGTTTTAGTCGCTTAATTACGTAGCATACTGGCAGCATGAATACAAGACTTGTTTTTTTATATATTTAAGTAGTATCTTTATGATATTTTCATACCCATTATTTTCATAATGAAGAAATGTATTCGAGATGTTAGTATTAACGGTGTAGCTAATACAAATCTTAAATATTTTGAGTAAAAATAAATATAATATGGAAAATGACATGAAAGTACCTAGTATCTTCTGGTCACCCTATATCCGCTTAAATGTCAATCACCAAAAGTTATCAAAGAGAATTTTTAACTAGTCATCTTATTATGATATCCATCAGAAAGCTTGTAGATAACCTCTGAGAGAATGGTCAGACCTTCGGCAATTTATATAGGCATTGAAATAGCCGTCTCTGGTGCACATGCTCCGGGCACTAACAACTGCTTTCACTTCGAGAACAGTAGGAAATTCTAAAGCCTATTTATGGTTAGCTAAATATGCGTCCAGGCCCAGGTAAGTTCTATAGAAATTGATCAAAGAAAACGTTCGTATTATATATTGATATGACAAAACTAAATTTTGAATAAAGAATTCTAATTTTTTTTCTCGGTAATTATAAATAAGTTTTGGCATTAAGATTTAGCCAGGCTAAAGTTACTTGTCCTCAATTATAAACGGCAATCCACCATCTGGTATATCTGTTACATAACTTTAATCGTATTATTTTTTTAACTTATATAGTTTTAAGGGCTCGTCCAAGTAACTATGTTAGGATTAGACTTTATTTATCTATCAATTATATTATACATCTAAAACAAATTATATCAATTTCTATCATTTTAGAAATCGAAAACACTTAAAATAATAATTGACTATGGAAATGCAAGCTTTACGCAAAATGAAAAAAAAAATCGACCCAAACCATAAATAAATAAATCTAATATATAAAATTCCCGTGTCACAGTGTTAGTTACCGTACTCCTCCGAAACGGCTTGAACGATTTTGATGAAATTTTACATGCGTATTCAGTAAGTCTGAGAATCGGCCAACATCTATTTTTCAAACCTTTTTTTTCTTTTTTTTTTAGTATGGCAAAACAACGTTTGCCGGGTCAGCTAGTAATAAATATAAATAAATATTCATGGACATTTCACACAGCGTCCTCTGGTCCCAAGCTAAGCTTATTTGCTTGTGTTATGGGTACCAGTATACTACTTTTCTTTTGTAAATACATACTTATAATACATAGTAAACACCCAGACGCAGTACAAACATTTGTATGACATTTATGGATATCACACAAATGATTGTCCTGACCGGGAATCGAACCCGAGACCTCGCGATCGGCAGTCCATTACATAAACCACTCCACCACGAAGCCCGTCCACCATAGATGTGTGCAAACACATTCCAATTTAAAATCAAGATTCAGTTCAGATGCGTTTAGTTAAATGGCGGGTAAAAAAACATGGAGCGTGCTTTATCGAAAATGAGACGTGATCGGATCTACATTGTGCTGTAGGACAGTATACAAAAGTATACATCTAAGGTAGATATAGATTTCAGGTTATATTACGCGACTATGTCATGTAAATAAATATTTGATTGATTGATTGATTGATACGTTATCAATCAATCAATCAATCAAATATTTATTTACTAAACATAGGTTTAGTAGATGTTATAATAAATTGTCAAAATAGATGTGTCCGCTACATTTTACCACTGTAGGTGGTGTACACAATTTAAATAAAAATAATTAAAATTATATTAATTACGTAGAATTTGTATTATGTATGTTTTTTTCCTCACATTGTTTCAGTGTTCATTTATCCATCGAGATAGGTTGATATCTATCTATTAAATATGCTCAATATCCTTAGGTACATTTGTTACCAACCTGTCAAAAATTTTTTTTCATTTATATTTAACTTTCTAGTGTTCTTAACAGGCTTAAGGTTTGTGCTGGGTATCATAAATAGGTACGTGCAACATTACGGTAACTATTCCAGGCTATAATAAGATCTTTTTATTATTGATGCGTGTGTAATTTTTTTCAAAAACTATTTATGAATAGCTTTTCAATAATCTCTTCTCAAGGTGCGTGAGTCTGAGGATGTAAATGAAGCAATATTGTTACGCTTACATTTTGAAAACCCCATAAACGACGTTTTGTTGATATTTTTTCACTAAATAACGCCCCGAGTGCCTCAGGATTAATGTGAAACATGTAATATACTTAGAATTAGGACGGTTGCGTCTGACAGCTCCGAGTTGCACTGATATCTCCGAATGACGGGCTTCGTGGTCTAGTGGTTCATGTAACGGACTGCCAATCACGAGGTCGCGGGTTCGATTCCCGCTCAGGACAATCATTTGTGTAATGTTTATAAATGTCATACAAATG
Source organism: Orgyia antiqua (assembly GCA_916999025.1). Taxonomy (NCBI): domain Eukaryota; kingdom Metazoa; phylum Arthropoda; class Insecta; order Lepidoptera; family Erebidae; genus Orgyia; species Orgyia antiqua. The sequence goes on from OU779867.1 coordinate 2,919,941, forward strand.
TTTGTTCTGCATCTGGGTGTTTCTATGTAATATAAATATGTATTTACAAAAGAAAAGTAGTATATATAGTATATCCGTATCTGGTACCCATAACACAAGCATAGAAATATAGCTTATTTTGGGACCAGAGGACGTTGTGTGAAATGTCCAAAACATTTATTTAATTTTATAACGACGTGAAGCTAACACTAACTCTTGGAGCATATATTTTCTTTTAACATCCTTCAAGCACTAACTTAAATAACGTTAAGAAATAAACTTTATAGCATGTTAAGCTTCAAATTTTATATAGCAAGATGTATACTAAAAGAGGCAATAATATCTAAAGAAGAAGAATAAGAAGTTAAGAGGGCTCGATACCAAATTATGCTCCATACAAAAATATGGGTATCGTACTCCCCATTTTTGTTTTGCGAATATTAAACCGATTTTATTGTTTTTACGCTTTATTATAGATGAAGAGTCTATCTATGCTTCCATCACTTTCTTTTTTTCATAACATAATAACTAAAAGAAATATGACCATCCGAAACTCCCGTTTTTTTTTTTGGTTTTCTTTACGTAAATTTGCAGCAACTATCACACATATTTAGTAAGGTTTTACCGAAAAAGAAAGTTATAGAAGCATAAATATTTTTATCTATAATATATATACCTACAAAAACAATCAAAATCGGTTTAACTTTCGCAAAGAAAAATGGGGAGTACGAAAGGTCTTTTTTTCAAAGAATCTGTAGGTAAAATCTGCTTCAGCTATATTTGTCCCTTTCGGCGCGGCCCTCGAGAATAGGGACAGCAATACCCAAGGCAAATACCTAAATTAGGAGTACAGTACACTCTTAAGTTATGAATGATATGTCGTAAGTGGTAAAGTCAAAGCGTGTAATATTATAATCGTATAATATACACCTATAATATTACTTATTTATAAAGTTGGTCGTATTATGTTACCGATCTACTAATCTTGCTTTTATAGCAATAAAAACGTAAAAGTTCTTATGTAAGAATAACAACGCACCGAGCGAAGCTGTCGTATAGTATTCTTGTGTGTTTCAAGATCTTATTATAGCGTTGTTTAATTAAGTATAATTGTAAGACGTACTTGGAAGTTTAGTAGGTGTGGGCTCAGCAAGCGAGGCGCGGCTTGAGAGTTCCGTGGTCTCTTGCGCGCCCGCGTGCACTGTACAAAAATAACATATAGTTATTTGTAAAGGCCAATATTTAACTTGGGTCATATTAAAAACTATAAACTAAGCTATTTTGTGAGGATTTCGGGCACATATAATTTCTAAGTCTGGTTTAGGCCCTTTTGGTGACAAAAGTCAGGAGCGTTTCACAAGAAAGACAGGTTCTTGGTTGATTTAAATGTTTGGAGGTAAAAATGTTTTGAGAGATACAAGAGAGTACCTACTGCAAATAATATTTTTTGTAAATAACAAAGCGTTTGTACAAGGGTACAAGTAATATTAGTATCATTTTGTTTGAGTTAAAAATAAACGAAATCAATTTATTCAGTATTTTTACTAAGATTAAAGCATAAATCTTTGGTAGCTCTAACTTCTGCCGTTTAAAAATTATCAGTTAAGAATTTTCTCCAAAACACAAACTTAAAAACTAGGTTTATGTTTAAGAGAAAATTCATTTGTAACACAAATGAAAATAATATTTATTTTGTAGAAATTAAGAAGTCTAGCGTATGCTATATTATATGTTTACTCTGAATATATTAGTAATATATTATTAAAATACAAGAGACTTTTAAGAGTACAGATGAAAAGTTTTTGACTTAACTTACTTGTAAATTCTTCGTAGCTCGCATCTAAAAATACTTTGTCAAGTTACACGGAGCGCCCGGAAAAGTAATATACTGTCAGTATGAATAAATTATTATGCTTGGAGAATTGTTGCAAATTAATTTACTACTTTCAAACTATTTAAATATTATATTTTTATTATTATACTTTCAATATACTTTCAAACTATTTAAATATTATATTTATATTATATTTTTATTTAAATATTATATTTAAATATTATTAACATAATTGAGTATTTAAAAAAAAGTTTAACCGACTTCATATGCCTTTAAAATTTGAGGGTTTTCCTCAATTTCTTAGGTAATAACCATCAGACCCTGACCTGGTGCCAATGGGACCTAATGGGAACCACCAATTTACAAATAAAATAAAAGAATCATCAAAATCGCTTCACCCAGTTAAAAGTCTTAAGTTATCAAACAAAAAAAATACAGACGAATTCAGAATCTCCTCCTTTTTTGAAGTTGGTTAAAAAATAAACATATTCTTGATAAATAAAAGTTAGGAGAGTTCATAAAATAAAATAAAATAACTGATAGTTTAGGTTTTGTTAAATTATCGTCACAGATTTCATATTAAAATGTAACTGGCATGTTTAAAAACATATCATGCGGTTTTCTTCTGTTGTAATCAAATTCAATAAGTATTTCTCACTATACAACAAAACACAAATAATACAATAATTTGCATAGAAAGTAATTTAACTAATAAAGTTTCTAAGAATTTTTAAAATGGTTCTTTTTGTAGATTTTGACGTGCCCAAATTCCAACATCGCGACTATCTTTGCTGCCCTCTGCGCCATCGGAGCCTTCGGACAGTTATAGTAGAAAAAGGCGCTCAAAGACGTTTTTAATTTTGCAGTTTTCTGACTCCTTTCTGACTCTTTCTATGATGATAACATCTACTACAAAGTTAAAACACAGAACTTTTAAAACTCCCGTACAACTTTTCATGTAAAACTACCCAATGACTAAATCACAGCCTGGTATCGTGTCTAAACAATCCAACTTAAGTCCAAATGTAATGTACAATAGTTCGTTTAGTTTCTCTGAAAGGTATGTGGATTTCTAATGACAATAGTGCTGTCATCTGAAACCAAAATTGGTTTAAGCCTGTTGTGTGTGGCTAGAGAGTTCACAACTTTAGCTAATTACAGTAGCCAGAGCCCGTCAGATGTAAAGCCCGTCTGCTAACCCCAAAACTTTGTTAAAACACATCACGTCTGTGTTTCTATATAATAATTACTTTAATTTTTAACAAACGCTTGAATAATCGTTATTGTTTTAACACTTTTGTAATTTTTGCCCTCATTTTTTTCCCTATCCTTGATATATCTAATTAACAAGTATTTCCAAACTGCAAGTATATATTTGGAAATGAAAGTATCTTTGACGTGCCGATGGTACAGTGGTTACCTACCGAATATATATTAAGCGTGTTAAAAAAAACAACTTGATAAGTAATTTAGCTTGGGACCAGAGAACATTATGTGAGAATATCTACGGATATATTTGAAAAGGTTGGAAAATTCCTTCCATTTCATTGAGTGTAGTTCTAAAGTTATTAGCTGTATAGTAATGTCTTAGTTCAGATATTGTTGTTCATCACAGCTTAAAGCTCGTTTATCATTTATGATCAGTTAACAAAAACAGCGATATAACTTGAAAACCGATTGCGTAAAAGCTGTAGGCCAACCGCTGAGAGAATGTGTTCCTGACATTTTGTGATAGCTTGTTTACTCTTGTCTAACGACCAATGAGGAACAATTTACGGTCAAAATAATTTGTCGCTTGGTGAGTAACAATTCTTAATATTCAAATAAAACTTTTAAGGATTTAGACGCGTCTTAATACTTAAGAACCCTAAAAATGATTTTATTTGAATAAATGAGTCTCGTGAGTGTTAGCGAATTCTAGATGTAATAAAATCTTCATGTTTAAAATCTTCAAGTTGTCATTAAAGAATAACATGTGTGATAATTGTTTAGGTCTTTGAATAACATATTTTTGCATTTACAATTAACATATTTGAGTTTTTTTATTTGTACATACTATATATGTATATGTTACTTGATTATGAAATAAATTATATTTTATTATTATTTATCGCCAATACTTAATTATTCTATTGTCGTATAAATCATAAAGCTTCTGTGATTTAGAGTGACAGATTAATTTTGGTCATGAGAATCGTTGGATGCAAGTTGTGGTGTTCTTTGCTATGTCGTAGTAATGAATAGAAAATGACTGATGGATGTATGAATATTTTATAATGTAAAAGAGCGTGAATAACTATGAATTTCATGAAAACGAGTATGCTAGCTGGTCAATTTCAATTTACGGATACATATTATATATTTATTTATTTGTTACTTTGTATATAAAGATTCGTTCATTATATCAGCACATTGAAAATTTACTAAAAGAAAAAAAAAAAAAGTCTGACTAAAATTCGAAATGATAATTTTTGGAGATAAAATCTGTACGGACGTACTTGATATACGCGATATGATACGCTACCTAGTACGACGTAGGAGATTGACCTACCGTTTATACATTATTATACGACAAACCACTTAGGTAGAGTCTCTTGAAAAAGGTTTGTGCCCAAAGACGCGTCCATAAACCACATAACACTTTACCTCCTTAGAAGGGGTCTAAATTTTTTACATTTTGTTGCGAAGGGTGTATTAAATTTTGTGACGTCGCAATTTAAACCGGTCAGGTACGAGATGGTATTTTATCCTTTGGTATGGAACTTAAACATCTACAAAAACCATTTATGGCCATACAAATTAACAAACGAAAAAACAATATAATCAAGACTGTTTGTCCTGCGTCTGGGTGTTTCTATGTATTATAAGTATGTATTTACAATAGAAAAGTAGTATATGTATTCTATCCGTATTCTGGTACCTACCCATAACACAAGCATATAAGCTTAACTTGGGACCAGAGGACGTTGTGTGAAATGTAAAAAAAAGACCGATGACATCATAGCATTTTATTGACATTATAAACGCGAAAGTTTGTAAGTATGGATAAATAGATGTTTGTTACTCTTTCATGTAAAAACTACTGAACGGATTTTGATTAAACTTTGGCTATGTAGCTATACTGATCTATAGAACAGAATAACATATGGGCTATATATATATAATATGTATATCATCACGCTAATAAAAAAAATAAAAAGAGCTATAAAAAGAGGGCAGTACCTATAAAAGCGTTGGCTCGCTGGCAAAACCAAGTTGACATATATGATAATGTCACCGTTATATATGATAATGTCACCGTTATTCAACAACTTACAGCAAACAGTACCTAAGTATAAATTACATGATAGATTTATGAATCAATAATTTACATCTTAGAATTAATTCAACAATACAGTTGATGAATATTCATAAGATTCAATTAAACGTTTGTACAGCTTCTGGCTTTAAATACAACAGAATTTATTGGCTTCATTGCTTAGAGGTTATACCGAGATTAAGTTTTGAATTTAACTTGTTATGTTATGCATAAAGCTCCAAACGCAACACTAACTATAGACAAAACTCATTTAATAGTGCTGCAAAAGTGCATGATTTGATTTTTCCACACAAGTGTGCCCGTGGCGAGGCGGAGGATTAGTTCTAAATTTTTGACTAATCTTAATTCTTTGGATTTCAACATGTGTAAGTTAAATTAATTGTTTGTCGATAAAATTGTTGTATTTGTATTGTTGTGATTTTGGTTTGATGTGAGGGATGTAATGTGTGTTACACATTACATCCCTCACATCAAACCTGTTCATAACTGCTGTAAGTCATATTGTAGTTCTTAAACGTGAGACCCTGTAATTGGTAAAATGTTTATTGATCAAGTTGTTCATTCTTTATATGTTTGCTGTCGGGTCTCCCATAAATAAATATATAACTGTTCGTATGATGAAACATTAGTTATTATATAACGTAGCTATTGGTTTTAGGAATCCATACCAAAAATATACTACTTAGTTTAAAAACAATCTAAAATTGTTCCCGAAAATCCGATATATTATCTACTATATAAAAATAAGTCGGGTTTTCCTTCCTGACGCTATAACTCCAGAACGCACGGACCGATTTCCACGGTTTTGCAATCGTTGGAAAGGTCTCGGGCTCCGTGAGGTTTATAGTTCATTTTTTTTAAATTTTTTTTTTTACTTTTTTTTGGTATGGCAAAACAACGTTTGCCGGGCCAGCTAGTTTCTTATAATTGTATTGTTATTAGTCTTACCATATTCAAAATTAGGCAGAGTATTAGAAACAGGAAAAATCACGTCTCAATATTACGTTACATAGCTTCACATGAGGCTAATAAAATCGTGGTAAAAAAGACTGACAGCTGGCGTCTTTATATCACTTCAGTATCCGCCTGCCCGATAAACATTTTTTTAATAATATTTCATTACATTATTGGGTGTTTTCTATGTATTATAAGTATATATTTACAAAAGACAAGTAGTTTATGTATTATATCCGTATTCTGGTACAAAGTACAAGCATAATAAGCTTAGCTTGGGACCAGAGGACGTTGTGTGAAATGTCCATGAATATTTATTATTATTATTATTTATTACACACCCCGTAAGATGAAATACGCACTTACGAATGAAATAACCAGGAAATACAAATCCAAAGAGAAGCCAACGCTCTTGTATGTAGGGAGGGAGAAAAAAAAACAGGAAATAACAATTCGTTATCCTAGTAAGCCTAGGCAACACTCAAACTGAGTTGCCCAATAACGAGAGAAAATACTAGTAACTGAATGAAGAATCAATATTATCCGTATAAGTAAATCGATTTTAGAGTGGCAATGAAAATGTGAACAATTTTTTATAATTATTATTACAATACTAGCTGTTGCCCGGGACTTCGTACGCGTGGAATTAAAATAAATCCCTCAATTTATTATCCCAAAAAAGGAAGCTTGCATTTTTTCGGGATAAAAGTAGTAAATTTTATGTAATACATAAGATACCTACATTATTGTAAAGTTTCATTAAAATCCACTCAGTAGTTTTTGCGTGAAAGAGTAACAAGCAACCAAACGGGTCAAACATCAAAGCAGCTGAAACGGGTGCCTATTTGCTGCAAGAAATTAAAGAACAAAAATAATTTGAATCAGCATTATTTCTACTATTGTTTTATATGTTACCTTTTGTGACTGTAGCTGTAATTAATGTAAATCCTCATCGTCCTCATAATTTTTCACATTTATAATATTTCTAGCTGACCCGGGAAACGTTGTTATGCGATACAAAAAAAAAGTTTGAAAAATAGATGTTGGCCGATTCTCAGACCTACTGAATATGTATGTAAAATTTCATAAAGATCGGTCTAGCCGTTTCGGAGCAGTACGGTAACTAACACTGTGACACGTGAATTTTATATATTAGAAAATTAGGATAACTAATAATAGTGCACGTCTAAATATTGTAACTATTCGACACATGTCTATAAGTTACATAAACTAAAACGGACAGCTTGATCGACCAACAACTTCGGATGTTAGATTGTGACGTAAATAGGACACTGATACGAGGCCTTTACGGTGCTAGAAGACGTATACTATACTTCATATTTATATATACTCATATATATTGTACTAGAAACCCAGAGCCTTCACAAAGATATGTACTGTGGATATGTATCAGTGCTTCCAGATGTAAAACATTAAAATATACACTTTAACCTTACTCGTGAACAACTCCATCTATCGATGAAAGCAGCAGGTTCTTTCAGCTGTTTTGTAGTGGTGAAAATATGTCACCGTCTTATTTCCCTGGATGTTTATCGTCAAGGTCAAGATCATAGAAAGCCTTGCTAGGGACCTTGATGTGTTGTTCTATACGAAAGGCCTAATCCTAGCAGAGGACTAAAAAGTGGATGGATGGATGAAAGAATTTTGCTAGGGTTTATTTTCCGGATCTTCATAAGTATATACAATATACATACAGCGGGTTAATGAGATAATAAGACCGGATTTAACTCAACCGAATACGTGTCTAGGATACTATTTAAAATCATTTCTATCAACACTTTTATTCTGATTAAATGTTCAACTTTTATTGTATAAAAAATGTGTGAAGAGCACAGGTATTCTAGCGAGTATGACGTCACATCCTGCTTGGGAAGCTAGTAACAATATTGTTAGGCGTGCGTTCACATATCCGGCGGAAAAAGGATTGAATGTGTGCGCTCTGCTTTCAACGTTTCCATTTTTCAAGTATATAATGCATTATTCGTTTCAAAAATTGTAACAAACAAACAATCAAATCTTTCCATTTATAATGTTAGTATAGTTATTTGCAAAGATATTAATGTTATGGGTATATTTTATTTACAAATACAACAGACAAGCTGTCGCCCGCAATTATGCAATTTTTCAAACCTTCTTATCAGATTACATATAAAAGCCATCCTGTTGCGAATTTTTAAAGATGTAAGCTCATATAGAGACATACATACAAAAATAACGACTTTGTTTTATAATTAGCAAAGACAAAGAAGATATATTATCTAATATATAAAATTCACGTGTCACAGTGTTAGTTACCGTACTCCTCCGAAACGGCTTGACCGATTCTTCTCAAATTTTGCATACATATTCAGTAGGTCTGAGAATCGGCCAACATCTATTTTTCAAACTTTTTTTTTTAGTTTGGCAAAACAACGTTTGCCGGGTCAGCTAGTACAATATAAATTTCCACGGATAACGTAAAGCAGTAAGTTAATAGAAATTAACAAACTGAAAATAAACCATAATAATAATTAAATAAAATAAATATTCATGGACATTTCACACAACGTCTTCTGGTCCCAGGCTAAGCTTATATGCTTGTGTTATGGGTACCAGAATACGGATATAATACATAAACTACTTTTCTTTTGTAAATACATACTTATAATACATAGTAAACACCCAGACGCAGTACAAACATTTGTATGACAATTAAAAACATCACACAAATGATTGTCCTGACCGGGAATCGAACCCGAGACCTCGTGATCGGCAGTCCGTTAAATGAACCACTAGACCACGAGGCCCGTCATTGCGATAATATGCACTATACAAAGATAATAAAAATATGGTAAGGCGATTTTATTGTAGAGTAAATGAAGTGAAAATCGAATAAAATAACTGGAATTATAATTTTACCGGTTAAAATGAATTATAGGACAACATTTTCAAGATTAGTGTAGAGAACAATAATAACTGTGTCACCTTCATCTCTAAAGAAGATTAATCGAGATTGCGAAAACATAACGTCATTAAAAACGTCTCTACGAATAGAATGGGAACTGTGGCAGCGTTTTGCTAATGGATGTATTTAAATAGATAAAATACAAGTTAACTGACAGCTATTTATAGGAATATCTTGTGTTTACAAACACTAAATTTATGTAAAACAGATAACCTATAGAAAAATTAGCAAAAACAGCCAAAACTATTTACGGAAAAATAACTAAGTAATTTGCTTATTTAAGAAACTAAAAAAGATTTACAAATCCAGGATATTTTTGATATCTGTGACAAATTTCAGAACATTCCGACTTTTGCAAGTGGGTAAAAATCACTTTTAAAGATTGCGTTACATGAATACATACGTATTTAGCGATACAGATACATACAAAAGAAGCTAATAAAAGGATGATTATAAATGAAATTAGTTATTCGATTCGAAGTTAAAAGGCAGCAACTTAAACTGCCATAAACGGTTTGTAATTAGGATAACATATTTAAGAATTCTTCGAGACAGACAGATTGTAGTCAAATATATTAATTAAACAATGCGACGGCCATTTTGTTGTTTATATTGTGGCTGAGTTTTCGGAAAGCAATGCTCTTTGAATTTTCTTCAGAGCCTCTGTTATTTATGACTGCAATACACGCTATTTTTATCCAACTGATAACATTATTGCAATCAAATAGATTTATAGTAAATGGCGTGACACAGATCTTTACCAAACACGCGCACACTTTCATTATGCATGCCCCTTATTATTTTATAAAATAATTACTGTGATGTGAGGGGGCGCTGATTTCTGTAACACAGGTTACCCACCTAGCACAGAAGTCAGAGACTCCACCACTTAAATTGATACAATGTTTATGCAATAAAGATTATTATTTGTTTCTCAATTTTGCAGTCACGGGTATATTTCTATTATTAGAAATACCCGGTCCTTTGTAAGGCATACATGGGGACATGGGTCCAACATGCAGAGGCCCTTTGAGAATTTTAATGAATAAATAAATGTGGTGGGCCACCTACCACCGACACTCCACACCTGCACTATAGAAGTGGAGTCATGGAATGCCAATGGTAGCTGTAAATCTATTGCAAATTAATGTAGAAAAACGAACTGGTTTATTGTGTTGGGTGTTTGATGGACTAGTTATATATAAAACTACTTCTTGAACCGTGGCAGACGGTCACTCGCCGACTTATATTATTATTATTATTAACAGGGCTTTCATTTATTACACAAAGGTTTGAAAAATAGATGTTGGCCGATTCTCAGACCTACTGGTCTGAGAATCGGCCAACATCTATTTTTCAAACCTTTTTTTCTTTTTTTTTGTATGGCAAAACAACGTTTGCCGGGTCAGCTAGTAGATATATAATATAAGTTATTCACGAAAATAAGATAAAATTTTTCTTCAAAATGTAGGACTAGGTTTTTAAATATTTCCGTATCAAAGTCCCTAATAATTTGGGAGAAATGAAAGCCCTGTTAATAATAATAATAATATAAGTCGGCGAGTGACCGTCTGCCACGGTTCAAGAAGTAGTTTTATATATAACTAGTCCATCAAACACCCAACACAATAAACCAGTTCGTTTTTCTACATTAATTTGCAATAGATTTACAGCTACCATTGGCATTCCATGACTCCACTTCTATAGTGCAGGTGTGGAGTGTCGGTGGTAGGTGGCCCACCACATTTATTTATTCATTAAAATTCTCAAAGGGCCTCTGCATGTTGGACCCATGTCCCCATGTATGCCTTACAAAGGACCGGGTATTTCTAATAATAGAAATATACCCGTGACTGCAAAATTGAGAAACAAATAATAATCTTTATTGCATAAACATTGTATCAATTTAAGTGGTGGAGTCTCTGACTTCTGTGCTAGGTGGGTAACCTGTGTTACAGAAATCAGCGCCCCCTCACATCACAGTAATTATTTTATAAAATAATAAGGGGCATGCATAATGAAAGTGTGCGCGTGTTTGGTAAAGATCTGTGTCACGCCATTTACTATAAATCTATTTGATTGCAATAATGTTATCAGTTGGATAAAAATAGCGTGTATTGCAGTCATAAATAACAGAGGCTCTGAAGAAAATTCAAAGAGCATTGCTTTCCGAAAACTCAGCCACAATATAAACAACAAAATGGCCGTCGCATTGTTTAATTAATATATTTGACTACAATCTGTCTGTCTCGAAGAATTCTTAAATATGTTATCCTAATTACAAACCGTTTATGGCAGTTTAAGTTGCTGCCTTTTAACTTCGAATCGAATAACTAATTTCATTTATAATCATCCTTTTATTAGCTTCTTTTGTATGTATCTGTATGGCTAAATACGTATGTATTCATGTAACGCAATCTTTAAACGTGATTTTTACCCACTTGCAAAAGTCGGAATGTTCTGAAATTTGTCACAGATATCAAAAATATCCTGGATTTGTAAATCTTTTTTAGTTTCTTAAATAAGCAAATTGCTTAGTTATTTTTCCGTAAATAGTTTTGGCTGTTTTTGCTAATTTTTCTATAGGTTATCTGTTTTACATAAATTTAGTGTTTGTAAACACAAGATATTCCTATAAATAGCTGTCAGTTAACTTGTATTTTATCTATTTAAATACATCCATTAGCAAAACGCTGCCACAGTTCCCATTCTATTCGTAGAGACGTTTTTAATGACGTTATGTTTTCGCAATCTCGATTAATCTTCTTTAGAGATGAAGGTGACACAGTTATTATTGTTCTCTACACTAATCTTGAAAATGTTGTCCTATAATTCATTTTAACCGGTAAAATTATAATTCCAGTTATTTTATTCGATTTTCACTTCATTTACTCTACAATAAAATCGCCTTACCATATTTTTATTATCTTTGTATAGTGCATATTATCGCAATGACGGGCCTCGTGGTCTAGTGGTTCATTTAACGGACTGCCGATCACGAGGTCTCGGGTTCGATTCCCGGTCAGGACAATCATTTGTGTGATGTTTTTAATTGTCATACAAATGTTTGTACTGCGTCTGGGTGTTTACTATGTATTATAAGTATGTATTTACAAAAGAAAAGTAGTTTATGTATTATATCCGTATTCTGGTACCCATAACACAAGCATATAAGCTTAGCCTGGGACCAGAAGACGTTGTGTGAAATGTCCATGAATATTTATTTTATTTAATTATTATTATGGTTTATTTTCAGTTTGTTAATTTCTATTAACTTACTGCTTTACGTTATCCGTGGAAATTTATATTGTACTAGCTGACCCGGCAAACGTTGTTTTGCCAAACTAAAAAAAAAAGTTTGAAAAATAGATGTTGGCCGATTCTCAGACCTACTGAATATGTATGCAAAATTTGAGAAGAATCGGTCAAGCCGTTTCGGAGGAGTACGGTAACTAACACTGTGACACGTGAATTTTATATATTAGATAATATATCTTCTTTGTCTTTGCTAATTATAAAACAAAGTCGTTATTTTTGTATGTATGTCTCTATATGAGCTTACATCTTTAAAAATTCGCAACAGGATGGCTTTTATATGTAATCTGATAAGAAGGTTTGAAAAATTGCATAATTGCGGGCGACAGCTTGTCTGTTGTATTTGTAAATAAAATATACCCATAACATTAATATCTTTGCAAATAACTATACTAACATTATAAATGGAAAGATTTGATTGTTTGTTTGTTACAATTTTTGAAACGAATAATGCATTATATACTTGAAAAATGGAAACGTTGAAAGCAGAGCGCACACATTCAATCCTTTTTCCGCCGGATATGTGAACGCACGCCTAACAATATTGTTACTAGCTTCCCAAGCAGGATGTGACGTCATACTCGCTAGAATACCTGTGCTCTTCACACATTTTTTATACAATAAAAGTTGAACATTTAATCAGAATAAAAGTGTTGATAGAAATGATTTTAAATAGTATCCTAGACACGTATTCGGTTGAGTTAAATCCGGTCTTATTATCTCATTAACCCGCTGTATGTATATTGTATATACTTATGAAGATCCGGAAAATAAACCCTAGCAAAATTCTTTCATCCATCCATCCACTTTTTAGTCCTCTGCTAGGATTAGGCCTTTCGTATAGAACAACACATCAAGGTCCCTAGCAAGGCTTTCTATGATCTTGACCTTGACGATAAACATCCAGGGAAATAAGACGGTGACATATTTTCACCACTACAAAACAGCTGAAAGAACCTGCTGCTTTCATCGATAGATGGAGTTGTTCACGAGTAAGGTTAAAGTGTATATTTTAATGTTTTACATCTGGAAGCACTGATACATATCCACAGTACATATCTTTGTGAAGGCTCTGGGTTTCTAGTACAATATATATGAGTATATATAAATATGAAGTATAGTATACGTCTTCTAGCACCGTAAAGGCCTCGTATCAGTGTCCTATTTACGTCACAATCTAACATCCGAAGTTGTTGGTCGATCAAGCTGTCCGTTTTAGTTTATGTAACTTATAGACATGTGTCGAATAGTTACAATATTTAGACGTGCACTATTATTAGTTATCCTAATTTTCTAATATATAAAATTCACGTGTCACAGTGTTAGTTACCGTACTGCTCCGAAACGGCTAGACCGATCTTTATGAAATTTTACATACATATTCAGTAGGTCTGAGAATCGGCCAACATCTATTTTTCAAACTTTTTTTTTGTATCGCATAACAACGTTTCCCGGGTCAGCTAGAAATATTATAAATGTGAAAAATTATGAGGACGATGAGGATTTACATTAATTACAGCTACAGTCACAAAAGGTAACATATAAAACAATAGTAGAAATAATGCTGATTCAAATTATTTTTGTTCTTTAATTTCTTGCAGCAAATAGGCACCCGTTTCAGCTGCTTTGATGTTTGACCCGTTTGGTTGCTTGTTACTCTTTCACGCAAAAACTACTGAGTGGATTTTAATGAAACTTTACAATAATGTAGGTATCTTATGTATTACATAAAATTTACTACTTTTATCCCGAAAAAATGCAAGCTTCCTTTTTTGGGATAATAAATTGAGGGATTTATTTTAATTCCACGCGTACGAAGTCCCGGGCAACAGCTAGTATTGTAATAATAATTATAAAAAATTGTTCACATTTTTATTGCCACTCTAAAATCGATTTACTTATACGGATAATATTGATTCTTCATTCAGTTACTAGTATTTTCTCTCGTTATTGGGCAACTCAGTTTGAGTGTTGCCTAGGCTTACTAGGATAACGAATTGTTATTTCCTGTTTTTTTTTCTCCCTCCCTACATACAAGAGCGTTGGCTTCTCTTTGGATTTGTATTTCCTGGTTATTTCATTCGTTATGTCATTCAACTTATAATATATATCTACTAGCTGACCCGGCAAACGTTGTTTTGAGTGATTCTCCGAAATTGCGTTCTTTGTCTGATTCATATGGTCTAAAATTTTTTTCACACTTAAGCTTATAAAACATATTTTTACGAAAGATGATAACCTAAGATGCAATGTCTGAAAAAGGCACACTTTTTTATAAAATGGTTTCCGAGATAATTAACTTTAAAATTTTTGGGGCCATATGAATCATAATCTGTGACATATGAATCAGTATTAGGGATAGAAATTTATTAAAATCACAGTAAATGCACACGATGCTTATCATAACACCTAAATCTAGTCAATTACAGCATGCTAAGGCACTTGACGATATCAATTATCACAATATTAATTACTTTTTAATAAACGTAGGACGTCTCGTTTTATAGACACTAAATCTAATTTAAAACCGCATGATATGGCACCTGACCATATCAATTATCATAAGTATTTTTATTATGAACGTTTTGTTTTATAAAAGCTTAAATCAAGTCAATCACAGCATGATAATTATAATTATGATACTCGACAATATTAATCATCATTATATTTTTTATATAAGTATGTATCTCGTTTCATAAAATCTCTAAAAAAACAAAAAAATTACATAAATATTATCAAGTACGTTTAAACTTTTAACAATAACCAAAATTATGGCTAAAAGTAAAATTGAATATAGATAAAAAATAAATAAATATTCTTCGTCAATGATATCGTCAATCAATACGTTCTGCAATTTTTTTCTCTCTTTTTTCAAGAAGATTACAAACTTATTAATAATTATACCTAAAATGCCTTTAAATAAGACTGTCTCAATTTTGACAACATGCAGGCATTTGCCACTATAGTAGGTATGTATACAAATAATACACCGTTTGACACATGACTGAAATTTCAATATTTTAAGGGATTTCAAGTTACAGATAATTGCTAGAAAAGCGGTATATATACTTTATTATTGACTTGACCTTTCAACTCAATTATGAATAATCCATATTTCACTACATATACAAGGTGGGTAAAAAATTGTAAGAAGAAAATTCTTGAGCGGGAATCGAACCCACGACTTATCACGTTACGTTACAACGGTCTTAAAAGTTAACATATTGTTACAGTATATTACCCTGTTCGTCTAACGAAGCTAAGCAGTAGTTTGAGCCTATAAACTACCGCTAAAACTCATAGATAAGTAAGTAGGTAGTTTCTTTAACCACTCGTTAGTGTTTTATGTTATTTAGTTAAATTAATTTTATTTTCAAACTGTCATTTAAAAAATAACATTAGGTTCATGCGAAATAACTTGTTACAGGCGTGACGTGCCGCCAATGTAACGTTTTATTAACAATATGTGTGACATTCTGATTATTATGGTATTTTTACCACATGAATCAGACACATATCAATCAGAATTTTGCCCATTAACATCGATAAATCATCACACGTATGCAATTAAGAATTGTTATTTGTACATAGGTTTCTGTTCCCCATAGGCATTATAATTCCCGCAGATTCAAGTTTGAAAAGCATTTACCTTAATTATAAAAACGAACATACTAATCAGAAACACAGGTGTACCAAGGCTATATGAATCAGATATTTACCTTTATATCTCCACAACGACACGAACCAGCCACACGTCACTTCGCGACCACGTCAGCCAAGCCCCTGGCTACCGACAGCGCGGGGAGGGGTCGCCTGATGTTTCGTATTTAGCTGGGTACGTTCGAGTGAAGCGCGGGAATATGAATCAGACTTTTTTGCCGGACACTCACTATTTTTTTAATTATAAATAAACTATCGTAAAAATTTATACCATTCATTTTTGGTATAAAGAAACAACTAATATTCTATCGTAATAATTATAATTCACATCTATTTATGAATAAGAAATAATGTTATTGTTACTAATGTTCAAGAAACTGGGTTGCGGACACACCATATTAGTCAGAAGAACTACTTTTAAATACTTTTTTGAAATATTTAAATAAATATTATTAAAAAAAATTAACTTGTGCAAGATAGGCAATAGTCTGAGGTATGTTTTAAAATTAATTGCAGACTGATTTGTCAGATAATTACAGAAATAAACCTCAAGACATCGAAAATTTAGGGTTCGGAGAATCACTCTTTTGCCATACAAAAAAAAAGAAAAAAAGGTTTGAAAAATAGATGTTGGCCGATTCTCAGACCAGTAGGTCTGAGAATCGACCAACATCTATTTTTATATGTATGTAAAATTTGAGAAGAATCGGTCAAGCCGTTTCGGAGGAGTACGGTAACTAACACTGTGACGCGTGAATTTTATATATTAGATATAAAATTTCCCAAAACTAACTAAACGGTTTTTCTCGGTATGAAAGAAATTGGTTTATTCAGATTTTGAGACGCTCCATAGCCTCTTCTCTTGATAATAATATAATATACGTCGTATGCCGACTTCTGAGAATCTACTCTACCCGTTTATATCAAAGTTCCTTATTACTTTTAACGATGTAGCTTGCTACAAGTATTTGAACTTTTATGATCATTATTATTTTTGAAGCCTTTACTTCAACATGTTCCTTCATGCTCTAAGCTTCCTCGAGTTTATATCTTTTAAGCTAATTCTTTTCATAATATCCTATGTGTGAAATATTGGATTTATTATACAATATATTAATTATTACGGTTATAAAAATTTGCTACGATAAAATATACGCAAATCGATACTAATATTCAGTCAGATTTAAAAAATTCTGTCGGTGTTGGACAGTACATTTATCAAGGAAGGCCCTAGGCTATATATAACATTACGCTGCAACTAATAGAAGCGAAGCATCAGTGAAAAATGTTGCAAAAACGAGAAAACTTTTCTAAATTCCACGCGTACCTACGAAGTCGCGGGCAACAGATAGTTATATATATACCGAGAAAACGCCAACTCGAAACAAAACACAAATTATAGCATTGAAAATCTAGCACTAGCTTATCTAATCACTTTGATATAAGTATCACAACTATAAGGCAAGATAAAAACAATACAAAATAATCTTTAACCTAACGATTATTAGATTGTACCACGTCTGATTGTAAGGACCAAATGTAATTAGGAAAAAAAAATTTGTTTTTTTTAACGTTCATAAATTGAAGAGGATCTTTGAGAACCCAATTATATCGATAAAATTTATTTGTTTTCAAACGAAAAGTTTTATATTATCTGTTACTTTAAGTAATATATTGTTCTTGAGTAAGTTAATTCACAGGTGCTTCCTAACTTTGTCCTTAAACAATATAACAAAAAGTATGTGCAACTTTTTGGGTGAGCAGAATGTCAAGCTGCGGTGAATCTCTAAGGATACACTTACAATTTTACACTTCATAAAATCTTTTTTGATAAAACTGCTTTGTACTCGTATATAAAGGTAATATTGATTTTAAATTTCATATGAAGAAAAATTAGACTAAGAGACAGCTAAGGTCTAGCGATCGGCATCATTGTCTAGCACTTTACAACAATATAAAATGATATCGATATAAAATAAGAAAAAGAAAAGACAAAATAATTCATGAGTTTCTTGTCTGTTCTTCTCCATAGGATTCATTTTTGAAACAGGCAACAGGCCTGTCTTTTTAAAAGAGCTTGTAAAACCTGGTAAGTTAAAATAAAAAGTTTTAACTTTGACTTTGAAGGAGATAAAATCCTATACAAGACAGAAAACCTGAAGTCAAACCAGAACACCTGGCCAGGCAGCGTGGCAAAAATAGACCATACGAATGGTATTTTTGAAGTAATCTTCAAGAATTCTATCTTCAAAGCATTACTACGATTACCCTTTTAGAATATTAATGTTGTTTTTATAAACGTTAGACGTATACGAGTGAAAGTTTATTGGGCACTTTAATTTAAGTTTGCTATTACGGTAAGAGCATTTACCGCCTTCGTTATGGCCTGAAGACACGCCTTAAACGTTTAACTATATTTATTTAAGAAGCTATTTAATGAGAGGACGTGTTGGGAACTTGTAGTCTCTCTATTAAACGATTTAAAACAGTGGTATAAATAATTAAGTTATACTTGACTAGCTACGCTTCGCCATACTGCTTGCTCATCCCCATAATTAAAAAGCTTAATGTTTATCAAATTTCATCTATTCTAGTCCAGTCGTTTAAACGAGAAAAAGTAATCGATAAAGTAATGAATATGTACCTATATTACTTAAAATATGTTGTAAAAAATGTGTGTAAACTGTTAATCAGTGTACCTAATAACAAATATTTTCAATGAATGAGGTAATTTAGAAAAATAAAAATACTAGCTAACGCCCGCGACTTTCAACGCGTGGAATTTTTAAATTTATCCAGTTTTTGCAACATTTTTCACTGATGCTTTATCTCTTCTTCTGCTCTTATTCGTAGCATGATGTTATGTAGCCTATAGCCTTCCTCTATAAATGTACTATCCAACACTAATACCAATTCTACGGGCACAAATAGACATAACTGTATAATTAAATTTGATAGTGTTGATAACATAATTGGCCAATGTTAACTGAAATTTCTTGTTATAAATACCGTTTATTATAAATTAAAGATTTTATTTAATATAAATGTGCACAACAAAATAGCTAATAAATCGAAATCCGCCAAAGTTATTTTCTTTCTTTATTTAAGTTTAGTTGTGCACGTAGAATTGGTACCACTGAAAGAATTTCTCAAATCGGACCAGCGGTTCCTGACATTAGCGCGTTCAAACAAACAAACAAACTCTCCAGCTTTATAATATCAGTATATCTATACTGATATTACCTTTAACGTAAAACTTTATTTAACATTGTCTCATGATATTCAAAAAATTTCGTGGCAACTCTGTTAATGTTTACGCAAATAAAATAGAGTAGGTACCGCATGGAACACCAAAGTGATTATGCAAATAATACACAGGCAACAGTAATACGCAAAGTATATTTTATATGGCGCTGTCTAAATGCTATAAAAATTTTACGAATTGCTATAAAAGACATATATATTAGCATGTTTGAAAATGTTTGCATATTTTTTAAAAACGTTTTAGGAAAATATATTCGTATTATAAAAAAAATTCACATATAATAATATGTAAAGCTCGATTGGCTCTCTTATTGGTTATTTTTTCTTCAAAATATTCTACAATAGTTTTTTTAGGATTTCCAACGCTTTTTTTGTATGTATATTAATACATACATATGTGTACATATGTATGTATTAATCTATGTAACGGTATCTAAAAAAAATAATTTCACACATCTGTGATAGTCGGATTATTCGGAAATTATAGAGATTTATTAAGGACTGTTAATTGATGATTGCGCTACAGTAATTAAGAAAATGTGTTAATAATGTTTTGTTTATGTTTGTAAAATTCCTCTTTCACATACATCTCCAACTTATATCAGAAATAGATCCAAAAACATCACAAAATAATCAAACAGTTAATTACTTGGATGTAAACAATTTGGTGCTACGTGGACAACATGGCTGCCGGAATCGCGGCCATCTTGATTGTACTCGCCGGATATTGGAGATCGGCGTCCGCTTGTAATTGCTCACATATTGCATCCACTTGTACATATCAGTGTTGTTGTAGGTCTTTAAATATATTTATATAAATAGATAACAATGTATTAACATTTTGATAACGATAAACATGATCACAACATGCCAGCTGCTATTAACTATTAATTTTAATTTCAGTAGCTGATGAATTCAAACGCAATAACGAAGATTTCCTGGAGCCTTAAGACAAACGTGTTCCTTGATAACTGCAACTTCAAGAAAGAAGTCAACTAAATCAAACTCGGTAAGATAGAGTATGGAAGATATAAATACTATTTTGCAGTACTTATATTAAATCAACACATGACAATTTCCACTAAGAAATTTTTGTCGTAGTGTATTATGAAGAAGTCTACGCTCTGAATTTCTCTACAAATTAAAGTACCAAGCACAAAAGTAACTCGCAGAATGGATACTCATACGTTCATTCTCTTTTTCGCAAAGGTGACTAAATTTACAGTTAAGTTTTATTACTTAAAATAAGTTTCTACTATTCTATATACAACTAAAATATAGCGGGATTAGATACCAATAATACAGAATTCTCAACGTCCGGTTTCAGATAAGCTCAGACTAAGCTTGAGATTAGGTAGACAGAGCTGTTGGTTGCAAGTTGAAACTGCAAATGCATTAACTCTCTATATAATAAGTCTCAGGCATGAAACACAAATGTCACAATGTCCACTCTGAAAATCACTTCAAAATGCTTTTCCCTATAAAATTTTGTAGGTACACTGTTTGGTCTAGATATGGTTATTAAGTTAGGGCTACCTTATCATTAGATATGTGAAACTACGACAATAGATATCAGCACTAATCTTTTGATGTTTCGTGAACTTAATAAGTACTTGCGTTAGCTAAATGCTTATATTTATACTAGCTGTCCCGGCAAACGTTGTTTTGCTATACAATTCTGTGTAAAATAAAATTTCATCAAAATCGGTCCAGCCGTTTAGGAGGAGTTCAATTACAAACACACGTACAGAAGATTTATATATATAATTTTTCAGAAAACAGTGTGACGTAATTGTCTAAAACAGAAGAATATGTAGTTCATAAAAAAAATTCAAAGGTTTTATTGCATACCCGAAATATTGAGAATCTCAATATTCAATTTAAAAATCAGCCAATAACCCATGTAGATGTAATTGATTGCTTGTTTGATGCAGATTGCATGGAAAAAAATAAATTTTCAGTTCACAACTTGACAAGGATACCATTATTGAAATCATAAAAAGCTAAGTGCTTTTAGACATAAAGCTTTTAGGTCCGTTAGTCTACGCTGTACGATGTACGTTGTATATTATACACATTATTGTCCGTGGTAATATGAAGTTTATAAAAATCAGGTTTGAAACAGGCTTAGGTACTACACGTTTCAAATGAGAATAGGATTGGCAATGACCTCTATCTGTCGAAAGTGATAGCAACGAAACTTTATTTGCCAATTAATAAATTATGTTTTGCTAACCCTACCAAAATTGTTCGAATTGACAGCAATGACGTCACAACATGGTGCGAGGTCAATCCTATTCTCATTTGAACGGCATAGTACACTCCCAGGGGTCTGTTCGCGCGTACCTACTACGTTTAAAATATTATAAAAAATCATACTAATTTAATTACATCTATACAGAGTTGAGATTTTAAGAAGAGTTTGTTTGTTTGAACGCGATTTTTTTTTTTGAGGATTACCAACAACTGTTTTTATAAAAACTTAAAACTAAATACATGTTTGCGTAGCTTACAGTAATGTAACTGTTACTTAAAGGTAAACACCGCATGCACAATATAAATAGTAAGAAATAACATTTTCAGGTACCTACAACTGGTCTGATTTGAAAAATTCTTTCAGTGTTGGATAGTACATTTATCGAGGAAAGTTATAGGCTATATAACATCACGCTGCGATCAATAAGAGTGAAGCATCAGTGAAAAATATTGCATACACAGGAAAAATTTTAAAACATCCACGCGTACGAAGTCGCGGGCGACAGCTAGTTAGGTATAAATATAGCTGATCTATTTATTCACCTGATAGAGCAATTAATCATTAACCAAAAAAGGAAAGAAAATAGATAAAAGGTGTTATAACAAAAGCTTTATCTTTAATAAAAAAAAACAAAGTTAAGGTTAAGTTATAAAACGCCAAGAAAAGGTTCTAAAGATTCGTTTAATAGTTTAATCTTTATCTGAAACCGTTGAGGCGAGATAATTTAAGATTGGAAGCAAAAATCGTGGCCTATCACGCCCCTCAATTACCCTGACAAAAGGATCCCTTCCAACATTTTGGTTGAGTTTAATTTTGTAATTCTTTTGTTTTATTTTCGTAATACAGTAACGCGTTGTTTCACAATTTAGCTGCCCCTGACGACCATAGTAAAATACTAAGTAATAATTATCCATACTATTATTATAGTAATATTTATCTATGGAACTTTTCTTGATTCCTCTCTCCTCTCCAGCCAATTAACGTCTGCTGGGATTATGGTCTACTGTGCCGCACTGACCAAGTGTATTGGCACAGGATTTAATTTCGAGTTTGCTGTCTCTCACAGTAGATGATAACCGCTTATATTGTCACTTAACTGGTTCTTACAGCACCCTGGGAAAGAAATGGGGCGGTGACACTTATATTCTTAATCCGTCACCACACGGACAATATTTTACATTATTTTTCTTTATTAGTGTAGTTTAAAATAAATGTTAACAAATTTTACTTTGAAAAATAGATAGTAGCCGATTCTCAGACCTACTGAATACGCATATAAAATTTGGTAAAATCGGTAAAGCCGTTTCAGAGGATAACAAACATTGTGACATGGAAATTTTATATATTAGATTAGATAACGACTTTGTTTTATAATATTCTCTCATCACAAGATCTCCATCCAAAGGTTTCTTGAGAGAAATTGCTTTAAGCGATAAATAAATTTTGTAAAAATCGGTTAAGCCGTTTCGGAGGATAACAAACATTGTGACATGGAAATTTTATATATTAGATTAGATAACGACTTTGTTTTATAATATTCTCTCTTCACAAGATCTCCATCCAAAGGTTTCTTGATAGAAATTGCTTTAAGCGATAAGGCCACCCATTGTACTATATTTATAATTACAATTTCTTGTCAATTTTATTCTTATGGTGTACAATAAGGTGTATAATAAATAAAATAAATAAATAAGTAAAGATTATAAAGCCGAAGAGTTAATCGCTAATCTCAGTAACTACTGGTCCGATTTGGAATATTCTTTCAGTGTTGGATAGTACATTTTGACGAGCCTCGTGGTTGAGTGGTTCATGTAACGGACTGCCGATCAAGAGGTCGCGGGTTCGATTCCCGCTCGGGACAATCATTTGTGTGGTTTTTCTAATTGTCATACAAATGTTTGTACTGCGTCTGGGTGTTTCTATGTATTATAAGTATGTATTTACAAAAGAAAAGTAGTATATGTAGTATATCCGTATTCTGGTACCCATAACACAAGCATATAAGCTTAGCTTGGGACCAGAGGACGTTGTGTGAAAATGTCCATGAATATTTATTTATTTATTGACAAACACTATAGGCACTATAACATCATGCTTAGTGTTAGGAACATTTTCTAAATTCCACGCATACGAAGTCTTGGGCATCGCCTAGTACAAAATATTGCTAAAATGTAATCAATAATCTATCTGTGCTTACCCCTTCATGTTTAATTTGTAAGTATAATTAAAAACACAATAAAAACTAATTAAATCGTGACATCTAATTGCCTACAGCTTCTTAATGCAGGATAAATAATTAAAAAGAGATTAGGGTGAAATTAACAATTAATTTCATGAAACAAACAACTCTATTAGGTAATGAGATTAACAAATAATTTAATTAATTCTATCTACGTTTAGGTTTTGATTAATAAATCAATAATTTTAAACTCTGAATACTTAATTAATTGAGTTTCAGCTAATTAACCATAACACAAAACAATATGTTAAGATTGGGACTATAGGACGATATATCGACGATATAAACGAATACGAATATCAATGAATATTAGGTAACTAGCTGATGCCCTCGACTTCGTACGCGTAGAATTTAAAAAATGTTCCCCATTTTTGTAACATTTTTCACTACTGCTTCTCTACTGTTAGTCGCAGCGTGATGTTATATAGCCTATAGCCTTCCTCGCTAAATGGACTGTCCAACACTGACAGAATTTTTCTAATCGGACCCCTCTGGTCCGATTAGAAAAATTCTTTCAGTGTTGTGTTATGTTGTGATGTTCCTGAGATTGGCGCGTTTAAACAAACAAACAAACTCTGCAGCTTTATAATATTAGTATAGACTAGCTGTTGCCTGCGAATCTGTCCGCGTAGAATTTAGAAAATTTTCACGCGCGACGGCGCAATGGCTTATTTCATGTATAAGTTTGGTGTTTCTATATCGATGTCTATGATTCTTTTTTTATTGAATGTTAACTTTTTAAAATTAGGAATGAGCGAGAGTATTATAAACGTAAGAGTAAACAAATATAATCAGAATGCTCCGAACTGCTAAGCTATCAGGAGTTACACGTGTTATTGTGAGTCAACCATAAAATATAGATATATGCTGTTGCAGGATATTTTTTAGACAATTTTATGTAGAATATTTTCGTCATACATGATTTCTATGTAACTTTAACCATTAAGGCTGCTCACGTGACGGAAGCTTAAAAAATGGAGTAACTTCTCCCGTTTTCCCAACATTTCCCTTCACTACTCTGCTCCTATTGATTGTAGCGTGATGGAAAGTATACTATAACCTGCCCAGGAGTATGAAGAATATTTGTACCAAGTTTCATTAAAATCCGTTGAGTAGTTTTTGTTTCTATAAGGAACATACAGACTGACACAGACAGACAGACAGACAGACAATAATTTTACTGATTGCATTTTTAGCATCAGTATCGATCACTAATCACCCCCTGATAGTTATTTTGAAATTATATTTCATGTACAGAATTGACCTCTCTACAGATTTATTATAAGTATAGATAATGAAAATACTTATAAAAACCTGTCAAGTACGAGTTGGACTCGTACACGAAGGGTTCCGTAACTTTTACTATCCCCTCTCTCTCTCCAGCCCATTAACGTCCCACTGCTGGACACGGGCCTTCTCCGCTTGAGGGACGGAATTTGGTCTACTGTGCCGCGCTGGCCAGGCGTGTTGGCACAGGGTTTAGTTTCGAGTTTTCCGTCTCTCACAGTAGACAATAACTGCTTATATTGTCCCTTAGCTGGCTCTTACAGCACTCTGGGAAAGAAACGGGGTGGTGACACTTGTATTCTAAATCCGTCACCACACAGACTTTTATTATCACCAAATAATAGGATAAGGGCCAGGAGACCGATGATTATGTGTATTTGTTGTTGTAGCATCAACTGGTTTAAACAAACTGGAACTTTTAGCTCTGTAGCTACCACCGTCTTAGATATTTATGTCTTGTGACAGACGAACCGATGGAGGGACGGCAGTCTCAGCATTAAGGTCCAATTTTACCTTTTGGTATAGAACCCAATAATGTGTTTTATTATTATGATAAAAATATTGTTTACACACGGACAAGTTTGTGGGTAAAAGTTAGTCTTAAACAAATAAGCTTGCATTTACTAAGAGACGTATATGTATACCTATGCATATTGCTAGATGCGAATTAAGATGGTGTTGAAATTCTCATTAGCGCGGTCGTTCCTCTAATTGCAGCTGTACTCAACTCACGAACGAACGAAAAAAATCTTTTCATTTTATACGTTTGTTTATAAAATACTGGATAAAATTAATAATATATAAGAAGCAATTTTGTTTATCGTAAAAGCACTTTTAAAATTATAAGATGACAGTACCAATTTCTTAAAGTAGAACTTTAGACCAATGTAGGCAGTTCACTTAAAAGTGTATTAAGTTAACATAGTTTTCACATCATACGCAAAATGTCAGGATTGTCTTCGGATTTATGTACATTACAAGCCTATGTTTGTATGATCTAATCCCCAGATAATATAGCAGCCGAAGTGGTGACGGTTTAAGAATACAAGTGTCACCACCTCTTTTATTGTACCGGGTGCTGTCAGCTACGGAATATTGTACACAGATAACATCCTCTGTGAGAGACGGAAAACTAGAAAATTAACCCTGTGCCAACACACCTGGTCAGCCTGACATAGTAAACCATATTCCCTCCTACAGTGGAGGAGGCCCATGTGCACAAGTTGGACGTCAATGGGCCCGAAAGGCGAAGAGAAAGATAGAGTCCCGAAGGAAATATCTTTTTCAAATCGGTTTAATAGTTTTATTGTAAGATACTAAGTTTCACTATAGTTTTTTAATAATATAGTCATTATTTCCTTGATAATCTGTTTGTGAAGCGAAATCTTGTCAGAACTTCGTTTAAGTCCTTGTTATTACATCATTAAGTTAAACATTTAACAACGTTGCCAATTATTAACATCATCATTAAAGTTTTATACATACTTTTACTCCAAGTTGAACTTTGCTTACCTGTAAAAGAGAAAAAAATTACAAATACATATTTATAAACAGTTATACAGTTATTAATGTATCTAAAAATTTATTTATTTCAAAACAGCCTTTCAGTATCTTAAAGTATACAATGTCGAGGTTGAGAATTAAATGTCACCACTCCATTTCCTCTCTAGGGTGTTGTAAGAGCCAGCTATGGGATATTATTAGTAGAAAACATCCGTCTGTAAGAAATGGACAATCTAAACTGTCTGCCAACACGCCTAGTCCATTCTCGGTGTAATTCATTCGTTGTTTGAATGAAATCGGGCATATTGTTTCTCAATTTGAGACCAAACGTTAAAAAATAATAATTTGCTTAGTAATTCCGACTAAAAAACTACGCTTGAAAATCCTGAATATTTTTGTTAATTACTTCATTATCGGTCCTTAATATGTGTGTTAATTTCAGATCGATCCAACTACTGCAAATGGGTGAAAATCATTTTCAAAGACTCCGTTACATAGATTAATGGATTGATACACACGGAACT
Organism: Orgyia antiqua; assembly: GCA_916999025.1. Classification (NCBI taxonomy): domain Eukaryota; kingdom Metazoa; phylum Arthropoda; class Insecta; order Lepidoptera; family Erebidae; genus Orgyia; species Orgyia antiqua. Next base: position 2,947,041 of record OU779867.1, read on the forward strand.
AAAAAAAGCGTGTTAAGGTTAATAGAAATAAAACAACAATTGCTTAAAAATAAACATATCTGTTATGATATTTTGCACATAAGCAATACCTACCTATTATTTGAGTAAACTGCGATAAAGCAAGTAACTGCTGAAAATGAAAGGCAATATACCGCCTGTATCAATAACTCTCTCACCCAGTGTCATTGTGTTGACACCGAATACTTTTCTGAAATGAATCTCAGTAGTATTCAACGGCAGAAGTATGTAAATAAGCTTTATTGTATTTCTTTGCTATTTTGATACAAGTTATATCAGTCAGTTGCCAGATAAACAATCTCTTACTATATTAGGAAAGGATCCGTACCACAAGAATACAAGTGTTAGGGGTAACACTTGTATTCTTGTGGTACGGATCCTTTCCTAATCTGAAATTCTGTATGCCTAATAAGAACCTTTGTTAATGTATAAAAGAAACAGCGATTTTTAAGATCAACTAATATTTAAGCTTGCATTTTAGTTTTTAAAATAAGACTTTTTTGGGGTTATAACATGTTCGTTGGTTCGTATAATGTATTTAGCCCATAGCATTGATGAGAGGCGAGTGTTGGAGTGGCTGTGAGTGGCTTGCTTCAAGTGATCAGTAATCACTCGTCGTTCAGAGAGCCTCTACCGATATTTCGAGTACTGCCATTCCAATATTTTGTACGTTCGATATTGTAATCAATCTCAGTAGGTACTGCTATAAATCATTCTATCTTTAGTTCTTTAGTACTGACAGATTACTAACTCTTACGCTCGTGAAAATTAGCGCTACTTTTACCCGACTGTCAAAGAAAGATTATATTTTTCGCCCTTATCTTGTCTTGGTAAATTAAGTGATTAGTATCACTCTCCAGCCAATAAACGTCCCACTGTTGGATCACAGATCTCCTCCACTTTGCGAGGTAATATGGTCGACTTAAGACGGTACGATACCAAATTATGCTCCATACAAAAGTATGGGTATCGTATTTCCGTTTTTTCTTCGCGAAAGGTAAACTGATTGTAATAGTTTTTACGTTATATTATAGATAAAAAGTATATCTATGCTATCACTTTCTTTTTTTCAAAACATAATAACTAAAAGAAATATGACGATCCGAAAAATCCCACTTTTTTCGGTTTTCTTTAGATAAAGTTGCAGCGTCTATCACACAAATTTGGTAAAGTTTTACCACAAAAAAGTGATAGATAATATAACGCAAAAACTATTAAAATCGGTTTAACTTTCGCGAAAAAAAACGGAAGTACGAAACGAATTTGTAGGTAATATCCGCTTCATCTATATTTGTCCCTTTCAGCGCGGCGCTCGGAAATAGGGATAGCAATACCTAAGGCAAATACCTAAATGAGGAGTACAGTACCCTCTTTGCCCGAGCTTGTTGGCATAGGATTTATTTTCGAGGTTTCCTTCTCTCACAGAGGATCTTCTCTGTGTAACTACAATATCCCTTAGCTGGCTAGTACCCTGGGGAGAAAATGGGGTGGTATCACTCGTATTCTTAGTCCGTGACGGATTTATTCATGTATAAATAGTTTAGTTCTAAAACAAAAGTTACCACTTCAATGATTTATTTATTTATTTATTTATTTATTTATTACACATAATTAATGTACAACATTACAGTTTTAAGACTAATGCGTTATACATAAAAAAAAAAGTATACAAAAAACATAATGTAAAATCTAATAAATGAACACAAAAAGAAACTAGTAAAATAGGAACAAAAAATAAAAAAAAATAAAAAACAAAATTTTGTAAAACAATGAGAAACGAAAAAAAAAAAACACAAAGATCAGCAAAATACAATAATGAGGATATTATCCTATTAATGACTGTTCATTTGTTCACAATATCTAAGGCATTCACAATGCACATCCGTCCATCTCGCAGCAAACAGATCACATTCGGGTTTTGATGCTAAGAGTGAGTTTAGCATAAAACGCGCGCGGACTAGGGGTGACTTAGCATGCGAAACAGTACGTGTCTGCGGTACAGCCAATAAATTATGCTTACGCGGCCTAAGACTATATTTGGGAACATCAGGAACGAAGAGATTGACTAGTTCGGAAACTAATTCAGGACAATCAGAATTGCCTCGTAGAGCTCGGCAAACTGTTGTGAGTAAGGAGAAATTACGTCTCACTTCGAGGGAATTAAGACCAAGCATTCCAAGTAGAAATTTTGAAGGGAAGAGGAAAGGATAGAAACCGTAACTTTTTTTGTAAAGAAAGCGAAGAAAAGCTTTTTGAATTCTTTCTAAAAGTAAGATGTATGAACTTTCATAAGGATTCCAAATCACTGAGGCTGACTCTAATTTGCTTCTGACGAGAGCTAGGTATACAAGTTTTATAGCCGAAAGATTACTGAATTCTCGCATATTTCGGATAACAAAGCCCAGTCTACGGTATGATTCATTTGCTAATACTCGCATGTGCTCGTGAAACGTCAATTTAGAATCAAATAATACTCCAAGATCTTTTATAGAGCAATCCCTGGCTATAGATTCTGTACCTAAATAATATTGTATATGAAAGGGAATTTGTGCGCGGGTATATGACACGACTTTGCATTTCGATGAATTAAAATGGAGTTTGTTATCAATGCTCCAGAGTAGTACCGCGTCAATATCATGTTGCAGAGTTAATGAGTCGGTGGTCTTCTCAATTCCGTAAATTAATTTTAAATCATCAGCATATAGTAGACATCTGGATTGTTTAAGAATTGATGGTAAGTCGTTTATCATGATCCCGAAAAGCAGTGGTCCCAAAATTGAGCCCTGATGATAACTATGTCGTTATATTATTACGCGATAAAATTATTCCAAGCTCTTAACATTGCCATAAAGTTATAAAGAGTCAGTAACAAAATTACTTTTTAAATACTAAATGATATGAGCATTTAGTTGTTCGGCACACATACGAAGTACCTCGGGTTGACCTATAAAATGTTGTGTCGCACGTGTTTTGAACAAAAGGCAACCAACAATGGCCGCCCTTGGGTTAACATGGTGAAGTTGTACGGAAACTAAGCTTATTATATGATGTGATACAGTGATTTTATTCACAACAAATTTTACTTGAAAACGTAGTACTTTTATTTTTAGTAGACTTGAAAATTTCAAACAATTTATATTTTATTAACAAGTTTATGTTTTTGAGCCACTTTTGCTATATTATATTAAGCGTTATAGGTATGCAAATAGGTACTCACGCGTAATGTTGTTTTTAATTCCATGGAATTATTCAATTAGACTTCTAGTAACACAGTTTGAAGATAGATAGGCTGTCATACCTAAAGACCTCACAATGTGTTATAATTTGCTTGCATAATACCTACCTCCGGTTTCTAAGTTAGTCATACCCAACATCGTCACAATATTAACAATGTTAAACAAATATAAATATTTTCAATTAAATGACGTATTCTGATGTTATTAATAATGAAAAAACTCCAACAACACAATATCATAATAATCCCGCTGAGCTCCGCGAAATGAGTTAACATTTTAAATGGAACAAAGATTACAACGTGAATTATAGAATACGTAGCTTGTATGAAACCTGTCGATAAGATTATCTGAAATATTTTATTTATAAAATCATTTTTAAATTGATCAAATTAATGTTTGTAAAGTCTATCGCTTTATCTGTATGTTCGCGACAAATTCAAAAACTGTAGCATAGATTTTCATGTTATTTTCAGCAATAGATAAAGTTATTCATTGGGAAGGCTTAGATAAATAATTTTGTTATTTATTTATTAATATACAACTGCTTACTCCACTTACAGTTACCCAACGCGTGAAGTAAGCTACATACACTTAATACAGTTTTACATTGCATATTATGAAATTTTTACATAAAATAAGAAATATATTCAAATTTTTGAAAAATATATTAATCGCAGGGCACTGAGCAAGCAAAGCATTGAGTAGACTTATTGCCTGATTAGTGGGAGCATATTGTGCGGTACACGATCGTACCTGTGGCGTAGCAAACAACGGCCGAGAACGCAGCCGTGTGTATATGTTAGGTGCCGAGAGAGCACAGCGAGGTATTGTTATTCTGTGTTAAGATATTACCAAAATTCTCGACAATGTCGCATAAATCCAAGATGCTAAGACGAGACGAGATGGCCTATGCCATCTCGTCTCGTCATGTTTAGTTTCGAGTTTTTCGCCTCTTACAGGGGATGTTATCTGCTTATAATATCTCTTACCTGGCTTTTGCAGCACATATTTTAATGAAAATATTAAACATCGTCCTCAAGTCTCAATCTAAGCTTGTGCGTTTGTGTTATGGATTGAATACGGATATACTTCATATATACCTAGTATTTGCAACCAAATCTACTTGTTAATTTGAAACCTGCCGATATAATTCACTGTATATCTAAAATTACTAAGAATCTAGGTCACTGAAAAATATCGCGTCTCCAGCATCTTGAAACAAGCGGCCGGTATCGAAGACGTGGCATTGTACACGGATATCCCTCATTTTGTTTAGCACTTAGAAGTGGAGAGCTCTCAGAGACTGTCAAAGGAACGACCTGCCTACTAGCTGTCTTAAATTAGGGATTATTACCTAATCTACAACTATATATAGTACAAGTATTAAGAAATAAATCAATTTTAATCGAATCGGAATCTATCTGGATCTATCTATATAATCATATCTGTATATCATCAATGTCTATATAATCTATCTGGACGTAGAGTTGTACGTCTGTATGTTTCATGTTATTTTTCTTTCTATATTATAAACCAAAATCGTTATTTTCGTATGTATATAAGTGAGCTATTTCTTCCTCGCCCTAACCGGGCCATGGTATGTGCCCTGCGCCTAACCATACTTCGGCTAGGGGTGTCCCGATTTCGTGAGGCTCGACCCAGTGGGAGAACATTAGGTTTCCTCATCGTGTGTGCATTACCTCTCCCTGGAATATTTGGGGACAGGCCTCCTCTCCAGCAAAGGCGAGTATGCTTAGCCGTGTCACAGGTACTTGAAGCAACCGTGATCTGTGAGGCGCTGGATCAGGAAGTAGGTCGGCTCCCAGTGCCACGCCTTCACCCGTCGATAAGTGAGCTTATATCTTCCAAAATGCGTAACGGATCTTGATGCGGATTTTTGAACATAAAGTGGTTCAATAGGATGGTTCTTTTTTGCATAATTCGGCAAGCTTTAATAAATATCTTACACGGTCACACAAATGTATGAAGGAAGAAAAATTTTTTATATAGTTTGCAATGTATTAGATTTAAAATTACTGGACCTATTCGTCAATTCCTACATTGTGTCCCGTGAAAAAGGCTATTTTTTTTTATTTAACTAAAGGCAAATGAAGCCGGCGTGGATTACTTATCTGCAAACATAAAGAAATAAGCAATTTGAAACTAAAATAGTTTAACTCTAATTTCAGTAAGAAATAATTGCATCTGTTAAAAAGCGCTCGTTCATGTACATAGTTAACAGAATACTGTGTATAGCCTTCGGCTACAATAAACTATGATAAATGGAATGAACAATACAAATTAACGATGTGTAAACGACCGTTCACATAGCATTTCTACGGCTGCTACGAATCAGCTACGTGAACGCTACAGATGTAATATACGCAGGAAAAAAATGGATAATTATTCCGACCGACAAAGATTTCAACGCAATGGGCAACGTCCCACTGTTGGGCACAGACCTCCTCTACATATTTCAGATTTTAGGATAAAGAATATCGAATGAGTGTATAATAAAATACTTATAACAATTAAAGTTTGGAATGTGTCCGAAACGCAAATCATCGTAACCAGCTATGACCTAGTAAAGTGTATGACGTAGGTGCTTGTGTTAGCTTCCATGTACACAGTCAAAGGGTGCCAGGGAGCTATACGGAGGAGAATATACGGTGCTAGAAGCACGAACATTGCTCCGCCATCATCGCCGAGCGTTGATACTGACACTAGTAATATTTAAAATTATGTAAAACCATGTTACTTTTTAGGTTTCCGTACCCAAAGGGTAAAAACGGGACCCTATTACTGAGACTTCGCTGTCCGTCCGTCCGTCCATCCGTCCGTCTGTCACCAGGCTGTATCTCAAGAACGGTGATAGCTAGACAGTTGGAATTTTCACAGATGATGTATTTCTATTGCCGCTATAACAACAAATACTAAAAATAAAATGAAATAAATAATTAAGGAGGGCTCCCATACAACAAACATGATTTTTTTACCATTTCTTGCTCGATACTAATAACGTTGCCTTATGTTGCATAGATAATGGTACGGAATCCTCCGTGCGCGAGTCCGACTCGCACTTGACCAATTTTTATTCCTTACGGGGAGACTTAGTCAAAATTGACAAAGACCCTTAAATAAAAACTTAAAAAAAAACAATTAATGTTATAGTATTGTTTTGTCCAAAAGATTTGGTTTTTGAAGAATTGTAATACATCAAAGATCTCATATCTATTGATCAAAGAAAATATTTGTACACAAGATTACAAAAACAAAAGACCGTTAGGCACAATTAAAATACAATTACATTCGGAATTCGTGTCATGTAAGGTTGAATACACAATAGAGCGCATTTAAATATAAAGTAAAAAAGTAAAATCTTTTATAGATCAATTAAATTGTATTTTCCTTAAGCTTTAATAAGGCGAGTAAATGAAAATGCGATGGAAAAACAGTACAACACAACCTTTTTTCAACTAAACGTTTCATATATAGCTAAATAGTTTTGGTTCATAAAAATGACTTGAACACAAACTGATCTTCAGTTGCTGAATTGCATATGAGCTAAAACAATTCAAAAATTTTACATATCTGTTAAAAGCTATGAAAAATCATCTCGATAGTAAAACGTTTTCATAAAAAATAACTTTTTTTAATATAAAACCGATTTAACAATATGATGTACCAGTGTGAACTATGCTTTATTAAAACGAATCAGCAAACAATGCTGAAATTAATTAATTTAATAAACAAAGAAATAATTCCATACAGTAGCGTGATTCAATGTACATATTGTTGGAATTTATCAACTATTTTAAAAGCTTGTTAATATAAAAGGAACGAACCGGTCCTTTTTAAGCTTTTTATTATTATGCTCTCGTGGAATTTTCAACTTCAATTTATATGATGACATCGATATATAGTCTTAGGTATCAGTGTAGCTAAAGGATTTAGTTTTGAAGACATTTTTGATTTCATTTTTGTGGTTATGATAGTTTTGAGACAAAAATTGTCGACAAAAGTGGCAAATCTTGCTTTTTTTTCTACATTTTTTTATAATTAGAGTAGGAATTAAGCTGCTTTATTTTATAACAGACTAGCCGCTGTCTGCGACTTCGTACGCGTCGAATATAGAAAATTTTCTCCGTTTTTGCAACACTTTTCACTAATACTTCGCTCCAAGTGGTCGCTGCATGATTTTATACAACTTATAGCCTTCAATAAATGGTCTATACCAGGAGTGTCCAATAATTCGATCGAAAATTGGTCGATCACTCGCAAGTTTCACGAGGGGATGCATTCAATGCCAAATGTTTCTAGTACTTGATACAGGAATTAGCATGTACGCAGCTAATACTTCGAGTAGGGAGACGGTCAGCGTGATCACTTTTAGTAGTTTTCTACTATTTTCGAGAGTGCACGGCGGTAAAAAAGCACATTGCATAAACGTCCCCTTTCTTACCTAAGAAATAGGTCGACCGCGACTCAATTTTTAAATAAAAAGTAGTACTTATGTGCGCAAAAGTTAGCCACACTTGGTCTATACAACACAAAAATAATTATCCAATTCGTACCAGCAGTATCTGAGATTAACGCATTTAAACAAACTAACTCTTCAGCTTTATATTATTAGTATACATAAGTCTATCTGTTACCTATGTATGTATATTCTTTATGGCTGTAAATTGTAATAAAAATCTATACAGTAGTATCAGGGTGTTCGCGCGACTTATTTAGTCAGCACGACGACAGAACAATTGAGACCTTTGTAATACCTTTGTAATATTATGTTATCGACCACATCACTCAACACTTGAACACTAGACTCCGCTCACAGTACTCGCGCCCCTCGGACGAAAGACCACTCCGCTCGCTGAACCGACTCCGCTCACACCGTCTTTCGGGACTCACGTAAGCAAAGGGTCGCTCGCGCAGAATAAGTTGCAACTTTCGCGTCCGTACTAACAATACAGTGAATAAATGCCCAAATCAGCTCACAGAAGACACGATAACCTGTTCGTCCGAGTTCAGCATCCTAACACGTGAGTACCAATATTACCTATATCTATTCACCTCCACCTTTCAGCCCCACACGTCGTGAATGCGCCCCCAGCGCATTCACAGGGTTAATAAACAACGGACATAAACACTCAAACTTTCATATTTGTAATTTGTATAGGATCAACCCAAAAACAACAAAAGTAAACATTGATTTCCAACAATATTTGCGTAGTGATAATTGTCACGTATGAGTGAGTACATGATGCCCATAACCAGTGAAATATCTACAACTATATAGGGAGAACAGGGGGGAACAAGTAAATAATTGTTACGAAAACAACAACATGGTGCAATCATAAAACATTGATGCGTGGATTGTGTGTTATGAATGTATAAATTATGTGGATATGGATTGTTAATGTGTATTTCTCTCTCTGAAGCTCTTTTTAACTTATTATAAAATAAAATAGCTTTTTCTGTTTGCCTCTACGTGAGATAACATTTCAAAAATTACGCAACGAATCTGGATAGGGCTTTTTGAAAGAGTGGTACTAGAAAAAGATGTTTTTTTGTATAATTAATTTGTTTATGTTTGGTTTCTAAATTCTACGCTTACGAATTTGTAGATAACAACAAGTTTAAATATGCCTTACTCTTGGACACAAGAGTTTTCGGTGCTAAAAATTATGGGCTATATATTCCTTCCGTTTGGCCGGTATCTGTCTTAGTTTGAAAAGTTTCAGGGGTTTTAAAACGAGAATAATTTTATGATTCAGACACAAATTCACTAATATTTCAACGACGTTATGTTAACAAATACGAAAGCTTATTCTAAAACATCTGTTTATTTCGACTATCACATGTCGTTACACCCACCTATTGCAAAACGGCGGAAGCAAAGTTGTACACCTAATTACTATTTATATTACGATGTTAAATTTTTGTCGCGAAAATTTTCCAATGTACATAATAAATACGATATAGAATTCCTGAATTTCACACTTTACAGTTGACTGAGAAGGGTAAAGCACGAATCAGTGAGCAATCGAAGCATTTGATTTAATTTTTCACAGACATTTAAGCGTCTAGTCATTTAATAAAACTGGAATCACCGAGTCAACACGGAAAAATAAAAATATGTCCGGATTTATTCCCTTAATAATAAGACGGCGCTAAAAACGTAGGTTTAAGTAGGTTTAGGTAGGTTTAATTGGTCATGCATTTAAAACTTGGAATTTAGTGTATTTCGTTTGTAAATATTTGCGGTCTTCATATAAAACGAAATGTTATTTTTTCTTTTTTACTTCCTAACAAAGCAGTTTGAAATAGGATGAGAAATCGACGGAACAGTCTTAAATTATGCAGAATATCTTATTAAAAACTTATTGCTTGAGTAAATGTTCTTTATTCTATGGATTCTAAAAGTTAATTCTATCAGTTAACGCATGAGTAATTTCAACTACAAATTCAGGAGCTTAGTAAGAGTTACTGCCTCCGCTATTAAGAAACTTTAATTGCTACAATCAACATAATATTTATCGTATCATCGCTGTTATTATTGTTTTAATAATTATTATTCTACAATTATTAGGTACTATGCCGTTCAAATGAAAATAGGATTGACCCCGTGTCATTTTGAGACGTCATAGTTGTCATTTTGAACAATTTTGGTAGGATCAACAAAACAAGATATTTTTATATAATAATTTATCTATCACTTTATCGTTATCGTTTCCTAATTTTCGAGCACTTAGCGAGACAAATACAATTAAAAACAATACCAAATAACGACAAGTTTAAAATAACAATACTAACATACAAAAACAATGAGAAATAACAACAAATTTATTTTTTTAACGGAAACAACCACATAACTAGCACATTTTATAATAAAACTCCTTATAATTCATATTCTCGACAAGGCACGCCAACAACAACAAAATAGCGGTTGGCAATTCAACTTAATATCATTGTTTCCAACAACGAAATTATTAAAGAAAGTATTATTTATTTTTAAATAATATTATAACTATTTTTACAAAATAATTAAAGACGTTTTTCACTTCAAATTACGGAGATTACGTAAAAGAAAATAAAATATAAAAAGAGCACAAGAAATGTACATGTAATTTGATCGAAATTTGAAATGTACAAAAAAATGTTGCCAGTTTGTTAAAATATAAGAAAGATTTAAGGACAGTTAAAGGAAGTTATGTGATGTAGCAATCCGGGACGTCTCGCTCCATTTCCGGTATACAAATGAGGGTAGTTCACCGTGTGCGAGACGCGGGCACACTTAGGGCAGAAGGGGTGGGAAGGAAAAGGGAATTTTCATGAACCGATTTTATTACACCATTAACATGTTTGACAAGCGAATATATAAAGGTAATAAATAATTTTGTAGAGGTAAGTTTTATATGTGTTTGATATTGAACGGACGCTTAAACAGAAATAATATTTCGAATAATTCTATGTTTATGCGTGAAAGGGACAATATGCACTGGTCTGATTTGGAAAATCTTTCTTTTTGAATAGCACATTTATTGAGAAAGGCTTATCTATACTAGTCTATTCTAATATTATAAGGCTGAAGAGTTTGTTAGTTTAAACGCGCTAATCTCAGGAACCTCTTTTGGACAGCCCATTTAGCGAGGAAGGCTATAGGCTATTATAACATCACGCTGCGACCAATAGGAGAGAAACAGTAGTGAAAAATGTTACAAAAACAGGGAAAATTTTCTAAATTCAACGGGTACGAAGTCGCGGGCAACAGCTAGTAGGCTATATACCTACCATCATACTGCGACTAATAAGATCGAAGTGTCAGTAAAAATGTCCCAATTAGTCGCAAATACGGAGAAACTTTCTAAATTCCATGTGTGCGAAGTTGCCGGTAACAGCTATGAAGCTTATATATATATGCTAGTGTAGTATACATATGTATGTTAGGGTTCGTTTAATCGATATACTAAATCGAATATTTGGGATTCGATATCGGCTTTTTGGGGAAAAACTTGGCAACATTACGATGTGTCAAGTAGTTTTTGGCGGGGAGTCGAAGAGCAAGAAAATAGAGTTTGTGTAAGTGTTGCTTTAATACGTACCTTAATGTTAATAATTATGGCGTATAGGCTTATAAGATTTTGGGTTCCTATAACTGTCATTAAGTGATATCATGTTGTGTTGCTAAATTGTAATATGTATATTAAATGAAAGGAACAATAGTGGAGTTTCTTGTCAGTTATTTTCTACTAAACCTGTATTCCGAACTGGTGGTAGATTAAAGGATATTTAAAAGGATCCAAACCATCTTTTCTTTAAATACTTAGAACACCTCCCTGTTAGGTTACACCTTTGCGATAACCCTCAAGTTAAGGGGATGGTAAGTAGAAATCAATCTGTACAACAACCTACCTATTACATAGTACAATTGGTTAACAATAGGTTAGATCAGAGTACCTCATAGTACCGCAGAATTTAATATGTAGTAAATATAGTCTTAATTTGATAGTTATGCAGCGCAGAAGATAGTTGATACGATTAAATCTTAAAAAACACATTTTATTTACTACTATTTCTTACAGATGCAATTTTACAGTAAAATTATTCTATCAGTTCCTAAATTTAAAATATTGTACATGTCGGCGCAGGCAATAAGGACTTAAGAGGATACCAAAATAGCTTTGTGCATTTTTCTACGTACGAAGTTTTCATTGTTTCTTTAGATTGAATGGCTAGAGCTCTAATTTTTAAGTATATGTTTTTTCAATATATGATCTAGGATCGCATAAACTCAGAAACGCGATTGAGAAAAGTTTTCTCGATAGAAAATCTTAGCGAAACAACCTCTCTAATTTTTTATTTTTTTCATTTGTCGGTCTATTATCGCGTATTAACTAATGAAATAACTTTAAAAACATAAGTAACTATTATATATAGAAACACGTAAACCGGAATTAAAATATATTTAGTAGATTTTGAGTAAACAAAAAAAATATCCCTAATTCTTCATTTTCTATACCTACTAGCTGTGTTAATTGGTACATGTCGACGATAATATTGATGTAGGCCCTTAAGATTTGAAACACATTTTGTCACTCGTAGGTAGCGAGCTGAGTACTAAATCGTAGATAAAAGATTACCTATAGTTACGATTTAAATATGTAGTCAATTTGGTGATTCATAATCGTTGATTTTAATGTAACGTAGGTATCGACTCGATAAGTCAATACCTACCCACTACAACTCGTTATTCGTGAGTATAAATACGACGGCTTGGCGACTAGAGCGGTCAGTATTGTACGAGTCGTTACGCTACTTAATTATCGACGTATCGGTGTTGAGTTTGTAGGCGTCGGTGTCGGCGTATGTTCGTTACGCTGCTCAATTCTCGACGTATCGGTTTTGAGTTGGTCTTTAGGGGCGTCGGCGTCGCCGCCGGCGTCGTCACCGTTTGTGTTCTATAATTTAATCGCGAAAGTGTAATCGTGGTGTGTTTGTGAGAAAGTGCGAATTTGTGCAGTCGTTATGTGTGAAAGCCCTTGAGTCTTCTTCTTCTTGGAAGGCGTCAGGCGCCAGCAGGGGAAGGCTATGGAGGCTGGCTCCGGGGATTGGTATCCCCGTTTTATGGTGCTAGAGAATGCTAGATCGAAGTATGAGCATCTGAATGATAGTTTCTACAATGTGTGAACTGATCATATCCCTAGAAGTTCGGTTATCTATTATGTTCATACGATATACATTAAAACATCATCTTACTTAAAAATATTCGTATTAAAAGACTTTTCTTTACCTCGTTGAGTACAGCGGCTTTTAGAACACAAACAGAACACTCGAGAAACAAACTTTATAATTCAAACGAAGTATTATATTTTTTTGTAACTCTCCCGTTCCTAAGGAAACAAGCTACAAAACTTTACAAATAAGTAAAAGTTGTTTACAATAATCTCAACATTATTCATTTATGGTACAACGGCAAGCCAATAACTCGTAATAAATAGTTTGTGGCATAGAGTAGACTGATATGCAAGTGTTTATTTAATTTTATTTCTTATTATTTTATTAATAATATTAATATATTAATATATTAATTATATTAGTGTTTATTATTTTTATTTCTTTTAGGTTATTTGATACATTTTCAAAGTAACCTTAAAAATAATTGAGCACAACAATGACTGCACTAGGATGAACTGTATCGCAATCATTATTGCCCTTTACAAGTAGGTGTATACATCCAGTGGTGGTTTTTAAATTATGTACAATAACATAAAGACATTAAGTAGATATATATTACAATGAGATGATAGAATAATTATATATACTGAAGAGAACTACACAATAAATCAGGTAAGTAAACAGAAAAGTTATTCTTTATAAAAAGCATGGAGGTGAAAGATGAGTGTACAGCGTGACTTTGTGGAGTGTGGGTGTGTTTGTGTGTGTGTGATGTGTGCGTAAAAACGAAAACGCGTGTGTGAAGTATTTTATGCATATGAGCTTCTTATTTAAAATCGCATTTAATCTCAGGTAAAAACATACAAATCGGTTCTCTCCGACTTTCTTTGACATGTGTTTATTTATATGGCAAATCTATGCTTGCTATATCACCCATAGATACCTACTAAGTACATTATAAAATAAAATGTACCAGACCAACTTTCACAATAGACTGTCAATGGTAAAAAATATTGTCTTTACAAAGACGTCTGCAAGATATTTTATCCTTAAAAGATTCCAAAGTAACGTGCGAGTTGTCGATAAATCCTTCAATATTGAATGCTTTTGTAGGTCACATCATAAACAAATATAGATAAAACTGACAAAAAACTGATGGAGACGTGAAACAAATATTGCCTTTTATAAAGTAGTGATATTTTATTAGCTAACAAATATAAAAGGTACAAGGGCGTCGGCAAAAGAATATTGTATGCACAGGTCAATGATACCAATTCTATGTTCACAACACAATTAAACTTAAATAAACTAAAAAATGAAAATTGATAGTCTAGTCTTAACTAAAATAAAAACCGTGTATTAAAAACACAAAATAGCTAATTGATCAAAATACACCATAATTGTTTTACTACTGACTTATTATATAAATGAGACTTCTGCCCAGTCTAGAAAAAGTTGACAGAAATTTAAGTTCATAAAAAATACATAGGACACTGTCCGTGTGCGACGAATTTAATATTTTAATGTTACCTCCCTATCTCTTCCCTATGGTGCTGCAAAAGCCAGGTAAGGATAGAAATAGACATAAGCCATCTACAAATGATTAACACTCTAGCCCGTGCTACCAACGCAGCAATGGCTGAGAGCATACACTACAGAATTTTTCTCAGCTTCTCAATATCTGAATCATTTAATACCTATCTCTACATCAACCCTCTCAAATTCATAATATCACTGCCAATAAAAAGCAACATACTAAAAATGCCCAATCGTTTCAAAAAACCCAATTCTTGCAAACAAACATTTCTGCAAACTTTCCTACATAAATTCCCAGTTCTATCGATTTGTCATCTATACATAAGTGTAGGTAGATATCGGTTCTTTGATTAGTCCAAGTGAGCACTTGAAAGGACTAGAGACGGTGCTTTCAGCCGAAACCTCTTTGTATAAGGTTCGTTATTTACGCCTCACTGCAAGGTGCAACTGACAATTGCATTCGAAATCAACTTACGAATGAAATAACACAAGAACTTGTTTTATTTGTTAAAATTGTAAATACTATGTGACTTAACATGTATTGTGTTGTATGTGTGGTTGATTGTGAAATTCAAGTGCTTATAGATGTTATAGTAAGATATAAATGGTGTAATTGCTAATAAACCCAATATATACGTTTACCTCCTTGGGTAGGTGTCCGCCTTTTGTACAAAACTTTGGTTAATATACTCGTACTTTCTGTATCTGATAACATATTGATGGTGTAAAATTTTGAGTTATTCTATTCTATTCTAGGTGTGTTACAAGCGATGTTCAGATTTATGTACCTTGTGAATATAGGACGATGTTTTCTTCACTCTTTTTCCATTTCTATTAAGTGTAAATCTGTTTATATTGCCATAAAATTGTATCTTTGAATAGAAAGCAAAGCCAGAAATCTTTACGGACACAATTTAGATTCGTTTTAACGTAATCCTTTTGCGTATTTAATTATTATATTGAAGCGGAATAAACGTCCGTCGTCGCTTCATAGCTGAATTGATTGATAATTCAGTAATTCGCCGAATACAAAGAAGCGCAAACAAAAGGGGGGTAGCGTTGAAATAGAGCGTGAAAATAATACCATTACTGCGGTATGATCAACACCTCCATTTTATCCAGATATTTTTGTGGAATATTATAGAATACAGACTTTATGCGAAAGTAGGGTACGGCTCTACCCTATATTTGAAAGCCTTGGGGCACGTAACGGCCTCGTGGAGCAGAAAAGCTGCCTTTTAACATTTTCCTAATAAACCTAGTAAGCGCAAGACTTTAAGGGAATTAAGACTCCTACTGACTAAATGTGAAAAGTTCGTCAGGATTACATGATTGCGTCTCTTACGGAATTATTTAACTTTTGCCTGTGATTTTTGCATACTTACTAATACTCGCTACTACTGACAGACTCTTTACTGTTGCTGATTTCAGCTTGAAGTTTGAATCCTGGGGATCTATGATTGGAGATAAATTACTATAAAGGTAATGAAATCGCAGTTTTTTCTTAAATTAAACTTACCTCTCTTGCGCTAGGAACCACCTTTAGCTTCCATATTCTGTCCAACAACGATGATTAGTATAATGAATACTAGCAGCAGTACTAGTATACAGCAGATAGCGACTGCGAGCATGGCAGCGTGCTCGCCCAGCTTGTTGGCGCCCTGAGAGGCGCACGCTTGCGCCGCGGTTAGCGTCGCGGCAACCGCCCGCGCGCTTATCCTGACCGCTTTAAGCTCGTAGCGACAAAATGGTTGCCGTGACGTCACGATCACAACATTCAAATTTAAATATATTCATTCACTACTGTGCACCAATTTTTAATAATATTTTAGTTTAAAATGAAGTTTAATCAGTAATCACACTTGAGACACCACTTTTTAATCAAAATGTTTTTTTATCGCACTAGATATAAATACTCTCGATGGTATTTAAAAAAAACTTCAACAAAAATAGGTTCTAACATGCGTCTTCTAAAGTAATAATCTTGATACCTCAACGTACAATATTCAAAACATTACGTAATGCCAGTCTTTAATTTGTTGCTATAGTTTTTTAACTCTAAAATTCTTTGTTTTTGGTCATTGAATTCAAAATGTGTTACTTAACAATTTAAAACCGTAACTTATCATGAAATTATTGTCTAAATCCGTTTAACGTTATATTTTCCGTGATAAATTTCTGAAGGTATACGCCACCATCTAAGCTACCGTGAAATACGAATTACGAAGTTGTTTATAAATTTTGCAGCTAACGGGATAAAAATAAAAATGCGTGAGCCAACTTCAAATTCATCAGCTATTACGTTGGGTTCAGATGTTCTGTGGTTAATTATGAAAGCAAATATACATTTTGTAGGTTTATTTAAAACTCTGTAAGTCACTAATGAAAGTCTTGAATCAGGATTTAGAAATTGATTACAATGCGCATAGTAAAGAAATGAAAAGATAATGTTAGAAAAACTAATTAAAACAAAAAAATAGAACTAATTTAAAAACAACAACTAAGGTTTTTAAAGAAATTAAAACTTAAATCACTGGTTTACATTTGAAGCATACCTTCCACTAATCCACATACTAAAACGACGGCGATTTGAAAAATTCCCCAACGTAAAAAAGGTTTCAAAGAATCTTTTCTTTTTTTTTCGGAAGGCGGGTAAAAAATATCCATTCTTCTTGCATGCCCCAGATTACTTTCACAATCAAACCTGACAATAACAATCGCAAAAATCTTTTTTCTCAACAAGTTTGTGAATCACGTACTTATATTGCGAATGCTTTTGTATAGCTCGGCCCGACTTGTAATTATTTCTGAAATGGAAAACAGAGCTGTGAGAAATCAACGCCGGCTATCTTTCCACTCACAGTTGAGAGGATTCAATCATAAATGGCCGTCATATATGCCTCTTTTATTTATATTTGGCTTCTGTGTGAAACCCTACTGAGATATAATGTAATAATTAAAAAAATATGGGTTACTTCTTCTTGCAAATGTATATTGGGAAATAACATTTCTGGAATGGAGGTCAGAGGCGAAGATGGAGTTTTTGTATAGAGAGAGCACAAAGAGGAGTGTTATAGAATAGATACAAATAAGTAATCAGGTTAAATGGGATCAAGCACCAACATGTATTATTTAAAAAATATCTGAACTGTGTATTGGGCTTGGGATTGAAGAGAGGGAGATAAAAGTGGCCAATCTTCTGCCTTTGTCAAAAGATCTACAGAAAAATAATGCTTTATATTGAAAAAGTAATATAAAGAAACAAACAATAGAAAGAAGAAGTAGTTTATCTATACTTAATATTATGAAGCTGAAGAGTTTGTTTGTTTGTTTAAACGCACTAATCTCAGGAACCGAAGGTCCAATTTGAAAAATTCTTTCAGTGTTGGATAGTCACTTTAGCGAGGAAGGCTATAGGTTATATAACATCACGCTGCAACTAATAGGAGAGAAGCAGTAGTGAAAAATGTTACAAAAATGGGGAACATTTTCTAAATTCTTTGCGTACGAATCCGCAGGCAACAGCTTATGTATTCTATCCGTATTCTGGTACCCATAACACCAGCATATAAGCTTAGCTTGGGACCAGAGAACGTTGTGTGAAATGTCCATGAATATTTATTATTATTTATTTAAACACTTATGTTGTTAAATTAACCTGTTGCTAATGATGTAGATGTATACTCTATATCTGACGGGCTTCGTGGTGGAGTGGTTTATGTAATGGACTGCCGATCACGAGGTCGCGGGTTCGATTCCCGCTTGGGACAATCATTTGTGTGACATCCATAAATGTCATACAAATGTTTGTACTGCGTCTGGGTGTTTACTATGTATTATAAGTATGTATTTACAAAAGAAAAGTAGTATATGTAGTATATCCGTATCTGGTACCCATAATATAAGCATAGAAATATTGCTTACTTTGGGACCAGAGGACGTTGTGTGAAATGTCCTGAATATTTATATGGGCTTTTATTTAAACTGTATATACTAGTTATATTGCGTATTGGGAAGCCAAGACTGCAAAGAAGCTGACTGAAGAAGAAAACTGCTAAAAAGAGTTTTTTTTAACATTTTATTATTTGTAGGTATAAGTATTAATTTGTAATTCGATATCTGCCAATATCTAATGTAAAAAATTCACGTGTCACAGTGTTAGTTACCGTACTCCTCCGAAACGGCTTGACCGATTTATATGAAATTTTACATGCGTATTCAGTAGGTCTGAGAATCGGCCAACATCTATTTTTCAAACCTTTTTTTTTAGTATGGCAAAACAACGTTTGCCGGGACAGCTAGTTTTAGTGTATAAATAAAGTCCGGGCCAGTGAAGTGTCATAAAAGTCCAGGCAATGGAATTTTTAAAGGCAATTAAAATGTGAGAATTAAACATGTCTAAGTTTTTCTCTCTTTAACCGACCAATAAATGACGTCACAAATATTAGAAGAACTCGGTATTATCGAGCACGTTTTTGTGAATACAGCTCATATATCATCTAATATTTATCCATCATTCATAACTAATTCATCTATTTATCTACTAACTATCTATCTATCAACTTATCTTACTGGTATTTCTGGAAATCGAAGGAAGATTATGTATTTAGACTAATATCTGTTACTTTTATCCAAGGTTTTATTCAACAATCTATTCTTCTAACAATCAAGATAATATAGATGTATTTATAAACGACTATTTTATATACAAAAATATGGGAATTTTCGTTAACTCACATTGAAATATATGATAGTGGAAAATTTGGTAATAATGTGCTGCCCCCATGGAAGCTCAGTTGGGAGAGCAACGGAACGGTGTTCCGAGGTCGTGAGTTGAAGTCCTGCACAGAATTTGATACCTAAATTTATATTCTAAAGTATCTCGAAATTTCTGCTGAGTCGACGACGCGCGAGTGCCACAAGCTGCAAGCATCCATAGGTTACGATAACTGCTATCAGGTAAGCCGCTTGTTCGCTACCTTAGCAGTTTAAGGGCCTACATCAATATTATCGTATATCATCGCCGACACGTACATATTAACACAGCCAGTAGGCACAGAAAATGAAGAATTAGGGATACTTTTCCTATTTACTCAAAATCTACTAAATATATTTTAATTCTGATTTACGTGTTTCTATATATAATAGTTACTTATGTTTTTAAAGTTATTTCATTAGTTAATACGCGATAATAGACCGACAAATGAAAAAAATAAAAAATTAGAGAGGTTGTTTCGCTAAGATTTTCTATCGAGAAAACTTTTTTCAATCGCGTTTCTGAGTTTATGCGATCCTAGATCATATATTGAAAAAACATATACTTAAAAATTAGAGCTCTAGCCATTCAATCTAAAGAAACAATGAAAACTTCGTGCGTAGAAAAATGCACGAAGCTATTTTGGTATCCTCTTAAAGAAATCTTATTAATAAGCAAAATGTTATAAATACGCAAAACTAATAATACTATTTTAGCTGTAAGAAAAGCTAAAGTTGATTTATTTTTAGACGGGCGCCAATTATTTATTTTAATGTGAGTTTATACCAAGCATTCCAAACACATTCTCTACAACAAATGTAAAAAATTTGGCCAAGTGCGAGTCGGACTCGCGCACGAAGGGTTCCGTACCATTATCTATGCAACATAAGGCAACGTTATTAGTATCGAGCAAGAAACGGTAAAAAAAATCATGTTTGTTGTATGGGAGCCCCCCTTAAATATTTATTTTATTTTATTTTTAGTATTTGTTGTTATAGCGGCAATAGAAATACATCATCTGTGAAAATTTTCACTGTCTAGCTATCACCGTTCTTGAGATACAGCCTGGTGACAGACGGACGGAAAAATAAGTTAAATTTCTTATTGAGACCGAAAGTAAGTATAGATGATTAATATTTATCGTAGCAATATTACTAAGAGCCAAACAAAAACTGATAGCAGAAGCCATTTATTTTATTCAAAGTTTGAGATAACTTCTATGTTATGCCTATTATATAGTTTTGTTGATCTTTTCAGTTAGTATCGATTGAGGCGCCCTCTCGAGGGTCAAATGGTAAGATAGAAACTAGTTTTATATGTTTTGATTATAGTTAGATCTTGTTTTTGTTTATTATTTAAGTGAAAGTTCCTTAGTTATGTACCTTACGTTTGACAGGCTTTGATTATTTGCTGTTACTATGTATCATCTCTCTCTCTCTCTCTCTCTCCAGCCCATAAACGCCCCACTGTTGGACACGGGCGGACGGGGACAAGGGGACTTTGCGGTTTTTGTTTTTGGAGTTGTTGGCACAGGGTTTATTATCGAGCATGATAACTATAAAACAACAGATCAAAAAAATAGGTTTATATAAATTTTTGTCTTTTGCCCGACTGTCAAGGAAGGGTAAACAAATAAATATTCATGGACATTCCACACAACGTCCTCTGGTTCCATGCTAAGCTTATTATGCTTGTGTTATGGGTACCAGAATACGAATATAATACATAAACTACTTTTCTTTTGTAAATACATACTTATAATACATAGTAAACAGATAATGTTATGCATATTTATAAATTTGTCCATTATATCTGGTTACGTCTTTCTTTAGCAAACGTCTCCTTACTTTGGAAACATTAACAATTTCACTTTCACCTAGGAATACGCTCTAATATTTTTCAAAACTTTTTGGCCTATAATCTTTAAGCAGAATTGTAATCACTAACTATGAAAATGATATAAAGATAGTAAAACTGTCAATATAGCATCACTGAATCTTCCCGTACGTGGTGACACATACATTCAGAACGATTTGTATTCGGAAGGGAGGCTGCTCTCTATTTTATAGCATATACGTGTAGGCACGATGAAATGTTGATCAAAATATCTATATCTGTACTAATATTATAAAAAGGAAAGATTTAATTGTTGGTTTGAAATGAATAGGCTCTGAAGCTATCCAATAGCTTTTTAAAATTCTTTAGTTATATTTGACACAAGTATTTGTATTGGGTCTGGATGTTTTCTATGTATTATAAGTATGTATTTAGGGTCGAAGGAGGCCATTGGATGCAGGTGGCACAGGACCACGCGTTGTGGCATTCTATGGGGCAGGCCCAGGTTTAACAGGGGAGGGAGAAAGGCTGAGAGATGAATGGATAAATATGTATTTACAAAAAAAATGGTCTGTGTAGTATATCCGTATTCTGGTACCCATAACACCAGCAAATAAGCTTAGCTTGGGAGAATGCTTTAATAAACCTGAATGTATAATAATTTATTTATTTCACACAACATTATACAATTTATTACAACAGTTACCTTGTGCGTAGGGAGTGCCTGAAGTAGGTTTAGTCCAATAAACCTGTGTTACAGGTCACCAGGGCCCACGCAACTGTACAACCATATTAAGGTTTAAACTGTATTATAAGTATATATACTAGTTATACCATAATAATATATGTATTATGGTATGACTAGTACTCAACAAAAAGCCTTTAAAAATGGCTGTATCCCAATATAACATTACAAATATCGTTAACTCCTTTACAAATAAAAACGTTATTGATCTACTAGTTATTTGGGTCGAGCAGGTGAATCGTGAGCACATACCCTGAACTTGATTATGACGAACCAATAATTGCCCTAATTTTGAACACATATTATAATGTAGAGTTCCAATTTTATGCTTACAGTAATAATTATATAGTAATAGATGTTTGTGTTGTTCGTGTGGTGACGGACTAAGAAAACAAGTGTCACAACACCATCTCCTCTGCTGTAAAAGCCAGCTAAAGGATATTTTACACAGATAACAGCCTTTGTGAGAGACAGAAATCTCGATAGCAAACCCTGTGCCAACACGCCTGGTTAGCGCGACACAGTAAAGTCGATATTTTTGAATGTATGTCCCTATGTGAGCTTATATCTTCTAAACTACGCAACGGATTTTAATACGGCTTCTTTTAATAGATAGAGTGGATCAAGAGGATAACGCTTTTGTATAACTTGTTAGGGTTTCGTCTTTAAATAAATTTCTCGCGTACGAAGTTGCGGCCAACAGCTAGTTATATGTATAAATAGAACATGGATAGTGCTAACAGTGTTACGTGGTACTATGTCAACATAAATAATTCAATGATATAATTGAGTTGTCGAGTCACTTCCTTACGTACACACCCATCTCGAAACTCCTATTAAATTAGAACGTGGTTATATCAGTAACCAAGTTCATTATTATATCATCGGTTTTTCGATAATGGCTGACATAACCAATTACTAATATCTTTACAAAAACAAAACCTTATGTTTTAAGTTGTTTAAATTAATAATAATTACTTTTTTGTTTTATAATTTGCAGGTAACTTAACAACTTAACTGTTGGGTATAAACCACCGTTTTTTGGTTGGTTCAAACAAACTAACCCCTTTAGCTTTACAATATTGAGACTGAGCTACAAAATATTAACATAACCTCAAATAGCGGCCTAATACAACAACCACAAAATCAACAAATCGGAATAGTTCGAACCACAACCATTGCAATAGTTCGGACTCTAAAATGGCCCGATAGCTTTTGAATAAAATAGAACAGTTTTTATATAAGGATATAATATGAGTGATGGGCTTCGGCGTATTCTGATTTCTGACATTCGCGCGTTCAAACAAACAAAGTCTTTAGCTGTATAATATTAGTATAGAAGTATAAATAAGCACTAACTGCATTTACATATACTTAGTTAATAGAATAATCTTTATCGTAGGTACACCAAAGGATGATGACAGCAGCAATGCAGAAAAGTAAATATACGAATGTATAAATTGATACTTGGCTCAAGCAGTATGCTAATATATGATATTTTGAAAGAAATCTCTTTATATCCGGTATATTGTTTAAATGACTCGATAAAACAAACTTAATATTGTATGCTGTTAAATGTATTGGCCTCAGACTTTGTGAAATGTTCGCTCCAAAATTACATTAACGAAGACCCGTTCAACTACAAAATGGCACCGTACCCATGTCCCATACGTCCTCTTTGTGGATTCCTTTAGAAGTGTAGTGTCAAATACACACTATTTAAATTATTAATACTTTGATATCAAAGTACATTTAAACACGTTTGTTCTAACCAGGTCGAACACAATTAGATGCTATATTATACTTGAAAACAGCAGAGTTAGCCACGGGGAAAAGTTTAAAAGCATCAATACGACAACAATTACGTAGGTAGTCCAAACATACACACACACAGACACAAATTATATCTAATATTGGTATGAAAGTATGATGCCTCATATGAAATTATTACCCAAATCTTGATTTTTACGGATTTAAACGCGTGTATTTGTTTTAAATTTTAGCCCGACATTTCGGTTTTAAAAGTAGTTTTATTGAAATAAACCAGTCGCGCAAGTGTTATAGAATAGAATTTCATAATCAATAGACACTTCTCGATGTTAAAATTCTATTTGGTACCAGAGGACGTTGTGTGGAAATGTCCAGGAATATTTAATCTTTAAATACGATTAATCTCAAGAACATAGTTAAACTTATTTAAAATAAAAGCCTTTTAATATAATAAATTACTGAAAGAATGTTATTATCCCTTACTATAAGAGTTAAAAGCTTTCTGAAAGTGTATTGTTATGCAAAGCAAGTTCGAGCTACCACTGAGAATATTCACCTTTCGTAAACAGATTTCTGTGCGTAGCGTGATTTTTTGTTTGAGTATTTTTTACATGCCGATTTCTCATAAAATGAGATAGTGTACTTAATACAATTTTATTTATTTGTAATTAATAAAAGGCTTTTTAAACATAAGCGATGTAAATCTTACTTTGAAAAGAATAAAAACGATAATTGACCAAGCAATTTTAGAGGAAAATAGGGAAAAGACGAGATAAAGATCCCACGTTGAAACAAAAACTGACAGTCCTAATATTTACTGTAAGTTTTCAATCCTCAATAATTGGTTTTACACAAATCATAATAATTTAATAACACTGCCCTGCGGTGTTACCCGCAGTAATAAGGATAAAAAATTGGTCAAGTGCGAGTCGGACTCGCGCACGAAGGGTTCCGTACCATTATCTATGCAACATAAGGCAACGTTATTAGTATCGAGCAAGAAATGGTAAAAAATCATGTTTGTTGTATGGGAGCCCCCCTTAAATATTTATTTTATTTTATTTTTAGTATTTGTTGTTATAGCGGCAATAGAAATACATCATCTGTGAAAATTTCAACTGTCTAGCTATCACCGGTCTTGAGATACAGCCTGGTGACAGACGGACGGACGGACAGCGAAGTCTTACGAAGTCTTTCTAGAACCCTAAAAATCAGGCAGTAAAGTGAGCTTTGGTACTTGACACTTATCGTCAGATTTTGGACAATTTACAAAATATCTTTGTAAATTGTAGCCTATGTGTTATTCTGATGTACGAGTATAAGCTACATTATTGTACACTTCCATTAAAATCCATTCAGTAATTTTTGCGTGAAAGAGTAACAGACATTCAAACATCAGTACTCAGAAACTGTCACATTTATAATACTAGGAAGATGTATCACTTGAACTTTATCAAGAGCATAACTAAGCTCGTGACACGAGTAGGTATCCACGTACCAGTAACTGATGCTACGGGTGCAACAGCCACGTGCGACCCAGTTAACATACTTTTAGTTAAAGCAGTTTTATAGAAAACTATATGTTGCTCGCAACGTCGTACGCGTGGAGTTTAGAAACCAAAACTTAACAAATCTGTACTAAGGTAATTTATTAATTTTGCGATTGACATGCTATGCTTTTACTTAATAAACCAAATTACGGTGGAAAAAGTGATTACCGCAAGCGCACGTAGAAATACGATATAAACTCAATCGAGTGACGATTACGGTGGCCAAATTTGATTACTGAAAAGCACGATCCCAATAATAATAATATATAATAATAATAAATATTCATGGACATTTCACACAACGTCCTTTGATCCCAAGCTAAGCTTATATGCTTGTGTTATGGGTACCAGAATACGGATAGAATACATATACTACTTTTTTTTTTGTAAATACATACTTATAATACATAGAAACACCCAGACGCAGTACAAAGATTTGTATGACAATTAGAAAAATCACACAAATGATTGTCCCGAGCGGGAATCGTACCCGCGACCTCTTGATCGGCAGTCCGTTACCAGAACCACTACACCACGAGGCCCGTCATAAGCTCAGTTGGCAGCGCTACGGAACGGTATTCCGAGGTCGTGGGTTCGAGTCCCGCTTGCGGTAATTACTTTTTCCACCGTAATTTAGTTTATTAAATCTGTACTACTTAATAGTTGCAGGCGACTCCGAACGCATGAAATTTTCGAACAAAATTTAGTTTTTGCAACATTTGTCAGTGATGCTTCACTCTTATTGTCGCTGTGTAATGTTATTTAGCCTTCCTCGATAAATGGACTATCCAACACTGAAAAATTATCACAAATCTGACCAGACCACCAAACAAACTATTCAGCTGTATATTATTAGTATTTTTTTTCCAATATAGGTTATTCTATTCAACATTCTAATACCTTTAAAGTAAGTGAAACGCCTCCTTTTATGTAAAGAAGATACAATACATATTCGTTCAAAATATAGAGATAAAAATATACAACAAAGAAGACACCTAACATTTTTCATAATAAGCCATATTTATCGTGAGTTGTGTCGCTATGTACCTTCTGAGAGATTTTTCTTGCTTTCAATTTAATAAAAAATAATGGTAGAACATTTTCTTCTATAAAGTATCTAATCTCTAATCTTAAAAAAGTATATTACAGTGCCGTTATAAACTCTAAAAGGACTTGATCGATCTTAATAAACTTTTAACTTGTGATCCTAATTCAACTTGGAAATTTCATTCAAAATATAAATCTTAATAGCGTTTGAGTTGCTTATTTTGCTAGATACAATCACTGATTTTCATGGGTAATAAGAGATTTTTTGATATAAATTGATTTTTGGATTTGCGTCCAATATACACGCCCATATTTTATACCGCCCATAAGGAAATAATTTTTTTTTATGTTGAAATACAGGAGAGTCTTGTTAAGTTTCCTACGACGGATGGTTCTATATAGTAGATTACATGTGCTGAACGAGTGATAGTTAGAAATTTTACTAAATTCTTCTTGTTCTTATTTTATAGCTTTGTATTTTTTTTTTTCAAGACTGCCAAATTATGTGATGCTAGTATCATGAACAGGAAAGAATAACTACTAGTGTAAATTAGAATTTGACCGGTCTACAAACTATTCGTCAATTCCTTTGACGAAGGGCTGATTTATTTATTAAGATCAACATATTATTTTCTCATTATGCCTACGTAAATATGATTATCATTTAATTTTTGATCAGAAGTACCGGAATTCTACAATGAATGAATCTGTGAAAGAAATAAATTGTAAAAAAATAATTGTAAAAAATAATTGTACCTATGTCCTACATAAGTAAGTAAATATGATTCATAAACAAATAGCTTTATCGGAAGCTGTTACCAAAATAATATTTTGCGTCAGAAATAATACGATTTTATGATAGGTGTGGCTTAACAACCTGCTTATATGATCCCAATAAAAATTATATTGACAGTAATGTAATTAGTAATATGAAGAAAAGTAGTAAAATTAATATGTCCCCTGGCTATTTTATTGTAGATTTTATAGGTTGATTATGATATAGTCTAGATTGATTGTAACCTTTATGCATTGGCGAAATGTCGGGTCGAGCCCTAAATTACTACTAATAAAAAAAAATTTAAAAAATACTATTTATTACATAAAACGTTACAGTTATTGATTTTACTTATTAGTTATTAGTGGTTCTAATGCTTTATAGCAGGAGTGGCCAACAAGTCGACCAATTTTGGTCGATCATTCGGCATTCTATGCCAAATGTTTCTAGTACTTGATACAGGAATGAGCATGTACGCAGCTCATACTTCGAGTAGGGAGACGTTCTGCGTGATCACTTTTAGTAGTTTTCTGTTTATAACATTTTTGAGTGCATTATATAAATACATACCTACATATTTTATAGCGATGTTTATTAAGGAATTCATAGTATTTTCCTAATATATTTTCTAAGTGAGTAGGTGCGTGTTTCTCTCGAGATAAAATTTCATTATGTCTCATGAGTTTAAGCGCTCTCTGCGCTCAAATCAATAACCATTAGAATCACTTGCTTCGGTTGTCATTCAATTTTAGGTTACTTCGGTGACATTTTCGTAAAAAAAACTTTATTCCATACCAGATAGTATTCTGGCGTTTAATCTTGAAGACACGTAAGTTTAGAATTTCACGTTTCATATAACGTATAGGTAGCCTGTATCATAGACACACATAGATACATATTTCACGCACATAAGTATACATATAAAATTATGTAAGTGACTTCAAGCCGACTGAGTGATGTAGCCACAGACTATACATCTGGTAAATCTATGCTTTATTCAACCGCATGGCGAATTATATTCCTTTATCGATATAACATTGAATAAGAAGACTCTTGTATGACCGGATGTCTGAATGCAAAATCTTGGTTTCATCCGAAGTTTTGAATAGATTTGAAACTGCTTCTAGGGGATTGAATCCTTGGACGGATTACGTTAAATAGTTCAAAAGACGTTCTGATATATAGATAGATACAAAAAGCTTATAAAAAGTATAAAAAATTCAGTATGTGTTTCAATCATGCTCTGTATTTTTATATGCCGACTTAGATTTATTTTTCAATTGGTATTGATAGTAGTAATAGATATATAGTAATAACTAGCTGTCCCGGCAAACGTTGTTTTGCCGTACTAAAAAAAAAATTGAAAAATAGATGTTAGCCGACTCTCAGACCTACTGAATGTGCATACAAAATTTCATAAGAATCGGTCTAGCCGTTTCGGAGGAGTACGGTAACTAACACTGTGACACGTGAATTTTATATATTAGATATATATATAGTAATCAGTATATAGATAAAGTTAGCGTTACTATAATCATTATTATAACATTTTCTGAAAGTAAATAACTTTTTATATAACTCTTTAGAAATACACCCACGTAATTAAACCACAACTCTTTCATCTTTTTAAAATGAAACTTTACTCTTGTTCATATTTTTCTTAGAGACTTCATTACGGGGAAAAATGGAATTGTGAACAAGTTTTTATTTTAAACTTTCTATTTTTTTTCTTTTTTTTTTTCTTTGTGATTGTGCGCGCGCGGTTTGCGCAGTAGCTGCTTTTAAATTTTTAGTACCGTACTTGATACAACTATAGTTCTATACAATGGGAGATACATATGTTTTATTAGACGTAAAATTATTTTTTAGGCTGCAACTCTGGAATGGTGACAACAAATATTAATTATAGTTCTCCTACCTTTATTTTAGTAAATGGGTCGATAATATGACGAATATATTATGAATAATAACGATACGCAACATTTTGTGTGGGTAGTACGCGTACTTGACCGGTGTTTTGTAATTTTTTATTTTGCTGCAAATTAATCATTTATTTTTTTCAAATCGTAGTAAACAAACCAACCTGCCAGTGTTATCTTGATAAATCGATAGATAAAAGTATATTCATAACATACCAAACTTGTTTTTAACATCATGTGAACGGCCAGATGTATGTTATAAAATACAATAATGAATAAAACACTACCTATTAGAGGAACCTCTAAAATATTTGAATATCGTACATAATTACTTGTAAAATCAATTCAGTTCAGGATAAATTGTTCCCTCCATTCATCCTTGAAAAGGTGAAGGTGATTCACTATCTATCCTAGTTTGTTTACAATATCATGTATATAAAGATTTGGGCATAATGATAAAAATGTCCGTGTGGTGACTGATTAAGAATGCAAGTGTCGGAGCCGGCTAAGGAATATTGTACACAGATACAGAGGTGTATTTTAAAAATTTACGCCCCGGGCCATTTGATTTGACGCCCCGAGCTAATTTAAGAGGGTACTGTACTCCTAATTTAGGCATTTGCCTTAGGTATTGCTATCCCTATTCCCGAGCGCCGCGCTGAAAGGGCTGAAATATAGCTGAAGCAGATTTTAGCTACAAATTCTTTGAAAAAAGACGTTTCGTAATCCCCTTTTTTCTTCGCGAAAGTTAAACCGATTTTAATTGTTTTTACGCTATATTATAGATTAAGAGTATATCTATACTTGTATCAGTTTTTTTTTTGGTAAATCGTTACCTAATATGTGTGATAGACGCTGCAACTTTACCTAAAGAAAACCGGAAAAAACGGGATTTTCGGATGGTCATATTTCTTTTAGTTATTATGTATTGAAAAAAAGAAAGCGACAGAAGCATATATATACTTTTCATCTATAATATAGCGTAGAAACAATTAAAATCAGTTTAACTTTCGCGATGAAAAAAAGGGAAGTACGATACCCATATTTTTGTATGGAGCATACTTTGGTATCGTGCCCTCTTAATTAGCTGGTTTATAAATTGATAGAGATAGAGCAAAATTTTAAACCGGAAGGCTTTCGCCTCCCCGGGCCTTGGCCCCTATGACCCTGGGGTTAATACGCCTCTGCACAGATAACATCCTCTGTAAGAGGCGGTAAATTACAAACTAAACCGTGTGCCAATACACCTCGTCAGCGTGGTACAGCAGACTATAATCCCTACCAGAGTGAAGGCGCCCTGTGACCAATGGTGGAACGTTATGGGCTGAAGAGAGAGATTATCTTATATATAAAATTCTCGTGTCACAGTGTTAGTTACCGTACTCCCCCGAAACGGCTTGACCGATTTTTTTGAAATTTTACATGCGTGTTCAGTAGGTCTGAGAATCGGACAACATCTATTTTTCAAACCTTTTTTTTTTAAGTTTGGCAAAACAACGATTGGCGGGACAGCTAGTAATTATATAATAATACCTTTCCGTTTCGTTTCGCATTAATTGTTACCAAACTACTACGAAACGACTCTATTATTCTACCCTTTTATTTATTTAATTTTTCTATCGCAAATTTCTATCCCATGGTTGTCCGGAAGATTTTGCCTTGAGCGATAGAGCCACCAATTGTACAATATATTTTAATATTTAATTATTCACAATAATTTTAATATTTATTTATTTATTTATTTATTTCAAACTTTTTATACAATAATTGTACAAAGGCGGACTTAATGCCTGGGGCATTATCTACCAGTCAACCTTGGGAGGTGTAGAGAAGTTCTGTAGGTGTATTCAAAAGTTATAATTTAGAAAATATAAAACCTAATAAAGTAACACTATAACGACATTATTATTCCTAAGTAACTTATACACTACCTTATTACACATATATAAACAAATAACACAATATAATACACATAGGCAATACAAACATACATACTAATACATACACTTACATACATACATATAATACATACATATACCTACATATATCTACATAGATGCAATAATGACGACAGATGTTCTAATCATTGTCGAGACATGCCAGCAATTCTATCAAGCAACAGTTGTTTGATTCTTTTCTTAAAAAGGAAACGGCTGTTGCAAGTTCTTATTCGAAGGGGGAGTGCATTCCATAAGATAACAGATTGGACGGGGAAAGACGAGTGGACAAAACCAGTTTTATTGGGAGGGCAACTAAGAAGAGGATTTTTAGAAGACCGAAGTATTCTGTCGTGAGTATCACAAAGGTACTGAAAATAGGGTTTCAAGTATGAAGGAGAAGAAGGGGATTTCAGTATTGAGAAAAGAGAGGTGAGAGTACGTAGATCACGTCGTTGGCGTATTGGCAGCCATTTCAACTGTGAGCGGTAAGCTGACACATGGTCATACTTGCGGAGATTGAACACGAATCGAATGCAGGTATTGAGAAGCCGGTCAATTTTGTTAAGAAATTCTGCAGTATTTAATTATAAACAATAATTTACATATTATTATGTAAATCATTGTTGGTGCATAAATAATAAATTTATTCTATTCTACCGATTACTGTTTTGTGTGCATTTTTAGGTAGAGGTTAGGTCTGAGAATCAAAAAAACATTTATTTTATACACTTAGGTCACAAGACATATCCTGTGCCAGATTAGGCTAATTCGTAGGGTCTAAGATTTCACAAGATGTTGTTCAAGAATGCTATGCTATGTAATGCTGTGTAACGTAATTTTTACTTTGTAATGTTCTTGTTTCTTTCTATTAATTGAGTAGGTATACAGTTTTGTCTGAAACTTTCCTGCATTAACCGCACCTCTATTCTAAGATAGTTATGGCGAAACATAATTAATAATTATAAAGAGCGTAACTATCATATTTCTTTTTTGAAATAAGAAAAGAGTTGTTTTTTTTATTAGGGTTCCGTACCCAAAGGGTAAAAACGGGACCCTATTACTGAGACTTCGCTGTCCGTCCGTCCGTCCGTCCGTCCGTCCGTCTGTCACCAGGCTGTATCTCAAGAACGGTGATAGCTAGAGAGTTGAAATTTTCACAGATGATGTATTTCTATTGCC
This sequence comes from Orgyia antiqua, assembly GCA_916999025.1. Lineage (NCBI taxonomy): Eukaryota > Metazoa > Arthropoda > Insecta > Lepidoptera > Erebidae > Orgyia > Orgyia antiqua. Next base: position 2,979,026 of record OU779867.1, read on the forward strand.
GCTATAACAACAAATACTAAAAATAAAATAAAATAAATATTTAAGGGGGGCTCCCATACAACAAACATGGTTTTTTTACCGTTTCTTGCTCGATACTAATAACGTTGCCTTAAGTTGCATAGATAGTGGTACGGAACCCATCGTGCGCGAGTCCGACTCGCACTTGACCAATTTATTTATTTATAATGTTTTTGTGAATTGTTTCAAATACAATTTTCTTTTGGCTTTTAGCTACAAACATTTCGGTATAAACCTGTTCTTAATTTGAAAATAAATTATATTTATTAAGCATTTTAGCAGCCAGTATTTTATTTCTAGAATAATACGAGTCTCGGCATTACCATCATACCGTCACGCCTTTTCTCCATGGGAGTAGTACTCAAGGATTACGAAGAAAAAGACTAATATATATTTTTATTGCTTTTAATATGAGTCTATCCCTTCATAATAAATATTATTATAATAGTTACAAAACAGAATTTCTTCATTTTGCTTGTTAAATTCCTTGGCTGATTCTCAAAGGTCTAAACAGATTATATAATTTAAATACTTCCAGTATATATACTAAATCTATAAGACACAATAAAGTCCCAAGAGTCAGAATATGTTGCGATATTTAATGTCATGTAGAGTAAGGTAGTGAATAATTTACATCATTGGTTCTTAAGCTTTCTCATATTATGTTGAATAAACACTATATTATTTTGGGACTTCGGATATATTATAGTTTAAAGATATTGGTAAAAAATATATCGACTGTAAAGCTCTCTCTAACGAAAAAAAGAAATCTTTACTTATTATAAAACAAAGTCGTTATTTTTGTATGTATGTCCCTATGTGAGCTTATTTCTTCAAAAATACGCAACAGATTTTGATGCGGTTTTGTCAAAATGACAGAGTGGTTCAAGAGAATAGCTTTTTTGTATAATCTGCTTAGGTTTGATTTTCCTAAACTCAGAGTAAGAAGTTGCGAACAACAGCTAGTATATTATTTTATAATAGGTTCTAATTTGAGTTTCTGTCCAGTCATCGTAATTTTTTTAATAAATATATAAAAATATGGTTTAGGCATACGACAGCACAGGTATATAACTCTAGCCATTAAACAAAAAAAAAAACCAGTGATATTAGTACCAATTCTGTTAAGTCAAAATCTTAACTAAAATGAAGTCAACTATGGTGTATTTTAATTTAATGAATATCTCTTTGTGCACATGTATGAGTGATATTTAACATCGATATGCTATATCACACATTTTTAGCAATAAAAAAAATTTGTTAACATTGCCGAATTCTGATAGATTGGCGCTATAAATACCTATTCATGTTTTAGTTAAGTTTAGTTCAATTTCACCCATTTAAAGACAAATACAATTTCTCTGTGTTTACATACAATTGAAGATAAGGGGACACTTCCAAGGTTAGTACCTATTCAAGCAAAAGGTTTGATAAATATTCTAGCATCACTCAACCACTATTTTGGTGTGAACATTGAGAAGGGTTGACACTGTCATTAAATATGCGCGGTGAAGTTCATTCATGTGACAAAATCAAATACTTAAACCATTTAAAAAATTTGATGTATATTACTAATAACCTCTAAATCGGGAAATACATATTGAAACTTGTATTTAGGCTTAGAAACCAATAAAAGTGATATAAATAAATATTTACAGACATTTCGCTTAATGTCCTGTGGTCTAAAACTTAGCTTATATGCTTATGTTAAGTACGAGCATAGTGATATACCGATATTATAAACTACAAATGCTATTTTTAAATAATGTGTAAAACAAAAGGGTACTTCAAAATAATAATAATGTGTACAACATAAATGCTATTAAACTAAAATTCAGAATAATAAATTTAATTTTAGGTCAGTTTAGTTTCTGGCGCGAGAAAATAGCCACCAGAATGTCGACAGAGACCCACTTTCATTGTTATTTGTCGGTAATTAATATTTAAATTTCAGAACTATTCATCTATTTTAATAGCGATGATCTCAACGAAGGATGTTGACTACGGCATTGTTGTTTAATCCTGACTTTGTTTTAATTATTTCCTAACTAAATTTCCGACGACATTAGTATTCAGTACTTTATTTATACACAAGACTTGCTGTTGCCTGTGATTTCGTACACATAAAATTGTGCAACTCAATCTTAACAAACAGAAGTTGACTATACTGTTCGATAGATGGCGTTGTACTACTTTTAAAATTGTACTATGGTTTTGTTACATGCATTAACATATATATATACTCACCAAAGATTTTGTCATGTGTTTAGGTCACTCACAAATTAAAATTAGTAAGGATGATCTGGCAAAAGTATTTTCTATCTAATAAATAATAAAAGACCACGTGTTTTGGCGTCCTATAGGGGAAGCCTATGTCCAGCAGTGGACGGAGAGGCTACTGTAAGGATGTAGTACACTGTAGACTAGTAGTAGTAGTAGGCTGGAGAAGAAGAAGATAGAGAGCTGGGTCAGAACTAGTTGCCAAAAATATCCAGGATTATCAAGCGTGATTTTTTTTTAGTTTTTAAATTAAGTTAATTATTTCTAAATGATAATAAATTTAAATGGATGAAAACAGCCACCCTTTGTATTTTTCTAACATAAGTCATAAAAGTAAGCCACAATGAATGGGCATGACATGAATGTTAATGGCGCTCATGAATTTTTGCGAGCGTCACACTTCACCAGCGAAACTGTTATTGCTAATGAAATTCATTTTATAATAAAAAACGAGCCAAATACGAGTTGGGTTCACACACGAAAGGTTCCGTAAACGAGGACCCTATCAGACTGATAAGGTCCCGGTTTTATCTTTTGGTAAGGAATCCTAAAAACCAGCTATTATGATATTAACGGACTCGCTGTCAGTCCGTCTAACACCAGACTATATCTCAGTAATGGTGATAGCTAGAGGGTTATTCGTTACGTTCTGAAAGATCTACATAAATAGATCTAAACCAATTTAATTAAACTGGTTATAAAATATAAGTCAAGTAGTACTTACAATCTATATTCAATTCATACATATTCGAGTATATACCAATTTACTTTTGTAAAAATCTATTGATTCTATTCAGTATGGTTTCCTTTATATGAGAGCATTAATAAAAATAAAATTTACTTAGAGATAAAGACACCAATTCTGTTGCGTCAAAAACTTAACTAAAAAAAACAAGTTTATTTAAATTTATTTTGATTTCATGACAAATTTTTATTCATCAAAATCTTTATTCAATATTACATATATTTTGTTGTACCTAATAAGTAAAAATTCAGTTAACATTGACGAATTGTGTTATGGACACTATAAATAATATTCAGTTTAGTTGCGCAAGTAGAATTGGTATTATTTGAAAGTTTACCTAAATATTTAATTCCGTTCAAATTCTATCACGGATATTTTCAATTTTCTAAAATAAGACTAATTACTCATAGTGCGGTTACTGTGGAGATATTGGAAAAAAACCTCTATCTTATTTATTTTTTTATATCTTTAGTATTTTCAGTCTGTTAAAAAACTATGATTCGGTATTGAATGTAGTTCCAGCAGTATAATATTGGCGTGTCATTTTTAATCAAAATATGAGCTTAACTTTCAGAGAAGAATATGTGAATAAAACTTTTTAAATACTTTATAAATAAATGAAAAAATGAATAATGCTCAATTATTATAAAAATTCTAGTTCATATTTCACAGTAACTTAATGGTAGCTGATATTAAAAGCGCATACATAATTCATAACAGTTGATCACGAAATAAGTGACAAAATACCTTCAGAATTTAAACACCGAATAAATTTTTAAATTTTACTTCAACACTAAAAACATCTATATAAACTTTTATCTCGTATGACAACACTAAACACAACTTTTTAAAACATCTTAAATATTCTAACACTAATATATTGGTATCATTGGTCTTATTTATTTTGAAAAAATTAAGTTCTTTATTTAAAAATGCGCGGTAGTTTTTTTTTTTATATGGCTTTTTCGCGTCGCATGGGTACTGAAGATGTTGCGACGACGAGGTACAGACGCGCACTGACGCGTGTTCCCGACAGCCGGAGGGCGGGCGGTGCGGACCAATTCAATCTCACGAGGACATCTGCCTCCGATCACCCCTCAGGCCACAGATAAGGAAAAACTGCTACAACAGACTTAATGGATCCAAGATTACCGCTCACGTGGACTAAGGTTTCGTCGTAATGAGAAACTTTTAATAGGCAATTTTAAGGATTAGACTTAATGCGATTTTATTTATTTTTTGTTTTTAGGTTTTGTCAATTTACCTGAATATAGAGATTGAACGAAAATTTTTTTTGGATCTTATAGAGTAAAGTAATAAAGTAGTACGTTACACCAATGCAACCTATGCGCCAGCCCATTGCCGTCCCACTGCTGAGCACGAGCGTCCTCCACATTGAAAGGGATTATGGTCTACTGTGCCGTGCTGACTAAGCGTGTTAACACAGGGTTTATTTTCCAGTTTTCCGTCTCTCCAAAGGATGTGTGTGTTCGAGATCCTTAGCTGGCTTTTACAGCCCCGTGGGAAGGAAATGGGGTTGTGACATTTGTATTCTTAATCTGTCACCACATGGACAATGCAACCTCACCCACATTAAATTCAAAGAAAGTTTATCAGGTAAGCGCTTTTTAGGGTTCCGTACCCAAAGGGTAAAAACGGGACCCTATTACTGAGACTTCGCTGTCCGTCCGTCCGTCCGTCCGTCTGTCACCAGGCTGTATCTCAAGAACGGTGATAGCTAGAGAGTTGAAATTTTCACAGATGATGTATTTCTATTGCCGCTATAACAACAAATACTAAAAATAAAATAAAATAAATATTTAAGGGGGGCTCCCATACAACAAACATGATTTTTTTACCGTTTTTTGCTCGATACTAATAACGTTGCCTTATGTTGCATAGATAATGGTACGGAACCCTTCGTGCGCGAGTCCGACTCGCACTTGACCAATTTTTTAACTTTACCTACAAAATCAAAGTAGATGCCTACTTTTAAGGCGCATGTGTTTAGATCTGTTAATAGTTGAAGGAAGTCATCTAGCACTAATAGAGTTTCTATGAAATATAAATATTTAACTAGCTGCTGCCCCCGTCTCCGTACGCGTGGAATTTAGAAAATATTCCCCTTGTTTGCAACATTTTTCCCTTATGCTTCGCTCCTATTGGTCGTAGCGTGATGTTAGCCTGTAGCATTCCTCGATAAAAGTACTATCCAACACTGAATTTTTTTTTCTAATTGCTCCAGTGGTTGATGAGATTAGCGCGTTAAATCAAACAAACAAAAAAACAAACTCTTCAGCTTTATAACATTAAAGTACAGCTAGCTATATTAAATTCAAGAATCATATATCATCGCTCAAAATGCGTCCACATCTATATGCGGCTCGTTCTACGTTGTGTGAATTCCACAATTCATACAAGGAAGCAAATTCATCGATATTTGATTGCAAAATAAAAGAATAAAAGAATATTTCCATTGAAAGTATTATTTCCAGAGCTTACAGAAACCATCGGGGATATCACATTCATTATAGAAATGCACCTGGTATTATTTTAAAAGGATTCACTTTTTTACGTGAGGATAAAGACTCAATAGCAATTAGTAAGATTGGATATTGTCAATCGTTTTTAGGGTTCCGTACCCAAAGGGTAAAAACGGAAACCCTATTACTGAGACTTCGCTGTCCGTCCGTCCGTCCGTCCGTCCGTCCGTCCGTCCGTCTGTCACCAGGCTGTATCTCAAGAACGGTGATAGCTAGAGAGTTGAAATTTTCACAGATGATGTATTTCTATTGCCGCTATAACAACAAATACTAAAAATAAAATAAAATAAATATTTAAGGGGGGCTCCCATACAAAAAACTGATTTTTTTTACCGTTTCTTGCTCGATACTAATAACGTTGCCTTATGTTGCATAGATAATGGTACGGAACCCTTCGTGCGCGAGTCCCACTCGCACTTGACCAATTTTTATAATTCGATGTTTATTGTTGAACTAGCTGTTGCCCGCAACCTCGTACTTATTTTAGGAAGTAAAAAAATTAACAATTTATACAAAAAACCATCCTCGAAAACAGTGTCTATTTAAAATAAATAAATATTCATGGACATTTCACACAACGTCCTCTGGTCCCAAGCTAAGTTTATTAAGCTTGTGTTATGGGTACCAGAACACGGATATAATACATAAACTACTTTTCTTTTGTAAATACATACTTATAATACAAAGAAAACACCCAGACGTAGTACAAACATTTGTATGACATTTATGGATATCACACAAATGATTGTCCCAAGCGGGAATCGAACCCGCGACCTTGTGAACGGCAGTCCAGTACATGAACCACTACGCCACGAACCCGTCAAATTTTAAAAAATCCTGCATCAAAATCGCTTCCGTAGTTTTGAAGTGACATATAATTTATGGTGTACTCTGTCTCTCTCTCTCTCTGTCCAGCCCATTTACGTCCCACTGCTGGGCACGGGCCTCCTCCACTTTGGGAGGGACCATGGTCCACTGTGCCGCGCTGACCAGGCATGTTGGCACAGGGTTTAGTTTCGAGGTTTCCGTCTCTCACAGTAGACGTTAACTGCTAGTCCCTTAGCTGGCTCTTACAGCACCCTGGAAAAGAAATGGTGGTGACACTTGTATTCTTAATCTGTCACCACACGGAGAGGTATGGTGTACAATAAACTGTAATAGTATTCTATTCTCATCTACCTATAAATTTTTACTTTTTATAAAACAAAGTCGTTATTTTTGTATGTACATCCCGAGCTTATAGGTATCTTCAAAACTTCGCAACGGATTTTAATGTATTTTTTTTAAATGATAGAGGGGTTCAAAAAGATGGCTTTTTTAAATAATTTGTGAAAGTTCGGTCCTAAAACGCGTACGAAGTTGCGGGTGAGAGCTATATTTTATATTTCTAAAATTTTTCATAACATAAATACCAAATGAAATAATTTACAGATACAGCAAATGTGATAACGAATGTTAATTCAAAATAAAGACAAAATAAATTAAACAAATAGCAGATACATTTTCTGGCAAGCTGTATAACACGGTAATCCGTTGCGAAAATGGCGCTATGGGAAGTTTTATTAATTGCAGAATACATGTTGGGCTTTTAGCTGAGATTAGCACAGTTATTCGAACAGCAAACACTCCCATCAACGCGAATGTACAAGTAAGAGATAAGAAAAATAAAACTTGTATTGGAAAAAGTGTGCAACTTTTAAATAAAGTGAAGTAACTACGAGTTTATAGTTTTCTATTTTTAACACGCTTTTTAAATAGTTTTGTTCGTATTTAAGTATTTATTTATTAATTCAAGTATTTAATGGAATCTCAACAGAATTTTTACCTCTTTCCTAAATGTCGTGTTAATCTAAAATGGGAAAGAAGGAGGAAGGAATTTTCAAAACTTAAATGCATTAATATATAATTCATTTAAAAAAATCTCTCAGGGTCTCGGGAATAAATTTAAACGTGTTTTTTAGTTTTTAAACTTTGATAAATAAGTAACAGTAGACTATAGTTATTTATGGTAATCCAATGAATCCGTGTGGTGACAGATTAAGAATACAAGTGTCACCACCCCATTTCCTTGATATGCCAGCCAGCTACCGGATATTATTAGCACTTAGCATCTACTGTGAGAGATGGACAACTCGAAACTAAACCCTATGTCATCATGCCTTATCATCGCGGTATAGTAGACCATAAACTCTCCCGGAGGAGGCCTGTGCCCAACAGTGGGACCTTAGCCTAGCCTAGAGCCTACATTATTTACAACTCAAAATTCTCGTAAACCAACTAGTGTCTTGTACAAAAAGACATAAAATCTTCATTAATTTCTGAAATAGAGGATAATGAGCAAAAATAATTCAATTATTACATTTGTTAATTAAAGTTTTATGCAGAAATGCACATGCAAAAAAGCCCTGCCTTCACACTCAAAAACTGAAGTGATCCCATTTGCAGTTGAAGCACATTAAATCAAATATAAGTGTTACTCTCAATGAAAACTGCGAATACTTCTGAATGAGTTATGCCCGACGTAAATTATTAGAATGTTATAACTTTCTGTCCATAGCACAAACTGTTGAAAGGAATTTTAATTTGCTTATTTAATTTTAGTTACAATTTAATATTTTAACAGGCTACCTGGCGACTAACGGAGTTTTTGGAACGGACCTCTAAAAATTTTATATCACGTTGTATCACTCAAATTTTAGAACTATTTATAAGCAAAGCCCTTTAATTAACTAGTGACAGTGTACATGTTCCCTTTGAACAGTGTACCTGGGTTTAATAATGCACTTAGAATAAAACATCTCTTTCTTTAACAGCACCCTATGGAGGATATGGGGTAGTGACACTTGTATTCCTAATCCGTCACCACACGGACATATATAGATACAGAACATATTACACAAATCTTTAATAGCAGAAACATCAATTGGAAACATTCGATATATAATCCAATCACATCAAATATATGCATTTCCCGCTTGCCTAGCAATACATTCCCCAAGAGAGAGTCTAGATACATAACTATTGTAACTGACGTTATTTCAAATGAGGCTTGCTTAAGACCATTTTATTCTGGGTTACATTTAAATAGAAATTCTAAATATAATCGTGTTTTTATATGTATAGTTTTATAGAAAATAACTTTTATAAGTACTTGTTTTGTTTGTTTTCTAATGGAGAATCCCTGTGGAAATTGGAATAATCGGACACACCCTGGTATGTGACTGGTGGAATTTCTTTATTTATTGACTGACGACACTACTTAACCCTATTTTTTTAAATTCAATTTTATGAATAGTACGTGGAATTGACTCATTTTTGTCAATAAATCTCTACATTCATTAAATTATCACATTTATGAACAAAAATGGCTTTTGCTATCCACCATTTAGCAATGATTTATTACTAAACAATGAAGTTACTGACAATTAATTGGCATTGTTCATAATTTTTGACCTGCTGTTTTAATATTTTTTTTTTGAAAATATAGACTATTTTAAGCAACTAATTTCAATATTATGAAATATTCAATATACAGAATTTTTTAAGAATACCTAATATTATTATTTTAAATGTTGTGACGTCAAATAGAGATCATTTGCTTTTTTGGAAAATTAATCGTTAATATAGCGAATTTTCCGAAAAAAACTAATGGATCATGATCAGAAACTCTATTCCCCGAAATGGTTTTTGAATTAAGAGTTTAAAAAAAATATGAACATAGCCCATTTTAAATTAAAGTTTTATTCTGATTAAAGACGTAAACTGGAGAGACAAAATTATCAATTCAGCAGGATAAGTTTTATATCAAAGGGTATAATCAAGCTCTTAATTATTAACATCGGCAGTATAATAAACTTTTCACTTGTATTTACTATGATGACAGACAAATTTCAAATAATTTAATACAATAAGAGGATACCAAAATAGCTTCGTGCATTTTTCTACGTACGAAGTTTTCATTGTTTCTTTAGATTGAATGGCTAGAGCTCTAATTTTTAAGTATATGTTTTTTCAATATATGATCTAGGATCGCATAAACTCATAAACGCGATTGAAAAAAGTTTTCTCGATAGAACACGTAAATCAGAATTAAAATATATTTAGTAGATTTTGAGTAAACAAAAAAAATATCCCTAATTCTTCATTTTCTATACCTACTAGCTGTGATAATATGTACATGTCGACGATAATATTGATGTAGGCCCTTAATGTTGCTCTTTTCGTAACATAATAGTTGTTTAATTTGTTATTAATTTTAGGTCCCATTTACAAGTTGTGTGTTAAATCAGTGTGCTAAAAAATAGGATACAATTAGAGCAACATAGATATTCTGAGATATGAATGATAGAGAAAATAAACCTTCAGGCCACGAGCTGAAACTCAGATGCTGTTCTGATTGGTTTCCGTAAACCAGGAGAATGTATATATTGTCTTTAATTAATCTAAAATCTTTTGTACATGGCAAAGTGAATAAGTCGTCAAGATTGTTAGATGCAAGTTGCACACGACCTTTCCTAAAAGGCTTCAGGGGCAGACGCTTATGTCCAGCAGTGGATAGATAATTCTGATGGAAGAATTGTTAACCCACAAAATACATACATTAGGTAATTAAAAAATTATTCCCTTAGATTTCTATTCAGAGACCACACACTGTTCATTTCCTTGGCGAACGACATATATTCATTCCATTCCAGACTTAGAAGACAGTGTAAATGTGTATGTACGAGTATGTACGTGTCAATTTTATCTGTACCAATACACTGGAGAATACACTAGTGTGATTTTCCACCCATTTTATTTTTATTACATTTAAATAAACAGAAATCTTTTGATATATATTATGGAGCGCTATTCAATGAAATACTAAGGCGTAAGCCTGCGTTTTATTGCAAGTGTGTAGCAAGCGCTACGGTTGGCGTAGCAAACTGCTACGGAATTATATAATTTTTGTTGTAGTTCGACGAATAAAAATTGTATTGTTATATTCTTAGTTCCTTTGAGCCACTCATGACCAAAAGGCTAAATAAAAACTAAACTTAAGGGCCTACATCAATATTATCGTCGAGATGTGCCTATTATCACAGCTAGTAGGTATAGAAAATGAAGAATTAGGGATATTTTTTTGTTTACTCAAAATCTACTAAATATATTTTAATTCCGGTTTAGGTGTTTCTATATATAATAGTTACTTATGTTTTGTAAGTTATTTCATTAGTTAATATGCGATAATAGACCGACAAATGAAAAAAAAAAATTAGAGAGGTTGTTTCGCTAAGATTTTCTATCGAGAAAACTTTTTTCAATCGCGTTTCTGAGTTTATGCAATCCTAGATTATAATATATATTGAAAAAACATATACTTAAAAATTAGAGCTCTAGCCATTTAATCTAAAGAAAAAATGAAAACTTCGTACGTAGAAAAATGCACGAAGCTATTTTGGCATCCTCTTAATTTAAAGTAAACCAACAAGATGTAGTTACATTTATTTAATACACTATACATCTAGACTAATATTATAAAGCTGAAGAGTTTTGTTTGTTTAAACGCGCTAATCTCAGGAACTTCTGGTCCGATTTGAAAAATTATTTCAGTGTTGCAGTAATGAAAAATATTAGCAAAAACAGGAAAAAAAATCTAAATTCCATGTGAACGAAGTGGCGGGCAACAGCTAGTATTTCATATTAATTTAAATCACTGTTCTGTTTTTTCTCTTTTTTCATAAAGTGGTCTCGTGATTTTAATGAATTACTTTATCAATATCCTTGGTTAAGCTTAACTTCTTCGTCTTCTTCAGCCCATTTACGTCCCACTGTTGGGCACGGGCCTCCTCCACTTTGGAAGGGATTATGGTCTACTATGCCGCGGTGACCAGGCGTGTTGGCACAGGGTTTATTTTCGAGTTTTCCGTCTCTCACAGAAGATGTTATCTGTGTGCAATATCCCTCAGCTGACTTTTACAGCACCCTTGGGAGGAGATGGGGTGGTGACACTTGTATTCTTAATCCGTCTCCACACGGACAGCTTAACTACCTAAGTACAATTAATACCACCATGTACCTACAATGCTAAAAATATTTTTTTTATTAAATGTCATTCTTGTAGAGTACAGACAAGTAAATAAACCGCAAAATAATAACAAAAGTTGGAGCTAAAGTGTCGTTTTTATTGTAAAGCTTTTGCGGGGTAAGTACCAACATTCCAAAAGCAAACAAGAAAATTCCATTACGTAAGTCACCCGCGAACCACACCAAAGTGACGAATGATACTCATTTACTCCACTAAATCTAATCGACTATTCGTTTTAATTTACTCGTTAATACCGCAATATACTATCTTTAAAGAACAAGTTCGGCAAAGTTACTACAAATATGTAGTTAAACACAATTGTTGTTAAAATTTTAAAATGTTTTTTTATAACAAGCTCAGAGTGAAGGCTGCTTCCAATCACGTCGGGGTCACCACTGTGGTGGAGCGTTGGTGATCAGGCTAGGTGATCAGCACTTTTCCACTTATGCTAGGGAATCAAAATTCACAGGTTACTTCCTGTTGCCCTCGGGGCTGAAATTTGGCATAGACCAGGTCTACATAGTGCTGATATAGGTGAAAATGTAAAAACTTGTAATTTGTCATCACATCACAAGAAAATAGTGTTTATACTAATACCAACTGAAATGTAGGCGATTCCCTATATTTCAACTACAAAAATAAGTTGGTGAGTTGGTGTAAGTTTAATTAACTGATTATTTGAATGTAGTTATTTATATTTTTCGGTCTAGATACGGAACCCTGTGTGTGCGAGTTTACCTCGCTCTTTACAAGTCCTAATGCAGTATGACATGTTCGTAATCCATTTGCAAGGATTTTGTACCTACGTGTGTTTCCTAACTCTAGGTACTCTATGTACATGCAATATCACAGTAGGCAGCTTTATGAAGTATTTACAAAGATAGTGCTCCTCATCATGTAGGATTGATTATAATGCCTGTAGGTGGATTTGTACTGACTTGTACTTTTTATATTAACTGGTGCTATTGTTGGAAATACAAAAATCATTCGAAGTCTATGTGCACTTACTCTGTGTAAGTTAATTCAATATATGGTACACTACTCTACGGCCTTGCGTGTTCACCGTAATAGACAAAATGTAGTCTCCTTCTGATATTTAAATAAATGATCACAAATGTGATCTTTAAACAAAAACTGCGTTTCATTTCTTATAAATGGACCCCATATTCTAACAGGTATCACAATAGTACCGATTATAACGCGCACAACTAAGCTTATCTAACAAATGAAAACGAATAATGGTGTATTCTGATTGATTGCCTAATTCGTTGTGCTCACAGTTTTTTTTAAAAGGATGTATACTTGACATTGCCGAATTGTATTAATAACACTATCAATTTTTAGTTGTGCAAGTAGGAATGGTACCATTGTGTTTTACCTGCATTTGTAGCATATGTTAATGAAAGCTGTAAGTCAACCTGTGATAACTAGTAAAACTGGTACTAATTGGTACATTATACAAACAGGAGGCCAAGTCTGCTAATTCTGCTATTACAATCATATTACAATGTTGTTATAATGGTCATGCCATTTTGGCGTCATTATGACAAAAAAGTAATAGTAGTCTACCAAATTTGATAACATTCCGCCATTATGGCATCATTATGGTGTCATAATGACACCAAACTAGATTTGTTTTTGTCACAGATGATGCCACTATGGCGCCATAATGGTGGCATTGAGCTGTCATTGTGACAACATTGTATTAGCAGACTTGGGGCCCAGGTCATTGCTAGGTCGTATGAACCATAGACAGAGTGTTAGTTGCCAGGTTTAACCGTATTTACAAATGAAAAAAAGTTAGCATCAAAAGAGTTAAAAAGTAGAGCAATTAACTTAACTTAACTTAATATAACTAAATTGATTTGTACACTAGGTACCTCATTCATAATTAGCGTAATAACAGTCTAAAATGTCACATTCAAGACGGTAATATCCATTTAAGAAGACCAACAATTAGTTAAAGTGTCCCAGATTAAAATGTCCCGCATCAAAGAAAAAGATATGAGATATCTTTCTTTTTATTCGCTAGAAATGTTTTAGAGCTTCTGGGCTATGTTTAAGAGGGCCGACGTAATTATGATAATGAGTTGCGCGCCAAAATGAAATGAGAAATGCAAGAAAAATGTCAGAGAAAACAATAACCTTTGCATCAAGCCCTGTTAAATATAATTTCACTGAAAGCAAAGAAGAAAGGCCTTTGCAAATTATTTCCTTCTCTTTTTAAAAATATTAAGACACTTATTTTACTAAAAAAATATCTAGTTTTCTAACAAATGTTTGAAAAGCAACTTTATAAGGATTTACAAAATATTACAAATGCATGGTTCAAGAAAAAAAAACTCTTAGAACGGTGTCCCATTCGAATTTAGAATACGAATCCTTATTGATCGACTACCTACGCCTGTAGAAAAGGATAGCGAATCCTTCTTTATATGTTAGAAAAAGATGGACATATTTCTTTCAGTGCAACCTTTTCCCAAAGAAAGTATCTGATGCTAAAAGTAGCTGATAATTATAACTGGATTTCAGTCCCTCTGGAATTTTAAAATTTATAATTGTAATAACTCTAAAACCTATGTTGTTATATTATTCAGGCATAAGTATAGATGTTTTTATGAAAATATAAATTTACCAAAGACATTCAGGTGGTGGGTTGACGTTTAAAATTTAGGACAAGTAACTAGCCTGGCTAAATCGTACTTCATAGAAAAATTACGTTTCATGTAATATTGCCTGTATCTTAGACACACATAGACACATTTCCACGCACATATAGATATGTATATACGCAAACACTACATCTGGTATCTGTGAAAATTACATCATTTTTTTGAAAAAGTCTATTTCTATTTTCATAAAAATCCCTAAGAATCTACGAAGCTCTAGTAATATTCATGTCGGCTACAACAAAATATATTTCAATTTAATCTTGCAAACTGATGTTCCTCATTATAATCCCTTGTTCACTAAAAGCAACGATTAACAATCTCGTAACATCTGCCTCGTAACACAAATAATATTTCATCTCGTAATTATTTATAAATGCATAAAAATTATTAAATCGTCCTCACACTCGCTACTTAAGATTAATTTGCATATTTGAAACATGGTTATTACATTGTGGTTTACATTTTCAGAATTAATAAAGATACCAGTTTAAACCACGGTTTTAATTGCGTTCACACATTATTAGATTATTACGACACGACGGACGAAAGTAAACTTGTTTGCTAGCTTAGAGGTATAAAAATCTTGAGTAATTTCCAAAATAATATGATACTACTAATTACATTAATTGTGAGTAAATTATGTATTCTAATAATTACTTACCGCTTGTGACTTGAAGAGTAGTTGCGAAGAGACATAGCAGCGACAGCGACAGGCATCCGAGCGAGTTGAGCCAATATGCCGCGGCCATACTGTACCCTAATAAAAACAAATATTAATTAATATCGACACTGGAAAGGCAAAAATTACCAAGCGCCAGTTTGGGCGATATTGAGTTATATATATCATTGAAATCAGAAAAAAATCTGCATCGATTGATCCTGCCCTCGTTCCGCTAGGATGACTTTAGTTGTCGCTTGGTAATTAAAAAAAAGTCACATTTTCACTGATTTCAGCGACTAAGTGACAAAAATTTTACCAATTTATGAATATCTTTCATTTGGTAGGGTATACGAATGTAACTTTTTACACTTAGTAATTTCTGTTTTGACTCAAATTAACGTGTTTATACTTTAAGTATTACTGTCTACGGTATGAATATTGCTTATGAAGTTTTACCTGATTATTTTTATTATTATTCACCATTAAAGACTTTTTACCTTACCGTAATTATGTAATTATTTTCATTTAGTATTTTGTTTGTCCTGTCTAAAATGAATATAATTTTGTCGTTTAGTAATATTTTACCTGCCGTTTTGTACTCTAAATTGTGGGAACTTGGTCCTAATTTTATTTATTTAAACAGGTATCTTAGCACTAATACACTACAATATTTGTTTAATTGGCACACACAAGTAAAACTGATAATAAAAAGAAGTGTGTCACGACCAGAACCCTAGCTAAGTTAAATAAATAACTTGTGTTAAGGGTCGCAATTTCATTGTTTTATAATAAGTATACTGTAAGTATGTTGTTTTGTTTTTTTTTTTATCATTTTATAAGTAACTAGCTGGCCCGGCAAACGTAACTTTGCCATACCAAAAAAAAGTTAAAAAAAAAATTTACTATAAACCTCACGCAGCGCGAGACCTTTCCTTGTCACGAATGCAAAACCGTGGAAATCGGTTCGTGCGTTCTGGAGTTATAGCGTCAGGAAGGAAAATCCGACTTATTTTTATATAGTAGATTATGTGTTTTATGGTTATAATGTTCCTTGAAAAGAATTTTTGGAAAAAAACTATTATGTATTAGTTTGTAGTTCTGTTTTGAATTCATAGAGACAATATTATTATAAGACTGATAAAAAAGACTGATTTCAAAAATTTTTGAAATAAATATTGTTACGTGCTAGGGTTCGAAGGATTTGGAGAGAAAGACCTGCTGACTCTTTTGAAGACTTTATTCACTAGCACTAGTTACACACTAAGCACTAGGTCCAAACACTAAGCACTAGGTCCAAACACTAAGCACTAACAATGTCCTAGATCGTAGCCAAGTTGTAGGTTTCACTGGTATCACTCTTGATCACTTGTTTTCGCTCTCGAAGTCGCCTCTATCGTAGCTCGAACTGAACTGCCCGGGCTCGCCTCCCTGCCGCTATTTATATGCGCCGAGACGAGTTCCAGACCATTCCAGAATGTTCCCGACTGTGCGCGAACGTGATCGCCCGGAACGAATGTTTCTGGAAACTTCGGTAGTTCCTCTAACGCCATCTAGTATCTAATAGGGGTTTCACTCTGTTCGGTTCTTTAATTGGTTTTACTAGTTGCTGCTAGATGGCGCTAGCTCCTTTGTGTTTTGTGTGTTCGTAACACTACTCCCCTCTTAGAGATGCTCGTCCCGAGCATCGTTGTTACTACCATGGTAGCGCGCCAGACGGTCTATGTGTACCACTTTGAATGTCCCTCTTGGTTGCTTTTGAATCCTATAGGTCACATCATTCAGTCGGGTAACCACTTTGTATGGACCGTCCCACTGGTTCTGCAACTTTGGAGATTTCCCTTTCCGGCGAGTTGGGTTATGCAGCCACACCAGTGACCCTTCCTCGAAGCCGCTCGTGTTCGATTTCCGGTCGTATCTGGTTTTCATGTTCTCACTTGACTGTAACCCATTTTCCCGAACCAAGGCGTGTATATAGCGCATCTTTTCCCTTAAATCGCAGACATAGTCTTGTACAGTCTTTGGTTCCTCCGGTGACCCTCCTGTCAATAGGTCTACTGGTATTCGTAGTTCTCTACCGAAATTGACATACGCCGGGGTAGCTTTTATGCTCTCATGCTCGGCGGTTCGGTAAGACAGAAGGAAGAGTGGTATATACTTGTCCCAATCCTTTTGTTTGTCATCTACCAATTTCGCCAAATGCCTCTCAAGGGTCTGGTTAAATCTCTCAACCATTCCATCAGACTGCGGATGGTACGCGGTGGTCCTCGTCTTATGCATGCCCAAAATTCTGCACACTTCCTGGAACACCTGCGATTCGAAGTTCCTGCCCTGATCAGAATGGATTTCCAGAGGCACACCAAAGCGACATATAACTTCTTCGACTAACTTAGAAGCGACTGTTGTGGCTTCTTGGTTTGGTATGGCGAACACTTCGGGCCATTTGGTGAAGTAGTCAATGACGACCATAAAATACTTGTTTCCCGAATCCGTTACAGGAAATGGCCCCGCTACGTCAACTGCAATTCGTTCCCACGGTGCACCGACGTTATACAACCGCAGGTTCCCACGGCTCCTTGTCTGTGGTCCTTTCACAGCAGCGCAAGTAGTACATTTGCGGCACCAATCCTGTACATCATCTCGACAATGCAACCAGTAGAATCGTTCTCGCACTTTTGTTAACGTCCTCTTGACACCTAGATGACCTCCTGATACGCCATCATGTATTTCACGAAGAACATCTGGTACTCTCGTTCTTGGGACAATTATCTGAAGATGGAACTCTCTGCCGTTAGTCTTCTCCCATTTCCGGTAGAGTATTCCGTTTTGGAGTATCAGACTGTCCCATTGCGCCCAGTACGCCTTAGTGACAGCGCCAGTGGGTGCAACCTCACTCCATATTGGTTTTACGTCACCCCGTTTCTTCCATGTGATGATGTGCCGAAGGTCGTCATCTTTTTCTTGAGCCTCCCTCATAGCATCATTCTCCCAGAGACTCAAAGGATCTGTTCTCGTTAGTTTTAATGTTTCTTCATTGCATTCCTGCTTAACACAATGTTTGCAGTCCTCCGAACACGGCCTTCGTGAGAGTGCGTCGGCATTCCCATGTGTCTTTCCGCTGCGGTGTTCCGTCTTGAAGTCATACTCCTGGAGCTGTTCAATCCATCGAGCTACTTGACCTTCTGGGTTCTTGAATTGCAGTAGCCACTTTAAGGCTGCGTGGTCAGTTCGTAGTAAAAACTGTCTGCCGATGAGATATTTGTTGAAATGTTGTAGCGTCTTTACAACAGCCAAGAGTTCTCGTCTTGTCACACAGTAGTTTCTCTCTGGCTTGGATAAAGATTTGCTGAAATATGCAATAACAACTTCTCTTTCACCCTGTTTTTGAGATAACACCCCTCCAATGGCCGTGTTGCTTGCATCCGTGTCAACTATAAACTGACCTTCAGTTTGTGGATACCCCAGGATTGGTGTTTCACACAGATGTTTCTTCAGTTTCTGAAAAGAATCTTCACAAGTCTCATCCCAACTAAATTGTCGTTTATCTTCTGTCAGCCGATGTAATGGCTTGGCTATCTCTGCGAATCCCTTAACAAAACGCCTGTAGTATGAGCATAGGCCGAGGAATGCCCGCACTTCGGATTTGTCCTTAGGGGTAGGCCATTTTTGAACTGCTTTCAGTTTCTCCGGGTCTGTCTGGATTCCATCACTGGAGATAATATGGCCGAGATAGTTGACCTTGCTCTTGAATAAATGACACTTTTCCGGGTTCAACTTTAATTTGGCTCCCTCTATTTTTGGCGAAAACTCGCTCCAAGTTTCGCAAATGGTCCTCGAAGTCGCGTCCGACAATAATGACGTCATCCAAGTATACTAAGCAAGCCTCTCCAACTAAGCCTGCCAGTACACATTCCATGAGTCGCTCAAATGTGGCAGGTGCGTTGCACAATCCGAAGGGCATGACGTTAAATTGCCATAAACCTTTACCGGTCGAGAAAGCTGTCTTCTCCTTGTCTTTTGGGTGAATTTCCACCTGCCAGTAGCCAGATTTCAAGTCTAGGGTCGAGAACCATTTCATGCCACTCAGGGTATCTAAAGTGTCGTCGATTCGAGGTAACGGGTAACTGTCCTTCTTAGTCACATCATTGAGACGCCTATAGTCCACACAAAATCTCGTGCTACCATCTTTCTTCTTCACTAATACAACGGGTGAGCACCACGGACTTGTAGACGGTTCAATAATCTTATTCCTTCTCATGTCCTCCAAAAGGCCTTCAACTTCTTTTTCCTTTGCAATTGGTATCCGTCTTGCTCGTTGACGAATTGGTCTCTCGCTTCCGGTATCTATCCTGTGCTGAACCATTGACGTTCTTCCAAGGTCCCCTTCTTGACTGGAGAAGATATTCGCGTAGCGCTGCAAAAACTTCTTAGCTTTCATGCTCTGCGAATAAGTCAGATTACTCTTACAGTCATCGAGTAGCTTAGTCACTAAATCGTAGTTATTGCTGTTTGCTGAGTCTGCGCCTGTCATCGAACTACACTTTTTCATCCAGACAACTTCCTCGCACTTTCCGATGACGTCACCTTTGTTCAAGCAGATCTCGCGATCACCAAGATTCAAAACCCTGACCACAGCGTTACTGCTTCCACTAACAAGGGTTCTCGCCGTCATCAGTTTTTGTGACGATGTCTTGGTAGGTGTGTCTTCGATCAACACGCATCTGTTTGATTTTTTCTTTCCAGCTGGCGGCAGTTTCACCAGTACCTGAGCTTCCGCTCGTCCGGGTATGATGATTTTCTTTACACATGCGACTTTCCCGCAGGCGCCTCCAAGAATGAAGATTTCTTCTTCACCACACTTGAAAACTCCGTCAGCGACATTAATTCTGCAGTTGTGTTTCTTCATGAAATCCAAACCCAAGATGCAATCATCCACAATCTCAGCCACGATTACGTTATGAGAGTATGAGGACCCCCCTACATACATCGTAACTGACGTTTCTCCAAGGACGGGTATTGGCTGACCGGAGGCAGTAAGAAGCCGACAGTTAATTCTCCTCTTGTGTCCCGTTGCGGTTTTTACCAGACTTGGGTTCACTATTGTTCTAGAGGCTCCTGTGTCCAGAGTCATTTTGCAATCCGTCCCGTTAATAGTCCCCTGAATCGCAAGACTATTCCCGCTGCATGCCTGGGAGATAACAGTTATCGGGGCTCCCTCCGCGTCAGCCAGCACTCGCCCCTTAGTCCTGGCTTTTATTCGTTTCCCTGATCCCGGGCAAGGGACAAAGCCCCCTGCTTCTTCAGAACCTCTATTTGTTCCTCGATCCTTTTCATCCTTTCCATCTGGGTTTCCTTCTGCGGGCAGTTGAGCTGAAGATGGCCCCTCTCGCCGCACTTGTAGCACATGGCTCCAGAACTTTTCTTCGTAGGGGCCTTAACCTCCTTGACTTCCTCAGAGACCTCGCGGATCTTATGGGTATGCCGTATGTCATAACGAACAGCTTCGACCTCCAAAGCATGCGCCAATGCTTCCTTTAGCGAGGTATGGTGACGAAGCCTCACTGCAGCTCTGACCTCCAGGTCTTTGATTCCGTCGACAAATGCTTGAACAATATTCGTGTCGACCATCTTGGTGTCGGCTCCTGGGTGTGCCTTCCTGACGAGTTTTTCAATTTCCAACGCCCATTGTTGTAGTCCTTCCCCTGAGCGTTGGACTCTGTCACGCAGTTGGGCACGGAACACGTGCTCCAGGTGTCGCTCCCCGTATCTGGATTCAAGTGCCTCCATCAGGTCTTGGAACCCATTTCCTGTATGTGGCAGTGCTTCCAGGACCGACAAAGCTTGCCCTCTGAGCGCAACAGTGAGAGCGGTCAAGCATTGTTCTTCCGTCCATCCGTTGGCAGTAGCAACCGTCTGGAATTGCTGACGATAAGCGTTCCAGGAAGTAGTGCCGTCGTATGGCGGAACTTTCACTCTTGGTCCTTGTGCCACTCCGATAGTTCTACTAGAGATCGCAACTCCCGTGGTTTCAAGGCTCACTACTTTCTTCTGTAGTTCAATGAGGCCGGTTTTCACATTTTCGACATCCAATCCTAACCCGGTAACTCGTTCTTCCACTACGTCGACATCTTTTCGAAGCTTAATCACCGTGTTACTAACATCATTTATAGCACAAAGCACTTTTTCTTGGAGGTCTTTTTGTTGCTCTTGTGATTCTTGCAAAGCGGCGAGCTTGCGTTCTTGTGACTCTTGCAAAGCGCCGAGCTTGCGTTCTTGTGACTCTTGCAAAGCGCCGAGCTTGCGTTCTTGTGACTCTTGCAAAGCGCCGAGCTTGCGTTCTATCAGTTCAATTAAACTTCCTAATTGAAGTGCTACTTGAGGAACTGACACTACGGTGCTGCTGGTGGGCGTGGCTTGTCTAGTGGGCGTGGCCTGTGTGGTGGGCGTGGCAAGGTGGGCGGAGCCAGTGGGCGGAGCTTGTCTAGTGGGTGTGGCCGGTGTGGTGGGCGTGGCAAGGTGGGCGGAGCCTGTGGGCGTGGCTTGAGTCTGAGTAGGCGGAG
This sequence comes from Orgyia antiqua, assembly GCA_916999025.1. Taxonomy (NCBI): domain Eukaryota; kingdom Metazoa; phylum Arthropoda; class Insecta; order Lepidoptera; family Erebidae; genus Orgyia; species Orgyia antiqua. The sequence continues at coordinate 3,000,569 of OU779867.1, forward strand.
CCTGGGCCTGGGTGGGCGGGGCCCGATGGGCGTGGTCGGTGGGCGTGGCATGGTGGGCGTGGCCAGTGGGCGGGTCTAGAGGGGCGTGGTCGGTGGGCGGGGCCTGGTGGGTGGGGCCAGTGGGCGGGGCTTGGTCCACAGCGGGCGTGGCCTCCGCAGCTCGTTGTGCCCTTGTCCTGACGCCCTCGAAGTCCTCTCTCGGAGTCAATGGCATCTCCAAATCCCACTTCTGACACCAGTTGTTACGTGCTAGGGTTCGAAGGATTTGGAGAGAAAGACCTGCTGACTCTTTTGAAGACTTTATTCACTAGCACTAGTTACACACTAAGCACTAGGTCCAAACACTAAGCACTAGGTCCAAACACTAAGCACTAACAATGTCCTAGATCGTAGCCAAGTTGTAGGTTTCATTGGTATCACTCTTGATCACTTGTTTTCGCTCTCGAAGTCGCCTCTATCGTAGCTCGAACTGAACTGCCCGGGCTCGCCTCCCTGCCGCTATTTATATGCGCCGAGACGAGTTCCAGACCATTCCAGAATGTTCCCGACTGTGCGCGAACGTGATCGCCCGGAACGAATGTTTCTGGAAACTTCGGTAGTTCCTCTAACGCCATCTAGTATCTAATAGGGGTTTCACTCTGTTCGGTTCTTTAATTGGTTTTACTAGTTGCTGCTAGATGGCGCTAGCTCCTTTGTGTTTTGTGTGTTCGTAACAATATCTTTAATAATTAAAATGCATATTTTATTTTACTTCATACTTACACTTTACAAATTAAGCTATCATAAGTAAATAAATATCTATAATACGATTTGAAAGATCAATAAAGATCAAGACAAAGTCAAAGATTAAAGTCGTTGATTTTGTGTACTGACACGTAAGTTCATTGTTACTTGGTCAAAAAAATCCTAAATGAACTGTATTTAATTTGTATTAAAACTAAAATTGCCTGGCAGAAAAGTGTTTCTGTTTTCTATTTAAATAATTTTACCTAAATGTTAAAATTGCATTACTTCTGAATGCTTCATTTTACTTTTGAACACAATCATAAAATAATGGGATTTAGCTAATTTTACTAATTAGTTTATTAAATTTCGTTGTCTGTTACTAACTTTTACCTGTTTGTGATTTTGATAAAATTATTACTAACCGACACTATTTCATAAACTATTGATAAATATCTTTTTTTTTAAATGTCAATTCATGAAGCATTAAAAGTTCAATTATAATTCGTTGGAATTATGTAGTTGTGAATTATTAAAAAAATTTCTATAAAAAATAAAACTTTAAACTGCTCTGGTGTAAAGTTGCCAATATGTCGCTTGGTCATTTTTGCCTTTCATGCGTCGATATAAACTCATCATGTATTCACCCAGAATAAAGTAATTTTTACGTCTTTAAAGACTTTAGACAATTATTTTAAACAAGGAAAGAATATTTTTTTGTTATTTTTATCAGCGCCATCAAGCGATTATTTGCGGAACAAAATAAGAGTACCACACGCTATTTCAAGAAAACGTCAGTTGAAGTTAGTGGTTTATCGCTAAATTACTAGATGGCGCTTGCTAACTTAAATGACAAAGTTTTGGATAAAGAATAGTATTCAACATATAACCGTCATTTACCAACAATCTTTACATAATGTATTAAATCGTTATTTAGATAATTCATATATGAATACACTTATATCTACGGGTACAAAATAAATACTTTATATCTAAGTACTAGGCGAAACTTCTTCCTATGATAAGCTTATGACGAACCGAAAAAATGCAGTTGGTATATCACCCCCTCTACTTCCGAGCTACACAGATAGAGATAAATATAAGAGTCAGCTACGGGCTATCATAATCAGGTAAACATAGTCTGTGAAACTAGAGACTATGAGAGACTAGAGGCCCAGATTTAAATAGAACCAATATAACTGACTGCCAAAAGCAAAGCGCACAGTAAACAACCAAAATTGAATGTTCTGTACAACGTGCGAATATTAATATCACCACCCCAACCCTTCCCATGGGTAAAATTTATGATGGGGCATTTTTCAACATAATTATGTGCGAGAAAAGGACTTTCAAAAACAAAATAACATATACAGGTAGGTTTAATTGGTTTTATTTTCCAATAGCATTATTTGTTGTTTTTTTTTATTTACGCTGTGTAATATTTAGATGAGGTTGTCCGTGTGGTGACGGATTAAGAATACAAGTATCACCCCCCTGTTCTTTCCCAGGGTGCTTTAAAAGCCAGCTAAGTCATATAGTACACAAATAACATCCACTGTGAGTGACGTAAAACTTAAAAATAAGCCCTGAGCCAACACGCCTAGTCAGCGCGGCGCAGTAGACCATAATCGCTTCCAAACTGAAGGAAGGCCCGTGCCTAACAAAGGGACATTAATGGACTGGAAAGAGAATATTTATCTACGGATATTTTACGTAATAATTTCCGCTCTAAAACTACAGCTAAGTTTGTGCTTAATACCTTTTTTTTTTACTTTTCTAAATATAATAAAAAGAAAACCCGCACATACACAGTATACACATCTTATTTCTTCAGAAAAATAGTTATTTTGGATGAAAATTGAATCCTCAAGAGCGATTGATTTAAACTTAATTTATTACCATATCGTCAGCATGTGTTTGCGACGTGGCCGTCCGCCCACTGCCAGTTTACCTGAAAAGGACACGACTTTGTTATAACATTTTTTACCTTTGATAAAAGCAGTAAAAATTTTGCGTCTTTACATATGTCTTTTAAAAGGCCTCATATTATCATCATATATTAACATAAGACTGAGCTATATAATATATACATAGATCAGACAGTATCAGAACAGATCAGGTAGTAAGTAGAGACCGTAGTGTTCCCTGGGCAAGAAAGAGGGGGCAAAAATGGAAAAAGAAGTAGGAAAGGAAGGTTCTTGAGTAGGGACTACGAAACGGAAGACGTAGATGGTAGGAACCGTCAAAAGTGAGCATTTTATGGAAAATGCCTTTACCCAGCAGCGAATGGAGAAAAGTTGACAGTTGAAAGTAATGTGTACCAGTCGGGCATTTTTGTATGTGAGATGGCCTTAATATCCACCAAAACATTAATGGTCTTATTCATAATGACCTGTCGGAGGCTTAAACGGAGATTTTATCGGAGTGATAATAAACGTTTTATCGTAAAAAGACTATTATGAATAACAAGTTTTTTGACAATTTTCGCGAACCAATTTTAACTAACTTTTAAACCTCCGGTAAGTCATTATGAATAAGACCATAAAAGTATATTTTTTGTGACATATTTTCTTAATTGTGAAGCCAATGAAAAGAACTAGGTCCTGTATATGTCTTTCATATGATATTAAACGAGTTTCTTAAATTAAACATGCCTAGTAAATTTTAATTAACGTCCAATGAATAAATTTCGTGGTAACCCTTTGATTTATTTTAAACGATCGTGCTCAAAAAATATTAATGGATTGTGAAGCGACTGATGTAATTATAAACTAAATAAAGCTTGTGACAATATAAATTAATATCCTTCGACTAAGTTGAGTTACTGTTGTTATAGGTAACAGTTTGAAAAAGACAAAATATTTGCAGATGGGTTTAGCCGAAATACCAACAACAATACCAAAAAAAAACGAGATATCTGTCTCCGTCAAATTCAGTGCTGTTTCTAGCCCAAAATAATTTTTTTAATAAATAATTAAATATTCATGGACATTTCACACAACGTCCTCTGGTCCCAAGCTAAGCTTATATTGCTTGTGTTATGGGTACCAGAATACGGATATAATACATATACTACTTTTCTTTTGTAAATACATACTTATAATACATAGTAAACACCCAGTACAAACATTTGTATGACAATTAAAAACATCACACAAATGATTGTCCTGACCGGGAATCGAACCCGAGACCTCATGATCGGCAGTCCGTTATATGAACCACTCCACCACGAGGCCCGTCAATAATAATATAATATTTACTTGTGTGATGTTTTTAATTGTCATACAAATGTTTGTACTGCGTCTGGGTGTTTACTATGTATTATAAGTATGTATTTACAAAAGAAAAGTAGTTTATGTATTATATCCGTATTCTGGTACCCATAACACAAGCATATAAGCTTAGCTTGGGACCAGAGGACGTTGTGTGAAATGTCCAAAAAAAAAAAAAAAAAAAAAAAAAAATTGGAATGCTTCACACTAAGTCCTCCGGTCCCAAAGTAAGCTTTCTATGCTTATGTTATGGATACCAGATAGGGTTACATTACATATATACTTCTTTGTTGTAAATACATACTTATAATACTTAGAAAACACCCAGACGCAGTACAAACATTTGTATGAAAATAAATATCACACAAATAATTGTACTGTGCGGGATCGAACTCGCCACCTCGTGAACGGCAGTCCGTTACATGAATCACTAAACTACTAGGCATGTCAAAAGAAATAAAATAAAAAGTTGGAAAGCCTCGCGGACACTTATTCAGTCTACGCCCACGCATTCTTATATGCAAGGTCATTTATATGAGAAAAATTACGTGCAAAAGTTAGTTACATAAATAAAAGTAGGTAAAATATACCTGACACATCTGTGTAATCAACAATCACCAGCTTTAACCGGAAAAGGAGAAAAAGGCGACCTTCCAAATTGGGTCAGCCAATAATGTGTAACGACCTCCTTTATTGAGTTTCATGCGACAGCGACCTCTAGCGGGACATGTTGAGGTACATAAAGTTATTTCCTACTCTCTTAACTTTATGTGAAGATAACTCTGTCTTATGTTCACATGAATATTAAACTTGTACAGAAAAGTTAAATATAAGAGGTAAGAACACGTTTAAGCAGATCATTAATAGATAAAATATTAACATAGTTAAAAAACAAAAATACATGCCTTTTAGTTGGTCCTAAAAATCCATAATTATCTAGTCATTAGAAAATTAACAAAATTAGACAAATCAGAACTATCCGACACGCTTCGAAGATTATCAAAACCATACCTAACCAAAGATGAAAGATGGTGACTTCTTTAAACGAGGTGATGAGTTTAATCCTCAGTCCTCATCTAGGACAGTCATCTATATCAGGGATGTTGCGAATATTCGCATCCGCATCCGCAAATGCGGAACTTCCGCATAGATTTTGACATCCGCATCTGCATTCGCATCCGCACTAATTGGTTGCGGATTTTCATGTGGATGCGAATATCATGCAAGTAACGACGAGAAGAAATGGGTGGGGCCTAGCAATTGGCGCGTGCCGGTCACACGAGACAATGACCAATGGGAGTAAAGAAATTGGTGACAAGATTCGACAAGTTTTCATCATCATTTTTGTTTCTTGTAATTCATTACGTGTTTGTTTGCGTTGTGGGCTACTTATCGTATAAACAGATATTTTAAATGTTGTGATACAGTGATCATTGTGTGTAGTTGTGTACCTTGTTATGAATTGCCATAGCTTACATACGTAATGATCTCCATTTTAAAAAACTAAAATAAAGTAAGATTATTACCGTAATTTATGTAGGTAAGCCACATAAGGATCAACTAATGGTGGACATTTTAACATTTTGTTTTTGCCTAAACATTTTACTCTCACACTTGTATCGGTATTAGTTATGAATTAATTGCTGTTAATGACATGGGTTTGACATCATTGAGTAATGCGCCCCTTAAAAATAACGACACGTGATCGTTACCTATCCTTTAGATTGTAAGATTTCATTTCAATAAGAATATTAATAAATAAGTTATCATTGTTTTAATCCTCACTAATTTATAATTGCGAAATTCAACTGATGGTGTAATAAAAAATTGGACGAACTCAAGTATTAATGTGTGTAACGCAATCATAGTACAATTTAAAAAATCTGAACAACGCCATCTATCGAGTGGTATAGTAAACTTATGTTTAAGGCTTAATTTCTAAATTTCACGCGTACGAAGTCGCGGGCAGCAGCTAGTTCTTCATAAATTGACTTTATTTACATAATATCTTAAACATCCGCATGCCCATCCGCGGATGTGAGCCTTCAAAACTCCGCATCCGCATCCGCGGATGTGAAAAAATCAGCATCCGCAACATCCCTAATCTATATCCATACATGTAACAAAAATGTAAAATGTCGCTGTCTGTAAATTGAAGATATTGAAAAATAAATGGATAGGGGGTCTTTATAGGCTTCATAGAAGCCACAACAATGGTTTATAGAATTTGTGTCTGTATGTCTTGCCGTCTGCCTGTCTGTATATTTGTACGCGCATCACGCCAAAACTACTGCATGAAATTGAATACCGTTTTCAGAGACATTTTGATAGAGATCTAACTTAAAGTATAGCCTATAATTTAATCTGTGACTAGCTGTTGCCCGCGACTCCGTCCGCGTGGAATTTAGAAAATTTTCCCCGTTTTTGCAACATTTTTCACTACTGCTTCGCTTCTACTGGTCGTAGCGTGATGTTATAGAAAGCCTAAAGCCTTCCTTAATAAATGCCCTATCTAACGCTGAAAGAATTTTTCAAATCGGCCCAGTTGTTCCTGAGATTAGCGCAATCAAACAAACTCTTCAGCTTTATAATATTATTATAGAATGTAACTATATCGTTTGGGAAAACCTGCTTTAAGTAATATACATCCGAAATTTCAGGCGAATGAAGACGAGGACAAAAGCTAGTTTGTGTAATATACACACATTTATACGTCTCTGTATTAGCTATAATATATTATAAGTATGTATTATGTATTACAAAAAGAAAAAAGGTATAAGTAGGTATGTGATTCCTAAAAATACCCTTAATCTATGCTTAACGCTTAGTTTCGGGCCGGAGGACGTTTTCTTTCGTATCGCTGTCCTGCTACGAAACTGGCACTTGCGTAAAAAGTACGAACTGAATATGCCATAACATTTTATGTGTTTATACATTACGACTTATCTTTTATGGATGAATAGATAATGTGCTCTATTGATAGGTTTTAAAAAAGGTATACCAACTAGTTATTATCAATATACTTACTTAACATTGAAGTGAATGCTATAAAGATATTTACTGGGGATAGATAATGTTATTTTTACAATAAAACTACCTGTGACTGTGACCCGCAGTTTTATTTACTAAAAAGGTCTTTTTAAACGTTATAAAAAATAGTCTACAAACCGTTTTTCGCGAAACTACTGCATACACAAAACTTCATGGGAACGACAATTATATGTAAACTTACGAAATTGACGAATACCTATCTATTGCGGACACACAAATATTAAGATGGTTGCATTGTCAAAATAAGGAATGAATAATATATTAGAGAGAGTTTTAAGTTTGTCAGTAATTATGGTCATGTTCTGCGACTCCATATTTATTCGCAGACTGCGAAGGAAGGAATTAAATCTAGAAAAAGTGGAATTCTATATAAGGATATGACAGTAAGTGGAATTAACATATAATATGACATCGAACAGAAGAGAAAGAAGGACATAGATTTTCTGTCCACACTAAAAAATGGGGAAATGGTAGGACAATGATGTAACTTCGTACGCGGGTAATTAGAAGTCAAATCTTAACAAATTATACAAACAAGTAATCCTCTTGAACTTCTTTATCATTTTTAAAAAGCCGCATAAAATTCAGATACGCAGTTTTAAAGATATAAGCACACATAAGGACATAATACAAAAATAACGAATTTGTTTCATAATAAGCAAAGACGTATCTTAGTTTAACACAAATAGTGAATATTTGAAATTAAACTTAGTTACTATTCTACAAAGATTTGAGTTAAAATGTAATTGGTAAATAGTTTTTATCCGGCCAGTGTCTTTTATTCTACAAAGATAAGGCTGTTTTATTCAAGAAACGTTTTATAATCTATGGTAATATAAGCATCCCGGTTAAATCGGTGTATAATCTACCTTTCTTCTGCCTTTAATATTGACTATCGTCCCTTTTACCTCATTATACGCTGCATAATAGGGGTTAGCAGATAGCAGCAAATAAAACGATTTATCTCTCAATCCGAACGTTCTTTTGCAAAGCCTTGTGACGATAAAAAGCGGCGAAACGTGTGTCATGACATCGAAAATCGTTCATTTATAAAAAAGAACGTAACCTATATATATTTTTGGTTCTTTTTCCTGGAGATTCTATATTAGTCTATTAACACCTTTTTTATCTTTTTAGCCAAATTTATGTCATAGTGTTTTAACCATTTCCATCATGGAATTTTTAGAATCAATTAAGAGCACATTATAATTTTTTGTTTAATTTTTGGAATATCAATAATATATTTTGGAATAAGTGAGCTGCATAACAGTAAATGGTGATGCACGCCAGTTCTATTACGTGAACTTTGCTTGTCACGCTGGATAAACCGCGTGACTAGATAAACAGCAACGGAAGATATCGTTCGTTACGCCAATTTGCAATGTATTTAAGATAAAATAAACTAAGAAAACAATTAAAAAACTAAAATAAATTTATAAAATAAAATATATAAAATTAAATTATAAAATTCAAAGATTCTCGTCTCTTATTCGTAGAAAACTATAATTCTACAGTTTCCGTTCTTGCCAATGCTCTTCATAATCCTCTACAACGTCGTTATTTTTGTATGTATGTCCTTATCTAAGCTTCAATAGTACGCAGCAGATTTTGATGCGGTTTTTTAGATAGAGTGGTTCAAGAGGATGGCTATTTTGTATAATTTTTTAGGGTTTTGTATCTAAATTACACGCGTACGATGTTGCAAGCATCAGATAGTCATTTATTAGATGTTTAACGCAAGACCTTATATTATTTGGTATGTTAAAAGATTACACAACGCAACGCTATTAATTAAACTTTGCATATAATTTTAATTACCATATTTTAATGAATCACTCCTATCTTCATTCTAATAATAAATTGAAAAGGGGTTCTGAAGCGTTAGCTGTCGTTAACAAAGTTAGAATTGATTACGTATGGATATCATACGACCGTTCTTTAATGTTGCCTTTAGCCTATGTATTCCTAATTTTTAGGGTTCCGTACCCAAAGGGTAAAAACGGGACCCTATTACTGAGACTTCGCTGTCCGTCCGTCCGTCCGTCCGTCCGTCCGTCCGTCCGTTTGTCACCAGGCTGTATCTCAAGAACGGTGATAGCTAGAGAGTTGAAACTTTCACAGATGATGTATTTCTATTGCCGCTATAACAACAAATACTAAAAATAAAATAAAATAAATATTTAAGGGGGGCTCCCATACAACAAACATGATTTTTTTACCGTTTCTTGCTCGATACTAATAACGTTGCCTTATGTTGCATAGATAATGGTACGGAACCCTTCGTGCGCGAGTCCGACTCGCACTTGACCCATTTTTATTAATAAACTAGCTGACACCCGCCGCTCCGTACGCGTGGAATTTTAGATGCCTATATATTTTGTCACCGTTTAAACCTTCCTTGAACATTCACGAATATTTCAACACCAAGATTGGCCCAACCATTCTCAAGTTTTAACGAGACTAATGAACAGCAATTGATTTTTTTATATATAAGAAGATTAATCTCTTAGACGTAAACTTGTATTTACTAACTCACTGGTACCGATTCTACGTGCACAACTAAAGTTAACTTTACTAAAAAAATGAAAATCAATAGTGTCATTATGTTTATTATTTGCTATTTCGTTGCACACATTTATATTAATTAAAATCGTTTGTCTATAATACATTGTGAGAAGAAATAAATAAATTTGTGAGAAGAAATAAATAAATTTGAAATTTGAAATTTGAAATTTGATTGTTTTTATAATAAAAAGTAGACGAACTCTATTACTCGTAGTTTAGTAGACATTGGATGCAGGCGGCACAGGACCGCGCGTTGTGGCGTAGAGAGGCTGATGGATGGATGGAGTAGACTAGTAATCAGGCTCAACTGAGCTAGACCGAAAATATACAAATAATTGAGTATTTTTCAAAAAAATGTTCAACTGACTTTATGTGCCTTTGAAATTTGAGCGTTATCCTCGATTTCTCAGGATATAACCATCAGCTCCTGACCTGGTGGTAATGGGACCAAACGGAAACCACTAGCTTTTAAAAAATAAAATATCAAATCACTTTGCCAAGTTAAAAGTTATGTGGTAACAAACATAAAAAAAATAATAAAAAAAACAACAAACATACAGACGAATTCAGAAGCTCCTCCTTTCTTGAAGTCGGTAAAAAATGGACAACTTCTGTTTAAATTAATCTTATGAGCAAAAGAATTTTTATGAGATTACTCGTTACATGCATACAAATACATAGCTTTTTTAGCTTTTTTAATATGGGGTCTTTGCTACGGGGCTTGCTAAGTTTAAAAGGCTCGTCTTGAATTTGTTGATATGTTAGGGTTTGTTGCTTATGATAGTTTTTATTTTAATTTCTCTCTTTTTGCCGCTGTCTTCTTCTTTTTTTGTTTGTTTAAATATGTATCTTAAATATTTATGTTATTTTTACTGTAAATATGTATGTTACTTGTGTTAAAATATGTACGTATATTAATATCTGTCATTAGTATTAATAGTTAAGCGTCACAATCAAGTGCAAGATGTGACACCTTAAAATGCTGTGCATTTGAGTTATAAAACACCTGTCAAGAGCGAGGTAAACTCGCACACTTAGGGTTTCGTACCTACTAGACATATAACCATAAGTAACTGCATTCAAATAATCATTTAATTAAACTCAAAACAACTCAACAACTTAATTTTGTAGTTGAAATATAGGGAATCGCCTACATTTCAGCTACTTCATAAGTTAGTATTAGTATAAACACTTTTTTACTTGTGATGTGATGACAAATTATAAGTTTTTGGATTATACCCTATAACAGCACCATATAGACTTGATCTATGCCAAATTTCAAGGCTCTAGGGCAACGGGAAGTAACCTGTGAATTTTGATTCCCTAGCATAAGTCGAAAAATTCTTAAAAATGGTCGTAATTCGGTTATATCTTTTAAATGCGTAGAGGTGAAAGGTTGACTGTATTTTTTGCAGCAAGGGACCACATAGATCAACATATCGTATGAGTTTCAAGTTGATACCTTCAGCCGTTGTGGAGTAAAAAAAGTTTGACAGACGGACAGACGGACAGACAGACACCGGAGTGATCCTATAAGGGTTTGTACGAAACCCTAATAACCTGTAAATGTTTAATGTAACAGTAATTGGTTTGTTCCAAATAAATAAATAAATATTACTGTAGATTTTTCAAATATTAAAAGGAAAAAAATCTTTCATGAAACGATTGCATTGAAATATCTATGAACGTTTTAGTTGAGCACAATATAGGTACGTACGGAGTTAGGGCTGTTATACTCTGATATAAATGACATTGGCGTGGCTAGGGTATAGGGGTATAAGGGTAGATGTGAAGGGTACACTTACAATCATTCGTCACACATGACATATTTTCTGGAATTTAGAGCAGAATACGTAGAGATTTTATTAGAACATATTTTTCTTGGTTCTAGATTAGACAAGTTAAAATGTTTTGTATCTCTCTCTCTCTCTCAAGGGATTATGGGTCTACTCTGTTCCGCGCTGACCAAGCTAGAGAGCTAAAAATTTCACAGTATAAGTATGTAACTGATGATGCTATAACAACAGTTACTCGTCAATGTTATTCTCCTACCCTTATCTCGTTATTTAGGACTAGCTGTTGCCCGCAACTCCGTCCACGTGGAATTTAGAAAATTTACCAGTTTTTGCAACTTTTTTACTTTTACTTTTTCTTTTTACTGCTTCGCTTCTACTTTTCGTAGCGTGATCTTAATAGCCTAACGCCTTCTTCGATAAATGCTCTATCTAACACTGAAATAATTTTTCAAATTGAACCAGTAGTTCCTGAGATTAGTGTGTTCAAACAAACAAAAAACAAACAAACAAACAAACTCTTTAGCTCTATAATCTTCTAATCTTCTAATATATAAAATTCACGTGTCACAGTGTTAGTTACCGTACTCCTCCGAAACGGCTTGACCGATTCTTCTCAAATTTTACATACATATTCAGTAAGTCTGAGAATCGGCCAACATCTATTTTTCAAACCTTTTTTTTTTAGTATGGCAAAACAACGTTTGCCGGGACAGCTAGTAATCTTATATATAAAAAAATTCACGTGTCACAGTGTTAGTTACCGTACTCCTCCGAAACGGCTTGACTGATTTTTATGAAATTTTACATGCGTATTCAGTAGGTCTGAGAATCAGCCAACATCTATATTTCAAACTTTTTTTTTTAGCCGGGTCAGCTAGTATTAGTAAAGATTTTTAGGGTTTACTATGATAAGCATAATATTATGAAAATAACGGTGCGGAAAAGGTTGGGTCCAAGGGTTGGACTAGTTTGGACTAGGTTGGACTAGTTTTTATTTATACATATTAAAGATACCTGTAGAACATAAGTCATAATTATAATATATATTATTCGGTAGACGGGCTTCGTGGTCTAGTGGTTGATGTATCGGACTGCCGTTCACGAGGTCGCGGGTTCGATTCCCGCTCGGGACAATCATTTGTGTGATGTTTATAAATGTCATACAAATGTTTGTACTGCGTCTGGGTGTGTTCTATGTATTTTATGTATGTATTTACAAAAGAAATGTATTATCTATTATATCCGTATTCTGGTACCAATAACACAAGCATAGAAATATAGCTTACTTTGGGACCAGAGGACGTTGTGTGAAACGTCCAAAATAGTAATTTATTTTATTTATATATAGCGATAAGACCGCCCTTTGTACAATACTTTACTTTAAGAAATTATATTTAATGTATTATTGTGGTGAACAAATAATGAGTTTTCTATCTGACATTTTTGATCTTCGGACACAAGACTTTCAAATTTAAATTCAAATATTTTTACTGTGGATTATAGGTACAAAATGTTGTTACACAGAGATAATTGATCAGCCATGTCCCGCCTCATGGGCATACAATAGTGTGTTATACTTAGAAGAACAAGTAGGTATATTTAAATTACTATTAATTATTATGTACTTGAGAGTGTAATCTCCGTGTGGTGACGGATTAAGAATACAAGTGTCACCACCCCATCTCCCCCCAAGGGTGCTGTAAAAGTCAGCTAAGGGATATTGCACACAGATAACATCCTCTGTGAGAGACGGAAAACTCGAAAATAAACCTTGTGCCAATACGCCTGTTCAGCGCGGCACAGTAGACCATAATCCTTCCCAAAGTGGAGGAGGCCCGTGCCCAACAGTAAGACGTAAATGGGTTGGAGAGAGAGAGAGAGAGTGTAATAACACAAAAATGGACTGAGAATACTAAAAAAGGTTACTTCTATTTGTTACATTGGCATTATGTAACAAAGTTAGATAAACTACGATCACGTTTGTCGAGCAATTCTCATAATTCTTACAAATAAAACCGGGTTTTTCACGTTTTAGAAGGGTTTAGGAGCCGATAACGTTCCTTATTTACTTGTTACTACTTTATTAGGAGCTTGCATGCAATTAGAATTTTAAAAAGTTTGATAAATCCTGTAGATAAATCCATGTAACACCAATATTATCAATAACAAATTATACCTTAACAAATTATACAAAAAAACCATTCTCTTGAACTATTCATCATCATCCTGCTGCCCTTATCCCATTATTTGGGGTCGGCGCAACATTTCTTTTTCTTCCATAGTCTTCTATCAGCCGTCATGTCTGTGTCAACTCCTCATTCTTTCATGTCCTCTTTCACACAGTCCATCCATCTTTTCTTAGGTCTTCCTCTAGACTTTTTCCTTCCACATTTATACTCAGAACTCTCATAACAACATTACTTTCCTCTTATCTCATAACATGCCTATACCAGGACATCCACTCATTCTTAAATTTTTCAGTCACTGGCATCACTTTCAGACTTTCTCTAATATATTCATTCCTTATTTTATCCATTCGCGTGACGCCACACATCCATCTCAACATTCGCATCTCCGCAACGTGCATTCGTCTTTCATCCATCCCTTTTGTTGCAGCAGTCTCTTGAACTATTCTATGATAAAAAAAACCGCATCAATATCCGTTACGTATTTTTAAGCTATGATCTCAGAAAGGGACATACATACAAAAATAACGACTTTATTTTATTAATAAGTCAAGATACTGTACCTATTTCTTATTTAAAACGCTAGCTGATGCCCGCGACTTCGTACGTGTAGAATTTAGAAATTGTTTCCTATTTTCGAAACATTTTTCACTGATGCTTCGCTCTTATTGGTTGCAGCGTGATGTTTTATATAGCCTTATAGCCTTCCTCGATAAATGTACTATCCAACACTGAAGGAATTATTCAAATCGGACTAACCGTTCCTGAGATTAGCACGTTCAAAGAAACAAACACCTTCAGCTTTATAATATTTGTATTGTGGTTAAAATAGATGTGATAAAAATTAAGTCAGTGTCATTCTATATCAAAATAAATCTTTTAAAGCCAACCCTTTCGATGCGGCAGTTACAAAGTTGTAACAAAGATATCAGAGCGGATCATTTCATGTCACAGCACTCCAATAGATGCGCGCCAAACAACAAAGTTTCAAAAACTTTTGATTTATGAACGTGATTTGTCAGCATGATGCCAATAATTCTGAACGAAATATTTGATGATACAGTATTACTCTTAAGATATCTTGCTTCCATATACTTAGGTCATTGAGTTACATTTTGCATTTGGTCCCAAAAAATGATCATTATTATTGTATATGTATAGAAAGTTGGTATCATAAGTAGTTACTTAAATATATTTAAAAATAATATCATTTTAATATCAATTATTTTATGATTTTAGTAGCTGGTTATACTAAGCATTAATCGGTATTTTTATTTATTTTATTTATTTATTTTAATATTCCTGCCCAAAACAATGTTAGGCGGCGGTCCGGTATTTACGAGTATCTATTTTCTATAATTCGTACTTTTAAAACTGAAACCTAGCTAGATCAAGTACCTAATCGCCCCTGAAACTCTCTAGCTAGTAAAAAACCATTGAGTACGTTTCTGAGATTGTGAATAACTATTACTATTTTAAAGTTGTTAAATAAATAAGTATTATAGCTTCGAGGTAAATACATCATCAAATTAACGACACTTATAGCACACGAAATAGTTTAACAAACGTTGCGATCACACATGACAAACTTTTAACTAAGTTTTGAGAACTAAGATTATTTGCTGAATTAAATAAATAAATAAATAAATATTCAGGACATTTCACACAACGTCCTCTAGTCCCAAAGTAAGCTATATTTCTATGCTTGTATTATGGGTACCAGATACGGATAGACTACATATACTACTTTTCTTTTGTAAATACATACTTATAATACATGGAAAACACCCAGACGCAGTACAAACATTTGTATGACATTTATGGATATCACACAAATGATTGTCCCAAGAAGGAATCGAACCCGCGACCTCGTGATCGGCAGTCCATTACATAAACCACTTCACCACGAAGCCCGTCATTATTAATTAAATAACAATAAATAATAATAAATAAATAACAATAATATCGTCAATTAACAGTTAATTGAGCTAAACTTATTATATTTGTCTCTTTCCCAGACTTCGACATGCCTTCATGTACACTGGTCAGTGTAACTTTTCGGGTTTGATTCCCATACACGACAACTATTTCTGGGATATTTGTAAGGCTAAGATTTTTTCTATCTGTTATAGACAGTTTTTTCGAAAAAAATATCTTATGTAATTTATCTGAATCCTGGAAACCATAAAACAAGCTTAGTTTTGTACCTACCGAAGGCGCTCGTTGTATAAAATGGTTGCAAGTACTTCTTTTGTAAGGAATTTGTTAAAAATCAAAGGACAACATAATAATCTCAACTCTTTGAAATAACCATAAGAACCAACTTCCTACCAGTTAAAATTGTAACTTAAAGATAGTGTCCGTGTGGTGACGGACTAAGAATACAAGTATCACCACCCCATCTCCTCCCCAGGGTGCTGTAAAAGCCAGCTAAGGGATATTATACACCGATCACATCCTCTGTGAGAGACGGAAAACTCGAAAGTAAACCCTGTGCCAACACGCCTGGTCAGCGCGGCACAGTAGACCATATTCCCTCCCTAAGTGGAGGAGGGCCGTGCCCAACAGTAGGACTTTAATGGGCTGGAGAGAGAGAGAGGTAGTGGGAAAGTGTTAAAAACAAATAATAAAACAAAACAACTGACAATATTCTCTAATAAACGCCCGACTCATTTTCTTAAATAAAACCACTTATTACGTGTTTAAACTAGGATTAAACTTTCCGAAAATCTAAATATATGCGTCTAAATCCATGAAAAGTAATTTTATTTAAACAAATAAACTCATTCACATTTCTAAAATAAAAAGCAAACAAAACAGAATTTAATAAAAAGTTGTTGATTGAGTAATTGAAGAAAAATGACATGAAAAATGCATCTATCTCTGCCGATAAAATGTCTACAAGATTAACTGGAAAATAATGTCATTCTTATGAGATAACGGTAAAAATAGAATCCATTTTCATTTTATTTGAAAGATGGTGCTTCCCGTCTGGTGCCATTGGCACCAGGTCAGAATCTGATGGTTATCTCCTGCTGAGAAATCGAGGAAAACCCTCAAATTTCAAAGGCACAAGAAGTCAGAACTCAGAACTTTTTTTTTAAATATTGATTTAGGTTTGGTTTGGTTTTGGACTACCTAGAATAATTTTATTTGCTACTTAATACTATAATAGGATAAGCAATCCCATGGGTCTTTTTGTTACTTTTCCGCACATAGGCTACTATTTAAACGCACTCGCACAAATTACAGCTTACTTCCACTCACACAAAATTGGGAGAAACTGCTTTTATGTGATAAATATTCATGGAAATTTCACACAACGTTCTCTGGTCCCAAGCTAAGCTAATATGCTTCTGTTATGGCTACCGGAATACGGATCGAATACAAAAACGACTTAAACACGAGGCTCGTTGATTTATTGTCTTATTCATAATGACTTATCGTAGGTTTAAAAGTTCCCTAAAAGCAAAGCTTAAAAGATGTTTAAACTTTTTACGTTTTTTGACGTTTTAACATAGGTTTATACCTTCAATACCTAAGCGTTTCATTATGAATAAGACTGAAAATATTTGAAAAGAGATTTACAACAAAAGCAATACATATTATGTTAAGTACTGTGTTAAGTAATATTCAACCAAGTTTTTATTACGTATATTCGTACATTGTAAGTGTAAATAAAAAGAACACGCCGTGTTCTAAAGACAGATAAATTATTCATGACAAATACATATATGCGCAAACGAGTTTGTTTACTCGCGAAAATTGCAAAGAAACATTTTAAATTTTAATATGATGGCGTCCGCGGGACGGTAAAATTGTGAGTGCAAACTAAAATTTTAAACATCCGAAGATTATGTCCAAGGGAAATTGTAGCTGTAAATCTTTTCCGGGATGTATTTAGCTTAAAAGGGGTAATCAGGCTTTTAAGGGTTATATATAGGGTTTAAATATTCACAGATAATTACTTACGAAGGGTTTTCGTATTTCTCAGATAATATACACTAGCTGTTGTACGCAACTTCGAATGCGTGGAATTTTGAACTAAACTTTGACAAATTATAGAAAAAAGGGAACCTCTTGAACTACTCTATGTATAAAAAAAACGCACCAAAATCCATACATACAAAAATAACGACTTTGTTTTATAATAAGTAAAGATATATGTAGGTAATACCTTTACATACCTACTAGGTATGTACTAGCTGACCCGGCAAACGTTGTTTTGCCAAACAAATGTCAGGGAGGGGGGATGGGTTTGAAAAATAGATTGTAGCCGATTCTCAGACCTACTGAATACGCATATAAAATTTGGTAAAAATCGGTAAAGCCGTTTCGGAGGAGTACGGTAACTAACATTGTGACATGAAAATTTTATATATTAGAAGATGTGCTTATTAGATATATATGTATTCGGGAAACTTTCGCGGAAGAAATTTATTACAAAAATAATATTTACTTATGAAAAAAACAAAATCGTTTTAGTATGTCGTTACGTGAGCTTAAATTGTTAAAATAACGCAACAAAATTGATGCCGTTTTTAATAGATAGAGGGGTTCATGAGGAAGGTTTCTACATATAACTTGTCAAAGTTTGGTTTCTTAATTCCAGACATGCAAAGTCGCGGGAAATAGCTAGTTTAATGTATAAAAATTCTAGTGTCACGATGGTTGCTATTAATATCCTCTAAAAAGATTCCAACAATTTTTATGAAATAGAAATATGAAATATGAGTAGGGCTCAGAATAAAGGTTTACAAGTGCGGGGCATAACTCTACTTATGTACATAATATACATACCTACGAGTATATAATAAATAATAATAATAATAAATATTCATGGACATTTCACACAACGTCCTCTGTCAGCTAAGCTTATATGCTTGTGTTATGGGTACCAGAATACGGATAGAATACATATACTACTTTTTTTTTTGTAAATAGATACTTATAATACATAGAAACACCCAGACGCAGTACAAACATTTGTATGACAATTAGTAAAATCTCACAAATGTTTGTCCCGAGCGGGAATCGAACCGGCAACCTCTTGATCGGCAGTCCGTTACATGAACCATTCAACCACGAGGCTCGTCATTAATATATAGTTTAACAGTCGACAATCATTGAATATTTATATACCTAAATAATAACGTTTCATGTAATGACAGATACATATTGGTACCAATTCTACGTGCACAACTAAACTTAACTCAAAAATGAAAATTGATAGTATCATTAACACAATTCGGCAATGTTAACTCGACTTTTTTATTATAAAAACTGTGTATTATAGACTAACGATTTTAATTGATATAAATATGTACACCAAAATTGAAAATAATAGATATATTGACACTATCAAGTTTAATTTTTTATTTAAGTTAAGTTGTGCACTTAGAATTGCAGATGTGACAAATTATATGTAATGAAAGGCAAGACCACGTTTCTTCAGAAAAGCATAGTTTCCATGGGACCAAAGGTATATAATAAGTTGCTGAAAACAATAAGATTGTTAGAAAGTTTGACTAAGTTAAAAATCGAGCTCAAAAAATTTCTTTTAAATAAATGTTACTATTCCATTGAACAATTTCTTAATGACCAAATTGATTAACATTGTACCTATGCATTGTATGACATTTAGCTTCTTGTTTTTGACATTATTTTACTATTTATATGACTGTTGTTTAAAAAATTATTATTGTTAGTGTTTATATTTGTATATTATATGACATTTAGCTTCTATTTTTGACATTATCTTACTATTTAAATGTTTTGTTAAAAAAAATTATTATTATCAGTGTTTATATTTGTACGCTATATTTTGGCAGGTCATAGCAGATATTATATTGTTATTTAATACCATAAATAAATTTTATTTGATTTGATTTGATACCAATGTGTCACTATTCCATTTCCTACCATAGGACGACTAATTGGAAATCCAAGTAACAACATCAGTGAGAGATACCCACACCTATCAAAGATTCCAGTAGTTTCTCGATAAATTTCGTTTATTCTCTATCCATAGTTCGTTTAATATCCGGTAGACAGGTCGTGCTTGCCGGCGTCCACCGCAAATTATCATATAAATAGGGAAGAAATCGCCGCCTACATACCTCGTGGGACCGACTATGATAACGTTGCGGCTTGAATATGGATATACAGAGATTAACTGTTCGATTCTGTTGATACACAGTTTACAACATTGCCTTTTTATTCTCTCGAGTATTTATTTAAATAGGTTTAGAATTTACCGCCTTTCTATCACGATTTTATTAGTTCGGTACGCATCTATATTAATCTGTATAATATCTCCTATGTAACGGAATCTTTGAAAGTAATTTTCATCCACTTGCAGTTGTCGGATTCATCAGCACACTTAACCAGGACCGATGACAATGTAATAATTTTAAAAATATACGAGTATTTAGAGATTCGAAGCGTGTTTTTGAGTTTGATATGAAATAAAGCTTGACATAATTGCAATATTAGCCTTGCCAAATTAATAAATAGTTAGAAATATTGATAGTAAATAGCTGTACTTAAAATAACGCATAAGAATTAGTTCTCTTCTTAGATCTAGGTCCAATCACAACGTATTTAAGATAAGTCTTCATACTACAAAATTTATTTAAACTATTTCTAGAAGATACTTAGTTTATTGATTATCATCATACCATTACGCCTTTTTTCCACAGGGGTATAGAGCGAGACTTGCGCCGTGCGCCATTAGCTACGATCCAAACACTTCCTAATTCAGGAAATTTGCCCACAACTTTACATGAGTCTCTGCCACAAAGATAGAGTATGTAGTTTTTGTCTACCACACTCTACCTAGGCAGTTAAAAAGGATTTACTGTGATATTTCCTTTTAGATGTCATCTGCCTGTGTTATCTGATTAGATTTTCCCTTAGCAACTCTACCATCATCCAAATAACCATGGTGGCAGGGGCGTGCGCTCCATAAATACAGAAAAGCAGTGCTTTACTTGCCATTCACAGATATTTTAATAAAACGTTCGTATGTTTTAGATGACTTTATTCATTTATTTACTATTAATTAAACAAAATATTATAACTTAAAAACACCTAATAATTCTTAAATAGCACCAATATGTGCTTGCAAATTGGTGCTTTTTGCCAGGCGTTTGGCGAAGGAATAATATTGGTCAGACGGACGAAAGTAAGCCTGCCATGAGTTTATATGTGTGTAGAAATTTTGGTGTCCGTGCACAGTTTACAAACGCACACAGGCTTGCATATTGAAGACGCCTTGTACCGTATCTCCTGCGGCATGCTTTGGCGATCGGATGTTTCCGCGAGTATTCGGCGTTCGTTCGTTACCTATAATCCGAATAAATATAATAGTCGGAAGTCTAATAAATCACGTATGCACACTATGTATTTTTAGTTTTATCTATTTAAATAGCAGAAATATTTTGGTCCGACGGAGGCCATTTTTTTTTCATGTGATTCATTAAACTGTTTAATATTGAGTTTCTATAATTTAATAATTGTATGGATTTTCGTTTGTTGATTTTAAAATGTTATTTGATTGTGAAATGTGTGTTTGTTAAAAATTAAAAATAACAAGTTCTCACAATTGTCATTCAGTGAAAAGATTCAAATTGTGTCTAGAGGACAACTAAGCCAGCAAAAAGGTAGGTAATGTAACTCGAAAATTTCATTTTAAAAGTTATGAAACGTTTGTACATACGTACATGTACGTATGTATGTACGTACGTAGTTATTGTTTAGTTTGGCATGGTTTCTGACTTGAAGATCCGTCGCGTGGCTATGCTAAAAATCTATAAAAGAAAAAGTTTTTGTGACTGAGTACTGCGACGCATACCCAGTGTCATATTCCTGTGCACGCTACTGCATGGTGGTAACACAATTTATCTATTCCTACTCACATAAATATTATCAACGATTAAATATAAATAGCAAATCCTTTTATCCTTAATTGTCACAAGCTGTAAATAGCAAACATTTTCGATCATAAAACTACAAATATTAAGTAATAACTTCCAAGATATTCACAGTTTCTCATCAAAATACCTTCACCGGTATACCTTTGAAGAGTATTCCGACATTGCATCAAATTACACACTCTGAATTCCTTAGCTTTCTTAGTAGTAGTGTGGAGCGAGACTTGGAGCATGGCTGCCAGTAACTTCGTAGCTCCGTAGCGAACTGTAGAGGTCTCGTAGCGACGAATATCAGACATAACTTCTAGTAAACAATTTGAAGAATTTCTTTACGAAATCCAAAACGATGTTTTATGAAATTCAGAAGATATTACATTAGTTTACTGTTTGATTGTCGAATTCTGTCATAGTTTAGATCCAGTTAGAATTGTTCTAAATTGAATCAAAATCTTACTGGGTTTTATATTCTTTTCGTACCTAAATACTAAACTTATCTAAAATGGAGTTAATTCTGGTATATTTTGGTCCAGTCTTTATATATTTTGTATGCCTTTTTATAACGTCAGATTTTGAAAATACTGTGTAAAGTGGCGCCAGTAATTACAAATTTTGAAGAGAAATGTTTTTTAATCAACATAACAAAACTCTCAGAGAATAATTTTTACTCACTCCATTAAGAAAATATTTTTACTCACTTTATTTTTTCTTTTAAACGTAAACGGTTAGAATAACCTAAGTAAAATATTCATTCATCATAAAATGCATAGCAGTCAGTTGCTAAATAAACTAAAAATAATGTGTAAGTAATTAAGCAAATTTTTCTAACAAAGATCGAAAAGTACAGCTCTCTGTGTTTTATCTAAATTAGATGGATTTAGATTAAGCTTCGGCGCAAAGATAAACCATGTCCTTTATTAAAAATTTATGTTTAACTTTAATCTGTTTATAAATAAACATACAGAATTATAAAATTTTGAAAACAAAGTACCTCATGCGCTTGTAGTTTGAAAATAAAATAAAATTGTGCAAATTAATCACAATAACATCTAACAAAAAAAAAACAAAAAAATATGCTAGTTGTGTTCTTCTGTCTCACTTGTGTAACTGGTAGCTTCCCCCTCATGAATTAAGAATATGAAACTTAAACTGTGACTCGTGAATTTAATAGGATAACATTTAGGATTTCATATGAATAAATGACAATTATTAATATACGGAACAGAAACGTGGTCTTTGAAAGTCGGCCTCATATCTAAGCTCAAGGTTGCACAGCGTGCTATGGAGAGGGCTATTCTCGGTATTTCCCTACGGGATAGATTCCGAAATTCGGAGATACGTAGGAGAACGGGCGTATTCGACATAGCCTGAAGAGTTAGCACGATAAAGTGGCAATGGGCAGGCCACATCGCTCGTAGGACTGATTATCGTTGGAGAAGAAAAGTCTTAGACTGGCAACCACGTACGCAGAGCGATGATATCGTCTGGGGAGCCATTGGATGCAAGCGGCACAAGACCGCGCGTTGTGGCGTTCTATGGAGAGGCCTATGTCCAACAGTGGACGGGGAGAGACTGATGGATGCATGGAATGTCAATCCTAAAACTATTATTGTCTGTAGACAAAAATGTAGAAATTGCTTGTTGACAAAAATAATGAATATTATTTCAATAGATTTTCGTTTTATCGCACACAGACCCACAAATACGCCGGGAGTGCATATTATAGCACGTAGTTTGAATTCTGAATATATTCTAATCACTAGGGCCTCGTGTTCTAGTGGTTCATGTAACAGACTGTCGATTTGTATTTGTCATACAAATAACTGCACTGTGTCTGGGTGTTTTCGTTGTAATCGAAGAATGCATTTACAAAAAAGAATTAGTATATTATGTCTGTATTTTGATACTCATAACACAAGCATATAGCTTAGCTTAGCATCGAAAGACGTTGTGAGAAAAATTACTATGAATGTCCATGAATATATCCTTTCGCTCAATCTGTATTGGGGAGATAAGTAGCTATGTAGATCCTGTTTACACACTTGATTGTGATAACATCCATACTAAAGACTATCCACATGTGATGCGCCACGAAGGCATGCTACTATTCATTAATATTCACAGTTAAATCAGGGAAACTTTCTAACTCGTTGGATTATGTCAAATTAACCCACTGAATTCCGTAAAGGCTTGGACATCTATGAAAATTTAATAACGACATAGATAGCGTAGCACAGCGTACTGAAAACTTTAACGAGAATTCACATTTCATGTTTGATACATTTAATATGGCCTTAGATTACAAAATATGAAACTTTAATAATTTTTTATATTACATTTTACAATTGTCAACAGCTGAATGATTGAATTAAGAGTGAAATCCGCAGCTGAACGTGAAGATACTGCGACAAATACAATACATATATCTAATTTTGTCTCAAGCTTCCTCAGAGTAAGAATCTCAGGAGCACGAAGTGAAAATCAATAGATAAATGTCTCAGAGATGAATCTACTATATAAGTAGGTTTAAGGTCGTTTATATAAAGAGTGTTTTATATAATTTAAGTTTGTTGACAGTGAGGAATGCATCGTTATCAGACAGCGCGCTATCGCTAACACGCCGACTCCGTGCCCTCTTCTCAGTCGATCCCTTACCACGCCCTCAGAACTCCTCGTGGATGCTGCGTGTACCTAGCATGATCTTAAATGATAATACTTATATTTTGCTATATTATAACGGTTATGTAATGGACTTACCCGCGAGAGCGAGGTCCCGGTTTGGGCGCCATTTAGCGCGTGGGGAGAGCGCGATAAGGTCAAGTCGCGTAGGTGTTGAGGCGGACACTGACGGCTCGCGACTGCCGCGCCACGCATTAGCGCTTGCGTGATGTTTCTCAGCGCATGTGCACATCCATCTAATATTTGTTTTGCTCTGCGACTCCGTATCAGGCCTTCGGTAAAAGCCGCAGAAAACGAGATTATTCTCTCGTAAAGATAGGGTACATGTTGCGGACCATTCCAATGAACGTCGGTTAACGGTCTATGAGATATTGTCACCATTTATCCATGTTGTTTGTTTTGAATTGCAATGGTCATTGCCTAAATTAAATCCCGTATAACATCTTTACTGACAGTAGCGGAAAATATTTTAATGCATCTTTGTAATAAATAGACTCGTAAAATAAAAATAGATTTCTACTGATATACATATTATTATTCTTTTTGCATTTACTTATGTAAATGGTACTAATAAATCGTGTTTAATACAATTATAAAGTTACAATTTTACGGCATTCATGGTAAATCTCTTGATCTTCTTCGATCGTATTTATCCAAACGAAAACAAAAAGTGGCCATTGAAAATGTCGTTTCTAATGGCTCTCTTGTAAAGATGGGGGTACCACAGGGATCAATTTTAGGTCCGTTTCTATTTTTAGTATACATAAATGATCTTCCATACTTAATAAAGGAGTCTATGTCAAATATAGTCCTTTTTGCTGATGATACTTCACTTATTTTTAAAGTAAAAAGGAATGATAGAGATTTAACTGAACCGAATTCTACCCTAAATACTATAGCTAACTGGTTTTCCGCTAATAACCTTCTTCTAAATGCAGCTAAAACTAAATGTGTCAAATTTACAACACCAAACGTTACTCCCATCGACACAAATATTAATCTAGATGGAAAACTATTAAGTCTCGTTCTGTCAACTGTCTTCTTAGGAATTACAATAGACTCTAAATTGCAATGGGGACCCCATATACAGGCTCTTGCAAGTAAACTGAGTTCTGCTGCGTGTGCCGTTAGATGTATAAGACAGCTGACGGACGTTCCTACAGCTAGGCTCGTATATTTTGCTTACTTCCATAGTATCATGTCTTATGGCATTTAACTGTGGGGGTCTGCAGCAGTCGTCAAAACTATTTTTATTTTGCAAAAAAGAGCAGTTCGTGCTATTTACAAATTAGGCAGTCGTGAGTCGCTTCGGGATTTGTTTAAGGAGATAAATATACTTACACTGCCATCTCTGTATATTCTCTCAAACATCATGTACGTTCGTAAAAACATCTCGCTCTTCATTAAGAATAGTGACGCCCACAGCCTTAATACTCGCAATAAAGAAAAACTTATGGTTCCTAGATTTAGGCTTAGCAAAACTAGCAAAAGTTTTATGATTAACGGTATTAGGTTCTATAACAAAATTCCACCTAATGTCACAGAATTACCAGACAATAAATTCAAACAGGTTGTTAAGAACACATTGATTTCTAAAGCATACTATAGTACCAAACATTATATGAAGAATAAACACGCCTGGTCTTCACTTTTTAATGTTTTTTTTATAATCCTCCGTCTACCCTGCCGGGCCATGATTGTGCCTGGAGCTTTACTATGACCCGGCGAGGGGTGGTCTTGCTAATCGGAGCCCGACGGGAGAGCACTAGGTCCCCCCTTCGGGCCCCACTAGGACCCCTACACGTGGCCATGCGGGTGGCAGAGTTTCCCCGGCGCGTTCGCGCTCCCGCAGGGCCTCTTCTATTTTATGTATGCTGAGATTGTTTGGGTCTCTTTTCACAGTACGGGGGCCGCAGTACCATTCCAATGATACGGAACCAGGCTAACTGTGAGTTTCCACTAAAAACATTAAACATGCAATGTATCGAAACTTAACACTGTCAAACCAATCACACAACTGGTTTTGTCGAGTTTACGTTCGCACTCAAGAAAACTAGTTAAAATCTTTGACAGCATTCAAGATTTGTTGTTGTCTGTGTTCGCACTGACTAAAATTATAATCTTTGACAGGTTTGTTTAAAGATTTGACATGGCTGACGTTCACACTGCTGTTATACTTTGCCTCGAAACTTGTTTAAAATCTCGATATATTGTTTCCCAGCACCGTCGGTAAACAACTGTGATATTAGTGTGATTTTTATTACATAATTAATAATATGAGTTAATTAAAGTGAAATATGGAATGGACGAAAGCAGATACGTTAAAATTTTTTGAGCTTTGGCAAGGCTTTCCATGTTTGTGGAATACAAAAGACGTAAATTACAAACATAGACAAAAGCGTCGTGATGCTTCGTCACATTTAGCTCAGGAGATGGGCACTGACATCTCTGCAATTGACAAGAAAGTTATTTCTTTAAAAACCCAATATAATCGGGAAATAAATAAATTACGAACAAAATCAGGTGCTGGATTAGATGATATACCCCAATCTAAATAATAGTAGTTAAAAAGAATAAATCTTCTTCGTCGCTGGAATCCATGGTTTAATAATATGATAATAGTAGTAAACCAACCAAGTACCTACGTCTGTTGTGACAGTTTCAGCGAAACGTCAAAACAACGTTTATAAACAAATCAATATAGAATGTCGCGTTACTAATCCAGAGCGAAATTTCTATGAGTATTGTCTAGACTGTGAAACGTCAAATATGTTTAGGTTCCACAAGTTGTGTATCAATGCGAACGCGGCTCAATACATTGACAGAAAACAGAGTTGTCAACGTGTTTTTTTGTGCATGTTTCGTCAGTGGAAACTCACAGTTACTGTGAGTTTCCACTGACGAAACATGCACAAGTTACAAGTGACAAGTACACTGGACGTGTGCAAGGCAAACTTTTTATTACCTCTGGGAATCTCATTTGCTCTGTAAAGAAAGGAAGGAACAGTGACGGTCAAATACTAGTCCAAACTATTCTTTTAAAATTTTACTTACGATGAAACCAATTCTTTACGATGCACGCACGCACACACACACGCGGCGAACACTGTAAAGTTAGTTACAAACGTTATAGAATGGTTATAGATGCTGCAGTAAAAAAGATTCCGTAAAAATGTTTTTTTACGGAATCTTCTTAATTACTGTACTCATAACTGTGACTCTTATATCTTATATCTTCTTAGCTAAATAAATAAATATTCACGGATATTTCACACAACGTCCTCTGGTCCCAAGCTAAGCTTATTATGCTTGTGTTATGGATACCAGAATATGGTTAAACTACATATAGTTAGGTACTACTTTTCTTTTGTAAATACATACTACATATTGGTATGACAGTTGGAATCAAAATATAGCTCAATTCAGTCTACACTGTACGGCAATGAATACCAGAAACGGAACTTGAGCTTTCGATCTCAGAAAAGAAAACCGTTGATGTGCTCACACAACTACTTACAGTGACACCACGCCATCTGTAATAACATCACGCTAACTGGTTAGAAGAGAACTGAGTTTATGTTATTTATCTGTGGGTCTAGGCAGGTGCTAAGACCTTCAATAGATGGCGTGATACAATGATAAATGTATCCAAAGTGTAGGTAGGTACCTCAGATCTCGTTGGTAGTCTATTAATTGGCAACACAGTTTTTAGTAGAAAAAAAGTAGTTTTAAAGTTTTTGAAAGTTGGTAACACTGAAATCCTTCCAGAATTGAAAGTGTGACGGACGGGCGATTATTTTAAAGTTTTTGTGATAAATTTATATTAAAAATGTCGACAATCGCAGCAGCTTTATCCGTCGCAGGGACAAGATCCTCAGGAGCATCTGTCAGAACACAAAATGGTAATGAATATACGCTATTTCTCACGAGCCTTTTATGCTCCGGTAGATCACATGCATCGAAGCTTATGGTTACATTTTTGTAAATATCTCTGAAAAATTGCAATAAATGACCATAAAATGTGTGAATTATGGTTTTATACATGATAAATTACTATGTAGGCTGTATTTACAATGTTTAGCGCTATGTATTTTGTCCAAAATAACCTAAGTATTCCCGTGTGGAAGACAATGAAAAGTGATAAATTAAAAATATATTTCCAGTTATGGCAGCCGCAGCTATCGCTAACATAGTGAAAAGTTCACTAGGACCGGTGGGTCTGGACAAAATGTTAGTGGATGATATTGGAGATGTTACAGTCACAAACGATGGAGCCACCATACTCAAGTAACTACCTACTTGTAAAAATTAATTCATAGAATTTTTGTCATAGATAAAAACATTGAACATAAAAATATCCTCTTTAGGTAGAGGTGGCCTGTGTCCAATTGTGGGACATTTAATAGCTCAAATAAGAGAATATTACAAATAATTATTTACCTTGCTACTTTGTTTGAGAAATATGGTATAGCATTGCAAGCCCTAGACTATGGTTTAGACAATTCCTATAGGATTTAGCTTGTAATTAATTTGTAGCTCAAGTTAATGAAGACACTATTACTATCACTAAAGGTATTTATACTAACAACAGTGATAGCTTTGGTTATAGGTTTAAGTCCTGCTCATGGTAAATGTTTGTACTGCGTCTGGGTGTTTTCTATGTATTTTATGTATGTATTTACAAAAGAAAAGTAGTATATGTATTCTGGTACCCATAACACAAGCATATAGGCTTAGCTTGGGACCAGAGGCTGTTGTGTGAAATGTCCATGAATATTTATTTATTTTATGGTAATAGTTTTTTTCTGTTATATTTTGATTTATTAAAGACATATAAACATTTTATAGAATGTTGGAAGTGGAGCACCCTGCCGCTAAAGTATTAGTAGAACTAGCACAGCTACAAGATGAGGAGGTTGGTGATGGTACCACATCAGTAGTGATCATTGCTGCTGAACTTCTCAAGGTATTTTAATATTTATTATTAAATTATACTTAAACATAATATATGTACCCAATTTCATTTTACCATAGCATTTAAATGTCCACTATTAGGTGTAGACCACTTTTCTAGTGGCATAGGTTGCCTTAAATATTTTAGAATTTATTTAGAGATTAATAGTTTTTACAGGAACCTTTCTTACATGTCTGGGGCCCTCCTAGCCTAAGGGCTCTATTTATAATTTTTTTAATGTTAAGTGCGACTATATGGAGGTACAACTATATTGTCAAAACTACTAACCTTATATCCAAAATTAGGAAAATTTTGAATTCTAATATTCTACAATGAACAGGTACATAATGTACCTGTTCATTGTAGAGGAGTATGTTAGTGCGATGTATACAATAAATGGAATAAAAGCAATATCATTCACTCAACAAGCTCCGAACTCATAGAGTTAAAAAAAATATTCAATTACACCAAATTAATACCTGAGATTTGTCCAAAATTCTTAAAACAAAATATTTGTTTCAGAGTGCTGATGAATTAGTAAAAAATAAGATTCATCCCACAAGCATCATAGCTGGATACCGTCTAGCGTGTAAGGAGGCTGTCAAATATATACAAGATAATCTGACTGTCACTGTTGAATCTCTAGGCAGAGCGTCCATCATCAACGCTGCTAAAACTACCATGTCTTCTAAACTTATTGGAGCGTATCCTTTTTATTTATACATAACTAAGCTATTTCCTGTGTACGTGTTCTGTTTGTGTGAAATTTATAATCACTACAATTTTTGCATTATCATTGACCTATGATAAGTATGCAAAATTCTAGGTTAGTTAGTTTAATTGGATGTATATTATGTTCAAATTGTGTCTAAAGTTTTACATTACACACATGTACACTAACAAAAGTGTGAGTATGCGTCATCCACAATCACTTATAATAAATTGTGGCTTAAAGGATCCTTGTATAAGAAAAAGAAAAAATCTGAATTATTTAGAACAATCACTATCACAAAATTTATCATTGAAATGGATATCGGGTATAGATAATATCATCTAAGCATAGTGTTACAAATCTGTAGACACAAAAGATAGTATATGAGAATTTTTTTATTTATTCACATATATTTATGTAATTCATATTTTAATGTAGGTATCTCTTTTATTCCAATAAAAATTCTCTATTAATTTGTTAAAATTGCACCATAATAGCATATATTTTTTACAATCTTTTAATAAACTGTTTTCAAAATATTACCTTAATTCGCATACCAGTGATGCAGATTTCTTCTCTGAAATGGTAGTAGATGCTGCACAGGCTATCAAAATCACTGATTACAAAGGAAACCCATCATACCCCATCAAGGCAGTTAATATTTTGAAGGCTCATGGCAGAAGTGCTCGGGAGAGTGTATTGGTCAAAGGTTATGCATTGAACTGCACTATCGCATCTCAGGCTATGCCTAAAAAGATTCTTAACGCTAAGATAGCATGCTTGGACTTCTCTCTACAGAAGACTAAGATGAAAATGGGTGTTCAGGTAAGAAGTATTATAAGTATGTATTTACAAAATAAAAATGGTTTATATAGTATATCTGTATTCTGTTACTCTTAACACAAGTGTAAAAGCTTAGTTTGGGACCAGAGGATGGTGTGTCAAATGTCCATGAATGTTTATTATTTACTAGCTTAATTTTAGATCATGTATTTTATCTTTGTTTAAACCTTCCCTGGACTTTCATGGATATTTCAATACCAAAATCGCCCCAGCCGTTGTAGAGTTTTAGCGAGACTAATGAACAACAATTGATTTATATATATATAGGTTATAGTAACGTTAGCTACGTAATTATTGTAAAAAATATGTCCTTTATTCATGTATAACATAGATTACATACAATAGATATTGCAGTATGAGATTTTTGTTAACAACTAAAGGCCCTAACATTGGAGAAGGGCGTGGGTTGCGGTGTATGTAGTTATGTATTTTCGATTTTTCCTATTAGGTTCTAGTCTCCGACCCTGAGAAGCTGGAAGCTATACGTGCTAGAGAACTGGACATAACCAAAGAGAGACTGCAAAAGATCTTGTCTACCGGTGTGAACGTAATTCTTTGTACTGGTGGTATTGATGACTTGTGCCTGAAGTACTTCGTTGAAGCCGGAGCTATGGGTGTAAGAAGATGCAAGAAGGCGGATTTGAAGAGAATCGCAAAGGCAACGGGTGCTACTTTCCTAACTTCCCTTACTAATATGGACGGTGAAGAAGTATTTGAGCCAAGCATGATTGGTGAAGCAGCTGAGGTAGTGCAAGAACAAATTTGTGATGACCAGTTGATTCTTATTAAAGGGTAGGTGGTTAATCTTTCTTAAAGGCTCAAAGGAAAAGTTCATAATTAGTTTTATAAAAAATCTGTACAGTATGTTTCGCCCCTAACAAAATCTCTTTATCCCAAAACATCCCTTAAGACTTATATTTTGGGTTTTCATTACACACATTTCGTTACTTTACGTTTTGTTACGCGTCATTTTCTCCTCTTTAGACAGTCTCCAAAAGTAGTCCTCTAAAGTAGTTTTGTTTTTATTACTTGTATTTAACGTCAATCATATCATATACTGGTACCGATTCTATGTGTACAACTAAACTAAAAAATTACAATTTTAATAATTGTGTCAATTGGGCAATGTTAACAAAACTTTTTTTTAGAAAATCTTTTTATTATTGACATGGTCTTGTTAATAATAAATGTTTTAGCGGAAAAAGACTATTATGAATATCAAGTTTTAACAATTCTCGCGAACCGATTTTAGCGAATTTTTAAACCCCTGATAAGTCATCTATACTTATAATAAATCTGTAGAGAGGTCAATTCTGTACATGAAATATATATTCAAAATAACTATCAGGGGGTGATTAGTGATCGATACTGATGCCAAAAATGCAATCAGTAAAATTTTTGTCTGTCTGTCTGTCTGTCTGTCCGTCTGTATGTTCCTTATAGAAACAAAAACTACTCGACGGATTTTAATGAAACTTGGTGCAATTATTCTTCATACTCCTGGGCAGGTTATAGTATACTTTTCATCACGCTACAATCAATAGGAGCAGAGTAGTGAAAGGAAATGTTGGGAAAACGGGAAAAGGTGCTCCATTTTTTAAGCTTCCGTCGCGTGTGGAGCCTTAATGGTTAAAGTTAAATAGAAATCATGTATGACGGAAATATTCTACATAAAATTGTCTAAAAAATATCCCGGAACAGCACATATCTATATTTTATGGTTGACTCACAATAGCACGTGTAACTCCTGATAGCTTAGCAGTTCGTTCATTATGATTATATTTGTTTACTCTTACGTTTATAATACTCTCACTCAAGCAGTAGTTAAAAATGTTGTAAAAACGGGGAAAATTTCCTAAATTTTACGCGGACGGAGTCGAGGGCAACAGCTAGTTATGAATAAGACCATAACGATTTTATTTAATAAAAATGTGCAAAACAAAATTACCAATTAATGAAAATACGCCATCCATATAGGTGATTTTATTTTTTAGTTAAGTTTAGTTATGCACATAGAATTCGTACTAAAATCTTTTTATTTGTGTACAGTCCTACAGCTCGTACGGCTGCCTCAATAATCCTGCGGGGTCCAACAGACGCGTACTGCGATGAGATGGAACGTTCAGCTCATGATGCACTATGTGCAGTACGTCGTGTTCTTGAATCTGGAAGACTTGTTCCAGGCGGTGGTGCTGTAGAAGCTGCTCTTTCTATATATTTGGAGAATTTTGCTACGACTTTGGTGAGTTAACTGGCCTTTTCTGTTATACCTCTACTACATAACTAATTTAACTTGTGTGATGAAAATGAAATATACACTACTTAATAATCCCTAACACTTTAGTTAAATATATCACTTTTTGCCATTTTAGATCAGGTATTCTCGATCTGGCTGGATTTAAAACAAAATATATGCATTGAAATTAGTAAAAAGTTAATTATAGTTTAATTTGTATAGCTTGCTTGCTATTCAAATTTCACTTCGCCGCAATATACAACAGAACAGATTTTATAAGGAACTTATTTGAATATATAAATAAATAAAATTCAATCATAGTTCAAACAACGGGTTTGTTTGTTGAAGCGACTTATAATCCTTTTAAAGTCAGGTGTCATTCGCGAGTAGGATGACTGACACAAGAAAGAAAAGAAAATATTTTCACCTTCTATATTTTTTGCAATTATACAATGGTTTTCTTAAATTGATTGTATTAGAAAAAGTTTCAGAATATTGTTTTATTATGAACACCGTTTTTAGAACAATTTTATTGTAAGTTTACATTTAATAAAAACTTTTGGCTTGCCACTCTTGTAGATCGTTAAAGTGGGATCACCCAAAAGTACGCACGTCTTTCGGACGCAGATCCACCGCATACCTTGACCCATACTTACACCCAAAATTTTATAAAACAAATAAAACAGTAATCGACAGCACATACACTTCTTGTAAAAAAGCTACTTTCAAATGGCTACTATTAAAAAGATATCACCAGACTGAAGAACTGCTGAACTGCATAATATAAATCAATAATAATAATAATATCTACCAGTACTCACCAAAATTACTTTCCCACACTACACACCAAAACATAAGCTAGCGCTCGCTCACACAATAAACATACACAATACATACACACTTAAGCATACACACGCTGGCGAACACAAATATTTCTATTACGTATGCACACGACACTACAATAATCTTGTTGATATGTTTAAACTCACAAGAAATGAAAATATGTAATACGTAATTAAGTTTCTGTAATACTATAATTACTTATGTAATTAGCTTGGGAGGAAACTAGGACCTACAACACTGGTATTCCTAGTGTAGGTACCAGTGAACTTACAATTAATGTAACTAATGTTCTTAAGTGTGCCAAATAAATAGATAAATTTAATGTTATTGTTATCAGAGTTCCCGTGAACAATTGGCGATCGCAGCGTTCGCTCAGTCTCTACTCGTTATTCCGAAGACTTTGGCTGTGAACGCGGCGCGGGACGCCACTGACTTGGTCGCGAAACTTCGTGCCTATCACAATTCATCACAAACTAAGGTATGTTTCATAATCAAATCTTTAGACCAACAAAAATACATCAGAAAGTGAATTAAATTATGATGGAAAAAGTGATTACCGCAAGCGGAACGGTAATCACTTTTTCCATCATAATTTAATTTATTAAGTAAAAGCATAGCATGTCAATTGCAAAATTAATAAATTACATCAGAAAGTGACTGACAGTTCCGCTTCTACTTGGTTCTTCTTGCTCTTGTCCTAAATTAGTTAGGATCAGTGCAGCACGTTTTTTTGTACTTGCATTAAAACAAAACTTTGAATGTCTACGAAACAACGAATCTGTACTAATATTAAAAAGCTGAAGAGTTTCTTTCTTTGTTCATTTGAACGTGCTAATCTCAAGAAACTATGTTCCGATTCGATTCGAAAATTATCTCAGGTGTTGGATAGTATATTTATCAAGGAAGGCTTTAGGCTATATAGCATCACGATGCGACCAATAGGAGCGAAGCAACAATGAAAAATATTGCTAAAACAGGGAAATTTTCAAAATTACACGCGTACTAAGTCACTGGCAACACCTAGTCGATGTATAAAAAATAATCTTAAGGCCATTTTACCTACATCATCGTCAGACACAATAAGAAGTCATTTGTTACGATCTAAATACACTTTCTTAGCTATATTTACACTCATACATCAGCCGGCATGTTATGAGCTTTTTAAAATCATTTAAGTTCCAGGCAGGCCGTAAACTGCATGACTAAATTAGGTATTATGGCAGAAATAAAACTTAGTTGAAAATTTTTAGTTAGTACTTTAACTTTTAGTTGTACCTTCTCCTTAAACATATTAATGTATGACTGGTTTAGCGAACTGACTGACTAAGAATTTTGTTCATAATACGAATTTGCCAGACAGTTCAATTCACGGCGTAAACTGCCTGTAAATAAAAGCTCATAATACGGCCGCTGGTCAAACATGCACGACGGTTGTAAGTGCTACAAATTTGACTCATTTGAATTACATGTATATATTCAGTTCATACACAATTTTAATTCATACAATTTTCCTCATAGGTTGAACACGCCAATCTAAAATGGGTTGGTCTGGATTTGACGGAGGGCGTACTTAGAGACAACCTTGCAGCTGGTGTTCTTGAACCTTCCATATCTAAGATAAAATCACTCAAGTTCGCAACAGAAGCGGCCATCACAATCCTTCGTATTGATGATATGATCAAACTGGACCCAGAACAGAAAGGCAAGAGTTATCAAGATGCTTGCCACGCCGGTGAATTAGATTAGACTTATAATTTATAGTATTGAGGCAATAAATTATGTATATTTAACATGGCATATTCATTTATCATCCATACAAATCCCATGTAATTTCCCTTCTGGGGAAAAAAGTCATTCTCCCTAAAAAGTTTGAGCTAAGATTGCTGACCAGGCATTGGCAAAATTTTGTAAAAATTGGTATATGTACATAGTTTATTGCCGCCTTTCTTACCATCTAATGCTATATTTAAACTTGGTAGTTCTGTACTAATATTTAATTCCCTGATCAAGTTAACAATATTAACCGCCAAAATCCTGGTTTCATTGAATTGAAAATAATGTTTTTAATATCAATGTGGTTTATGCATAGAACATTACTAGATTTTTGTTAAAGACAACGCACAACTATTGAAGGCGAATAGTGCATACGTTCGGCTTCCGTGCGAAATCTATTGGGCGTGATCGGTGGAATAATACTATGTCTCGTCAGCTACTAGATAAATTAAATATTTCTACACATACCAAGTTTCTAATGTGTACGATTGTCAGCTCATTTTTGTAAATGAGCATTACATTTGTTGCAAATTAATGGTACAGACTATTATAGCTTCTAATATGGTTGATTTGGCTACTAAAGCGAATCACAAAATATTAGATTAATAATCCTATATCTCGCCATTCTTGATATCGATATTGGAATAGTTATTAATACTAAATTGCGACTGAATTATCTTTAACAGACTACCTAGCTATAAAAATATATGAGGGTAGTTACATAAAATTCGTCTACATGTTTATGTCATGTTGCAAATATCGTTACATTAACACAAATTAATGCTTATGTATGAATTCCTAAATTCAGCCGTAGTTTTCTTGTAGTGTGTGCTGAATACAAAATATTACAATATTGTGCCTTAAGAATTTTATTTTTCCAGGGAATTACGGGAAAAATAAGCCCATAATTTTTATATAGAAAAAAAATGTTGTTGTTTAATGCCTCAAAATTTCATTAAATAATAATTAATATTTCAATTCCATCACATAGGTTACAAATAAGAATTATTATAGGCGTACTTACGAATTAGCTTATTGACAATCTTTATATTTATGCTTATATAATTTTACATAAATATGTACTATAGATTATTGTAATAGACATTGATTTTTCTTATGTTCATAACTGCATTGTTATATTATTTTGACCTGCGTCAATGCGTTTTATTTTGCGGGTTGGCAGAGCCGTGTTCAGTTTTCGTTTTTAATAAGGATGTAATAGATTTCTTGCAATGAGATTATTATATTCTCGGCTTTACAAGGAGCATTTAGGTATCATTTATGAATGTTATATATATGATGGGCATTGCTTTTAACATTAAACATAATACTAATTTGTACTGTGATGTTGGTGTCAATGTCGTCACAATGATATGAATTAAATTTAATGCTATTATGTAATTTTATTTCTTACCACTACTCATTTATCCTAGTAAATCTTGAAAAATTTGAAAACCTGGAAAGAGCTCTCTTTACAGAGAACAATAAAAGATTACTGAAGATGGCTGAAGGTAGGGCTAGGCTAGTTTTCCAATTGCAGAGCATAATGCGACAGTGCCGCACAATGCTGAACTATGCAGACGCTTAATTGGAACGTGAATTAGTTTTCAAATGCACCAGCAGAGTGCGCTAAGTTCAGTGTTGAAAAAAAACATACTAAAATAAAATTGTATTCACATTTTTAGTGTGGAATATAAAAAAATAGTCATTCCACCTTCATCAATACATAAATATATATTTTTTTAACACAGCTTGATTTAACTTTGATTATTTCCAGAAAACTCCGACGAAACGAAAACCTTAAAAATTTTTTTTACAATAAACAATATTACTAACGATAATATATAAATAAAATTTCAATCAATGCCAATTTAAAGAAAAAATACTTAATATTTTCCAACACTTGCGCGAAACAAATGAGCTGTTTAAATAAAACTACTTTTTACGGATTTAGACGCGTATATTTGTTTTAAATTTTGGCCCGACGTTTCAATTAAACGTTGTTAAACGACGTTGAAATTAAAATCGAATGTGGATAAACCCTGTAATAACTGATCGTAGAAGACACATTACAGCTCAGTCTTACCCATGACCATGGTGACTGCAAAGTCTCCGAAACGTCGGGCCAAAATGAAAAAATACTTGTTAATTTTCTGTCGCTGAAGTTGGTATCGATTGCACGCATCCAGTGCCGGATTAACCACGTAGCAAGAGTAGCAATTGCTACGGGCCCCGCGCGAAAGGGGGCCCCGCATGTTCAAACTCACTCATTTCTGCCTGAGCATAATTTTTTGAGTGAAACTTATTAAGATGTGGTATGTTGAATTTTTTTTATGTCACAAAAACTTGAAACGTTACAACTTTTCCTACTAAGACAATCCACGTCAGACACTAGGTACCTGACTATTTTCTTGGCGTAAATAATTTAAATAATATCATACGGTAAACGCACAAGTTCTTCAAAAAGTTGCTTGTATAAACGTGTAGAATTTCAGTCGAGTTGATGATCAATTCTACAAAAAGTCTGCCGCATATGCAAGCACTCTTACCCGACATTTAGTGTGGATGTGTAGCAGAATAGAAATGGCTCGATTTAAATTGTTAAAATTATCTGTTAATTTGTAAGGTTAACAGTCTTCATTATTTTTAGCATAATTTAGTTACCATATTTTCTAAAATTAACCACTCCCACGTCCGGCCCCCTTGATTATTATTAATTAGCGCGTCCGGGGGGTTGACGGGCCCCCCGGACGTGGTGCCTTGGTGTAATTTATCAACAATAACCTTTGTAGCAGCTAAATTATAATAACTATAGCAAAGGAAAAAATACTGTTTGATAGGTCAAAATATGCAGATTATACTTATATATTTTGAAAATGTGAAACTATTATCAAGATTTAAATAAAACTAGGTAAAGAATGAGACTTAGTAAGCCTAGACAACGAATTAGTGCAGTTTGCCGAGCTGCTCAAAACAAATGTGGCTGGTGCGATTGACAGTACGAAAAACGAAGCTCTGGAAATTCAATATCATAAATTCCTAATGGACAATACATTAGAATCATGTTTCCTCAATTCAGAAATTGCTTTGCGCATTTATTTATCTCTCATGATCACTAACTGTAGTGGAAAACGTTCATTTTCGACATTAAAGCGCATAAAAAATGAGTTAAGGAACACTATGAGTCAAGAACGTCTGAATTATCTCGCTTTGATAAATATAGAATATGATTTGCTCAGAGAAGTTGATACGAATAGTATTATTTTTAAATTTGCCTACACGAAATCTAAAAAAGTTACTTTGTAAAAGTTAAATAAAAATAATAGTTTAAAAAAACTAAAAAACACGCTTTATTTAATCGAATTATTGCATTGTCATCGGTGACAGGTGTGCAAAATTTGAATAGAATCTGACTGTTTAAAGTGGGTCAAAATAGCGTCCAAAGGAGTCGGTTACAAACATACAAACAAACATACAAACAAACATACAAGTGAAGCTAATATAAAGCGTATAAAAAATAATAAGGAAACAGAAAAATATAAAATATGAACATTATTTTAAGTACACCATTGATAAAATATAACATTAGCTGTTCCTCAAAATGTAATATACTTTGTATTAAATATAAACTCTGAAATATGCATTGAAAAAAATATTTTGTGTAGCATCATGAGTTTTCAATTGTTAGTTTCCTGTCAAAATTTTTCTAAATTGCCAGTAAATCACATCTCAGGATTTTTGTAATTGTCAGAGCCTAACAGCGCCTATAGTAATTTACTACACGATTAATTGACGGGCCTCGTGGTCTAGTGGTTCATATAACGGACTGCCGTTCACGAGGTCTCGGGTTCGATTCCCGGTCAGGACAAATATTTGTGTGATGTTTTTAATTGTCATACAAATGTTTGTACTGCGTCTGGGTGTTTCTATGTATTATAAGTATGTATTTACAAAAGAAAAGTAGTATATGTATTATATCCGTATTCTGGTACCCATAACACAAGCATATAAGCTTAGCTTGGGACCAGAGGACGTTGTGTGAAATGTCCATGAATATTTATTATTATTATTTATTATTTAATTACCCTCAAAATTGTAACCTATAGATAGCAAATAAACGTATTGAGTATTGAATTGTATTTTACCAAAGTAATTTATTAATTTTGCAATTGACATGCTATGCTTTTTACTTAATAAATCTAACTATGGTGGAAAAAGTGACTGCCGCAAGCGGGACTTTAACCCACGACCTCGGAGTACCGTTCCGAAGCTCTTCCAACTGAGCTTATTGCGGTCGTGCCTGCAACATTCAAATTAACCACCACATTTGTCACTCAAACGAGTAAATATATATTTTTACGTACAACGCCATCTATGTATTGTATTTTACCATTTTATACTTAAGAACCCATAGCAGATCAAGAGCTCTTTGAAAGAATTTGCTACGGGCCCCGCGCT
The DNA here is from genome assembly GCA_916999025.1 of Orgyia antiqua. Classification (NCBI taxonomy): domain Eukaryota; kingdom Metazoa; phylum Arthropoda; class Insecta; order Lepidoptera; family Erebidae; genus Orgyia; species Orgyia antiqua. The sequence goes on from OU779867.1 coordinate 3,040,591, forward strand.
TGCTTAATCCGGCACTGCACGCATCACTTTTGAGAGTGCTCGATTGTGCGAAGCGTTGCTGTAGTTGGAACACTCAACGTTGAGCATTGTGCCGCATAATGCGCTCTTGTGCTGTAATTGGAAAACCATCAGGAAGTCCAAGAGCCCTTGAATCATGGAGACTAGAAGAAAGGAGGAATATCTTGTATGGGCGATCAGTCCAAAAAGTGTCCACTTGTAAACAGTAAATAACACTTACCGAAATAGCGCTAGTGTAGCAAGATGAATGTAGCAGTTATAAGCAGAGTGAAGTGTGCTACTGTTGCGGTAATTCTTTAATACTATTTTCTATTTACAAATATTTGGGGTACTTAAAAACACCGTATAATTATAATAATAATTAATATAAATTTATTTCATAGTCATGCTTGTCTATATAATATAATAATTTAAAAAACTGCGCTGTAACAAAGCGGAAGTTTGTCTTTCCTTTCTAATAACTTGTGGCGCTCTTTTTAAAATTCTTACACTTGCTACTATGGCGCCACCTTAATTTGCTGCCTTTCAGCGGACACTTTATAATATACTGAGATATTCCTCCTTTCTTCTAGTCTCCATGCCTTGAATATTATTTGTCTGGTTTCCTATTCTATGGTTTAAATTAAGTTAGTAATCTATGCTTTCAGGCTATTAATTAACCTGTATTTGAAAAAAGCGCGGGAAACATTTTTCTGGAAGGACGTGTTTTTCGTATAAAATTTTATTTTTTCAAATTTGATCAGTTTGAATTAATAGTACTGTGTAATTTAGTTTGTATACATGTTTCTATAGTTTTAATAAGTAATTTTAGTGTAGATCTTTTTCTTCTCTTCATCTTTCACCTGGATTTAGGGTAAGTTTTTTCTTATTGTTTCTCTTCAACAATGGATCCCCCAGGGGACCCTGGGGGAACTATCCCAGAGGTAGGGCATGTCGTAACTATTTACGACTGTTCTAGTATAGATACGGATGCATCTAGCATCCAAGATGGCAAAGTTCGGAGACGTAAACGTACAGCCGCCGTACGTACATGTAAGCATGGCAATAAAAAAAGGACTAAGAGGCGACACGGTGAGGACAGAAACGATAAAAGTGATGATTGTGAGTGTATATCAGATAACAATTTGAGTAATACTTGTAATGATGACAAAATGTCCCAGTCTCATACAACTACAACTAATAATTTACAGGCCATTTCTGCGTCCACTGTACCTCAGACAGTTGCAAGGCTAGTGTACCAAAAATCTGACGCCTATCCATACATTATTCATATTCAGCGCAACCTAGAGTCTTCCAATGACAGTTCAACATTACATCCAATAACATTTGGAAAATTTTTAAAATCAAATGCTATTCAGCATGTTATCAATGGTAGTTTAAAGCGTATTGGTAGGAATAGGCTGTCCATTTCCTTTTCAGATTATAAGTCTGCCAATGAATTCATGGAAAGTGAGGCTTTAATAACATGTAACTACAGAGCTTTTATACCATCGTTTAATGTAACACGGATGGGTATTGTTAGAGGAGTGCCATCTGATTGGTCAGATGAAGAAATTAAAGATAATATTTCAGTTCCTATAGGGTGTGGGCCAATATTAAAAGTGCGTCGCCTTAAAAGAAAAGTGGTTGACAATGGGGTTGCTACACTGAAATGTACAGAATCAGTAGTTTTGACATTCGATGGTCAAACATTGCCAAAAAGAGTGTTTATGTGCTACACGTCATTGCCTGTAGATTTGTATATCTTCCCAACTATACAGTGTTTTAATTGTTGCCGTTTTGGGCATGTAAAGTCTTTGTGTCGCTCAACTCCCCGGTGCTATAGATGCGGTGAAGACCATTCGGGAGAAAACTGCACAGTTGATGAAGAACGAATTTTCTGCTGTCTTTGTAAGGGTCTTCATATGGCCACTAGTAAAAAATGTTTGGAGTTTGAGAGGCAACGCGCCATTAAAGAATCAATGGCAAACAACAGCATTTCTTACTTTGAAGCTTCTAAATTACATCCTACTGTTTCTAAAATTTCTTACGCTGATACTCTTTTAAACAATAAACCTCTATTAACAAATCACTCTAAATCTACTCAAGATATAAACCCTATTCAAAATTCACAACCTTTCTTACATCCTTCTACTACTCAATCATACAAAAAAACTGTTATTTCTCAACGCACAAGCTCACCTAAATCTTCACAGTCTACGGGTTATGACGTTGTGGCGCATAACAACTTAATAAAGGACTACAACATGACTTCATCACAGAACAACGGATGTGCTCTTAATGCACATGATAAGAACTCTAATACCTCTTTGACTGAAATTATTTTAATGCTCATTAAAATACTGTCTCAGTCTAGCACACTTTCACCGTCCAACGCTGCACCAATCATTACAGTTCTCTCACAATTATTCTCACAAATCAATAATGGACAACCTAACCAAAATAATACAATGGAATTGTAGAAGCGTTATTTCAAAAAAATCTGATTTAATTTTCTTAATTAATAAATATGATCCATGCATCATTGCCTTACAAGAAACTTGGCTAAAACCAAATACAATTTTTAAGATACCTGGTTTTGCGTGTGTAAGGGAAGACCGTGGTGATGGGTTTGGTGGAGTAGCCTTACTCGTCAAACATGGTGTTCCTTATACATATGTACCTATACCAACACACAGTAATGATTTCTCAATAATCGCAATAACCGTAAACAATATTTGCCTCATATCTTTATATATACCACATCCCTCTTTGTTTATTTATCAAAAAATAAGTGACATTATATCTAATATTTCTGTTTCTCACTCTATTGTTTTACTAGGTGATTTTAATGCTCAGCACCAATCTTGGGGAAGCACTAATACTAATACATTTGGAAACTTCATCATTGATATGTTGCATGATCAAAACTTATGTATATTGAACAATGGTGCCCCTACGCGTCGCACTGCTCCCAACGAAGCCACTAGTGCTCCTGATCTGTCGATCTGTTCTCCCAACTTGGCGTCCTCCTTAAACTGGTCTGCATTGTCGTCTTCCTTTGGTAGCGACCATTTTCCTCTTCTTCTTTCATTTCCCTTTCATCGTCGTCAGTCAGAGAAACGCTCTCCGCGCTTAAAATATAGATTATCAAATGCAGACTGGGATCTCTTCAAAGAAAAAATAGATGTTAAAATATTATCACTTCCTAATATAACACAAGACAATGAAGAGATTTGCGCTGAAGCACTTGCCATGGCCTTAATTGAAGTAGCAGACGAGACATTTCCAAAAAAGAATAATTCTTCTCGTTTCCTTCCGTCCCCTCCATGGTGGGACGCCGAGTGTACGGCAGCTATTAAAAGCAGAAAACTAGCAGAGCGTAAATATTGTCATTGTTCGACTGATGAAAATTTTGAGAATGTCATGCAAGCTATAAAATTTACTAAGAAACTTTTTAAACAGAAGAAATTTGAATCATGGAGATCCTTCTGTCTGTCTCTCTGTCCCAACACAAGCTCTTCAGTTGTCTGGAATAAAATAAGAAGATTTAAATCTGCCTTTAAAGATAATAATTCCCGTTCTGTCTTGCCTTTCCATTTAACAACACCGTTTCTAAACAAATTAGCCCCTCCTACTGCTCCTGAACTTATACCTCTTGTTCCCATCAGCGATTTTACTGGACTGAATGGTCCTTTTTCTATGACCGAGTTAATAGGAGTTTTGGCCAAGACCAAAGATTCCGCTCCAGGATTAGATGGAATCCCGTATTCCTTCTTTTCTCACCTTAATGACACCTCTCTGTCTTATTTCCTTAATCTTATCAATAATATTGTTTCCTCCTGCAATATTCCTTCTTCCTGGAAATGTCAAGATATTTTACCTATACTTAAACCTAACAAAGATCCGAACCAAAGCTGTTCATATCGCCCAATAGCGCTTTCATCAGTTTTAATGAAAATCACTGAACACCTTATTAAGAATCGTCTCGAATGGTTTATAGAGAGTAATAATTTATTGTGTAATAATCAGTTTGGATTTCGTCGCGGGAGAGGGACTATAGATAACATTAGTGTTTTAATTACTGACATTAGACTAGCTTTATCTAATAATAATTACTTACTTGCTGCATTTCTGGACATAACAGCTGCATATGATAATGTGGTTGTGTCAATTCTTTATAAAAAACTACAAGTTCTAAGAGTTCCTAGTATATTATCCAATTTTATCGTTACTATGTTGTCAGATAGATGTATAACTCTATCTGTAAATGACTCTACTGAAACCCGTCTTGTAAATTCTGGTTTACCTCAAGGATCTGTACTCAGTCCTATTTTATACAATATATACAGTTATGACTTAGAATCGTCTTTAGGCTCAGATGTTACGGTATTGCAGTACGCTGATGACTTGCTTGTATATTACTCTCACGAAAATGTAGAGGTTGCAGCAGACACGTTGTCGCATTCTCTATCTCTTCTTAAAAACTGGCTAGATTTTAATGGTCTTGATGTTTCAGCTGATAAAAGTGCAGTTATACCTTTTTCACGAAAGAGGTCACCCCCAGCAATTTCTGTTTATTATAATAATATTTTAGTCCCTATAAAACAACAAACTAAATTTCTTGGGGTAGTATTAGATGCAAAGCTTTCGGGTATTCCCCATTGCGAATATATAGTTAATAAGAGTGAGCGTTTATTGAACATTTTGAGATGTCTTTCGGGAGTCTGGTGGGGTGCCCATCCGTTTACACTTAAAATTTTATATAATGCCATGATTAGAAGTATTCTTGATTATGCCATTTTTTTGCTTACACCAGTTAATAAAACGGGACTAACAAAATTAGATGCGATCCAAAATAAGGCAATGCGTTTGATATGTGGAGCGATGAAATCTAGTCCGATAAACTGTTTACAGGTTGAATGCGTGGAATCTCCACTAGACTTGAGACGGCAATATTTATGTGACAGATATTTACTCCGTTGTCTTCAATTTGCCAAACATCCTTTACATAAATCATTAAAACTCTTAAATAATTCTACTAACACTACAAGTTATTGGTCACATAAAACTCTTCCATGCATAGTTTTAAGTTATCAAAGGTATCTCAATTTACACGCTCCTACTTGTAGTTATGTACAATATCCACTTTTTAACACAAATTTTGATGCTTTAAAATTAACTCCTAACATAAATCTTAATATAAATATCTGCAAAAGTGACGTCAATGCTAATACTAAATTCAACTTCATTAAAGACTGTCAGTGGGTAGACTGGCATCATATTTACACCGATGCGTCTAAGTGCTCCTCAGTGGGTAAAGTAGGGATTAGCGTCTACCATTCTCAATACAAAATCAGACAACAAATTAAACTTCCTCCAGAATCGTCAATCTTTACTGGCGAATGTTATGGACTATTTAAAGCTGTTGAATATATTATGTTAGCAAAATTACAAAAATCTGTCATTTTTACCGATTCTAAAAGTGCCTTACAAACACTTCATAACTACCCATTTAACTGTAAGTTAGTGTATCCTATAATAATTAGTATTAGAACCTTACTTGCTCAGTGTAGTGAGTTGGGATTAGAAGTTTCTTTCGTTTGGATACCTAGCCATTGCAACATCTTGGGTAATAATATTGCTGATCGCCTTGCGCATGAGGCTATTCAAAACGGTGACTTGTTTCCGTACAAAAACTTTAGCCATGACTTGGTAGCTCTCGCTAGAGTGTTTTTAAGAGAGTCTTGGAATAAGATTTGGATAGAAAGTTGTCAGAAAAAAGGCAAACATTACTTTTCCATACAATCTGATATTCCAGGTAAACCCTGGTTTGCCAGAATGTCATTTAATAAAAGGGACACTTGTTGTATCATTCGTATGAGATTGGGACACGTTTGTACACCTGCATACCTCGCTAAAATTCAAGTCGTGGCCTCTAATATGTGCGAATGTGGTTTAGATGTTGGCGATGTGAATCACATTTTTCTCTCCTGCCCTCACCGTGATAATAGTATGATATATAATTCTTTAAAAACGTTGAATTTTCCATTACCTACTTCTATTACTGTTCTTCTAGCATCTAATAACTTCGATATATATAATGCTATAAGTAGTTTTATTACTGAAAATGATATTAAAATATAGCATCTATTTATTTATTCCGTTAATAAAATCTTACTGATCTTTCGAAATTCTCGAATCCAAATTTTAATTAAAATTACTGTTGTTTCCCTACCTTTGTTCGTGGCAACTGCGCAAACCGCGCGAGCCAATATTATAAAAAAAAAAAAAAAAAAAAAAAACCTGTATTTTTTTGTCAATATTTTATTATTTAATTTTGATGCCTGTTTGTTTGTCTCTACTAATTATTTACTTAATTAGTAAGTTAGAATTCCTTAAATTTACTTGCATCCACAGAAGTAAAAGTTATGTACATGTTATATCTATAACTTTGATCTATATTATTATACTCTTTGGTTATGTAGGTACCTATTTACGTAACACACAGACAGCAAAGCACACAGTTAAACAGATGATCTACCATAGATTTGTTGTGATTGATTGATTTTGTGGAAGCAAAGTGTTTTCTTTACCTACTGAATAGAAAATTATGTGACTTTCTCTTATTAATTATTATAGCTATTTGTTTAGACTTGCGATAAAACAGACACAACAATAATAATATCCCTTTAGTGGTACACAGTACAATATGGTAATAACTTTGAGAAAATGTATATTTCCTGTTTATTTATTTGCTAGGAAAAATGTTTGTCGAGCTATGTCAACATCTGCGCTTCCTAAAATAAAGGTAATAAACTTGTTTTGTATTATTGTATACTTGTACAATAAATTAATAATAAAAAATTCATCTGAAAAACATTTATTGTGTGTGTAAACAATTAGGTACCTACCTAAAACTTTACATTCATAATCTGTAATTTATAAATTTCAGGAAAATAGAGTAAGTGTTAAAAACTGGGAAATTAATTATGTGAAAGTTGGCCGTGGAGCTCATAATGTATTATTCCTACCTGGTGCCTTAGGTACCATATGGACAGAAGCCACACCACAAGTGGAAGGGTTTGATAAAGATAAATTCACTTTAGTCGCATGGGATCCCCCCGGGTATGGGAAAAGCAGGCCACCTGAAAAGGAGTTTACAACAGATTTTTATGAGAAAGATGCTGACATGGCTTTTGAATTTATGAAGGTATGTTGTTAGGATAGCTAAAGTTTCATATTCTGTAATTCCAATTTCAAATTAATGAGTACCGTAAAACAGGGTGAATAGATAGGTCTTCGAACTTTGGTAACGATTTTCGTAACGTTGCAGAATTGATAATCATTTTTAAAGCATGTATTGTTTGAGTCTTAGGCCAAACTATTGAAATATATTTGTATCTATTTGGATATGTTTGTAGTAGAAAAGACACAAAATATACGTGATTTTCAGGGGACAATAAACGTACAACAATAAATTTAGTTTCCCTAAATATTTTTTAGTACTTACTCTACTTTGATTGATGTCCCAACCACAATAATCAGCATTGAAATTACTGTTATAAAAAGCACTAAATAACATACCAATATTTTCTGAACTTATTTTTTTTTTTTTTTTTTTCTAACACTTGCGCGACTCATCTGTTTAAATAAAACTACTTTTTACGGATTTAGACGCGTATATTTGTTTTAAATTTTGGCCGTCTCACCCGTCTCACCCGTGACCATGGTGACTGCAAAGTCTACGAAACGTCGGGCCAAAATTTAAAACAAATATACGCGTCTAAATCCGTAAAAAGTAGTTTTATTTATTTGAACTTATTTTAATAATTAATGGACTTAACACAAAAAAGTTCTGTATAATAAAAAAAATTCGATCTATAACTTACTAATATATTCAAACATGCACTGTAGGAGAAATTACAAAAATTATAACAACTTCATAAATATTTTTAATACATAAAATTTTATGTCAAATTTATATCAAGTAATTACTTAATAATTATACAATACAACTATAGTTTCATTACAGATTTAAATTTGATTTTGAAGTTTTAATTGTTTTTTTTGTTTAGTTATTAAATAGTGGAATACACAATATCTAATGAAATGCACAGGTTTTGGGAATATCTAACTACTCTGTAATGGGCTTCAGTGATGGTGGTGTCACTGGTTTGATCCATGCTGCTAAATATCCTGATGTTATGCAGAAGCTTGTTGTCTGGGGGTCTAACGCTTTTATATTGCCTACAGAAGTTGAGATGTTAAACAGTAAGTGTGCCCATCCATCCGATGTTTGGACATAAGCCTTCCCATAGAATACCACAACTCATGGTCTTGTGCCGCTTGCGTTCAAAAGCTCCCCGTGACTTTGACGACATTGTTGCTCCACCTTGTGTGCATTGTTACAAGTGTCCATTATTTCCTAAGAGTCTTGGGGACTTTAGGAGTCTTACAAATATTATATGAAAAAAGGGAAGCAAGAGTTTCGTAAAATTCACGAGACATTTCGAAAATTATTTCTTTTATTAAAGTCTATGATAAAAATAACTGTCTCAAATAGAAAAAAATTAATAGGTAAGTATTGGAAATAAAATAAATCAATTTCTCATAGCACAAAATAAATATTGATCTACAATATCATCTGTAGTTAATATTAAAAAGCTGAAGAGTTTGTTTGTTTGAGGGCACCAATCTCAGAAACCGCTGGTTTGATTTGGAGAATTCTTTCAGTGTTGGATAGTACATGTATCAAGAAAGGCGTAACATCACGTTGTGACCAATAGGGGCGAAGCACTAGTGAAAAATGTAGCAAAAACGGCGAAAAATTTCTAAATTACACGAGTACGTAGTCGCGGGCAACAGCTAGTCAGAGAAAATTGCGTATTTTTTAGACGAGCCACGTGGTCTAGAAGTTAATTTGCCGTTCACGAGGTCGCAAATTCGATTCTTGCTAGGGACAACCATTTATGTATGTGATATTTATAATTGTCTGGATTGTTAAGAGGATACCAAAACAGCTTCGTGCATTTTTCTACGTACGAAGTTTTCATTGTTTCTTTAGATTGAATGGCTAGAGCTCTAATTTTTAAGTATAAGTTTTTTCAATATATGATCTAGGATCGCATAAACTCAGAAACGCGATTGAAAAAAGTTTTCTCGATAGAAAATCTTAGCGAAACAACCTCTCTCATTTTTTATTTTTTTCATTTGTCGGTCTATTATCGCGTATTATCTAATGAAGTAACTTTAAAAACATAAGTAACTATTATATATAGAAACACGTAAATCAGAATTAAAATATATTTAGTAGATTTTGAGTAAACAAAAAAAATATCCGTAATTCTTCATTTTCTAGCTGTGTTAATATGTACATGTCGACGATAATATTGATGTAGGCCCTTAATGGAGTCATTTACAAAAAAAAACTAATTTATTTAGTACATACATATATACTTACGTAGGCTTCGTATTCTTGTACTCATAACACAAGCAAAAAAATAAAAATACCTACATACTACGTAATTAGTTTTGATGTAAATTTTTTTTTTCTCATAAACTGATGTAAGTATACTTAATATATGTAATTTTTTTCAGAAATAAAAAATATAGACGCATGGTCAAAAAGGCAAAGGGAACCATTGATTGAGATCTATGGTGAAGAACTTTTCCGTAAATATTGGGCGACCTGGACTGAAACAATGGAAACTATATGCCAGAAGAATAATGGAAATATATGTTCAGAAATGCTGAAAGATATTAAATGTCCTACATTTATACTATATGGGCAAAAAGATCCTCTGGTAGACAGTGTACATGTATCGCATTTACACACGCATATTGATGGTTCAAGGTATACCTACTTGTAATAATCCTTCAGCTGTCTGAAACCAAAACGTAGCACATACATTTGAGTAAATTTTTCAGGAGAAGTTTTTTCATTTTGTAATCAACAAGTGCGAAGTGCACTCGCTAGGTATATACATGTTCATGTCTCTGATTCTACTTAAGATAGAAATACAGTTATTTTTGCATTAGACGCAGTAAAAAAATGGGAAATATTGGTTTAAGAAAACGAATTTCAATAATACATGTCCCTTGCTAGGTTTTGGTTTTGGACAGCCGCCTTGCTTACTTGTAGTTTTTAACCGACTTCAAAGAAAGGAGCAGGTTCTCAATTTGTATGTTGTTTTTTTAATGTTTTAGGGTTTCGTACAAACCCTTATAGGATCACTCCGGTGTCTGTCTGTCCGTCTGTCAAACTTTTTTTACTCAGCAACGGCTGAAGGTATCAACTTGAAACTCATACGATATGTAAATCTATGCGGTCCCTTGCTGCAAAAAATACAGTCAACCTTTCTCCTCTACGCATTTAAAAGATATAACCGAATTACGACCATTTTTAAGAATTTTTCGACTTAATCAAAATTCACAGGTTACTTCCCGTTGCCCTAGAGCCTTGAAATTTGGCAAAGATCAAGTCTATATAGTGCTGATATAGGGAAAAATCCAAAAACTTATAATTTGTCATCACATCACAAGTAAAAAAGTGTTTATACTAATACCAACTTAAGAAGTAGCTGAAATGTAGGCGATTCCCTATATTTCAACTACAAAATTAAGTTGGTGAGTTGTTTTGAGTTTAATTAAATGATTATTTCAATGCAGTTACTTATGTTTATTTGTCTAATAGGTACGAAACCCTAAGTGTGCGAGTTTACCTCGCTCTTGACAGGTTTTTTTATGTTTATTACCTCATAACTTTTAACTGGGCGAAGCGATTTTAACGATTCTTTTTTTCTGATGGTTATCTCCTGAAAAATCGAGGGAAACCCTAACACAAGGAGTCAGTTCAACTTTAAAAAAAAAATACTCCATTATTGTCGCAACATATTTTAGATAGACAACGCAAAATATTATAGAGTTTAGATTTTTTTAATTCGCGTTGCCCATACAGGCCAAGGTAGCTATTGTGCCTTTGGCATAATCACCGCCTTAGTTAGAAACAAACCTTCGAATTTTGTTTTAAATTTGGCATACTAGCATATTTTGACCTAATAGGGAATCTATTAACGAAAATTGCCGCAAACCCCATGTACCAAAAGCCTGTAGAAAGTGTCCTAACACTTCCTTGCCTTTGAAAGTGGTGGATTGCTTGGGAAAGATTACGACGGACTATACGTGTCTTTAAATTATACATAGAGTGGTTTTATAAAGCTGAAGAGTTTGTTAGTTTGTTTGAACGCGCTAATCTCAGTCTGATTAGAAAAATTCTTTCATTGTTGGATAGAACATTTATCAGAAAGGTTATAGGCTATATAACATTACGCTGCGACCAATAGGGGCGAAGCAGTAGTAAAAAATTTTCTAAATTTCACGTGTACGGAGTCGCGGGCAACAGCGTCAATAATTGTACATATTTATTTTGTTCTAGGATCCATCTTTATCCTGATGGTAAACACCATATTCATTTACGTTACGCTGATGATTTCAATAAGAGAGTACAAGATTTTCTATTAATGCCTTAGTTATTATAATAAAAGTTATTATTGTTAAGAAATAAATGTTATTGATCTGTTATCTTTTTTTTTTCCTGTCCCTAGGTCTTTATTTCATGAACAGTAATAAATATCGTCATAATACATACTCCTCCGAAATGGCTTGACCGATGTTTATGAAATATTACATGCGTGTTCAGTAGGTCTGAGAATCGGACAACATCTATTTTTCAAACCTTTTTTTTTAGTATGGCAAAACAACGTTTGCTGGGTCAGCTAGTAATACATATAAAAATAGAGATATAGGTATTAGGGTAAAAACTGAGTTCGGGTAGGTATATATATTACGAAAAAATCAAAAAATTGGTCAAGTGCGAGTCGGACTAGCGCACGAAGGGTTCCGTACTATTATCTATGCAACATAAGGCAACGTTAATAGTATCGAGCAAGAAACGTTAAAAAAATCATGTTTGTTGTATGGGAGCCCCTCTTAAATATTTATTTTATTTTATTTTTAGTATTTGTTGTTATAGCGGCAATAGAAATACATCATCTGTGAAAATTTCAACTCTCTAGCTATCACCGTTCTTGAGATACAGCCTGGTGACAGACGGACGGACGGACAGCGAAGTCTCAGTAATAGGGTCCCGTTTTTACCCTTTGGGTACGGAACCCTAAAAAGGAAAGAAGAAAAATCAACTAATACACATAGGTGGTTCGTACCTATAGGTTGAATGAAAATAATAATTTGTGTTTGATTATTTGTGTGTATATTTACGGGCCTTCCGGTAAAGAGAAACTTTAAAAGATGTGTCGAAAATGCACGCCCGCGCTGGTGTCATTTCAACTTGAGACTAATAAATTAAATTAAATAAAACAGAAGAATGGACAGGCCTACATTAAAACCTGGAAGTTTTTGTGATAAGTTGTTTTCTATCAGTTGATGCGATATATTAGGAAAAACCTCATGTAATCTGTTCTGTATTAATGACACCTATTAGACCTTGGTTTTATTTACGACTTAAATAGGTACCTACTGTTACCAGGTACCGGTAATTATGTTAATGTTTACAGAAGCACACAATATGTAACAACATGGTGATATTGCTAAAAATCTTTAACTAAATAATAATTGCGATATTTGTAGTGATGGCAACAAATAGATCGCGTCATATGGGTAATTACGATAATTAGGTGTGATGTTCATATAATACCTACTAATAATAATATAATAGAAATGTTTTGATATATGTAGATAGATTTTTTTTTTAATCTCCTTTTTGAAAGGGGTTTTTATCCGACAAGGACATGTCAACCCCATTGTACCTTTTTCTACAATTGTTTCATTTCTGGTTAGATAGTTCAGATGCGGTTCACCGATGAAGTATCATTGCCAAACTACCGATTTTTTTTGCCTCTATGGACTGGGGCTCAGCTAAGATACTCTGAACAAGGCCTACATCAAATTTATTTAGCTTTAGATCCTTCATCAATGAATCGCGTTCCACTTCATTTCTGGTACACTCCATCGGCAAATGCTGTACGTCTTCTATTTTATTGCAGGTAGTGCAGTTTGGTGTATCTGCTTTATTCATTATGTATGCAAATTTTGCTGACGGAATGTGTCCAGATCTAAGCTTAAGCATCATCAACTTTATATAATTCGTATCCAAACTAGCGCCGTCAAACCATGGTACACGAGGAAGCTCCCCCTGTATGGTCCTATACCAAATTCCTCTGTTCAAAGATTCGATTGTTTTATTTTTTAGGGTTCCGTACCCAAAGGGTAAAAACGGGACCCTATTACTGAGACTTCGCTGTCCGTCCGTCCGTCCGTCTGTCACCAGGCTGTATCTCAAGAACGGTGATAGCTAGAGAGTTGAAATTTTCACAGATGATGTATTTCTATTGCCGCTATAACAACAAATACTAAAAATAAAATGAAATAAATATTTAAGGGGGGCTCCCATACAACAAACATGATTTTTTACCGTTTCTTGCTCGATACTAATAACGTTGCCTTATGTTGTATAGATAATGGTACGGAACCCTTCGTGCGCGAGTCCGATTCGCACTTGACCATTTTTTTATTTTGTTTTCATTTTATATAATGTGACAGTTGGAGCCGTGGTAACTGCCAACAACAAAAACGGCTAGACGGAAGACCAGCGCTAGTTTTAAACTAGCAAAACGCTGAGTCTAGTCGTATTTGTAACTTAATTTGAAATGTGCTTCATCAAATCTTATTTTTACTTTCTTTTTCGTTTGCTCTTGATTGTAAATGTAATTACCTACCTTTGAGACAAGTTACAAATAAACTTTCTTTCTTTCTTTCAAAAAGATCAAATCTGAAATTTTGCAAAATTATGCTATGAAGTTTGCATAATTGCGTACAATGCCGGATTGCCGGTATCTATCTCCTAAATATGTACCTTGAAAAATCCAAAATGCCCCGCCGCTGATAGGAATACTGCCTTTGAAATTAATAAGAGCCGCTGAACACAGATTTGATAGATTACCTCTGAAGTTTGTAACCTTTGAAAACGAATGAGAAAACATACTGAACATTAAACTTTTAATTGTTGATATCCCTAAATATGGTTTGCTATACTTGCGCATCTCTCATGATGTTTTATAAAGCTTTTAATCAAAAAACTTTAATAGCTATAATTTGTGATTGTAGCTATGCACTTACATACTCTTATATACTTATACGCAAGAACTAATCAATCATTGGCCGACAGAAATCAACGTGTATAATCCATAATCTATCGCACAACAGTTACGAATAGTGGCCGTTTTATGTTATCTAAATTTCTATATTAATATGTTAAATCTAATAATATTTTGATATTTGCCGGTAATTTCTAAAAACTCAACTAATCAATTAAACAGATTATAAAAATAATAGATAAAAAAATAATGATATATAGAAATACCTAAATAAATAAAAAATTAATGAAAATAAAATAAATATAAATTGAAATCTCATACTCGTATTTGTAATTAAACTATTGTTTGTTTAAATTTATCTTACTGTTTGCCAAAATGTTATTAATTAAAAATATTTTAATCCCGCCGGTTTATTCATTCAACAAAAGTATTTCCCGCGCTTTCTCATCATCCACGAGACCTAAGGTATGGTTTATTTTTCATTACATAATTGTATTTCATTATTCATATGGTGTTTTTCTATGTATTTCCAAAGGAATAGTAGTTTATGTAGGTAGTCTATCCGTATTCTGGTACCCATAACACAAGCATATAAGCTCAGCTTGGGACCAAAGGACGTTGTGTGAAATGTCCATGACTATATATTTAATTTATATTTAAAATTATTTTATCCAGTTAAATACAAATACGTAATAAGTTCAAAGATTATCCTTGATTTCTTTGGGACCTAGTTAAGACATTCGGAGTGCCAATTTATTTTGGTTACAACTAAATAAACTTGAGCGTCTCCAAAATTTCTGCATAAGATTCATATTTGGCTTACGTAAATATGATCACATCTCGCAATTCAGAAAACAACTCAAGTGGTTATCTATACGCCATCGCCGGAATGCTCATATACTCCATCTTCTTTATAACATTCTGTTTAATCCCTCATACCCACCCTATCTTAGGTCACGCTTCGAGTACTTAGATGCTACCATAGACAGAAGTGTTAGGTCATCATATAGGCTGAGGCTGAAGATGTCACAGCATTCCACATCGTTCTTTCACAAGTCGTTTACGATCACAGCTACGCAATTGTGGCATGCTTTGCCCTTAGCTATTCGTCAGGCTAAGAATTTAAAATCGTTTAAGTTATTACTAAAGGAACATTATCTGGAGTTATCTACGTAATTCTACATACTTTTCTGTAAAGATTTTAATTAAGTAACTCTACTGTATATAAGATATTTATTATTTTTATTATAGCACCTAGTAAATTTATCTATTACTAGCTGACCCGGCAAACGTTTTGCCATACTAAAAAAAAAAAATTGGTCAAGTGCGAGTCGGACTCGCGCACGAAGGGTTCTGTACCATTATCTATGCAACATAAGGCAACGTTATTAGTATCGAGCAAGAAACGGTAAAAAAATCATGTTTGTTGTAGGGGAGCCCCCCTTAAATATTTATTTTATTTTATTTTTAGTATTTGTTGTTATAGCGGCAATAGAAATACATCATCTGTGAAAATTTCAACTGTCTAGCTATCACCGTTCTTGAGATACAGCCTGGTGACAGACGGACGGACGGACAGCGAAGTCTCAGTAATAGGGTCCCGTTTTTACCCTTTGGGTACGGAACCCTAAAAAGGTTTGAAAAATAGATGTTGGCCGATTCTCAGACCTACTGAATATGCATGTAAAATTTCATAAAAATCGGAGTTTCGGAGGAGTACGGTAACTAACACTGTGACACGTGAATTTTATATATAAGATGTAATTGTATGTATGTGTATTTAAAAAGTATATGTGTATGTTTATGACTAGCCCAAGCACTTTTGGATGGTCGACAAATTCCTAATTGTAACATATTTTGAAATTCCGCCTTTATTTTTTTGTATCTATCCGGCGGTAATGGCCTTGCCTTAGCATATACCGGTGGTCCCGAAGTTTCGATATAATGGCATACTGAACGTTTCGGTATATCTTTGTAACAAACTGGTTTCGTTATATCCGGATATTTACATAAGATATCATGCCATACATTACTATTAATTATAGTTTTGACCGATGACTCGCTATTTCCGTGGCATACAACCGACGCGAGAACATTTAAACGTGTAACCTGATCTACTAATCGTCGCGCGCTTAGGTCAACTAACAAATGGGTTAAAAAATCTGCCCCTATTAAAGGTTGTTTAACTGCAGCCACAATGAAGGTCCATCGAAAAGCTCTTCATAAATTAAGATCTAATTCTAAAGTACGGACACCATATGTTTCTATTTCCGTGCCATTTGCAGCGTACAATTTATACTTATTACTAACACATTTTTTTGAAAGAAACTTATTAACAGGTATAACGGATATGTTCTCTCCGGTGTCCATTAAAAATTTTAATTTACTTTTCTTATCTAATACACATAGGCGATTTGCGGGATTGATACATACCTCCGCCTCAGGCTGTATCGTATTTAGTTTTTTGTCTGAGCGTTATCGTTCGTGCTCTTCCAATTACAAGGAGAAATACATTTAACAGTCTTAGACTTAAACTTATAATGATAATAACATAGCCAATTAGGATTATTACGATTTTTACTCAGGTCACGGTCGTGTGACCTTGACCGCTGGTATCCTCCTGGTCTTGTGCCTCTCTGTGGTTGCCGCGAGTGACGACGTAGTTCTGCAACCTCGACGACGAGTTTCTCCACGACTGCTGCTAAGTCCTGAGATGGTTTGGTTTCCTTGGTGGTACTGCTGGAGCTCACTATTGCTATTTCCGCTGGCCTGGTGGCTTCCATAACCTTGTCTGCGATGATCGCCAAGTTATCCAGGTCTGTTACTGCTGTAACCGCCGACACCGCTTGTACCGCCGCCGGCAGGTGACTATTCCACATGATTTGCAGAGTGGAGTCTGGTATTTTTCCTCGAGCTAAGTCTTTCATCCGACGTAAAAGTTGTGAAGGTTTTTGGTTCCCCAGGTCCATTTCTCGCAGTAATTTTTGAAATTGTCTAGTTTCAGATTCTTCCAAAACTTGCAAAAGTCGGTCTTTTAATGTGAGATATTTTTGAGTTTCAGGTCGAGCTAAAAGTAAGTCACTGACCTGTTTCTATTAAAACAATAAAACAACAAATTTTACTTTAAGAAAGAAAACGAAAATTTCGAACAAAATAAATAGCAATAAAATTGTGACCAAATAGAACACCCTTAATTATAATAATTTACTGACCTGTAAAGCGGCAACGTCGCACATCGACGCGTGTGTAGGTACCTACTCATCAGACAATGTAGGTTTATTTACAGGTTGTTGTTTATGATAAATACGAAAAAAAATTCCTGTGCCTAAAATATTAAGTGTTAGGTATTTATTTATTAGTTTAAAAACTATAGCTACAACAAGTAAAATTTGTTTTATGGGACATGCACAGGGAGCAAAGGAAATGTATGTTGAAAACAGTCTTGTTTCTTTAGTTCTGTTAAAGTCTAGCAGCTATTTTAGTTAGTAGCAAACATAATTGAAGTAGAAATATTTCAATTAATGGTCAAAGAATGTTCCGTAGAATATGTGGTATCAATTAATGTGATAACTAAATCGCCGCTCTGTATAATGTCGTCCCTACATGCATCATTATGATTAATGTGGCAAAAAAAAAGCAAGCTTAAGAAAAATCATAGCACTTTTTTGTCAGCCTATACTTTATTTAATTATGCAATTAGGTAGGTGCTATATAGAGAAAATACGACGTAAATCTATATATATTATATTAATGAAACTCGCTTACTAATTTATTAATAACGGACGGTAAAAATACTGAAGCTAGGAAATTAAAACTTTGCTTACTAGTCCTTCTAGACGGTAGGTACTGAGAGCTGAGAGCTCTTCGAAAGATTTGTAACTTCTTGTACAAAAATCCATCAGTAACACGCATAAGTATATTTTTTTTTTTATTAGTCCGGGCGCCAAGGCCCGGCCCGCGAATCTCCCCTGACTTTATCAGGGACCTTTTTTAGCATGCATCTTTATTAAATTTATTTAACATTCTTACATTGGTTTATTAGTGAGATTCTAGTCTCGATAAGTCTAGTTATATTTATTCTTTGTAGTTTCTAGTGGATAGCAATCATTTTTTATTTAATTATCTATTTCACATTTTGTTTCTTAATAGTGATAGTTATGGTAGTGACATCGTTAGGGTGACACGCATATATTAGCTTCGTCCGTATCTCTTTGTATTCATAATAATGATTTTTTTAAAGTCACACTCATCCACTTACAATCGTTAAATTGAGCTGAAACACATATTAAGACTGTTGATAGCGCAATAATTTTAAATAAAAATCCAGGATTATCAAGCGTGTTTTTTAGTTTTTAAACTAGGCAAATTATTTACAATACAAAGCCAACACTAGCGGACGAATCCTTGGTAAATAAACAACATAAAAACTTCTTGTCTCGTCACGTAAGGTCTTCACTGCCAATATGATTCGCAAAAACGAGATATTTAACACAATGAGTTCTGAATTCAGATTTTTTTGTATAATTAATCAATAGAATATACGAGTAATAACGATCTTGTAAGGATCAGGTTGATAAGTTTATTTCTGCAAATGAATAATATAAAAACGTATGTGTGTAGGTGGTGTGTAGTAATGTTTATATGAGACTAGCTATTGCCCGCAACTTCGTACGCGTGGAATTTAGATACCTAACAAACCTTAACAAATTATATTATTATCTACAATTTACGACATATAGAGATAACCGCAGATATATCTGTGGAGATAAACCTTCCTTTTTCTGTAACCAAGTTATCTTTAAAAATAATTACTAATGGTCTTATTCATAATGACTTATCGGAGGTTTAAACGGAGATTTTATCAGAGAGATAATAAACGTTTTAGCGTAAAAAGACTATTAGGAAGAACAATTTTTGACAATTTTCGCGAACCGATTTTGGCGAACTTTTAAACCTCCGATAAGTCATTATGAATAAGACCGTAAGTCTTACGCAAACTCCAAATTGAATTGGATTGGAGCATGTCAAAATATTAGGAAATATCTTTGTATCAGAAATTAAAAAAGATATATCGAGACTACGCGATAACGACTAGAGATCACTACAATCATGACCAAACCCTACTATGAAGTAGGTACTGTATTCAAACCTAGAATATTTCGTATTTCAGGAAGAGAAAATAAAAGTTCAAAAACACGTCATAAGTTACATAAAAGTCGGTACTGGAGACCACCACGTACTGTTCCTGCCTGGTATCTTTGGTACTAAATGGACTCATGGCGAACCTCTCATAGAGAGGTTTGATAGAGAGAAATTCACTTTAGTTGCATGGGATGCTCCCGGCTATGGTAATAGCAGACCACCAAACAAAGAATTCTCAATGGATTTTTACGAAAAAGACGCTGATACGGCCCATGAATTAATGCAGGTAACAATAATAGTGTTGGTACTTACTTATTTATTATATCATCCACTATACTTATCCGAAGCCTGTCCGAAGCTAATAATCTTAGAAATTATGTATGTATGTAATGTCATTAATTCATGAGAATAATGTGATCTGTGGTAAAGGTAATGTAACGTTTTCATTTTACGGTTTAGGCAGCCGTAATGGCGTGTCATTTAAAATAAAATTTCCCTTTGTATGCCTATTGCTCCTCATGTAATCCAACCATTTATAAATGTATCTAGGTAGTCTACTTAGCTAAAGTTGCCTTGATTAAATTGTTACACGTATTGATTGCGTAAATAATTACATTATAAATGTTGACACGGAGGAAAACTATAATAAATTATTAGGTAGGTACCTATTGCTTTTATAAAAAGCTTTATACATACGAGTATGTTAGAATTAAGTTTTTTATTTATTTATTCATTATAAAACATTTACAATGTTAATTTATTTACATTTAATCTTATAGGTACTGGGTATACCTAAGTACTCTTTATTAGGATTCAGCGGTGGTGGAATGAACGCTGTAATTCAAGCGGCCAAGTATCCTGAACATATAAATAAGTTGGTGATCTGGTCGATTTTCTCTTTCATATCGCAATTTGAACTGGATATTTGTACCAGTAAGTAAAATTGTTCCAAGTAATACAACTCATAATATACAGACGCATTATGTTTTTAGGGTAGCGATTGTTTAGTGTGGTGTGGTCGGTGTGGACCTCCGTGTGGTGACGAATTATGAATACAAGTGTCACCACCCCATATCCTCCCAAGGGTGTTGTAAAAGTCAGCTAAGGGATATTGACACAGATAAACATCCTCTGTGAGAGACGGAAACATCGAAAATAAACCCTGTGCCAATACGCCTGGTCAGCGCGGCACAGTAGACCATAATCCCTCTCAAAGTGGAGGAGGCCCGTGCCCTACAGTGGGACGTAAATGGACTGAAGAGGAGGAGAGATTGTTTAATATGCCATTGCATTGTGGATATTTATTTGGGTATTGGTGAGAGAAATGAGAAGAAATATAATTCTAAATACTTACATTTTTCTGCGGAAAACAGAAACTTTGAAATTAATGCTGTAGCAATGGTCAGCATGGTCTAATAGAATAGAGCCATAGAACAAACACTTACGCTAACCTCACCGCTATGCTAGGGATCTATTTATGTTCGTAGTTAACTAAGTATATAACTAAGTAAATAGGCACATAATGTTATAAAATTACTATAGATATTATAAATATTGCATTGATTGGAAAAACGCCAAAATTTTGTTTTTTTAAAAATAATCTTTTATTTAAAACCACAATTTACGCATTTAGACTAGAGTATTCGTTTTAAATTTTAGTCCGACGTTTCAGAAACTTTGCAGTCACCATGGTCACTGAGTCCCACCCGAGACCATGGTGATTGAAAAGTAGTTTTAGTTGAACGAATGAGTTGCGCAAATGTTAGAGAATATTATAATAATGTTCTAATTAACATTTTCAGAACATTCTGATATGAATAATTGGTCGAGTAAACAGTTGAAGCCCTTGTATGACATTTACGGCGAAACACTTTTTAAGGAATATTGGGACAATTGGGCGGTGATATCGAACGAATGTTACAAACATGGTGGAGATATATGTACGAAATATATGAAGGATATCAAATGTCCAACATTCGTTTTGTACGGACAGAAAGACCCGTTAGTTGATGTCAATCTGCATATACCATATACGCATACGAATATCAAGGACTCTAGGTAACTATTTATCTTTACCTATAATAAAATCGTTATTTTTGTATGTATGTCCTTATGCGTGAGCTTATATCTTCAAAACTACGCAACGGATTTTGATGCGGTTAGACAGAGTGGTTCAAGAGAATGGTGTAGTGTAAATATTAGTACTTTATTTATGGTGTAAATTGAGGGAGGAGAGGCTCAATATAGACGCAGGTGAAACCGCAGGGATTGGCAAGTAGCTTATAAAAACGGCATAGGTACTTGTTGGAAATGCAAAAATCATTATAAGTATAATTATTATAGGCACTTACTCTGAAATCCTAACAGTACCTACTTACAAAGAAGAATAAAATAACTCTTTTTATTTGCAGCCTTTATGTTTATCCCGAAGGACGACATCACGTCCATATAAAATACGCGGATGATTTCTACAAACGAGTGGAGGAGTTTTTGTTGAAAGCCTAAGCTAACACAAGAAACCCTATCTTTTTTCTTCGTAAACCTATAAATAATGTTTTTTAAACCTATAATAATAACAGGTGTCGGTATTTTGCAAGACTTGAATTTACCCAAATTGTTTGAGTTATATTTTTTTATTAAACCGGTTATAAATACATTCAATGTAGTTTTATTTTTAAAAAGGGTGTAGTAGCACGCTTTATTCGCAAATCCTAAAATGCGGGGTTCGAATCCGTTTAGAAGTATTTATAATAATGATAACAATTAATTTTAGTTAAAAATGATAGTGCCAGACAAACAGTAGCGGATTTACCCTAAGGCCCGGTAGGCCCAGGCCTAGGGCGGCCGCAACAAAGTACATAATTTCATTATTTATTCTATATGGTGGATGCTGAGAAAGGGGCGGCTGATAGCTTGGGGCTTAGGGCGGCCGAGACTGCAAATCAGCCACTGCAGCCAAATAACACAATTTGGAGATGTTAACTAAACATTCTTATTAAAAACTGTGTATTATGGTCTAAAGATTTTAAATGTAGGTACATATGTTAATTTTTAATGTGCACATAGAATTGGTGTCAATCGATGTGGTACATAATTCTTTAACGCAAGCACAGTTATTATAATAGAAGAGAAGCATCTGCCTAAGTTTTTATGTACCCAGGTTTCAATTCATATATGTATTTGTTAATATGCAAATATGTATATAAAAATATTTATTAAAAGTGGATTTGGACACTCTATTTCAAACATTTCAGTTGTCCAGGGGGTTTCAAGATTTGAAATCGCGTTATACTTATTGTAGGAAGAACTTTATCGCTGTCTTCTTCCACCACATGCTAATGTAGGTATGCTGCTGACACTGAGACGTTTAAAAGATTAACTGTATAACAGCAGCATGCACATGCACCGTTTTGTATCGCTTTATAAAGAACAATGGGCATTATTGTATGGGTTGCGCTTGCGTCCCAACCCTTGTAACATGTGCGACTATTTTAAACATGTTCACTTAAGTTTTTTTTTTATAAATAATTCAAGTTTTTATTATAATTGTGTGCAGGTCAAAAGTTCTGGGGTGTAAATGAAAAAAACAGTTTTTGTATTAAATAATGCTTTAAGTACAGACTTTTTAGGGTTCCGTACCCAAAGGGTAAAAACGGGACCCTATTACTGAGACTTCGCTGTCCGTCCGTCCGTCCGTCTGTCACCAGGCTGTATCTCAAGAACGGTGATAGCTAGACAGTTGAAATTTTCACAGATGATGTATTTCTATTGCCGCTATAACAACAAATACTAAAAATAAAATAAAATAAATATTTAAGGGGGGCTCCCATACAACAAACGTGATTTTTAGGGTTCCGTACCCAGTATCTCAAGAACGGTGATAGCTAGACAGTTGAAATTTTCACAGATGATGTATTTCTATTGCCGCTATAACAACAAATACTAAAAATAAAATAAAATAAATATTTAAGGGGGGCTCCCATACAACAAACGTGATTTTTAGGGTTCCGTACCCAGTATCTCAAGAACGGTGATAGCTAGACAGTTGAAATTTTCACAGATGATGTATTTCTATTGCCGCTATAACAACAAATACTAAAAATAAAATAAAATAAATATTTAATACGTTCAGTGCGGCTAACGCTTATGCGCGTTTTTCTGATCTTCACCAAGTGCGGACCGACGCGTATACGCGTCCATACAAAAAAAAAATCTGTAGGCAAGCGGGGTGCGCAGCACCTGTGCGTTTATTGCGTGTATTCTGGGTGTCTATTGTTTCGAAGCGGTCGTAAAATGTGGAATTGTAAAGGAGACTACACACTAGTCAGGTTTCTGCTACGAATCTTGCAGGGGGGGGGGGGACGGTGGCGGCGACGACAACAATAACCTAATTTAGTACAATAGATTATTGAAATAATTTTATTATGACTCGCTCTTTTAACTAAAGTAATAGGTAGTTTTAGTCTATTTATAAATGGTGTCTATAACGAGGCGGGCGAAAATTCGTAAATTAAAAAAAATTAAGAATAAAAGGGCTTTCGGGAGAAGGTACCTTTACTATTACTGTTTTATTAAGGTATAACTTACTATTTTAATAAAACCGAACGAAGATATATTATGGCGTAAACTTCACAAAATCTCTTACAAGTAAACACTAGTGTGGAAGCACCTTTATCCATCCAACACCTTTATATGACCCGTAATTGTTATATGACAGTCATAAAACTCGAAAGTTACCGAACGCACATAAGCGTCGGCCGCACTGCGGGAAGGTAAAAGATAACGCGCTATAGCGTCCACCCGCACTACACGAGTTTTCTATGAACGCACATAAGCGTTCTTAGCACTACGCGAAAAATTTTTTGAACGCACATACGCGTTTTCAGCACTGGGCGAATGACTCTTTTATTAGCATTGGCTATAAATTCGCAAATTATTCAGCATTGAACGCGTTAAGGGGGGCTCCCATACAACAAACATGATTTTTTTACCGTTTCTTGCTCGATACTAATAACGTTGCCTTAAGTTGCATAGATAATGGTACGGAACCCTTCGTGCGCGAGTCCGACTCGCACTTGACCAATTATTGCTTTTTTACATTTTGTGTTACATACTCACGTAGGTACTTATTACGTTCATAATAATTGTACGTAATCACAGTCAGTAATCGTTATTTTAGACAGTTATTAATAAATACACAGTTGAAAATGGTACAATTATGGCTGAATAATTCTCTTTTAAAACTTAAACAATGCACTTTATACACTGGTAGGTACTTGTGATACAACAATCAGTTTCTCTATCGTATCACAGTATTTATATTTATTTATGTTAGTATACAGTACCTATCCTTTAATAATGGACATTGCATCATATCTACAACAATGTCGTCCAAAAAAGTCGCCGGTAACAATATGCTTGCATAAATAAAGTACTAATATATATATTTCATTCATGATGCTTGGCTGGTGTCTTGCCCAGCCAAGGTACCAAATGATACTCATTATGTGAGCGCAAGTACCTACTGTTCTCTTCCCAGTCAAACAAGAGCAATAATAATGACCAATTGATTCTCTCGGTGTTTCTGCTCTATTGTTAATCAAAATGAACTAATAATAACTTCTACCAGATACGTGTCGCGATTTTATCAGCCCCCTCAAAAGAATACCATCTAAAATGTTTATATTGTATCGCACAAGGTTTGGAATAGCTCCTAAGCATATTTCTATTGTGTATATGCCGTTTCTTATGTGTTCACTCAAATAAGACCGTGCAAGTTTTATTTGATAAGTTCCTAATGAAATTAATAATAGGTCTTCTTCTGCTAATATTGGAAATTGCATTAATTGATTGTCATCTGCGGTGATAGTACAAAAAGAAACTCGCTGTCGATTTACATTATTTTCGATGACATAGTCACTTAGACTGTTAGCCATATGAATTCTCCTATTTAGCACTTCTATTATTTCGTGAGCTCGAGGATGGTCTTTTAAAGGCTCTCTAAAAGTATTTAAAAGAGCAGCAGCAATGCGTATATCAATGAATAAATGCGTCATTGCCCGATTAAAATATTCGTCTGAATATTTTAAAATCGCGCTTAATCCACCCATTCACTACCTCTACAACCCATCTCACGATTGTAACTAATCTTGATTTATTAGCTTCTACTGTACTCAGTTGGCTTTCACTTAAAAGTTTTGTTGGAGGCATGTGGGCTTGATAGCCCCAAGTCTCTAAGGTTGATATGGCGTCTCTGAAACCTCTGTCTAATACAAATGTATCATTATTTTGAAGGACTGCGCTTATAATGAAAAACAATGGCGTGGCGCGCGGGGTGGTAGAGGGGGTGTTGGGTCAGAGTAGGCACTACCTGGTCGATCGTGTTTTTTTCCACTTGGTTTTTTAAATCGCTTTAGTCCTATAGTTATTAAAAGACTAATTAATTAAGATATATTTAACATTTTTATGAAATTATTAATACCACCATAGACACAGTACTAATTTAATCGATGATACCACTATAACAGTTTTCCTGCACGAGATACGGAGTTATGCCCATGCAAAAAAACATAACACTTGTTGAGATCTTTCAAATGATGTAGGTAGAAAAATGTTACAACACTTGGGACGGAACCGCCCATTGTTCTTTCCTCTCAAGCCCATTATCGTCGCACTGTTGGGCACGAGCCTCCTCCACTTTGGGAGGGATTATGGTCTACTGTGCTTTTTTTGCTTTAAAACTTTAATTCAGCCCAATTGGATGCGGTACGGGCCCATTATTTGCAAGAAATCCTAAAAGCGGTTGTCATTAAAAGTCATGAAAAATTCCCATATTTTATTTTCATTCACTTATAAGCATGATTCATTTCAGAATAAAACAATTTACATTCAATAACACATAATTTAAGATTGAACTGACTCATAATTATCTGTACAAATTAAAAAAAAAATTGCGTCAATTTCACAACGCGCGCGAACAAGCTGATTTAACATAATATGGCGGCTTTACGCCTTTTGTTCTCACAAAACCATTGTTTATTATTATTTTGCAACTATACACTTTAATATTGTTAGTTAAGAGTTATTCCAAAAATGCATATTCAAAATATAAATAAACGACTCCAAAAAGTGCTACTACAAAAAATAATTTCGAACTAAACATTGCAAAGTTAACTATCGATTTTTATTAAATAAATATGTATTGCACTCATGTCGAGTTAAAACTTGGTTGGCATCAGAACTGACTTACTGTATATTCCATTTAGTGCTTTTACCTTGTACGTTTTAATATAATTTAAATCTAAAAAAATATTTAAAGTAGTGTTATAGAAATAACTTCCAAAGGACGGACATATTTCATTATAAATATTAACACAAACTAAATGGAATATACCGAGATTGTCTAATTCTTCAAAGTACAAAATATTGTAAAGATATTATTATTGAAAATTACTAAGGCACACATGAGCTAGTCCTGTACACATAATGGAAGCACTGTACGTACCATTTACTATACACACTCAATGTTTTATATTAACTTTTCATTATGACATAACATATAATAGATTTTTCTTGTGGTCAAAAACATTTCTTGTACAGAATTACAAGCTCTAAAAAGAGATGCGTCTATCGTAAACGATTGTTAAGTAAAAATCGTACTAAGAGTGGGTAAACAAAATTATTGTATGTAGTTTTTTAAGAATATTTATATTTACTTACTAGCTGACACGGCAAACGTTGTTTTGCCATACAAATGTTAGGGGCGGACAACCCTTATCACTTAGGGGTATGAAAAATAGATAGTAGCCGATTCTCAGACCTGATACTGAATATGCGTATAAAATTTCATAAGAATCGGTCAAGCCGTTTTAGAGTATGGGAACGAACATTGTGACACAAAAATTTATGTATTAGATTATGTCGTTACGTTCGTACGCAAGGGATTTAGAAGAGGTTTTTTTAATTTCTTATCTGCTTGGTCCACTGGGCGACTCTCAACAAGGTGGAGTGATGATATCGTTAATTATCATGGGGGTTTCTGGATGCAGTTAAGCGCAGGACCGTGCGTTGTGGCGTTCTATGGGGGTGGCCGATGTCCAGCATTGGACGGAGAAAGGTTAATTGCTGGATGGATATGTTGGATACGTCCACTCTCACTCGCTCATAGACTATGTATGATTACGGTAGGAGCGACTTTTCAATCTGATAGACTGATTTATTGCTGATATTTTTAAACAACATGAAATTCTATCGATCCTATAAAAGTGAGTGTTAGCCGGTAACATATAAATATTTTTAAGATGACTCAAACTCACGAAAATTTCAATACTAAAACATGAAATTATTTACAAATATGTACACGATTTTTATCCGCTTATGACACATATAATTTAATTTCTGATTTCACCATTTTTGTTTTTAGTTTATATCAAAATTAAAATAGTACCCTATTATTGAGACTTCTCTGTTCGTCTGTCACCAGGCTCTGCAAACTCGTATTTGACCGGATTTTTATTGTCAACAATGTATATTTTGTACTTTATTTTATATTTTTTGTCTTACTCTAATTTCAAGATTTCCTACCACATAGAAACAGTACAATAGTACATCTATTTTATGTCATATCATTGTTAAGTAAATACTTTACACTTAACACACAAGCTTCCTACCACGATAAATACATAAGAAAATAGACAACCATTCACTAATTCCAGTAAGCTTGTCCTTATCTCATAAATAATTTCTCTAGTTACAAAATATAGTATACACTGAACTAATATATATCAGACAGCTTACAGCACCATAGCCAATACAACAGTGTTCCATACATTATAATACACACAATAAGATTACTCTTACAAATACATAACGATACAATTTTACAACATTATCACCGGGATTATTAACAACACGGCTGTTTTCATTAAATAGGTACGTAAATACGTTTACAAAAAAAAAAACTAAAGTTTTAATAGAGAGAGTCAAAGGCACACACTTTGTAAAAACAAATCCTACAAGTTAGTCACAGTGTCTCTTTATATCACTGTCGGATCGCGTTACACATAAACTGGACCCTGGCTGTCGTTTTCGTCAAGATTAATTTTATTCGTATAACCATCGTCGAAGAACCTTCTGAAAGTAAACTCAAAGAAACCATGGAAAGTTTTGCCATTATCAAGTAGTTCACTATCAGATTTATTAGAGTCTGAACCACTAGAATTTCTAAGTTTATCTGGATCAACTGGATCAAAATTTGAAGTATCTGTGGCGTACTCGATCCGCGGTATGTAAGGCGCCACTTGTCTTCGCAATCCTTTGTCGAAGTCGATGCCTTTCAGGAAGGGATGGTGTTTCACCTCGTTCGCATCTTTGCCGAGCCGCGTCTCCTGTCCGGAACAGAGCTGAAGGATTAGATCCTTGCTCTCAGGTGATAAGTTAGCAGCGTCCGGAACATGGAGTGTACTTTCCCAGTTTATAACCTGCAAAATATAATTTGTTCATTATTATCAACCATAATATTGAGAGCCTGGATCCAGATAGGACAGGACCGGAGGTTGCAGTGTCTTATGAGAGAGACCTATGTTCAGCAGTAGACAGAGAAAAGTTGATGGACGGATGGAAATAATAAAAAATACAACTCAACTAAACTTTAACCTCAGGATAAAGGAAAGGGTGTACCTTGAGTTGCGTTTCGGCGGGGGTAGCAGCTAGAAAGGGCGGAGACCCTACCAGCATTTCATATAAAATAACTCCAACCGACCACCAATCACATAGCTGAGTGTAGCCCGTACGTGTGAGAACCTCGGGCGCTATGTAATTAGGAGTACCCACTAATGAGTGAGCGAGACAACGCTGATGTTCTCGTTTCCGTCGCCTTTCTAGTGGCTTCAACTGATGGCACCGACATTCACTCATCGCACCCCATTCACCATCAACTGGATCCATTGAATCTTGTCGACCGTGATCTGAAAAAATAGAACATCGAACAATTTCGAATTAGGTCGGACTTTTTGTTATTCGGTCTATTGAAGCTCGGTATTTTGGAATTCGTATTGTGACAATTGGAATAAATTTTTCGTATCTATGTAGTGTATCCAAATATTTGGTAAAAACATAAAAAAGCACTCACCGTTTCTCTGATAGTATTTAGAGTTGTGTGTCCACCTAAAACCTGTACATAGCCCAAAGTCTGTCAACTTTATGTGACCATCCCGATCTATGAGAATATTGTCAGGCTTAATGTCCCTGTGAATGAAGCCCATTTTATGGACACTCTCCACGGCACACGTCAACTCTGCTATGTAAAATCTCGCCAGACTCTCCTCGAAAATTCCCAATTTAATTAATAAAGACATCAGATCACCACCAGGTATATAATCCATAACAAAATATAAATTGTCCTTGTCTTGAAAACTGTAGTAAAGTTTTACGACCCACTCATTATCCGCCTCCGCCAAAATATCTCTTTCGGCCTTAACATGGGCGACTTGATTCCTCTTCAGCACATCAGCTTTTCGTAATGTCTTCATGGCATATAGATGACTAGTATCTATCTTTTTAACTAACGTCACTTCCCCAAAAGCACCTACACCAATTGGTTTTATCTTCGTAAACATAGATTTATCCATTTTGGCCCGCTTTAATCTGATATAGTTGGACTCTTTTTGAGATAGCATCTTCCTCATTTGACATTGCGCCTCCGCACTCAGACCTATTTTCGTCATTTCCTTTTCTAGCTGCATGCGTCTAAACGTTCGCTGTTTGTACGATTTCAGTATATTTTCAACATGTTGCTCCATAAAGAATTTAAAAGCTTGAGGAGAATAATTTCTAACTTTACAATCCCGTCGTTCGTCTTCTTTTTCTTTACTAATATTCTTTCTCTCAGGTATAGGTGACTGATGTCTTATTTTCTCCACACCTTTAGGCCGTCTCTCCGACGAGCCATTCGAGCTTTTATCAGAACTTGACGCAGCCACACTTTCTTTAAGAAGATTATTGGTACAGTTTTGATTAGGACACTTAATTTCTACTTGGGATGATTCGCCATTATTCGAAAATTTCTTATGTAAAGGTGAGTGGTGGGAGTTGACCGTGGTCGTATTATCAGCCTGGTTGCCATATGGAGGCGGAGGTACTGGGTGCATCCCTCGCTGCACAGCTAGAGCCTGCATCGTGATTGCATAACTAGGCGGTTCCGTTGTTGGGACGGTAGGTGTCGTGGCTGCAGGTATCGGCGGTGTAGGACAAGGTGCATGCGGTTTCGGTGCTAGCGGATAGCTCGGCGGTGTTTGCGCTTGTTGCTTCTGCTGGATCGAACTCGCATACGAAGGTGGAGGGGGCTGGGCAACTGAACTCGCTACTGGAGACGGAGCTACGGGTGCAATCGCCGTTTGAAGTACCGGCTTTTGCACCTGAGTACTCTTAACGGACTGCATAATAATAGGAGGCTGAACGGCTTGTCTCGCTGTCCACGCCTGTATAGGTGTGGGGCGAGTCATGCCTGACGAAGACCCAGTCGACTGCGTCACTGTTATCGGACTCGGAGAGCCGGCGGAGGTCCCACCTGAGTAAATACCTGACGATGGACTTTTTCTGTAGTCTTGAGATTGAGTCGGACTTTGTCGGTTTTGCATTGAAACAGAATATGAAGGAGGAGGTGGCACACCAGCCATAGGGTACGGAGGAGGTAGCTCGGCACCACTAGCTCCCGTTTGGTATATGCTGAGCGCTTGGAACTGCTGCGTAAGCTGTTGTTGTACTTGTGGTCCATTCTGTACAATCATAGGAGTCCGAGCGGGAGGCGTGGGAGCTGCGGCAACTGGTGAAGTACCTCGGGCAGGTGGTAAGGGAGGCGCAGGGGACATACGCTTCATGAGCTGTTGTACGGAAGGCATCACCGGCGGCGTGGAGGGACATCTTGGTGGGGGTGGAGGTGGTGGCTCAGAGAAACCAGAAGGCGAGTATTGTCGACTAAGTTTCTCGTGAGGAAGTGGAGGGGCATCAGACGGTCGAGGGCTATCCGATCGAGAACTTCCTGCACCAGAGTCAAGTGCAGGACTCCCTCTATGAAGGTTGATTTCACGTTCTAGACTAGGTTTTCTTATTAATTTAGAATTTAAAGCATTTAAGTTGCTAGATTTAAGGACTCCATTAAGACTTTCTTGTTGTTTAGATAAGTAATCAAGAGCGGCATCAAAACGACCACCGGCATACTTGAGAGCTCTCACTGCAGGGTCCTGGAAAAGATATAAAAACAACTTGTAACTAGTTTAATTAAAAAACGCGGTTTTACGAAAGACTATAAAATACGCGTGGAATATCGAACTTTTTTCGGGTAAGAATTAGCCTATGACCTTTCACAGGCTCTAGATTATCTGTGCACCAACTTACATTTAAACAGATTCAGTACTTTTACCATACAATAGCGACAGAGACACCAAGACATTTTCCCGTAATATTAGTAAAGAATTCACAGAAGTCTTTATTTACGTAATTCTATTGAATATTGCTTGTCGTGATGGATGTGGTGATGAATCAAGCTTGGCATAGAAAATTGTAATACTTTGTATAAAATTAATTTAAATATGTGGTTATCAACTGACAGTAATCAATATACAACACCTATTTATGAATAACCATAGGATTATTTCGAATTTTGCATAGTATAATAGTACGAGTCACATTCAAAAGTTACAAAGTAACATATAAACAAGCTCCATTGGTTCAGAATATCAATAATATCATAGTTAATTTGTGTTTTCTAAAACTTAAATCATGACAAACATTTATTTACAAGGGTGTTTCACCTGCATAAAAAAATAGTAAATCAATCTAAATCAAAAAGGTTTTTACCATTGTGTATGAGAATTAATTAAAATTACTATCAACTGGACTAGACCAATGGGAAAGGAATTATTTTTCCAATACTAAATACATATTACAATAACATCAATATTTTCAAAATTTTTCTCTTCATTTAAATACTCCCTCGGGCTAAAAAAAACTTTTCAAAACCAAAATCATTTAAACCAACCCAATAGTGTCGAAGTTGAGCGAGACTAACACATAACTAAAAATGATTATAATATTTTTAAAAAAACGTTGATACTAATCTTAGGAACTATGTTTTACAAATTTTAAAATTTTGTTTGGTTTTATTTGAGTTAGATAGATAGATAGATAGAATTTTTTATTTGTGCCCTCGCTCCTATTTGTGGTTGCATGATGTTAAATTTTCTGTAATATTTCCTGGATAAATTATATATACTAGTACGGGATCCGTATTACATTTTTTCACTTGATTACTATCAAGCTGATTTTCCGTGAGTAGCTTTATTATGACGCGAAGCCCAATAATTTTCTATTCTATTGATTATAAAGTAGCTAACAGAGGTAACAAGGATAAGATATCGTACTATTACTGGAGGAAATGATTTTTTTGAAATTTTTGACGCAAGTTCACTTACGTCTTTTTTTTACGGGTAGTACGATATTTTATCCTTGCTATCTCTGTTAGCTACCACAAACGAGATTTTGGAATAGAAAATGATTGGGCGTCTCGTCATAATAAAGCTACTCACGGAAAATCAGCTTGATAGTAATCAAGTGAAAAAAATGTACTACGGATCCAGTACTAGTATATATAATTTATCCAGGAAATATTACAGAAAATTTAACATCATGCAACCACAAATAGGAGCGAGGGCACAAATAAAAAATTCTATCCCAAGTTATATACACGCAAGGATGTCGCTGGCACAGCTATTCAAACAATATTTACTCTATCAAAAATGATAGAACATTTACTATATTAGTACAATACAGATGGGATAATTACAACTTATTTACTTTGTACGTCTACAAAACATCAAGTGTTGATAGCAATATGTACATTTTACATAACACAAATATTTATTTAAAATACATAAATTCATGGAATGTGGCATAATTGACAATAAATCTCATTAGCAGAAGAATGTCAAGGATTTTGTATATAATAGAAATGAATATTCAGTTTCAGTGTATTCATATAAACTTTAATTACTTAATCAGATTTAATTAATTACTTCACTATTTAAATGATAGTGAATTAATAACAAATTCAGTGTAGTTTAGAACTAACAACACAAATATTTTGTTTTTTTTTTTAATATAGATATAATAATGTAGCCTATTGCAATTGGCTTTGTTCATAATTTTTATATATGCTGTTTTAATATTTTTTTTTAGAAAATATCGACTATTTTAAGCAACTAATTTCAATACTATTGAAATATTCACTATATAGAATTTTGAAAAAATACTTAAAGATTTTTATTTATAATAATATTTAAACTGACAAAACCATTATGTTTTTAATATTGTGTCATAAAAAGAACTAAGATAACATATATGTTTTCTTTACATAGATTTGCCAAATGTATTGCTTAAATGAAAAGTTACTATTCGTAGCCAGAATAGAGATGTTATGGGTAATATTTCATTTTGGTCATTTAATATGAGGTTAAACACCATGATATACCGTAGTATATTAATTAAAATGTAAGGTGATATGCATATTTTAAATATATTAGCTTACCAAGAGATTACTTTTAAAAAAATCTGGACGCATATACAGAATAAAATAATCAATTCTTACCTCATCATATCCTAAAGCAATTAGTTGATTTAAAGACTGAGGTAATGCAGTCAAATCTTTGTCTAGGCCATTTCCTGATGATGAACTGAAGCCAGAGCTGACTCCTGAACTGACCGTGCTGGCCGCAGACGAGCCAGGTGGCTCCGAGTTTCCATTGTTTGCAAAAGGAAGCAAGGAGTTGCGGATCTGGGCTAAAGCCTTTTGGTGATAGCCAGAGCGAGCGGCCGCCTGGCGGGGCGCCGGCGGGTTCATGGCGCCCGCGCCCGCGCCCGAGCGCCTCACCTCTCAACCCACCCCTCCCATCACATAAACACATACCACCTTCTGACCACACTCATGATCACGTCACTGTTCACCATTCATTTATTACACACTTATTATTTAACTGCAACTTATAATCCAGTAATTCTTTGTTTACGTCCTTTTCACTAGCCAAATTCACTTATCCAATATTTTTAAAATATAGTAATTAAACTGAAACAAAAAATAATTTCATTAATTCCCTTGTATGTCCTCCCTGTAATCTTTTAAGTTAACCTAATTGTGCATCATACTAAATTGTTATGATCTGGATAATAGGTAGCTACCTAACTTTTCGAACACATTATTAACAACAATAATATCATTTTGCTTAACATAACCAAAAATTGTTTATAATACAATGAACTCTAACACATTAATAGGAAAAGAAGAACTTTACAATTGACCAGTCTCCGTGTTCAAACAGGCTAAAAGATTGTTCAACACGAATAATTTGAGGTAGCAACCTCTGTGGAATGCCAAAATTAGAGTCAGATCTGTTTCATAACTACAAGCCGATATGTACTCTGTTTTAGTAAACATAATATGAAAAATTTACCAGAATTTTTTTCACTTTCTGTAAATCCAAATAGGAACCACAAAAGTCATATTTTCGTAAAATAAAAATTCTCTCGGACGGAGAGCTCTCACATTACCGATGACATCTTTCTTGGACACCACAGTTTAGAATTGCAAATAATAAAATCATACTCAAAATACACAATTAAGGTTTTCGTTTATATTCTTTCAGAATTTATTCGCACCAAATGAATTATGAAAACAAAGAACTCTGAAACACAGACATGCAAGTTGGCAAACCATACAAAGCGACCATTTTGAAGAATTACCACATTCTTTTGTATGTTCAAAAGCCATGGCGTAGTGACGTTTACAGATGCTCGAAATTTTAAGTAATTTATAATTTTGTGTTTTAAAATCGTTAACATAATAAAATACAATATCATATTATTACACTATTACTATTTCTGTATTTATTTTCACAAAAAGTGGGTGCATTTCTATAAATTATTAACATTTATAGCGAAAAATAAATAAATTCAATTTGTGACTGCTTTTAATTTATCTGTAGGAATTTTCTATAGTCTATGATTAGTATTCGCTTATTAATCTGTGGTAGAAAATATGATTAAGAAAGAAAATGCTTGCCAGTGTGACCAGATTCAGTATTTTAATACTTTTTCAGTATATTTCAGCGATTTTTCCGAACATCAGTATATTTTCAGGTATATTGCTGGCAGTCAGTATTTTTGGGTATATTTTGGTTGAAGTTATGGCAGCACCGTAGTGAGTGATCGTCTTTGCGACAATGTTTGCGGAATTCCCCGAAACGCGAACATTGGGGACTTTCCCGGATTTCGTTTATACTTATACATGTTATCTATGAGCAAAGATGAGTAAGTTACAGATATGACAAGAAAGACGGCCAGTGCCGGCGTTGTAGTATTGTAATACTACATATACAATTATCAATCAATACATAGTATTAATCAGACTTGCAGAATGTATGTTCGCCTAAAACTTTACAGCTGCTGGACCGATTTTAATGCGGTTTGCACTATTAGATAGAGCGTAATTTCCAGATTGCATACATTCAAATTCGTTGTGTTTCATGAATATCAGTCTACCCAGACGAATTTGGGACGGGCCGCTAGTTTATCAATAATTTTTAAAACAACGTCTAGTTTTTAAGTTTTCAATTGCATAAATAGGTAGTAGTTAAACTTAAAAGATACTTTATTACTAGTATCAAATCGTCTAATACGGTTCAAGTGAAATGATGGTCTCTTCTGCATTCGACTTAATCTTTGAGGACTTTCTTTCGATAATTCGGGAATTTCCCCAAAATAGGTGATGTTTTTGTCATCATATAAATAGAACGCGATTATTGTTGTTTTTATTTACTTAGTTGCATTCATCCGGACAGCATGTCTAGTTTTCAGCAAAGTTATTTAGCTAAGTGGGAACAAATTCCGGAATTTTCTTCGTGGCTTTCACGTTATAAAGATGACGAATTCACCGCATTTTGCAAAGCATGCAATGCGAAACTGCAAAGTAGATTAGCGTCTATAAAACAGCATGCACATGCAAGCTGAGCTGCGTTTATGCAGTTTTCTGTCGGAACACAACATCTCATTTAGAGCTATGGACCATCTTAGTGATGTTCTAGTGAAGTATTTTACCGATTCCGATATTGCGAAAGAATTTTCCTGCAAGAGAACCAAAGCAGCCGCTATAACTTATAATGTTTTAGGACCCAATTTCGAAAAAGATATGATTTAAGACATTCTTGGTACTGCATCTCCTTCAGGTAAACCAGTATATTCAATTATAATCGATGAGAGTACAGATGTTGCAACAGTCAAAGTATTGGCAATAGTAGTTAAATACTTCTCTGAAACTAAATGTACTGTACAAACCAAATTCCTTGATTTAGTTGAATTAAGTGGTGAAACCGCAGGTCATTTATTTAATTCGTTGTCATCAAAATTATCCGAATTAGGTTTAGAAATAAAAGACGTATTAGGATTCGCTGCTGATACTACGAATGTGATGTTTGGTCAACATTCTGGCATTGTTGCAAAAATTAAAGAAGTAAACCCAAAGTGCTTTTTCATAAAATGTGTTTGTCACTCTGCAGCATTAAGTGTTAGCCACGCCTGTAAAATACAGCCTAGAAATTTAGAACAAATAGTAAAAGAAGTATATGGATATTTTTCTCAAAGCAGCAAGCGTCAAAGAGAATTTGCTGAGTTCCAAAATTTCACAGACACTGAAAATCACAGAATTTTGCGTCATTACGACATAAGGTGGCTTTCACTTCATGCCTGTATTAGTAGAATAATTGAGCATTGCAATTGTTCTTTCAAGACCAATACTTGAGTGATCGCAATATGTCATCAGAATTTTTATTTAATTCTTTTACCACTGATATAAACAAATTGTACTTTTACTTTTTGGACTACATTTTGCCGATTGTAAACAAATTTAACATAATTTTTCAAGGCGATTATCCGTGCATTGATAGACTGTATGATGATGCATCTAGTATGTACTTGTCGATTTTGGGTTGCTTCATGAAAGCTAATTACATCAAACGTACGGACAATGTATTTACGTTAGACCCAAAGTCTAATGTAAATTATTTGCCATTGAAAGATATGTACTTAGGTATTCAAGTAGGCCAAGAATTAATCAAACACAGGGACAATGTAAACATGAAAGAACAGATTGCTGAGTTTTTCAGAAGGTGCCAATCATTTTTAATTGAGTTGAGCACGCAATTGAAATCACGTTTGCCTTTTGAAAATCCAGTTTTTCGAGAACTGAAATTTCTTGACCCACACACTGCCGTGCATAAAGAATTTCGCAGTTTACGAAATGTGATAGAAACTTTCCCATGCGAAGTACAGCCAGAACAAATGCAGTTAATTGACGAAGAATATAGAACCCTAAAGTTTGATCGCGAAGTAAGTGATTTGTTACAATCTTCCAGCACTCGTGGCTCACCCATCTCGTGTGAACAATTTTGGGTGGAAGTTGGGAAAATTTCTAACAGTGATGGCATGTTAAAATACAAAAATATAACTAGTTTTAGTAAATCTCTTCTATGTATACTGGTGTCGAATGCTGCATGCGAGCGCATATTTTCACAGATAAATTTAATAAAAACGGACCAAAGAATCAGGTTTATAAACAAAAATGTGTCAGCTATTTTAAAAACAAAGCAAGGTATTAAGGATGAAGGAGGTTGTGTAAATTTTAATCCTTCGAAAAGGATGTTAAAATATAACTCTAACATTTACTGTGAGTATGAATAAATAAAACGTGTTAAGAAAATCAGTATTTTTATTGGTATATCTGTCCTATGTAAGTCGGTATATTTCAGTATTTTTATGAGGTGCCTCGGTATTTTCGTAAAATTTAATCTGGTCACACTGATGCTTGCCATAAACTAAAAGAAGTTGAAGTTGAAGTTGAAAATGCTTGCGTGAAATTTTCATCGAATAATTGAAAATATTCAAAAATATTTTTGATTTGTGCGGGAGAGCAGGATTACAAAACTGTGTACTATAAACATTATGTATTATTAAAGTGGTATTTTTTAATACATTACATCAATTTTATAATTTGACTGATTGAACACCAGAAAAAAGTGATCAGCTCTTTGATTAACAAAATGTTACGAAGGGCTTTTATTTACTGTCTTTTATTTTTGCCCTATTTTGTTAGACCAGCAGAAAATCCGGTCTATGAATATAATGCAAATAACTTTAAGTACCAAATAGAAGAAATGGATGGTAATTTTGTTATGTTTTATGCGCCATGGTGAGTATTCGAAATTACAAATTTTACCAATAAATGTATACACAATTTTTTTACAAACAAAATAATATAATCACATTGTTACTAAAATCCAACAACACTTGCATCGTATTTGCCAAGCATGAGCTAGTTTGATCACTGTTTTTGTATTTCTTCTCCTTTTTCTTAATGGCAACTGCGCTGATTTCGACTGTTTTTGTATTTTAATCCTAAATACCTATTTAATATAATATTTTCTAACACTTGCGCGACTCATCTGTTTAAATAAAACTACTTTTTACGGATTTACTTTTTACAGTCTCACCTGTGACCATGGTGACTGCAAAGTCTCCGAAACGTCGGGCCAAAATTGAAAACAAATATACGCGTCTAAATCCGTAAAAAATAGTTTTACCTATTTAATATCTTATATATAAAATTCACGTGTCACAGTGTTAGTTACCGTACTCCTCCGAAACGGTTTGACCGATTTTTATGAAATTTTACATGCGTATTCAGTAGGTCTGAGAGTCGGCCAACATCTATTTTTCAAACATTTTTTTTAGTACCTATGGCAAAACAACGTTTGCTGGGTCAGCTAGTTTTTTTATAAAATACATACCCCGCCTGACATTTTCATCTTTCTGAAACAATATTCCGTAAATATCTTTAAAATATTATACAAAACAGTTCTTATACATATATGTATGATTTTCAAACACAAAATAATAAATTACATAAAATTTCGAGCATCTGTAAACATCACTACGCCATGGGTTTTGAACGTACAAAAGAATTTGGTAATTCTTAAAAATGGTCGCTTCGTATGGTTTGCCAACTGGCATGTGTGTATTTCAGAGTTCTTTGTTTTCATAATTCATTTGGTGCGAATGAATTCTATATAGCCTACATTATATAAGAACTGTTTTATATAATGATATCTTATCATTTATAATATATTCTATAATTTTTTTACAATTTTTTAGCCATGTAGAAACTAAGTCATTGTCACTCATTGTTATCACCAATCTTTTGCCCATAACCTGTTATTCAGGGTCGGTGCAACATGACATTTAAGCCATGTTATAAACTAAATGTGCATAAAATAAAAGCAATTTGCTTAAAAATCATAGTTTATGGCCTAATATATTTATTATCTTGGTTTTCTTCTTCCACCACTTAAAAAAAATAACAGTCTATGGTTTCCTTACAGGTGTCGTCATTGTACCGAGTTTCATCCTATATGGGCTGAACTAGCAGAGCTTGTCAACACAAAAGATTCTAAGTTTGCTATTGCTCAAGTAGATTGTACTATACATTCTAGATTATGTAATGAAAATGATATAACAGGTGAGCTATAGATATACTACCTAATACCTATACTACCTTCCCACAACTTCACTTGCATACTCACTAAAACCTCTGCCTCCTGATGGCCTATGAATTTAAAAAAATTGATGTTTGATTATTAGATATGTACACATTTTATGAAGATTGGTCTAGCTATTTTGGAGGATTTTGAATTCAATACATTATAGCTCATATAGAGACATATTGTAAATGGTGGACAAGTAAAGTTAACTAAAAAATATAAACAACTATGGCATAATTTGATAAGTTGGGTATTTCGTTGTGCACATTTTTATTGATTCAAATCATTCATCATCATATACAGATTTTCTAATAAAAAAGTTTCATTAACATTGCCGAATTGTGTTGACACTTTCAATTTTCATTTTTTAGTTCAGTTTGTAAACGTAGAATTGATACCATTATCAATTTAATTTGTTACTGTTACAGGTTATCCAACTCTTCATTATTATCATAAGAATAGTTTTACACCTATAGAATATAAGGGTACCAGAGATCTACCATCTTTAACATTGTTTTTAAGTGGCATTTTTACAGCAGAGGTAAAATATATATATACTTAGAACAACTATATATAAACACTAGCCCGCGACTCCATACGCGTAGAATTTAGAAAACTTTTACCGTTTTGGCAACATGTTTACTACTGCTTGGCTCTTATTGGCCGCATCGTGATGTTTTATAGTCTATAGCCTTCCTCGATAACTGTACTATCTAACAATGAAAGAATTTTTGAAATCGGATCAGTAGTTCCTGACATTAGCGCGTTTAAACAAACAAACAAACTTTTCAGCTTTGTGATATTAGTATAGATATCTAATCTAATATTCTCCACGTAAGAATACAATTGTCACCAGCCCATTTCCTCCCCAGGGTTCTGTAAAACCCAGCTAACGGACTGAAGGGACATTATTTTACATAGAATAACATTCTTTGTGAGAGATGGAAAACTCTTAAATAAACCCTGTGCAAACACGCCTGGCCCGGCAAACGTTGTTTTGCCATACAAATGTCAGGGTAGACAAATAATTTGTCCCACTAAAATAGAGGGTTCACAACTTGTGACACTACCTATAATTATAGACCAGGTATTTCAATGAGAAATGTGAATTGCAGGGTTCAAAACCAGAAAAAGAGTCTACAGAAGTGAAAGTGTATGGTGGTATGGCGTATTTAAATGACTACAATATAGAGAAATTTGTATCTAAAGGGCAACACTTTGTAATGTTTTATGCTTCATGGTGTAAAGCATCACAGGTAATAATTACTATTTTAAATACATATTCAGATCTTGAGGTTTGACCTCTAATAAACTGTACAGAAAATTAAAAGACAGTATATTTGCTTAATGTATGAATCATTTTAATTTTAAAAAATTGGTCAAGTGCGAGTCGGACTCGCGCACGACGGGTTCCGTACCATTATCTATGCAACATAAGGCAACGTTATAAGTATCGAGCAAGAAACGGTAAAAAAATCATGTTTGTTGTATGGGAGCCCCCCTTAAATATTTATTTTATTTTATTTTTAGTATTTGTTGTTATAGCGGCAATAGAAATACATCATCTGTGAAAATTTCAACTCTCTAGCTATTACCGTTCTTGAGATACAGCCTGGTGACAGACGGACGGACGGACGGACGGACGGACAGCGAAGTCTCAGTAATAGGGTCCCGTTTTTACCCTTTGGGTACGGAACCCTAAAAATTTGCTAGTAAAAACTGTTTGCTTTAGTATGTTATTGCTAGATCCGTCTTTTCCACTGGGCAAATTTCCAGGGCCTCATGATAATTTAGCAGATATAGCTGGTCACACAAGTACTGTACTTATTTTTGTGATGTTTTTAATTGTCATACGATAGTTTGTACTGCGTCTGGGTGTTTATTATGTATTATAAGTATGTATTTACAAAAGAAAAGTAGTTTATGTATTCTATCCGTATTCTGGTGCCCATAACACAAGCATAGTAGGCTTAGCTTGGGACCAGAAGACGTTGTGTGAAATGTCCATGAATATTTATTTATTTACTGAGCTGATTTTTTGTATGTTAAATCACGCTGCGACAGTCTGATAGCGCTATGTTGATGTAACGCGCCGTATGAACTGGCCCTTAGTGTAAGATCTGTACACACTGAACTGGACCCTATTAGAGGTTCAATTTTAACGCCGATATTGTGGCCAAGAAACAAAATTTGCTACTACATATTATATACTTAATAAAATAGCAAAACATTTTTGTATGATTGCCAAAACCCTTAGAGCGTTAATCCACAAAGTTGACAGTATAAGTCCCGCTGAAAAACGTAAGAGATCAATGCTCATTCTCATTGTATACAGAATTACAGACACTGTTGTCTTTTAGTGTGAATGGGGCGCTTTTGGGCGGGACGTCCGTTGGGACTTATAAAATTACGTTACCTGTCTGTTTGCGTAATTTAACATTAGTTTAGACCTCTACCGATTTGTATGTGATAATGTATTCGATCTATGTATCTGTGTAAACTTTTAATTGGCTTTCTTACACTATATTAACTTATTAATTGTTAAATCTAGCTGTAAGTTTTCCTAATTACAGCTAATAAATAAATAAATAACTTGAAA
Source organism: Orgyia antiqua (assembly GCA_916999025.1). NCBI lineage: Eukaryota > Metazoa > Arthropoda > Insecta > Lepidoptera > Erebidae > Orgyia > Orgyia antiqua. The sequence continues at coordinate 3,083,139 of OU779867.1, forward strand.
GGCCTCATGGTCGAGTGGTTCATATAACGTACTACCGTTTATGAGTCGCGGGTTCGATTCCCGCTCGAGACAATCATTTGTGTAATATTTGACGGGCCTCGTGGTGGAGTGGTTTATATAACGGACTGCTGATCATGAGGTCTCGGGTTCGATTCCCGGTCAGGACAATCATTTGTGTGATGTTTTTAATTGTCATACAAATGTTTGTACTGCGTCTGGGTGTTTACTATGTATTATAAGTATGTATTTACAAAAGAAAAGTAGTATATGTATTATATCCGTATTCTGGTACCCATAACACAAGCAATATAAGCTTAGCTTGGGACCAGAGGACGTTGTGTGAAATGTCCATGAATATTTATTTATTTGTATTTTATTTTATTTACAACTACTGCGTCTGGGTGTTTTCTATGTGTTATAAATTTATAATTATGTATTTACAAATAAAATTGGTCAAGTGCGAGTCGGACTCGCGCACGAAGGGTTCCGTACATATGCAACATAAGGCAACGTTATTAGTATCAAGCAAGAAACGGTAAAAAAATCATGTTTGTTGTATGGGAGCCCCCCTTAAATATTTATTTTATTTTATTTTTAGTATTTGTTGTTATAGCGGCAATAGAAATACATCATCTGTGAAAATTTCAACTCTCTAGCTATCACCGTTCTTGAGATACAGCCTGGTGACAGACGGACGGACGGACGGACAGCGAAGTCTCAGTAATAGGGTCCCGTTTTTACCCTTTGGGTACGGAACCCTAAAAAAGAGTAGTATATGTGTTATATCCATATTCTGGTTTCCATAACACAAGCATATAAGCTTAGTTTGGGACCAGAGAACGTTATGTGAAGTGTCCATGAATGTTTATTTATTTAATATTTTCAGAAACTAGCCCCTATTTGGGCGGAACTAGCGGCGCAATATTCACATAATGATTACATACAGATAGGTAAAGTGAACTGTATGGATAGTGAGATCACTTGTAGGAACTTTGATATTAAACAATATCCTTACTTAGTATGGATTGTTAATGGTAGAATTGTAAGTATTAATAAGCATCATAATTATACTTTCACGCCTTTTACACATAGAGGCAGGGTTTTTGAAGCGCATTTGCTATGATCTAAACACACATCCGTGATTATTGCTTCTTTGTGTGGTGATGGATTAAGAAGACAAGTGTCACCACCCCATCTCCTCCCAAGGGTGCTGTAAAAGTCAGCTAAGGGATATTACATACTTCCTTGGCTTTATTGACACTCATATTATCTCTTTCTCCAGCCCATTAACGTCCCCACTGTTGGGAATGTGCCTTCTTTACTTTGGGAAGGATTATGGTCTATACCACGCTGATCGGGCGTGTCGGCACAGTGTTTATTTTCAAGTTTTCCGTCTCTCACAGAGAATGTTGACAGTGTACAATATCCCTCATAACTGGCTTATACATACATCACCTTGGGAAGGAATAGGGGTGGCGACGTTTCTTAATCTGTCAGCACTCGGCAAACATACATCTGGTCATAAATGCACGATGGTTCTAAGTACTATGCACTTGACCCTTTAAAGGACAATGGTATCAATTCTACGTGCACAACTAAACTTAACTAAAAAATGAAAATTGAAAGTGTCAATAACACAATTCGGCAATGTTAACAGAACTTTTTTATTAGCAAATCTGTATATTATAGATATCTGTGTATTATAGATATCTGTATATTTAATTAACAAAAGTATGCATAACGATAAGCCAATTAATCAAAATACGCCATAGTTGTTTTCATTTTTTAGTTAAGTTTAGTTATGCACGTAGAATTGGTACCATCCATCAGCCTCTCTCCGTCCACTGTTGGACATAGGCCTCCCCAATAGAACGCCACAACGCGCGGTCCTGTGCCGCCTGCATCCAATATCTCCCCGCTACTCTAGAACTTTTCTTCCCCAACGATCGTCAGTCCTACGAGCGATGTGGTCTGCCCATTGCCACTTCAGCGTGCTAACCTTGCGGGCTATGTCGTACACGCCAGGTCTCCTACGGATTGGTACCATTGCCAATGATTTTAGAGTTAATTTTTCGTATTTAGAATTGCGACAGATATACCAGAAGATGGGTAGATGTTTAAAATTGAAGACAAGTAACTTTAGCCTGGCTAAATCGTACTTCATAGAATAATGACGTTTCATATGACGTATAACCCGTATCATAGATACATTTTCACGCACACTTAGATAATAATATGTAAGTGGCTTCAAGCCGACTAAGTGATGCAGCCATAGACCATACATCTGGTAAATCTGTGCTTATTGCGTAATTTATTGACAATTTAACTACAGATGGGTGTGGTAGATACTGACAATATAGAAGGATTGAAATCCTACATAGAGAAGATGTTACTCACTGAGAACCATGACCCGGAGAAGTTTATGAAGAAGAAGAAAGCATTGCCCGTCGCCAGGATATCTGAGGAGACGTTTGAAACATTCTTGGAGAAAGAATTTGTTTTTATTAACTATTTTGCACCATGGTAAGTATCTATTACTATAATTTTACTTATAAGTCTATATATGTTACTAGCTGTTTGCCCGCGACTTCTTACGCGTGAAGTTTAGAAATTATTCCCTGTTTTTGCAACATTTTTTATTGCTGCTTCACTGCTATTGGTCGCAGCGTGATGTTATGAAACCTATAATTTTCCTCGATAAATGCGCTATCCAACACTGAAAGAATTTTTCAAATCGAAACAGTAGTTCCTGAGATTAGCGCGTGGCATTAAGGGCCTACATCAATATTATCGTCGACATGTACCTATTAACACAGCTAGTAGGTATAGAAAATGAAGAATTAGGGATATTTTTTTTGTTTACTCAAAATCTACTAAATATATTTTAATTCCGGTTTACGTGTTTCTATATATAATAGTTACTTATGTTTTTAAAGTTATTTCATTAGTTAATACGCAATAATAGACCTACAAATGAAAAAAATAAGAGAGGTTGTTTCGCTAAGATTTTCTATCGAGAAAACTTTTTTCAATCGCGTTTCTGAGTTTATGCGATCCTAGATCATATATTGAAAAAACATATACTTAAAAATTAGAGCTCTAGTTCCATTCAATCTAAAGAAAAAATGAAAACTTCGTACGTAGAAAAATGCACGAAGCTATTTTGGTATCCTCTTAAGTACACATTGTATTGTGCAAGAAGATTATAATAAATAAATAAGCGCCATGTTATATAATTTTGTTTTTGAGATCCTCGGGAATCGACTTACAAGAAATTTATAATCCAAATACAGTAAAAATATGTGTTTCAAACACAGATCACTCCCATTCTAAGCACAGCGAACATATTATGCACTAACGAACGTAGTAACGTACTGTTCTAACTCTGAACATAATAGATAACGTAAGCTCACTCCACCATTTACCCTGTCAGCATTTTTTTAGCCTTTAAATACAATATTCATTTACAAACGGCCAGTCTATTGTTGATCTTCCGCGACCGCATTATTTTTTTAAACAAACTAAGGTCCTACACCTAAGTACCATAAAAGTACGAAAACTAGACGTAAAGTGATCTGTTTCCACGTATATCTTATATATAAAATTCACGTGTCACAGTGTTAGTTACCGTACTCCTCCGAAACGGCTTGACCGATTTTTATAAAATTTTACATGCATATTCAGTAGGTCTGAGAATCGGCCAACATCTATTTTTCAAACCTTTTTTTTTTAGTATGGCAAAACAGCGTTTGCCGGGTCAGCTATAATATTAATATAATTTAAACTAATTATTTCAGGTGTGCACACTGTATGCAATTAAGCCCTCTCTGGTTAAAGTTAGGCGAGAGGTTTCAAAATGAGAGTCGTGTTCTAATAGCTGATGTGGACTGTGTACAATCGAAGCCTATATGTGAAACTGAAAAGGTATCATAATATAAGTGTCTTAACTTTCTATCCATATATAACCCATACATTTTTCTTTTATCATCTGTCTATTGATATCTTTATGTTGGTTAAAAGGTTTTTCAGTTATGGTCTTATTAAAAGGTTTTTCAGTTATGGTTTAAAAGTTCGTTAAAATCGGTTCCCGAAAATTGTCAAAACTTGTTATATTATACACAAGTCTTTTTACGCTAAAACGTTTATTATCTCTCCGATAAAATCTCCGGTTAAACCTCCGGTAAGTCATCATGAATAAGACTATTTGTGTTTAGTTTAATTGAAATTTTAAATTTTTTTTGGTTAACTTTGTGACGTCATTATAACTTTGTTGGTTAAAAGGTTATTTCAGTTAGTGTTTTGTTTGAAACTTTTTAAATTTGATGTGATTAACTTTGTGACGTCATTATTTATTACCCCAATATGGCGGCCTTGCAAAAAACTAGCTGCTGCTGCCCGCAACTTCGTACGTGTGGAGTTTAGAAAACGAACCCTAACAAATTGTACAAAATAGCCATCCTTTTGAACCATTCTATCTATTAGAAAAAACGCATCGATATTTAGTTGCGTAGGTTAAAATAAGTAAAGAAATGTTTGTATTTAAAACCTTGAAGTTAACTTGTTTTTTAACTTTTCTAGTGATGACGTAATAAATAAATTCATTTATTTTAGATAAGTGGCTTGCCAACATTAATATTATATAAGCAGAAGAAAATAGTAAATGTGGAACATGGAGGTCGACCGTTAGAGAGCTTAGTATCTTTAGTCAATGAACATTTACAAGACGCAGTCACTTCAGAGGAACAAAGTGCTAAGGAGGATATCACAACCAAAGATGAACTATAATGTTGACATTAGGTAGATTAATAAATTATTATGAAATATATTTAGTGTTTTATTGTTACCTGGTTAAGGGCCTACATCAATATTATCGTATATCATCGCCGACACGTACATATTAACACAGCCAGTAGGCACAGAAAATGAAGAATTAGGGATACTTTTCCTATTTACTCAAAATCTACTAAATATATTTTAATTCTGATTTACGTGTTTCTATATATGATAGTTACTTATGTTTTTAAAGTTATTTCATTAGTTAATACGCGATAATAGACCGACAAATGAAAAAAATAAAAAATTTGAGAGGTTATTTCGCCGAGATTTTCTATCGAGAAAACTTTTTTCAATCGCGTTTCTGAGTTTATGCGATCCTAGATAATATATTGAAAAAACATAAACTTAAAAATTAGAGCTCTAGCCATTCAATCTAAAGAAACAATGAAAACTTCGTACATAGAAAAATGCACGAAGCTATTTTGGTATCCTCTTAAGCTTAGAGCATAAATCCAACAGGAGTTGGTAGGTAATACCTACTTACCAACTCTTCTCACTGATGAAAAAGGTATGAGAGCAGTGCTCATTGTATGACACTGTCGTCTCTTTATGTTGGTAAGGCGATTGTGGGCGGAGCAACATAATAACTAATAATGTTACGTTAGTTTTTTTTAGTCCTCCGCCTATTGCCCTGCCAGACCATAGTAGTGCCTTAATCCTTACCATGACCCAGCAAGGGTTGCTCCCTTTCTTCACGGGGGGGGCCCCGACTCGACGAAACCCTTTACTCTGCTTATGGGTACAAAGATACAAATCTTCTACCATTCTTTTTTTGTAAAAAGCCCAAATATGTGTGTTGCAAACTCGAAATCGAACTCGCAAACGCCATGCGTTACACTAACCACAGAGCCAGTCCAAATTGTAATAGAAATAAAAGTTAACCATTAAAAGTTTTTATTGAAAATATAAAACAAAATACAACAGTAAACTAAGCAAGTCATGCCAACCTACATTTATATGGAACTTAAGAGAATGAAAGCCAATTCAAAAACATAATATCCATTGCATTGTTCTTCAATAGATCCAACAGTCTAAATTATTTCAAAGCACTTTCTTACCAACTTAATATCTTTAATTAGTAAAAGTAAATGCATACTGATTAGAAATAGTTAATACTTTCATTTAATAACTCAATATAACATTTACTGCTTTGTAATATTCTGCTGAAATAGTATTCTGTCTTCACTGTTTTTACAATTAAGTTTAAAAAAAAACCTGTAACTAAAATATGATAAAGGAAGCCTTTGATTTTACTCATATTATTAATTAGTATTGAGACACACAGATCAACATGCAACTATTTATGCTTTCGTTCCACAGTTTGCAACTGAAAGAAAGCTCCATCCGCTTGTGTAGCCTGTTTGTTAATTTGTTTATGCCTATCTCTTGAAACTATCTCTTCTAACACCTCTCCATCACCTTTTATTAACCTGAAAACAATACACAACTGAGGGATGGTAATACCTACAACACACTACTTGGAGAAAGAAGTCACAACCTTAAGGAGTATGTAAGATACATACTCAAAATACTTTCTGCACCCAATTAGTTTTTTTTTTTTTTCCTTTTTTTAATGTCAAGTTAAGGTTGTTATGAAAAAAAGTCTAAAGGAAGTCCAAGAAAAGTTGGATTGACAGTGTGAATGAAGATAATGAAAGAAAGAGGAGTTAACTCAGATATAAAGCCTGATAGAAGACAATGGGAGAAAAATACATGTTGCCAACTCCTAATTGGGGCAGATAAATTATGTCAGAATAATGTAAAAAAAATTAAAAGAAAAAAACAGGGTCCTTTTCCTGAAACAGCAATATGGTAGTACGAAGTTCAATCAGCTAGTCTTCTATACAATTTATAAAGGAGTAAAGTTTGTATGGTAGGTGATCTCCAAACTAATGGCACAATCATAAAAATTCTTTTACTAATAGGAAGCTATGAGGGCCATAGGCCCTGCCATATTATGAGATTAGGCAAAGAAGTTGCAAGTTAATCTAGATTTTAAAAACCTGATAAGTTAATAAAGATTTGTCATTATAACAAAAATTTTACTATGTAATTTTTTGTGTTTACTATGTATTATAAGTATGTATTTACAAAAGAAAAGTAGTTTATGTAATATATCCGTATTCTGGTACCCATAACAGAAGCACATAAAGCTTAGCTTGGGACCATAGGACGTTGTGTGAAATGTCCATGAATATTTATATTTATTTATTTATTTGTTCATATGAATACATGTAAAAATAGATTTTTTTTTCATGTACAAAATGTAAAGTAGATTATAAAACATATTAGAGAGATAGGATAACCTGTATCTTCCAGATTCTTCATCTAATACTTTTCTAATTACACTCTGTCTCTTTTCCCATTCTTCTTTGGTCATTGGTGCCATGGCTTTAGACTTTTCCATAAGTTCTGTAACAAAATAGTCAAATAAAAATACAATGGCATCATTAGGGAGATACCAATACAAAGTAAAAAGAAAATTTTACTTGCTTTTAGTAGTTTATAGGACTTAAGAGGATACCAAAATAGCTTCGTGCATTTTTCTATGTAAGAAGTTTTCATTGTTTCTTTAGATTGAATGGCTAGAGCTCTAATTTTTAAGTATATGTTTTTTCAATAAATGATCTAGGATCGCATGAACTCAGAAACGCGATTGAAAAAAGTTTTCTCGATAGAAAATCTTGGCGAAACAACCTCTCTAATTTTTTATTTTTTTCATTTGTCGGTCTATTATCGCGTATTAACTAATGAAATAACTTTAAAAACATAAGTAACTATTATACATATATAGAAACACGTAAATCAGAATTAAAGTATATTTAGTAGATTTTGAGTAAATAGGAAAAGTATCCCTAATTCTTCATTTTCTGTGCCTACTGGCTGTGTTAATATGTACGTGTCGGCGATGATATACGATAATATTGATGTAGGCCCTTAACTTGCTTTTAGTATAGGACCTTTTAGTATGACTTGTTATGTCATTAATTAAAATAAGTAAGGGTTTTTTATTTATATAATAATTCATAATAAGTCTTTATGGTGATTGCCAGTCATATCTGGATAGTATTTGACGGGCCTCGTGGTGTAGTGGTTCTGGTAACGGACTGCCAATCAAGAGGTCGCGGGTTCGATTCCCGCTCGGGACAATCATTTGTGTGATTTTTCTAATTGTCATACAAATGTTTGTACTGCGTCTGGGTGTTCCTATGTATTATAAGTTAGTATGTATTTACAAAAAAAAAGTAGTATATGTATTCTATCCGTATTCTGGTACCCATAACACAAGCATATAAGCTTAGCTTGGGACCAGAGGACGTTGTGTGAAATGTCCATGAATATTTATTTATTATTTATTTACATTATTTATTACTTACCAATTGGTATATCAGTTGATACAATATCTTCCTTACTATTACTGTCGTCCCGCGACCTACTCGAACTCTTAGCTCGACTAATCTTCTTCAATTTCTTCCTCTCGTCTCTTAACTTCTTCTTTAAAGCTTTCTCTGTTTTTTTCTGTTCCCTTTTAAGTTTTTTCTTGAGCTTACGGAGTTTTCTTTTTTCCCGTGACGAATCCGAACTACTTGAGCTTGAACTGCTAGAAGATGATCTTCTACGTTTCTTATTCTTCTCTTTACCCATATTTATTATTTAATTTGATGAATTCTAAGATATTGAAAAAAGAAAATTATAGCGAACAGAGCGAAACGATTTGTTTGGATTTGTTTTTTTTTTAATTTCCTATTTGACAGCAGTGAAGGGAACAACAGTTCTAATCGATAGTTTACGTGAGTTACCTATGTCGGTAACGATTTTTTTGTCAAAGGATAGAAACAATTATGAAGACTTCCAAGAATAAACTAATATAGATTTAATTAGCAAGACGTTTAAAGCCCCGGGCAGGAGTCATCGGTGCGTAGTGGCTAGCTACCCTCTCCGACAAGGTGGTCGCACGCGGCGGGTCGCAGTTCATGGAACTGCCGCACCAGCAAAGAGTAAACTAATATAGATATTACCGCGCCAGTCGTGGCAGAAGGCCACATTAGGAGGACGGAGGGACCAAAGGCTCCCCCCGTCGAGTCGTGCCGTCGGTACGGTTGATAAAAAAAAAATATTTCTAAAGGAACCTTAAATTTAATACATAAGTTAAATCTATATTACTTTACACTTTGATTTACTACTATTTAAACTAGCAAACATCTACTACTATTACACCTACATATATAGGTACTTACCTACTGCGCGTCTTTACTGAACCTGCTGAACTGAACTGTTAATCTAATTACTTACCAATTGTTTGTATAATGTACCTATATCTAATATACCCTAGACTGGACTATAATTATACAACTGGACTGTGGGTCCGTCCGTCTATCCCTAAAACATGAAATTTTCACTGATGAAAATTCTATTACCATTACTAACTGACCCGGCAAACGTCATTTTGCCATACAAATGTCAGTGTCGGTTAGAAAAATAGATGTGGTCCGATTCTCAGACCTACTGAATACGCATGTAAAATTTCATAAAAATCGGTCAAGCCGTTTCGGAGGAGTACGGTAACTAACACTGACACGTGAATTTTATATATAAGAATTAGATTAGAAGATAGATAGATAACAAGAAATACTGAACACAGAAAATATAAAGCCATACATACTCTCTTTATTTAAATCGGTTAAAAATTGCGGGAAATTAATATTTATAGGGACTATGACGACATAAGTACTAAGTTTATAATATAACAATAATTTGTTAATATGCCTAAGGCGACATAAGTTTATGTCGGAACAAGGAATCCTTCGTGATTAAGTACAGCTCACAACTATGTATTTTATTCGAATTTTAGCATGCTTTTAATATGTATTAAATCTATTTAAATTTATCTATATGTATGTAACAAGAGCAAAACAATAAAAATGTATTTATATCACTGTGTAATTACATTATCGACTAATGCCATAATGCACTCCAAAAATTAAGTACCTACTTTTGGAGCATACTACACATACTAGACAAAAATAAACTAACTATTTATGCATAGATATGAATATGTGTTATGACGCAATGTGGAATGGAAGTCCCGATGAATAATTGAGACACTTGTACGCATGCGCAAGACGCCGGTTCAGAGACGTCGACCGGCTAACACCAATCGACGCATTTACATGAAATCGGTACTAGTTAGTCGCTAGTAATTCCACAATATAAATAATAAGTAGAATAATAATGGCGTTGTCATAGTGTAAATAGTTATACACAAAGTCTTTATATCATAGATATGGGTTTACCAATCACATTATAAATACATAATCGTAAGGAGTATTGTGAACGATGCAAGCAGGGGGACCCGATAGTACGGCGGTCTCTGAGGCCCCCAGCAGCGGTAGTGAAGAGTCTGACTGTGAAGCAGGCCCAGAGAGTGACGCTGATGCTGCTCTTACCGAAGAGTGGGCTAGGGAACTGTTAATAGGCGCGGGCGTGGCCGATCCTAACGAGGTAAATATATTTTTTTTTTCATTTAGAAAGTGATTGATATTTTTTTTATTTTTTTTTATGGTTATATTTATTCAGTTGTCTTACAGTTTAAAAGTTTTTAATTCGCTATACGTGTAACATCTCAAATTGTTTACTTGTTTCCAACTATTAACTCTTGTCTTGGAATTTTTATATTAGCAAAAAATAACTCTACACATACCTTATTCTATGTAGACACTAAGCACGTAACATTAATACATGAGTAGTGTTAAGTACGAGTATAATATTATACCATAGACACAGTACTAATAAAGATTATCAATTCCCATACTTTGGCATGTTCGCCATTAAATGCACGCTAAATCTAGGTGGCGCTGTTCACTAGCGTAACAACTTGTATAAAACGGACGTTGCAATAAGATACGTTTAGACAGAAAAAAATTAACTTAAATTAAAAGTCTAATACATATTTAATATGTTACATTCAACGAAAAAATACAATAATAATTATTTTCCACTGATTAGTACATGCAAATAACCTCTTACGATAAAATAACCTCTTGCGATAGATGGCAGATGATTCGCTTCAATGATCGCTTTGTTATTTTTAACACAGTTTTTAACTAGATGGCATTTTAATATATTTAAATCATTGATTGGTGTTACAAAAACTATTATTATTATTTTAGGGTATTAAATATTAGTAAGTTTTAAGAACAATAATATATTTATAGTTTTATAAAAAAAACAAAAAAAGGTTGAAAAGATAAAAAGTTACAAACTAAATTATCTCATAAAAATCATCAAATTGGTTTATTAAAAAACAGGTAGTATTTATTTGGGTTCAAGGTCAAGCTTGTTAAAACAAATAGTGATGCGCCACTTGATTTCGACGTTTTTAGGGTTCCGTACCCAAAGGGTAAAAACGGGACCCTATTACTGAGACTTCGCTGTCCGTCCGTCAAACAAATTGGTCAAGTGCGAGTCGGACTCGCGCACGAAGGGTTCCGTACCATTATCTATGCAACATAAGGCAACGTTATTAGTATCGAGCAAGAAACGGTAAAAAAATCATGTTTGTTGTATGGGAGCCCCCCTTAAATATTTATTTTATTTTATTTTTAGTATTTGTTGTTATAGCGGCAATAGAAATACATCATCTGTGAAAATTTCAACTCTCTAGCTATCACCGTTCTTGAGATACAGCCTGGTGACAGACGGACGGACGGACGGACAGCGAAGTCTCAGTAATAGGGTCCCGTTTTTACCCTTTGGGTACGGAACCCTAAAAACGATGTTGCTTGTTATGACGTTCAAATAGCGAGTGTATTCTTAGAAATTACATTTGTCGTGTGTGTGTGCGTGTGTGTGTGCGTACGTGCGTGTATGTGTCTGTGTGTGCGTGTGCGCAAATAGTATATTAGCTTTGGGCGATGTATGTATGTAAAAAAATTGGTCAAGTGCGAGTCGGACTCGCGCACGAAGGGTTCCGTACCATTATCTATGCAACATTAGGCACGTTATAGAACCAAATATTCTGTGAATAGTTAAAGCGTCTACCTGTCAACGTTATTATTATTGAGCAAGAAACGGTAAAAAAATCATGTTTGTTGTATGGGAGCCCCCCTTAAATATTTATATTATTTTATTTTTAGTATTTGTTGCTAGAGCGGCAATAGAAATACATCATCTGTGAAAATTTCAACTGTCTAGCTATCACCGTTCTTGAGATACAACCTGGTGACAGACGGAGGACGGACGGACGGACGGACAGCGAAGTCTCAGTAATAGGGTCCCGTTTTTACCCTTTGGGTACGGAACCCTAATGAACTGTCTCTTTCAGCACATCCTCAATGTATAGGTCGTCATCGTACCTACTGAAAATATTTAACAAAGCCTACCGCTTTGTTAAATATTTTCAGTATCATGTAACAAGTAAGCGTAATAATTGAATGAGATATTTTGTTGTGATGAAAAGTAAAAAGGATTATTGACGTCACTCACAATATCAAAAGAAACAAAGTACTTTAATATTTATTAACAGGTTGTTATATTATGATACTAAATTTATTATAAAATAAGTTTTATTCTATTATCAGCTCGGTGAAGGTCGATTTAGGTTCGGATCTTAGACTATAAAGTATGTTGTTATGGTTGATATATGATATCGTCGAGGCCTTTGACACAAGCCGCCTTCGCGGTGATCGGTGTTTTTGAGAATGTTAACAAACAGAATGAAAGCAACCTTATGCCTCAATAAAGAAAGTATATTTTTAAATGTTGTTGTTCCGTTCGACGTTCATAGCAAAAGCAGCTTTGCGTGTTTTATTGTTTCGTCTTCAATCGTCTTTAAGAGGGTACTGTACTCCTCATTTAGATATTTGCCTTAGGTATTGCTATCCCTATTTCCGAGCGCCGCGCTGAAAGGGACAAATATAGATGAAGCGGATTTTACCTACAAATTCTTTGAAAAAAGACGTTTCGTACTTCCGTTTTTTTTTCGCGAAAGTTAAACCGATTTTAATAGTTTTTGCGTCATATTATAGATAAAGAATATATCTATGCTTCTATCACTTTCTTTTGTGGTAAAACTTTACCAAATTTGTGTGATAGACGCTGCAATTTTATCTAAAGAAAACCGAAAAAAAAAGTTTTCCGGATCGTCATATTTCTTTTAGTTATTATGTTTTGAAAAAAAGAAAGTGAAACGTATTTTTAGGTGTGGTACCTTGGGTATATTTAGAAGTAAGAGATATTGCGTGTTCACGTAAACACTGTTTATTCACGACTAAGACCAAACTAAGACTAACATAAATATGTCTAATCTTACATTCTGCAGGAAAGGTAACGATCCCGTTATGTTCAAGGCACGCGCTACTTGAAGTTGTCAAACCTATGTCATTAACAGCAATAAATTCTTAACTAATATCGATACAAGTGTGAGAGCGAAATGTTAGGCAAAAACAAAATGTTAAAATGTCTACCATGAGTTGATCTATAAGTGGCTAATTCTACATGCACAAGTAAACTAAACTTAACTAAAAAATAAATATTGATTATTTCAATAACACAATTCCGCAATTCGGTACTGTTAACTACACTTTCTTATTATAAAAACGGTGTATTATATAATAACAATTTAAGTTACTGTGAATGTGTATAAGAAAATAGTCAATTAATCAAAATACAGCATAGTTGCTTTTTTATTTTTGGTTAAGTTTAGTTGTGCACATAGAATTGGTACCAATATCTGCTTGACCGAGCGTAACTCTCGATGGATTTTTGTGAAATTATTCTTAATAAGGTAAGTCTCAGTAATAGGGTTCCATTTTACCTTTTGGTACGGTCAAGTACGTGTTGGACATGCACGCGAACGGTTCCGTGCGGTTATTATGATGATATATTCGTGACACCAACCACAAATAACACCATATAGCGGACCCCCAAACAATGGGATAAGGGCAGGATGATGATGATGGTGAGTCTGAGTAGGTATTTGTGGTTGTAGTATCATCTGATCTAAGCAAACTGAAAATTTCAGCTCTCTAGCTAAACAGAAAATTTTCATAGTACGAAAACACCGACAAAAAGAAATTTTATAAGTATACATAAATCCAAAATCCCATTTATTTAAACACAGGTATTTAATATACGTTAAACATATAAAGTAAAATCACGAAACATGTAAAATATTACAAGCCGCATAGGTATGTACGATGTATCGTGCTGTCGCTAGTCGCGATGGCGATACTACAATCAACTACAAATGTAGGTACAAGAACCTCACGATGCGATAGGCAAATTTAAAAATAAATAAAATAAAATAAATTGAATGAAACACAACGCGGTAACGTAACGCGCAACGTTGCCAGTTTGACAAACTTGGTAGGTAAGTACTTGATAAGAAGCTTAAAAAAATGAAGTTTGTAGTTTGCGAAAGATATAAATGTATTTACTAATTAACTAAGATATAAATCTATATACTGTAGTAACTAAATTGCCTTTATTTATGTGTTTAAAAATACAAAAAGTGAAACCGCATTATCAAAAATCCACTTTGAACGCCAGACCTATTAACATTCGTGGCCCTGCTATATATATGCTTTACCCGATACGCCACGGCACTCTTAAAAAATTGTTCGAAATTTATATGTGTATTCTAAGCCGCAAAAGCGTATCTTTACTTTTTATGATAAAAAAATTGTAAATTCTATGATAAACATATTAAACTATTCTATGATAAACAAAATTGTGTTCATTTCAATTTTTCAGATTATCTGAGGTAAATTTAAAACTAGTTACGTAATTGATTTATCAAGATTATGAAATAGTGCCATCTGCCATTTTTTTTTAGTACTACCGCTATACAACGTGACGTAGTAAGATTATGAATGATTATTGATTACGATAAATTATGTGATTTGATACGCTTAGTGCCATCTGTAGATTCAGAGTGTAATGATAATTGAGTTTCACAATTTGTTGGGAGGTTATATGTCTTTATTATACTGTGTCTATGATTATACTCTTTGGTCGTGTACGAGCTACTACTAGCTTTAATAATTACAGCTTGGTATATCTTTGTAACTTTAACAAAAAGTTCTTATTTCATGGCTTACTTACCTACATACTTACATCTTGTCAAAGTTTTACAACATTAATACTTACGAAGCTACGCTCTATTTACACACGTTATGTACCTACCTTACCAATTAGCAAAAACACTGCCATATAAAGAGATTCTTTTCTCTTACTTGGTGAGGTGACCAACGGACCTATTAAAAATAAATACACCATACACCAACTCATTTCATTCCACACCCGTAAGTTCAGCCAGCTTAGGGAAAATCTAAGGATATAATGAATCGGCAAAAATGAATAGTTACTATGAAACTTTACGACACACCAGATCAATGTTTTTAATTTGAACACAATATCCCAATTTACCAGGTGCACGTCGAATCCAGGGCGGGAGTTGCTGGTGCTCTAAGCCGTGTACTAGCTGTGACCGTATGTTATGAAAGTAACGGAGAATGTGGGTCGCTGCCTCTCGTAGTAAAGCTTCCTCCTCGCGACCCTTTTGGTCGTCTGTTCGTAGCGGAGGCACAGTTTGACACCAGAGAGATCCTATTCTACACAGAGTTAGCACCAGCTCTGAATAAACTAGCTGAAGAGGCTCTAGGTCCTGGATCGGGTGTACCGATACCACGATGTGTCAAAGCAAGATTACCGGGTAGGTACAAAGGCCTTTAAATATCCTTTCTATTTAATCTTAGCTAACACAAACACCTAAGTCAAATTTCTTTGGTTGTCAAGTAATATTTTAAAATATCGACATAAAGCCGTACTCGTATTACCTAGGTACCTAAATATTATACATAACTAGACAAATTAGATAATCTACGCTTATTTTGTATGCATTCCGCGTCGATTCTTCATTGGAGACTCGGGTTTATTTTTATCTTGCCCAAGGTCTTTTAAATGTAAAATTGTAAAATACTTAACTGATTATGATTCATACGAATACAGGACATACAATGATATATTTTTATAGAAGACAAGCAAAGTGGATGCCTAGTTTAATATTGTATTTATGTAACAGATCGGTACGTCTATAAACAATCTGTCAATTTATTATTTAATGAGTTGTTTGATCCTTCTTGAACTTTCACCTTACGGCAAATACGTGACCTAACCCGTATGCCCTCCGTCTGACCTGTTTTCAGTTTTCTTAACTCGCAGTGAAAAATAAGGTCCGGTTTTTTTTTCCCGTAGTTGCAACTATATGACAAAAATAGATAATATAATATAATATTTTAAAAGTATAACTATATATTTATAGTAATAAATAATACTTTAAAAGAGAGTAATACCACATGCCTGAGGCGGTTTAAAATGCTATACATTTGTGATTAATATTGACGAATACCAATACGTAAAAGGCATTTATGTCTGGATTTATGTTATATTATTAATCTAGATATATTACGTTGAAGACTCACATAATTATACAGGGTGTGGCGTAATTAATGGATAAGCCTGTGCCTGTGGATAAGCCTCCTACTGCGCTATACGAATATGTATATTTTTAATTAATCCTATGTATGGTCTTGAAAAAAATGGCATAAGTCATGTTTTTCATAAAATGACTACTTTCACTAACCAATTCTGCTACTGTTGCCACAATTTTCAAAAGTTTTGCTTTCTGTTTTTTTTATAATACAGTTTAAGAGTTGAATTATTGCAAGCAATAAAGAATTCCCTATTCGTAATACAAATTTTTTGAAAATTATGCATGAAATATCAAAAAAGGGTTATTGATTATTCAATTTGTTGACTTTGTACATCGTCTAGCTTAAAAAATCTTTATGGGAGTTGATTTGCCCAATATCTTAAAAACATGCTTGTTTTATGCAGTTTCCGAAATGGTATAATACTTATTATAATACTTATTAAGTTTGATGTGATATTAAAGAACCAAATGACACTCGTAAAAAAATGTTCTCATTGTGATTTAATTAATCAAATTAATACTGTTAACTTAAACAAACTGTCAGTGATATTTTAATTTATCTGTCTGAGTTTACCAGTGGGAATGTTAGTCGTTGAAAAAAAATAACAACTTATTTTATTTTTTTTATTCTAAAGATGCAAACACTACATAAATTTTATTTTACAAAAAATGTTCGAAATGGCGGCCACCTGCGGCTATGCAGGCCCTGCATCGACGGATAAATGACCGCTTTAGGCGTCGGATGAAGCCGGACCTCTTGATTTCATCAGCGGCTTCAAAAATCAGGGCCTTTAGTTGTTCCAGGGATGCTATTTCTTTTTTATACACTTTTTCTTTTAAACACCCCCAGTAAAAAAAGTCTAGAGGGTTCAAATCAGGGGACCTTGGTGGCCACAAAATGGGACCCAAACGACCTATCCACCTCTCATTGTAGTCATCATTGAGGTAGTTCCGTACAATTCGTGCGTAGTGAGCGGGACAACCATCATTTTGTAACCAGTAGTTTTCTGGCACATTTAAACTTTGTAATAGTTCCGGCAACGTATTTTGCAGAAAATTTAAATAATTGGGACCTGTTAGTGTCTCGGATAGTTCGACGGGCCCAACTATTTGTCCATTTAAAATTCCTGTCCAAAGGTTCACTTTAAACTGGACTTGAGCTCGGTCTTGCCTTATGTGTCTCGGATTGGTTGCCTGCCAACTATGAAGATTGTGCATGTTGACGTAGCCATTTCTTTTACATGATGACTCATCGCTCCACAGTATTGTGTCAAAAAACGCCGAATCTTCGCGTATTTTTCGCAACATGACGCGACAAAATTGGACTCTAGGCTCATAGTCTCGTGTCATTAGTGTTTGCACCCTTTGATAGTGATACGGGTGAAGCTCATGCCTGTGCAGAATTCTGCCCACAGTACGCGTATCTACACCGGTTCCTCTACTTAACTCACGAATTGATAACTCTGGATTAGCACGCACAGCTTCTAGAACTTCGTCATCACGATGTCGTCGAGGTCTGCCTTCCGAAGCACCACCAACACCGGTACCAGGCATTCGCCCTTCGCTAAAAGCGATGTGCACACGTGTAAACACCCGGTAGTCTGGGTGTCGCAAATCGGGGTATCTTCGACGATATTCGCGTGCAGCTTCATTTGCATTGCAGTTACACAGGCCGTAAATAAGATGCATATTTGCATACTCTTGAGGAGTGTACGTATGACGCGGCATGATCAGTAGTCCAGGGATATGTAGAAGTCGTCGATAATATCACAATTGTCCAATTCGTATAGCAAAAACAGAGTCCGTAGTACATAAGCCAAATTCACGTCACAATAACAAACACGATAGAGCAAACGATATGTGCGCAAGAGACGATAGTCAAAAGAGCACTAACTTTGTTAAACAAGTTCAAAAGCTGTTTTGTTGTTTGTGAGAATAATAAAAATCTATCTCTGTCGCACAACTGTTATTTACCTGACATCAAAATGCTTTGTCTCTGTCTTATGATAAGACTAACCGTCTGGATTTGCCGTGCGATAAACAACCACAAGTAGTTGACTTAGAGTCGTTATCTGCTTACCCTATTCATGGTGGATGACTACCTGCTCCCGAGCACCCAAAAAAGGGTCCATTGTGAATGACTACCTGCTCCGGAGCACACAAAAAAGGGTCCATTCAAACTGTTTACAAAGACATGTTTAAGATAAATTAATAATTCTGTTAAAGAAAATTAGGGTATTTTTTTACAACTGTCGTTTTTTTTTAAAACCTCGTGAAATGTAATAAGTATTATACCATTTCGGAAACTGCATAAAACAAGCATGTTTTTAAGATATTGGGCAAATCAACTCCCATAAAGATTTTTTAAGCTAGACGATGTACAAAGTCAACAAATTGAATAATCAATAACACTTTTTTGATATCTCATGTATTTTTTCCCAAAATTTGTATTACGAATAGGGAATTCTTTATTGCTTTCAATAGCTCACCTCTTAAGCTGTTTTATAAAAAAAACAGAATGCAAAATTTTTGAAAATTGTGGCAACAGTAGCATAATTGGTTAGTGAAAGTAGTCATTTTATGAAAAACATGACTTATGCCATTTTTTTCAAGACCATACATAGGATTAATTAAAAATATACATATTCGTATAGCGCAGTAGGAGGCTTATCCACAGGCACAGGCTTATCCATTAATTACGCCACACCCTGTATACGTGGACCATGTATAACAGGTACAGATTTTAGGGTTCCTTAGAAATTATAGAGGTTAAATTTAGAAACAGAACACTTAATAAGCCTTTGTTAATAAGCATCAATTAACTTTTTCATTATAAATTAGAACATATTTCTCTTTGTTGAAAATGGTGCCGATTCTACACGCACAACTAAACTTAACGAAAAAATGAAAATTGTTAACACTTAACACAATTCGGCAATGTTAAAAGAACTATTTTATTATAAACTCTGTTTATTACAGACTAACGATTTTAATTAATAAAAATGTTCACAAGGAAACAGCCAATTAATCAAAATACGCCATAGTTATTTTCATTTTTAGTTAAGTTAAGTTTAGTTGTGCACGTAGAATTGGTACCATTAGGTAGGTATGCGTAAAACGTACACATACGTGATTATTACGATCAAATTGTATAGTAATTAAGAACACAAATATGCTCTCATTTCAGATGAAATTGGTGGAGATAGTGAGTTGGTTTTAGAAGACGTCACGTCTTTGGGCTACGAATCTGCTGACTTTGCTGAAGGCCTAACTGAGGCGCGTGCCAGAGCGGCATTATACGCTGCGGCCAGACTCCACGCATTGTCATTGGCATTGCGTGACAGAGAGGGACCTTTAGACCAGAAATTTGATTTTCTTTTCCCATGTGAAAGAGCAGCAGCAGGATATCTTCGTTTAGTGCGGCGAGGACTTCCACAACTAGAAGCATTTCTTCGAGGTCGATTAGATTGCGTAGAAGAAGCCGCCGCGGTTTCTGCTTTGAGTGCCCGAGCACCATCTTTGCTTAGCACTTTGTTAAAACCCGCTGAGCCAGCGCCTTTAGCTCATGCGGATTTCTGGAGTGGGAATCTTCTATTTCGTGAAAAAGACGGTATTAGCGAGTGTATAGCTTTAGATTGGCAAATGGTTTCTTTGGGGAGACCAATGGATGACGTTGCACTTCTATTGTTATCATCCCTAACTCCCGAAATGAGAAGATCAGTAGGTGACAGTTTAATAGAAGAGTATGGCGAACGTCTTGAAGCTGAGTGCGCAAGATTGGGGTCAGCTTCAGCCGGTGTTGCAGTAAGACGGGAATTACGACCAGACTGGCCTAGGGCAGCTTTAAGGGCTTTGTTGTTGTGTGCTGGAAGTGTTGACGTAGCGTTAGGAGAACCCAGAGCTGAGAGGCGTTTGCTAGAGGCAGTACGCGATCTTCACACTCAAGGTGTCTTGGCACTGAGGCCTGACAACGAATCGTGAATGTATAAAAAACATTACGTGTGCCAAGTGCGTGTTAATTATTTTTGAATTAACGTTTATTACAAATCAATTCAGTCCTTTTAGTCATAATAGATAGACTATTTATTTGGGAATAATTTAAGCACAAATTATAGTTTACTCTTCTGCGTCCTGACATTGATATACGTCTTACTTCACTACTAACGAATTCGATAGAAGTGCACGTTGCCAGGCTGAGAGCTGGTGGCCGTGTTAAGCCTAAACAAAGACTGAATTTACGTGTAACTACGTCGTGCGTATATATGTACGTGTTACGTATATCGTACCTACAGTGGGTAATGATTGCTCATCGTATCAAAAACTAGAATTTCATTGCGGTCTATTGACTATTATTTAAAATCAGAATAAATTATTAACAGTACAATAAGTATTTTTTCTTCCTGTAAATTGCTAAACATTATTTATGTACCTACGAGATTAGGTATTAGAGGAGGTACTTAACCTCACCTACCTGATACACGCCAACTGAAATCTTGCACTTGCAAGTTATTAAAATGATCGATGTATATAGTTCGTAGGAAAATGTTCATTTATCAAAACTAGAAGTTCTGGGCTAAGCGAGTGTAGTCCTACTTAAGCTTTCTCCAAAGATATGCACAACCACTGCACAACGATGATCAACCTTTAAAGCCGGTCCTGTAGATATTTAAAATAAAGGAGCAGGTACCAGTTGTGCACCACGTTACACTATTTGGGATATTCGTAGAAAAAACTAGAGGAACAAACGTCTTCCCAATAAAAATCTCCCTTAAATAACTGATGCAACCTTATTAGTTTTCGATCGGCAATTTCGGCATAGAATTACTATTTAGACCCCGTTTTCCAATTACAGCACAAGAGCGCATTATGCGGCACAATGCTCAACGTTGAGTATACAACTACAGCAACGCATCGCACAATCGAGCACTCTCAAAAGTGATGCGTGCAATCCATACCAACTTCAGCGACAGAAAATTAACAAGTATTTTTTTTTAAATTGGCATTGATTGAAATTTTATTTATATATTACCGTTAGTACTTACCTAATATTATTTATTATTAAAAAAATTTTTAAGGCTTTCGTTTCGTCGGAGTTTTCTGGAAATAATCAAAGTTAATTCAAGTAGTGTTTAAAAAAAATATAAGTATGGATGAAGATACAAACAATGACTTTTTTATATTCCACACTTATAATGTGAATACAATTTTATTTTAGTATTTATTTTTTCAACACTGAACTTAGCGCACTCTGCTGGTGCATTTGAAAACTAATTCATGTTCCAATTAGGGGTCAGCATAGTTCAGCATTGTGCGGCACTGAGTCGCATTATGCTCTGCAATTGGAAAACTAGCAGAGTTACATACGAGAAGCTCCTCCTTGGTTTTCGGACGAATTTAGTAACGTCATTCATCTGTCAAAATATAAAAGATTTTTTTAGTGATGTTATCACGAAGTATAGATACAAGGAGTCCGAACGGTATAGGCTTTTCCATAATATTTCGTGTACACAATAATCAACCCAGATCATAGTTCTATTTTCTGCCACTGGCTGCGCAAGTATTCAGGACGTACCGATGCTAGTATAGAATATCAGAATATCTCTTGACCTTCTCTGTATTGTTGGGTTTAAAGCACTCGAAAAATTTCCTAAAACTTATATTTATATCCACGTTTCTCAGAATATTTTTTTCCACAAGTGTCAATAGTTCAAACGAGTACTTCTTGAAAAATGGCGCACTCTACCGGCAAAAATCTGTCCCTTAAATTGAGACCATTCGTTCAACATTACGTTCGGACTCCTTGTATCTATACTTCGTGGATGTTATGATGTATCCAAGGCCTTAACAATAAACTAAAATTTTATAGCAATATTAAATAATATTAATATTATACATACTATAAAATAAACCAAACATTTGGGTGTGATTATCAATTATCAGTGTTTGATTTGGTTCTAAAGAGTTTCTGTAAAGCACACTATTAACGAAATATACAAAATCACAAAAAAATAATAAGTATTTCATTAAAATGTTGATAGATCATGTTGCCTTGACAAATTTCAAGAGCTTTTAGGTTATATCTATATTATTATACTCTTTGGCTTTTAGCTTACTTTCTGGATATAACCTTCTTGTTATTACTCATTGGAATAAAACTCGATTGCAATACTAGATTATATAATATGTAATCTGTGAAAGAACATCACTATCTGTCACTGACCTTCGCCCATACACTGTGGTCTTTTGATAAAATTATTTTATTTGTTTGGGAATGACGATTTTTCTTCACAACATAATTTTATAGAAGTCTGTTTAAGTTATTATTTAGATTAAAGTGATGGCGCAGCCAAATCAAGTGACTGTCGACATCGAAGACGATGAGCCGGCGGAGCCAACGCCGCGTCACAATGCGCTGCATAGACTTGACTCACATAACAGGCCTGCAGCACCTACTAGGAATAACTTAGGCCTTGGAGATCGTCTTAACAGTGTATTGAGGGAAATAAGACCTCTTGTGGAACATGCGCGAATGGTTTGTACAATCTATTTAATTATACTCACTACATTGTTGTGATGCAATAGTTAGGATCCAAAATGTCTAGTAATATCAAACTAGTAGCTTATACATGTGGTTTTGTATCTTTAATAGCTGTGCCTTATTAGGTTTTTATTGAAAACTGTAAGCAAATATAAGTAATGTAAAAATTTTAACCAGGAAGTAAGTAATGTTCAATATTTTTGTTTTAAAATGTTTATCTCATGTAGTACATTGTATTGTATAAAACTGGGTAGGATATAAAATTTACTATTTATTATAGGCAAGAGACCCATTGTGTAAAACATCCGGTCAGACCTTGAATCATATAGCTATTAAAATTATTACATAATAAAAAATTTAATTTCACAGGGTAATAATGCTAGGCTCTCTCTTCCTACATGGCTGCCAAGAAATACTCCAGGCACTCATCAGATAATAGATGTTGGTGTACAAAGGCCACAAAGTTCTGTAGCACATGTTAATTTAGGCCCAACAGCTCAGACTTATATAGTGACAGAGAGAGGTACGCCTATAGCACAGACATCTCAGTCAGCTAGTCATGGCATGAGTAATAGTGCCTCAAATGAGTCTAATTTATCAGAACAAGGCCAGGAGCAACCTGAGATTAATGTATCAATAAATCCAGCCAATAACAATAATATACATGACAATGCAGATAATGACAGCCAAAGTGAGGATGGTACACAGCAGGTTGGTAGTTCTTTATATAAGAGCATATCTACCACTATAATTACAACTTAGCTACCTCCCCACCAATTTTCAGCCAATCTTGAGTTATAAGTGGTGTAATTAACACAAGTTTCTTTTATACAAGGTGTCAAAAAATTAACTTGTCATATTTTTAGGAGTTGTTTTGAATAATATATCATGAATAATCGCGGTGAAAAGTTAAGAAAAACGTTACCGTTCTGAAGATTTGTAATGATTTACATTACGCGTAAATGTTATGCGCACTGTACCACAATACACTCGCTGTCGCCAGCTGCGAGCTGCGACAATGTAGGTAGGTAGGTACTTTATAAAGTAAACAAGCTAGATGTGTCGATTGTAATTTTCCCATCACATTTTTCAAACTTTGGACTGGCAATTTATTGAATGTCACTAGTTATCTTTTATTTATGTTAAAATAATTAGTTTTTTTTAAGTTAACCATAGGTATGTACCCACTTAATTCAATAAATAGGTTTGTTTAAAACAACCTATATACAACAATTAAAAACAAAGTCTATTTACATCCTATTTACAATGTTAATTAATAACTACTTACAAAAGGTGCTGAAAATGTCCTCCACTTTGTTCAATGCACAAGTAAGCTCGTCGTATTGTATTGTTTTTCACTCTAATCAATCTGTCTCTATCACTTTTAATCAGGTTGAATGCACTTATGATACGGCTTTTTAGTTCGTCCACGTTTTGGATATTGTTTTCACTAGGTCCTAAGTCTTTTCCGTACACTAAATCTTTGACACGACCTCAAAGATAAAAATCTAGAGGCGTGAGGTCAGGCGATCGCGGAGGCCATGCAATTGGACCACCACGTCCCACCCATTGGTTCGGATAGGTCGTGTCCAGGTGTCTGCGCACACTTTGGCTGTAGTGTGCGGGCGCTCAATCGTGCTGATAATACAGTTGACTTATTTTATCAAGCGGAACATCTTCTAACATGTCTTCAACAGAGTCGAGCAACCAAAGGTACGTATCTCCGTTAAGACGTTCTAAGAACACAGGACCAAGTACCGTTTGCCCCACAATGCCTGCCCACACATTCACTGAAAACCGGTGCTGAAAATGGTCAGGTACCACAAGCCTTTGGGTTTTCATATGACCACCAGTGAGCGTTGTGAATATTAAACAAGCCCACTCTACTAAAGGTGGACTCGTCTGTCCATAAAATGTTCCTATTATGGTTTTCCACCAACCACTCACAAAACCTCATCCGCGGTAAATGATCTCCGGAGATCAGTTCCTGTACTCGCATAAAGTGGTACGGATGCTGTCCTTCTTCACGTAACACTTTCCAAGCCATAGTGTGACTTATTCCTAAGTCCCGACCTGCGTCGCGTGTGGGTTATTGGCGAAGTAGTCCAACACACATTCTTCGCCGTCGCCGGCTTGCCGCGGCCTCCCAGCGTCTGCCTGGTGAGGCTGAAAACCACCAAAATCCAACAAACGCTGGTAGGCGCCCAGGCTGGTTGGCAACGATGGCACACGGCGTTGTTCGCCATACAACTCCTGATATAACACGTTATCATATCAAGATATTCGCGATTAGTATAGGTTTAAGGCATCTTTTACTAGCACGCGAAACTTACCGTACCGTAAAAGCGAGATACGTCCGTACGATTCAACCGATTTCGCGTTACTGGGGTGTGAGCGGCGTCGGTCGGCGCAAGCGACTGCGGACTGCCGACGAGTGAGACTGAACATAGTACCTACATTATTTTGTAGGTAAGATACGCATAAAAATATTTGATGAAATCCTTTTATTTCGTGAAAAAATGAACTGCTCAAAAAATTTTTATTTTATTTTTAGCGTGTTTATTTTTCGATACCAACTATCCTCACAAAATTTGACAAGTTGATTTATTTACACCTTATATGTATAGATATGGGGCACTCAGGTTAGAAAGAAGATGATTTTACATCCCTAAACCTATTCCCATGATCTTTCTAGTTAAGTTCTCCAATTCCAAAATGCTAGCAATATTTTTTTCTAGAATTTTGTGTTCATATTGAGATGATAAAAAAAAACAAAATGAATTAATTATTGTTTAGTGCTTGCATAAGATATAAGGAAATACAACCTACTTATGTGGTACTGGCGACTGAACTATTCATGTTACTAGTTTTGTAGTGGTTAAATTATATAAATAAACTCATGCTCACTCAAATGTCTCGAAGTTGGTAGCGTTGCACGTCGGGTCGCACGGTTCCCTACAAAATGGTCGAGCTGTGCGGGGCTGATGTGTGCGTTATACTCGTGAACGGGTGCCTTCTGCTGGGACTGGTCGACTTGCTCCAACAAGGGTATTTTATTATTAAGTTAGTTGTAGTTAGTCTTGATTGTAGGTACTAATCGGCATCGTTCTCACACTCCTGATACAAACATGTATAATATTTTTGGAAAAATAAATTAAAAGAAATGAAGAGAATAGAAAAAAAATCCATGGAGTTTCTTGTCTGTTCTTCTCCATAGGATTCGCGTTTTAAACAGACACCTAGTTTCTGACGTTTCAAAAGAGCTTGTAAAACATGCCAACTTGAAATAAAAAATGTTGTTTATTTATTGGCCATATGGAAAAGATGTGTACTATATGTGCCCTTCAAAAGGGTGTGTACTACTTTCAACTGTAATGCATATACAGAGAGGCGTAATTTAAAAATTTTACGCCCCGGGCCTGTTTGATTTGTTGTTCTATAAATTAATAGACAAAGAGCAAAACATAAAGGCTACCTAATTAGCGCCACAAATCGCAGGTTGCCACGGCCCATGGTCCCTATGGCTCTAAGGTAGAAACGACTGCATATACCATGCATACGGGTTGACATTAAAATATTCGCGAAGTCTTGCCTTTGGCCATGTTCTCAATGGCTCTAGGGTAAATATACCTATGCAAGATCACAAATTTAAAATTACCAAACTGTGTTCTTTTTAAGCCATATTTATTTATTATTTAGTCTTTATTTTTTATCACTATTTTAACAATGCCAAGGGCCATTTATAGTTCCATGTTTGGGTACCATAATGTATAATATTTTGGAACTCCTTAATTTTAATGAAACACACTGTGTTTTCTGCATGTTATAATCACTCAATCAATCTGTACTAGTATTATAAAGCTGAATAGTTTGTTTATTTGAACATGCTAATCTCAGGAACCATTGGTTCGATTTGAAAACTTATTTTAATGTTGCTACATTTTTCGAAAGAACCTATATATTATCACTTATCACGCTGCGACCAATAGGAGCGAAGCATCATTGAAAAATGTAACAAAAACGAGATAAATTAACCGCATTCCTTTGTTGCGTATACTGCGTTAGAGGGTTAAACTTTTCTATCATTTGTTTTCTAAATTCAATGCGTACGAAAACGCCGGCGACAGCTTAGAATAAAGTTTTTAGTAAAAACATGAACATTGTATTGTAGGAGTTGTTTCAGGTGGTTGATGTGAGAGCGACTCTCAACGTGTTGATACGCTACGCACCGTTCTATTTTATATTGTTCATCAAGTATATGTACGACAGTAGGGAAGGAATATTCACATTTATTATACTGTTTTGTACATTTACACATAGCAACAGTCTTGTTAGGAGGTGAGTTATTCATTTGACTGTGAAATATTATTTATACGCTAGTAAAAGACGATTGTAAATAAAAAAAAATTGCCATGTGGTGAAGGATTAAGAATATAAGCGTCGCCACAGCTTTTCTTGCCTATGGTGCTGCAAAAGCCAGTTAGAGATATTGTAGACAGGTCCTCTGTGAGAGAACTCGAAAGTAAACCTGTGCTAATACGCCTGGCTAGCACAGGTTTACTTTCGAGTGCAGCACCGCCTCATCGTGAAACGTGTCACCCACACTAAAATGACAACCACGACCACTCTGCCTAGAGTGTACCGACAAAGAAGCAGAATAACACTCCTGGTTAGCGGCACAGTAAACCATAATCCCTTAGAAAGTGGTGAGGATTATTTCAAAGAAATTATGTAATCTAAATCTTTTGTTTTCAGGGAACACGGAAAACAAATGAACAGAAGTATTCTAGCATTATTTAGTGAATTATTGTTCACATCAAGTTGTATTATGATTGTACATTTCTTGTTTGGACACGGCAAACTGTTACCAAATGTGGTGATGTTCCCCGCATACACTGAACTAGATGTGTGGGAACTATTGTGGCTGGTGGTTCTTACAGATCTTATTGTGAAGATTATTACTGTTGATATTAAGATTCTTGTTACAATGATGCCAGCGTTTATATTGCCGTTTCAGAAAAGGGTAAGTTTTGTTTTCAGATTTTAGGCTTTCTTTGCCCACTTGCTGGATATAGGTAATCCCCAGAAACAGGCCACAACGCTTGGTGGCACATAAGCTATATGCGTCCAGATTTATTTCGAAACTTAATGATTATATTCTATTATTTATTTTTTACGGTTGTGCGAGATTCATAACATAAATTAATCATTATTTTTATTTTTCTCATGCCTTAAATTATAAGAAATAATTTATTTACTTCCATTGAATGTATTGTATTTATCTTGCATTATTTTATTGCGAAACAAGGTACTGCTTAGCGCAATAAATACTTTGTAGACATTTAATTTCTAATAATTTCACTAAATGAGCTTATTTATATCTTCAAAAGTACGTGATCGATGCAGTTTTATTTAAAAGATAGAGTTTTCAGTCCATCTTGTATTTTGCATATTGAGTACGAAAAAATAATAGTGTTTTTTTTTACTAAAATTTCCAGGGTAAAGTATATCTATTCACGGAGGCGGTATCTCAGTTATATCGCTCTCTGCTCACAATCCAACCTTGGATATTTTACCTGATGCAGTCATACGAGGGCTCTGAGAAGATGGTCGGCATGTTTCTCACCTCCGTATACGTGATAGCCAAAGTTATAGAAGTCCTTGTTAGACTTAGACTGTTCAAGAATGCTACATGGACATTATTACAAAGTGTGGTAAGTATAAGTATGTAATTAGTTATGAACTAAACGAAATTCTAATTCTAAGGAATTTCTTGTGGTATGATGAAAAAATCAAATGTAAATAGTGCGACAAGTCCTTACAGATACCTGTAAGGACTTGTCGCACTATTTATATTTATATCGTATCAGGCATACGCCTGATATGATATAAATGTACGTAATAAGTGTACGTAACTTTATATACAATTAGAAAAATCACACAAATGATTGTCCCGAGCGGAAATCGAACCCGCGACCTCTTGATCGGCAGTCCGCTACATGAACCACTCGACCACGAGGCTCTTCCAATATATAATATCGCTTAGCGACGTCCATGCGTATACAGATGTAATCAAAACGAAAAAAATTGTCTGTATTAAGGAAAAATTGCAAATTAATTTTATTTATCTTCAACAGAATCTTGGCACGAAGCCGACATGTGAACAGCTTCTATCTGCAGGAGATTCATGTCCAATCTGTCATGATGACTACACAACACCGGTGAGACTAGGTTGTAGTCATATATTCTGTGAACTATGTATATCTGCCTGGCTAGACAGAGAACATACTTGCCCACTGTGCAGAGCCAAAGTAGCCGACGAACCAACATGGAGAGACGGATCAACAACATACAACTTCCAATTATACTAAGTTCCTGAACATGTATATAAGTGATTTAAAGTCATTATGACATTCCATTAGCAAATATATTTAATAAGATAGCTTTTTAAGAAAAAATTTTGAACTGACAATATGTAGGTAGTATTGGAAAATTCAATACATAAAGTTATTTATTGATGAAAATACATTTTGGTTTTTTCTCAGTGTAAAATACGTTTAGATTTTTTCCTCAGTGTATATATTATGTCCCGTTGTATCAAGTGATTTTAGGAAAGTCACATTTCAAGTCTTTAATTATCTGGCTAGGTGTATTGCGTATCTTTTACTATATATAGACAATTATTTTATTTAAAGATACATTTATTATAAATTGTTTGTTTGCATTCTTTTGCTATGGTAGCATAAAAGACTGAAGAAAACAGACAAATTAACAAACTAGGATTAAAAGAAAAAAAAAAAAGACGCTTGAAATAGTTTTAAATTGAACTTTTCGCCTAATTATCAGGCCCTTTTGATTTCATTTTAGTAACTATTGATAAAATTGAATCTTATGTTAAGAAGTTCACATTGTCCATATTGCAAAACAATTATTTACAAAAATATAATTAGATATTTTGTTATATTAGGTAGGGAATGTTTTCGATCCGTTAGGTTTTTACTCGCAGGTGTATTTGTAACTGGTTTATAGTGTTGTTATTAAGTAGTGTTCTTGTTTTATCATAAAGGCTCATATTTGTCTTTGTTTAATTTATTTTTTCGTATTTTATAGAGCAAATTAATAAAATAGGGTATTGCTATAAAGATACAATGTAACCGCTTTTGAAAACTAATGGACAGCATCTAGCACAGAATACTGAATACATTGTAATTTCAATGAAATACGCACATACCGTCACGCTTTTTCATATGAGGGAAGACAGAGATTATGTCATCTGTTACGAATTAAACACCATTGACAGTAGTTCAACTGTGATGTAAAAGCATGTATAACAAAAATATATTTAAAAAATTATTAAGTCAATGTCTGCGCGTTTGTCGACCGGATCAATTTAAATCTCCACTAGTAGTCTCTCCTGTTTATGATACAAACATCACATACTTTGGCAGGGAAAAAAACCGCCTATAAATATAATAATAATTTTCTGAAAAAAATATAGGTAGGAATTTTTTAAATATCTAATGAAATACAGCTGTTTATATTTCTTACCTTAACAACACTAAACATAATTTACAGTTAGCAATCCAACTCCTTCAAATTACAATACTCTTAAAGATAAGATTCGTACGGCACAAAAGCACATCCGTATTGCCAAAAATAAAGGATGGCAAGATTTCTGTCAGTCCTTGGGTCATTCCACATCCCAGTCTTTGGTATGGCAATAAATGAAATGGCTAAAGGGCTTCAGACATTCGAATGCTAGTATAGACGAAAGTACAGCTAGCAAATTATTACATGACTTAACACCTGATTATGTTCCCCCATGCGATCCAACATGTTTAAGTAACAATTCGATATTAGAAGCTGATGTAACCAAAGCTGAATTGTACAAATGTATACGATTTAAAGATACCGCGCCAGGAGATGATGAAATATCGTATTCAATGATTGAAAACTTGCCCGAGGAGGGGGTGGCGATTCTCGTGGAACTGTACAACCAATTTTTACGCACAGGTTTTGTGTTGCTGTTTGTGTTCTTAAAGTTGGTGATGAGTCCCCGCCAGTGGTCAGCAGTATCAGATACTTGGGCCTGTGGCTGCATAAGTCACTTACCTGGTCTAGGCATATATCCGAAACGAGAGACAAAATCTCCAAAATTACTCAACATCTTTAAGGTTTTGGATGGCGCGGGTTGGTGTGCACCCTAAACACCTTAAGCGTCTCTATCATAGAGATCTAGAGAGATGCCAATCAATGCGCTGAGTTCGAAACTCTGTGTCGCCGTTAGAAATTTACACACACAAAGTAATCAAAATAAAAACAATACTTCGCGAAGTGTGCGTGTTATGCTCACATTGCATTCAGTGCGACTATTCGTTCGCACACCAGATTGCAAGTAATGTACGTACAGCACCACTACATACGCAGTCACATGCGTAACGCTAGGGATTGCTTGTCGATAAAAGGGGAAACGATAAACAAGTGCGTACATTTGGAAAAAATACTTAATATATTTTTTTGCTTAGTGAGGTAAATATTGAGGTATTACTTTTCTATGTCATTAAACAATTTTACACCAATGAAATATGGCAATGACATAGATATCAATTTTTGTTTAATATTTTTTGTTGTCATTGTAATTTTGTTACCGTTCAGTATTTCATTTTTAATTATGATCTCCATACGCTTACATATTGTAATCACATCATTTGCCGCATATTATAAGTCCTCCCTTATCTTTGTGTTTTATAAAACGATAATTTTCGTTTTGCGCGTCATTTGCAATTAATGCACTGATGCAAGTTTCACATTTTAAAGTCTTAAAAAGTTTATGTATTACAAAACCTGCAATATATGAAATAACTTGGTTCGTGAAATTGGACACATTCTGAAGCAAAGTGTCGATCTGATCCTCAAACTCGGCCATTTGATACATTTCATCTATATCATCAGCAGCTTGGTCACGATCTCTCGGATGTATAGTTATATTTATATTCTCTACAGCTGACGAACAGGTCAAAATGGCAATGTTTTCAAGAGAGGTGCAATTTCCATTTTCTATATCCCGCAGTTCTGCTTTTACTAGAAGTTTTTTGTAAATTGCTTGAAACTGTCGGGGATAGGGGTTATTGTTGCATCCTCCATGAGCACGTATATGGCCAAAAAGTAACTCCAAGTGATCTTGACTTATTTTGTAAGCAGGGAGGTATTTGATGCTCGCCTCTTCTTCGACAGCTTGTATATAAAGCGCTTTTATACTTTTAATACATGTTAAAAATCCGATAAATCCGGTTTTTCGACTGCAATTTGTGACTTTTGTTCCATCCGCAAGTTTTAGTTTATTTATGTATATCTCAGCTTTAGTCAAAAACTCAAATATTTGTACTTTGTTATGTGGACAAAGAGGTTTTTTATAGTGAAGCTGAGCCATGTGTCTCGAATTCAAAACGTCGAATAAATCATTTATAATTTTTAAAAAGACAACAGTGCCTTCTACATTTTCGAAACCGGGTACCTTTATCTCAGCGCAAAATGACAAAGCGTCAGCTACGCTATTACTAAAAAGTTGTGAAGCGAGGCGCACCTTCATTTTTTGGTTTTTAAAAAATATATGACCACGTCGAAGTTTATTCGCAAGATGAAGTTTTTCATCTTCCTGCACCAGATTCAGCTGTTTCAGTAACATCCACTGCACTTTCTGGTTTAATTCATCTACGTAGACACTATTTGCTTCGAATGCATTGCGCACCAATTTGAGCATATGGCATGGATCGGGAAAAATAAAGACAGGTTGTTGGGTTACTGGATGTTCAAAATGTGTCTTCAGGTTTTCACTAACAAACGAACAGCCCAGATCTTTGGCCATAGATATATTAGCAGGGCAGCCATCGAAAGTCAAAGACGTAACATGAACTTTAGTTTCATGAAGTAATTCCAAGCACTGTTTGACGAGAGTCGCCCGTTGAGATCCAGTTACTCCGTCTACAAGGAAATATCCAACTGGAATTTTCCAGCTTCCATTTATAGCTGTGGCCAAAAATACTAGCGCTTCTTTTGCTTCTGGCAAATAATCACCTTGTTTAGCAGCATTGCAAATATCAACGTAACCGTGCATTTTTTCACCATCCCACTCAATGCGATGTCTGATGGCCACTTCGTCTAAGACAAGGTTACACATAACTTTGTGTTCAGTGCCAGCAATTTTATGTTTGATTGCCTTAAAGGATTCGCTAGTAAAACCCGGTTCGGCATCAATAGACTGGTACCACTTTTTGATAGTTCGCTCATGTGGTAAAGCGGTTTGAAATTTTTTTCGAACATACCGATACGCCTTTGGGGAATAGAAATGCAGTGTACATGCAAAAGTTCTTAAAGCTGGAGAATAACTTTTGTTTGTGTTTTGATTTGATGAGACGTTTGATTTATATCTTTGAATAAGGTCTTCTACACCAACATTTTCTAAATGAGTAGTTTGATCGGAATTCAGTAAATCTTTTTTGTAGATTTCTGATTTTTTTTTGTTTTTCTCTGTGATCATGTTTTCACTTTTTTTTAACTGAAGGCGCATCTTTTGCTTTCTAGGAGTGTCGTCGGTAGCTAGCTTATTTTGGTTCAAATCTTCTTGAGACTAAAAAAAAAGAAACGTTTTTTTTTACCAAATAATACTCATAAGCATTAAACGTTCTTAATTAAAGGAATGAATTGGAACATACCTCATACTGGTTTACATCAAATTTTGACAGCTGATTGAGAATCTTGCGTTTCCGAGGAGTATTATTAATATCTGGTTCGTCTGTTTTATTATGAGGCTGCAAAAATTAAAGTCAACTTTACCTTTCAACTTTTAGATAATTATGTCGTGGAAGCTAGATGATTTATTTATTAAATACCTCGCTTTGTACAGAAGCTGATGGGAGAATTATCATATTATGTTCCTGTTGTGTTCCGTCGTCATCCTGTCCATTCGTATTACTTTGGGGCTGCAAAAAGTAAATTGATCTTGTGTACAATAAGTAATTGCAAAACATACTACAAATTAACAGGTATTATAATTTTAATAGATAATTCGATTTAATGTAAGCTACATGTAGTTGAATATAAAGATGTCTCTAATCCACCACTTTGTGTACCTACAAACAATACAATAATTTGAATGTTAGCAGAACTGTAAAATAAGAAAATGGAAAAATATAATTGTAATATAATCTTCAAAAATAAGCAATTCGATACAAAAAGAAAATTGTACTATTTTCTTTTTGTTAGTTTAAGTATAGTATATAGTTCTTTTAAGATTTCGTTTAATTAAACGAAATCTTAAAAAAACTTCAAACTAAAGATTTATACCTTAGATTCTGTACACGGCGAGTTGGCATACACAAGTCGAAGTTTTAACGTAGAAATGGCCCATTCAAACAGTCTTCGACTGTTCTTTATGGGCTTGAAACATTTCTCTTCGAAATGTGCAGAACAAATTGTACTTCGCTCTAGCGGCCACCACTTTGGTCCTCTGTGTGTTGCAGTAATCCATTTTTGTTTTACCGTGGCGTCTCTTGGAAATCTGAATGAAATAAATTGTTATGAAAATATGGACTAGTTTCTGAAATAATAAAGAAAAAAGAAAAGTAAATAATATTACTATTATTGACAAGTAATATCATTATTTGGTGATTATGTACCTAACTGTAAATAAAAAGTCAAAATTTACATTTAAAGCCCGGGTGACACGAGGCTAGTATTTTGAAGCTAGGATAGTAAGCTAGTAAGGGGTCACTAGCTTGGTTTCTAGCTTACCTACTAGCCTGGATTGTAACCAAGCTAGTGCTGTCTACACGAAGCTAGGAAATTTCAAGCTAGTCAAGTCAGTAGTGAGTTGTGCTTAACCTGATAACACGTATACGTAAAAATGAACAGTGTGCGTAAGAGAAAAGCAATTCTACTAAGAAAGTTAATTCGGAAGTTGTGTCAACATGCGCTAGATGAAATATTAGCTCTGCTAGAAGAAAAGCGTACTTGGACAAGATCCTGGATCTTAAGAAGACATAGTCATGGAGCATCTGCATTACTTTTAAAAGAACTGCGATCTGAGGATTCCGGCGAATTCAAGAGTATTTTGCGAATGACACCTAATATTTTTGACAATTTACTGAATCTAGTGGGACCACAAATACAAAAATTAAATACTAATATGAGAGAAGCCATACCTAAGGCTAAAATAAAATTGGAAATAACTCTAGATTTTCTATCATCTGGTGTCAATTACAGGAAGTTAAGTCACATGTATCGTGTTTCAAGATCTACTATATCTAGATTTATACCAGAAGTTTGCAGTGAAATTTATAAGGCATTAAAGAAAGATATACAGGTATGTAGAATTTTATTTATTTCAAATTAAAGTAGGTACTTTTACGCTTACATAAATGGCGAGATTAAATTCTAAATTACAAAATGAGAAATCATAAATGACGACAAAATGTACGTTTACGCTACATAAATGGCGAGAAATGTATCAAGCATTTTGAAATGCTTGATAGATGGGATCTTCATCTTGCTCCAACTCTTGCTGTGGTGGCGGATGGATGATGGGTTCATCACGTTGCTCAGTCTGTTGTAGTTGTGATGGTGGATTAGTGTAGAGTGGACTTGCTGCAGAACTATTGTAAGAAAATGTGGTTGACATATTGGAGTCTGAAGAATTGATAGGTGACTGGTACGAAAATGTAGTATTTCCGAAGTTTAAATCATACATCCGACAGCGGGATAGTGTTGCGTTGATCTGATCCCTAGCTAAAATGGCCTGTCCGGGTGAAAGCTTTTTCAACTGACTTGCTACATATTTTGCAAATATCTCATGTTCATCCAGCTCTGGTTCCTGAAATTCTCGTGAACTGTTTAAATCCTCCTTAATCACCTTAATTTCATTTATCAATGAACTCACTTGCGAAACCTTCCGTTTCTTAAATTGCGGAATGTTACTTCTTTCAACTGTCTTTTCTGACAGATTTTCTGCTACGGGTGGTTCTAATGACTGACTGTTGCTTGCACTGTTGTCATCTTTATTATTGTTTGGAGAATCTTGATTGTTCTGAAAATAAAAAATTTGTTAAAAATATTGTTACAGATTCCAACTACAACTGAAGAATGGGCAGCTATAGAAAATGGTTTCAGAGTGAAATGGAACTTTCCAGCGTGTTATGGCGCCGTCGACGGGAAGCATGTTCAAATCATAGCTCCTGGCAACAGTGGAAGTTTGTTTTTTAATTACAAAAAAACATTCAGTATTGTTCTTATGGCTATTGTTGATTACGATTATAATTTCATTTATATTGACGTCGGCGCCTGTGGAATGGCATCTGATGGAAGTGTTTTTAGGAATTGCTCCATATATAATCAACTAGAAAATAACCTTATACCACAAGGCGGAGTAATTTTGGCGGATGCTGCATTCCCATTAAAATCGTATATTATGAAACCGTACCCAGGTGACAATTTAACACATGAAGAAAAAGTATACAACTACCGGCTAAGTAGAGCCAGAAGAACTGTAGAAAATGCCTTTGGCATATTGGCAAGCCGATTTCGTGTTTATCAAAGACCAATCGCAGTTGACGTAAAAACAGTAGACAAAATTGTACTAGCATCATGTGCTCTGCATAATTGGTTACGAAAAGAGCAAAAAAGCACTTATTGCATTAGTAGTGATGTCGACCAAGAAGACATTGAAGCGGGAAACATTATTCCCGGTTCATGGAGAATGGAAAATTTATGTTTACCCAGTATCAGTCGACAGGGAAGTAACCACTCTTCTCTGTCAGCTATCGAAAAAAGGGAGAAATTTAAGAGATATTTCAACAATGATGGAGCAGTACCATGGCAAGCAAGAATGATTCGTTAATTCAGACAAAACTACAAGAAAAATTAAAAATGCCGACGATTATTAATATTTCAATAAGTACTTTTAAGGTAAATAATTGTAAAGAGTAAATAATATTAAAATAACTTACCGAAGTTTTTCTCTTCATTGGCACCTTTTTTATGAAATTATGCATTTCCTCAAACCAAATAATTTTTGGCTTATAGACTTCTGCAGTTCCTGCTCCAGACCTCTCAGATTTTTCTATCTTTGTTAATTCTTGACAATATGTAGCTCTTAGGTTTTTAATTTTATTTTTAATCTCTTTTATCGACATTTCTATTCCATCTTTATTTAGTATGTCGCGTATTTTTTCTAGTGACGAGTCTCGCATTTGCTTGTCCTTGTAAGATGGAATACTTGCATTCCACAAACATTCCTCTTCTCTGTACAATTGAACGAATTTTAAATTAATTTCGTCCGCTAATTTCGGCATTTTAACAAATTGCACGCACTCTCACCACGCTCTCCGACTGCACACTAGCTTAGGTTCGCTAGCTTCGCGGTTGACACGAAGCTAGTAACGAAGCCAGGATAGTAAAACGGGTGGTGGGGGGCGCCTACTAGCTTGAAAAATAGAACCCCAAGCTATTAAAACTATCCTGGCTTGAGGCACTAGCTTGCTAGCTTCCACACTAGCTTACTAGCTTGTAAACGAAGCTAGTTCCGTCTACACGAAGCTAGTGTCACTAGCTTACTAGCTTGGCAGCACTAGCTTGGCTCACTAGCTTGATTTACTAGCCTCGTGTCACCCGGGCTTTACGTGATGACAGTTTTTACTGTCAAAAATTCTCAGAAAATGTATTCATGCTTTATAAACTTTACATTTATAATTGTCGCATGTCAAATAAAAATCGTGTTTGTTTGTGTGTTCGAACACTTAAAACTCGAGAACGGCTGGACCGATATTCATGGTTTTGATTTGTTGTATTTGTCTTAGTCCACTACCCTACTACTACCCTTAAGAATATTCTATTTACCCTTAAGAATGTTTTTTTATTATTGTTATCCTATTCTAGACGGAGACCAATACAACAAATCATAAACCATGAAATTCGGTCCAGCCGTTCTCGAGTTATAAGTGTTCGAACAAACAAATAAACACGACTTTGTTTTATATTAATACTACGTTGTTTTTAACCGACTTCAAAAAAAGGAGGAGGTTCTCAATTCGTCGGGATCTTTGTTTTTTTTTTATTTTTCATTAATTATTAATTATTTTCACTAATTATTATTTCTATGATGGGATATTTACCGTTTTTTATTTACTACTAATCATTCGAATTAATATAATAATTTGTAAGTAGTAAGTAATTTAGTCACTAAACCAGTTGTTACATTTACTACATAGGTATATCTATTTTATAACAACACTTTTTGTACCTACCTTCGTATACCAACAATTAACATAATTAGTCAATAAAATAATTATTACCAAAATTTTATTATCATAATCTATCTTTATCGACATGGGCACGCTCGAAGCACATCCCCAACTCGCAACTGCGAGCAGCGGTCGTACCACGCGATTGAATGTATTCTGTTAGGCTGTGTTCACAGTAGGCAAACTGTTAGCGGCTGACTAAGTGAGCCGCAAATTGGTGGCGAACTGAAATTTGAGTTAGCTACAAACTCAGATCAATTTTCTAGCTTCGCAAGCAAACTGTTATGAGTTAGCTGCTTATTTAAATCGACCGACTGAATTATCAGTTTACTATTGTTGTACGAAGGGAGTGGTTGTGTTGGTCACGATGGATATTTTTGAAGTAATTGGTATCTTAGAGGCGCTGAAAGAGGATAAAAGGAAGCACTGGGTTCACCCATTAAACAAGAAAAGGTTGAGTATTGGACAATTTCACGTTCTTTACCGAGAACTAAGGGAACATCCTGATAAATTTTACGACTATTTCAATATGACTTCTCATACATTTGATGGATTATTGAACTCTATAACCCAGTATATAGCTAAAAATAATTTCACAAGAGATACAATATGTCCCGAAGAACGACTTACTATAACTTTGAGGTAAGTAAATAATTCACGCTTTTGAATTTAAAAATAATAATTTTAATACAAAGTCACTTTCGCATTTATAATTTTAGTATTTTTTAGTCTAGTTTTTAATTTAACAATCACTTTTCAAAATTGCAGTCTTTTTAAATTGGATTAGGAACTAATATTTTAACACTAAGTAGGTAACCAACCAGTCATTCGTCATCCTCAATGTGGTCTGAATCACCTCGCAATATTGCTTCTATGTCTTCTGCTTCCGCTGAAGAACCTGTAGAGCTATGTGATGGACTGTTGCGAGTAGGAATGCTGCTGCTGCCAACTGGGTTGTAGTTGTTTGAGGTTGAAGGATAGTTTTGCACATTTGGTGTACTACTTCCACTCGCATAACCGTACTGATGTGGGTAATAGCTATTCGTCCATCCAGTTTGCATCAGAGCACCGTCATAATTATATTTTATATTTTTAATAAGTTTCATCACTTCAAACCGAAAATCAAAATTCTGTGTTGGGGACATAGTCTTCATTTCCGCTAAAATATTTAATAGAAAGTTCATATCTGGATCGTTTTCTCTTTTTTTTTCCATCGATTTTAGTAGTGCTTCCTGAAACACAGTCATCTTTTTTGGTCTGCTGACATTGACTGTTGAATCATTTTCATCAAACATAGCGCTTGACGTCTCGGCGATACTGTTGCTTGACGTCTCGGCGCTAATGTTGCCAGATGTCTGGTTGCTAGCTCTAGAAACATTTAAAAACTGTAACATATCTAAGTATGGCGTCTTGCGTCTTTTTGGTGCCCCACTTCCGCTTTTGAGTGAGGAATCCTGTTTTTTTTCTCTGGCGTGATAGTCGCGCAATCCCTTCCATTTTTTTTGTAGGTCTTTTACTGAAACAAAAATAACCGGTAGTTTAATATTCTTTCCAGATTCCTGTCAAGTGGACTAAGTTACAGAAAAATTGCCCAAGAGTATCTTGTTGGAATATCGACGGTATCGAAAATAATAAATGAAACTGCATGCATTATATGGGATATTTTACAGCCACAGGAAATGCCGGAACCTTCTGAAGAATTGTGGCTAGAAATAGCAAAAAAATATTATATAAAAACAAACTATCCTAATTGTATAGGATCTATTGATGGCAAGCATATCCGTATTCGAAAACCACCAAAAAGTGGGTCCAATTATTTTAATTATAAGAAGTTTTTCTCAATCGTTCTTTTAGCCGTAGCAGATGCAAACTGTTCTTTTATAGCTATTGATGTAGGTGCTTGCGGACGAAATGCTGACAGTAATATATTTAAAGAAAGTGCTTTTGGCAAAAAATTGGCTCGTGGGTCTCTGAAGATTCCTAACGTTACTAAATTGCCTAATTCAAATGGATTGCCCCAACCTTTCGTGTTTCTTGGAGATGAGGCATTTGGATTGCAAAAGCATATAATGAGGCCTTTTCCTAATAAAAGTTTAAATAAGGAAGAGCGAATTTACAATTATCGTCATAGTCGGGCTAGGAGATGCGTGGAATGTGCATTCGGCATTCTAACAAACAAATGGAGAGTTCTGCATACACCGATTGCTACTAATGTGAACACAACCATCGCTATCGTAAAAGCTGTTTGTATTTTACATAATTTTGTCATAGCAAGAGAACGAGTACAATATGCACGTCTTTCGCGACGTACCTCAGCAACTCTTACAAGTACAAGTAGCCGAATTATAACTGTATCAAATTCTGGAAAAACAACAAGAGACAACTTTAAAAATTATTTTCTTAACGAAGGAAAATTACCCTGGCAAGAGAAGTATTTGTAAGGTGTACCTACAAGACAAAATGTTGTAACTGTGTTTGTAAAGCCGCAAATACTATGTAGTGATGATACTTTATGTTGTGAGTGATACAAGTATGTATATTGTTAAATAAATAATAATTTCATTAGAATGGAACTTACTTCTTTTTTGTTTAGTGTTTTCTTCCAAGTTTTGCCAATCATCGTATAGAATATCAGCAATTTCATTCCAACAGCTCTGCTTTAATACTCTGTTGCTGTATTCTTCACTCGACATGTTCCATATGCATGGTCTATTCTGTATTTCACTAATGAACCTTTCCGTATCAAAGGACATCTTGGATTTTCTGTGGTGTGTGTGCGAAGAGATGTGGGATGCAAAAAAACACGTCCAAACACGTCGATAGCTTCTTTCCAACTGTCCGCATGAACAGTTTGCGGCAAACTGACTCACTACGCCCGGCGAACAACCATATCGCCGCCGCCGACTGGAACCGGTTTTGCTGGGAGTCGGCCGCTCACTGAGATAGTCGGCGCGCGTAACGCTGCAAACTGCGTACAGTGAGCGCAAAACTAGCAAACTGTGGACACTCCATTTGAAATATATGGGAAGGCTTACTAAATCGATACGCCGCAAACTCAGTCGGCCGCTAACAGTTTGCCTACTGTGAACACAGCCTTAGCTTGAATGTGCTCATTATCCATTGCGGTATCGGTACTCAACGTTCGAATAATCCTTAGTACTACGTAAGGGCCAGGCCACAACAGTGCGTTGCGGCGTCGCATCGCAAAAACAACATCGCACAGCTATGCGATGCGATGTTGCAACGCAAAAATTTCATCGGATACGACATCGTACGTAAAGACGCTAACCAACGTTTCAGTTTCTAGTGAGACATGGACCGCACTGCACGTGTTCTACTTCTGCTTGCGTTAAGGCGTATTAAGAAAAAGAAACAGAAAAGAAAGTACTGGGTGCACCCATTACTGACAA
This sequence comes from Orgyia antiqua, assembly GCA_916999025.1. Taxonomy (NCBI): domain Eukaryota; kingdom Metazoa; phylum Arthropoda; class Insecta; order Lepidoptera; family Erebidae; genus Orgyia; species Orgyia antiqua. The sequence continues at coordinate 3,124,710 of OU779867.1, forward strand.
TTATGAATAAAGATGGAAACCACTTCAAAAGGAAATATGAGGCGCTAAAAGTGGACGAGGTTAAATTTTTCGATTACTTTAGGATGAGTGTAGTAAGTTTTGAAGAGCTTCTTAGTTTGATAAAGCCTCATTTACAAAAGAAATACATATTTAGAAAACCCATCGAACCTCTGGAGATGCTGGGATTAACTTTAAGGTAAGAAAAAAATAAACTATTTTTACTATAATCATACTGTTTAATCATTTTCATAATTTAGTGTTATTCAAAACTCGTATTCCGATTGTGTGTCATTCGTCAAATTTGTTAGTTCCTCATCGAAATGAATTTGTTCTGGCTCATTTACATCATCATTCCTTGGCGTTTGTGGAGACGATTGCATAGGTGCCGGTGATGTTTCGCATCCGCTTTGGAAGGCACTCTGCATAGACGTTTGAGCTGTTTGATAGCCAGTCTGAACAGTTGTTTGAGATGTTTGATAGTTTGCTTGGATGGATGCTTGTGAAGTTTGATAGTGGCTGGGATAGTATGATGGTTGGTGTAAATCACTTAATATCTGTAGGACACGACTTTGGAAAATTATTGTTTGATTATCATTCAATTTTTCTAATGATGGCAAAATTCCTTTAAAAAAAGATAAATGTCTACTTTCAGGTGTTTTTAAAGCAGCTATAATATTCTTCTCAAATTCGTCTTCGTAAATTTTTCTTTTACGCGATGCAGGCTGGTAACGTGGCATGATAGGTTGCTGGCTTTGTTGGGTTGAGGTGCTTGGTCTTATTTCTTCATCGTCAAGACTTGATGTTGTTTTATTTTGAGAATTCTTTTTCAGAAATAGGAGCTGGTCGTATAGATGATATTGTTTAATTTTTTTGGCCCCAGCTCCGGATTTACATTGCTCGTTTAATTTTTTTTCGTATTTTGTAAAATTGTCCTTGATTCCTCTCCATTTCTTTATGACATCGTTACCTAAAAAAATATGAAGAATAATGATTTATTTTGTTTTCTTTCAGGTACCTGGCAACGGGAAATACTTTTAAAGATATGCATTTCACATATTATCGTGGAAAATCTACAATAACAGGAATAGTAAAATTTGTTTGTCGTATTTTATGGAACATTCTTAAAAGGTTGGAATTACCAAAAATTACAACAGAGCTGATGGAACAAATTGCTCAAGAGTATGAAAAAAAGACCAACTTTCCTAATTGTATAGGAGCGCTAGATGGAAAACACATTCGTATATTGAGCCCGGATCACAGTGGATCACTATTTTTCAATTATAAAAATTATAATTCCATTGTTCTATTAGCACTTGTTGATACGAATTACAAATTTATATATGTCGATATAGGTGCATATGGTAAGGAATGTGACTCCACTGTTTTTCAGAACTCAAATCTATACGACTTATTAAAAAAAGGTCAATTATCTATACCTCCGCCAAAACCGTTACCTGGCTTTCAAAAAGAAATTCCTTTTGTCTTCGTGGCGGATGAAGGATTACCACTGACAAATAATATAATGCGCCCATATTCTGGGAAGTTTTTATCGATAGAAAAACGAGTTTTTAATTATCGTTTGAGCCGAGCCAGACGATATGTTGAGAGCGCTTTTGGCATACTCGCAAATAAATGGCGTATATTTCACCGACCCATTAATGTTTCTTACGATTTCACAATAGACATTATAAAAGCATGCTGTGTATTACACAACTTTGTATTGAATCGAGATGGCGCACAAACGTTTGAAGAAATGATTATTGACGATTCTTTGCAAATTTTACACGAAACAACACATGAAAGTAGAACAGGAGCTAACATAATCAGAAACGAATTTTGTAATTATTTTAATAGTAACATTGGAGGTCTTAGTTGGCAGTTAACAAAAATATAAATGTTTATAAGTACTTACCGAGTTTTGTTTTTTCAACACTATCTAACTCCTCAAAATTTGAATATAAACTTGTACACACTTCCCTCCAGCTTCTGTTTTTAAAAATTTGTCTTTGAATTGTGATATAGTTTTGTCCCAAAGGACGGGACGTTCGTAAATTAAAGATATCAGGTGGTCGACATCGTACTCCGCCATATTGCTTAAAAAACACGTGCAGGTCGTTCAAAGTATGGACACCGACTAAACGGCAACGCGTTGTCGCATCGCAGATTTGTACGTTGCGGCAGCGCATCGGAAATTTCCACGATGCGTTGTGCGGCGTCGTTGATTTTTAGTATTGTAAACTGTTCACACATATTATCTCGAAGGCCGTTCAGCCTCATAATATAAAAGATGCGAAATCAATAAATCAATTTTCGTAAATTTGTTCTTGATGTTTTAGCAATAATAACGTATTGTATTTAGTACTTACCGATGGTATGTGATTCCATGTGACTTAAAATTGCTGGTATCACTTCTATTTTTACAGATTACCACGGCACAACACGGCATTTTCACAAAATATTCCGCTGACGTTCGAAAGTGAACTGCGTGGAATAATTACTGTCGCGAGCAATGTGTTCCGTTTTTGCGCATATTGCTGCGACACCGGCCCCGCCCCTTTTTCATATCTCCCTTTAGTTTTTGTGATCTGTGGTCTCTTTATAGCACTAATACGCAGTAGGTTAGATTACGCTAGTTTTCTCTTTGACAGTGCTAGCCAGACTCAGCTAAACAAATTAGACAAAGTACAAAATATGTGCATGCGCCTATAGAGCAACACGGAGGGGAATAGCCATTGCGTTTTTTACCGATACAAAACTGTCTGTCATTTTTTGCGGGGGGAAATCACACATTCTCACACTATGACAATTGAAAAATACACTAACAATTTCACACACACATTTAAACAATCCCTGTCATAATAGTATAATAATATGACGCAACTACACTAACAAGTCCTTACACCCGTAGTTGTAACAACTGTCGATACGCATAATAAATATCGATAAATTCAAGAACTCGGTTAGGGAAATTAGCTTTAAAAAGTTATTCAAAGGCAGATATTATTATTGACTTTATTTATTATGAACTACAATAATCAAATAACATAAAACAATTTTTTTTTAAACTAATCCATTTTAAAAACCACTGATAAGATACTGATGCGGAACTATCACTGGTTTTTAAAATGGATTAATTTTCTATGAATATGGCGAATACATTTTTGAGGGTTTGTTTTTTTCATTAAGAAAGAAATTCTTGTATCAGCATATTTTTGCATTATTAATCTTGCTAATTCCAAGTTATGATTTGTAAAATCGTTTTCGTGTGAATGGTAACTGATTAAAGGAAAAGTCTTTGCCAATAAATTGTTATAAGGAACGTGTCACGACTTCATGTGTGGTACAAGATCGTGTAGGTTTATTGTCGTCACTTAAATGTCTTCTTATTTCTTTTTCACAAATCCGGCATAAAAGTATTACCTCTTTTGAGGCATACAGTAACTTTCCTTTGCTTTTCTGGTGAACTAAACTTTTTTCATCAATCGGCCCAAGCAAACCTTTGATGCATATGCATACAAAAAAAAAAAATTTATGCAATACGTGCGTATTGCATAAAATTTTTTTTTTGTTGATAAAATAACATAATTATACCGCTATATACTCCACAACTTTTTCCGCAAAAGGGGATAAAAAAGTTAGAGCTTCAATCTCATCAATCAAATCGTCAGTAAAATTGTTAAAATTGACTTCGTCAGTAGCGTCATTGCTATTGTATTGTCGTACGGTTGAAGCATTAATTTTTTCTAGTGCAGATGTGCAATTCAGTATCGTAATTTTTTCCAATGGAATGCAGTTCGTTCCGTTTCCCGTTTGTGTTAATTCTGTATTAACAAGATTTTTTTTATAAATTGCTTCAAACTGGGAGCTTGAGGGATTATCGCAATAACCACCATGACTCCTTACTATGGAAAAAAATAGTTCGATGTGATCTTGGCTTATCCTATGTAGTGGATATATTTGAGGCCATTTTGTTGGTTTTGTATTAAATCTTGAAAGATAGATTTGGTACTCTCAACGCAGATCAATAATCCCAAAAAACCCGTGTATCGAGGAGAATCTACTAATTTAATTTTATGCGACTTCCCGTTGCGTTTTTTTATCTATGCTGATAAGCTCAACAAAAGCTTTTGAGATTCATCCATTTTTCGAAAAGCTTTCTCAAAGTTTTCATAGTTTAATGCTCTTTTATAACCAATTTGACGTGACCGGGAATCCAATATATCAAAAACGTCGTTTATCAGTGAAATAAACTTCGAAGTTGCAGTTGATCCATTAAATTCCGACAAATCTAATTCTTTTTCACAAAACAAAAGTGCATCAGCAACACTTGCGCTGAACAATTGTGCTGCAAGGCGAACATTCATTATCTTTGTTTTATAATATTTGAGATTTGCTTTTAACTTGTTAGCCATGTAAAATAATTCTTCTTCCTGTATTTTATGTAATGCTTCCACAAATAACCATTGAATTTTATTTTCATTATCATCGTAAAAACATTTGTAGTCACAAAAAGTGTTTCGAATTAATTTTAACATGTGACTTGGATCTAAAAAAAAAGTAAACCCGTTGTAGGATCTAATATGGTAGTTTGCAATTTATTTGCAATTAAGCAGCAACCCAGTTCCGTAGCTATCGCTAAATTTGCCTTTGCGCCGTCACACGTTAACGCTTTTATTTCTATTCCAGTTTCATGTACTAATTCATAAGCTTTAGTTACAAGCTGAGCTTTTAACTTAGCACTTGTACCTTTAACTAAAAAATATCCGATTGGGACTTTCCATGGAGTATTAATGCCTACTAATAGAAATACTAGGACATCTGTAGCTTCATCTGTATTATCAGTTATTAAATCGAAACCATAATCAATATACCCGAATCGTCTGTCACCACTTGGATTGTCATGTGATTGTGTCTTTATTTTCATTTCATCGAAAACCAAAGTACAGTAAATTTTAGTATGTGGATTGGCATCGGCTTTATATTTTAAAGCCGCCAAGGTTTCTTTGGTAAAACCGGGCCGTCCATCAATATTACTATACCATTTTGTTAAAGTACGTGGAGCAGGTAAACACGTCTCAAACGTTTTACGAACATACTTGTAAGCTTTGGGGGAATAAAAGTTGAGAGTTAGAGCAAAACATCTCAGTTCTGGTGAATACTTAGCTCGTGAGAGCTTCCCACTTTTACACTTCTTTAGTTGACGCTTAATAAGCTCTGCTTCTTCAACGCCAATTTTTTCCAGGACCATCCTTTCCTCTTTATCTATCAAAGCTCCTGGTCATGCTCCTTTTCTTATAGGAACACAAACTGCAGCTTTTCCTTTTCCTTGTTGAGACATTTTCATGTATTGTACTACTTCCAGAACCAGATTGCTCAAGATTTTGACCTTGACCTTCAGCGCGATCCTCATGGTTCAAACCCAAGACGTCTCTTATCTTGTCTTTCATTCTACGAGGCATTGTTGGTATTTCCAGTCTACGTTTTAGCCAAGGTTCAACAAGTTTTTCATGCAGTTGTTTCATATAGCTCCTTCGTGCCAGTGGTTTACCTCCAGAAACCAAAACATTATGGCAGTAGATGACGTAGGAGTTGATAATCGTTATATTGAGCATGCCATAAAACATACACATGGGCCACCGGTTAGTCTTACGATTACAAGACATATTTGAACACATCTGGTCAAATGTGTCTACGCCACCTTTTGTGGCATTATAAAATTCTATAATGTGTGGTTTTTTCGATGTTGGATTCACAGTCCCTTCTTCGTCACATGACGACAACAAATAAACCATTTTGCTTGGCTTCGGTTTAAATGATAGGAGTGTTAGTGGCCTATCATAACAAAACATGGAAGTACTTATCGCTCTACCTCGGCTGTTTTTTATTTCTTCCGGTATTTCTCTCTTGTTGGCCCTCAAAGTTCCAACTATTGTCAACTTATAAGGTTGTTGTAGCAGTTGTTTAGCTAATGGGATGGATGTACACCAATTGTCTGTGGTAACGTTTCTGTTTGAGCCATAAATACTCCGTGTTTGTTCCTTGACAACATATTCACCAAGGGGCACTCCTCCAGTATTAGTTGCTTTTCCAAGATAAGGCATGGCGTCAACCATGTACCGGGTCCCACTGTCACACATCATTTCAATTTTTATACCATACTTGGCAGGCTTGTTCGGGATGTACATTCTAAATTTACACCGACCACGAAATGCCAGCAATTGCTCATCGATGGTAACGTTAGTTCCAGGAACGTAGTTGATTCGGCATTGAATTATCAGTAAGTCCCATATTTTTCGGATCGGTGTGAGTGGATCAGACTGCAATGTTCCTATTCTTACAGCTCTGTCATCAAATCTAAGACATCGTATGAGGAAATCAAACCTTTCTCGACTCATACACGAGATGTATCGGGTTGCACAGAAAGACGTTTTGAACAATTCATCACTTGTAAGATGGTTATCTTTCAACGCAGCTGCCAATAATAACACACCGAAGAGAGCGTTGAGTTCATCTTTGCACGTTTCGTTTTGGGTTGATGTCATAGTCTCATAGCTTTGTTTTTTTATTGCTATTTCAGCATTGGTCCACTGCAAAATTTCTTCACATATTTCATCAGTCATAAAAGAACCAAATAAAACGAGTGGATCTGTTATGTTTCTGACTAAACGGGCTGGTCCTCTAGCCGTGCGAACGATATTCATCGCAGAAGTTCGGGAAGAAGTATGTCCTTTGTGAGTTGCCCACACATGACGATTTTTGCCACGAATATTAGGTTGAGGCAAGTGGATAATGCTGTTGGAAGCAAATGGTGAATCCTCACGGAGAGGACGAACATCGGAAGGTGACCTTTCTTGTTCCTGTTCAATAGCTAATGGTCTAGGACTTACTTGCGCATCTTCTGTGTCCGAGGGTTCATCGTGAAAGTCACTTTCAACGTCATCAGCCAACAAACCATCCTCATTTTCACTATGAGAAGAAACATAATTTGTGTTGATATAATCTTCATCATCTAACGCCCGAACTATGTCGTCATCAGTAATAAATCTTGCAGCCATTCTTCACTATCCACGAAATAACTAAAAAAAAACAAAGCAAAAATCAACTCAAAGCACGTAAGCTAAAAGTCACATAAGCTAACCATTCGTCAAAATGACGAGTATGCAGTAGGTATCACAAAAATAAAAGTACTTACCGGCTAAACGCAACCACCACGCGACGCAGTCTTAGTACCTATCGATACCGCCTTGCAGGCTAACTTCACTAGCAGCGTGGCGTGAATTCGGACTTATTTCACCTTACGCAAGATGAAACAATTTAAAGCAATTCCTATCTTTATTTAGACAAAGTTACATTTCTCGCATTTGATGTAGGATTTTCCCGAGCAACCATACATCTTACAGAGTTGCCGTTCCTGTGTGTATGCTGGCAAATGATCTAAACCATCATTAGCAATTTCGGGAAGAGGTAAATCATTGCGTCGTTTTCTTCTTTTTTGAGGTTCTGCGGCCGCAGGCCTGCCGCGATTTCGTGTCGGCGTATAAAATGCTTGGTTAGCTCTTGTTAGTGCTTCGGCCTGTACTAATTTAAAATCGAGCAATGGCATATAGTTTTCATGCGTTTTGCGCCATAAAATCCAACTATTTACGCATGTTAGATCGATCATATGGAAAATACTTTATGATACCACTTCTTGCTCCTCACTTTGATACGATAATAACCAAGCATGGAATCTAGAAAGTCAACACCTCCCATATACATTGATTATATACTAGCACAGCTTTTGGGCAAGGCACAGTCTGAAATATTTTTTTCTTTCTATTGAAACTCTGAACTCCCTCTGGATATTTTCCAACAAAGGTTGATGCCAAGTTGACAACTTTGTTATCCAGCCATGTAACAACGGATATATCTACGTCTTCTACCTCTACGACTTTCTCAACGCTAAAACCTCTTCCTTTTTTGGTCATTTGTCCGACATTTGGTAAATCATGGTTACGGAGGCGTTTTCGATTTATTGTACCTAACGGAAATATACCTTTTTTATGTAATGCAGCCATAAGCTGCAAACTTGTGTACCAATTGTCGAAGAATAATTTATAATTCTTAATTTCTGGAATACTGCTTGATAAGCGCATGGCTACATTACTGCTCACTCCCAAGTCAGGTTGGCCTTCTAGAACAATATTCGACTGTGCCCCTGCATAGAGCTCAAAATCATATGTTAGCCCTGACGCACCACTCAAAACAAAAGCCTTATAACCCCATTTGTGTGGTTTTTTAGGGTTATAGTTTTTTAAACTAGACCTTGCTTTTGTTGGTAGGTATAACTTGTTCGTCAATTGCCAAGTACTCTTCTCTAGGTAAAAGCAACAATCTCTCGCGAATTTTGTTTATAAGCGGTATGATTCTTTGCAGCTTGTCATAGTTGGGGTCAATAATCGGTACAGTGTCCTCATTATTTGTAAAATGAAGAAACCTCTTCAATTCTTCAAAGCGATTGCAAGTTATTACATTACTTATGGGTGAGAAGTTACAACCGCTATCCCAGTAATGTCGAGTGGTAGGGAAATGCATGATAGACATATAAATTAGTACACCTATAAACTTTTCAAATTCTTTGCCTGTCATTTTTAATGCTGACCCTCGCGTTCGCTCTGAATAACGATTCATTTCTTGAGTTATATATGCAATAGTTTCTGGAGTGAATAAGTATAAAAAAAACTGCAGAGGTGTGTCTAAATCCTTAATTTCCTGAGGAATATTTTGGTCTCCCAAAAAAGCGCAATCAGCTTCATCATAATCTAAGGCTTTGTCTTGCCAAATTAAAGGAACAAGTTTACTTTTGCGGATAGTTCGCGGACGCGATGGACCAGCAGCTAACGGATCAACAGAGGCCTGCTCACCTTCATCTGACAAAGATTCCTCATCAGAATCGGAAGGATAAATAATTATGTTACTTCGTCCCACATAATTCCTACTGGGTTCATAGTTTTGATCATCCGGATCATCTCCCGCTAGCTCATCATCATCATCTTCGCTTTCATTTGGTATATCAAGACCATAAAATCGTATTGGATCCATTTCTCTGAAAAAAATATTACATAATGCTTCACTGCATAAATACCCTACATCTGGTCCAATGAAAAAATTACTAGTAATGCATACAATGCCAAATATGGAAAACACATTCACATGTTACTGCATAATATTCCATATTTGTCATGCTAATGCTTGGCATGATTGTGGCTAAACTATTTCCTTTTACTTACATGCTTTTAGTGTTTTAAAACCTTTGATAAGTCTTCTTAGCGCCACCATATGAAAATCGAACAAAAAATCGACACACTATCACAAAATTGAATTTTAAAATCTTAGCACACACTTCGACCAATTTCAACGGCCGCCGACTGTTTTTGACAGGTTATAGTTCCGATACGCGGTACACTAGATGGTAGCACTTGTATTTGTATTGAAGCGTGGACGTTGCCTGATCTGTCTTAGTATGCCGTAAATCCTAAATTAACATATTTTTTTATTTCTGAACGTTTGAAAATAAGTACCCATATTTGGGTAGCTATGCGGTAAGGGGTATCGTGAGCGCATCTTGAGAGCGTATCAGTTGAGATCGGTATTGAGAGCGATTTATAAATACGGGCCTTAGATTAAAAAATAAAAAAAAAGTCGAATTAAATTACATATCGCTGCTTTAAAACAAAACTGACACAAATCAAAGTACAGTTTTGCAAAAAACATTTTTGCGGTATTTTTGATTTGATACGTTTTTGTTTTAAAACGGCCATGTAAAAATTCCCATTTCTGGTTTACCTTTCGTTTTCTAAAGTGGTTGCATTAAATCTAGTTTAAATGTATGCATTTTTGATTTAACGGTAACATTATAATAATATAATAAATTATTCCTCGCTTGATAATGTAATGAAATTGAGATAATACAAAAAATAGTGTCCAAATTTAATTAATGTGTATTTATAAGTATTGTAAATATTCGGTTGTTGTTATTTTAAATATTAAGGTACAATCTGTTTTATTGATTAGTTTTGTAAGGAATTTTGAAAGGCCTAACATTATGGTTTGTGCTAAGGTTCTTTTAACAACTATATAGAACACCACAAACGGCATATTAATATAGCAAGAAAGAGAAAGATGTATACATATATGTATATATATAAAACTAGCTGTTGCCCGCGACTCCGTTCGCGTGGAATTTGGAAAAAAATTTTTCGCAATAAAAGGTAGCCTATGTCTTTTCTCAGGGTCTAAAGATTGTCTGTGCCAAATTTCATCAAAATCGGTTGAGAGGTTTAAGCGGGAAAGCGTAGCAGACAGACAGACAGTTACTTTCGCATTTATAATATTAGTAGGGAAGATGAGGCGAGAAAGAGACAGATATATTATATAAATAAATCGAGATGTATATAGATACATCTCGATTTATTTATATATAAGTAAGTATAGACTTATGACGTCACCGGCAAATATATCTGTCTCTTTCTCACCTCGCCTTTTTTCTATATACATCTGTCTCTTTCGCGCTATATTAATATGCCGTTAGTGGCGCCCTCATAAGTGTATGTACATATTGTAAAGTAGGTACATATATATAATAGCGCCGAATTATATTTTTTTATGTAAATATGCCTTTAAAATTTACTAAAAATGAGATTCTTAATAAATTATGATATTATAATTATGAATAATGATCTCTAGAAATAAACGTTGTAGATACGTTTGAATTTGTTTTATTTAGCTATTAGTTGTCTCTCATAGTTTAATATACGCCCACGTAATCTACCTTAGTAGATATTAAATGCAAATCTGCCGTTTGAGCGTGAAAGGCCAAAAAATACACTAAGCTCAGACACACAAAACGAAATTGTTTATTAAGCTTGTTGCCTCACATTTCTCACCTTTACCTCTTCCATAATTTCTGAAGTCCCGGTATTTGTTATAATTTCACCTATTGAATACAACTTTCATTATTCTGATGATGATCAACCATCATCAGAATAATGAAAGTTGTATTATTGTAGGAAATTTTTGAATAAGCTCTCCGTATCGAATCCCTCTAACATATTATTCTGAAGTCCTGGTACGTTTTGTAAGAAATATTTCAGTAACACCGGAGTTTATAAATAAATTTTAATGTGTTCCAGCTTTATTAAGCGTCCGGAAGTAACTATAACTGTTATGCAAAATCTGGTAGGTACATCTTTTTATGAAGTTTGGGTTTGTTTACTACCAAACAAAAAGTTTGTTAATTCATTTTTACATATAAAACAAAGTCGTTATTTTTGTATGTATGTCCCTATGTGAGCTTATGTTGATGCGGGTTTTTTGAACGATAGAGTGGTTCAAGAGGATGGCTATTTTGTATAATATGTTAAGGCTTGGTTTTAAAATTCCCCGACGTACGAAGTGGATAGCAACACCTAGTACAATAATAAAACAATATTATACATTTGAATCACTTTTTAATCATATTTTATAGATAAACAACATAATTATACTTGCTTAAGTTTTACATTTTGCCTACAAACGTGAAAAATTAAATAATTTAGATCATTAATAGTAATTATTATTTAAAGTATCACATATATTGGATAGATTAACACTGCTCTCAAAGCGCTAAGCATCTATCCTATAACTAGTCTTTTTTATTATTTGTCCTATTTACTTAACAATCTTTTTAAAACTTAAATAACTAATCACTTGATCAAAATGTTTTCTTAAAAATCATTTATATTATATTATGTGTATATAGTATCTGTAAATGACAAATTTTCAAAAAATACCTATGTAGATGCAAAGATTGTTTAGTAGATAAGACAGGAAAGTGTAACATATAGGAATGGCCACTCCCAGGGCTATGGGTATTGTTTAAGTTAAATCACAGAATTGCTTCAAAAATACTAGTTAATCACATTTTATTGGCACAATATTGATAAGTTCACGATAGGGCGAGTGATATTACCATTGGTATAAGAACACAGGCTGTCTATTACTGTCAATTAGTCTCCATTTCTACCCGCATATTATTATATATTGTACAGTGCGTGTTGCAAACACCAATTGCAATGATCTATCGTAGTACAATGTACCCATCGAGTAAACACATATTAACAAGTATAAATAGACGCCATATCTCCTTATATTAGATATTACAGGATCCCTTCGAACGTTCTAGAATAATAAAAAAATGTATGTCCGAAAAACAGGTATTACAATAATTTAGCTATTTGTCGTTCATTGGCTTATACCAACAACTACCATAACACACGCAAATACTTGCCATTGATCGTTTTGAAGCAAGACCACATAACTTTCTGAATAATAACATTTTTTTTTTCAAATAGATGAATTCGTTTATAACTACTGTTGAAATTAGGGGCCTAAACATCCCTTCCCTGGGTAACGCCTTGATTGAAGTTTAGTCAAAATGGCAATAACTAATTTTAGTCAATCATAGGTCATTAGTTTAAAATCTACAGTTAGCAGTAATTCAGTCAATATATAGATTAAATAATACCCCATCATATGAGCAAATATATTTTAAACAATTTACTACTTTCTACAATTCAAATGAGAGTTACAACCGCCTAACCTTCCCCTCTAGCCACGACCATACCCTACATACTAGACAGTTTGTTTTTAACATGTAAGTAATAATGCGCTTGGGATGTACCCAGGCGTGTTTTTTAACACACTCCGTCATAATTTAGAACCAATATGAGTATTTGCGCTTGCTTTGGTCGCTTCAAGTCTCTAGTGAATTGTAATCGGCCCCGGGGAGTGATTCGATGACGAACGAGAGTACAATAGTGGTACGTCACAGGCAGGAATATAACCACTAGTACCACACGTTCACAATGTACGGCACTAGTGGAACTGGTGCTTTAACAATCATAGATTTAATATAAATCGTAGAGATAGGCAACGATCGTTAAGTATCACCAAAATAATGCAATTTCAATAAATTAAAATAACTAACTAAATTAAAACGTTTCACAGTTCACACTGAATTATATTTCTTTTATATTTTTTTTAGTATGAATCCCTATGAGTTAAATAAAACTGTAGTATTACACAATTATATGGAACGACACATGTTTCTTTAAGAACTGCACTTTAAATGGCTTAAAATTATTTTTAATGTTTAGTCTTATTTCAAAATTTAAACAGGAATTGTACAATAAACTATAACCAATATGTTAATATGTTTTAAATCCCAAAAGGCAGTAACGCGAATAAAATCTTATAGTACCAAAAAAGTCGGATGCCAGTCACCGCTAATTCCTTTTTCTTTTTTTTCATTGCCAATCAAACGCTTTTATGATAAATCTATGATTTATTATAAGTACTGTAATGAACTATTAGCATTTTGATTACTGTTAATGTCAAATGTATGATTTAAAATTTAAATGATTAAATTGCATACAAATATATTATTTGTTTTATACTTAACAATAATCAAAATGCGAACAAGCCTTAAATAAGAAGCAGTAATTACAAAATTAGCTGCATTTTATTCGTAAAACATTACAAAACTAATGTAATATCGCAACTTTCATATAAAAGTGACTTATCTCAAAAATTACTTAAACAAACGCGATTTTAATTTAAACTAGCACAAAGCTGAACTTAGTAGAATCATCATCATCATAACATCACGCATTTTTCCCATGGGGGTAGTCAGAGACTATAGAGCGCCATCTGCTACCAAACATATTTCCTGGATTTTTTTTTTCTCTATTTATTTGGGTCTTCGTATTTCCTTGGCTTCATCCACACTCATACATCTGGTCATACATGCCCGACGGTTGTAAGTGGTACGCACTTGCCCCTTTTGGCGTATACCGGCGATAACATCGGAGTATATTTTGTCATACTTTGTAGCAGTTTTCGTATACATTTATTTTCAATCGTTACACAAAAGTAAGGTTAGGTTGGTAGATAACACAAAAATATAAAGTCTATAAAAAATTCGAAACTGCTCAAATTTTGGGACAGTTTTGTTTATTTTCATTTTTTGAGATAAGTCTCTTTAATAATAAAAGTACGTTATATCATTGCACCGCTTCTTACGACATCTTCAAGCGGTGACACATATCGTTATAACTTACGTCTATTTTATCAATAGCTGATATCTCTATGTTGTTATTGTACCCGAATATAAATATAACGATAACTAAAAATTTTAATCTAGTACCCCAACCACAAGCGTAGAAATAGGGTTACATTTGGGACCAGAGGATGCTGTTATTTGTGGCAATTATTTATAAATATTTATATTCAAGTTCTATAAAACACAGACCAATTATTAACAAAATATTCGCTACAATATAAAGCGAGGTTATAGTGTCGTTACATCCTTGTGGCAGGCTTTAGAGAAATCTTAATCTATACATGTCACCACCCCATTTCCTCCCTAGGGTGCTGTCATGAGATATGCTAAGCAGATATTATCTACGAGACGGAAAACTTTCAAAACCTTTAGTAACCCAGTCAACATGTTACTCCTATTATGGATTAGACCAGTTTATTAGAGAAATATATTCTATGGACGTTATGAAGGGCTCGGTGAACGGTATCTGGTTTCACAAGCAGCCATCAGTTCAACTGGTATTGGTGAAGTATTGGTGCCTACTGAAGAAGTGCCAGCTTCTGGGTCTGTAGGGGGCATGGCTGAGCCGTATAGGAACAGGCTGCGTAGTTTAGCTGACCTGGAGGTGGATGTGGAGGGTATATCGTCGGGCCAGCTGGCGGCGCTGGTGTTGTCTGACGCGGCCACATCTGCGGTGACCTCGAGGCGCGTGGCTGCGGGCGAGTGCGACTCGTGTCCGCCCAGTGAGCCCGCCAGTGCGGCCAGTGAGGGCGCGCGCACCTCCGCGTGGTGAGAGCCTGCCGATAGTGACGCGTCACCTGGTAACAAATAATACCGTTACCGTATACCGTTTACTGTCAGTACTATAAAACATGCTTAAATATTTAATAAATAAATATTCATGGATATTTCACACAACGTCCTCTGGTCCCAAGCTAAGCTTATATGCTTGTGTTATGGGTACGAGAATACGGATATAATACATATACTAATTTTCTTTAAATTTACATTTTCTTTACATTTTACATAAAAATAATCGTTATACGTGGTTTTAGTTCCGAAGTTTATCAGTTGCAAGTCTGAAAGATAAATGCATCATGGTAGGTAAAATTGTAAGTAAAATTATATTAAACAACGAACAAATACGCGGTTCCATTGGCGTCCACAAGTAATGCCACGGTTCTTGGCTTAGTTAGCACGGTTATAGTATATGCGATATTTTGATGTACAGGCTATATATTGTTGTAGGGTAGCTTTTGCGTGACAGAGAAACAAACATCTATACATATAAATTTTTGAAACAAATATTAGTAAGTATAATGCCTACCTATGCTCGGCTCAAGTCGTCTGGAGGCTGCGTCCAAGTCAGGCGCGGGGTCATCGAAGTGTGGCGGAGAGGAGGGAGGGTTACCAGCACACCCACCAGCTCTACAGAGTGACACAGGGACCACACCGTACACGTAGAACAACAGGATGGGTACTCCGATACCCACAGCTAAGCCCGCCACTAAAGGAGATACCAACAATGCAGCCGCCACAGCCGCTGCGACTGCAGCACGTCTTCTAGCCGCCGGGGCTCTTCGTAATCTCCTATGAGCTCTCCTCCCAGCCCATAATGGAAGTCCAACTAATAGTGCGGGTAATGCAACGCCAGCGACCACGGCTATACCAAGTGGCGCACCCGCCAACGTTCCAAGTTGCCACAATAATTTCTTTTTTCTCGACCAAGGTTTCTTACCCCAAAATGTGCACCCACTCGGACTGTAAACAGATAACAATACCATATAAATACGGTGATAGAAACAGGATATAAAACTAGCCTTATTTTTTTTTTCATACACGGGTATTGGTTGCTTAGCGACTATACCTACCGCTCTGTCAGTACCTACATATCCATAGTATCTCACAAAATGGATATTATGTAGTTACATTAAGAAAATACAAATACGATCTTAGCACACCAAGACATATCCGCAAAATTATATAAAATTTTGGCTTTGTCACATGTAAGAATAGCATTACCACAACCAATATCAATATCTGTCCAAGCATCGAAATGCATATTTCGACAAACGCTGTTCTTGGAACACTCCCACAAGATGTGATAGCCTTAGATGGTTTACAGAAATTGGAAACTGTGCAAAATCTTATAGCAATGTCTCGCAAACCTGTCATACATAATGAGTCGATCACTATCCCATGCAAGAGACCGGGTAGAGAAATTTTCACAATATGCTAGCATGTAGGTACGTCAGACTTATCGACCATGAGAAAACAAAACCATTACTTAAAAAAAGTCAAAAATATGTTATTCCGTTAATATTCAAATTACTTCAATTTCTTATTACTTTCTCTCTCTCTCTCCAGCCCATTTACGTCCCACTGTTGGGCACGGGCCTCCTCCACTTTAGGAGGGATTATGGTCTACTATGCCGCGCTGACCAGGCGTATTGGCTTGGCACAAGGTTTATTTTCGAGTCTTCCGTCTCTCACATCACAGAGGATGTTATCTGTGTGCATTATCCCTTAGCTGATTTTTACAGCCCCCTTGGGAGCAGTTGGGGTGGTGACACTTATATTCTTAATCCGTCACCACACGGAGAATTCTTATAACTACTCACCTTAAATAATGTAGATCTGAGACTTCCTTCATACAGAGCCAACAGAACTCAGCGCCGCACACGCAACACACCATGTGATTACACGAACCATCTTCTACCTTCACTATCAGGACAGAACATCGCGGACACGGCTTCACATCACCTGCAATCGACAATAACATTTAGGTAAAAGTTTGCATAACTTTACTTGTAGTATAGTACATATATAGACCAAGTTGTATTCACATTGAAGAATCTGTACATACATTGTATCTAATGATTGTGTGGGTGTTTCTATGTATTATAAGTATGAATTTACAAAAGAAAAGTAGTATATGTATTCTATCCGTATTCTGGTACCCATAACACAAGCATATAAGCTTAGCTGGGACCAGAGGACGTTGTGTGAAATGTCCATGAATATTTATTTAATGATCTCACACGCAAATAAAAACTACTGGGCTATGCTAAGCAGATAATATTTTCTGTGGGTCAGAAAGGTTAAAACCCTATGCTAACATGTCACATGATCAGCGTGACACAGTGGAATTGACATTTTCTCGATATGGAAGAGGCCAGTGCCGAGGAGACACCAATAGGCTGAGAATCCGAGAGACTCCTATTTTTTTTATTTAAAGAGCTTGGACGCTTTGCGACTATATCGCCCTAGAGTCCTATTTAGTAGTAAATACCATACCGTGGTCAAGGTCGGGGTGTGATGGTTGCTGCGCTCTGGGAGGCGGCGGGTGTCGTGACCTCCTGGCCGCGTCGCACGTCTGTGTGGGATGCCACGCCGCCTTGCAGTGGTAGCAGAACGACGCGCCGCACCCTGGCGCTAAGCACGTCAACTTCGGGCATGACGCACAACCACTCGCCACTACTGCAAAACTGGATCAAACAAACTGACTTTAACTGAGTTTCTTAAAAAAACGAAACCACATAAGGCAGTGCTCTTTTAAAATTAAAGTGACGTAACTCAAAAATGAACATTAAAAAAAGGGTTTTACACAACTTTATTTGTACAAGAAAAACGCTGTGGAATTTATTAAGAGGATACCAAAATAGCTTCGTGCATTTTTCTATGTACGAAGTTTTCATTGTTTCTTTAGATTGAATGGCTAGAGCTCTAATTTTTAAGTATATGTTTTTTCAATATATTATCTAGGATCGCATAAACTCAGAAACGCGATTGAAAAAAGTTTTCTCGATAGAAAATCTTGGCGAAACAACCTCTCAAATTTTTTATTTTTTTCATTTGTCGGTCTATTATCGCGTATTAACTAATGAAATAACTTTAAAAACATAAGTAACTATCATATATAGAAACACGTAAATCAGAATTAAAATATATTTAGTAGATTTTGAGTAAATAGGAAAAGTATCCCTAATTCTTCATTTTCTGTGCCTACTGGCTGTGTTACTATGTACGTGTCGGCGATGATATACGATAATATTGATGTAGGCCCTTAAGCATTTAATGTATTTAAGTTGTTACACTTTAGTTTCAAGCGTGCAATATAGATCAACTATACAGACAGACTACGTTTTACTAACCTGCAGTCAGGCGCTGGACACCACCTCGTGTCAGGGTCGGCTGCGAGAGCTCTTCTCACGCTGAATTCTTCATATTTGTCATATAACACAGGGTTGTCAACGATACGCCGTACATCTGCAAACACAAAAGGAGAGAAGTGTAATATCCAAAAATTGGTCAAGTGCGAGTCAGACTCGCGCACGAAGGGTTCCGTACCATTATCTATGCAACATAAGGCAACGTTATTAGTATCGAGCAAGAAACGGTAAAAAAATCATGTTTGTTGTATGGGAGCCCCCCTTAAATATTTATTTTATTTTATTTTTAGTATTTGTTGTTATAGCGGCAATAGAAATACATCATATGTGAAAATTTCAACTGTCTAGCTATGACCGTTCTTGAGATACAGCCTGGTGACAGACGGACGGACGGACGGACGGACGGACGGACAGCGAAGTCTCAGTAATAGGGTCCCGTTTTTACCCTTTGGGTACGGAACCCTAAAAACGCGAGAAGGCACTCGCACACACTCTCTGTCTCTCTCTATCTCAATAGAGTGTAGAATGTAGTCTTATCTGAGTTTAATTAAAATCTATAAGGTCGCATAAAAATGAAGGCAATTAATATTTTAAAATTTAATTAGTTATAAATAGTTCTTTTCCTGTTCGTGCGAACAGGAAAAGAAACTGAGCTTTAAGAATAACTGCAGCAAATAAGACTTACAACTGCATTTTTGGCACTAAATGACAATTATTCATAAAATATACGACCACGATCTTAATAGCGTTATTAATTTAAAATTGTTTTGAATACCAACTAGTAGTTTCATAACTATATCTTTTATATCTGGCGACTTTATGCAATGTAATCAAATCGTCACTCTAAAATGGACTTGCATACATACATCAGACAGAAAGCCTAGCGCACTAGAAAAAAAAAATTGGTCAAGTGCGAGTGAGACTCGCGCACGAAGGGTTCCGTACCATTATCTATGCAACATAAGGCAACGTTATTAGTATCGAGCAAGAAACGGTAAAAAAATCAGTTTTTGTATGGGAGCCCCCCTTAAATATTTATTTTATTTTATTTTTAGTATTTGTTGTTATAGCGGCAATAGAAATACATCATCTGTGAAAATTTCAACTGTCTAGCTATCACCGTTCTTGAGATACAGCCTGGTGACAGACGGACGGACGGACAGACAGCGAAGTCTCAGTAATAGGGTCCCGTTTTTACCCTTTGGGTACGGAACCCTAAAAACAACTAAAAATATAGTTTCATTGAACGTAAAACAGCCATAAAAGTTTTTATTAATAAAACAGTGGCAAGTAAACAGTTTGGAATTGAGGAAAACTAATTAAAATAAGCAAAAAATTTGCCGTTGATTTTATATAAAAAAAAACAAACTTGAACAGCTTCACTACTATTAATATTAATTAAGTCGTACGAAAATAAATATCAAGCATATCTTGTTTATTCACCTCGTCAACAACGTCATATAAATCACTTCTATGTTCTGTATACCTACATAATATTAATCCTTGTCAAAATTGAGAATCCAAATCTTATGTGTATGATATAATAATAAATACAATGGCATAATACCATACATGCACAAAAGAACTAAGGTTCTTTTTACGAGTACTTAGAAGAAATAAATTCTTTCTTGTAGCACATTGCAATAATTTTCGTAACGAACTGATATCTGACTCAGAGGTTGGGATGCCCCATTGCCAAAGTTTATGACATCACAAAAAACGCGGTGTTCGATTTCACTTTAATAATGTACCTTTTGCTAAAGCATCAAATTATAACAGTTTAAGGTACATCTGTCGTTTTACAATTGAATATTAAGAAATTCTAGGTAATATCAAAGACTAAAATGGCAAGAAAGTTCAATGCAAAACTATCTAGTATAGAACCCATCCCCAGATTTTAATTTTTTTAACAAAATACTTTCTCGTCTATTGCTTCAGCCCACCTCAGATTAATTTTTAATTACTCTTAAGAATACAGAACAAAGTATTCTTAGAATTACTCAAATATAGTAAGTAACAAAGTAATATTTAAAACGAGAGAAAATAAGATCACAATTATTTGGCACGCATTTTGATGTCTGCGAAAGACCTTATTTGATAAAGTAATTACAAAGAAAATTGCTGGCCTTAAGAGGAAAATCCTGTTAATACTTTGTGTAGATCCGTAAACTGCAGGAAATGAGAGACCAATATTTAAATGACGCATATGTTGAGTATAGACGCCACAGTTGTCACTTTACCGTGTTCAATTTTAGATACTGTCTAATATGAGGCCGCCAAACCACCACGCTCGGGTCGTTATTGGTTGTAACCCTGTAACTAAAGGTGAGGCTTTCCAGATACATCTTCAACAGATCTTTGTTTCTGAACATGATTAAGTGACACCAGCACAATAGAACATATAAAATATTGCTAAGACTAAGTCAATGTCTTTTACATTGGTTGCATAACAACCGATTATTATCTAATGTGCTTAAAAGAACCAAAAAAAATTGGATGAACCCTGGCTTTGGTTAGCTTTTCCTAACCGCATTATTGTAGTGAACTAACTTTAATAAACATTTGTCATACATTATGAGCATAATAAAATGATGAGGTAAACTTAAGACAGACTACCACCAACATTACGATAGATTTAATTAGGAATAGAAACATCATTTATAAATTGCTAAATTACGGTTAGCAGTTAGCTACTGGGAAAAGACGTGGGCGCTTCATTTCGCACTAATTAGTGAAGCATATTGTCCTCTAATTATACGACATTGAAACAAAAATATATAAAATTATAGACAATATAATATTAAAATATAGACTACTTCAAAGAAAGCGCAATAATTTAACACTGAATTTAAATGACAGCAATCATTTTAAAGAAAAATACTAATTTTAAATTATTTTAGTTTCTATCCTATATAAGGGCGCATTAAAGCATTCTTTTGATAATCTTAGTTACGAGTAACTATTTAGACGCATATAGGAAGGAATTAAGATAGAGGTACGAGTACTCTTAAAGCAACACCACCCCAAATTCAAGTTGAGAGGTAACGTAGAGTGACGTGTATTCAACGGGGTAACTACTAACTGAAACAGCTTAGGTACGTATTGTAATACACAGGGAAATAGTTATAATATTTACATCTATTGTCATATTCTTACATTGAAAGGACGACCAAGACAAGAAGTTAAATATAATAATATTCAGGTGTTATAAATATTTCACATATCACGAGTTAGATATGTCCTATACAATATAATTACTTATTTAATTTCCTACACGGTAACTTGTGTAGTTTTAACCGCTTCTTTATTAACATCCTACTTGCAGTTTTCAACTATAGTAGTTCGTTAGTAAGCAGCATAACATCTACTGTGAGAGACGGGAAATACGAAACTAAACGCTATGCCAATACGCCTGGTCTGCGCGGTATTGTAGATCACAAAACCTACCGAAGTAGAGGAGGCCTGTGCCCTACAATACAATGGGATACGTTAATGGGCTGGAAGAGAGAGAGAGTTTCGTTCAGTAGATCTTGAAGTGTTTTATTTTTTTCAATGCAGTTTTCCAGATACGGTTTGCTTTATTGGTTACCTGAGGGATGCATGCTCTCGTGACAAACAGGACAATTGACGGGCACCCTCGCCTCATAAATCTCGATAGCAAGATATTGCCGTAGACACGACTCGCAGCAGCGATGCGAACACCACGCCAGACGCACCATCACGCCTGTGTTCAGCATCGACAGGCACAATGGACATTCCAATACATCGCCCTGGGGACACAAACAATGACACATATAAAGCAAAATTCGTTAAATAACTATTTTGAGTCGAAAAAAGAAGTGTAACTAGTCATTTTTATGGAGTGGGAAAATCTGAATTACGAAACAAATATTGGGTCCTAAACACATATCACGATCTACATCCATGTTATAGCTAAAATATACCAGATTTCAGGATCTTCTTAACATTTTTCATTACTTTATGTGATCAAACTGATTTAAATCCGAATTTCACCTTAACGAAAAACCGACAACTGGTATCTTTAAAATTTTGATGTATAACATCTTATTTACTTTCAAATATTAGTACGACCCTGAATGCCATCAAAGTAACTTTGCATAGTTAACTATACAAGAATCTCGGCAAATTAATTTGAAATTTCAGAGACCCTTGAGACAGGCCTTTGTCTTTTCGCCGGATTGATTGATAGGATAGTAGGTACATAGATAAAATTTAGAGAGACAAATTAAATTACGCATGTTTTCCTAACTCTACATAATTGTAGAGTTAGGAAAACACGTTGTTGCTGGTGTTAATACACCAGCAACTTAACAAAGTAGCAATTGAATGCATAATATTGACTGGTAGATATATTAATATCACGTTCGTTAGCAATTCAAGTAGGTACTAGTATTTTATGGCTAAGAACATGAGGAATTGGATCGAATCAATTGTAACGCTGCTGTTATAACAATAATAATTAATCAGCTAGTTTCATACCAGGGTTCGTTTACCCGCTTCTGCGATCAATGCACCATTTACTATACTACACTCTTTGCTTTAACGTCTATGAGACTACGGCGTGGCAACTAAATATTATGCATTGAACAACTATTATTTAATCGTATCAATATGGGCGAATATAAAAATATTTAACTTAAATACGAACTTATACACGGAAGTGTATGAGGCAGCGATTTTTAAAAACTCCTGAGAATACTTTAGATGGGACTTTCAATTGGTGACACAGGATTCAGTTTTTTAGGTTTATGGGTATTCGATATCGCCATATCAAGGATACCACTACCTACGTCATCATCATTCATTAACAAGTTCGTCCCTATACCTTTTCCGTATCGTCGATGTTTAGCCCCAACATTAAGGATATCTAGGATGTCACACTGCTACCTACCACCTTTTGGTACACATACATGGCAATGGCATATTAGAAATTTAAAAAAGTACGGTTTATTGTCTGGCGTAAGTCCACAGGTAGACAATGCAGTAAATATTTACGCAATACTATAAACAATGTACCTACGTCTACAGCCGACGTAAAAATCAATATGGCCGCTAATAAATCGTTCGTTGGTGGATATGTTCTCGTATGTTGTACGTACAAAGAACATTATTTGTCAATTTACGGCGCAGCTGTACACAGATATCTAATATATAAAATTCACGTGTCACAGTGTTAGTTACCGTACTCCTCCGAAACGGCTAGACCGATTTTTATGAAATTTTACATGCGTATTCCGTAGGTCTGAGAATCGGCCAACATCTATTTTTCAATTTTTTTTTTTTATATGGCAAAACAACGTTTGCCGGGTCAGCTAGTATCTAAATAAAAATCTTTTAAAGAACAAATCTTGAATAAAACCACTTTATACGGATTCAGACGATTTTGTTTTAAATCTAGCCCAAAGTTTGGCGTCTGAATCCGTAAAAACTGGTCTTATTATAATAAAAATTGGTCAAGTGCGAGTCGGACTCGCGCACGAAGGGTTCCGTACATCTATGCAACATAAGGCAACGTTATTAGTATCGAGCAAGAAACGGTAAAAAAATCATGTTTGTTGTATGGGAGCCCCCCTTAAATATTTATATTATTTTATTTTTAGTATTTGTTGTTATAGCGGCAATAGAAATACATCATCTGTGAAAATTTCAACTGCCTAGCTATCACCGTTCTTGAAATACACCCTGGTGACAGATGGACGGACGGACGGACAGCGAAGTCTCAGTAATAGGGTCCCGTTTTTACCCTTTGGGTACGGAACCCTAATAAATGAGCCGCGCAAGTGTTAGCGAATATGAACAAATCTTAATTTATAAACAGCTTTAAAAATTATACTATATCTAAAATAATACCTAGTTTAAAAAAACTAAAAAACACGCTTTATTTAATCGAATTATTGCATTGTCATCGGTCTTTGACAGGTGTGCAAATTTTGAATAGAATATGACCGTTTAAAGTGGGTCAAAAGAGCGTCCAAAGGAGTCGGTTACAAACATACAAACAAACATACAAACCAACATACAAGTGAAGCTAATATAAAGCGTGTAAAAATACTAGAGAATCAGTTCTATACATTAGTGAACTAGTATGGGCCGCCCGAATATAATATCAGAAGACTGTTTGTGTGATTTATTTTTTGAAGTTGGGTTTTGTCAATAAACAGTGCCAGCGCCAGACATACTATAATGGACGGATGTAAATCTGAAAAAAGGCACTAAAAATAATTTTTATTCCTACGCTAATTTACTTTAGCAAAGTACTCATCATTTGATGCTCTAATTACAACTATTGTTGTATAAATTGTTAACAAGTTCAATTATAACAAACCTACTTTTAACAAATAGACACTGAAGTAAGACGTTCAGAGGCGAGCCTAGTGATCGTATCTAATTACTTAGCTATTTAAAGCTAACATATCTTTTAGATCGGTCGTTCAGTCACCTTGTATTCGGATCACGAGCGGTATGACTAAAATATAGACCGTTTTATATAATTACAATAAAACTATTTCCTATAGCAAAAACAATGCAAAACTATCTTTTTATCGAAAAAGGTTAGTTAATTCTTAGATGAGCTCCAAACTCATAACATACTTCTTGCTAGTGTTGGTTAATAAACAACATTATGGCGTAATAATTACGTACAGACGATTACTTCTTTCATGAATTTAGATTACTATTTAAATACACTTACGCACGTTGTCCAACAAAAAAATTGACGCCATGACGGCCGACGATTGAGACATCTTAATGTAAAACATGAATTATTTATCTTTTACTAGCTGCCCAAACAAGATGGCGATTATGACGAGCTTACATTAAGGGCCTACATCAATATTATCGTATATCATCGCCGACACGTACATATTAACACAGCCAGTAGGCACAGAAAATGAAGAATTAGGGATACTTTTCCTATTTACTCAAAATCTACTAAATATATTTTAATTCTGATTTACGTGTTTCTATACATAATAGTTACCTATGTTTTTAAAGTTATTTTATAAGTTAATACGCGATAATAGACCGACAAATGAAAAAAATAAAAAATTTGAGAGGTTGTTTCGCCAAGATTTTCTATCGAGAAAACTTTTTTCAATCGCGTTTATGAGTTTTTGCGATCCTAGATCATATATTGAAAAAACATATACTTAAAAATTAGAGCTCTAGCCATTCAATCTAAAGAAACAATGAATACTTCGTACGTAGAAAAATGCACGAAGCTATTTTGGTATCGTCTTAATGAGGGGATACTTTATTTTAGCATCAATAATAATAACACGTCAATTTAGAATTTTGAACCCGTTTTTGAAAACAAGAAATGTTAATAAAAATGTCGTGGGGTGGCCATGTAGTTTCGAAAACATGAAATATGTATTTAACAAGTTTACAGAAACATAGCAAGCATATCAATTTCGATACTCAAATAATGTAATTTCGCGTGGTGGAATGGTTCATGCAACGGACTGCCGTTCACGAGGTCGCGGGTTCCATTCCCGCTCGGGACCATCATTTGTGTGATCTTTATAAATGTCATACAAATGTTTTTACTGCGTCTGGGTGTTTAATATGTTGTATTATATTATAAGCATGTATTTACAAAAGAAAAGTAGTATATGTAGTCTATCCGTTTTCTGGTACCCATAATACAAGAATAGAAATATAGCTTACTTTGGGACCAGAGGAAGTTGTGTGAAATGTCCATTAATATTTATTTCTTTATTAATTGTCACACCTTCGTGGGTTGATATAGTTTTGGAGTTTTCAGTGGTAGATATTAAATTTTTTACCATTGTGTTGGCAAGAAGATGAATTCAAGTTGGTAAGTGTAATTAGAAATCAAACCTAAATCAATTCAATAATATACTGATTTTATTTGAATTATTTTCATAAAAAAATATTAATGTCCACATATTATATTAAATATTAGTTAGTATCTGAGCAGCTACAAAGCGGCAAAAATTTAGTAACTAAATGCATATTAATAATAAAAAATATGTAGTTTAAAAAACACGCTTTATATAGAAAACCCAACTAAAAAATAGAAAAAAGAGTTTCTCTGGAAATGCGCGCATGCGTAGTTCGCGTACTAGCCCTCTCTCTTACTCTCATACAAAGGATCCGGAAAAAGATTAATGAATCCTGGCGAATCTAACCAGGATAATCGGATATTTTAATCGAATTATTGCATTGTCATCGGTCTTTGACAGGTGTGCAAAATTTGAATAGAATCTGACCGTTTAAAGTGGGTCAAAATAGCGTCCAAAGGAGTCGGTTACAAACATACAAACAAACATACAAGTGAAGCTAATATAAAGCGTGTAAAAATAGATCCATCAATGAAACTGAGTGAGATTTAGGTATGTAGTAGTATATAATTATATTAGTGAGTGGGTGTGAATTAACACTGCGAAACCTAGTATTTATACATTCCAATTGTATGGTAATGAGGTAAAACTGTTTGAAAGAATTCGAGCACGCAAGGCTTGTACGAAAGCGTCACCTTGAAATATTTTAAATTGTTCAACCTAATAAACTACAATTAAGCATACATTACTCATATGTAATACAAATTAAAATAATAAATGCTGCTGTCGCGTCGTATGGCAATTGGACTTGTTGCTTATATTTTAATCGGCTTCAAAAGAAGATTAACTATTTGACAGTATGATTTTTATATATGATAGCAATGGACATTTCACAGTGTCCGGAAATCTCCAGCTAATCTCATTGCTTGTATTATGATCAGTGTGAGCACTATTATAATTTTACCAATTTATTTCTTGACTATAGCAAAGCAAAAGGAGTTGATTTTGATTTGCGATACGCGAACGCGTAAGAGGCAGTTGATAATTTTCCTTCTTTAAATCTATACCGTTTATTGTTATTGTCCGTGTGGTGACGGATTAAGAATACAAGTGTCACCACCCCATCTCCTCCCAAGGGTGCTGTAAAAGTCAGCTAAGAGATATTGCACACAGATAATATCTTCTGTGAGAGACGGAAAACTCGAAAATAAACCCTGTGCCAACACGCCTGGTCAGCGCGGTACAGTAGACCATAACCCCTCCCAAAGTGGAGGAGGCCCGTGCCCAACAGTGGGACATTAATGGGCTGGAGAAGGAGAAGGAGAAATCTATACCTAAAATAAATTTCATTCAAGTGTCATTAATAGCGACCGTAAATAAACATTCTGGTCATATTATACATACTTCACTTTTAACATGTTTATTTTCCTCAATAAAATACAAGAATAGTTGAGGAATTTTTAAACTTTGCTTCTTTATTTATTTAATTTTTGGTGTAATCAAATATATTGGTACATAATGCATTTTTTGCTGGTATGTATGTATATGAATTAGTTACACCTTTTAGTTTTTAAAGTATAACAGGAAAATATTGTTCTATGAGTAAGCTTTATATGTTTTGGTTTTAACCAAAACATATAAAGCTTGTAGTGAAGCAAATAAATTGAATTCTCACCTAATTCTTCGATGGCAAAATCGTAACTTTAGGCAAATCTTAATAAAACGGGAGTGTAGATTGTGAAAATCAAAATAACAACTAAACAACATATGGGGAAACACTTGGGTCCATTTTGATACAAAAGGAAGCAGCTCGATGATGAAGTTACATACGATTAATTGCGTTAAAGTATTATAAGATTACTAGCTGACCCGGCAAACGTTGTTTTGCCATACAAATATAAGTGGGGGGAGGCTTTTGAAAAATAGATGTTGGCTGATTCTCAGACCTACTGAATACGCATATAAAATTTCATAAGAATCGGTCAAGCCGTTTCGGAGGAGTACGGTAACTAACACTGTGACACGTGAATTTTATATATTAGATTACGTAGCAGCATCACCCAATATTAAATTACTGTTGAATATTATGAACTTTATTGTATGAGATAAAATACTAATTTATGATCATACCAACAGACTTAAAAAGCCTTGGATCTACACAAGTAGTATTTATTTGAAAGTGAATCACGATTCCTCTCACGCTATAAATAAATAATTGTAAAAGATCAACTAAGGCAACATCGTCGTTATAACATTAGGCCTTTTTCCCATGGGGGGATTGGTAAGAATACTAAGAATGTTTAAGTAGAAAAGCTCTTGTATCTCAGTTCTCGGTACCAAATGCTGGTAAATATGATTCATGTGATTACTGAGCAATACATTGTCAAAGCAATCATGTCAAGAATGTCCTACAAACACTCAAAATTATGGTTACACCTTATTGAAGCTTGTAACAGAAACTTTTTAGAGAAACCTTTGTACTATACTTGTTACTAAATAAAAAGTATTGAAAAGAACGATTTAATAAAGCCACCCCCGATCGTTATACATTGTCAAAGCTTAGCTTGAGAAAGTTACTCAGACGTCTAGACTCTAGACGAAACCGATAACACTATAAAGGATGTACGTTCATTTATCAAGATAGCTTTTCTAAGCACATTTCTGAACAGCACTAAAGAGTTAAATTATGATCTTTAAGGCACGATGGCTTAATTTTATGACATAAAATAATGCCTTTTAACCATAAAAAACCCTATCTGTTTTTAATCAATAAATTTTCTACGTCACTAGCAAAAAAACTTATCGCAAACACGATTCGTAGCTACATAAAAAGTTACGATATTTACACATAAGATTTTTTACATTGGAGTGATTTAGTGAGAGTGATTTTATCTTCTGCTATTATTTTTACCGTTACACGTGCCGATGTTTAGTCACGAACTGGCAATGTTATTACACAGGCCAACATACGAAGATTCCACATCTAAAAAGACTAGAATTTTACCCATAATATATTTTTAAAAAAGATGTTTCTCCGTGTGGTGACGGATTAAGAATACAAATGTCACCAGCCCATCTCCTCCCAAGGGTGCTGATAAAGTCAGCTAAGGGATATTATACACAGATAACATCCTCTGTGAGAGACGGAAAACTCGAAAATAAACACTGTGCCAATACGCCTGGTCAGCGCGGCACCACAGTAGACTATAATCCCTCCCAAAGTAGAGGAGGCCCATGCCCAACAGTGGGCCGTAAATGGGCTGGAGAGAGAGAGAGATATATAAGAAATAGCTTTGGGGCAGTAGTTAAACTACTAATCTTGTAAAAATGTAAAATAACTTAATAAACCAAATTATAGTGAAAATATGATCACCCCGATCTTCTTGAACCGACGACCTCAGAATACCATTTCGTCGCTCCACCGACTGAGCTATCATGGTTCCTGCACTTGTTTACCATATCGAAAAGTAATACTACTAGTAAGTAAAGATGCCTAACTCTTGGATTATTTAATGTTAATGCATTAGAATATATTGAGAATATATGTATAAGGTAAAAACAATAATAACATAAAGGAGAGCTAGATATTGTCAGTTTTCTAATATATTGTAGTGTGGTTGAAGCCATTTGATCTACGTACAGCAATAACGTGTCAATTGCCAAGATTTATTGACAGGTTATATCCTTCGAATGGCACAATTGCCATTTTCACAACGTGCACGCAATAACTAACATAAAAGAATGAAGAAAATTAAAATACACGTTTACATATAATGATTTTAAGCCCGTATATTTAGGATTAATAATACTAAACAATTCATCTTGATTTTTTTACTATAATCTTAGGTGACATAAACGTTTTATAAATGTGGTGACGGATTATGACGGGACTAAAGTCCTAATTTAGGACAACTATAGTTGAGGAAGATTTTAAACACTGTGAAAAAAATTCGTTCCTCTGGAGGTAATATCCACGAAGAAAACAGGGGACTACGATGCCCATATTTTTGTATGGGACATAGTTTGGTGTCGTGCCCTCTTATGAATACAAATATATTACCGTCCCATTTCTTCCTCAGGCGCCACAAGACCTATAACTTAGTCACATAGTCAGCCAGACATGATTTTTATGATCATTAAGTTAGTTGAGTCATGACCAGGTCATCATATGACTAAGAGGCAGTTTCTATATTATGAAATTTCAATCGAAAACTTGTTAAGTTCACAGTAACAATTACCGAAAAATCGGTTTCGGTTTTTAGCATGTAAAATTATTGGAATTATTATTTTACTTCAAACAGAAATAAATAAGACTGCACTACGGACTAAGTTTGTTATTATTATGCACCAAATGAACATAAAGTAAAATAAATTAGATACATATTTATTAAAATAAGACCTCTCAAATACTTTCCGTTGTTTACGAATTTGCAAGCAAAATTAATCTTGTGTGTTTTTATTTTGCTATTTTCACTTGGATTATAAATCCCACCACTAAGTGCAAGAGAGGGGACGAATTTGTATCAATATTACACAAATAATAAATAACCAAATTTTACAAATGTAGCCGGCATTGGTTATCTATGAGACTTGTAATATTCAGTTTTGTTTAAAAACAAATCCTTCCATTTTGAATCGTACGTATTTTTGATTTTAAATTTGGGCCACCTCTTATTAAGAGTTGCGCTATTCATGTAATCAGAAAAATGATAAGTGTCAACAATGGCAGGCTACTCTAAAACAGTATTACAAGCCTGATAACCAGTATTTTACAAAGAAAATATAAATAATATTACTTAACAGATAGATTATATAGATGGTTTTCCAATTACAGCACAAGAGCGCATTATGCGGCACAATGCTCAACGTTGAGTGTTCCAACTACAGCAACGCTTCGCACAATCGAGCACTTTCAAAAGTGATGCGTGCAATCGGTACCAACTTCAGCGACAGAAAATTAACAAGTATTTTTTCTTTAAATTGGCTTAGAATGAAATTTTATTTATATACTAGCTGACCCGGCAAACGTTGTTTTACCATACTAAAAAAAAAAGTTTGAAAAATAGATGTTGGCCGATTCTCAGACCTACTGAATATGCATGTAAAATTTCATAAAAATCGGTCCAGCCGGTGAATTTTAAATATTAGAAGATTATCGTTATATACTGTTAAAAAAATTTTTAAGGCTTTCGTTTCGTCGGAGTTTTCTGGAAATAAGCAAAGTTAATTCAAGCTGTGTTAAAAAAATAATATAAGTATGGATGAAGGTACAAACAATGACTTTTTTTATATTCCACACTTATAACGTGAATACAATTTTATTTTAGTATTTTTTTTTCAACACTGAACTTAGCGCACTCTGTTGGTGCATTTGAAAACTAATTCACGTTCCAATTAAGCGTCAGCATAGTTCAGCATTGCGCGGCACTGAGTCGCATTATGCACTGCAATTGGAAAACTAGCATAAATAGTCAAAGTATTTCACCTGTCGCCGCATAATATGCGCGTTCATTGGATGATTCAAACTCGATCGCACCGTTTTGATACTAATCACTAAACACTTTAAAGCTTCTAATCTATTTGTTGATTGGTCAAATATTGTAGAGCTGTAGCGTCTAGGTCGGATATGTGTTTGCTACAGAGCCACTCGGACACCGCGAGAGAAAGGCGATTATTATGTGTACATATTACGACATAATGAGACTACATCTTATACGACAATACAGTGTGGCCAACTTTATCTACATTATACAATGTGTGTGTTAACTTAGTTTTGTGATTAAATTAAAATTTAATTACACAATTAGCTTACTTAAACAACAGAGCGCACTTAACATTTTATAGGTATATGTCTATTACTGATGTTAACGTGTTATTGTTTAGTAAAGTCCACAATTCTAAAATCGAAAATTATTGTAAAGAATATAACTGACTTTTAATGTAGAGGTATATAGGGTCCTATGCTTGTTATACTTTGAGAAATCTACAACATCCTTTTGTCCTTAACCCGATTTATATTGCATGGGAGCACGAGGGACAATATTTTTGCTCAATTGAAGCATCCATTTGAGAGTATGTATTTATGTATGTGTCTTATATCTTACAAAGTTACGCGTGTTGTAGTTTGCAGTGTTTGGTTCTTTGAAGTAAAATATTCAAGCTTTGACAGGTGCACAAATCATTATTTATGTATTAAAGATGCTGTACGCAAACAAAATCGGAAAGTGCACGTCGTAATCAAACTTGTGTACCTGTCACACAACATTGCAACGTGTTCGACATATCAGGTAATAAAACATAATAATACACACGCGATAAAACTGTTAATAATGCCTAATTTAGTATGCAATATTCGCAGAAATCTAAAGAGCTCATTAAACAAAGAACAAATAGCCGACATGGTATATTAATAATTCCGTAGTACAGACTGGTATAATTTTGTGTTGCGGCTACTTTAGTTCCATTTATTTACTCTGTGGTATGGCGCAGTTCGTAATTAAATACATATTGTGATATCATTTGCGAGTGACACACATCTCACAAATTAATAAGTCACCGTTTCTTTCACTGACATTGTTTTATGATATTGTATATAGCAAATATTTGCTAAAGCATTATACAAAGTAGTATGTATTTAATCATGTTAATGCAATATTAATGAACGAATACAGATCGTTCATAAACTGGCACGTAGAGTACGTTACGCTAATCGTACGTGTCTTAACATTTAACATGATATAGAAAGTGTTGAACGTTAGTTTTCACCTGGCAATCAACCATTA
This sequence comes from Orgyia antiqua, assembly GCA_916999025.1. Taxonomy (NCBI): domain Eukaryota; kingdom Metazoa; phylum Arthropoda; class Insecta; order Lepidoptera; family Erebidae; genus Orgyia; species Orgyia antiqua. Next base: position 3,157,609 of record OU779867.1, read on the forward strand.
GAATATGTAGATGGATAAAATACAGAGAAAGCAAAAGTACTACTATTATTCAGTAAACGTAACTGTTGTAGATGTCAAATCAACCATTATAAGCATGTATTGGTTGACTATTGCGTTTATATAAAATCAAACTAAGCTTAACCACTACATATTTTAGCACTAAGTACATATTAATTTATTACTTTCGATTTTGTGAGACGCTAGATCTTTATAGAGTAGCACATAACTATTGAAATTTCAAGAAGCTTTTTATCTCTTTCAGCAATGTCTGTGATTAGTTCAATAAACTAACTAATTATATGGTCACAAACATTTCCACTTCCGGGAACAAAGCTCAAAAACGATTTAGAAAACACTTAACACTTTGTTATGTACCAATCTCAATGCTATTTAAGAGTTCAAAGAAATATTGTTGCGTACATTTGTGAAAACATGAAAATACATAAGTTGTATTTAAACATAACTATGACGTAAGGTTCTAAACCCCTCACACATTAATTAAATAAAAATGAATGGCGTCAGCAGACAGTATTAAAATTAAAAGCCTTAAAAGCTGGAAAACATTTATATAATACGTACATAGAAGAAAAACAACATTGTTTAAATTAAGTATTTGCGTTTATAATTAAAAAATGTGGATTGGCATCGTGTCTCAATTCTGTTATTATTTTTGCCTAATTGGGATTATTCATAATTTTTTACTTAATTTAATTTCTCTAACTATTGAGATAACAATTGAAACACTATTCGAATATGAAACACATTTTTTACGAGTAATGAAGATGAATGAGGCTGTATTTCAAACAGGCAACACAATTTATGAGATAAAGCATGATGATATAGTTCAAAATTGTGTTGAGTAACGGCTTACGATGTGGCTTGAGAAACTTTATTATTTCCTTTTAACAGATTTCATTAAAACGAAATCGAGAGTAAACAGAAAATCATGGTTATTAACTAAGGCGAAAGTTATTATCTGCCATATATATTTATGTTATGTGATTATGTGTCACGAAGTTTAATGGCAATGACGGTATTAAAAATGCCAACTTGTACAGTATTTTTAATTTTTAATTTATAGTTTGCAAATAAATATATCTGAATAGTGATATGTAGTGTGTACTACATATCACTATTCAGATATATTTATTTGTTGTGAGACATGTTGTTGTTGTACAACATGTCTTCATCTTGATTGAGGCAATAGAAAGTGTTAATAGGCTCATTTATTCTTAAACATACTCTATTTAGCAATTTAAGTTAGATTAAAATTATCAGCTAATGTTAGGGAGTTAGATCGTAAATTTATTATCTATCTTTCTTTATCATCTTATCGTATCTTTACTTATTATAAAACAAAGTCGTTATTTTTGTATGTATGTCCCTATGTGAGCTAATGTCTTCAAAATTACGGTACGGATTTTGATGCGGTTTCTTTTAATAGACAGAGTGGTTCCAGAGGATGGCTTTTTGTATAATATGTTAAGGTTTCGTTTTTAAATTCCACGCGTACGAAGTTGCGGGCAACAGCTAATATTATATATTCTCTACAATAATTCAGCAACATTTCGAGGGCACTCACTAACAATACTTTATAATTTTCATAATCTCATTATACTAGCCGTCTATTCCTCTCTCAACCAAATAACGTACACAAAGACAATAAATTTTCAAAAACAGAAACAACTCGTAGTACATGAAAATCATTTCCATGTAAACGTGATCCTAAGCTAAATAAGACAGACTGTTTCGAAAAACATGTTTTGCTTATATATTTTGTAAGTTTTAGTAGGCCTTCAACGAATATTAAGATCATATTGGAGATATTTAAAGCGTGTTTAACATTACTTACTTTACTTTATACAAAAGGGCTTCTTATAAATCATTAATAAGTTAAATAAGATAAATATGAATGCATATACAATATCATACAATTGCGACATCTAGAACACAGGACCAATCGATCGGAGTAGAAACAGATCAAACAGTGATTTAGTATTTTTGCTACACAGAGCTACTACTGAATAATCAGATATGATTGTATATTTTAAATTATTACCTTAGATGTATATCGTATAGATTTTGATGTAATTCAGCAGAAACACAGAACAGAATCCATGAAGTTATTGCAATTCTGGTTAGTGCTGTATTGGCACCCTTATATTTTTTAAATTTAAATTTTCACAACCTCCAATGTAGCAAAAAATTAAAACCGGTGGGTTCAGTTAAAAAGCCTAAGTAGCTAGTAATCTAATGTTACTTGATTAAAATTAGATAACATGTTTAAAAACGTATCGAGTTAACGACCATTATTGAGTAGAAAGTGTTTTGTTCAAGTACATGCTGTGCACGGATTAAGGCATCTGAAACGTGACTCGCAGCGCACCACGCCTTACTAATTCAAGTTACACAATTACAATGTTGTATAATATTAAAGAACGTATTAGGTATCAAGGTCGTCGTCGTATTTCGTGTAACTCTAGCATAAAAATAGGTCTGAAAGTAGAGCAAAAAATTAAATACTATAGGAATGCCTCCACGGTGGGTTAAGATCGGCCATGTAACGCGAGCTATATTTAAGATTCGTTACACTGGTCATGCAAAATATTATTAAGGATTCACTTTAAAAGCAATATCATTTTATAGTCTCACTTGGTACCTATTACGTAGGGCTTAAGCAATGGCTTGTTTTCCAAATGATGACCGTATGTCTACATTATAGAACAAATTGAATTCACCTGAGACCACTTTTCGACAATGTAGTTTCCATCTATAAATCAAGATCCTTCCGGAGCAAATTAACAATAGGTTGAGTTCATCAAACTTATATATTCGATTTAACATTGTTGACAGCGCCAATAAACCTGAGAGGGCGACGGGCTAGACGTATCGATTGGGTTCCCAGCGTTTTCTTTGTCTAAAACTCCTGACCACGTGCTTACACTGTTTACAAGAGCATTTAATCCCAAAGAAGATAATAGTTTCCAAGTGATATGTATTTGCACGTTTACTTTTGGCCACTTGCATTTTAAATTAATCTTATTTGATAAAAGTATTAGCAGATTTTGAGGTTTAAGAGCTGTTTGCATCATTCGAAAGAGCGTTAAACCTCTAAAACACCCCTCTGGTTACCGGTCATATTTAGCACAAGTTTTCTTGACGCTTGACTGTTTGATTGTCTAGAAAGTGTAGATAATTACCTCTTCATCTTCAGCTATAAATTCTACTGTAGTTTGTTGCTGTCTTTGTTGCTCTGCTGCACTCAGCTTCACTGGTCGTGCCTCCCCTTGATCCAATACTGAAACAATAAAAAGATAGGTAAATACAAGATGGTAATAAAAAAAAATATTGTTGAAAATTAAGTGATCATTTCAAGATAAGTATGACGATTACTACAAAGAGAAAATTTTGCTGTTTTTGTGGTATACGACGATACTATAATTTTTATAGACTCTCGTGACATTTGCATGATAAAATGCTGTTAAACTTTACATTTAGAAAGTTAGCTTACTTTCTGATGGATGGCGTAAGTTCTCAAGGAACTGACGATTAATTTGTGGCCAGTGGTTTCAATAGCAGCTGATAAATTAGTCAAAAATAGTTACATAGATATAAAGTTATTTATGAATTTTCTGATTGACGATTGCCCACTAAGTCTATTTTTTTTGGAAATATTGATAGTTGGTATAATTGCAATTGCTGAAAATAGAAGATACCTCTAGAAACAAAATGGAATCAAAATGTTTACGTCGACCTTAAGTATAAAATAAAATTTCACTGTGATACCAGTCGAATTCTCTGAAGTGGATCCTAGTGTAATGTTTTACAAGCTGCCTCATAAACTGACTACAACACGAAAAGGATTTTAGCCGTACAGACGATAAATCCTCGCCTTGAAACAAACAACCTCTTCAGGTTTTCTATGTTAGTTTAAACAAACAATTTTTTTTGCAACCTTGTCTATATTATTTAAAACAAGATTGAGCTAAAAAATTAAGTAACACCACATTTTACTCACAAAATTTGGTTGTTGAGTAGTAAAGGCGAACATAAAACCAGAAAACTATAAAATTTTCTGAACAAAAGATGCGTGGAATAAATAATGTTCATAATGTTATACCTGTTTTAAATATTTTTTTTTTTTGAAAATATACACTATTTTAAGCAACTGATTTCAATATTATTGAATTATTCACCATATAGAATTTTTAAAGAATACTTTAAGGTATTATTTTAAATGTTATGACGTCATCGTTATACGAAATCTGTGTATTGCCTTTTCCTGATAGACATAAGACAGATTGCAATACATCTTTTCAAAGTTGCCAAGTTGATATAATAGACCAATTTTAACTCCACCACAGAGTAGTATATCCCTAAGAACGTCTTAATATTTTAAGTCCTTCATTTCAAGGGCAAATAGAGATCATTTGCTTTTTTTGGAAAAATATAATCGTAATATAGCAAATTTCACAAAAAAAAATTATTGGATCATGATCAGAAACTCTATTGCCTATTGGTTTTCAGATTAAGAGTAAAAAAAATTATATGAACAATGGCAATTAAAATATCCAAGTAAATCTATACAAGTTTAGAGTTAGAAAAACAGATGACGTTGACTCACATCGCTGATTAGTGTTTATTACTATACACAACATGATTAATCATCAAAACAGTAGTGTTGTTACAAACATTAAATCAGCTAAATACAAGGATAAACGTATTATATTTATTTGTAAACTATTCAATAATAAATATTGAAGAAATCGGGCAGTGAGGCAATTTTCCTTGTAAAATATATAGGACATTTAAAGACAGACTGATAATTTAACAATAAACAGAAAATTCTCCTTACTTTAGAAATGTTTTATTCAAGTGTACTGTTGTACTGTGCACTGTTTTATTCAAGTCAAAAATTAACCTTTTTGAATAAAGTAAACATCTACGTTTTTGCTGCAATCCGACAAGATTCATTGTTATCTTATTCGTAAAAATACTATGAAACGCAAAAACTATAGATATTAACGTGTTTGTGCTACGAGAAATTTATTTCCACAAGATTCGCAATTAATCCAAGACAGCGAATCCCGGCGGTAACGTCAATCTTAAACCACCACGTCACGGTGTTCTTTCAACAAAATGTTAAATCTGAATTAATTGCTTTTTTATTCTCAGACAAAGCCTACAGCCAAAGTTTAACAAAGGTACAGCTCAAGACAAGAAGGAAGGAGATAAGTAAAGTTCATAATTGCGTTTAATAAATACGACGGTAGCATCATCTAATCTTTCTTTAGATAAAATTTAAAGATAAATATTTTGAAAATATCTGTAGGTAGTTATACAAGAAGGGTACTAAAAGACGGTAAACCACGCTAATTCACGTGGTTTATCGTCTTTTATCCTCCTTCATTTTGTGCAGTACAAAGTGATAATCAAAACTCATCATTGACTAAATTATCGGCTTTGTAATGCTGAAGTTACTACTAATTCGGGCACTTCAAATCGAGTAAAAAGTGTTCTTGTGGTTTTTATGTCCAGTATACGCTGACTAGTCGTGAACCTTCATATAATTCTTGCTATTAGGCGCGGTTTTTCTTCGTAACAGCAGAATCATTTTGTCTAGGCTCGCCGACAAAATGATACATACATAGGTTTAAATTTCATCCTATCGCACACTAATTTGCGTATCACGCTTTAACGAACTTTAATGTAACAGAAGTGTATATGTCATCATGCATATACGAATAAATATATACCTAACAGGTAAATAAATATCGAATTCAAGCGGCGTCATTCCATTCACATTGGGAAATCCTATTGATACTAAAGCTGATTTCGCACACGATCTACAAACACGTACTTACTACTTCAAGCAATTTGTTTAGATAATGTTATACTACCGATTTGTAATCTATTGCTGATAAAAAATGTTTTAGATACGGATGTTCATTTCAGCTCTTTGGAAGCTTAAGGACTGCTCATCTTACTGTTTAATACTTAAAGCCCGTTACTTCAAGTCTAGGCCTCTCTAAGTTTAACCTTTTTACAAAAAAAAACCATAAATCTATTCTTGATACGGTCTGGCTTGCTATGTTTTCCATGTCATTATCGATGACAAATTTTTAACCCCTACGGAAATTTGTATGTGTATCACACAGTTTAATTTCTTTCTTGTCAACAGATGATATCCCGAATTCTCTTTACACTTTGTACAGCTAAAGCAATATTGCTTTAGCTGTACAAATTGTTATATAAAACTAAACCAAAAAAATCCGTTATTACGGTTAACTTAAGTTTGAATTTTAATAAGTATTTAACATTATAATATAAAATATATGTACAGTAATAATATAACAGTAGCACTCTCCAACACAAGTCGAAAGAGTCGAAACTTTGTATTACAAGTAAAATTTTATAACTAACCAAGCTCGTTGAATCAGATTTCTAACAACAAATACTCTGAGAACTTGGAATCACTATCGGAAAAGTTTTGGAACTCCGAATATCCAGCTTGAAGTTGTCCATTACTTAAACTTATTTAAAACCTAGTTTTACAAATTGTACTTATCTCATAAAAGCAGAATTTTTAAATTCATTTACTCCATGCAAAATAAAAACTATTACGGCCTCGCCCTCGCCTCGCCCCTAGTTTAATTTAGAGTATAGATTAAAATTACGTATGTACATAATAAATTATTACTAGAACGACATTACTATTAACTAGTTGATAAGCGTGCGTCCCCGTTGGTTACATTCATCAATAATTTATCATTGACGACGTCAACGTATTCATTGTTAGACAATGGTGCCGATTCTACTTGCACAACTAAACTTAACTTAACTAAAAAATGAAAACAACTATTGTTGTTTCTTATTTATTTGGCTATTTTGTTGTGAACTTTTATATTAATTATAATCGTTAGTCTATAATAATCAGTTTTAATAACAAGAAAGTTCAGTTAATATTACGGAATTGTGTTATTAACACTATCAATTTTCATTTTTTAGTTAAGTTAAGTTTAGTTGTGCATATAGAATTGGTATCATTAAATAACATTAATCATCTAGTTAGAGGACAAATATTATTAAACTTGTGTGAGTGGACCCGCCCACTCGCAAGCCCTAATTATGTACTTAATTAAAGTACTTCCATTTATAAAGAAATCAGATTTATTTTAAATAGATGGTGCTTGACTAACTTGATACAAAAATCGTGTGATCGAAATTTGACATTTTAAGAGAAACTGTTAAATGATACTCACACAATTTTAATTTTTTCATTGCGTCTAGACCTTTTCCCAATTTTACAATACATTAAGAAAAATATTAATGCCCGTTTTCACCAACGACCCCTAAATTTAAGTAGCCCATAAGCGAATTTAAATGACACTTTACGCAAGTTTTATTTTCACCAACGTTTAAGGGACGCTTAAACTGTTAAGGGATTCCTTATATTTACTAATAAAACTTATATTTATTTAATAAAACTTGCGTAAAGTGTCATTTAAATTCGCTTAAGGGCTACTTAAAATTTAGGGGTTGTTGGTGAAAACGGGCATAAGTCTATTAAAGCTCTAAATCCATATATCCACCATTTTCTCTAACGTAGGACATAGGCCTACCTTCTAAAGAACGTCCCATCCCACCGAGCAAAATTTCAACCAAGGACTAAAATTGAACAGTCACGTTTCAATCCAATAAAACAATCAGGACTTAAAATGCCAGCCAATTTACATAGATCTAGTCGGTTTATACATTAACTTCTTCGACTAAAGCTTCGAGTAAATTATATCCAACACCACCTTTATCTAAGATCCAAGTAATTTCCGTGACGATCCCATTAGTTTTATCTGATCTTAGCAATGCAAAGGTAAACTTAAGCTGCATTTATATGCTTATTAATTAAAAAAAAAACTTATTAGAAAAATAATTGTCGCCTTATACGCTGTAAATATTGTCTCTTTAGTTGTTGTTTTTTTACTTTTAGTTGACAAAATAATTACAATATCATTAGCATTATATCACATACATTATATCACATTACATATTATAGATATATGTATATGCTTGTAACTATTATTCTCAATTCTCTTCAAACGAAATCTTTGTCATATTTGTTTGTAGCAAACAAATATGACAAAAGATTTCTTTTGTAGAACAGTCATTAAAAATGATTGCTTGTTTATAATTACTAACATCCTAGTAAATTATGATAACAAATTATCTCATAAATATTTTGTATTCCACGTTTTTAACAGACCCTAATATTATTATCACGCATGTACTTTGAAAAGGAATAAAATATTAAGCCAGTCCTTTCGTATTCGACGTTATGTTGCACTTCCCTACTAGGTGGTTAATTGCGGTACTATGTCTATTGGTTGTGTTCTATGCCTTGACCACTCTTGTGTACCTATCAAGGAAGCCTCAAGACTCAAGTTTTTTCTTTAAGAAAAGTGACATGATAATTCTGCTACTTAAATGAACACCTAACGATCGAATGAAACCTCTTACATAAAATCATACATTTATCTAACTTATTGATGATTAATTTATTGATTACAATGCTAGTTAACAATTAGCTTCAGAAATAACAACTGTTAGTAGTGCTGATATATGCAGTTCATTGGGATTTCAGGATTCAGAACGTCTCTATGATAAACCGCTAGAGATAAATAGACAATACACTTAACTAACTGTTGGAAGATGACTTGTCTACGTGGCGTAGTGGATAAACTTCCAAGTAGTTTCCAGATGATTACGTGAAAGCGGCACCTTGACACAGTTTGCTAAGGAACTGTTTTAAATGAAATACGAGTTGAACATGCTTGAATCTAGGGTTGCACCGCAGACAACAAACGTGAAGACAAAAGCCAGTATTTGGTGCTTTTCGGGCACAGGGAAATATCAAACAATTTTCTTACTGTAATACAAAAGCTCCTTCCTTGTTCACGTCGAGAAAATAGAGCTAGACAGCTTGGAGACTAATCTAATCTATACTATAATCTCAACGTACACGTAGAGATCAATAAAGCGACAGCAGTGAAGCCTCTCTACGTAGACTGTAGTGATACTCTAGCTCTACGGTATTCTCGATAATATGTAAACATCGTACACGTCGTAGATTGCCGTACTACGTTATTTTAATCTATCGTAGACGAGGCCTATTACATGTACACACTGAATAATAAATGTACACACTGAATAATAATAAAAAAGTAAAAACCTTTGAAACCCCTGTAAATATGTTTTTATCTGATACCTACCGTGTGCTCCGTGTGTTACTAAAGAAAAAACAATAATTATCTTACATTTAAAGTAATTATACAAAATTAGAGAGGTGCAGTAAAACATCGCAATTATATTTACGGTAAAGTTTGCTGTGCAGCCGTCATGGGTAGCATCATAACTAAATTATAACTGGTAATAAAATAATACGTTATAAGTTATAATGCTAAATTAAATTATACTTAACGGATTGTTTTATTGTACACATATAGAGAATACACGCAGTGTGTAATAAGTAGCAATAACTTATCTAGTTACATGGGCTTTATTTCCATTCGGAACAAAATATATAAATGATAAACATAGTATTTGTACTGTGTCAATCAATACAGTATATTAAATAAATAAATTTTATAGGACAAATCACGTGAAGCGAAAATCTATAATCATATTATAAAGCTGGAGAGTTTGTTTATTTGTTTGAACGCGCTAGTCTCTGGAACCACTAGCGATTTGAAAAATTCTTGCAGTGTTAAATAGTACATTCATCGAAGAATGCTACAGACTATATAACATCATGCTGAGACCAATAGGAGAGAAGCATTAGTGAAAAATGTTGCAAAAAAAAATAAGGGGAAAAATTTCTAAAGTCAACGCGTACGAAGGGCAACGGGCAACATCTAGTGTTTGAAAATAAAATCAAGTCTAAGCTAGTGAAGCTCTAACGCTGAAACCTAGTTTGTTTAACAAGTGAATAATGATGCGCAGTTCTAGGCAGATAGATTCAGCTATAAACAAGAACCAATAAACAACACTTAATGTATTATTATTACAATAGACAAAATATGCTACTTTAGCACATGATTTTTGCTAGAGATGTAACAGCTTGGCATGAAAATCTCAAAATACCTTAGTTAAGTAGCAAACTAGAAACCACTTCACAAAAGTAGAGACCATAAACCGCAAGAGATTGAGTAGACAACGAATGGTCATTTTAAATTTTTTATCTATCCTCGATACTCTTATGAGATTGAAATATCTAACTGATAAACGAAAATTACAACCCCTAATCGTAGATTGATTATTGAAAAGGGCCGTTAAAATTAGTATACCAAATGACCCTTAGTTTTGGGGCATTGACTTTTATAATAGGTATGTGACTATAGTTTAACTTAAATGCATTCAACAACACGGGTAAGGCATCTTTCAATATCGACACAGAGTCACCGATCCATATTACAACCTTCGAAACGTTACTGCATTTATAATAAACATTTGAAATTAGCATATCTAATTAAAATGGGATCTTAGTAAACTGTAAATAAATAATATTTATTAACATAAATTACAACTAACGTTATGTCTCACTACCAACTAATTAGAATGCAATCATTTATAACATAGCCACACAATTTAATTTAAACTCGTGAACAATAAATTGCCATACCTAGGTAGTTATTTGCGTTCATATCGTAAATTAGTGCCAAGAAAACCAAATAGAATGTCCGCAGGTTCCTTTCGACCTTTTACTATATCTGAAAGAGGACGAGGACACACATAGACTAGTGCCTTGCACTTACACATATCGCATATAGTCTAGGGTTGCCAAAGGTTAGCCAGTTCTTTAACAAATTGAAATATTTAAATTTAACAGTTGACAACGTGAAGAGAATCTTCTCTTTTTGAAAGACACATTCACATGTGTTAACTTCATGACAGAATACTGCGTAGAACTAAAACAAATTTTAGTTTTATCTATGGAGGGTAGAGGTAAGGAGAGTCATCTCTCATGGTAGAAAATTGAAAAAAGTGTCCAGCTGTCAGCTGTAAATAACAGTTCAAAAACCTTCCAGAATGGCGCTGGTGTAGACACAGGGTATGGTATGAATGTAGCAATTGTTAACGAAATGAAGTACGCCGAGTTAAAATATTTAATATTATTGTCGACTAAAGTAGTATGTCAACTACTTGCGTATTACAAAATAATGCAGTAAATATAACCTTAAAGAGTTATTATGAGAAAACATGTAGCTAAAGTGATTTTATTTTCTGAACTGTGAATAGTACGTTTATTGATTGCGGAAGTTGGTATTTGGCGCTTCCTTTAAAGTTTACACTGATGCTAAGCTAATGTGGCGCCACCCTAATTTAATGCATTTCAACGGACACTTTTTCATGAGAAGATGACCCTCCTGGTTCTATACTCCATGGTTTTATCTAAGTCGGCAGAATAAACCAATTTCATATTCAAGCGTTAACAACTTTCAAGTATCGTTATATTCAGAGGACATAAGTAATATACTGGTGCTCCTGGCACCCGGTTGTATTTAGGAATCATAAGGGTTGAGGTGTTCATTTTATTTTTGGAGGACGATCTGAAAATCTCGTAAAATATAGAAGCACAACCCCCTGCGTACTTAGCCACAATTCCAATTGGTCAATCATATATGAATAACATCCGATTCATTCTAAACGTATAAATAAATTACCGACAGACGCCTGTCGATTCCTATTACAACCAATAAAGAACATTCAAAACACAGAAATAAAATAATAAAACATCTAAGGAACCTTCCCGAACATATAATTGTTAAGGATCTTTTTATTACAAAGCGTTGGTTTTAATATGTCAATACAACTCAGACATCTCATTCGTCAGCTGGCTCAGACTTGATGACCATGTTACTTAATAAGAACTAAACATGATTTCTCGGACAGCCGAGCAATAGGAGAAACATGAACTTAGCGAGATAACTAGGACAGCTAAGCCTTGCCTACACTGTCCGGGTTATTTGACTTGGCTGTCCTAAGCAGAAAAGCAGCCTTCTACGAGCTAGGTATTTCACAATATGTATTTTTAAATACAGCGCTTGTATGACAATGCTGCGAATAGTCACACTTGCAAATTGGATAAATTACAGAATCAGGCAATGCGTATAATTGGTGGATTTATTAAAACAACCCCATGTCATGTCATGAAGAGCGAGCTCAGCATACCACCCTTACAATTAAGAAGGAAATACTTAGCATCAAAGTTTTTACTAAAGTCTTGCTCCCATGATGATGGCAGGTATGCGGAGCTGATCTCAGAACTTCAAGCAATAACAGGCAATAATTACTGGAGAAAGAAAAAGCAACCTCTCTTGGCTTGTACATTCAGGATGCCGGATGACGTGGGGGTAGCCTCGTCCCCAGTGCTGGACATGTTTGCACTGGGCACCTGGTTATCTGCCATTAATTTGCAGAACTCAATTAGATGTAAGCTTAAGGTCGCTACCAAACCTAAATCATATTACTGTGATCAGCTTTTGAAACAGTACACGTTGGAAGAGTTTAATGAGAGCTACTTGGGCTGGCATTCTGTATATACAGAGGGTTCTAAAACTACGGCTGGGGTTGGTGCGGCCTTCTGTGACTTGGTTAACATGTACAGTGATATGTGCAGAATGAACAATCTCAATAATATTATGTCAGCGGAACTGTTGGCCAGTGTTGGGCAAATTTTAATTGCAAGAACAATTAAAGATTAACAATTAATTAATTGTTAATTGTTACTAATACAATTAACAATTAATCAATTGTAATTGTGAAAAATTACAATTAACAATTATTTAATTGTTAACTGTATTAGTAACAATTTACAATTAATTAATTGTTAACTGTATTAGTAACAATTAACAATTAATTAATTTTCAATTGTTTTGTTAATTTTAATTAAAAATAACAATTATAAAAATACTGCTGTATAATATACAGCCGGTTTATATAAATATAAAATATACCCGTGTGGTTCCGGGTAGTAGAATAGTGCTCCCCCATCTTTTCATGTAGTTAAAAAATATGTTGGCAACAAATAAAAGACCGATCCAAATAATAATCAATCTTTAATTCAACCTTTAATTGAACATGATTAGACAGAGAATAACAATTTAAAATTTCTTGTAATAATTTAAATTACACTTTAGTACCACTCTCTTCTCGAACATGCTGTCTGACAGTTTGTGACTCTTTGGCAGATTTGTCATCGTCGCAAAAGAAAAAAGGCGTTCCACTGCAGCTGACGATGGCAAAGGTGTCTTGTATTTAATAAAAACACTTTTTATCTCAGGATATCAATTGAGAAGTTGCAAATCTTGGCTATCCTCGGCAAAAAAATGCAGCATCAAAAGTTCTGCTTTAGTCATGGAGGAGCATTCGTTTTTATCTGAGATTGAAATATCCGAGTCTGAGTCAGAGTCAAACTTAAAAAAAATGTTTTCTTGGGTACTTTTTGTTGTTGCTGCTGTTGCTACTGTATTTTCACTAATTTGTTTAGAAATGCAGGTCTTGAAAATTTTTTAGAAATTTAGTACGATCGTTGGGCTCAAAACAAGTCAACCATTTATTTTTGAATCTTGGATAAGATAATGCCGCAATAGCCGCATTTTCCGCTTCAGGAGTGGTGACGTCAAACATTTTTTCAAATCTCTTCTCAATACTCTCTCTGTATACTTTGATCAACGGGTTGCAAAAGGAAAAGTTGTTTTTCTTTTCAATTTTTTGCAATTTTTTTCTCAGCGCAAGTAGGCACGGCAGAGTTATCCCATAATAAGTGTTAGTCTCACTTTGCAGTATATCGAGTGCTTCTGCAACTGGCGAAGTACACATCAAATATTCTTGTAAGTAATCATATTCATTATCTTTGATAGTATTTTTTATGTTTAATGATCTATGTAAAAGTAAGCTTTTTTCTTTAATGTTGAAAATTTGCTGGAGGGCATCAAACAAGCTATTCCACCTGGTCTCACCAGGTCGGCTTAACGTGTGCCCTAACACATCCTGTATTATTTCGGCACTTTTTGGTCGCCCTGCAGCCTTCCACAAAACATTACATTTTTTCATTATTGCAGCATGCATTTGCGACAGAGGCGTGTCTTGCTCGGTTAAAACTTTGTTCGCATCCGCAGTTGAGCAAAGGCTTAAAGTGTGCGCACAGCATCGTAAATGAGCAGGAAGGAAACAAATATGCTCAGGATCATCAAAATTCCATGATTCACCTTCTTCAACATCTGATTCGGAAGAAGCTTCTGTTGGCTGAGAGTCGGGCATAACTTCATTTTCAATGTTTATATTGGTCAATTTAACACCGAACATTTTGAAAGCTTTTACGAAATTGCTGCCATTATCCGTCACCGATGCAACAATTTTATTCGTATTGAGGTCGAATTCACCGTTAATTTCTTGAATTACATCAGATAGTCTATCATAGCTGTGGATGCCTCTGAATCGTTGACATGCTAACGCCACTGACACTCTGCGTAGAGCATTTGTGATCCAGTGCGCTGTAACTCCGATGAAGCTTCTCTTTTTACTGGATCAGATATCTATGATTGTGCACACATAGGGAACTTCTTTTAGTTCTGACTTGATCTTAGCTACTTGCGTTTCATAGTGTTTTTCTATACGACGTCCTAGTGTGCGTCGACTCATTAAAATTAGCCCCATTTCAGATATATTTAAGTCCGTGAATATTTTGGAAAAATATGGATCTTCCACTGCACGCAATGGGATCATGGAATGTATAAAATATTTCAAAATATTTTCATCGAATTGTTCTTGTGTCATTTTCTTTTCATTCGACTTCTTTGTTTTACTAGTTGTGATTTTGACAAAAGTATCACCTTTTTTCTGAACTTCACTTTTTTTTTACATAGGTTTTGTACTCTTCAATGCAAACTTGCCCATGTTTTCGCTTCAGGTGACCAAGAAAGTTCGACGTACAATTATGATATCCTTTAACTTTAGTTAATACATCTCTTGGACATTTCATACAAAGCGCTGTGATTTTATTACCCGTACACTCTTCAGGCAAGTATTTGAAAAATGTTCCATCCAGTAAGAAAAGCCGCGATTGCGACGATGATGAACTCTCGGCGGTGTCGGTTGGTGGCACAGGTGAAACCGTTTCTAATGAATCATTTATGTCTGAAAGAGTCATTGAAATGTTACTGTCTTCGTCCAATTCGTTTATCGACGCCATTTTATGTTAAAAGTCTAGGCGAAAACAATGTATTTTTAACTAAAACACATACATTTATTTTATGTATGCAAAAAGCTTAAACGACACGAGTAAAGAGATTAGTTCACGTGGCGAGCGAGCAATGAGCACTGAACGAACGACGCCCCACGCACGCCCGGCGCGAGAGTGATGGAGACGAAGATTGTATAACTGACGTGTGAGAGCGAGAGGCGAGAGCAATGTACTCGTTCGGGCCGACAAAATGAACACGTTACGACTTGAAATGTTTTTGTTGTATACCTACGCTGTAGAAATATTTATCAATGCAACATTGTTATACATAAAAATAAACACATATTGAAAGGAAATATAATGAATATTTCCTTTATCTACTAGCAGTTTTTTTTTTCATTAGAAAGAAAGATTTAGAAAAAATAAGCTATACTTACAGCATTTAACCACATTTTTATTCGTCTAAAGTCTAATGCATATGGCTTAATTTTCCTATATATTTACTAATTTCATTTTGATACATAAAGTTAATTGTTAATTTTAATTGTTTCTTAAAACAATTAAAAAAGTTAATTGCAATTATTTTAATTGTGAGTTGCAATTGACACACGTTAATCAAATTAATTTAATTGCAAGGTGCAATTAAAAGTTCAGTTGCGATTAACTTAATTGTGATTAATTTAATTGCAATTACTTTTTTAATCAATTAACAAGACAATTGACAAATTAATTGATTAATGCCCAACACTGCTGTTGGCCATATCTAGGGCGTTAGATTATATATGTAAGTTAAATAATAAAAACACTGTGATTTATTCTGATAGCAGGAGTGCCTTGCAACATAATATATCTAAATGTATAAAAGGATCGAGGTGCCTTCCCATTGCCTACACAATTCTCAAACAATTTCATGCACTTACTGCTGCAGGTAAGACTATAGTCATTCAATGGATACCTTCCCACATTGGAATCGTGGGCAAATGGGAGGCAGATCGATCCTTTTTTACAAATGCATCCAGCTTGTTGCCGACACACTCTGAGGTTTTATGTTATTCAAATCTAAACTCCGCTCACTCTGGAAAGAATTCTTTGATGAAAGATCTAAGTCGACAGGCATCTGGTACAGGAGCATTCAGTGTGAACCTCTGCACATACCATAGTTTTCTAAAACAACACTCAGTAGATCTCAGATTGTGTCGGCACATAGATTGAGGTCAGGGCACAGCCCATTAAACAAATTTCGTTTTCTCATGAAAAGATCTGATTTCCCTAATTGTGAAACTTGTGGTGTACTGGAGGATGTGCACCACTTGTTGATGGAATGTGTCAGGCACAAAAGTGAGAGAGACAGATTGATAGACTTGTTAAACTTGAATAGGTTGGACGTTGGCATGTGGCATGGGGTATTGGCTGACCCCTCATCGGAGGCGGCAAGATCGGTCTATATGTTTTTGCAATGGGCGGGCATGTTGTAATTTTGTTTAGAATAGGCACGATGGGATTGTCATCGTCACTCATGTGTACAAAAATCCCTAAATTAAATAAAATAAAAAAAATAATACAGCGCTTCAGAGCTAACACTAACGGCGAATTGAATCACACATCTTTTAGAATATTATATATTTTAATATCTCATACGTGTGGGTTTTCCTTTACCGTTACATGAAGCGGTATTGTAGCTAACAGAAGTGAGAGGTGTGCGTCATAGGTTCAAGAACTGCTTGGCAGACTCAAAATGGGAAATTATTAAATTATTTCAGCAAGTAAAATGTTTTGGATTTAGTTTATCTGACTGGATGTGGTCTTCAATCGTGATCCAGCTACAACCAATCAGATTTATCAGTCACAAAATAAAAAAAAACCAAATCGTCTTTCTCAATCCCTGTCCTCATAACTGATATCTTTGAATTTGATTTAACCCTGACCCTGAGCAATCATACATCAACAATTGCTTGCTAAAATTTAATTGTTTTCCAAGTCCATCAGACATCACACTAACATATTGTATTCAAATTCCTCGAAATCTAAGAGCCAAATTCCTAAGTGGATTTTTAGGCTATTGTTTTGCTTGTTCAGTTCTAACAAAATTAATTCAAGACGAATGTCAACGTGTCTTAGCATCATTGATGCGGTCATATATATAACAACAAAGAAACTGCAATTACCAAGGTCATGAGATTAATTGATTGGATACGGGACCGACAATGACATTAAAAGCGTGAAACCAAACCAAATTGAATATTTTTAAATAAATTAACTCTACTTAAGTTTAATACTAGCTACTACTAACTTTTATAGTTACACGCTTATTCATAATGACTTATCGGAGGTTTAAAAGTTCGCTAAAATCGGTTAGCGAAAATTGTCAAAAATTGTTCTTCATAATAGTCGTTTTACGTTAAAACGTTTATTATCTCTCCGATAAAATCTCCGTTTAAACCTCCGATAAGTCATTATGAATCAGACCATTAGTCATTAAATACGATCAGGAACTTTCACATTTAAAGCAAAGCTGAGCCCTAATCTTGTAAGATGAATCCCGTAGATTAAAACTTCAGTATTACAATTCGGGCAATCTTAAATGAAAAAATTGGTCAAGTGCGAGTACGAATCTATACAACATAAGGCAACGTTATTAGTATCGAGCAAGAAACGGTAAAAAATCATGTTTGTTGTATGGGAGCCCCCCTTAAATATTTATTTTATTTTATTTTTAGTATTTGTTGTTATAGCGGCAATAGAAATACATCATCTGTGAAAATTTCAACTGTCTAGCTATCACCGTTCTTGAGATACAGCCTGGTGACAGACGGACGGACGGACGGACGGACGGACGGACGGACAGCGAAGTCTCAGTAATAGGGTCCCGTTTTTACCCTTAGGTACGGAACCCTAAAAAGCCGCTAAATCCCCTTAGTAAATTAATAAATATTTAAGGTCCATGTGTCTGGGTATTTTAAACAATAAATAATTATGTATTCCGCAAATCTTAACTCAAATCTTAACGTTTCCTTTTAAATCTGCCTTGTCCTCGGCTACAAATAAGTACGACCGGTTCCGCTGACACACCCACAATATTAACGTCAATTTACAATCTAGTGCCATACGTAATAAACAAACAGATTGCTTTAATTTAATTCGTAGAGCAAATTGAGTCTTGTTAGGAGGAATCCATCTCTGGGTTTGGGTGCGACAAAAATGCTTTCGTGATTTTTATAATATAACAGCTGACCCAGCAAACGTTGTTTTGCCATACAAATGTTAGGGGTAGACAAATAATTTGAAATAAAATATTAATGCGACTATAAATTGAAATGTAGGCTATCCCATCTTTTAAGTTGGGTCGAATTGCACACGGTGTGCAAATCAAATTTAAAATCGGTTCAGTAGTTTAGGAGTCCATCGCGGACAAACATCGTGACACGTAATTTTTATATATAAATATAGCAGAATGAACCGCGTGTTAAAAATGTAAGATGCCGTATGGTTAACCATGTATTCAATGGAAATATTATTCTAAACTAGCACAAATTAATGTGAACTTATAAACATTTAACGAAAACTTAAGTTTCAATTCCTATTAATACCGTTACGATCGGGTAACGAACAACGTATTTGAATTATAAAAACCTGCGATAGGAGGACAACGCGGAGCAAAAAATTTGCTTTCTTTACCTCTTTTTAAGAAAATTGCACGAACCATTAAGAAATTTCCTACAACTACAGTTTATACACAGTATGATTTAAATAAAAAAAAATTTGCATCCAATTTGCACCATTGGATGACCATTAACTAGTTTATTTTTGTCGGCAATTTGCAATTTGCGTTCTAATTAATATTTTCGGGGACTAATGTTCTGTGAATCAAAAGAAATCTTTTCTCCGAAAATGAAACTGCAATTTATAGTGACCAGAGGCGGCGCCAACGTTAAATCCGGCAGAGTGTAAAGTTGATTGTCTTTCGCAATTTGTCACAAAACACTGAAATTAAAAAGAAGCCTTTTTGCCATTAAAGTGATAAAAACAGTGGAAACAAAAACTTGCTGAAAATCGTTTAGAGCCGGCAAACGCTTTTGTGAACACAAAATTCTGAGAAAAAGTACACGACAATGTTTAAAAGATTTAATCATCAGTTTTGTTGCTTTTATTTTTATTATTTAGTGTATTATGTTTTGTTAAGTAATTCAACTGACTACGCTTCAAAAACCACTAATGGATAAAGAGCGTTATTTTTTGCAAACAATTTCGAAATGGTTATATTATTCAACAGTTACGACACTATTATTATTGTCCAAAGCTTATTTGTTCATTAGCGGCAAATTTAATATAGGTAACAAAAGAGTTTTTGTTCCTTTGAACTGACTAATGACTGTAGCTATATAGTAATCGGTATTAACAAAAATCCAAATACACAGTTACTTTATAAGGTATTTCTTAACAAAATTAAAATAAATAATAATAATTAAACAATAAGTACCAGGCGTATAAATGGACAAATAACATTAGTTGAAGCGTTCTGAGAATGCTTAGTAATTTTTTATTCAAAACAATCTTTATAGTACCTCTTTCAAGTACATTTTTTAATGAAATTTACAGGCGGCCACTCTTGAAGTAAGTTAAAGTTAAAAGTAACCTGAACAAAAGCATTCATATTTTTTAAAGGTTGAAAGGACATTCATAAAACAGCGAAGAACATTCACCAAAAACAAAATAATTACACGAAGAGCATCTCTCGCTACTTTGTTAAAATCAAACATAGCATATTACATACAATAAATCATTTAGACGAACGCGTTGACTGATTACTATAAAATCTAATCAGATCTGTGTTGATGATGATGATGATGATGTCTTCATTCCATCGTCATGTCATGCATTTCATTCACTTAGCCCATACTGAGTTATCGAACAACAAAAGAAATCATGCAAAATAAGGCACGCACGTAGGTACACACTGGCAATAACTACCCTCTCGTCTATTAAAAATCATATCGTTGTAGATCAATTAGCTTAAGTGATGAACAAGATAATTTCCATTTCTGGAAAGTACAAATAAACAACAAAGCATGACGTCAAAGCTCATACACTAGACAGTACGTACATATTTTAGCGTACCGTTGCAAAGAGCGACAAAGATCATACTTTTGCCAGAAGTTATCCGCTAGACGGTCGTTACCCTTCTTGGGAAATTTGCTTCAGTTTTTATGTAGTTAGTATTGCATATGTAAGGTTATACGAGGACGATTGACATGCAAATCACTCATGAAAAAATTGTATCAACAACATTACTATTCGTGTTCTCTTCTTTTAGAATCGGATAAAAAAATTCACGCAGATTATTTCTTCCAGTTTTAAGTATTCGTAAATCATCTGATATTCGCAACATTGAACTCCTATTTAAACGGCCACATTATTATTATGTCCATATATAACAAATTTCCATTGGCACTTCCTATTCCAATCCAATGCTAGTATGTTTAACCTTGTTATTTAATCATAGCATGCAGACAGACTGATTTGTATACTTATATGACACTTAAAATGAGTGATTAATATTCTGCACATACAATTTCCTGATTTTGTGCCAGAATACGATATGCGTGAACTTTGTAACACCAACAAATTTGTGATAATACATCTTAAAATACGTTTTCATTAGACGCACGAGAAACACGGAATGTCATATGTTGGCATTTGTATTTATATAGCCTTCCGGACCGCAAATTCTGTAAAAATCATATTTAACCTGCTGAACATTCTTTGTACGTAAATAAAAGGGTTATTGTGTGCGAGGAATATTGCACTAGGAAGGACGCTATATCAGTAGGCGTGGGTCTGTCGGAGCCACTGTTCAGCAGCTTAGGACATCTCTGGTATACATATTTTTTCACAGCTTTGTTAGGCATCCTAGCACTGCTTATCTACCTGACACATATCCGATGGAAACTCATTCTACGTATTGAATTTAATATTAACGAAGCAAATCTTAGACAGACTGACTTAGTAAAAATAATAAATTATCTAGAAGTTTGTCGTGTCATTGGAAGGCAAAATAAAAAGATAATAAATGGTCGATAAAAAGTAGCAAATTGTGAGGTGGAATGTTTCAATGCACTATACTATGATTATATTATAATACCCTTTGACTATGATACTAGAAATCAATGTCAAATAAAGTAACGCTACATCTCCTGTTCAATAGATATTTGTCAAAACAATAGAAGAGGGGTTTTTAAGAACTCTTTTTAATATTTTTGTCTAGTCCAGTTAGTTATTTAGATTCTAGTTATTATTTCAGCATATTATTTTAGTTATGTGTCGACCATAATTGGCTTGATAAATTATATTCAAATCAATAGATTATAAGTGTATAGCATTTTAGCAATTTTTACTGATTTAGCGTAAATAAACAGCAACGTGTGAAATTGATAAAGAGTAAAATGTTAAAATATTAAAACTACAGGTCATTAAAATAATCATTTGTTGGTTGTTTTGCGTATATCACGTGATGCTTTGAATCGTGACTGGTTTAAACATAACTTATTATTTAGCTAAAACGGTGGTACTCAAACTTATACTCGCAAACATAGATTTATAAACAATTCCGATGAAGTTCAAGTCAGATTTCTTAGAAATGTCTCGATGCTCCTAGAGACGGAATATTCTTATGAAAACCTGTATCAGGATTTTTAAGAAGAGCACATATAATCTCAGTACACATAATAATCCAGGCAGTTTGCAAACTCTGAACTTGAAAGTACATTGTTATTGAATTACATTCGCTGTTAGCAAATTAAAGGCAAGGATTACATTTATTCGCATTATAAAGTCTCACGAATCACAACGTCAAAGTAAAATAGCACACACTTGTACAATGAACTTGAATTTTTTTGAAGTAATAAAAACTAATAGTGACTTTAGAGCTATTTGCACTGTATACCAAAATAAAATTATATTGGATTGAAAGACAAATACGATATTTAATACGATAATTACCTGAGCCTTGAGTTTAAAACCGCGAGAAGTGTGTTCCTGTTGGCGAAATGAGATGGATTGTAACGATTGATAAAGACGTGGCGACTATCTGTTAATATTGTTACCTATAAATGTGGTAAAGATTATCTGGTAAAGATAAACAAACGATCATGATTTATACATCCAATTGGTCTAACAACAGCAGTTCAGACTACCTTGATGTCTGTTGCAAACCGACGTAAAAAATCTACGACTGGCGATGCCCTTGGCTCTGCATGCAGTGGTAAAAATATCCATCAATCTATTGCATGTCCTTATAATTTTAACTGTCTAATCCAAAAATGCCACAATACAACCAAAATTAAAATTACGTTGCTTAAGTTGGCACTCCGTTTCTATCAACTAGGTCAAAGTCTAGTTGAATATTTCCTTGGACTGCATTTTAAAAAAATTGTTTTGAATACCTACTTTTTGTTGAACGTCAAGAACTGGTTGAATTGAATAAATAAGTGTGTTATATCTAAAGAAGTCTGTTTATTTAATAGATTCATTTTATATAATACAGTTAAATCTGAACAAAAACCTATGCCATCGTTCTTGACCGGCCAGTGGCTAGAAGTTAGCGGTAAATACTTGTATTTGGGATGCTTACAATACTGCTCGTTAATTCAAGGCCACGCTCAAGAAGCAAAACCTTAAATTAAACCATTTACGTAACTAATCAGCATGCAGAATATATTTAGGTATATAATGGAGGTAACACACCCAAGATCCATCGTGTCAAATAGAGCAAATCAATAGTACCTGAAATTAAAGATAAAAGTAAAATTAATGTTTGAAATAATGGAAAGATGTAAAAAGCACTACCTGTTTAAAGGTCATATTTTATCTTACCAACAAGTCACTAAGTGAGAATTTAAATCTTTGTCTGTACGTATTATTTATGAATTTTATTCATATTGTGGTAGGTACAACTGTACAGCAAATAGGCGTTACAGATAAATATAGAGGAACCACAGAACTCAGGTAATTAATTAAAGCCCATTTAAATTAGTAATCGTGGCTTCATCATCAAAATAGGTTGACCTTTCACTATCACAGATAGCTCAAAAATAACACCTACTAATAGCAAAATATGTAGGGCCTATTAATATTTACAAAGGCCCAAAAAACACGTTTGCGGATGCCTATTACATGTCTAAATGTATTTTATATTGAATTAAATATTGAAAGAAATGCGCAAGTGTTAAAAAACGGCTCTCTTCAGCGCAGAGACATTTCCAAGAGCTCAGATATGTCTGAGCTCTTGAAAATGGCTTTGGATCGCAAGGAACACAGACCGCTTTGCAAATCATGAACTAGAGCTAAGAATGAACTAAAGAGGCGACAGAATATAGCAGGAATGATGCAATTTTAACGACAGGAAGAAACAAACAATTACTATAAGTAACTAGCGTGAAAGTTTTTCCAACAATTGAATGGAGGCTTTAACGAGATGAGGAACAATTGACGTAATTGATCAAGTTTAGCAGGAAATGCAGAGAGTTATTGCGTAAAATTAAATAAATGCTAATAAAATCTGGTTTGTGCATAACTAGCATTCACTGTGTTCATGTTTTATATCAACTTTCGAAGCATCTCACATAATGAAACTTAACTAACTACATACAGATAAACAAAAGGTTTTCAAATCAAGTTATTGTTTGTCGTAGTCACCGTAGCGTATGCCAGAAAAAGCAAATTTTGTATAGTTAACTATAATAGAACAGGACCTTTTGAGTAATAGATGTATGAAGTATAAATTGTGGACTTAACGTAACTTAGATGGAGTTAACATCATGTAATTATTAATTAATTAGTACTATACTTTAAACTCCGAGTGTCGAATAATATCGGATTAAAGCCTCTTGTAGACGCATTCAAATATAACGCCGAGATTATAATTTAAATCCACATGTTTGTAGAACAAAAAAAGTACACAATTGACTTCATTCTTCCACTTCAACTTCATTATTTTAGAAAAATAATGTTTACTTAGTTAGAGGAAATTATTTTAAACGGTACCCATTAGTTAGGTAGTTTTAAGTTTAACGTCGCGTTTAAGTAACTAGTTATTGGTCTGTATATGTTATAGTTTAGAATATAGCAATCCATACTTTCTCTAACTTCAAAAGAAAAATATAACAGAAGCAAATCATTAGTGATTGAGTCATTTCAGCAATGCAGAAATATCCTTTCGATTCCTAAATGTAATGTTTTGGACAAGGGCCTTCTCCATAAAGGTCTAGTCAGTTACTCCGAACTCGCAAAACACGAATGTTGGAATAGGGTTTAGTGTTGAATTTTCCATCTCTTCTGCTTAAATTCTGACTACAGCATCCAAAGGAGGAAATAGGAAAGTAAAATGTCCACATATTTTTTTAATTTCAGTATGTTATTAATTAAAGCAGCTTAAATCTAGGGTAAAGTGTCTAACGTTCATGAGTTGGCCATTCGCCAAATTGTAGGAAAAAATACTTCCTAAAGCTTGTAGCGCAACCTTGTTAACATCTTGGTTCTGATGTGGTCAATTAGGAATACAAGCTGCTTTCTTGCCATTGCCTTTGAAGATTCGATAAATTTTAAAAGCATTGGTATTAGCTAAGATCGTACCCGTGCCAATGATGAAAATATCTTTAATAAAATTTAAATGCGTAAGTTATAATATAACCTTGCTTAAGCTGGTACTTAGAACCAGATTGGAACCGGATCGTCCCACGCCAATTTGTCCAGCTAGTAGCCGCTGGGGAAGTGAACTTTCTCATCTTACATTAGTTACATAAATTATACTTCTATGCCCGCAGTTAAAATTTATAATTACGAAAATTAAATAATAAATAAATAAATAAATATTCATGGACATTTCACACAACGTCCTCTGGTCCCAAGCTAAGCTTATATGCTTGTGTTATGGGTACCAGAATACGGATAGAATACATATACTACTTTTCTTTTGTAAATACATACTTATAATACATAGAAACACCCAGACGCAGTGCAAACATTTGTATAACAATTAGAAAAATCACACAAATGATTGTCCCGAGCGGGAATCGAACCCGCGATCTCTTGATCGGCAGTCCCTTACATAAACCACTCAACCACGAGGCTCGCCAAGAAAATTGACAATAATATTAAGATCCTACGTAATTCAAATACAAATTATCATCCTGGCATGTAAGATACATATTTAAAACGATGGCCTTTTTGATGTCTACCATAATGAAATCATTTATTCGAAGTAATCTTAAATATTAAAACACCTTTTACGTGTTCTTATCAGATTTCAGCCCAAACCTTCACCAATTTATATTCTCTTGTATGTTACAGCGAATATTTTTGATTATGAGAGACTATTTTGCGTCTTAATTTTTAAATAGATAGACAAGCGCAAGTGAGGCGTAAATAGGTCGACGTAGCAATGACTGACAGCTCATTTGTAACGTCTGCCGTGCTTAGAAATACTTACAGAATATTGTAAACAATATTTTACAAAAAGTTATTTGTTTTACAACTGTGACTAACACATTCTTTCAAGAAGTAATATAAGGCAGTTTTACGGACATTAATTTACTCAGCTACAGAAAATGAAAGTCTTTTTATACGCTTTATATTAGCTTCACTTGTATGTTTGTTTGTATGTTTGTAACCGACTCCTTTGGACGCTATTTTGACCCACTTTAAACGGTCAGATTCTATTCAAATTTTGCACACCTGTCAAAGACCGATGACAATGCAATAATTCGATTAAACAAAGCGTGTTTTTTAGTTTTTTTAATTTTCATAGAGAGGGTATGATTTTCTGAAAAGTACCCATACAGTTTATAGACAAGTAGTCAGCCTCTTTTAATTTAAAACATTAACTATGAGGCTAATTTTTTAAGGCTTTGTAGTGTAATATGAATTGTGAATCAAGGAAATTAAGTTTATCAGAGAAAACGATCATGTCGGTCATTAGTGTATTTTTAAAGCACTGTTTTCCTTATAAACGAGCATGTCTAATTCTTTTGTATTATCGCTAATTATTATCATTTACGTGATATCAATTAAGAATACAGATAAAGCAAAATTATATCGATTTACTGACAAAATGCCTTATAAAACTAAACTTGATAGGCAAAAACCTTAATGACTAAATAGAGACCAAATTAATAAGCAAAACCAAGTCAACAAATATAGTCAGGGACGTGAATACTTGTCCAATATATTAATGAGCTCTAATTCAGGTATGGAAAGATACGAGTACTGGGACTGCTTCATTTAGCCCCTCAAATATAGGGCTAAAAATAATTATAGAATGGAGAGCACACCTAAAAGCTATTTTTTACAGCCATGACAAGGGTCCTCTGTGTAACACACACACATATTACATTATTTGGGTAGAACAAGTTTTACTAACAAATATTTTTGAATGTTTCAGAATCGAAACTAGAAAGACTTTCATCAAAAAGTTAACAAAAAGAAATGCCGGCGGTTAGGAATTTACTTTTGTCAAGCTATTTCGTTGAAGAAAGTGCGTAAAAGAGTCCTTAGTTATTGATAAAAATCTATACACGATAACATGCTCTTATTTTCTAATCTAAAACGTGACACCATTTTCGAAAGCTTGGTAGGCAAATTAACATGCCGTTTTTATTGCCTTAACGTTTTGCGAAATAATCTCAATAATCATGGTCAAAATAATTTTTTTAGCGGAATTATATAGACTCGATAGAACTTGTAAAAAAGAAGAGAGTTCTAAATAAAGTTACAAAAACAGTTACGTGTACTTGAAAACTGTTATCTATGCATTGTTTTAATACCTGATATACATAACATAAATGTAAAATAACATTACGCAGCTGTTCTCCGAAATAAACAGTATATTATATGGATTACGAGACTGCATAGCAGCGCTTCGTTATTGTAATACACGTACGAAATACAACATTCGAGGTCGCACTCTTATTACCCCAACATACCTACTTTTTAAAAGAGCCTTTTTGCAGTTACTACACAAGAAATATTATCAGAATTTCCAATTGCATTACTTTGGTATTTTTCTTGTCGTCATTTATAATAAAATACCGAATAGAATATTGAAATTGGAATGTCCTGATTATTCTTTTTTAAATTAAAAAAGTTTCATTAACTTTTCGCAACTCGATCTTATGTAAAACAGCATAATTTGAATAAAAAGAAGTATTTACGTACTAGTTAGTTATATAGCCAGAAAACTATAGACACCACGAAGCGTGAACAAACTGAATCAATGTCGAATGTCGACGATTCAAGAAGTTACCTGCAAGCGGCACTGACATTTTTTGATGCACATCGAGGTCAGTTGGAATCATTATTCATATTACAAATTACTGGCATTCGAATTCATTCGATGCCTGAACACCTTGTTTGTATTTTACATTACCTATGCAACTTATGAGATTCGTGACAAAACATACCCTAATCGAAGCATACGGGTTACCAAGTTGTTAATACCGATCTATGGAATGGGGGAATACATGAGAAAAAATATTTTACTAACGAACTACGCAAATTTTGTTTGCTTTAAAAGCAGCACGTTATATCTTTGGCTTTATGTAAGGGATTATTTTAATGTATAGTTACTCCATCACATCTTACGTGGGCAGTCAATAATTTACCACTAACATACAATAATAAGGAAACGGAAAGATCAACCTTCGAACATAGTCACTTAATTGTTAAACCTACACCATTATCCAATATTTGTCTCTTAAGAACGCAAACACGGTCTTGTTTTAACACAAACAAATACAGCTTATATTTGGCGACACCACCTCGAACATTGAGGTAAATATGGATCTTAATTTTAGAGATCGTGTCGCTGGTCACTGCCAAAAATATTTATATCAATCGATTTCCATTTGGGTCAGAAGAAATTTGCTAACACGAAACCGTAAAATATTTTAAAGTTAGGAAAAATGCTGATGCTTCTTGGCACCTTGGTTTGGTTCAATTGTTGGGATTCGGTTGAAATATAACCTGCATTAGTAAAACAGACAAAACTAACTATACTACAACGTAAAGGTTACAACCAAGTGTCAATTAATTTATCAACGAGAACAACGCAACAACACAATATTAACCATTTTTTACAGACACACACAAGTTTTCGGTTAGTTAACAAAATCTCTGCCTTATAATCATAATAAGGCAGAGCATTTCTGAGACTGAGTTAGTTAAAACGAAGGAAGAAACCGTTTTGTGAAGGATACATTCACACATCTTTTTTATTTTGATTATTTAGTGTGTTCTCCTCTGTATCTACTTGTATTTGTTTGACTATCGAACCACACAATTTTATTTTCTTTCTTTCTTTCTTCTTTCAAATGACTCTCCAGCCCATTAATATCCCGCTGTTAGGCATGGGCCCCCTGCACTATGTGCATTGTACACTATGGCGGTATTATGGTCTATCGTGCCGCGCTGACGAGGCGTATTGGCAAAGTATGAACTACGTACTACGTATAACTAATGAAAAAAAACCTGTCAAGAGCGAGGCAAACTGGCACATTTAGGGTGTCGTACATACTAGACATATAAACATAAGTAACTGCATTAAAATAATCAGTTAATTAAACTCAAAACAACTCGCCAACTTAATTTTGTAGTTGAAATATAGGGAATCGCCTACATTTCAGCTACTTCATAAGTTGGTATTAGTATAAACACTTTTTTCTTGTGATGTGATGACAAATTATAAGTTTTTGGATTTTTCCCTATATCAGCACTATTTAGACTTGATCTATGCTAAATTTCGAAAACTCTTAAAAAATGGTCGTCATTCGGTTATATCTTTTAAATGCGTAGAGGTAAAAGGTTGATTGTATTTTTTGCAGCAAGGGACCGCAAAGATCTACATAATATCGTATGAGTTTCAAGTTGATACCTTCAGCCGTTGCTGAGTAAAAAAAGTTTGACAGACGGACAGACAGACACCGGAGTGATCCTATAAGGGTTTGTACGAAACCCTAAAAAAACATTTTAGCACACGGAAAGTAGTTTTGTAAACAAAATATGCACGTATTGCCAAAATTTCGCCCGACCTACATTTATTTGGAAAGCTTTCAGATATTATCATCGTATTGTAATAAACTACAACTCTTTTAACTGTATATACTTCACATATCGCTATTCAAGAATAACAGTTTTCTATATATATAAAAGAATTATTTTAGACATAAATATAACTATTCGGTAACGGATATATATTAAAACTGGGATTGTAATAATACTTAATGAAAAAAAATCAGCATCTTTCAGAATCACTTTTCCGCTCGTTCTTTTGTCATTTCGTATATGTGAATCTTACTTAATCCATAGTATGTAACAAGTTCACAGTAACTGTACTATTTAACAGTAGTATTTAACTACATTCGGCATTCTATATTTTCACAACATTTCAGCTTATAATCTTAACCAACAATTATTTGCTGTTATTTGATAAGTTATTCAAATAGAATTGAGGTTAACCACTGACTTAAATATGTAAAAAGCAATCAAACATTTGTTTTTACGCCTTCATTACAAATAGCTTAATAGACAAAAATGTATGCTTTATGCATGTGCATACGTCTAACGAGTTGTCTTACCAATTGAGGTCACCCAGTTGTGAGGCTGCGTGTAAACTTGTATAGTTCATCACTTTCACTTATAAGAACCGTATCCCACTTATAAGAAACGTCGCTCAAGTGATTAGAATTGAAACAGCACTTACAACCGTCGGTCATGTATAACCAGATGTATGAGTGTGGATGAAGCCAAGGAAGTATGTTTGGATCGTAGCAGATGGCGCTCTATAGTCTCTGCCTACCCCCCGTGGGAAAAAGGCGTGATGTTATGATGATGATGATGATAATTGTTATGCCGCGAATATCGGTGACAAAAATAGAAGAAAAAAACCGGTTAAGTACGAGTTGGATTTGCACACGAAAGGTGCTGTACCGTTATTATCGTCAAATGATGATAACATTAAATGGCGAGATAAGGACAGGAAAATTATGATGATGAAGTTTTTGCAGCATCCACTGATATACATAAACAGAGAAATTTACAGCTCTCGAGCTATCACCGTTCTAGAGACAAGAGTTGGTGACAGGGACTGACAGACAGAAAGCGAAGTCAGTAATACTCAGTAAACTACGTATTCTTTTTTCGCAAATACAATAGACCGAAGTAACAGTTATAATAACACCTTATTCTGCGTATTATAACAATGCAACGGTTCTCTCAAAAAACCAAGCTTTGCAAAATTGCACTGACATACATCCAAAATAGTAAGTATGCTACTACAGGTTTTATTCATTTCAATTTTATGCAATTTATCAGAAACAACCCTTAACTAGTTACAACAAATTGCATTTCTTATAAGCATGGCCAATGTTTTACCAATAAAGTTAATTAAGAAAAAGAAAAAATACTGTTTTACGTTTACGCGAGCGCACTGGCTACAATCATAAAACTTTTACGAAATAAGTTGCGTATTTTTTATATCAATTAAGTGCTAAACTTGAATTTAAATACATAAGTACAAATATAAATAACCTTAATAAAATATCTAGTTTTAAATTCTTACATACAGTTAACAGTGGCATTACATACTCATTACCTTATAAATTAATTAAAACGTATTAATTACCTTCGCGCTCATTTCATTCAAGGCTTTAATAGATTTGTCCATTGTCTGAGAATATTATAAAACGCTCATGCATCTAGCAATGCATAATTCAATTTTATTACATAAATGAATTAAAAGTCTCGTCGGTCCCCTTCCCTCTGGAGGGGACGTGACGTAAGAAACTTGTGTAATTATGAGCCTTGCTGGCTTCCTTTTGTTTTTGCTTACGTTGATAGACGGCAGCCGCGAGAATGTTTTCAAATTGTGAACCAAGTCCTTGAATTAAAGTATTATGTTGGTGTTGCAAAACTTTATAAATTGGTTTAAACCTAACTACATTAGTTATTATCAAACGTTTATGGTGGCCAACTTGATTAGACCCAAGTTCTCCTGCATACTAACTAAATCTCTTGCGATCTACCAAAATGTGAAAACGTCCAATGTCCAACGTATTTAATAATTTTTGCCTTGCCATGATCGACTAGAGCTAGATTAACAGTGGCGATCGACCTGTTGGCCACCCCTCCACTATTCGTTAGTAGTCATGTAGGTACAATTTTCCTTTCCTTAGCCGTATATATTCGTCCCACAAGTAATAGCAAGCAAGAGCTAAAATTTAAAAAAAAAAAAAGCATCTGTAGGATTAAACGTAGTAGTTACTAAAAACTTTTTATTAGTTTTAATCAACACGGAATTGAACAGTGTTTATTAACGCACTTACGTGTTAATAAACACTGTATGTATCAACAATATATTTAATAATTAAATATGCATTTATTTGATATCGTCGACGTAATCAAATGTCCATGTTATATTTGTTTAATTAACAATAAAAAAAACTGCTGACATTTAGCCTCAATACAATATCGCGAAACGATCACATTATCGGAATGTATTTTGCAATACCTACCACTTAGTGTCATATTATAAAATTATTCGGCGACTGCAATTATGCAACGCCTAGTGCATATGGTACACACACACATAGCAAGTATCGCATCTATTTTGTGGTAAATTAGATTGGCTGGCAGAATGTAATTTCTACAAATACATAATTTTCCAGACATATAAGGTAACTGGATGACTCCGCTCTGAAAATGATCGACTTTTGTTTCGCTTTTAAGAGAGGCTACCTATTTCTACCATGCCACGCAGATCAAGCGTGTTAGCATAGAGTTTAGTTACGATTTTCAGTCTTCTTACTGAGAAAATGGGTAGTGACGCTAGTATTACTAACTCATTACCACACGGAATTGCAAAAAATACTATTTAATCCAAGAGAGGATATTTCGTATGTTACTAGACAACGCCATGCTTTACTATTTTTATTTTTTATAAATGACTATTTACCTCAAACCACATTGATTTTCGCATGTCGATACAAAAAGTGTAAAAGTAGTTAGACGGGATGACGTAAGAACCGTGACAAATATCACTTTATTACCAAGAAGGCAATAGATTATAGTGCTTTAAATTGTAGGCACGTCTCAGTACGTCTATAAAAATATTTTTAGACACAGCATTCGGTGTGTTCTAAGAAGAAACGAGATGCATCATTTTATTTTCACACATGATTGTGTTTTTGTTTAATCTTACCATTTTTTTTTTAAAATTTTTTTTTTTCCTCCTCTCTACCCTGCCGGGCCATGATGGTGCCTTGAGCTTTACCATGACCCGGCGAGGGGTGGCCCGGGGAGACCTATTGTTCCCCCCGCCGCGTGGCCAAGTGCCACATTTGCCGCGGCGGGTCTCTGAATACCGACCCGCCGCGCACGACCACCTCTTCGAGAGGGGCCACCGGCTCTTGCCCGTCGATGACCCCCGCCCGGGGCCCTGCGGGGTGGTAACGTGTCACCAGCGCGTTCACGCTCCTGCAAGGCCTCCCTCTTTGCCGCCATCACCTCCCGAGCAAAGGTGGCGACGGCGGAATCTTACCATGTAATGTAGACAATTATTTAACAAAATCATGCTCATGTCCAAATTAGTAAATAAATAAATATTCATGGACTTTATTAATTTTTGCATTTGACATGCTATGCTTTTTACTTAATAAATCAAGTTTATCAGTTGTCAGAGTTGGAAGAGCTTCGGAACGGTATTCCGAGGTCGTGGGTTCAAGTCCCACTTGCGGCATTTTCACTTTTTCCACCATAATTTGATTTATTAAATATTCATGGACATTAAATATGAATGGACATTACACACAACGTCCTCTGGTCCCAAGCTAAGCTTATTATGCTTGTGTTATGGGTACCAGAATACGGATATAATACATAAACTACTTTTCTTTTGTAAATACATACTTATAATACATAGAAAACACCCAAATATTCCATATGTTTCTTTACCACACATAAATAGAAGTAGGTGTAGGTATTTGTTTGGTTAAGATTTTTGAACAGGTGTTTAGTTACAATTTCTTTTAGTTAATTGCAACTATCAATGCTTCGTCGGTTAACTAGTTAAATCTTGAAGTTCACGCGCATGTCGTATTTAATAATTAAAATGTTAAAAAATAGAGCGGATGTGCCCTTTACACAAACAATCAACGGCAACAAACATCGTAAAGTTTTGAGGCGGTATTTTTCTTTTTCATTACAGTGACTTTAACACAACAATATCCATATATTTTTTGTTCAGTAGTTCAAAAAAAAATTTAAAAAAATACTCTTTAACATATTCCACGTGATATGATTCCAAGGCGATTATAACCGCTATCGTAGAACGCTCCTAGAATGCTGTATTGCCGTGGAAAAACAAGTTAGTTTCTCCATTACTATCATACTATGCCATTACGTAGAATGTATGCAGACACACGAGTTAATCTTTACCAGCATTTATTAAGTTTCCTAGCACGAATACAATCTATCTTTTTACATTGTTATTATAACCTAGAATTATTGCCACACTTATATTGGTCAATATGTTGGTGAATCTAAGCACTTGAATATGATTGCAAAATGTAAGTATGTAGGTACAATGATTGTTGCGAAATAACTACAATGTTCATACATAAACTGATCGTACAGCAGTTATGTGTATGCATAATTAAAACAATACAAAAAGTAGCACGTTCCGCAGTGAATAAATGTGACGCTGATTTTGCTGAACACGTGGTTTGCATCATTTAGATGTCGAAATCATTGCAAAATATTGAAATAAAATAATTCTAAAATGTAATAATGTTGACGGGCTTCTTTTTATTTTACGTTTTTGTTCTTTTTTGCCCTATATAGACGATATGTGGATTTAGATTGAGCAAAGCCAGCGCAGGATCACAATAGCTAGTTTTGATTCGTGTAATATGTCGTTACTTAAAAAAATTTACACCAAACCTTGCACCATCTTTAATAGATATGAATAGTAGTGCGTGCGTGTATATGCGTGCTGGCTTATAAAAACATTGAAGGAGCATGCATATTGCATATGGCCACCTATTATGTGCATAACATCTAAATTGAGATTAAACGATTTATATAGTACATAGAGACAAACAAAGTCAAAGTCAAACAAAGTCAAAGTCTAAACTAAATAGGTATAACAAAGCACCGCTTTTAGCGAGGTCAGCCATTATTACTTACTGTTTTAATTAAATTATAAGGCTTAAAAGCATAATTAATTCTTATGACAGCTGTAGAAAGTAATCAAAAAATTTTAAGTAAAGGCGAAAATCTCTAATAAACTTTATAATAAAAGAGGGGTCTGTTCCACGTAGTAGAAAGTGAGACGTGAAGGCAAAAAAAAAGTTATCACAATATACTGTTACGGTATGTATACATCAATGTAGCCGTGATAGTATCCGCAATACTTAGATCTGTAGAAGGTCCGGTGTGTACGACAGAGCCCGAAGAATTAGAGCGCTGAAGTGGCAACGGGCAGGCCACATCGGCCACTTGGGGAAGGAAGGTCCTCGAGTAGACACCACGTGCTGGGCGACGCAGCGTGGTGCTGCCTCCAACAAAATGGACTAACGACATCGTCAAATGTGCAGGGAGCCGATGAATGCAAATGCGCACGACCGCGCATACTGACGTTCTATAGCCTATGTCCAGCAGTGGAAAGAGAAAGGCCGATGAATGTATGGATTATGGATGGATCAATGTAGCCGTACAGTTTCAAAAACAACTTCTTTTTCCAAGTTTTCTTAAGTACAATCAGTTGATTGTACAGTTCTAATTTATGTTGTATTAATTTATGATAAATATACAGTTAATACATAACAATAAGGTTATTACTGTTATTAGTTACATAAATTCTTATACATAATAATTTTAAACATACATGCATATAGTTAGGTATGTGTAATTAACCGAAAACCTCATTATTCATAATAGACATGCATTAATAACAACGAGCGTTCCCTAGCGTGATTCACTATTTTATTATTAAAACGCATTGACTGCTTGATATACTTAGTTTTTATCTAAACAGAAGATGCTATATCAGATTAACATAATATTATGTAGTAATTTATACAATAGAGATGTCTATATACAATAGATATAATAGTCAGTATCTATTTTTAATAGTGAAAGGCATTGGAGATAAAATTAGCATTCTTATAACGAACAACTCTCTCTTGGATGTTAATTCAAGTGGTGAAAAAAAAAAACAATAAAAAAAAAAATATTATTTAAAGTATGTAACCTTTCCCTAAGTTAATTATTTTATTCTCAGAACATTTGAGTTTATGAAGACGATGTTTTTAATGGTTTTTTTTTAACGATGTAATTTATATGCAACAGGATATAAATCATACATACTTATAATAAACTATAGTTAGTTATGAGGAAGACAGTGTCGTACGTTGAAGGTTAATCCAAATTAGAAGACGCCTCCTCAATAGCATTGTACCTTCCTCAAAGCAACGACATTTGAAGTTCAATTTATATATTTTACGTAAATTAAAGACTAATATAAAATTGAAATGCACCCTTGTGAGTCGCGTTCAATTTAGAGATAAATTATGTGGTTGGGTTGATAGTGTACCAAAAGACTTTAGTAAAGTTTTATCATAGAGTTTCTCTTAAAATAACCATATCTGATGACTATACCAAGGCCACGAGAGCCTAGTAGGGACATTTTTAAATATATAATTCGAGTAACAAGTCTGAAAACACTATTTTAAATTCCGGAAATACGTATTTGTAAGGTAATTCGTTCTCATATAGCACATACTAGTAGATACTATGAAAATGCATTTTTGAAGAAGCGAACAATATCAAATCTGTTCATTATAACGAATATAGGTAATTAATTGGGTAATTATAAAACTGACCCGACTGTGACAATTATCACTATTATCAGAATAATTTCGATAAATTACTCGCCAGATCACAGTATCGATACGACAAAATATTGCTTTATGATAAAATAATAATCAATGCTAATAACGATAAAAACTGATTATTCTTTTTCCTGCTTACGAATATAGACGGAGCAGCATATGCGACTGACGGACTACCACGTTGCACTTCAATCGCTTTGTTATACACATAGGCATATGAAGGGATGTGGCATCAAACCTTCTGCATGGGAAAAGGAGGCTGCTGATCGTACAAGTTGGTACAAAACTGCAAGGATTGGGTATATTAGCCATGTGAGGCTGTGAGGACATAAATAACCGCAGAAATCCAAATCTTGTAAGTAGTATATGGTCGCTGTTGCCGAAATCAGCAAGGAAGAAAAGCATCACATAGTTAACTTTATTATGAAATATTCTTGAAAATAAATTATTAAACTAACTGTCATACTGCTTTTACGGTGCTAATATTGGACTACAAACAGACAACATTCAAATCCCCAAAACAGTTATTATACCAAGATGTAAAATAATAACTTTACATTTTCTTTAAAAAACCGCCGTGAAGTAATAAAAAGTATTTTATTGTTTCGATTGAATTTGTTGTAGTTAGTGTGAAATTATTACAAATAATTAACTAACTAGTTAATTGCAACAAGCGACGTTACGAATACAATGATAGCACTTGTGAAAACTAAATATTAGGAACCTAGTAAGGTGAATGAATGTCGTACAAGACTTGAAAATCATCCTACATGGCCTATTGCGAACAAGACAACATATAGTAATACTTTCGCAGCGAGATTATCGTTCACGGAAATCTCCGATTTCACCAATAGTTAACTACCGCGTTGTCATAATATTGCAAAAAAGTTATGGCTAGTGTCCGACCGAAAGTTCGGTTTCGGTTTGCCGAAAGTTTTGGCCAAAAATCAAGTTTCAGCGGCAGTTTCGGTTTCGGCCAAAATCGGCCGAAGCTTATGCCGAAACCGAAACTTGTGTCGCAGTTTACGCACACCCCACACCACAGTTTGCCATTCCAACGAACTTAATATACTGTGTCTTCATTTCATGCCCTAATTAATGCAAAAATGCACCTAATTTCAGAATTATAAGAAATTTAATTCTTGACCACGTGGGTTTCGGTTTCGGGCGAAACTGAAGCCACGGCCGAACATTCGGTTTCGGTTTCGGCCGGGAAACTAGTTTCGGTCGGACACTAGTTATGGCTTTTAAGTGACAAATAGGTTAAAAACTTTATGATTGAAGTCGAAGTTAAGGTGATTTATTACAGGTCTTGAAGAGTTGAAATAATTTATTTGGGTCATTATTTCTTTGCGCGTTTGCCAAAATTTTCCAGCCTCTCTTCCCAAATTTATATTTCTTCTTATTTTTGGTAAGGGGTTTTATACTAAAACTCATAAGTCACAATTTAGGTGTGAACGTAGCCGCGTAGGTTTATTTCGATCTAACACAATTTTAGTGCAGTGTGGTGGACAGAGTCTAAAAAGTAGACTTTATAATTTTTTTTAATAATTAATTACCTAAGTAATTTAAGACAATTGTATGTAGAGACATATTGTATCTGTACATATTATTTTTTTAAACAATATAAAAAAGCAAACAATTCTTAATTAAATTAAGAATGGATTTTTCAAATTAAGTAATGAAAATATTAATAGTTACAGCAAATTTTTATTTAAACTGCAAACAATTTATACTTGTTTGAAATATCATTTCCATTTATATACATACACGAAATAATAATTAAGAATTATAACAATAAATAAGAACTAGTTAATAAGAATAACATTTTTAGTTCTGTTTACTGTTTTTGCAATCTAGATTTGAAAATATGTAATTATTTTTATACTATTTAATATAAATTAAATAACAATGGCATATCAGCTAAATAATATAACTGTATTTGTTCTGGTACCCATACCACAAGCAGGTATGCTGAGTTTTGGATTTAAGGATATGTAGTAAGAAATGTTATGAATCACTGAATCAGGATCACTAACTAGTTCTGTCATTATTAATTGAATCACACAATAAATAACATACATATGTTAACTATTAGTTATATAAACACACCTCCATCACAATTGCTATAAAGAATGTCAGTGATAATATAAGATTTTATTCACATGAAACCGAGTATTATTAACCAAGGATAAACTCATGTTTTCATTCATGAGAAAAATATCTGTTAGTGGAACAATCAAGAGATTATTTTATTGACTTTTTTATACAACTAAGGCGGCGAACAAGCATATGTCCTGACGCCTGATGCTAAGCAGTTACCGTAGTCTATGGATGGACGCTTGCAACACCAGAGGTGTCACACGCGCGTCACCGACCCTGCCCAAACCTTTTAATCCCTTAAAGCCCCATGCAGTAGTCCAATGGAAAAACCTTGGCAGGTATTTCATTCCACAACCTAATTGTAAGTGGGATAAAATTTCTATAGAATTGTATGGTACGAGATGGTATTGGATTCAAGGTGTGCGAATGAGCTAACTCCCGATGCCGAGCGGTGCGGTGATAAAAAGTAGCCGTTTAATTACTTAATTGGGAAGCATATTTAAGTTGTATATTTCTGCATATGGAGTGACGGACAAAAATCTCTTCGCCAAGTCTTCTCCGCTAGCGTCATAAACCGACCGAGGCAACCATGTTGCATGACACCTGAACATACCGAAGAAGAGTTGTCATCAGGCAGGCGGGCGGTCGTAAAATCAGTCAAATCACATTGCAACAAGAGCAAGTAATTATTCAGGTTTCGCCGAGCCAGTAAAACGAGACAAGGTCCGAAGAATGATAATGTATATGGGGGTAGTCTACGAAAACAGTGGGGTGATCCCAAATTTTTTTATTAGCAGAAATGTACAGTTTCCGCGACTGTTATCGGCAATATTACTACAAAAATCAGTGTTAAATCTGGCGAAGTCGCAGGTAGCCACTAATCTTGAAAACTATTAACTTTCCTTAGATTAGTTAATATAAATTTTTGGAAAATGAGATACAATATACATACAAATACATTTAGCGATTATCATTTAAACTGCCTTACTGGCCTTGTGGCATAAGTTAACACACAATAATAACGACGCAAGTATGATTGGCCAAACAACATGATTGGGTTTTTCTCAATATTTTATTTATTTCTTTGATTAGCAAATTTTATGAATATAAATAACTACATAAGCCAAGCAGCTGCTTTGAATGTTATAATATATTAAAAATAACGAATATATTCTATTTTGTGCAAAAAGAAAATACTATAGGACTATTATTTCTACACTTGCACGTACAGATTTGAAGTTACAGTTATTTTATTAAGATAACTAGCTAGTTACTTGTTTCAAACTATATATTCATTTAAAGGTAAAAATAATAATGTAATATTTACAACGACATATAGGGGGAAAAAAGCCCAGTAAGTGTTCTTTCACTACCTTCCCAGCTCAGTAACATCCCACTGTTCGGCAATGACTTACTCCACTTCGGGAAGGTATTTGTTCTAGTACTACTATGCTACACTCACCAGGGAATAGTTACAAAATGCTGTGTGGGCAAGTCCAACTCATATTTGGCCAGTTTTTTTTTATTCTCAGTGTCACCCTGGGTAGGAGCCCATAACCCATAGCTCACAAAGTAAAAATTATGTAGTGTCAAACAATAGTCAACTTAAAATGGCATGCAAGTACATTTATAATTACAATTAAGTATAATTTTATTACTGAAATACATAGCATTAAAGGTCACTATTCATGTCACATTGTAACATTGACCCATATGATTAGGGACCTTACTGCCTCAATGTCTCAATTGGTTATGCTCATAAAAATTAACGATTTCAATGTAATTAAATTACTAAATTGTTCCATATGTTTTGTATATGCAAATAAAAAACACTTGCTGGTTATATTAACTTAATATTTTCAGAAAGAGGATGTAATGACTAAGGTGGAGAAAAGCATGCTTAAATGATTTGGCCATGTGGAGAGGATGATGATAGATGATTAGTGAAAGGAATGTATATAGCAGAGGTTACAGCAGAGGAACACTGGGAGAGGTTGGCCGAGAAAATTATACTCCAATGTTATTGCCAGTTTAGTTACTCCAAAAGGATCAAGTGAGATAGCACCTACAATTACATGGATGAAGCCAAGGAAGTATGTTTGGATCGTAGCAAATGGCACTCTATAGTCTATGCCTACCCCCATGGGAAAGGGTGTTATGTTATGATGATGAAGTTAATATTTTATTTAAAAAACATGAATTAGGATACAAAGGCAGCCTTAATACTTAAGACTTTCTCTTCCAGCTAACCTTGGGTGGTGCAGATAAGGAATGCAGTAGATGTACTCAATCCAATGATTAGCATAGCTCTTTGTTAAATATTAAATTATTTAGGTTTATTTTTCTTTTTCTTTTCACTATTTATGTTATCTACTTTTTGTATCTTCCCTTATTATTTGATAATAACAAAGAACTTAATTTTAAAAATACCAGACCTTATTAAATTTTACAATGAAAATAATCAAAGCAATATCAATATACAGAACTATATTGTACCAATTGACCATACACTAACTATAGGTAGAGTGAATACTATACTTCAGTATTCTCTTTTCAAATGCAATCTAGCAGTAGTTTATACCATGTATAGGCACTTAATTATTACCTATTTTATAACTTTGTTAAGTAAAGATCATTACTGTATAAACCCAACATTCTAACACCAATAATAACAAATTTTAAGTGGATTCATTGCAACCATACTATTATTTTTTATATCTTTAAAATAAATTAAAAAGGAGTAGGTATATTACAAAATTTATTGAAATGTATATGAATTAATGGATAAGTAGGTAAAGATTCTTATAAGTTAGGTACATATTTGGATCTTGAGTATCATAGCATCTATGAAGAAACATACTGTAAAAAATATAATCATATTGTGTTGTTAGTAAATATGGTTTATAGGGTGCAAATGTTTACCTGTATGTGCAAGTCTTCGTCCTACGAGGGGGCTGTCGAGCAGAAGCCGCCGCAACGACAATCGGCCCAGAACCC
The DNA here is from genome assembly GCA_916999025.1 of Orgyia antiqua. NCBI lineage: Eukaryota > Metazoa > Arthropoda > Insecta > Lepidoptera > Erebidae > Orgyia > Orgyia antiqua. The sequence goes on from OU779867.1 coordinate 3,198,883, forward strand.
CACCGCCCCAGCCACAACCGCCACCGCTGCCGCGCCTCATTCCTTCCCGTTCCACCATCACTATAAACCAATACACATTCCACACTAAGCACTACTATGCCGCACCAAGTCTCAGCTTCACATGAGCTACACAAACCCCGAACACTACGGACTACCGTTATGAAATAACGACAACTAGCAGAGCGGTCTTTGCACAACACTTATTGAGTAACAAACTCGCGGAGCATCAGTGTTCAGCGAGAGAAAGTACCGATAGCCAGCCGGATCGTACGTGCCCGCGGACGCGTTGTAGTCAAATGCTGTCTCAGGTGGGGCTGGGGAACACTGTCTATTACACTAGCAAGCAAGTTCCCATTGTGCCTAATGATCTCGTACGTATGAGATATCGTGAATTCTAACACAGTGGTCATGTAAAACAATCAGTACGATCGTAAACAAACCACATTATCAAATATTTTCAATGATGCACGGTTTCCTAGCTGCTACGGAAAGGCAACAAGAATCCAGTGAATCAAATCAACCAAGCAAATGCAGCAAGAAACGAACGAAGGCGAAGCACGAAACGCGAAGTGAATTCATAAAACGTCAATTGTCTGAACTGTCATTGTCAAATCATCTGTCAAATTGACTTGACGATTGTAGTGTCCACGAAGTATAGATACAAGGAGTCCGAACGGTATAGGCTTTTCCATAATATTTCGTGTACACAATAATCAACCCAGATCATAGTTCTATTTTCTGCCACTGGCTACGCAAGTATTCAGGACGTACCGATGCTAGTATAGAATATCAGAATATCTCTTGACCTTCTCTGTATTGTTGGGTTTAAAGCACTCGAAAAATTTCCTAAAACTTATATTTATATCCACGTTTCTCAGAATATTTTTTTCCACAAGTGTCAATAGTTCAAACGAGTACTTCTTGAAAAATGGCGCACTCTACCGGCAAAAATCTGTCCCTTAAATTGAGACCATTCGTTCAACATTACGTTCGGACTCCTTGTATCTATACTTCGTGGTAGTGTCATACAAAAAATGGGTACCTACCAGCAGAGTGCGCTAAGTTCAGTGTTGAATATGTGTGAAATATAAAAAAAGTCATTGTTTATACCTTCATCCATACTTATATTTATTTATTTTTTAACACAGCTTGAATTAACTTTGAATATTTCCAGAAAACTCCGACGAAAAGAAAGCCTTAAATTTTTTTTTAACAATAAATAATATTACTAACGATAATATATAAATTGTCGCTGAAGTTGGTATGTATTGCACGCATCACTTTTGAGAGTGCTCGATTGTGCGATGCGATGCTGTAATTGGAACACTCAACGTTGAGCACAGAATAGATAGAAGATATGACGTTGAGCATTGTGCCGCATAATGCGCTATTGTGCTCTGGTGCTCAAGTCCACTATTTTGGAACAATTGTCATACCGGCACAATACCGGCACGATACCGTTGCAATTGAAGTCAAATATCCGTAGTCTGCTATATGCCGTCATAACGGTCTTTCAATGGTAATAGAATTGTCGATCTCTTTTATCTATGCATTGAATTTTCGGTCTCTTTTATCTATGGATTGTGTTAGAATGGTATGTATGTGTTGCCGTTTTTAAAAAATGCGTTAGTTGAAGTGATTTTCGAAAAACAACTAATAAATTTAAACATTTAATCATGCTGGACTTCGTTTAAATATATTTGTACATACTATTTATTAGTATAAAAAGCAATGTGAAGTTTAGGAGATTAGTAAATTGCAATAAATTACAAAGAACAATTTCTAATATTTCTATCTATCTATTTTTTATTTATGGCAATCTGTCGACACAGGACAATTTAAAAATATTACTGTCAAATTCAAAATAGCAGACTACCGAAACATTTCAGTCATTGAATTGCAATTGTGAAGCAGTTGTGTACGAGACTAGCAATTTATGTCACTTTGACAATTGTAAGACAATGATGAAGTCGTTATGACGACACATTAATAGTAGACTACCAAAAACTTTACTATTGCACCATAATGGTACAATTATGGTACAGTTGTGACACCGTTGAAATACCCGACTCAGGGCCCTGATTGATTGGAAAATTGTATCTAGGGATGTGACATCGGACCTGAAAAACCGATTTTTTTAAATCCATTTTTTATTGTATAATAAAAAAACAAAAATTTAATAATCGATTTTTCTTAACAAAAATCGATTTTTTTATTAATTGATTTTTTTAAGTTGGTATTTAATTTAAGTAAAAACGCCAACTTAAAGTCTTAAATATTATTTTGTCAATAAATGACCTAGACCAGGAGTGGCCAACAAGTCGATCGCGATCGAGAGGTCGACCGCGCGACCGATTTTGGTCGATCACTCGCAAGTTCCACGAGGGGACGCATTCAATGCCAAATGTTTCTATTACTTGATACAGGAATGAACATATACGGAGACGTTCAGCGTGACCACTTTTAGTAGTTTTAATTCCCCTGGACAAACTTTTTTAACCCATTAAATAAATATTCATCTATGTTGCTGGAACTTGCAAGAGGTGTAAAAAGCGGTATAAAAGCACATTTCATATACATCCTTTCTTACCTAAGAGATAGGACTATCGCGACTCAATTTTAAAATAAAAAGTAGATCTTATGTGCACAAAACTTGGCCACACCTGACCTAGACCTATCGTCCGTGTGGTGATGGACTAAGAATACAAGTGTCACCTGTACAGGGTACCTGTAAGAGCCAGCTGAGGTATATACTGGACCATAAACCCACCCAAGTGAAAGAGCCTCGTGCCCAACAGTGTGCCCAACTTTAATGGGTTGAAAAGATGACCTAGAATTATTTGCACCCTGTAAGCGCAAAGAAATTAATACTTTAATCAGTATTGCTGGATTATGCCACTCTTGATGTACTTCTTTGTCATAATCAAATAATCTTTAATGGAACTAGAAGTCCTGGATAGAGGGTGAACAATGTAACTTTCTGTGATGATAAAGAAATACAAAAAAAATATCAATATTAGGTTTATTACGAGTAATTAAAAACAAGCAACAGAAATAGTAGGATCTTATAATATAACCAACACAAAATAAAGTTTTTGAATAACCTAATATATAAAATTCTCGTGTCACTCTCATACCCCTCCGTCATTCCCATACTCCTCCGAAACCGCTTGACCGATTCTTATGAAATTTTGTATGCATATTCAGTAGGTCTGACAATCGGTTACTATCTGGTGTGTATATGATTAAATAAAATATCTATTATAATAAATTATTCAAAAGTACTTACAAAAGAAATGCATTAATGCCGTCATTGACGCAGAGATGGCGGTAGTATAAACTTATGGAGGGTGTATTTATTGGCAGTTCGCCATAAATTAATGATATGTGTATACTTGTATTATGTATATATTAATAAAAGATAAGTTCACGTTCCAGGCACCGGGTCTGAAAACCAGACATTATATCGGGGGTTGCAAATAAAAAAATCGGTATAAATTTTTGCAATTATTATAAAAAAATTGATTCAAAATCGATTATCTGAAATAAAAAAATCGCGTAATAAATCGAATTTATCATATTAGATTTTTTTTCACATCCCTACTTCTATCTATTCTGTGGTGGTGGCCCGTGGCCGGTCGATATCTATATTATTATACTCTTTGGCCCACAGAACATATATACCCTAAAAAGGGGTGGGGTGGTTGGCCGGTCGGCAAAGTTTACGGATTTAAAGCAGATTTTATTTTGCTTTTTTTGGTGTAGAGTTATTTTGTGAGATGATATTTAATTGATTTTAGTGAGAAAACAGTTCTTGCATATTGTGTATAACCCGGTTATCTATAAATACTATTAGTTTGTTCGTACGTACGTTTACAAAATGCAGTTACATTTGCAAATTCTTTTATTCGCTTTATTATTTGTCAGCAGCGCTTATTGTGAAAACAAATATTCACGATCAGTGAATGAAAAGAAAACTGAAACAGATTTTAGAACATTAGAAAAGCCTTTTCGAATGAATAAGCTTAATTTGTTATGGACTAAAGCTCGTCAAGTAAGTACCTACCTACTTACATTAGATTATTGAACTTGAAGATTCGTCTTACCGCAACTATTTACTCCATATCTTATAAATGTGATAAGAAGTCAACTACCTCCACTGTGTAGGTGACATCTTTAACCAATACTATTCGTTATACTGATAAACTAATTCAGACAGCATCACTGCTAATACATTCATAACGGCATTCGCCAGTAGCTTCCCCCCATTACGCAGTTGAGTGCATCGTGGGAGCCCCTGAAGAGAAAAAAGAAGTCATCTCTTCGTTTTGAAAAAATCTAAAGGTGATAGTTTTTGATTATGACGGCGAGGGCTTCCCAAAATTTTATTTTCTGGTAAAAAAATTTTTAAGAACAAAAAAAAAATTTTGTTTATCACCTGTAGGTATGTCAACGACAAACAATTTTCCAATTTCGTAAACTTGGAGAACTTAATTTTGCTATAGATATCCCTATCTGAAATTTCATTTTTTCTGCTGTTAAATTCAGGGTCATCATATTTTCCACAGCGTCTTACAGAACCCAAGTTAAAATCCTTATATAGTGATTTGATGATACATGATAAAGAAGAGATAATACAAAAAAGAGTTAAAAGTGAGGGCGGAGACAAAGAAGGCTTGAAGGAAGCTGAATTAAGACGTAAACTTAATAATATTATGTCTGCATATGGCTTATTACATCATTTTGATCCTGATGCACCTAAACAGAAAGATCATCCAGTGAGTATTAATAAATATACATTATTTGTAAAAGAACAACTAGTAGTTTGCAATAAACTATTTAAATAAAAATGGATCACTAATGCATGTACAGGCATAACATCTAAACAAGTGGAACTTCTTTTTTACCAGAAATTTTCATGTAGGTTCATCAAAAGAAACCTCAAAATATTTTTAGCAAAAAAAGGATTTGCTTTCTTATTTCTATATAAAAGGTAAAAAATAAGATAAATCTAATATATAAAATTCTCATGTCACAATTTTCATTCCCATACTCCTCCGAAACGGCATGACCGATTCTTACGAAATTTTATGTGCATATTCAGTTGGTTTGAGAATTGGCTACTATCTATTTTTCATACCCCTAAGTGATAAGATTTGTCCACCCCCAACATTTGTATGGCAAATCAACATTTGCCAGGTCAGCTTGTATGGTATAAAAAATTCTGTTCATAAGGTAATGATTCCATATAGGATCCTTGGTTATAGTTTATTTCTAATATAATATACTGTATGTGACATAACATGTAAACCAATTGATAAAAATGTGGCTGAGAGATAAAACATACACATATGTTTTTCTTCTATCTTTGTTGATGTAATTTACACCTTAAGTATGTATAATTTATTGTCTATGTAATATTAAACTTATTATGTAGGGGGGTAAAGCCTAAATTAGAGATGTCCTGTTATTTATTGAATGTTGGTGTCAATTCTGTTGTATCAAAAACTAAACAAAAAATGGAAACCATATTGTATTTTGGTTCTATGGATATCATGCTCTCCAGACCATTAAAGTCCCATTGTTAGGCAGTAGGGCATGGGCTCTACTTTGGTATTTGGTCTACTGTAACTGCCACTATTGACCAGGTTTGTTGGCAGAGTTTAGTTACAAGGTTTATGGTATTATACTATGCACATCTATATCATATTATGAACACTTAGCCATTATTGACACAGTTGTTAGTTTTTTTTTATTAAGTTTATTTGTGCAAAAAGAACAGGCATCACTTTAGAATTACATACTAACCTTTATTACTTAACGCATTCTATGTTAACACAGGCCTACAATTCAGCAACAGATGACTATATAAATAAAAGTATATTCAAAGACAAGAAATTAAATTACTTATGGTCAAAAGCTGAGACATCAGGTTTTACTCATGAAGAACTTGTGGCTTTGAGAGAGGAGTTTAGTCACCATCAGGAGAAAATTGATCAATATTATGATCTATTTGATGAGGATAACAGTGGCAAACAGGATGGTTTTAAAAGTATGATATTCATAATTTGATTTATTAAGTATGATATTCCTTAATTTTTTAAATATTTATGTATTACTGCTATCATTCACTCGACTTAATTGTGATATTTGATAGTTATACCTCATTATTGCTCTACATTTATCCATGAAATTGTGTAAGCCAACAGGCAGATTTTGGAGAACTTATTTATATTCTATTTATTTTTACATCCTTTGTACCCAATTTCACACTTATAAAGATTATGATTATGGAGTCACGGACAAAAAAATACAAGTGTCATCTCCCCACATCTCGCCCATTCATAAGAACTGACGGAGGAAACCATGTCAAATCAAACCTGTACACATGCTTGAGGATAGTTGTCATCAGGCAGGCAGCCAGATGTGAAATTCAATCAAAATCTACTGTCTAGGCATACATAATTGCGCCGACCATATTTAATGAGAAATATAACAAGGGCAGGAGAATAATCAACATCATCTTTTACATCGCATGGGCATGCTGTGGATAGCTAACATAAATAATTAAGCTGAATAGGCATCAAACCTAATACCACTTGTTGTAAAACACAGTTACAATTATTATGCCAGTATTTTCATTAATATTACACAGGTTTGCTTTTAGTTATGATATCATTTGTGACTCACAGTCTACATTTAATTTTAGATGTTATTAATGAAGATGAATTGGACAAGTTCAATGAAATAAATGCACAAACAAATGACATGGCTAAGGACTACATTGATAAAGCAAACTTAATCAGAGATAAGCACAGAGGTCTCAGGGATGGATATGATAAGCTCCAAAGGGTTATTTCTCAAGGTTTGGCTTTGAAATACCTTATAAATTTTTTTTTTGTTTAATATTTAGTACTATTATCAACTCAAGTGTCTTAGCTCCTATAACAACTCACTGTTGGACCCTGGACTCGGCGACGGGATTGGATCTACTGTTATATATACCATGTTGACCATGCATAATTCGCAAAGAGTTCACATTTTAGCTAGGAGTAATAAATGTAGATTAAATTTTTAACCTCCTATGTACACTTCTATATCATACTAATATCACCTACTGGACGGATTTAGATAAATCGCTTTACCATTAGAATAAATATAATAAATAAAGAAATAAATATTTTTGGACATTTCACACAACGTCCTCTGGTCCCAAAGTAAGCTATACTTCTATGCTTGTGTTATGGGTACCAGAATACGGATATAATACATATACTACTTTTCTTTTGTAAATACTTATAATACATAGAATACACCCAGACGCAGTACAAACATTTGTATGACAATTATAAACAGAATGCTACATCATCCCTGAGTAACAGGCATTATATGTAAATATATTGCAGCAAATTCAAATTTCACGCTCACAAAGTCGTACAGGCAGCAGCTAGTCGATACTTCTATATAAGCCACGCAAATTGGTAATGCGCTGGAACCTTGTCAAATAACGCCCTTGTGACGTCATCAGCAAAGAAAAACTACAGCTAACAAAATGTAATATTCAGATCTATACGTCACTATGACGTCACCAACATGGCCGCCAGGCGCATTACCAATTTGTGTGGCTTATACTAATATTATAAAACAGAAAATAAAATTATTTCGAAATTATTTTTGTATTTGAGTCAATTTATCCAAGAAGCTCTATTACATCACGCTCCGACCAATAGGAGTGAAGCATTAGTGAAAATGTTGCAAAAAGGGCGAAAGTTATCTAAATTCTCGGATAACAACTAGTAATATATAAAATGAAAATTTTGATTTCCGTACAGGTCCTAACAATAGAGAGTTTATCGAGCCCAAAGTGCAAGGTTTATGGAAATTGGCAACGGCAGCCAACTTTACTACTGAAGAGCTTGCTTCCTTGAAGGTGAGTTAGTAAAAACTATTTTAATAAGTCAACTAATATTTCCACAGAAGAATGTCATCATACCGTCACGCCCGTTTTCCATGGGGTATAGGCAGACTAGACTAGAGCGCCTTCTGCTACAATCCAAACGATTGTCGACAAAATTAAATTAATTTTATTTATTTCCAGGTTGAGTTACAGCATTATGAGTCAAGATTACTGAAGCTCCGACATTTGCGTGCTGATCATGTAAGCAATAAAGAAAGGCACAAATCCAAGGTTCATTGTTTTTTTATTTTACCATTTTTTTTGTCTAGTTCACACAAATTTGTTGTCGATTCATTTATGTTTGTAATCCAAAATTGCGTAACATCAGTTTAATTTTCATAAAATCTATTCTGTGAACCCAGTTCATTATAATCCAGCACAAGTATATAGGTGTGTGCGCAGTTAGCACTAGACTAGTCCGCGAATTTATTCGCGTGGGTATCAATTTTTAAGTTTCTATCATGATTTTTATGAGAACCTGAGAAAGGATTCTTTTAAATCTGTCCAGTAGTTTTTGTGTGAACAAGCGACACAGATTTTTTTTATATTTAGATAATTCCAAAATTCAATACATTATGTGGCTCCACACATCCTATTGAATATGCTAGTCTTAGTTCGACCTGGACCTTAGCTCGACATTCTTACCTTAATTTTGAAATTCATATTTATAAATCAATCTCCATACACATTATTAAATACCTACCTACCTACGTTTACAAATAAATACCTGTGTATATAAAATTGTTTTTGCTTATCAGGTTGCTGGTGCCGGTGATAAAATTAATCATTTTGAAGAACAGGAACAAATGATCAAGAAACATTCCAGAAAAGTTGAGAAGATGCATGAACATATAGAAGGCAGGATACTCGAACGTCATACAGAGTTGTAGTACTATTATTATCTTGTTCTTTGACAAATACCAAGTTATTTTTGTATCCATTCATTACATAAGAATTAGAAATTTTATATTTGTTTTTTTATCTGTTTTAATTTACGATTACGTTAGCCTATCTAGAATTGCAGTGTTGAAATATCAAAAACTGTAAATCTAAATATTTCCTAAGCAGCTGCAGTTGTAGATGTCGGTGTTGTGTTAATTATTGAATCAAGTGTAAATAATGTGAATCTCATATCTAAATAAATATATTTTTATTAACTATACCTAGTTTGATTTCCATCCTAATGCAGGTTCTCAAAAGTAAACACCAGATATGTATTAGCTTATACATTTAAAAATTTTAAAGCTAAGAGTGGCAAATTGGTCTTTTTTTTGTAATCATTATTGATTGTAGGTATATTTCAAGACTAGCTGTTGCCCGCAACTTCTTATTAGTTCTTATTAGTCGCAGCGTTATGTTATAAGCATATAGCCTTCCTCGATAAATGTAATATCCAACACTGAAATAATTTTTCGGATCAGTGGTTTTTGAGATTAGCGCGTTCAACTCTTCAGCTCTATAATATTAGTATAGACTGCAAAACGCCCTTCCGTTTGACGTTAAAATGGTTATCATCATTCCGTCACGTCTTTTCCCAATAGGGATAGACAGAGACTATAGAGCCCCATGTCCAAATGGTGTAGTGGGTGTAATTTCATCAAATATGACTAGTCTTGGTTCCAGGAAATTTCTCAAGTTTCAAAAACACAAAGCTAAATATTTTTGATAATGGTTTATTTGTTTACAACTTACCCAAAGATCCTGCCTTTAATCATATTCGAGATAAAGTAGGTCCTCGATAATAATTTATTTACTTATAAATATGAACATTACCCAAATAAACCTATGAAAAAAAATAAAATAAAAAGGTGGTTATTAAAAACACCATGGATATAGTGCATCAATATATCATTATTTAATCTTCATCATGTACAAGCAATTTTAATATCGCATTATGCAATAATATATTGTAAAATATTGTATAATAGAGTGGGAAAGGGCGGCGAGCTCGCACGGCCCGCGCAAGGCAACTCAAAACATTAGAGCGGTAGCACGGAATCACATTCCAAGCTACCAACTATTACATTCGTTATATATCTACAGTCAGATGAAACAGCGACGTCGACAATAACATAACTATAATTCGTCTAGACGCAACGTCGCGCGCGATCCGCCGAGCGGCTAGTTACAAATAAAACTACACCGGCTCCACCCACGAGGTTCATTGTGTCGTTTAATGCTTACATCAGTTCGATCGGTACAGCATAGGTTATCTCGTCAGGACGATCTCTATTATGTATATAGATAATCTGTATAATATAATTCTTTCTCACTAATATCTACACCGTTATCGAGGATTACAATTATATATAACCCTCCTCGGCAGGGGGCGGTGCGTCAGATGGTCCGCCCGACGCCCGGCCACTAGTGAGTCCACTTGCTCCATGCCTGTACACAAACATTCTATTGTTAGTTGATTGTTTCTCTCATCTCATCATTATATCATACACGAGTATCTGTTGTATTGTACCTGTTTGTCATTAGCGTGATGATGCGGCTGTTCCCAGTGCGCGTGGTGGTCCGTGGCGGGCGCGGCTCCCGGCAGGTACTGTAGCGGCAGCGCGTGCATCAAGGAGAGCGCCGCGGCCGTGGCGCCGCCCCCCACCGCGCCCACTCCGTACCCTCCGTCCAGCGTGTGACCCACGCCCACGTGACCACCAACGCCACTCATACCGCTCACTGTCTGCTATAAATAGTTCATTTTTATATTATCGTTATATGTTATGTTTTCTTAGTTCAAAAACTAAAAAAGTAAAACTAACTTGAAAATTCAAATTTATTTTTTATTATAGCTTGTACCGATATTTATGTGTACAATTACAGATGAATCGATTAATATATAATTTTATACTTAATACATTTGTTCGAAGCTAATGAAAGCGATGTTAAATTTTAGTACCATGTCTAATTTAAGTAAATTAAACATGGTACACAACATACTGACATAACAAAAGTTGTAGAAATGTTTGTTTTATGATATTAGCTAATGCCCTCGACTTCGTACGCGTGGAATTTAGAAATCAAACCTTAAGAAATGATTTATATTTACCTTCCTTTTGAACCACTATCAATTAAAAATAATACATCAAAATCCGTTGAGTAATTTCGAAGCCTCAAGCTCTAGGAACATATAAAAATAACAAGTTTGCACAGTAATAAATAACTATCCAAATATATAATACCTGATATCTGTCATGTTCAGCGATGTGTGCATGGTGCGGTATATGTGCGTGAGTCCAGTCATCTCCCGTGTTCAGTTTCCAGGCGCGCTCAGTACCGATGGGACGTAACTTACGCTCCTCCTCCTCGCCCCACCCCACGCCCACGCCCACACCGCGCTCCAGTACCGACTATAATATAGACAACGGAATTAGATCCAGGCTCTCAGTATTCTGACCTATGATAATTCATTAGCAATTATCATTATAATAAATAATAATAAATATTCATGGACATTTCACACAACGTCCTCTGGTCCCAAGCTAAGCTTATATGCTTGTGTTATGGGTACGAGAATACGGATATAATACATAAACTACTTTTCTTTTTGTAAATACATACTTACAAACATTTGTATGACATTTATGGATATCACACAAATGTTTGTCCTGACCGGGAATCGAACCCGAGACCTCGTTCTAGACATATTATTATTATGTTACTGGCTAAGTTTTTGAGATCGATGATGTCGACCCAGGTTTCGTTTAGCCGGTAACATAATATTTCTAATATGACTCAAACTCACGAAAATTTCAATACGAAAATCATTCTAGACATTATGTAAACAAGCAAAAGCGTTTACAATATATTATAGTCCATCCAATAGGAACACTGAAAATAAAAAAATAAACTGCAATAAAATGTAATTTCTAGAATGATTTTTATTCAAAATACACCTACAAAAATCATTCATCATCGTTTATGTCAGAATTTACAGACAATGGTACCAATTCTACAAACACAACTAAACTATAAATGATAATTGATAGTGATACTAGCACAATTCAGCAATATTAACTGAATGTCCTTAATCCTTATTATAAAAACTGACTAAACATTTCAATTGACATAAAACGTGCACAACAAAATAGCAAAACAATCATAATCGGTCGGAATTAGGTAGAGTTATTCATGTACTTACACTGATTTCATACAGCGAAAGAATAAAGTGGATATGCCTCAAATCCCGAGATTAATTTTAAAAATCCCGTGATTTTTTTAATAAACATTTGTTAGCGACCGATTCAGCAAGAAAAGTATTCGCTCGTATTTATAAAACAGGCGAAATATGCGTATGAGAATTTGCTTAAGACTATCAATAATTTGTATTGTGAATTAATATAAAGTAATAAAAATTTCATGTTAATTATCTTTGATGTTATTGTCTATTTCTGAGATTTTTATTATTATTTATTCGTAATATTGTTGGGCACACGGGATTGTCCATTAGAAATCCCGGGAAGGTCCACATTAATATCAACATTTCGATGCAAGTACATAAATAACTCAACCTAATTCCGACCTCTGATCATAATACACTAAAGTTGTTTAAGTTTCGTTGTGCACGTAGAATTGGTACAGATCAGAGTGTTTATATTAGTATGCACTTACAACCGTCGGGCATGCATATCCAGATGTATGAGTGTGGATGAAGCCAAGGAAGTATGTTTGGATCGTAGCAGATGGCGCTCCATAGTCTCTGCCTACCCCCATGGGAAAAAGGCATGATGTTATGATGATGATGATAATGACATATAACATACCTGATATGCGTGATGTTGTTGTTGTTGTGCGTGCGCCATAGGTTTGGGCGAGTGAGTCATGGGTTGTTGTTGATACGACATCAGTAGAGCACTCAGGTTACCGGCGTTACTCGCACCACCAAACATCTGTGTATGTTACAATCAAACCATAGTAGAGAAGCCCATACCTAATAATAGACTGTTTCTGCTTTTCAGTCCATTTACTTCCCACTGTTGGGCAAGGGACTCCTCCACTTTGGAGGGAATATGGTCTACTGTGCCGCGCTGACCAGGCGTGTTGGTACAGGTTTTTTTTCGAGATTTTCGTCTCTCACAAAGATGTTATTTGTGTGCAATATTCGTTAGCTGACTTTTACAGGACCCTTGGGAAGAGATGGGGAGGTGACACTTGTATTCTTAATCCGTCACCACACGGAGGGTGGAGAAGACTAGATAGACTGTTTAATGGCTAGAAAAAAAGCTCTACAGAGAAATAATGCATCTAAATCAAAGTTAGTAAATAACCTGTGCGTTATGTTTCTGCTGCATGAGCGGGTGTCTCTGTGCGAAGTCCGGTGCACGTGGGTTCAGCCGGGAGGCCTCCACGCCCACGTAGCCGAGCCCCACCGCTGGACTGCTCATGTTCACACCACTTGAGATCGATACTTGTTGCTGTGCACAAATATTCACACAATAAATATTTATTTATGAACAATTCTGCCAACCCTAGTGGAAGCATTGGTCCTACCTAACATAGCACAGGACGAAATTGTTCAGTTTGACGAAATCTGTATTGTGTATTTATTGTCATATTTTATAATAAATTAAATATGACAATAAATATAAATACACAATATAGTGACTTCTCACTTATTGCATACAATTTTATTATTTATGAGACATAAATATTGATTATGAACTAGGCTTATATTACAAGATTAAATAGAAACAATACTAAATAAATCAACAATGAAATGTTTATAAATAATATACCATTATGTTGTGTCCATTTCGTGAATTATCTTGATAGATAGGTCCATTCCGTGAAAGGCTGCTCATATCCATAGCATTTACGTTGTTGCCTAAAATTATATTAAAATAAATTTAAGCAGCGGATATCAATGTATTGTGCGAAATATGCGTTCGAATTATGGGAATAATAATGTATTCATGTCATAACATGACTACATTAGTTAACTGAAAAATGTTGACTATAAAACAAGAAAAACAACCTAAAAATGCCAGTACAATAACCAACTTACATGTTCATTGATCCCAAATTAGTTTCGATATTCTATATTAAATTAGCGTTTATTTCTAATTCTTAATTTCAAGAAATTGTAATGGTAGTAATGAGTAGTGTAAATCCTTTATCTGTTCCTTTATCTTATTTTTATAAAATTTAACACTAGTTTAGATCTCTGCGAATTTGTATGTGACAATGTATTTGATCTATGTATCTGTGGAAACTGTTAATTGTCTTATGGTCTTATTTATAATGACTTATGCGAGGTTTAAACTGAGATTTTATCGGAGAGATAATAAACGTTTTATCGTAAAAAGACTATTAAGAATAATAAGTTTTGACAATTTTCTCGAACCGATTTTAGCGAACTTTTAAATCTCTGATAAGTCATTATGAATAAGACCGGTACACTATACTAAGTTATTGCTTGTTATATTTAACTACAAGTTTTCCTAATAAATAAATAAATATTAACCAATGGGCATAGGTTGATGGTATGTAGTCTGCGCGTGCGGCGCGTGCTGCGCGTGCTGGTGTAGCGGCGGCGCGTACGCGGGCGGCGGGGTGGAGCCGTGCGACGAGGTGCGGGAGCAGGGCGAGCACCCGCCGCCGCCGCCACCACCACCGCGGTACCCGGGCGCCTTGCTGGCGTCCACCATACATACCAACTGGACATACAGACAACATGTTAATATACTTCACTCTATTATTTACTAGGCACCTCTCCTAATCATCAGACATCCGTGTGGTGACGGATTAAGAATACAAGTGTCACCACCCCTTTTCCTTCTCAGGGTGCTGTAAAAGCCAACTAAGGAATATTATATGCAGATAACATCCCGATCATAAACCCTGTGCCAACTCGGTCAGCGCGGCACAGTAGGCGATAATCCCTCTCAGTGGAGCAGGCCCAACAGTGGGACGTTAATGGGGTAGAGAGAGAAAGAATCATCCGGTATATTCTAAGACAGCACATTGCTAAAATATTAGCAGGTGTTCTAGTATGGTCATTTAACATGTTTATGCCAATAACAAAAATAATGAGATATTTCATATAACATCTAATCCCAAATGTTACGAATATATATTTTTCTAACAATAAATACATACAAGAACAAATTTATCAGCGATGTATGCTAGATAGAGCAGATAATCTGCATAAAAAATTACACGCAGGATCTACAGCATACTCTATGACGATTTATCATCCCCTGATGGTTTTATCAGCTCTTTCCCATACCTTGTTTCTGAGTAAGGAGTAATAAATCTATCTATTCTTAATTAATGATTAATTAGAGTAATTATATGAACCTGTGGTGGTGGTGGATCAACATTATGATGTGCGTCCCCGGCCGCGCCCCAGACGCTGGGCGCGCCCGCCACCGCGCCGCCTCCCGCAGACAGGTCCTTGAACAACGAGTACTCCTGTGTGCCGCCGCTTCCCGCACTCGACTGTAATATCATAGACACAGTATAATAAAGACATATAACCTCCCAACAAATTGTGAAACTCAATTATCATTACACTCTGAATCTACAGATGGCACTAAGCGTATCAAATCACATAATTTATCGTAATCAATAATCATTCATAATCTTACTACGTCACGTTGTATAGCGGTAGTACTAAAAAAAAATGGCAGATGGCACTATTTCATAATCTTGATAAATCAATTACGTAACTAGTTTTAAATTTACCTCAGATAATCTGAAAAATTGAAATGAACACAATTTTGTTTATCATAGAATAGTTTAATATGTTTATCATAGAATTTACAATTTTTTTATCATAAAAAGTAAAGATACGCTTTTGCGGCTTAGAATACACATATAAATTTCGAACAATTTTTTAAGAGTGCCGTGGCGTATCGGGTAAAGCATATATATAGCAGGGCCACGAATGTTAATAGGTCTGGCGTTCAAAGTGGATTTTTGATAATGCGGTTTCACTTTTTGTATTTTTAAACACATAAATAAAGGCAATTTAGTTACTACAGTATATAGATTTATATCTTAGTTAATTAGTAAATACATTTATATCTTTCGCAAACTACAAACTTCATTTTTTTAAGCTTCTTATCAAGTACTTACCTACCAAGTTTGTCAAACTGGCAACGTTGCGCGTTACGTTACCGCGTTGTGTTTCATTCAATTTATTTTATTTTATTTATTTTTAAATTTGCCTATCGCATCGTGAGGTTCTTGTACCTACATTTGTAGTTGATTGTAGTATCGCCATCGCGACTAGCGACAGCACGATACATCGTACATACCTATGCGGCTTGTAATATTTTACATGTTTCGTGATTTTACTTTATATGTATAACGTATATTAAATACCTGTGTTTAAATAAATGGGATTTTGGATTTATGTATACTTATAAAATTTCTTTTTGTCGGTGTTTTCGTACTATGAAAATTTTCTGTTTAGCTAGAGAGCTGAAATTTTCAGTTTGCTTAGATCAGATGATACTACAACCACAAATACCTACTCAGACTCACCATCATCATCATCCTGCCCTTATCCCATTGTTTGGGGGTCCGCTATATGGTGTTATTTGTGGTTGGTGTCACGAATATATCATCATAATAACCGCACGGAACCGTTCGCGTGCATGTCCAACACGTACTTGACCGTACCAAAAGGTAAAATGGAACCCTATTACTGAGACTTACCTTATTAAGAATAATTTCACAAAAATCCATCGAGAGTTACGCTCGGTCAAGCAGATATTGGTACCAATTCTATGTGCACAACTAAACTTAACCAAAAATAAAAAAGCAACTATGCTGTATTTTGATTAATTGACTATTTTCTTATACACATTCACAGTAACTTAAATTGTTATTATATAATACACCGTTTTTATAATAAGAAAGTGTAGTTAACAGTACCGAATTGCGGAATTGTGTTATTGAAATAATCAATATTTATTTTTTAGTTAAGTTTAGTTTACTTGTGCATGTAGAATTAGCCACTTATAGATCAACTCATGGTAGACATTTTAACATTTTGTTTTTGCCTAACATTTCGCTCTCACACTTGTATCGATATTAGTTAAGAATTTATTGCTGTTAATGACATAGGTTTGACAACTTCAAGTAGCGCGTGCCTTGAACATAACGGGATCGTTACCTTTCCTGCAGAATGTAAGATTAGACATATTTATGTTAGTCTTAGTTTGGTCTTAGTCGTGAATAAACAGTGTTTACGTGAACACGCAATATCTCTTACTTCTAAATATACCCAAGGTACCACACCTAAAAATACGTTTCACTTTCTTTTTTTCAAAACATAATAACTAAAAGAAATATGACGATCCGGAAAACTTTTTTTTTCGGTTTTCTTTAGATAAAATTGCAGCGTCTATCACACAAATTTGGTAAAGTTTTACCACAAAAGAAAGTGATAGAAGCATAGATATATTCTTTATCTATAATATGACGCAAAAACTATTAAAATCGGTTTAACTTTCGCGAAAAAAAAACGGAAGTACGAAACGTCTTTTTTCAAAGAATTTGTAGGTAAAATCCGCTTCATCTATATTTGTCCCTTTCAGCGCGGCGCTCGGAAATAGGGATAGCAATACCTAAGGCAAATATCTAAATGAGGAGTACAGTACCCTCTTAAAGACGATTGAAGACGAAACAATAAAACACGCAAAGCTGCTTTTGCTATGAACGTCGAACGGAACAACAACATTTAAAAATATACTTTCTTTATTGAGGCATAAGGTTGCTTTCATTCTGTTTGTTAACATTCTCAAAAACACCGATCACCGCGAAGGCGGCTTGTGTCAAAGGCCTCGACGATATCATATATCAACCATAACAACATACTTTATAGTCTAAGATCCGAACCTAAATCGACCTTCACCGAGCTGATAATAGAATAAAACTTATTTTATAATAAATTTAGTATCATAATATAACAACCTGTTAATAAATATTAAAGTACTTTGTTTCTTTTGATATTGTGAGTGACGTCAATAATCCTTTTTACTTTTCATCACAACAAAATATCTCATTCAATTATTACGCTTACTTGTTACATGATACTGAAAATATTTAACAAAGCGGTAGGCTTTGTTAAATATTTTCAGTAGGTACGATGACGACCTATACATTGAGGATGTGCTGAAAGAGACAGTTCATTAGGGTTCCGTACCCAAAGGGTAAAAACGGGACCCTATTACTGAGACTTCGCTGTCCGTCCGTCCGTCCGTCCTCCGTCTGTCACCAGGTTGTATCTCAAGAACGGTGATAGCTAGACAGTTGAAATTTTCACAGATGATGTATTTCTATTGCCGCTCTAGCAACAAATACTAAAAATAAAATAATATAAATATTTAAGGGGGGCTCCCATACAACAAACATGATTTTTTTACCGTTTCTTGCTCAATAATAATAACGTTGACAGGTAGACGCTTTAACTATTCACAGAATATTTGGTTCTATAACGTGCCTAATGTTGCATAGATAATGGTACGGAACCCTTCGTGCGCGAGTCCGACTCGCACTTGACCAATTTTTTTACATACATACATCGCCCAAAGCTAATATACTATTTGCGCACACGCACACACAGACACATACACGCACGTACGCACACACACACGCACACACACACGACAAATGTAATTTCTAAGAATACACTCGCTATTTGAACGTCATAACAAGCAACATCGTTTTTAGGGTTCCGTACCCAAAGGGTAAAAACGGGACCCTATTACTGAGACTTCGCTGTCCGTCCGTCCGTCCGTCTGTCACCAGGCTGTATCTCAAGAACGGTGATAGCTAGAGAGTTGAAATTTTCACAGATGATGTATTTCTATTGCCGCTATAACAACAAATACTAAAAATAAAATAAAATAAATATTTAAGGGGGGCTCCCATACAACAAACATGATTTTTTTACCGTTTCTTGCTCGATACTAATAACGTTGCCTTATGTTGCATAGATAATGGTACGGAACCCTTCGTGCGCGAGTCCGACTCGCACTTGACCAATTTGTTTGACGGACGGACAGCGAAGTCTCAGTAATAGGGTCCCGTTTTTACCCTTTGGGTACGGAACCCTAAAAACGTCGAAATCAAGTGGCGCATCACTATTTGTTTTAACAAGCTTGACCTTGAACCCAAATAAATACTACCTGTTTTTTAATAAACCAATTTGATGATTTTTATGAGATAATTTAGTTTGTAACTTTTTATCTTTTCAACCCTTTTTTGTTTTTTTTATAAAACTATAAATATATTATTGTTCTTAAAACTTACTAATATTTAATACCCTAAAATAATAATAATAGTTTTTGTAACACCAATCAATGATTTAAATATATTAAAATGCCATCTAGTTAAAAACTGTGTTAAAAATAACAAAGCGATCATTGAAGCGAATCATCTGCCATCTATCGCAAGAGGTTATTTTATCGTAAGAGGTTATTTGCATGTACTAATCAGTGGAAAATAATTATTATTGTATTTTTTCGTTGAATGTAACATATTAAATATGTATTAGACTTTTAATTTAAGTTAATTTTTTTCTGTCTAAACGTATCTTATTGCAACGTCCGTTTTATACAAGTTGTTACGCTAGTGAACAGCGCCACCTAGATTTAGCGTGCATTTAATGGCGAACATGCCAAAGTATGGGAATTGATAATCTTTATTAGTACTGTGTCTATGGTAATATTATACAAATAAATATATTCATTACTTTAATAGCATATTTTTAAAATCGAGTGTGAATGAAGCCATTGAGATTTCAACAAACGGCGTTCTTCTCTGCCTACTCATATTGGAAATATTGTGATGATTGTAGATGAAATATGATTTTAAAGTAAACATTACAAAATTATGAAAACTTTCAATATTAATCGCCATTTTTATCCAAAACGACCAAATTTTCATAAAGTTTTGTGCGTATATTTTGTATAGAATATATATATTTAAATAGATACATTTCACATACTCTCAAGATGTAAAACATACCTGCGGAGTAGTGTTAATATGTAGAGCTGCCGATGGATTTGGCGTATTGTCTTCATTGGCATTCCAAGAACTTGAATTATCAGGACTTAGCTGTGAACAAAACCATTTCAAAATTGCATTTTTGTAAATACAAATGCACGTAGAACAAACTATAGTCTGTCATTTTAGAAAACAATGCGAGTATCACACAGACAATACAAGTTCTATAATTCATTACGCCAGAAGTAATGCTAAATGTTAGATAACATAAATTGTTTAATAAAAGTTTTACGAGCCAACTGCCGCTAGCCGCAATCATTATCAAGCAGTGATACAGGTCTTGACAGAATTTTTATGGAACCTACGAATGAATGACGCCTTATGACGAAATCTTTTTCTCCTGCATGTCAAATCCAAGAAAACAGTGTATCTTATATATAAAAATCAATTGCTGTTCGTTAGTCTCGCTAAAACTCGAGAACGTCTGGGCCGATTTTGGTGATTTTGGTCTTAAAATATTCGTAAAAGTCCAGGGAAGGTTTAAACGGTCCAAATATATAGGGATCTAAAATTCCACGCGTACGGAGTAGCGGGCATCAGCTAGTATCAATATATATATATAAATAATAAATATTTATACATTAACAAACTAATAAATAACATATACCCACTAACATTGCTATGCCTGTACAAAGCCTAAGTCAAAAGCACTTTCTATGTATTGAAACCATGAACACACCATCATGAATCACACTTAGTATGCAATAAATATTTGAATTTATTAAAAGTTCGGCTGCATACCTGCATGGTGCGTTCAGTCAACCGATGTGGTTTAGGTTCATCTTCGTTATTGATAGGTAGTGGAGGCGCGGCGGATGCAGGCGGTGGAGACGGTTCTCTCAGACCTTTGAGTGGTGACGCCGCGCCTGCATTACTCGTAGACCCGGGACTGACTACACCAGTAGACATCTGACAAAACACAATATGTACACTCATTTGGACTAGTCTTTACACTTCAGTAAAATAACCACTACAAAATACACTGACTTAAGGGCCTACATCAATATTATCGTCGACATGTACATATTAACACAGCTAGTAGGTATAGAAAATGAAGAATTAGGGATATTTTTTTTGTTTACTCAAAATCTACTAAATATATTTTAATTCTGATTTACGTGTTTCAATATATAATAGTTACTTATGTTTTTAAAGTTATTTCATTAGTTAATACGCGATAATAGACCGACAAATGAAAAAAATAAAAAATGTGAGAGGTTGTTTCGCTAAGATTTTCTATCGAGAAAACTTTTTTCAATCGCGTTTCTGAGTTTATGCGATCCTAGATCATATATTGAAAAAACATATACTTAAAAATTAGAGCTCTAGCCATTCAATCTAAAGAAACAATGAAAACTTCGTACGTAGAAAAATGCACGAAGCTATTTTGGTATCCTCTTAACACTTTTAGTTTCATTATTTATTTCTTTCAAATCACATAATGTAACATTTTTAAATATATAATTAAGTAAAAACTAAATAATAAAAAATATACATTTTAAAATATTAAAATACATGTGAGCTCCAACAGGCGGCGGGCACAGGGGCCAAGCCACCGGTGGCTAAGGATCTAGGGAGAAGAACCTCCTCACAATCCGAGCTGTATCCAAGATTACTACTTTCTGTATTAGACCCTTGACCCAACGATATAGTCCGAGCATCTCTGGGTGACGGTCGAGGCCCTTGACAATTAAGCCATTGACAGACAACGATTGGCACAATGATCGCCGTGTCCACCTCTCACATGTCATAATATCTTTAGTTTCATTTATTATTAATTTGCGAGTGTGTAATGTAATGCTCTCTTTATATTGTAGTTTATAGGATAATAATATAAAACAAATATCTTTATAAAAAGCGAACTTAATAATTTAGTATTTATTTTTACACAATGTGGTCTGTTCAAATATAATTTATTTTTAGTGGCATATGAATAAGTTTAAAATGTTTCTTTTTCTTGCATTTTGTTTCAGTGTAAATTAAATATAGATAAAATGTAATTACCTGATGTGTGGTACGTGTTTTATTATTATCCATGACAGTTATCGGTGGCGTGTTAGCGGCGGCCGCAGTTAGCTTGGCAGCGAATGTATGCGGGCGCGCGCCCACTATCACGCCCGTATACGACAGAGCTGATGTCGTCTTGGAGCTACTCGAGCATGCTATGGCTGTTGTCATACTTGTGGAACTTGTTACACGTTTCTCACTTGATGACGCTGTTACAAATATACAATAAATAACATTTTACAGAATGTTTCATCTTCAGTAATCAATCAATGTATAAAGTTTTCGAAAAAAAATCTTTTCAGCGTATATAATATAATGAATGTCATACAGGACAAAGTAACGACTACGTAACTGATAAAACTACAAGACAAACATTAAAATCAATTACATATCCTGTCAAATGGTAAAAGAAAGTCAATTAATTAGCTTTCTTACTAAAAACCATGTACAATTTTTTTAATACTGCTTGGTTCACATACAAGCATGACGGCTTGCCTGATGGAAAACAATTACACTGTTGACGTTTGTAGCAATGTACTCTATAATACAGAAATGATTGTGAATATTGTTGAAATAAGAGAGAGTATGTATACGAGATATAATATAAGAGTAGTGAGTACTGACAGTGCGCGTGCAGCCTGGGCGGGGCGGGTCTGGCGGCGGGCGCGTGCTTGGCGGGTGCACGTGCGGTGGGCGTGGCGCGACTGCTGGCTGAGCTGCTGCTACTGCTACTGCTCGTGCCCACCTGCTGCAATACAACACATTTACTCACTTGTGCCAACTAAAATATACCACTTATTGAATACTGTAACAAAAGCTTTGAAATCGCATTAGAGATAGTTTACATGGAGTTTCTTGTCTGTCTTCTCCATAAGATATGCGTTTGGAACATATACTTAGTTTCTGACGTTTCAAAAAAGTTGTAAAACATGCCAAATTGAAATATTTTTTTTTACTTTGACTAAGAAAACACACACATATTATACATATAACATTATCATACGAATTATATACAATCAAATCTTAAATAAAATTAATTGAAAATATTTTAACATTAAACATATCATATAATATTAGTACCTTGGGTGGCGGTTGTTTAGGTGCTTTGGGCTGTAAGGGCAGCAACTGTGGCGGCGGCTTGGGCACAGCACGCGGCAATAATTGCACAATATCCGCCTCGGGGTCGCGGATCATCGCGGCGATCAATATACCGGCCTGCTTCGTCGCCTCTGCTGATCCTCTGTAATAGTAATGAACATTACATTGATACACGATACTGACTTTTTATCCATAATGACTTAGTTTACCGACTCACTGATAGAAGTACCTAATATTTTTATTAGAGACGCCTACGCCTTTCTCATATGAATAAGCATTCACTGTTTAGAGAATTTTCCATTGCTGTAACTGTAAATCGTCGCCAGTCTATAAATATCCGACAATTATAACTTTTTGGATGATAGTACAAGTAGCTCCATGGTTACGTAATATTAATAATATAAATTTTAAAGAAAAACATAAACACATCACGAGACTACCTCATTTTTTTAACAAAAACTCAAAATTCAAATGTATATACTGTTCACATGACTCACTTGATAGTAATAATTCTTTCACCCTGTCCCTTGGTCTGCTTGTCGACCTCGATGTGCGCGCCGGTCGCCGACCGGATAGCGTTGATGTTTGTGCCCGCACGACCGATCACTCGAGATATTGCATGAGATGCAACACATACTTTCTTGCAACTAAAAATAAATTCAAACTAATTACAATCATGAACATCTGGTGTGATTTAGTTATATATTTTATGTCAGCAGGTTTATAAAGAAAAAATAAAACACTAAATGTGTATTGAATGCTGCGTTGTGATTTAGGTATTGTTTGCGAATATTTTTAAACTCCAAATTGTTAAACCCCAACTTGTTAAACCCCAACTTTTTACATATGATCCAATATGTACCATCATGGCCGGGCAGGTCAAAAATAAATGTGTAATATTTGAATCAAAAAGTTATTACTATTCAAAAAGTTATTACTATTCAAAAAGTTATTACTATTCAAAAAGTTATTACTATTCAAAAGGTTATTACTATTACAATTTATTTCAATAAATGCAACAAGGTTAATTTTAATAATAACTCACCCAGGCTCAACAGCAGACAGTGTCTGTACACTCGACTTTCGTACGACCTCTTTCCATCCTTCTTCGCGTCGTCCACCAATGCATCCACCTTTAGGAGAAGTACTTTTACCTTCAATCTCCCATCTAGAAATAAAAAAGCAATTTAAACCAAATCACGTAGTTCAACACAGACTTATTTAGTATTTACAAAGAATGAAATGAAAATGTATATAACAACCTAGAAACATCAATATGATATACCGCCTGTGCTATGAGAGAGCTGCGGCCGTATTATGAGCTTTTATTTAAAGGCAGTTTACGCCGTGAAATGAACCTGTCTGGCAAATTCGTATTATGAACAAATTATTAGTCAGTCAGTTCGCTAAACCAGTCATAATTAATATGTTTAAGGAGAAGGTACAACTAAAAGTTAAAGTACTAACTAATAATTTTCAACTAAAAGTTTTATTTTTGCCATAATACCTAATTTACCTAATAACTTGAATGATTTTAAAAAGCTCATAATACGCCGGCAGGTCTGTAGCGGACAATAAAAATGATATTTCAATTATAATTTGCAGTTTTCTTATATATGTATTATCTTTTGACATAAAAATATGTGATAGAAATTTAAGAATAGCTATATTTTCATGTCGACTATATATCGAAATCTAACACCTATATACAAAAAGCTATGTAATTTATACATACAATATCATTTACAACTTGTTCATAAAAGTATGGCGATGCATTTTCTTTGTGGTCATGTTGCAGTTAAATACTTACCATTCATAATAATATAAGTACCACACACCCAATTATATAAAGCATCAAAAAAATGATATAACATTCAAAGACTCACATGCAAAACAAAATACCAAAACATATTTAAAGACTGGCATTAGATTTGTGAACAGTGCACCACTCAGTTTTAGAAGCATTATTTGTAACACTTGGAAACCTTTGAATTATATTTCATTTAGAATTTATTGGATACCTCCCCCAAAGTGGAAGAGGCCCGTGCTTAATAGTGGGATATTAATGTGCGGGAGAGAGAGAGAGAGAGGTATATGGAAAGGGAATAATAATTAGAGCGGAATATTAGCTGCACATTGATGATATAAATTAATAAGCATAGATTGATTTTGTTTATAGGTATATAGACTTACAAACCTGCAGAAGGGAACTAACATTAGTATTAAATAATTATTACAACAGCCTACTCTACATTTTCTTAAACATAAATTCATGAAATTTTGATTGAAATATGTTTAATTTTCAAAATGCAGCTAATGCATATTGGTTAAGTAATTATTTGTCTAAAAGTAGTCATACTAGTAAAACGTTGTAGCATACATTGTTCACAAATTCCATACAACTGAACAAATAAGAGACAAATGGGATAAAACATGTTTGACACTGAATATTGTAATAAGTATAATGATGCCGCGTGAAGTGGTACATGATGATCACACTTACTGATGCACGTGTTGCGGCTTTTTATTTTTGTCGCTTGTGTCAACATCGTCTTTATCCACATTGAGCCTAGTGGACTCGAATACTTGACTCTTTCTAGAGTTATTCCCATATTTGTTAACATTCTGTACTGTAATGCTCTTAGGGTTATCTTCTTCGGGTTTTCTGGAAGAATAATAGTTTCTTAAACAGGGTGTCCACCATGATTCTATCAACAAAATCTTTCAGAGCATTTTAGACAGTTTCCCCATTTGATTATTGTGACAGTGTGACGGTTTTAAGGCCTATTTTTTCGTAAAAATCTCTTCATATAACACATTGTACAATTAATCATCAACATCAACATCATCATCAACTTTTCTTGTTTTCTAAAGAGTGGACACCCTCTAAAAACCTAGACAGGTTTCAGATATAATAATAAATAGTTTCGAAACTATAATAACTCTCAATAACTGTAAATATTAATAAAAGCAATAGGTTTAACTAAATCAAACAGCAAAACACATGCGCTAACTTTATGTTGGCAATGTTAAAATAAATATTTATTGTCTTGTTGTTATATTTTAGTAAGCCTTTTGGTATTTTCACATGCTATGTTTAATGACCGAGACTGACTGAGTCGAGCTGTCGACTTACAAAACTCAAATTATATGTCATAATTTTATAGACTCCCCTCCTCCTCCCTAAAATGCCTTTGGTAGAAATATAGTAAATGCATTCGCTACTACCAAAAGTAAGTGCTAATTAATACAAGTGCGCCTAAGCAGCTTTACTATATAATGCAGTAAACAAAACTAATTTATTTAAATCAGTGAAATTAAAATGAAATACTCTAAACTCTAGACATTATCAATATTCACATGATATTTATACAGTTCACCGTGTGGTGACGGATTAAGAATACAAGTGTCACCCCATCTCCTCCCAAAGGTGCTGTAAAAGTCAGCTAAGGGATATTGCACACAGATAACATCCTCTGTGAGAGACGGAATACTCGAAAATAAACCCCGTACCATATAATACGCCTGGTCAGCGCGGCACAGTAGACCATAATCCCTCCCAAAGTGGAGGAGGCCCGTGCCCAATAGTGGGACGTAAATGGGCTGGAGAGTGATTTATATAGTCGTTTTTATCATCTTGATTAGGTACTATAATTCATGACAGATTCATATGAAACATATAAACTTTAGTTCTATTTACATAGTGCATTGTCTTTAATTCAAATCTGGTGTTCCATGAAATATAGAATACATAAAATATTTAATAATACTTATACTTTCAGCCACAAAGAATATGTGACTCCAAAGGATTTTAGAATTCTTTCTTTCTTCTAATTTCTTCCTATTTATTTTCTGATAAGTATCGTGCATATTTATCTACTAAAATAGCATAAAGCAATGAGCTAATAAAACTTATAGTTAATCTTACTTGTCTTTTTTATCAACGGGTCGTCTCTCCGGTTGTGTTGTCTGTGGTTTGGCGGGAGTAGTGGGTGGCGAGCTGGGCGCCACGTTCTCTTTTTCTTGCTTCTTGTCAGCCTTAGGTGTACTCTCTTTCTCTTGTTTAGTCTCTATTTTAGTCTGTTTAGGCTGGACACATATTACATATTATTTAGATATGTCGATGATTATAAAACATATGATTGTGAGTAGCAACTGCACCATATTATCTCTGTACTTATTTTGGTTAGTTTTCTGTTGTCTCGGTATGGTATGTTATGAGACGAGAGGAAAGTAATGTTGTTAGGAGAGTTCCGAGTATAAATGTGAAAGGAAAAAAGCCTAGAGGAAGACCTAATAAAAGATGGATGGACTGTTTGAAAGAGGACAAGAAAGAGGAGTTGACACAGACATGACGGCTAATAGAAGTCGCGCCACATGTTGCGCCGACCCCAAATAATGGGATAAGTTGGTGACTTATGTTGGTTAGTTGGTAGAGAATGTCATTGGCATTAAATAATTAAAAACAAATTATCGTTATACTAACTTTGTCTGGTTGTTTTTTAACCGTAGGTGCGGGGGGAGGAGGTGGCGTCTTTTCTTCTTTTTTCTTCTTCTTAGATTTCGAGGTTTGAACTGGAGGTGCCTTCACATCGGAAGACGAACATGAGCCCTGCAAGAGTAAGATCATTCATGAGAATGCTCCTAAATTCAGTTACTAAACGCAGACTACGACGCCTGCATAACTGATATGAAACATACCTGCGAGTTGGCGTCAATGCCGGAGTCACCCTCTTCCTTGGCGACTGGCTCGTCGTCAGGCTCACCGCCCTCCGAACACTCACCGAGCGCCTTCTCGCTGTACACTGAGTTCTTGTCGTTCTCCGCCTGTAAATTACATAATATCATCTCTTGACACTGTGTACACTAACATAACCGAAACCGGACTCGTACTCTTATAATACAACGTTTATTGTCATCTAATACTTTCGGCTTAATATTGCAGATTTACAATAATTAGAATTAAACTAACATGGCGTTAGAATTTAGCTAATCAAATCAATTATTTCGCGGACATTTTAGAGCTTGTATGTATCCCCTCCGCCCCTTCCGTGTGGTGACAGATTAAGAACACAAGTGTCACCATCTCCTCCTTCTCCCAAGGGTGCGGTAAAAGCCAGATAGGGGATATTGCACACAGATTACATCCTATGTGAGAGATGGAAAACTCGAAACTAAACCCTGTGCCAATACGCCTGGTCAGCGCGGCACAGTAGACCATAATCCCTCCCAAAGTGGAGGTGGCCTGTGCCCAACAGTGGGACGTAAATAGGCTGGAGAGAGAGATGTATCCCCATCTCACTACCTCCTACCTAAGTTCTACCAGTTATCTGTAAGGTACAAACACGGAAACTAAATAAAAAACAGTACCTAAAGTCCGGTCAACAAGTAGATTACATTTACATAATAAAGAAGACAAGAGCTCACAAAAGTTTGAGGGGGTTATTTATCAATTTAGCATCTAACAAATAGTTGCGTATAATATTAACCTTTTTCTCCATCTTCTTTTTCTTCTTCCTCTCCCGTCGTCTCGCGGCCGCCTGTCGTCTATTCTCCTCGCGTGTTCTTTCCGCGTCCAATTCCTTCAGCAGTATGGTCGCGTTCTGATTGGCGCGGGCGGCTTGCGTCTCTTTAGCGGCGCGGATCACACGCACGCATTCCTGACACTTCTCCAGCACTTCCTTGTCTGATATTGTGCAGATATACCTGATAATATGCAATAGATAATGAAGACAGACTGCAAATTCACATTTAGATCGCTAAAAGGGCTATTCAAGCATTTATAGTTATGTTCAACATGGCACACTGCTTGGACGATCTCTCTAATTCAGTAGCCTGGACATTTTCTTAGCATTTATTTGCTAAACAATTTATAATAAGTAAATAAATGTTCATGAAAATTCCATTCGTCTTCTGGTTGTGAGTTAAGCTTATATGCTTGTTTTATGAGTACTAGAATACAGATATACTACATAAACTACTTTTCTTTTGTAAATACGTACTTATAATATAATACATAGTAAACATCCAGACGCAGTTAAAACATAATATGTAGTACATATATTAATTACCTTGTCATCTCTTGATCAGAAGGGAACTGAGTTACTACTCCTACCATCCATTTTACTACTTTAGTATGACCTTTTCGGAAAGCGGCCATCAAACAAGATACCTGTAAGTAATTGTAATTATTATAAAATGTAATATACAAGAAGATATTTTGGTAATCATAATTGTTTTTCTGACAACTACAAAGCTAATAATTAAACATTGATATTTACTTTTCTATTGTCCTGCGAGTCGATGTCTGCGTTGGCGGCGTGCAACATCTCGACCACCGCGAGGTGGCCGCCGTTGGCCGCCAGCCATAAAGGGGAGTTGCCTTTCTTATTTTTAACCTCTACTGCCGCTCGTCTGCAAGCATTTATTAAATTAACTTTCCTAGGAATACTGTATAGTTAAAATATTTAAGGTGGGACGAACTTATTGTTCCTGTATCTGCTATCTCACAATATGAATACCTTGCAGTGTTAAATTGTAATTATGAAATGTTGTAGGTAATGTAAATGTACCTTTGCAGTAGCAGTTCGACGAATTTGGTGTGTCCTTTGTCTGCGGCAATGGTTAAGGCGGTGTCTCTCGACGAAGGAACGGGCGGGGCGTTCACGTCCGCCCCTTTATCGAGCAGAACTCGCCCAACCTCCACGTAGCCACCGCTGGCGGCTTCCATGAGAGGGGTGAGCCCAGTCTTGGCCCGATGTTCAACATTCGCCTTACGGTCTAACAATAAACTGACGACTTCATGTCTGCCTTGAAAGCAGGCGAGGGTTAAGGCGGTGTTGCGGTTGGTTTCGATTTGCGCGTTGATGTCCGAGCCGCAGTCCAGCAGTAGTCGGACGGCTGCCGTGTGACCGTTCATAGCTGCTAGCATGAGGGGGGATATGCCCAACTTTGAACCAGTCCGGGAGTTTATCTCAGCCTGTATTATATTTATAACAATATTAGGAAAAACAACGGTAGGTAATGTCATAACACAGGTTTGTACGATTGCATTATGTTGATTTATAATATGACAGTTGTATGGTTGTGGTGATACTGACCTGATGCGTGAGTAGTAGTCGTATAATATTGACATAACCGCCGGACGCAGCGAGTGAGAGCGGCGTGTAGTCGGACACGTTGCGGTGTTCCTTGTTAGCGCCGCGACTGAGGATCAGCTCCACGACCTCGTACCGCCCGCCGCTGCACGCCAGGGACAGCGGCGTGTCCTTGGTGCGCTCCGACTGCGCCTCTATGTCCGCGCCGTGGTTCAGAAGGATCTCCACTATCTTCTCGTGGCCCGCCGTCGCCGCTAGTATTAGCGGAGTGAAACCCTACACATACACGTGAATCGTTGATTTAAACATAATTCTGTAAATGATTGTATATTACAGTACAATAATGATATAGTTGTGTACCTTTTTGTCGCGATGCTCGATGTCAGCTCCTCGCGACAGCAGCAGCTCGACGAGGTCCTCGTGTCCCCCGGCGCAGGCGAGAGTGAGCGCCGTGTCGTGGTTGGAGTCAGTCTCTCCGTCCACGTCCATGGCGCAGTAGGCGGCCGGCGCGGGCTGCGGGGGAGTCGCCGTGCCGAACGACTCGCCGCTGCGACACCCGCGACCACCGCCCGCGAAACGGTTCTGTACATTCGATAAACGTACACCTTTAGTAAACATTGTACCTGTCGAAAGTAAGTCTAGCAAAAGACCATAAATAAAAAAAATTGTTGCACCGATCCCAAATACGGGCGGAAAAATAATTTAAATTCAGTTTTAATACTAGGCCATCAGTACATCTACTCTACTGCTCCTCATACTAGGAAATCTAGACCGTGGTGGTAACGACCCTCAGTCATGATGAACCGACGGAGAAGACTAGGCCATCGTAATGCCACTGTTAAAGTAAGCCATTGTATCAGATCTATAATGAGAGAACAAATATTAAAATATGTTTTTTATGTCTATGCACAAAGGAGGACATCTAGCCGCTTATTTATGTTGGTGAATAAATATGTATAGTATATAGCGATCTGTTATATACCTTAACTTTCTTCTTGACAGCGACGGAGGTATTGTGGTTGTGTGTTTGTTCCCTCTTGGTGTGAGGCTGTGGTTGTGGCGCGTGTGGTGGTGCTGGAGGCGGCTGCGCCCCGCCCGCGCCGTGCGGCAGACCGAAAGTCGACGATCTAATAACACAACAACTCATTACTTGCATTCGTTACAGTCTTTTTTAAGTGTTCTTTATATCTCCTCACTCGGACCGAATCATGGCGTAGTGGTCCAAGTGTGATCAACACCCGGCGAGAAGTACATTCATTACGTTCACACATACATAAATATTAAAATGCGTAAACGGTATAGTAGTCTTAGAGTATTAAATCAACAGAAGCTGTTACACATGTTGTTTGCTTTGATAAATATACAGCCGCGTCGGCGGGTGTCGAGGTAACGCACACAAAAATTATAACGTCATTTTATTGTACGCGACAGTTATACGTACACAATCAGTATGATTATTGTTCTCGTACCTTTTTCAGCAGGGTCACCTTATAATGACATCTCCTATTGGATTAATGCTCTGAGAGTAGTGTTGTATAGAGTGAGATCATATACCTATAGTCGTCATATGCGGCGCTGGGTGGTGTATTTCTATTGGTGAAGATAGGCAGTACGTCTTGTTGTTGCGGGTGAGGTGCGGGCGCGGCGGGTTCGTCCTCGGTGGCGCCCTCCAACGCTGGTGACGTCATACGAACACGACACTGACAACTGTTACCCGCCTACATACAAACATAACTGTTTAATCACCAAAATTAGAAAATATAATTCTAGTTTATATCCAAAATGGATTTTAATTTACAATCAACATGAATGATATAATGATATGTCTCGCAAATAAATAAGAAGGAAGATGAGGAACGTGTATCTATTAGAGTAATAAATTTTTTTACGAATTAGCGGTTGTCCTGTATGAGTCAAAAAACCTTTTAGTAATGTTCTTCGATTGAATGTGTAAGGAAAAGGAAGACCAAAAAAAGTAAGATAGAACATTGCGTGCAAGAGGATACGACCAAAAAGAAGCATACACAGACATGATATCTAACTGAAAGTATAAATAATAATAAAATATTTATTTACTTCTCACAAGGAATAGTATGTACAAATCAATAAATAAAAGATACAGTTCACATCAGACCTCGTAAGAGTGGAGTCTGAAATAGGCTGAGACCTGTGCTACAGAACTCCAGGCTCCCTCCAATAGGTGCATAAGTAAGTATAGTATGGACTAAAAGCGAATGATGACGATGACTTTTCTGCAGTTTGCAAAATGTACATTATATCTATATGCGTAGTACATAGTTCACGTACGGGTAGTTCGTGATGATGATGGTGATGATGATGATGATCGTGGTGCGGCTGCCACTCAGCGGTGAGCGCCTCCTCGAGCAGACGGCGCGCCTGACCCTCGCCCTCTGCCGTCTCTCCGTCCGCCTCAGAGCCACACTTCGATGATAATATCTCGTGGGACTTCTGTTGCATCACCTGACAATAACGCTTTACACTATTACTACTCTAAACCGCATTAACTATTTACAACAGCTTATTTGATGATACCATCTTTCTCTCTCTCTGCAGCCCAGTAACGTGTGGGATGTTAGGCACAGGCCTCCTCCACTCTGAGAGAGATAATTGTTTACTCTACCGCGCTAACCAGGCGTTTATTTTCGAGATTCCCGACTCTCACAGATGCTATATGTACAATAATCCTTAGCTGGCTTTTAAAGCGCCCTAGAAAAGAAAATAAAAAACCACACGGGCAATGGTGTTTACGCACATACAATATTATTTGCTTCAATTTTGTAATTATCTAAACAATGATGAATTATCTAAACAATACAATAGTTATTTACAGGGTTCCTAGCTGCACTCCGCAGTTTCATTTTAGCTTTATGCCCTAAGCTTTGTATTCTCAGATCTAACAAAGAAAATTAGAAAACCTGTTATGCTATCTTGGAAAATTTCGAAAACTTACACATTTAACTAAATTATACGCTACTGTAAATATTTATATAATGTTACGCAAGTAATCGTATTAGTTAGCTATATACCTGCAGAACGAGCGAGCGCAGTTCGTTGGGAGGCAACGCTACTAGCGAAGGTACTTCTCGCTGAAGATAAGCGAGTACCGCGCCAAGCTCGCGAGCTTCCACACCACCAGCGCCCATAGCGGCTTCATCAACCGGGACACCCTATTTAAATTAAAACAAATTGTATGCTACGGCTGCATCTGCGTTATTTGTAGCAATAATTACAGCTACGATATTTAAAAGAAAAGCTGGTTAATTTGCTAATAAAGCAAATTATTAAGTTGTTAACTATCCATCAATTGCAACTAATATTTTGTACTTTTCTAACACAAAGAACTTTACGGCCTTTAATATATTAATAAATCCTGTTCTATTTAAATAATGAAACAGGTAATCTGAATGTTACCTGGGCCACATAAGCTTCAGGCCTCTGCTGCAACTCTTGAACATATTGTTGTTGTTGCTGATGTAGTTGTTGTTGCTGTTGTTGTAGTTGCTGCTGTTGTTGTAGCTGCTGCTGTTGTTGTAGCTGCTGCTGCTGTTGTTGTTGTTGTTTCTTTTGTTGCTGCTGTTGTTGTTGTTGAATTTGCTGTTGTTGCTGCACTTGCAGTTGTTGCACTTGCTGTTGCTGTACTTGCTGTTGTTGTACTTGTTGTTGTTGAGCTGCTAGGTGCTGGTATTGTGCTTGCTGCAGTTCTTGCAGTTGATGCTATAAATTATCATACAATCAGTTACACAGTTTGGAAAAATATTGACATTTTATTATTCTATGTAACAAAATCTACTATAATTCTATACAGAAACTCCTGAAATGTTTTACAAAATATTTTTATTAACTCTGTATACTGCTTATTATCTATTGTACCTTACGATGTTACAATGCGTTTAATATCATAACTATTTATATCAACCTATGTACCTATTCTAAAATCTAATTAAATTACTTATGGATGAGAAATTTATCATCAAAATAATAGTATCAATCTGTGATAATCGCTGTATAAAAATGTAATATTCTATTTATGGATGCCAAGAAATAATCTGATACATACTACATACAGGAATTATTCAAACACTTTATTTAACCCAGTTTGGAATGTAAAACAGAATTTCTATTGAATAAATGTTTAAACAAAGTTCTCATCTCTGAGAACTTGCTCCTCTGTATAGAGAGATACTCTATAGGGTCCATAGAGGATATCTTGATACAGCGGGGAAAGATTTTTATATACCTAAACTGTTTTACATGAAACAGATTAACGTCTTAGCTATATTCCATGAACCAATTTATGATCAAAATCCTGTATATGTTTGGTGATGAATTGTTAAAGTTTACCACAAAGACATCCCCCTCACTAATATGCTGTCCGAGTCGTTGTAACGCGTCCAGTAGTAGGAACTTGCATCCGAACTTGGTGCATTTACGTGAAACCTTGACGCGGGGACGCTCTTGTGTCTGAACGTTCTATAATTGACTTGTTGTTAGGACTACCCTTATAAATCATAATCAAGGGAAGAAATATTACAAAAATTTTTCATGTACATCAATCAAAAAGTAATAAAAAATAAGTAATTCTTGGTGTCAACTACATTATTATAAAACTTGAATAAACGTTCTTGATTACTCGAACCATGGTACACAGAAACATACAATACAACTAGCTGACCTGACAAACGCTGTTTTGCCATACAAATGTCAGTGGTGGATAATCTTTATCACATAGAGGTTTGAGAAATATATAGTAGCCGATTCACAGACTTACTGAATATGCAAAAAAAATGTCATAGGACCGATTCTTATGACATTTTCAAGCCATTTTGGAGGAGTATGGGAACGAACATTGTGTCACGAGAATTTTATGTATTAGATAACAGATAATAAATTGAATATTTATAGTAATACTAGCTAGACCCAGCAAACGTTGTTTTGCCATTCTAAAAAAAAACTTTATAAATAAATATTGGCCGATTCTCAGACCTACTGAATATGCATGTAAAATTTCATGAAAATAGGTCAAGCCGTTTCGGAGGAGTACGGTAACTAGCACTGTGACGCGTTAATTTTATATACATATAAGAATAGAACAACAACAATTTGCGTTTAGTGTCCACACTATCAAATAATATACTGAATATATACATGCTAATGAACCTGTATCGTAGAGCTTATAAGTGTTTAATGTATAATGTAATAACTGACCTGATTAAAGTTAGTAGGTAGTTGCTGCACTGGGAACAATGGTTGAGGCGGCGGGTACGGTGGTGTTGTTGGGGACTGGTGGACGGTCGTCACGCCTAAATCAATATAAAACAATCATAATCAATACTAGTGTATGTATATATACATGCAAACACAATGAGGATATAAGCTGTAACACACCTGCAGCACCATTATTTCAAATTTTGACAAAAGTAAATGTCAAATTACTCCTGGAATTCGGAAACTAAGAATAGGGCATAATATTGTAGCCAAATATGTTTTTTAAATTGTTTAAACAATGTTTTCATCTTACAGCGGTAGATGCTAAGCTAATTCTTGTGAAATTTCGTGTATATATTGAATAGGTTTGCGAATAGGATGTAGTTTTAACGCTTAAATGTGTAATACGGTTGGAGGCAGCAACTGCTAAAGAGTATCAAGTCATTAACTACATAGCACTCACGTAAGTATCTGCTACTTTCATGCTATAAAACATAACATTCCTATTGGCAATATATTGTGAATTATCTTAATATCTTGTTATCAGTGATGACGTCACCAGTACGTATAAACTTGCCTTGAGCGCAGAACTGTAGGTCCAGGGCGTGCAGCGCGGACGTGGCGAGCGTCGGTGGACCTATACAATAACCGGCACTACTTAGTTTAACTATTTTAATATTACAACATTATTGCACTATGTTCACTTCTAGCCCATTAACCTCCCACTTTTGGGCATGGGCCTACTCCATTTAGGGAAGGTTTTGGTACAATGTTCTCAGCAGATGAATTTTAAGACATTTCTACTCACATTCTTGGTCAAACTTTATATGCGCACCTTGTCTAATAGGAACATAATTGGTCATTTATACTCTCTTATTACCATTTTTTGTACACTTCTTTGCAGTACATTTAGGCTGTCTTATATAACTGTTTTTTTTTCTTTATTGTCAACTAACCTAACCCATAATATACCTACAATATAACATGAAATTGCTACTACAAATGATTACCTACTAACTACTAATTCTTATTTATATTATGTCATTCATTATATAAAGTTCAAAAGTATTGTTAAGATAGCAATACTATGATTTAAATTGTGTTGAGTTCTTGTATCTAATCTGTCTTTTAAGTCCATAAAATACAAAAGGGTTTGTTTACCGGCTGGGTCAGGTAAATCGAGTAGGCTTCG
The DNA here is from genome assembly GCA_916999025.1 of Orgyia antiqua. Taxonomy (NCBI): domain Eukaryota; kingdom Metazoa; phylum Arthropoda; class Insecta; order Lepidoptera; family Erebidae; genus Orgyia; species Orgyia antiqua. The sequence continues at coordinate 3,235,481 of OU779867.1, forward strand.
ATCAGCTTCTGGTAGACAGTCAGCACGCGGATCCCTCTGTAAACATAACGCGGTCAGAATCACTCTAGAGAGTACATTAGAACAAGAGTGACTATTTCACGATTAACGCATCATTAACACATGGTATTAAAAGTAATTAAACTATTGAATTGAAACTTTAATTTTGACAATTAAAAGACTACACTCTGCTTGATATTATGAAAGGTGTAATACAAATGTGAGGGCTGCTAGTCAAGTACAGTGTCAATGCAGTTAATGTTGGCCCAAAAGATGCCACTTCAGGTTTGAAAGACCCTATATTATAAGGTTCAGGAAATACATGAGACATTTCACACAACGTCCTCAATTACAATTATTCATCTATTGTCTCAAAGAGAAAAATAGCAAAATAAATTTCGATATTGTTTAAAATAATATGATTATTTTTCAGAATGTCTGAACTTCAAACTTTGCTAATAAATAAATTGGTTAGTAAGATATTTCTTCTGAACAGCAGAGGCAATAAAAAAAATAACATTTTGCATTTGTTTTTATTACATTCTGTAGGTATTTTATGCTCTCATAATGTTACCATATACCTTAATGAAAACTGGAGCCGGTACTCTCGGATCTCCATGCATTGTTTTAAAGTTTGCACAAGTTATTACTTGATAAGTATATTAAAATTATTCTATAATAACAGTTCCATAAAATAGAATTTGTTCACAACCCTTCACCAAGCATGCCACCATCCGTTACTCTCACCAGCGACACCCATACTTCAGTTAATGATACAACAACAAATAATGACAAAAGTGAATTGAATGAAGTGTGAACTCACTTTGATTTTATTTTTAGTGTGGCATTTATTTTTAACTTTCTTGTCAACGTCGTTCCAGGTAAACCCCGGCGGTAGTGATACCTTAGCCATGGCGTGGTTGTAAATCTACACCGTAGGAAGCAAGCAAAGAGATATGATAGTATTGTGATAACAAGCCAACAATATCTTTATGTTAAAGTTAGGATGCTATGGTTAATTTTCTAATATTAATACAATGATTGCTATAGTCATTAGGTAAATATGTATTTATTGGTAAATTATACTGTGACTGTTTGACATAACACATTGGGATAAATATGACAACCATCTTCAAATATTCTTGAATGGACATAATTAATAGCAAAAAGCATTACATAAAGCTAGCATTCTTAAATGGCTATCGACAGACCGTATGAGAAACATGGCCTATCTAGTTGAAGGCAAACTATCGACATTTAAAAATGAAGAATTTGTAATAGTTATGATGAATTGAATAAACAAAATGTTTTATGGTCCTTTATAGTATGAAATCACGACCTGAATTCCGGAGTCGTATGAGAAAGACATGGACGGTAGGTTGTACCAATTAACGGTTATTTTAAACATAAACATGGAATGCTAAGTGAGTAATGAATGATTAAGCAAAGAAATATTTAGCCAAAATCCAGTAATAAACAAATATATGACATGCAACATGTATAGTGTGACTATTGAAAGATTACATACATTTAAGGATTTGATAATAACAACTAGCAAAATATACTACTTAATAAGTAAATATTGAATGAATGCCCAAGAAAATTTGTTAACGAATAATAAGTTGTATGTACCAGTTTAAAATTTTATAATAATTTTTTTGTGTTTCATATGTATATATAATCTTTCACCGACACATTCGGTTTAATACGGTAAAATCTGTATGACAGCTTAGTAGTGTTTATGTTTGGTGTCTAGTCTACATGCAGAAATCTTTTATCGTTCTTCTGTATGTTTGGTCGAAAACAATATGTATCGTAAATGAGCTATTTATTAGTATTTATGTGTGAATGTAGACATGCGTAGTATGTGTGTGTGTGTACGTACCGTATCATCAAGTATGTCAGGCGGCGGCGGCAGGTGATGGTCTGTGTTGTGCGGCGCGGCTCGTTGTTTGCGCGTACACTTGTGTTTGGTAGAGTCGCAGGAGGCGCCGCCCCCCGCCGCAGCCCCGCCCACACCTACCCCACTAGCCACGCCCCCACTGGGACCTGTACCGCCCGCTTTCTTACGTACCGCCACGCCACGCTCTATAACAATATCCATTCTTGAACTATTGTAAGGCTGCGACACTCACGTGTCCGAGGGATATATAAATATTATTACAAGACATTTTATTACAAGAAGTATTAGTTCTTTATTGTTTTCTCATATTTGCCATTTTTAAGTGTATTTCTAGTACTAATAACGAGACGCACCTTCCAAACGCACCATTGTAAATAGGCAAAGTATTTCAAATTATATAGTCAGTATCTTAGTATAATTGTTAACTCACCATCTAAGTACACCTTAGTGAACTTGTTAGGTAGGTCCGCAGCGGCTGCAGCAGTAGCGGCGGCGGCGGCGGCGGCGGGGTGGTGATGCGTCGCATGATGCATCGCGGGGTGGGTGTGCGGGTGAGCGGGGAGCAGCGCCCTGGCGGTCCCGCCCGGCGCCGTCGCGTGGCTCAGTCCCAGCGCCGCCGCTTGTGCCGCGCTCAGACCTGACGTGTCTTCAGCGACTGACACTGTACCCGCACCTGATGATACTGTTATACTCGATACATTAATAACAGATTGTGTACGTTTACGGCATCATATAATAGTACATGACGATATTAGTGCGTTAAGATGGTTATAACATGCGAGGCGGAATTTCAGCCCGAGCCGAAGGCGAGGGCGTAATTGAGCCGAGCATGTTATAACCAATACGCACGTATATCGTACGACGTTTTTTAACATATTTGCGAGGAAACAGAAATAAAAACATTAAATAAACTCAATCTGTGAATGCACACTGTTGCTTTCCCGCCATTTTGACAGCGCGCTAGCGCTGTCTTCTGACTGGCGCCGCGCGGCGATTAGTTCGAAATTTGAATAGCAACAGCGCGCTGCTCGAGTCGTGCGGCGGCGATCAGTTCCATATTTGAAATGGCAAATAATACTGTTATGAAATTTGTATGGACTATAACTTAACTATTTGCTTTGGTAACATACGCGTTTTTTATGACCCGCTTTACATATTTAAAACCGGTGGAATTACATCAGCTTTACGAGCAAGGGTGTTAAAAAAAGTTTTAAAATGTGTTATCACCTGTCCTAGGGAGCATGACGGAGTGTGGGAAGTCCAAGAGTAGTTGTACGACAGCGGTGTGTCCACCCTTGGCTGCCTCAATGAGCATGGTGGAATTATCCTTGAGCTTGCGGAAGGGGTCAGCCTCGCACGCCAGCAGGAACTTGACCACATCCACGTGACCGCCGGCACACGCCAGCGACAGCGGGGTGTGGTCCCCGAGAGCTGTCATACGGTTCACGTCCGCGCCCTGGAAAAGTATACTTAATGTGATATCTTGACATACCCTATGACGTCAGATGTGCCACTATTAGGCACGGGCCTTTTCCATATTTGAAGTGTATTACTTCTACTATGTTAGGCTGACTAGGCGTGTTGGCTTAGGGTTTAGTTACAGTTTTTCTTTTTATCACAGAGGACATTATCTACTTATATTTTATTAGCTGGCTCTTGCAGCACACTGTGGAAGGCACCGGGGTGGCGTCACGCGTATACTTAATCCTTTTATAATCGCAAAACCCTTTTCTAAATAGTACGAAGAATTAGAATTCGTTCCTGAAACTATATTGTGATCACGCCCACTTAATAAACATTTTTTACGACTTTAGTTGCGTATATTTGTTTTAAATGAAAGTCCGTAGATTCAAAACAAACATAAATGCACGTAAATCTGTAGAAAGTGGTTTTATTATAATAAATGTGTATACCTTTCCAACAAGGAACTGCACAGTGCAGACATGTCCCGCGCGGCACGCCTTCATGAGCGGCGTGCGTCCCCCCTCACTCTCGTGCTCGAGCTCAGCGCCCGCCCGCAGCAGCAGGTCCGCCACGTCCGTGTGCCCGTTCTCACAAGCGTACGTCAAGGCGGTGTCACCCGTCTGGGTCTGCGCGTTCACATCCGCGCCCGCGTTCAATAGATATCTGAACATTACACAACATTATTGAACTATAACCTGTTCAGTGTTACTGTCAACCTTACTCTATAGGACAGTGTGAAGAGATAATAAAAAAAAAATATAATAAATAAATAATAATAAATATTCAGGACATTTCACACAACGTCCTCTGGTCCCAAAGTAAGCTATATTTCTTTGCTTGTATTATGGGTACCAGATACGGATATAATACATATACTACTTTTGTTTTGTAAATACATACTTATAATACATAGAAAACACCCAGACGCAGTACAAACATTTGTATGACATTTATGGATATCACACAAATGATTGTCCCAAGCGGAAATCGAACCCGCGACCTCGTGATCGGCAGTCCATTACATAAACCACTCCACCACGAAGCCCGTCAAAAATTACCTAATTAAGAAATAAACGCATTAAACTTATAAAATTAAGACAGAGCGCAAAATAACAAAAAATATAATAAAAACTACACTACAAAACATATAAACGAAACTTATATCACATTATACATAGTTGGAACAAAAGAAATAAAGCTTAAATATAACCAATATCAAATAGAAAAAATAAATACACATACCGGACAAGTTCTAAGTGTCCCTCCTGCGATGCTTCCATGAGAGGTGTAGATGCGCCAAGTTCGGCGTCAGCCCCCGCCTTGATAAGAAAGTCGGCCACTTCGAGGAACCCGCCGCAGCATGCAAGGGTTAGAGCCGTCTCTTGTGTCTCTTCCGTCTGAGCGTTGATTGATGCCCCTTGTCCAAGTAATAGGGCCACCATTTCTTCGTGACCTACAAACAATTTATGCATACGTTTGAAGATAGAAATGCCGAGGATACCTGAATAGGTAATTAGGACATAAATGACCTTACAAATAGTGCGAGATAATATGTGATAGTGTTTCGTAAGAAAATCGATAAAATATATTTATCTCCCATAATCCTACTAACCCATGGTTTCAACCAGGTGTAATGATATAGTTCAGTTGAAATAACTATGTTGTATTTACATCTTAAAAATATTAGTAAGTTAGTTAATGTATGTTATGTCATTTATTCTTAAAAGTGTAACAATCAAATCGACCATAACATTTTCAACACAAGATCATTATCATATACCTTCCCTGGCGGCCTCCATGAGCGGCGTGTACCCTTCGTCGTTGACTTCCTCGATGTTAGCGCCGCGTTCCAGCAATAACATCGCCAGTTCCACGTGACCGCCGCACGCAGCTAAAGTCAGCGGTGACTCGAAACTGTCCGTCGGCATATTCACCTGTGGCAATAATGTCTATGTAGCTTTCCAACATTACGTGAATTAATGACTTAAGCAAATAACTAAAGCAAACGTGAGACGCCGCCCTGTCAGGCGAATGGACGATCTTAAAGGTTAGAACTAGCCGCGAAGAGTAGATCGGAACCAATCCTACGCGGCAATAATATTGCCTCGAGATCTTCTTCTTAATTTCAAATTTGATGAAAAAAAATTCTATTACAATTTATGTGATGGAAATAGGAATGTTTGTCAGCTAGTTCGTCAGTCACTTATGATTTAGTAAAAAAGTCTGTATTGACTGACCTGTGCTCCGGAATCAAGTAATAGCCTGGCAACTTCAACATGTCCGTCCATGCTAGCCTCCATGAGTGCTGTGTGCATCTCATCTGTCTTGTGTTCTCTATCAGCACCAGCTGCCAGTAAGAACCGGACCATATCTAAATGTCCTTTGTAGCACGCCAGTGTTAGAGCTGACTCTTTGAACTCGTTCGAGTGCGTGTTGATGCCTGCGCCGTGCTCTAGGAGGATTTTAGCTACGCCTACGTGTCCTGCAGACGCCGCCTACGTAGAAAACAATTATTTTTATTAAAACATTTATTTACAGACCTCACCTATAAGATGCCCTGTGAACTTTAGGACCGTTTATGTAGACTATCGGTTATCATTTCGCAATGAAGTAGGAACTGGGTGCCTGTGCTCAGTGGACAAGACGAAGCGTATTTATTTAAATTCATAAATATCATTTTCGGAATTAACGCCCTAGGTATTTATTCATCACCACGTGCATATTGACTATATATATCCGAAATGAAACTATAATTCTTACTTTTCCCGTGACTTATGAATTAATGTCGACTGGTAAAACCCTTGCATGTATGCGGATGTAAAACTTGTATGTGTATATAAAACCGCATACAGCAATCAATGCGTTAATTGTTTAATAATTGATACGACGTATATGCTAGGGGTGTAAACCAATATGCTCTCCGTGTGGTGACGGATTAAGAATACAAGTGTCACCACCTCATCTCCTCCCTAGGGTGCTGTAAAAGTCAGCTAAGGGATATTGCGCACAGATAACACCCACTGTGAGAGACGGTAAACTCGAAAATAAACCCTATGCCCACACGCCTGGTCAGCGCGGCACAGTAGACCATAATCCCTCCCAAAGTGGAGGAGGCCCGTGCCCAACAGTGGGACGTAAATGGGCTGAAGAAGAAGATATTATTATGTATGCTAGAACTTTGGACCCCAATATACTTCACTAGCTGTTGTTCGCGACTTCGTACGTGTGGAAATTAAAAAATGTTCCCCGTTTTTGCAATATTTTTCACTGCTGTTTCTCTCCTATTGGTCGTAGCTTTATGTTAAAGAGCCTTATAGCCTTTCTCGATTACTCGTGCTATTCAACATTAAAATAATTATTCAAATCAGACCAGTGGTTACTGAGATTAGCGCGTTCAAACAAAGAAACTCTTCAGCTTTATTATGTTAAGTATTATTACAGAAAATTATTATCAATCATATCCCCTTTTAACAAGAGGTTTCACAGCGTCAATAAGATAACCTTGCAAATAAAACAATATTATTACAAACACTTGAAAACTTTAGTTAATGTTATTGACTCACATTTATACAATTCGATTAGAAACTAGTTCCAACAGAGATGCTATTAAGAAATCTATTCAATCAATATTATCAACGGACAGCATTCAACGAAAAATCGAGTGCCTAATAGTGTGGCAGACAAAGATTTTTATATTTGGAACCCTAATTATTTTTGTAATACCCGATAAAACCTGCTAGCTACCAATGACAGCCCTGGCTAAATCAGTTTTTAGGGTTCCGTACCCAAAGGGTAAAAACGGGACCCTATTACTGAGACTTCGCTGTCCGTCCGTCCGTCCGTCTGTCACCAGGCTGTATCTCAAGAACGGTGATAGCTAGAGTTGAAATTTTCACAGATGATGTATTTCTATTGCCGCTATAACAACAAATACTAAAAATAAAATAAAATAAATATTTAAGGGGGGCTCCCATACAACAAACATGATTTTTTTACCGTTTCTTGCTCGATACTAATAACGTTGCCTTATGTTGCATAGATAATGGTACGGAACCCTTCGTGCGCAAGTCCGACTCGCACTTGACCAATTTTTATATTTTTGTAGTGAATAAACTCAAAAACTACTGGACTGATTTTGATAATTGTTTCAAAATTAGAATGCTACACTATAGGCTAAATTTGGGAAAACAATGCCAGTAAATGTTTATAGACCGTGCAAAGCGGAGACGGGCCGTTGTAAAAGCCTATAGAATAATTATTATCTACTTGTCTAAATCAGTCCAGTGAAACCCGAGCTTCACTTAAATAAACATTTGCTTAAGTTAATAGTTTACCTCCATAAGTGGCGTGTGTCCGTTTTCATTGTGGTCTTCAACATTAGCTCCATTATCTAGAAGTGCACGGACGCACTCTTCATGTCCGCCTGCGCATGCGTACATAAGCGGCGTGTTCCCTGAGCCCGACACGGCGTTAACATCGGCACCGTGCGCCACCAGTAGACGTACTATGTCCACATGACCAGCGCTAGCAGCCTCCATTAAAGGTGTACAGTCCCCCTGCAATACAATTGACGGGTCTTCGTGGTCTAGTGGTTCATATAACGGACTGCCGATCATGAGGTCGCGGGTTCGATTCCCGTCTCGGACAATCATATGTGTGATGTTTATAAATGTCATAAAAATGTTTGTACTTGCAAATAAAGTAGTTTAAGTATCATATTATGTGTATTCTGGTACCCATAAAACAAGCATATAAGCTTAGTTTGGGATCAGAGGACGTTGTGTGAAATGTCCGTGAATGTTTATCCTATATATAAAATTGCCCATGTCACAGTGTTAGTTACCGTACTCCTCCGAAACGGCTTGACCGATTTTTATGAAATTTTACATACATATATGTAGGTCTGAGAATCGGCCAACATCTATTTTTCAAACCTTTTTTTTTAGTATGGCAAAACAACGTTTGCCGGGTCAGCTAGTATATTTATAAATTAAAATATAGGTACATCTTATACACTGGAGGTATTCAGTCAACCTGTAGCAAATACTGTGAATACTGTGCCTCTCAACCTCTCTTAAAGTGATTTTCCTAACTTATTTACGGAAAAAGTTAATAAGAATTTTTCAGACAGAGACTTACTTATTACCATACTTACGATGACGTCACAATTGGTCATAGCATAGGCAATGGGTTTATTTTCTATGACAAAGCAATAAATACATGACAGAAATGACTGTACTAAAATGTTATAAATTACATATTATATTTCAAACATGGATTGATGTTCGAATAGAAGATAATATTTACAATGTTAACATAAAACTAACATAACGTGTATGTGTGTATATTTGTTAAGATTTCTCGGCTCTCTCTGACTCGGTGGCCATTAGGATCATCGAACTATGCTGCCAGATATCTTTTACAAAAATTAATAGTACGTAATAGTATTTTATGAACTAAATACGAAGGTCACAAAATTTTCCCATAATCGGGTGACGAACCTAATATAAAGGACTCTTTATTTATGAATTTTAGTTTTGTTTTAAAATGCATCGCTCGAAAATTAGATTAAAATTTAGCAAATTTAATACTAGGTGCGTGGTTATACCTTGATGCCTCTATCCTCAACACTCGCATGCATGGCGAGCAGTACTTGCGCTAGTTCGTAGTATCCGGCCGAGCAAGCGAGCGACAGTAATGACTCGCCCTCTTCGGTGGTCTCGTGCACGGAACGGCCCTCTGTCAGTAACTTGCGGACCGTCCCCACGTCGCCGTCCGAGCACGCCTCCGCTAGAGAAGGTACACCATCCGCGCCTACAACGCCGGTCGTAACAGCGGCCACACCCGTTATTCCCGTAGCGAAAGACCCGCATTGTTGACTACAAAAAAAAAGCAACAAATAATCAAATTCTAATTCAGCAATTCACATGATCGTTACGTTAAATATATAACAATCAGATAAGATCAAAGCTTAAAAAAATCATAGTCCATGGGGCGATCTCGATCGATTCGACTAGAGAATCAATTGACTCAATCATCGCCGAACCGAGAGGCTTCACGCTCCCATGTATTCGGACTCAATTCTCGGAATATCATCATGGTGTCTATCATATTTACAGTGTGGGGAGTGTGAAATGCTTTGAAGACGACAGTGTGAAAGATATAAAAGTATTTTCTGCAGATTTTCTGATCCGGAATAAACACGGCAAAAATAAGGTAATTTTTCAGTCATACCAGACGCGCCATGGGTTTATTCTGGCAACACAGATTTATTATGAGAAGATGTGAATGAGAAATTCTCTAGAGTTCCTATAATCTATAATATAATCGTCAAACGCGGAAGTCACGATCAGTATTTTAAACCAAATCTTTACCACCAACAGACTAAAATTACGTCACATATCTTGTTAAGTGTAGTCTTTGTTTATTTAAACGAATCCATTTCTCATTAACAAGATAAGAGGTTTATACTACGTTATTATCTCCAAAATATTATTAATCGTCCATAAGGAATCACTGAACTCGCAAAAATTGGAGCAGCCTAATAAAATCGTTTCCTTAATTTAAAATATAAAATTCTGACTAATATAAACAACGTCATTGATACCTTAGACTTTACACAATACCTACAGTTCATCATATTCTTGAGTCAATTTTGTATCATAATTATACTGTTTTGCAAAAGGAAGCAAGACTTATTTTATGAGGTATAAATTAAATATATAACACATACAGAAATTTACTGCCTATTGGCATTAACAAGGAGATTGCAATGAGAACAATAATCATAAGATTTTTTTAACTAAAATTCATATCCAAGATCTTTTTGGCCAAACTTTCAACCCAGTTTAAGGACTTTATATATGGTGAAGAGAAAACCAATAACGGTGCTTCTGTTTTGGCTGTTTCGTAATCAATCATTTAATATTCCCTACAGCTCAATTGCCTATATTCCCCCTAGATAACGGCGTTCTAACTTTGCGGCCACATTTTCTCCGATCTACTGCGTGATTGCTATGACATTTAAAACAAATCGAATAATCAAAGGTTACTTATAAAAGATTCCATTAACCGATAAGACGGCCCTTTGTATATTTGTTATTTTAAAATTATTTTAACAATCAAGTAGTTTATACAAAGTGTTATCTATCTATCTATTACGCTGTAGGCTCGTGAAGACGTGAACACAAGAAAGACGACACCAAAACAATCAAGCATAACTATGAATAGAATAATTAATAAAATTATTGTAATTGTAACAGAACAATGGACATTAAATCAAGAAGTAATTTCGCCGTCATCGCACTTTGCTGAAAATACCGCTGTTTTGAAGCCTGATCATAAATAGATAGGTACCAATAAACAGGTTTTGTCACTTATTTGGAATCTAATTTTAAAATAATCATAAATTACATGTTCTTATTTACAATATTATGCCACCTACTGTTAGGTAAGAGCTCGAGTCGAAAAGGTGTTAACATCTAAATTCTAAGATTATGAACCTTAGGAGGCGCTCAGATACATTACATCGCGGAACCTTTCATGTTACTGCTTCTGATTGACTAAGTAAAATTTGTTAAAAGATATCAATCAAAAAAAAAATTAACTTGCAAGAGATGGCAATATAAAAAGTCAATATAAAAGTTTACCTATTTCAATCTCGATATCAAGTGATACAAAGATATCGTTTAGATAAATCTTAACTGATATGAGTCAGTGTGACACTACTACATTATTATGTCGATGTAAATACTACTATCATAATATATGTGCTATGTTATCTAAGAAATTCATGAATAACTTGGTTAATAACGAAATACTTGGAGTTCGCAGTTTCTGTACCATAATAAAATCATAACCACAAGCTCAATGTATAAAAATAATGGCAATGTATCCACATAAAACTTAGGAACTTAGCTCATGACTCATTCAAATACTACGACATTCGTACATAATTAATTACTAATTTCCTACATTGTGTGTTAACATCGCGCATAAAGGTCTTTAACCAAAAATTTCTATACGATAAATATTTTTTTATTGTGTTACTGGTTACTACAGATATACTAGAGATAGATAACCGTGTTTTTTATCAATCCGAAGTTGGTAACAAGGGTAATAAAATAATGTTTTGTAACTACTGTAATTGTATTGTGTGTATCGTCGTGCTCCATGATTTATATTCTGAATGACGTATAAAATTAAAGTAGTAACGTTTGTACTTACTTTTTATCTTGATGGTGGTGTCGGTGGTGTGGTGGTGGTTGGTCGCTTCGCATACGAGTGAGTGCAGCGGCCGCTTCGTCGAGCGCGCACGAAACCGACGACGTCAGCCGACGAAGCACCTCCGGGTCGGCGAGGTGCTTGGCCTCACCGGATAATTTGCTGATGCCTGAAATAAAACAGATCATACTATCAATAATACAGCCATGTACAATGTAACAAATAATTGCACACTTTCTAAACAATTACAAAATATTTGGGACAGATATTTATGTAACAATGTTTGGTTTAATGACACATGATATATTACAAATGCGTGCTTTTCTCGGCACGTAGGGCAATGATTAAAATTTTGATAGAACATATCGAAATGAATATTTGTTATATTTTTCAAAATTGTAGACATACTGACTACATCAAGAAGTTCGTTTTGACGCGGAAAGGCCGTAATGTAGTACAGAATTTTATTGTCCTGTCTTATATCAATTCTAAAACCTTGGGGCGTATTTAAAAAAATATTTATTTCTAGCACGATACAACACTATCAATTACATGAAAACTTATTACAATTTTTTAACAGAAGACCTGGGTAATTCTAGACCTTCGTGTAACTGCCATAAACGATTACGCCACAAAGGCAGAAAGATTTGACAATCAAAATTTTGTTGCCATTCAATACCCACAATGTGTGACATTACTTTGTGAAGAGTGTTAAGTGTCTATAGAAAATTTTTATTGCGTGTGAAATCGGTAGTCTGGTACCCATGGCATAAGTTTGGAGCCAGAAAATGTTGTGTGAAAATTTCCGTGAATACGTATTTATTACATCGAACCCAAACGTGCTGCTTATACCTATGTAACACCATTGTAATCTATGACGGCCGTGAACTGACTAGAGATAGTTTAAAAGTTCATATCCGAATGTACACCTCTTCCCTTTTCTTGTAGTCACGTACATACGTCTGAGTTGGTAATTAACACTATTGAACGAGACAAGGCATCATCGTGAGAAAACACTCATGACATTACGAAGCGTGAAGTCTGAATATACACATAACATTAGCGTGATACAGCTCACTATAGTCCTAAAATCCCAAAATATTCCTGAATACTGTTTCGGTTGCTTGTTTAAAAATTATATTAGCATTTTAAATTAACAACTCGTCATTCATTCTATTGCACTAATCCCAATATTTGGGGTCGGTGTAACGTGTCTTTCTCTTTTATAGTTTTCTGTCAGACGTCATATCTGTGTTAACTCCTCTTTCTTTCATATCTTCATTCACACAGTCATCATCTTATCCTAGGCTTTCCTCTAGATGAATTTTTTTTTAATTTAAAAATTACCAAATAAAATTGTATCCACCTCCATTATTACAAAACCCATCTGTTTGCATTAGAAGCAATACTTTGATGAGTCTGTCAGTAACAATAATTTCGCGGTATGTTGCAAGCATAATCGATAATACTATCATTTCAGTTGCGGAACGGGTTAGTAGCTTCAGCATTAACATTCCTCATGTACTTTTAACCTGAAGATGTCAAAGACCTATAGATGACAACCGCAAGTACATGAACATCGATAATATAGGCAAAGGCGTAGTATAATAGACAATCGATTGAGACAGACACAGTTACAATGAAAATCCACTACCGATTTACAATTTCAGGGCGCGAGTTCAAGTAAAAATTTAATTTATAGTACAAATTTATTTCATCACAATAACAATTTTCAAGGACAAAAACCTTACCGACTGTCCTATCCATATTAATATTATAAACCTGAAGAGTTTGTTTGTTTGAACACGCTCAGCTTAAGAACTACTGGTTTGAATTGAAAACGTCAACGTTTGTGTTGGATAGTCCATTTATCGAGGAAAGCTATAGCCTAATTAGCTAGCTGCGACTAATAGAAGCGAAGCATCAGTGAAAAATGTTGTAAAACGGGGAAAATTTTCAAAATTCCATGCAAACGGGGTCGTGGGCACCAGTTAGTTCATAAATATGCCCCATTCTAGTACGTACAAGACTTTGTAAGCATTGGATTTCATCACTTGAGTGACACTGACATACTAAGGTAAACTACAAATACATAAAATAGCTCAAACACTGCCATTTTCAAGAGGAATGTTTACAGGAATCAGATATTTTCTCAATAGCACTCCAAAGCTCTTAGCCAATAAAATTATGTCCATGAATATAAAATAACTATTGTATTTTGGAGGAGTCGGAATAATGACGAATGTTTTTTTGTCCTAATGCTATGGGACTAGAGTTTAGAATTTTGAACACTTAATTGACCAACATTATAGCTTGATAGAACCACAGATAGAACAAATAACATGTGCTATTTCTCGCCATAAAATTGGAAATGTCAATGAAAATGCCCAACTAGGGTATAGCATAAACATAACATTACAAATTATCATCCCCGTAATATAGATATTTTTTTCCAAACTTTTAAATAAGAAATAAGTCATTTCTTGAGAGCAATTTGTGTAATTTCATAGAAAAATTGGATTGAAATATGAAATACTTATTTGATTGTAACACATAAGTTTACTGACAAATTTGAAGCCACGTGTTCAAGTCCTATTTTGTGTTAAAATTTTCTTTATAAAAATGTTTCTGTATACATCAACCTTAAATCTTAAGGCGCAAAACAAGTGTTTCGTATGTCATTATTGCGCAGTTAACGACTCACGGAATTATAATTATTTTATGTGCATACCGTTATCACGCGGTAGTATCGACTCCCTAATTTAGGACCGTAACAATCAAATGAATACGAAATTATTCAAACCGGAATTCGAGCATAGATACAAATGTTTTCTATTCACCGTACGGTACTTATTACTATTAAGTATTGATATTGCATATTTCATTTTTTGTCTTATATTTTAGTTATGTAATTTCTACGACACAAGCGTCATCTGTGGTTATTATTATACTTTTGATTAGGTGAAATCGGAAGTACTAATTCGTAAGGATGGTACAATATTTAAAGCGTTAAGACATAAAAATAAGCACCTTTGTCCATTAAAACAGAAAAACTGTCCGATATACCGTTTTTGCTTGTTACCATATTCCAGATGCCTCATTATGTCATATCATAGAAAACATGTCATAAAAAATGTGTAAAATTGTGTTTACGCGACACAAATTAACAAAAAGACGTTTTGTTTTTGTGAATAGATTTAAAAGGAATGCAATGGAAATGTAGCTATAACAATGGGTACAAAAGGAATGTTGCATATTTCATACGCTATCTACTGCACAAGTTTCTCGCAGATTTCCAACTGACTTCGCACTATGTTTGAATAACTTTAAATGGAGATCAACGCTAGTTGCGCAAACAGTCCATTATTAGTAACACAACAAAAATGCGAAAGTACATGCAAAAACTAACAGTTTTGATGGATGGCTGATATGTTTGTGTGGTGCAAGAGCTTGATTAGCAACATTTCAAACGCTGATGTGGAGATCTTCAGCTCAGCCTTAAATACCTTTACACCGATGAACGCTGGCATACAAGAAAAATCTAACTAACCGATGTCCATGATGAATACATTGTTGGACAACTGAACTTTCATTAAGTATTTAATTTTCAACCGACTTTTTATTTAATCGTTGATATCGGTGGTTATATTGTAGTTCTAAGACATCATTTCTGTCATGTATTACTGAATTTAACATAACGGAAAAAAAATCCGAAAAACCTTTTTTAAGGAACAGTTTTCACGGTCAAGTGGTGGTGTTTAAGTAACTATTTTAGTAATATTAATATTGTAACTAGAATATTAAATAGAATAAAACTAGAATATTGTATTTGTAACTAGAGTATGTTTTTTACAAGAATACATTGAATACATAATAATATATTCAACATACTACTACATAACATTATTGCAAAATATTGTTTATGTTGATGCTATCAAAGGTCATTTAGTCATTTTAATGTAGAAGTACAATAGAGAATTTACTGTTCAAACTTTTAGCACACAGTAAGTTACGTAACCATAGCATAGTCAATAACCAAAAACTTAATTCTAACTGGTATTATAAAGCTTTGTAGGCTTCTAATCCCGAATATATTCCAGACTACAATATACAGTTCCCATATTACCCTTAGGCGTTCTGGAGTGTTAGGGTAAAGTCTTCAAGTAGGTCCATCCAAAATATGTGAAAGCCTGAATGGCAAACTTTCACATTTATATTTTCTAAGGCGGAAGGGATTGTTTTTGTTTAATTGACAGTACATTCACTATATCAATCTGCCTCACCAGCATGGTAATAGAATATTCACATTCGTACTGTTTTATTGAGATATACGTAGTTATTATGTGACATATGCAACTGACTATTAATATCGATTTTAATTCATTACTATTCATAAAATTATATTCAATCAGTGCATAATAACGTTGACATATAAAATATACTTTCTATTAAATACTTAAAGTACTAATTAATTCTATTATATAACATGCTTGTTGGATCCCACGTGAATTTTTGAAACATGCAAATAACCATAAGAGCAGAGATAAAGCATATTACGAAATCACAGACTTTTTACTAGCATGTGTGACGAATAAGTCACATAATATCCCCTATATTATATCCAATAGTACAGGGCTGTCCAAACTATACACCTTCGCGGGCTAATTAAATTTCATACAAAAGCTGGAGGGCCAGAAAAATATTTTCAGTTGTCAAGTAAATATAATACAGGGTAATTTTGTCTTTCTATGTTTATAGATTTTTCGTTAATTTATCTTTAAAAATAGTATCGTAGTCTTTAAAATGCGTGTCGCGGGCCGCATGAAAACAAGCCTTTGTTTGCACAGCCCTGCAATAGTATAAAGTCCCTTACATGAAACAGTAACTATCTGCCTAAGATAGCCCTAGTAGCTTCATAGCAATCGTGAAGGGGAAGAAGGGGCTTGATACAGAAGGGACGCATTCCTTTATACCTGCGGGGACATGACAGACTATAGTTAGCTGGGTTTTCATTCAATGGAACAATATTTAACCTTCGTATAATTAAAGTAAATAATACACGTTGGTGTGGATGTATAATGGTTTACGGCGCTCGTACGCAGAAACTGTTGATTTTAGGGAAAAAAAGATTATGACATAATTGTAGGAAATTTCCTCTACTTTTATTTTGTATAGCTAAGTTTTCCTGTAAAATGCGTCGGAAAGGAGTTATTATCAAAAAACTGATTTTGGGCGCCATTTTTTCAATATGGCGGCGCAAACGGGCCTCATACGAGGTGGCAAGGTTGAAATTTGGAAAGAGCACATCAAAATCTATAAAATTACCAATTTTCAAAACTCCCGGAAAACTTTCCAGGTAAAAATACTAAATGACTGAGCTAATGTGACTTTTTAAAGTTTTGAAAGTCCCATCAAATTTTTTTCAAGGTATACGGCTAAATATGTTTTAAGAATATTAACGATCATTGTCAAACCATAACGAAAAGCTTAGTGGAATTACTAAATATAAAATCACACCGTTATAAGCATAGTAATATTGTTTTATCAAATATGATGCAACGGCCATTATAGTACATGCCTTATTAAATCGTAATCATTGTTACAATACTTAAAGAGTTTATAATTTTGGTGGACGTTCATTTGGTCTTTCGGGGCGAGGGTTTAAGAATATAAAGCAAAAGAAATATACAGCAAATGTTGTAACTATTTGTTTAAATATGATATTTCACATAACAAAATCCTTGAACAATGGCTACGCCCATTCAGGAATCATGAATCAATAAAACCCAGAAGTCGTATAGCGATCGATCGATAAAGTGAACGTTTCTTCCTGTAAAGTGATTCCCTAAAACAGTGTTATATCGGCCACGAACCGCGTGTTATGTCTTTATAAACCGTTAAGATCTTTTTCCTTGATATTTCGTGCAACGTTACGTCACGAATAGCTCTACTTGGGTGGCGAGTTAGTGACCAGCGATCGCCCACCGTGCTTGGTATTATCGATATACGAAAAGGCAGACTTTTTTTCACATCTAGGTAATGTACTCAATAGATCGCTGAAAAGTCCAAAATAAAGGTACCGAAGTGTTCAAATCTAGGCAGACTGAAACATTTGGAAAATACGAGATTACTGTGGCTTATATGTAAGGCTTATTATTTGCTGACGATATCGTACTCTTTGCCGAAAGTGCCTCACAATTAGATAAAATGTTGAACGAACTGGTTGCTGTTAGCAATGGCATTGGACTCCAATTAAATACATCGAAAACCAAAATTATGACAAACAGAAACAATATACCGATACATTTAATAGTGTTCCATTGAAATATATTCAGGAATACATATATCTAGGCAAACAAGTTTCTTTTAATAAATCTAGACATCAAGACGAATTGAAGAGACGAGTAAACATAGCCCGGAATAGATTATGGAGCTGTAAAGAAATACTTAAGTCCAATATTTCAGTCAAATTAAAGAAGAAAGTTATGGATTCATGTGTACTACCGTCAGTCTTATGCATCACAAACTTGGATTTTTAACAAACAAACCAGAAATAAAATACTAACGACACAAAGAGCTATGGAGCGGAGCAAGTTGAAATTAAAATTGAAACATAAAATAAAAAATACAACAATCAGAAAAACAACAAATGTAATTGATGCTTTGAAGCACTGCAAGTCACTAAAATGGAAGTGGGCAGGCCATATAGCACGCATGAGTAATGAAAGGTGGACAAAAAAAAATAACAACATGGCACGGACCACTGGGAAAAAGAAGCAGAGGAAGGCCAGCAGAAAGGTGGCTTGATGAAATCTTAAAAATTACAGGAATGAAATACGAAGAGAAAGCAAAGGATAGAAAAATGTGGAGTAAAATGGAGGAGGCCTTTACTCAACAATGAGGTCCTTAATGACGAAAATAAAAACGACAAATTGTTATTCTACAACAAACATAAAAAATAGAAAATTAAGGAATAAACAAGGCTATAATAATAACATGTAAGGCGATGCCGCGATGGTCTGGTCCGTAGACGAAACAGTAACTATGTTACAAAGTAACAAAAAAGCAGACAGAATACAAATAGCATAAAATATTGGAATTCAAAAACAAATAGAAAAACACATACATGTGTATGGAACTGACACAAGGTTTAACGAATAAATATGTTAATACGATTTATTTTTATTAATATTCCATTTTAAAGTCTATTCGTTTATGGAACTTGCCTGGGTCCACAGACAGAGAGGCTGGGTTTACCTGTCGCTGCTTTGTTATCGTACCTTTATACAATAGCATTATTTTAACAATAATATTATTATGCTGGGAAAAATAATTTAAAGTCCTTTTAAAAGGCAGAAAACATACAAAATCATGCAAACTTTTGAAATTTGTTTATTATCTATATTTAAATTATATACATACATTGCTGTTCTGTTTTAAAAAGACATCTTTACTAATATTATAAAGCGGAAGAGTTTGTTTGTTTGTTTGAACGCGCTAATCTCAGGAACCACTGGGCCGATTTGATAAATTATTTCAGCGTTATATAGGGCATTTATCGAGGAAGGCTTTAGGCTATATAACATTACGCTACGAGCAGTAGAAGCGAAGCAGTAGTTAAAAATGTTGCAAAAACAGGGAAAATTTTCTAAATTCCACGCGACGGGGTCGCGGGCAACAGCTAGTTACTAAATAAATTTGTCTATTCAGACAAATTTATTTAATGCAAACTTGTAAAAAGGCATGATAGAAATGCGAAAAATAAATTCGTTTATCGCATTTACTTCCTAAAGCGTTAACAATGTGACGCCACAATATTTCATGTGTAGCAATTAATGACAATGTCTGTGCACCAATATCTGAAGAATATGGACTTCACGTCAGTGGAACATTCTCAGCAGCAACAGCAAGCTATAATCTTGATTAGATGAATGTTAGAGTGACACTAGACTTTCAATTATTTCGTACTTCGGAACATACATCAAAGTGGCACATAGAACAGTAATATTTTGCTTCTTATCAATACCAGGCATCTATTCATTTTTAGGATAACTCTAGATTAATCGGTCTTAAGTTCAAGCCTAACGGAGACAAGATGCAATATGTAAAACGAAACCAGTAGGACTTTCCGTTTTCATAAAATATCCGTCAGAAATCTTGGAGGCATATGTGCCTACGTATGATCTGAACTATCGTATTACAAATATTTACCGCGTCTTAGTCTCTCATTTTCAGTAACTTCTCAATCGGTTTGTGCTCGCAACAAGATTGATACGAAAATCACAGTTGTTTACAAACACCGAATATGATTTCTATTACTAAATACAGTTCAAAAAGTCCACTGATAGGAAGTTTCCATATAATTAAGTAGTTAATTTTCAACGTTATTGTCGTCTGCCGCAACGATTCGCAGTTTGCAATCATAATCGGAATTGCACCTTGAGATTTGAGAGGTCGATATAGTCAAAACGAACGTCATTTAAAACAAGGACATTATTAACTAAATTATTATATTAGAAAGCGCTTTATTTATCCATTATTACGGCCTAGTAATGTTTGATATATAATTATGGACAAGTTATTAAAGCTTCTTCCTTAGTGGAGTTTACCTGGCAGTTTGCTGCACGATTGCTATATTCAGACACATTCCCTCTTTCTCATTTCATGAAACCGTCCTGTAGGTGGTGTTTCAATGATATTACATACCACTAGTTTGATGACATGTGAACATTCATAAACATTGGAAGAAAACCAGTTAATTTATCTCTCGTAGTTAAAAATCACCCTAATTTCTAATATGGCATATATTTGCATTAACTACTCTGCTTACATTACAATTAACATTTGGTCAGTCTAGTATAAGCTGTGCAGGTGGTCCTTCTTAAGAATCTTTTTACATACATATATACAGTTGGTATACAGCCTGCATTTCAACTTTATTATTTTTACTGTTCGACTCAACATAATCATCATTGTAATAAGCATCTTTAATCTAATTGGTTACGGAGTTGTTACGAATTTTAAAGATAAAGAAATCAGTTGGGACCCAGAAAGGTGCCTGAACAACCATATTGCTCTTTTAATAAAAAAATATACGTATTTTTCTAACATTTTCTATTTAGTTTGTCGCGGAAAAAACACTTATGCGCGAACAGGGGACATGGGTGCGTACTTTTTAAATTTAAATGTATTCATGTCTATACGACAAGGTCGTTTCCAGGTAAATGTTTATAGTATGTGAATCATTGATTTTATTATACTCGCGACATTTTAAAAATTTTAGTCTATGATTCTTCACTGATATTTAATACCTACTACGTTCTTGCAACATTTTTCACTACTGCTTCGCTCCTATTAGTCGCAGCGTGATGTTTTACAGCCTGTAGCCTTCCTCAATAATTGGAATAGCCAACACAAAAAGAATTTTTCAAGTCGAAACAGTAGTTCCTGAGATTAGCGCGTTCAAACAAACAAACTCTTCAGCTCTATAATGTCAGTATAGTTAGGTAAGTATTTATTATGGTTTTTAACCTCAAACATTGTATATTACCTACTTGACAGTACCGCTATGAGTAAACCCTGTGCACGTATAATTCCAGTTCAAATACCGGATGATGCCATGATTGTGTCGAATTTGGTTAGTGTTTTTTCTGTTTTCACCTAGCTATTCTAATATTTTTAATAATACCATTCATTCATTCCATGGTTAGCGTATGGACTTGTCATGCATCATTAGTGCATTATTACAAATGCTAAATTTAATTTATTAACGAACCTTTTACCTTTTTCTTTTACAATCTAACTTACTGAATTTTTTAAAGAAATAGAGAATCTTGAAATGCTTTTAACTTTTGATCCAGCCTGTGCCGATTACGGGTTAGTCTATAGTACAAAATAAATGTACTTAAATGCCGTTACAATGTTGTTTTTAATGAATAACTAATTGCTATATAAAATTTTTCTCCGTGTTGTGACGGATTAAGAATATAAGAATTACCATCCCTTCTCTTTCCAGGGTGCTGTAAAAGCCGGCTAAGGATTATTACACAGATAATATATTTTGCACGAGACGGACACCTCGACAATAAACCCTGTGCCAACACGCCTAGTCAGCGCGGCACAGTAGCCCATAATCCTTCCCAAAGTGGAGGAGGCCCGTGCCCAACAGATAATGGGCTAGAGAGAGATATAAAATTTAATTGTTAGTGTTAAAAGCTATAAAATACAACCAGAAATATCATCAAGACAGTTGATCTATTTCATCATCTAGAAATATGAATATCCTATTTGCCCTACAGAATCTAGAATTAACGCTGTCTAAATCTAAAATCTGCTAGTTTAAAAATGTCCAAACCAAGCGAGCATTACACATACGAAGAGAATATTTAGGACACGACAAAAGGTATGCAAAAATAGTAAGGTCCAGTCTATATTTTCTTTTCCAGCCAAAGAGGTTAATACAAAATATCTGAAAGACCTCGAGAGTAATTGAAAAACTCATTGTAAATCTAAAAGAACTAGATCTTCTGCAATACACGGCAAATATTAATAAATAACACTAATTTGAGGAAAATTACCGAAATATTTACCAGAGGTAAAATGCGTAATTTGAATTACATTCCAAAAACGTATAAAACTACAAATTTTTAACATAGCTAGTCCAAAGACGAGACTAACTATCATGACTATGTATATGGAACAGGCATGTATAATTTAAAGCTACACGTATCCCCAAGTGGCTGTAACTTTGCATCGGTCCACCAAACATTGCACACTGTTGAAAAGTTTATGCCATCAATATGCTTAGCCGTAATGATCACAAAGATGAATATAATAATCACGAAAGAGAATTAATAAGAAGACTTTTATTCTTTCCCAAGATAACTTTTTAAAACGAAAATACACTATGATACTTTCAAAAACTGGAAAGTCTACCAGGTACTATTTGTATGAAAATTCCTATCAATGCATATTACTTTATAAAACTTAAATAAACTTGTGAGGGTAGCCGACAAACGAAAGTTATCGATTCATTACATAGTCGCTAGACATAATAGCGAATGCAGCCAAGAGGTCAAGGCGGGTTATGCTTTATTTTAACATGGACGCCTATTACTTGATTTTATTTTTTAATTGTATTTTCTAATTGTCATACAAATGTTTGTACTACGTCTGTGTATTTCTATGTATTATAAATATTTATTTATAAAAGAAAAGTAGTTTATGTATTACAGCTGTTGCCCGGGACTTCGTACTTGTAGAATCTAGCAATTTCCCCCGTTTTTGCAACATTTTTCACTTCTGCATCGTTCCTATTGATCGTAGCGTTATGTTATATAGCCTACAGCCTTCTTCGATAAATGTACTATCTAACACTGAAAGAATTTTTCAAATCAGACCAGTAGTTCCTGAGATTAGCGCGTTTAAACAAACAAACTCTTCCGCTTTATAATATTAGTATAGATATCCGTATTCTGGTACCCATAACACAAGCGTATAAGCTTAGCTTGGGACCAGAGGACGTTGTGTGAAATGTCCATGAATATATTTATTTTATCACATTACTTTGTTTAATAGAATTTTCTTAACTTGACAATGGGTTGATAGAACCCAAATAAACATAATAATAAAGTTGTGGAATGAACTACCTGCCGAGGTTTTCCCATTGGACTACAGTATAGGGTTCTTCAAAAAAGGTGTCAAAAGATACTGTATATATCGTGTATATGTCGGCGACGCGCGAGTGATACCTCTAGTGTTGCAGACGTTTATAGGGTACGGTAACCGATTCCCATCAGGTGGGGCCATACGCTTGTTCGCCAAATTAGTAATATAAAAAAAAATCATGATAATACTCCCAACAGTGTTGAAGGATTCTGCTGATGGTCTACTTCTTGAAGACGAAAAATTCAAAATTGTCTTGCCGGATTAGCATGATATTGTAATGAACTAGCCTCGTGGAACCGGATTTGTCGGTGTATAATCAACCGAAGAAAAATAATTAAAAGAACTAAAGGAGAGAATGAGGACAAGATAATGTACCTATATGGTCTAGCCAAATCCCGCTCTTTGACAATAAATGTAAATGGAATGGAGCAAGGAATAATGTTCCGTCTACCGCAACAAAATTACATATAACTCAGGATAAGGGGTAGAATAATAACCATCATCATACTTGAAGCGTATCGTCTCGTCCGTCCGGTTACACTGTTCGTGATAAGGTAAGGGTTGGCATTTTTGATAAAGAAAATGTAATAAGTATTATACATTAACTTTTCATCACAAAATATCTTTATACCTCGATCTCGATACCTCTACAGCAAAGGTTTTAAAAAAATCCTCGTTATAGAGTCAGTGTAGACTACACTGTAATTAATTTGTAATCCGTTTAAAATTACCAATATTCAAATTTTATACAATGTTTTACATAACATTCTCTATTTTTTGTCAGTGGCTTTGATCGTATGTGCAGATAGAGTCCAGGACGGACCGGACGAACGGGTGTACGTTCTACGGACCTTTGTCAAAGTTTGCCACTTCTTTCTGGCCTGGACCTTAATTTGCTATTGAAATAAACAGTTTTAAATAGAGACTTTATAGCGAAAAAAATTCATGTGTCACGGAAGTTCTGATATGTTGAACACGTGAAAATAAATAATAACCTATACAAATAAAAACGATGTGACCATTTGGGATTTAATAATAAATATTTAATGATACTGCAATTCAATATTAAAAAGAGTATTACAAGGTTTCGTTAGATATTTGGACCACCTAGACTTTTATAGCTTTTTAGTCATGCTTCGTTTAGACATACACAAATAAGCAGCTTTTAAAGAAGTCCAAAGTTTCTATAGGACAATAGCTACAGTGACTTATCGGGCCAGCAAAGCATTTTCGTACAAAAGTAAAAGTCGATTCAATGAAGCAAACAGCAAAATGTCGGCAATAAAAATCTATAGTATAGATAGTATTTTTATTCTATACTAACTAATATTATAAAGATGAAGAGATTGTTTGTTTGAACGCGCTAATCTCAGGAGCCATTGGTCCGATCTGAAGGCTATAGGCTGTAACAATACGCTGCGAAAAATAGGTGGCAAGCAGCAGTGAAAAGTGTTGCAAAAACGGGAAAAAGAATCAGAAATTTCTCGCGTACGAAGTCGCGGCCAACCGCTAGTTTTAATTTAAACAAAAATAGATACTATCTCGTAAATACAAGCCGCATAATTTTCGTAAGTATCTTTTAAAATGTAAAACAAGCCGTTTTGTTAATACAATTAAATTAAATATCCTTAGATAAATGGTATAAATGGAAATTAAATAGTAATTTGCGTCAGACACTGAAATGGCAACTAAAATACATACATATTACCTGCTTGGTTAAATTTTTTTCGGATTAGATAGATGATAGAAAAATTGTCTGACAGAAGTGAACCATTTCAATTACACGTACGAAAGATAATTAATAAAATTAATCATACCACTTTGCTACTAGAGGCTGTCTCTCCTAATTTTAAAGTATTCATTGAGGAAAACTCCTGAAAACTAAATAATACATAACTATGATGCAATTTGTAAAAAAAAAACTAACGTTGGTTAGGTGATCCTGCCAAAAACGTCCAATATTGATCAGCTAAACGTTTTGCAAGTTATTATATTTAGAATTTATTCCCTTTATTTGTCGAAAGAATACTACGAGTAAAGACTGTTTTACATTCGGCAATAACAGAAGCATGGATATTAAAGCTGGAGTTTGAGACATAAGACTAGAACTTTTCGTCGCATTCACAAAAAACATCTCCAAATTAAAAACAAAAATAATACACGATGCAACTCCATTGCGGTGTCAACGTACTTAAACTTGTCCTTATTTCACTTAAATAACATTGTAATTGAAATATGTCAGATATTTTGATAATAATTTATACTATTCCGTTGTAGATAAAGATAATGATTGAATCACGGTAACGTCTGCTCGCGACAATGGCAGTGAACCACGTAGCTCCTAAACAATATTTTATTTCGGCGTCCGAAGCTTATCAAATACTATGGGGCACTGAGCCGTGCGTCGGTGAAGAAATGTGTTATGTTATGTATGAGTTAGCGATGACGTATTTTGTAGTAAACGTATTCATTTATTAAATACGCGGCTTGCTTATCGTGCAATTATTGATTCAGTTAAACGATGTTATTAGTGAAATGTCTTAATGCTTAAAAACTTGATAAAATTAAGTGAACTCTCAATTCTGTTAATTAGTTATCACATTTTAACTCGTATTTAATTGTGTTATAAGATGTTTTCAGAAGTAACAAGAATATTAAGTATGTATCACAAGAACATCACAGTCACAGTCATGATTAAAAATTAAGCATACCTGTTTAATAATAGCATAACATCAATAAATATTCTACAAGGCGAACGGTATCTACGGTAAAATAAATCCACCAATAGCTCGAGATATTAAGGCGTTTTAAACAATAAACAACCGTTTATTGTATCCACGGTGTTTTCAGGCAGCAGGATAGTATTGACACAAGTTGGGAATTTAGACTGAATCCACGTCAAAATTAACAAACATGTCGAGAAACGAATGAGACTAGAAAATTAACATCCAGAGTGTTATCTTAGTGTATAAACGCAAAAAAACATGAAATATCGGGACATAACTACAGTCACAATACATATAAACATAATAATATGGTGTAGTTATGATGCTACAGTGTTATCTTTCGTCGATAGATTACGTCATACAATCACGGCGCATGGTTGGCGTCTACTTACGAGTAAAGTTTATGTTATGGATGTCAACACTGGTGTTCTAACTCGAAAAAGGTTTTAAAATTAGAAACGGTAGACATTAATTAAAATTGTCTTAAAAATAATTTACTATTTATCACGTCGTGACATAATGCAATCCCTAAAAGGTAACACGGCAAGCGAGGGGACTGCTTAGCTAGTAGAATAAATATATAACATGTAGTTATGCTAAATGCTCTACCAAATGTTTTCAATTGGCTATATTTGGAGATCCAAAGGCAGATCGCTTCCTAAACAAATAAGAACCACAATAACAGGGACCAGCAGCACACTGTCGTTGTTAGTCGTTTAGGATCAAATTCGATAGTTAACCATTCATTACTCTTTTAAAGCATTCTGGTGTACGTCTAAAAGAACGTTGTTGTGAAGGTAAAGTCAATGCCCTCACAGACACACTTCGTTCTAACAGCTTGCTCATGAAAAAGGCGCAACTATGTCCATTTTCGCCAGCCGAAATAGTTAAGAATGATCAGGGAATATGAAACCGCATGTTGAGCGTCAAAGGGAACTGCTGAAGAGTCCTTTTGGCGCACAATAATGACTATGCGTCGCTATAGGGTCGGTTTTCCGTTGTCGTTTATTCATTGTGACACATCATAGGAAATTTTACAGTAATTGTGTGCGCGATCTTGATGGATGGTTTATGATATAGGTACTTCAAAACTTTCTAGTCGCATTTATCTTGGCCCTTACATTTCTGCGTATCATGGAGTTTACAAAGGCTATACATACCAAAAAGTTTGACATTATTTCGATTACTATATTGGCTGTATACAAAATAAACGTCTTTTTAGCAATTTCCAATTATCTTAAAGTTTCTGGACAGTCTACAGTTACCACAAAGTGAAAACAATTAGACTTTTATGGCGTAAAATTTTTTTATACAGGAATTTTTGAATTTAAGCTATTCTAACACAACGTGTTCACATATTGGAATGGGTGTCTAATATTATATTCTCCGTAAATCACCGCATGGCAAGATCGTTGTTAAGTAACAATAAAATAACACTTAACAGACATTGGTGCTATGACGTCACGCGCATGTCAACAATACAACAGCTGCACATAGATAACTTTGATCACCTAACTAATACGTGTAATTAACATGTGGTAGTGCTAAATGTCCGAAAAATATTAATGACTGTACGCCTTAAAAGCCTAGTTCAATGGCTATAAAATAAATATGCAACATGCAAAATATATAGGAATGTTATGGTCATGTACACCCAAGTAAAATATTGTTAAAAAATTGGTCAAGTGCGAGTCGGACTCGCGCACGAAGGGTTCCGTACCATTATCTATGCAACATAAGGCAACGTTATTAGTATCAAGCAAGAAACGGTAAAAAAATCATGTTTGTTGTATGGGAGCCCCCCTTAAATATTTATTTTATTTTATTTTTAGTATTTGTTGTTATAGCGGCAATAGAAATACATCTGTGAAAATTTCAACTCTCTAGCTATCACCGTTCTTGAGATACAGCCTGGTGACAGACGGACGGACGGACAGCGAAGTCTCAGTAATAGGGTCCCGTTTTTACCCTTTGGGTACGGAACCCTAAAAAGGATGGAACTTTTTAGAAGTCAGCTACTCAGAAATAACATTTTATCAACGTAGTCAAGTTCTTGAGCCATTTACAAAGGTCAAGACAATAATATGTCTACTTCCTCTAACCTTAAGGCATCATAAAGACACGTGCCTACTGCAACAGTCACAGATAGTAGATAGCTATAGAAACTATGCTCAACTGTCTGAGCTAGCTTTGTGACTATTAAAGATATTAAACTATGACACAAAAGGTTACCGTTGGTACGGCTGCAATAGCTCAGTAGGTAGAACTACGGGACCGTATTCCGAGGTTCTGAGTTTTATGCATTGCGGTGATAATTTTTTCCACTATAATAGTAATTTATTACGTAATAGCATAGAATAGTACGGGATCCGTAGTACATTTTTTTCACTTGATTACTATCAAGCTGATTTTCCGTGAGTAGTTTTATTATGACGAGACGCCCAATAATTTTCTATTCCAAAATCTCGATTGTGATAGCAAGGATAAAATATCGTACTACCCGTAAAAAAAGGGCCGTGAGTGAACTTGCATCAAAAATTTCAAAAAAATCACTTACTGCTTTCTTCCAGTAATAGTACGATATTTTATCCTTGTTACCTCTGTTAGCTACTTTTGGAATAGAAAATAATTGGGCGTCTCGTCATAATAAAGCTACTCACGGAAAATCAGCTTGATAGTAATCAAGTGAAAAAAATGTACTACGGATCCCGTACTAGAAAGTCAATTGCAAAATTAATAAATAACTTTATGACAAAAATTTCAAACTATGACCAAGTCTTTGGGAATCATCATTACCCTTTTTTCAGTGTTTGGCAGAGACTATAGAGTACAATCTGCTAAGATACAAACACACTACCTTGGCTCATACATACATGTACATTTAGTTCATAAGTCCTTAGGAATGTCAAACTAATTTTAATCCCCAATGTCCAATGCCAAACCTAAATAAATAAATTAAATATTTATGGACATTTCACACAACGTCCTCTGATCCCAAGCTAAGCTTATACGCTTGTGTTATGGGTACCTGAATACGGATATACTACATAAACTACTTTTCTTTTGTAAATACATAGAAAACATCCAGATGCAGTACAAACATTTGTATGACATTTATGAATACCTCACAAATGATTATCCCAAGCAGGAAACGTACCCGCGACCTCGTGCACGGCAGTCCGTTACGTGAACCACTCCACCACGAAGCCCGTCATGTCAAATACATAGTTAGTACATAGTAAGCAAATTAACACAAGATTATGGTTAACAATCCTCTCCTCACATCTCACTTACGAATGTGAAAGTTTCTAAAAATGTATGAATAAACATGTTGGTCGCTCTTTTACGCAAAAGCTACTAAAGGGATTGTAATGAAGAGCTGTATTATACTAGCTGTTGCACGCGACTTCGTACGCTTGGGATTCAGAAAATTAGTTAGTCGCAGAGTGATGTTATATAGCCTACCTTCGCCGATAAATGTCATTTCCAACACTGAAAGAAATAAATAATAATAATAATAAATAAATATTCATGGACATTACACACAACGTCCTCTGGTCCCATGCTAAGCTTATTATGCTTGTGTTATGGGTACCAGAATACGGATATAAATACATAAACTATTTTTCTTTTGTAAATACATACTTATAATACATAGAAAACACCCAGACGTAGTACAAACATTTGTATGACATTTATGGATATCACACACATGATTGTCCCAAGCGGGAATCGAACCCGCGACCTTGTGAACGGCAGTCCATTACATTAACCACTACGCCCGTCAGCCCGAAGAAAATTTTCAAATTCCCAAGGATATCCAAGGAATCTCCCAAAATTTCAACCGAGCTACACGTTGGTAGACAAACACCACAACCCTTTTAGTTTGTGACACTATCACTAAGGATACTGGCAGAGTCGCGACTTATAAAACTAACTTTCCGCCTTCTTCCGAAATATAATATATTATTGAATTTACAAAAAATAAAAAAAAACCCAATACAATATTATGTAAAGAGTATGATATGCCTTTTACTCTTACATTCTTTTATCCCGTACAAACTCTCTTACACACACAGACATGAACTTTGAGTCACAAAGGTCACTGACCCCTTACATATTCTAAATATTTAAGAAGAATATTTTACAAAAAAATTGTGTTGCTTCTGTAAGACAACATGTGTTACAGGTATTATCTAACAAAACAGGTCTTTCTTTCACTCCTTAATAGTTAAAAAAAGATAACACAGACTCTATTATTGAGATTTTACGTCTATATATATGCCACCAAGTTGTATCTAAAGAACAATGACAGCTATAGACTAAGACAGCAGATCTTAAAATAAGCTTTTAACAATGACACTAAAGACTATAGGTCTGATTTAAATAAAATTTGATACACAGTTTATAGCCTAAAATTAGGCTATTTGATAAAAAAAACTGTAAGCAGTGATTTTAAATTCCAAATATACAAAGTAGCGTGTAACAACTAACTAGAATAACTACAATCACAGATATACCACATGGAGTATCTATGGTTACATCCCGCATTTGGCTTGAAGCCACTTAAATATCTATGTGTGCATGAAATATGTATTTATGTGTGTCTATGATACATGCCATATGTCAAAAGAAACGACATTATTCTATGAAGTACGATTTAGCAAGGCTAAAGTTGCTCGTCCTCAATTTTAAACGTCAACCCATCATTTGATATATTTGTGACTACAAAAAAGTCATATTATGTAGTGTTAAATTTTCTAAACAATAACAGTTACAATATTATATTTTTGCAAATTGTATTTCAATTAGCACTTACAATATTATAACTATGTTGATAGCATTTTTTTTGCATATGTAGTTATTATTTATTTACATATCACTAAACAAATAAAAGTTCATTCAACTCTGTATGAAAATAAAGAAATAAATAAATATTCATGGACATTTCACACAACGTCCTCTGGTCCCAAGCTAAGCTTTATATGCTTGTGTTATGGGTACCAGAATACGGATAGAATACATATACTACTTTTTTTTTGTAAATACATACTTATAATATAATACATATTAAACACCCAGACGCAGTACAAACATTTGTATGACAATTAAAAACATCACACAAATATTTGTCCTGACCGGGAATCGAACCCGAGACCTCGTGAACGGGAGTCCGTTATATGAACCACTAGACCATGAGGCCCGTCATAAGACAATAAGACATTAATCTCTCTCTCTCTCTCTACAGCCCATTCTTAGTATAATATCTATATTAATATTATAAAGCTGAAGAATTTGTTTGAATGCACTAATCTTAAACTACTGGTTCGAATTGAAAATTCATTGTGTTGGATAGTCCATTTATTTATATAGAAGCCTATAGGCTACAAGCATATGACTATAGGCTATAGCATATAGAGAAAGCATGTCATGCACCCGGAAGAGATCAAACTTCTTAGAGCCAAAATAATCCTGGAGTTCTTCATGGCAACGGGCTTGGACCAAGAACTATAGAAATTGGCGATCACAATAGATCAATCTGGTCGCAGTGATACTAGGCGGATAGAGCCTGATTAGCCATAACTCAAAAAAAAAATAGGCTATATAACATCACGCTGCGACAAATAGGAGGGAAACATCAGTGAAAAATAGTGTAACGGGGAAAAATTTCTAAATTCCACGTATACGAAGTGGCGGGCTACAGCTAGTGTGGTATATCTGTATTCTGGTACTTTAGAGCATTAATCCATTAGGATTTGACATTATAAGGCGACCTCCTCTTGAAAAAGGTATGAGAGCAATGTTCATACTAATTGTTTCTATGTATTATAAGTATGTAATTACAAAAAAAAAGAAGTATATGTATTCTATCCGTATTCTGGTACCCATAACACAAGCATATAAGCTTAGCTTGGTACCAGAGGACATGAATATTTATAATATTTATTTAATTGTATACAGGCACTGTCGTTTAGAGCGCAAGGGGCTATATTGAGTTGTGTGTGAAAAAACCAATGAAAACACGTTATTGTGTTTGTGTATGTTACTCAGGCACCCCACCGACCTGAGAGTATATTTGACAAAGAAAACAGAGTATGTAACTCCTGTTAGTGTAATACTCTAAGTATGTTCAACATAACACAAG
Organism: Orgyia antiqua; assembly: GCA_916999025.1. Lineage (NCBI taxonomy): Eukaryota > Metazoa > Arthropoda > Insecta > Lepidoptera > Erebidae > Orgyia > Orgyia antiqua. The sequence continues at coordinate 3,267,606 of OU779867.1, forward strand.
CCAATAAGCTTAGCTTGGGAACAGAGGATGTTGCGTATAATATCCATGAAAGTTTATGTTTATTAAATCTCCAAGAAATTGCTTCATATGTTTATCATTGCGGATAATGTACAAGATCACAGTATAATAATAACCACTTACATTGTATAGACCTAATGAGAAGTGTTAGAACCTAAGTTCAAGGGACAAATAATTAATAGTTTATTTGATAACAGCATTTTGCACTCATATTTATTTTCTCTTTCATGGAATCTGGATTATTTTACAAATACACATATGTTCACATATAAGTAGGGGAAGGTCGAAAAACAACGTAAGGATTGTGTAAAGGAGGATAGGAAAGAAAGATGAGTAAATATACAAACAACATCTGATAAAAGAGCATCGAAGAAAAAGTTATGTTGCGTCGACCCCAAATAAATAATAATATTGTTAACACATACGTACAGTCTCCTCCACTTTGGAGGGATTATGGTCTACAGTGCCGCGCTGACAAGGCGTGTTAGCACAGGGTTTATTTTCGAGTTTTCCGTCTCTCACAGAGGATGTTATTTGTGTGCAATATAATATCCCTTAGCTGACTTTTACAGTACCCTTGGGAGGAGATGGGGTAGTGACACTTGTATTCTTAATCCGTCACCACACGTACAGTATAAAATAAATAAATAAATAAGCCTTTATTCAGACATGTTTCAAATTTCAAAATTACACTATATAAAATCCATGGCTTCGTCTGTCTGCCTTGCGGCAAAGGCCTCCCCTAACTGTTTCCATGCAATTCTGTTGCCTGCTTTTCGTGTCCACACATCACCTGCTACAGTTTTTATTTCATCCACCCATCTTCTGAATGGCCTGCCTCTGTTCCTTTTCTTGTCCTTTGTAAACCAGTGCATAATTAACTTCGACCATTTTTCCTTTCCTCTTATTGTGTGTCCTGCCCATTTCCATTTTAGTTTTTTTATAGTTACCTTTATATCTTTTAGTTTTGTCCTTTCTTTTATGTACTTATTTCTTACTCTATCTGATAGTTTTATTCCCATCATACTCCTTCCCATAGCGTTTTCACAAGTTTCTAGTTTTCTTAGATGGCTTTTAGTGGTTGCCCAAGTCTGGCAACCATATGTTAGGATAGGTAATATGCAGGTGTCATAAAGTTTCCGTTTGGTTTGTACAGTACACACGCGTACACTGACGTACAGTATATAACTCAATAAATGGTCCTTTGAGCCGGATGGTAATACAGAAACGGAAAATTTATTAAGGTATTATTCTTGGCTTTTAGCATAATGATATGTGTTGTTCTGATCTATAAGCTATACATTTCTCTCTCTCTACAGCCCACTGTCACACTGCTGGGCAAGGGCCTCTTTCATTTCGGAAGGGATCACGGTGTAATTACTGTGCTACACTGACTGGGCGTGTTGTAACTGGGTTTATTTGCGAGTTTTCATCTCTCACAGAGGATGTGTACAATATCCCTTAGCTGGCTATAGAGCACCGATCTAAATGATTTATTCAAATCTACACAGAAGCTTTTTTTGTGAAAGAGCATTAAACATCCTTACAAACTTTCGCGTTTATAATATTAGTTATATAGGAAGTACGACTATCTGCAGGATTTTGTGTTATAAGTATAATGCACAGGCATAACAAAGGCTATAACTTGTTAATTAACTTCACAGTTAATTTATGTAGACAACACACCTATTAGAAACAGATCTTTATAGCCCTAGTGCTGCTATATATAGGCCGTTTCTATGAATGTCGGTGAAAAAATGGGGGTGCCAAAAATCAAGTGTTCAGTAAATAAGTTTGGGAGCCTCTGATAATGTGTACATAGAACATAATCTACAAAAGTATTACTAGTCAGATCTCTTAAAATTTTTATACTTAAAAGAAACTACAGTCTTTGTGAGTTCTATAGGTTACATATTACATACGTGTATATGTATTATAATACCAAATTCCACACATATAAGTATCTGGCAAAAAATTTCATTTGTTTAATGTTTTAACTATGCCATTTGTCATATAGGATTCCGTTTGATGATATATCATAATCATTTATTTAATCCTATACATTTTACGGCTTTAAGCATTGTGCTAGAACAGGAAGTCGGAACTAACTTTATCGTCAAGTCAACGAGTATTTACAAAGTAAATTTTAATTTGCTTTACACATCTTAATTGAATGCATGTACACCTCATAATGACTTGCACAATATTAATGCTAACATGTAGTAGAAAGCAAAGTTCACAATTAATAAGGTCTTATTAAGTTTTGTACTTGAATAGACTCTATAATTTTTATAAAATAAACCATAAAACATATAATATCTAAGCTATATCCTTATTATTACTATAAATGTAAAATTTGTTCTGTCTGTGGTTCTTTGTTACTAAAACTAACTGAACTAATTTAAATGAAATTTGGTACTTAGATAGTTAACTAATAAATAAATAGAGATAAATATTCCCAAATAATAGTATTAAAACCAATCATAAACCAGCATTGCAGTACATATTAATAAAATTATGGTTGCCAGGATTCCTCCTAATTCCTTCTAATAACACTGTCCAGTATTAACTTGATTAGTCAAGTGAACACTGGACAGTGTTATTACTACTGCTCACAGCATTATTATATTATTTAAAATATTCAAGAAAAAATAAAAATCCTTAAATCTATGTTTGAATACTTGCACAGATTAATACATAGGTGAAAATGTTCCATACATTTCAATAATTGTAGAGGACTTAGTGACATTTAAAAGGGGAGAGAATGTAAAAGGTTGTCAACTTTTAGGCATAACTTAAAAATTTTTCTTTTTATTTTTCTAGTCAAAAATGTTGGCACCTCATTCCATGCCACCTGATGGTAAGCAACAATGGAATCTTTGATGGTATAGCGTACCAACTATGTAGGAAGCCTTTTGTTATTTTTTCTTCAAATGCAATGGCTAAGTGATTAGTAACAAATATTTATAGATTATTATTAATTTTCAGTATAAAGGGAATATTACTGACCAGCTGCTTCAAGTAGCGCTTCAAGCCGAGCCTGCATCTCCGGGTCAACGGCCCGATCTGAATCTTCATGTGTCAGGAGGAACTTGGATGGCTCTGCCCCATTACCTTCTTCATCCATCTCCGCCTGTCATACAAACAACACATCATTAATTACTGTTATTTTGATATTCTTATAATTTCAGTTACCATCCTAAAAAGTAGAATTATATTGAAATTAAATTAACACAATGGCACATATGAAACACACTGAGTATAAATTAACAATGTATTCTTATATTAAAAATTAATTGTCTTAATTGATATGAAAAATAATTATTAAACTAAAAACATCTGTATAGTATTTCAAATCTTATAAAAATCATTTAATTTTAAAAAGATTGGCATTAAAATGTGATTAACATGCATAAAATGAAGCACAGATAGTCTAGCATTGTTTTGATTTCACAATAATGAATTTAATTGAAATCTAGATAAGTTAAAAAACATCAACAGTACTCAAAACAACATATCAACGTACTCAATAAATACTATGTTCCTACTATAAATTGTAGTGTTTTGGCATATTAATTTATATGTTAACAGTAAAAGGAATGTTAAGGTGTGTTAAAGATCCACAACAATGAATAAAGGTTAGTTCATAATTATTAGAGAGCATTCCACTTTATTTTTATAAGCACTGGTCAATACAAATAACAAAATGCATAACATTTTAAATTTAAGTGATGCAGTAATGTAGCATTTTAATTAGATTAAGCTAACATGTTAGAATCACGAGGACCATTAAACATAAATCAATTAAATAAGGTAAATGTCCATAGCACACACATTATGCAGGTTAAAAAGAGTCACTCAAACTGCAACAGCAATTGTTGTTGGTGAAAAGCTGTGGGCACTCTATTACTATTGTCTTGGGACTTACCAACAGGTCTGGCCTGCTAAGGCACAAACAAGCCAGCAAGATCTATAACACCAACGAGACACATATGAGATATACTGACAATGTGGTGCATAAGGACGAATTTACAGCTAAACATTACTGTTCTATGGTCCTTGCAATTCACCAAAATCGTAATTTTTGCGCGAATATTACTAGACGATGAGCATGGCTTGACCTTTATATTCGACACAACTATTTCACTGTTTAAAAACGCTTTGTGCCGAAACCTATAGATAATTATATAATTCGTGTGTTTGTTGGAAAATAACGTCATGAAAATACATTATTCAGAGATTTACATCGACTGAAATGCATGTGATCAGAGAAACATGGCCACCGTACATCAAACCATATCCAAAACACAAATAGACAATGAAAACTATCTGAGGGGGGATTCGCCCTTTCTTATCATAGAATTACAAAGAATCCAATTTATATCTTCTACGAGCCGCTGGCATAAATAATTTCATGCATTACTCAGTAGTACGTATGTACTTGTGACTTTCTGACGTTTTACGGAATATTTGGCAAGCGATGTACTCTATTCAGAATATAAAGAGATTAGTTCATTTCAGCGTGCTACGCACGATTATAGGCAAAAATTGTTGATAAAAAAGTAGTTTCGGTATTAGCAGAAACTACGGTTAGAGCAGACAGTCATGTACAAGATGTCCCTTGCAGTATTTAGAGCGGTACAGATAATCACAATCCCTCACTTGCTACCGCCTCTACCGAAAACAAAACACGTTTTACCTCGGAGACAGAATCATCCTCGCTTTCCGAAGAGTCCGTCATGTATTTGGCAGGCGCTCCTGAATACGTTTCAGTTTCAGATTTGGCCGGACTCGAAGCCGAACTTTGAGGAGTGGACGATTTTACCACATCGAGTTGCACATTCACCTTATCGATATTTCGGTTTTCAGACTGTCCAACATTCTGCATTTTTGTCCTAATCCAATATAACTTAATTAGTCTTTTAGTATCAACACTTTTTATATGAAATTAACACGGTCTTATATTAGCAAACAAAATTTATTTCGTCATTTAGCCAGGTTGATACCCGCCATGTCTACTACTATGGCGAGGTTCCCGGATGCTTCAAGTAGGCTAACCAATTATCTCCCTCTAGTGAAAAAATCTCGAACTACTTGAGACGCCATCTAGCACCAAAAATTCGAAGTTATTATAACTCTAATATATTGTCTTTGGATTACGTTTAGATAACTAAAATTAAAAATCTTTTAATTCGTTGGTAGTTACCTGTTAATACCTGCTATGCGAGGTTTAAAATACGACCATAATTATTAAATGTAAACCCAAAACACTTTATTTCCGTATTACGTTTATATCATAGAATTAGTAAGTACTATCAAAGATAAACGTGGACAATAAGGTTCCACAGAAGAATACAATATTGCACGCTAGTTTACTTGCTTTTTAAAGCTAGAAGGTTAGAACCAGATTCTTAATACTCTAATGTTAACAACATTTAAATCCTTTTGAAGCTTACATATTTTCATGGCTGATATACAGTATTACCAAGGTAAATAAATAAAAAATGTGTGGTCTCATCGAATCAGTCATATATTTGTGACTTTTAATACTGTTATAAACTGCATAAAACTACATAAAAATTCAATTTATATTCACATCCAATTCTATATTCTCTATGGACATGATGTGAAATCGTTTATCATATTGGTCAAACACACGGTCGGTCTGCTGTGAATGGTCTGGTTTGAAGCTGACTAATAATATATTTCTGTGGTTTGAAGCATGCACATCACCTTTCTGCTTAGAGTATAAAACCAATAGGAACAGCTTCACAGAATATTCTCTAAGACAAACATTATTGCAGCATCACGTCGGTGGGGTTCTGATGTAATGCACACAAACTCTATAACATTATTTAATTTGTCGCTACGCACGCTCCACCAAGAGAAGCACAGAATAGATAGAAGATACTACGTATCAGAAGGGAAACTTAGAAGAACGGGTAAATTATAGAGGAGGGGTATTTTGCATTCTGACAACTGTCATTTGACTGTCATTTGATTGTCATTTGACTGCTCAACTGTCAACCTTCTGTCAACTGAGTACAGCCGTAATAATTAAGCCATGTTAGATATTAACCACATGCTTAGACCACATGTTATAGCTATGTAGCCACATATTTTACACAATAGATAATTATTTAGATGCAAAAATAAAATTACAACTATGTGGTTACCGAATTATTTTATTGTAAATGACAAAACAGAATGAACATATCTACGAAAATACACTTATAAATATAAATATTATATAGGTACACTTATTATCAAGGTCAGAGCAAGCCAATATACTTTTAAAAACTAAACAATATGACGTATTGCCCCAGAACTACTTACTCCAAAGATTTATTTTATTATCATTAACATAGTCGAGTTACATGCATTACAAGATTGTGCTTATGCCTCGTGTTAACAAATGGCGGACGATTATTTAAAATAACAATTTAATTTTTTATAACGTACAATAAATTTTCGTCTCTGACAGAGGATGTTATATGTGTACAATATTCCTTAGCTAACTTTTACAGCACCCTAGGAACAAAAAGGGGTGGCGACACTTGCATTCTTCACTATACGGACAACAGAAACAGAAACAGAATTTACAACAGTAAATTGTTAACTTTAAAATTACTTATATGACTTAATAAATTAAATTAAAGCAGAAAACCCGGGTACTAACTGACACCCTGAATAGCCGATGGGCCTTGAGATTCATAACTAGTAGCAAATGCGTCAGTCTCAATTTCCTCTTTTAAGAATATAGTAGAATATGAGAATTGCCAGCGTCGTAACAAATCGTAGTTCAAAGTGTTTGTTACACACATATGACGATCTTACTTGATCTTCCGAAAGGCCCTTCAAAAGAGCAGAGTCAATTCTCTAAATACACTTCTTGGTGACTGTTTCTCGAATCGGAAATTGGTGCAGAGCCACATTCTTTCGCTTGCTTTTGCATTTAGGAATACAGCATGTCGTCTTCATGATAAAACATATACGGAATATTGCAGTTTTGATGAGAGAAGATATGCTCGCAGAATATACTCCTGATACATTCAACTTATAACTAAAATTATAATTAAAACAAATAAGATGTAAAAAATTGCTAATTAAAATAAGGGCAAATTATACAATGGTGACAACCATGTGACGACACAGGTGACAAGTTGACAAACGGCGACAGTCACAGAAAGAATAAAGAAACAAAAGTTCTCTAAAAAGCTCTTATTCTTCCACTACATCACATAGGGCTCCTTAAAAAAACGCCGAACTTCGAGACCCTGCGCCGTTTGCACTCCTTCAATCCCAAGACCCCAAATAAATCATCACAATGTATGAAACAAAGACAAAAATCGTCACCCCTTTTATAATTAGATTTTTTGGAGAATTTAATTTGATGAATGAATTTAGTTTAGTTTGAGAGGTTAGTTCTTTGGAGGAGCCCTATGAACCAGGGCCCTGAGTCGGGTATTTCAACGGTGTCACAACTGTACCATTATTGTACCATTATGGTGCAATAGTAAAGTTTTTGGTAGTCTACTATTAATGTGTCGTCATAACGACTTCATCATTGTCTTACAATTGTCAAAGTGACATAAATTGCTAGTCTCGTACACAACTGCTTCACAATTGCAATTCAATGACTGAAATGTTTCGGTAGTCTGCTATTTTGAATTTGACAGTAATATTTTTAAATTGTCCTGTGTCGACAGATTGCCATAAATAAAAAATAGATAGATAGAAATATTAGAAATTGTTCTTTGTAATTTATTGCAATTTACTAATCTCCTAAACTTCACATTGCTTTTTATACTAATAAATAGTATGTACAAATATATCTAAACGAAGTCTAGCATGATTAAATGTTTAAATTTATTAGTAGTTTTTCGAAAATCACTTCAACTAACGCATTTTTTAAAAACGGCAACATATACATACCATTCTAACACAATCCATAGATAAAAGAGACCGAAAATTCAATGCATAGATAAAAGAGATCGACAATTCTATTACCATTGAAAGACCGTTATGACGGCATATAGCAGACTACGGATATTTGACTTCAATTGCAACGGTATCGTGCCGGTATGACAATTGTTCCAAAATAGTGGACTTGAGCACCAGAGGTGGTTCCAAGGCTACTATCAATCCTCGTCTCCCGGTTTGTGGCCGCCGCATATGTACTTACAAATTTGAATCATGGATCAAATCTGTGCTCTTAAAACCTATCACAGAAAGTTTAGAACATATTAGTCTGTGCTGAATAATGGCAACACTAAAATTAATGTCATGGACAGACATGACGCCTTTCAAAACCTAAGTTTCCTCAAATTTCCTCTGACGTCCGCTGTCACAAAATAGTTGTCTATGGTTTCTTCTAAGATTCCGGGCAGTGAAGAGAAGACAATGGGAATGACAATTGCTTTTGTACCTTTTTCACCGGGGGTTGCTCTATGTATAATGTCAGCTCCTGTTGGATTTAATCACGAAGTATAGATAGAAGGAGTCCGAACGGTATAGGCTTTTCCATAATATTTCGTGTACACATTAATAAACCCAGATCATAGTTCTATTTTCTGCCACTGGCTGCGCAAGTGTTCAGGGCGTACCGATGCTATTATTATTATTACATGTAAACACGCGCTGGCTCGTGAAAGTTGAATTTAATTTAATTATTATTATTAAATTAAATATTAATTTAATTAAATATTTTTTTCCACAGGTGTCAATAGCAATAAAATTTCCCGCGTAAGAATTCAAACGAGTACTCCTTGAAAAATGGCGCGCTCTACCGGCAAAAAATCTGTCCCTTAAATTGAGACCATTCGTTCAACATTACGTTCGGACTCCTTCTATCTATACTTCGTGGATTTAATGTTCTAAGCATTTCTGAATACAGATTAGACCTTTATTGTCTATGCCTTTCTGCTATGTTACTCATAGACTTATTATTTATTTATAACCTCCTTGGTGTTACTATGATGCTTTGTCTATGTTTTGTGTGTAATAATTAGTCTGTGGTGTAATTGCATATTTACTTTACTCTGTGAGGAAAGTCAGGATATGGTACCATATGGTACCTGATTACGATCTTTTTTCAGATGCGCCATCTCAATTTTTAAATCCGCAATATTTTTTGCATTGGTTCACAAAATTTCAACTAGATGGCAATAAAATACATAAACAATTGATTTATTGCAAATTTTTTTATTAAGGGTATTTAGATCTAGTTGGTCAAACGTCATTGTGACAAAATCACGCCTTTTGCCCTTAGGGTTGGATATAGACTATAGAGGACTGCTTGGTAAGTGTTGGTGGTTTGTAGTTGCTGTTTTCTTTCTGAAAAAATTTCGTGCTTTTTTGTTAATTTTGATCAAAATATTCGTTGCCTTTATATATTTGTGTTTGTCTTTTGTGTTGTGTTTGTTTAATAAGTGTTTATAGTCTGGTGGTAAGTTTTATTACATTCTATAACCTTAGCTGGTGATGTGAATTGACCATGGAGGTTGACGATGGACCTCCTGGCCGCCCCCCGGACCCTAATAAGGCCCGTAATGTTGAAAAGCTTCCTTCGTTGAATGATCAATCGTATACTCCAATTTTAATAGCTTCACTATCGAGTTTCGAATCCGTTGAGGCTAGTCAACGCCGTAAACGCATATTGCCTACTGAAAACGGTGACAATGACGATTCATCTCCGACTTCCAAATAACTTTTACAACTCCCTCCCCCCGATATAGCCACCCTAGATATTCAGCCCGTGATATAGCTCCATACATAGCTCATGTATCTAGAACAGAAACAGAACCATCATCCGGCTCTTCCCTCCACCCAATGAAATTTGGTTTATTCTTAATGATAATGAATATTAAAACGGTTATGCAAGATGGAATTAAAAAGGTAGGCAGAAATAGGATTTCTGTAGAATTTAAAACTCCAGAGGACGCAAATGCTTTTTTGGGTAATAAAGTGGCCGTGATTCCAACTTATAACATAACCAGGATGGGTGTTGTGAGAGGGTACCTACAGAATGGACTGATGTAGAAATTGTCGAAAACGTGAAGACACCGACAAATTGTGGTCCCATTCTGAGAATCCGTCGTATTAACCGTAAGGTTGATGGCATCTCGGAGTGGAAGCCTACCTCTTCCGTTGTTCTCACGTTTGACGGCCAGACCCTCCCGAAACGTGTTTTCTGTTGATACAATTCACTCCCTGTTAATGTATATTACTATCCCACGGTTCAGTGCTTCCAGTGCTGTAAATATGGACACACAAAGACATAGTGTCGGTCCAAGCCCCGATGCTTCCAGTGTGGAGGCGAACATCTCGGAGATAGCTGCTCAGTAGGAGACACCATTTGTTTTTATTGCCATGCCTCCCATAGGGCCACAGATAAACATTGTCCGGAATACATTAGACAGAAAAATATTAAGGTTACTATGGCTGAACAAGATATTTCCTTTGTTGAAGCGTTGAAACTTTTCCCTGCTGTTTCTAGGAGCTATGCAGATATATCTGCATCTATTCATCACACCCCCCACTCTCATTCTTCTAACTCCCCACCCTCTAGACCAAATTTACACTCCTCTTCTTCATCCTACAGGAAAACGGTTGTTTCTAAACCAAAATCCCATTCACCACTCCCTTCAGGTTTTGACCAAATCGCGCTTAGAAAATTAACCAATAACTAAAAAAAATTTATGTATCTTGAATAGTGGAATACATACCAGACTACCTAGACCTGGACAAAGTAAAAGTTGCTTAGATCTTACACTTTGCTCTTCATTGCTAACCTCTCTACTAGAATGGCAACGACTTGATTGGACTTACGGTAGCGACCATTATCCCATTTGTACCACCCTAATTAATAGTTCACCTCCCTGTTTTAACAAAACTCCCCTATTAAAATACCGTCTTTCTTACGCCGCATGAGATGCCTACGAACAAGAATTATAAAATAAGATTCCCCCTATTCCCCAAATTTCCCCTAACAATCTAGATTCCTGTCTTTCCCTCTTATCAAAGGCAATGTCAGAAGCTGCTGACGCGAGCTTTCCTCTGAAAAATTCAGCCATTCATAAAAGATCTTCCCCCCCTTGGTGGGACAGAGAATGTTCTGAAATGATTAGAATGCGTAAAGAAGCAGAAAGGACTTACGTTACTGACATAACTTTTGATAATCTTTTGAACTAGTTATCGCAGAATTGTAGCTAAATCTAGACGCCTGTTTAAAAAGAAAAAAAGGGATGGATAGAAAAAATTCTGTTCCTCTCTTTCTCCTTCGTCAACTTAAAGAGTTATAGACGTGGATACTGAAACGTGAAAACTGCCCCAATATAACTAAAGATACTGCCATGCAATTCGCGAACAAATTGGCTCCTCCCTTTGTTCCCCTTGAGGATGAATGCCCATTATATCCCATTCCTATTATCTACACAGAGCACTCTCTTGACCAACCATTTTCCCAAAATGAATTAGATACGGTTCTTAAACATGTTAAGGATTCAGCCCCTGGGTTAGAGGGATTCCCTAACTCATTTTTCAAAATGTCTGGCCAAAAATGTCGTCATCTATTACTAAATTTAATAAATACTTGTTTCGATCTTGGATATATACCTGATGATTGTAAATCTCAGCTCATGATTCCCATTTTAAAACCAGGCAAATCGCCTGACCAACCCGATCACTACCGCCCTATTGCCTTGTTCCCCGTCATAACTAAGATCTTGGAACACCTTATAAAGAATAGATTAGAATGGTACATGGAAAATAATTCACTCATAGATGAATCTCAATTTGGTTTCCGCAAAAGTTTTAGCACCTCTGATTGCTTAGTCTTGTTTATAACAGATGCGCGCATTGCCCTTAGTAAAAACCAGTCAATAGTCGCTTCCTTTGTTGACATATCCGCAGCGTATGACAATGTTCTCCTTTCCACGCTCAGGAGTAAGTTACGCCAGCTGAGCGTACCGGTTAAGATACGCAACTGCATACGCAACCTCCTTGCTGGCCGCAATGTTTATATCCAAGTCCCGGGTGAAAAAGACCCAATTACTCGTAAGGTCTGGAAAGGGCTCCCACAAGGGTCAGTCCTTAGTCCCTTATATAATATATACACTGCTGACCTTTCAAAATCCTTAAATATAGACTGTCACTTAATACAATATGCGGATGATTTTTGCTTGTACACTATCAATTCTTTTATTGTAGATGCTTCAGAATCCCTCCAAGTTTCCCTTTCTTCTCTAAATCGCTGGCTTTCTTCCCACGGTCTCCATCTATCTACAACCAAAAGCTCACTAGTAATTTTCTCACGTAAACGAAAAATCCTGGATTGGATTCGCACTGGGCACTGTTGTTCCCCAGTGTTTCTACATAAAAGTAGGATTAGAGATAATTCCCTCTGTGAATGCGGGCTAGATGATGGATCGGTAGAAACCATAATATATAGTAGACCATGTTTTTTTAAACTGCCAACTGAATACTGCTTTCTCCTTGGATTGTGTTATTAACAAGTTAAAAATTCCCCGCCCTATTAACATTAGATACCTCCTCTCCTTCTTCCCAGATCCACGCATTATAAGAGCTTTTATTAAATTTATTGACTCTAACAAAATTAAACTATAAATGTAATATGTATATACATATTACATTTATATATTTATATATTTGTGTGTATCTATATAAATCTTATTTATGTATATGTAATTGTATCAACTAACCATTATTCTTTGTTTTGTTACAGGCCCCAATAACTATTTTTCTCACAATCAACGCGTTTTTATTTCAAAGATTTAATATAATTTTATTTAAGTATTTTTCAATAAACCCATGAGTCGTCACTACATGTTGCTGGCAGTAATTGTCGATTAAGCTCTATCGACAGATTGCCATAAAATAAAATAAGAAGAAGAAGACTATAGAGCGCCATCTGTTGCCATCTAAACATACTTCCTAGACTTTTCTGGCAATAAAAAAGACGGCTTGTTTGAGTTAGAGATTTTTTTATAATCTGCGTCGTATGTTATTTATGTGTTGTGTTGAAAACATCAATAGTCGCACGAGTGTTAGAGAATGTTATAACATACTCATTTCTTAGTTTAAATGCTGAATTAAATACAAAATCTAAACTTTATTTTGTTTCTATGTATATCTACAAAGATTGAACCATGATTGTAACATTTAATTAAATTGATTTTATTACTGAAAAAAAGTTAAAATACATCATACAACATAATTACTTGCCATTATTATCATCTACAATATATGTACCTAACTAAGGGATAAAAAAATGTTTATATGCAATAGTTTCATTAAGTACATAACATATGTTTTTTTAGGGTTCCGTACCCAAAGGGTAAAAACGGGACCCTATTACTGAGACTTCGCTGTCCGTCCGTCCGTCCGTCCGTCCGTCTGTCACCAGGCTGTATCTCAAGAACGGTGATAGCTAGACAGTTGAAATTTTCACAGATGATGTATTTCTATTGCCGCTATAACAACAAATACTAAAAATAAAATAAAATAAATATTTAAGGGGGGCTCCCATACAACAAACGTGATTTTTAGGGTTCCGTACCCAGTATCTCAAGAACGGTGATAGCTAGACAGTTGAAATTTTCACAGATAATGTATTTCTATTGCCGCTATAACAACAAATACTAAAAATAAAATAAAATAAATATTTAAGGGGGGCTCCCATACAACAAACATGATTTTTAGGGTTCCGTACCGAGTATCTCAAGAACGGTGATAGCTAGACAGTTGAAATTTTCACAGATGATGTATTTCTATTGCCGCTATAACAACAAATACTAAAAATAAAATAAAATAAATATTTAAGGGGGGCTCCCATACAACAAACATGATTTTTTTACCGTTTCTTGCTCGATACTAATAACGTTGCCTTATGTTGCATAGATAATGGTACGGAACCCTTCGTGCGCGAGTCCGACTCGCACTTGACCAATTATTTTTAAATTTCACTCTGTGGAACAACAAAAAGAGAGGATACTATCACATTGGCCATTAATATGCGGAAGATGCCTCCTTTATTTGAGAACATTATGGCTGTGGCTGTTGTGGCAGAGAGCCAAATGTCGAGCGATGGTTTAAAAAAAAATTATATTAAAAATCGCGTAAATGTACCTATTTATTTCTTTTTGTATTTAAATCACTATTGGTATAAATAAATATATTACGAAAATAGAAATTGTGTTGTTGTGTGTGATGTTAATTAAAATAATTTTTTAAATTAAATCTTGGGAAAACAAATTAAAGAATCCTACAATGAGATCGAAATAATTCTGATTTCTACAAAATTTTACTTAGATTCCATTTATTTTATAACTATTTTCATATTTTTGTGTGGTTTTGATAGGACTAATGATGTGCATTTAGGAAATGAGTGAGCGTGATGGCTCGAGACGGTGATTTGCCTACTATTTTTAATCCCAAAAGAGTACGAGCTCCATCTGTGATAATAACGAGTGAGGAAGTAGTAGAGAGCGAGCGAAACGTTAGTGATGGAGACAGAGATCGTCCGAATGGCCCTCCAACTCCATTGAGTCCTAGGGCTCCGTTAACACCGCAGGCTTCAGTGTGTTCTGCACCTGCTTTAACTACACAGCCATCATTGCAGCAAGCTTACAGTGAATCAGCCACTAGCAGCCAAGATGAGGAACGCCAGATGCAAGATAAGAGATGCCCACGATCTTGTTGCTCAAAATTTGCTAAAAAGGTTAATTTATTCATATTTTTGAAATTAAAATGTTAGTTAATTATAAAATATTTTCACAAATTTGCACTTTGCTTCTCACTATCATTTCTAAGATTATGTGTAATGTATAATATACAGGCTATATAGATTGATAGAGCATAGACATTACACAAATAAATATTTAATAGATAAATAAAGTTACTGTCTCACATTAGCATTTAGCATAATGATATTAAGCCTAAATCTATAAGCTGTGCAGCTTTGCGTACACAAACAGTACAGCATAATTTTATTAGTTGCTATGCACACCCAGCCCAAAACCATGGACACTAAGGGTGTCCATATATACAATTATAAGCATTGCTATGTTTTATTTAATTTGTCATAGTGTTTAAATGTAATTTTATTTTTGTTTTAGATTTATTATGGTATATGTGTGACTTTAACTTTAACAGTGAGTTGGGTGACATCCACACATTGTATAAAACATATGTATTTAGAGGAGTATCCACCTAACATACATGGCTTAGTCATTGGTGCGGAGCCACCATCCATCTTCAAGAATTACACATCAAGGATGCATTCACATGTGAGCCAACTTTAATTATAAACAAATTATAATATACTAGTTGTTACTGGGAACTTTCTTGGACTCCGCTTTGATTTTAGTAAAAAAAACCCTAAATTATACAAACAAGCAATCCTCTGAAACCATTTTATCTCTCTCTCTCTCTGTCTCTTCCTACAGCCCGTTAAGGTCCCACTGCTGGAAGGCTCGCAAGCAGGAAGGAAGCAGGCCTCCTCCACTTTCGGAGGAATTATCGTTTGCTATGCCACAACGACCAGGTGTGTTGGCATAGGGCTTAGTTTCGAATTTTCCATCTCTCACAGTAGACACTTACTCTTATCTCTTGGAAAGAAATGGGGTGGTACACCTGTATTCTTAATCTGTTACCACACAGACCATCTCTCCAGATCTATCTAGACCATCATATCTATTCGCATCAAAATATTTTGCATAGTTTTTAAAGTATAAGCTCACATAGGGACATACATACAAAAATTATTACTTTCCTGCTAAATATCAAATCTGTATTTATAAAACGTATATCTCAAGGTAGTATTTGATTCCTTGTGATTCATGATTGGGGCTGGATTTTTATTTTTAAGTTTTCAGAATAAGATAAAAATATAACCACTTTTTACTATAATATTATTCATCTCGTATATAAGATTGTAGAGGACACTTTACAGCTCAGTCCCACCCGTGACAATGGTGACTCCAAAGTCTCCGAAACGTCGGGCTATAGTTTAAAACAAATACACGTGCCAAATCCGTAAAAAGTGGTTTTATTTCAACGAATGACTCGCGCAAGTTTTAGAGAATATTAAGATAAAAATATGTTCATGTGTCATCCTTAGAATCAATGATATTTTCGATGAAAAATATTCGAGCGTCGCGCGACTATTATCGCTACATTTCTGTGTTTTGACCCTAGGGTACATACGCCTCTGTACAGAACGCGGTCATTCCTCAGCAGTGCTGGGTAGTTTAGGGCGTATCCTTTTGCTTTCTCTCTCTCTCTCCAGCCCATAAACCTCCTACTGTTGGGCACGGGCCTCCTCCACCTTCGGAGGGATTGTGGTCTACTGTGCCGCGCCGACCTGGCGTGTTGGCACAGGGTTTATTTTTGAGCTCTGTCTCTCACAGAGGATATTATCTGTGTACAATATCCCCTAACTGTCTTTTACAGAACCCTGGGAAAGAAAAGGGGTGGTGCCACTTGTATTCTTAATCCGGCACCACAAGGACAACGGATCCTTTTGCTTTACGAGTCTGATATGTTAACCATAGTCATTGTATGCGTACGCGTACCTACGCAATGGGCATTATTCTATACAGCTGTTGCCCGCAATTTCGTACGCGTGGGATTTATAAAATGTTTCCCGTTTCTGCAACATTTTTTAGCTTCGCTTGTATTGGTCGCAGCGTGATGTAATATGGCCTTTCTCGCTAAATGTATTATTCAACACTAATAGAATTTTTCAATTTGGACCTAAGATTAGCGCGTTCAAACAAACAATCTCTTCAGTTTTATCATATTAGTATAAATAAATAGTATAGATTATGTTGTTATTTCACAGCAATTGTACAACGCACCATTCTTCACGGCGTGGTTCTGTACAAATTGGTTGATATTGTTCTATCCATTATATTTGATTGTGATGCTCATACACAACAAATGTAAATCAGCCAATGCGATCGTGTTCGACGCTTTTAGTGATTTTAAAGAGAAAGGATTTACTTTTGGTGAGTAATATTTCTTTATAACCCTTTTTTATCAGTTTGTTACGTATCTATCAATGTATTAAACTATGTAATCTTTGAAAGTAGTTACACCCAATTGCAATAGCCGAATAGATCTGAAATTTTACATTAATTAGAAAACCTTTAAAAAAATATTTAGGGATTTTTAAGCGTGTTTTTAGTCTTCTGTACTGTCTTGTCAAGTTATAATCATTTTTATTTTTTAGTAATACATCGCCATTAACATGAATTAAAAAGCATGCGGGTAATATTTTAAGATTTCCTCCAATAGATAATAGGTTGATGATCATGGAACCACTTAGGAAGTTATCCCATTTTCGAACCGAAATTAGAATATTTTCGATGTCTTGGCGTTTTTCAGATATTGGGGAAAATACAAAGAAACATAAAAGTTATCATAATAAACGAATTTCCTTTTTTGGAGAATCTACGACCGTTTTCGTAAAAAAAATATTGCGTAATTTATGGACGAGTTTTATAGTGTCGTGTCAAGAAGCAGAGTTATAAATAAGCAAAGAAACACTTAAGTCAAGTCATATATAGGTTTCATGTTAAGTGTATTGATCCATAAACTTCTTTGTTATTTGTAGATTCTATTGATTGTTTGACCCCATTTATTTCCTACTTCAAAACTACGGTTTCGATTCAGACGATTCCCATTCTTCCCGTATCGTTCACATTTCGTAAATATAGTGGGTCGGGTATAATAGTTCGGCCAAAGTTCCTGTATTTATGGATTTAAAATTGGTCAAAATATCCCTATTGATGTTGATTTCAGACATGCAGGAGGTAGGGGTTTTCCATTCTTAAAATATATTTGACTAGACGCGTGTATTTGTCTTTAAATTTTAGCCCGACGTTTCGGAGACTTTGCAGTCACCATTGTCACGGGTGAGACTGACCCGTGGCCATGGTGACTGCAGTCTCCGAAACGTCGGGCTAAAA
The DNA here is from genome assembly GCA_916999025.1 of Orgyia antiqua. Taxonomy (NCBI): domain Eukaryota; kingdom Metazoa; phylum Arthropoda; class Insecta; order Lepidoptera; family Erebidae; genus Orgyia; species Orgyia antiqua. The sequence continues at coordinate 3,285,617 of OU779867.1, forward strand.
TTTAAAAACTAATACACGCGTCCAAATCCGTAAAACGTGGTTTTATTTAAACAAATGAGTCGCGCAAGTGTTAGAAAATATTATATTTGACTAGCTTCTGCCCGCAACTTCGGTCGCGTGGAATTTAGAAACCAAACCATAACAAATTGTACATAAAAGCCATACTCTTGCACCGCTCTATCTATTAAAACATCCTTTGCTTAGTTTTCAAGATATAAAGCTCACATAAAGACATACATACAAAAATAACGACTTTGTTTTATAATAAGTATAGATAATCTATTCTGAATTAGTTACCATCGAGTTAAGTGTCAAAGACCTTCTATAACTCCATCAATCATGTTTCGTTATAAATATATCGCACGAGTAATCATGAACAAACATATACGAGGTCCTTGGCATTTCGAAATTAATATCTCGTGTAAGCGAAATATATTAGGAAAGAGACGCAGTCCTTAAAGGTATTTTTAATTCTGAAATTATATTCAAATAGGGAGAAAAGTCAAATAAACACATGAAAGTTCGACAAGTTTCTTATATCTATATTAATATAAATTCTTTCAGTGTTGGATAGTATATTTATTGAGGAAGGCTATAGGTTATGCATATAACATCATGCTGCGACTGATAAGAGCGAAGCATCAGTAAAAAATGTTGCAAAAACGGGGAATATTATCCATATTTTCTGTTGCGTGTGTGCTGCGTTATCGGTTGTTATGCATCATATTTTGTCGGGGAAGAGCTAGTACTAAGTTGAAAAATAAATTCGGGACCACAGGAAAGAGAAAACCCACAACCCAAGTGTGTGATTCTTTGCTGGTCGGTGTTTTTAACACGCTTATATAAATTCGGCAGGTATCTATCAATGTATTAATCTTTAAGGGCCTACATCAATATTATCGTATATCATCGCCGACACGTACATAATAACACAGCCAGTAGGCACAGAAAATGAAGAATTAGGGATACTTTTCCTATTTACTCAAAATCTACTAAATATATTTTAATTCTGATCCACGTGTTTCTATACATAATAGTTACCTATGTTTTTAAAGTTATTTCATTAGTTAATACGCGATAATAGACCGACAAATGAAAAAAATAAAAAATGAGAGAGGTTGTTTCGCTAAGATTTTCTATCGAGAAAACTTTTTTCAATCGTGTTTCTGAGTTTATGCGATCCTAGATCATATATTGAAAAAACATATACTTAAAAATTAGAGCTCTAGACATTCAATCTAAAGAAACAATGAAAACTTCGTACGTAGAAAAATGCACGAAGCTATTTTGGTATCCTCTTAAAAGTGATTTTAACCCACTTGCAGTAGTCGGATTGATCTAAAATTTTGCACATCTAACAAGGACCGATGACAATACAGTAATGAAAAAAATCAGGATTTACAAGCGTGTTTTTTTTAGTTTTTGAACTAAATAGATTATCCCTACTAATATTATAAATGCGAAAGTAACTCTGTCTGTCTGTTACGCTTTCCCGCTTAAACCTCTCAACCGATTTTGCTGAAATTTGGCACAGACAATCTTTAGACCCCGAGAAAGGAAATATGCTACCTTTAATTGCGAAAAAAAATTTTCCAAATTCCACGCGGAGGAAGTCGCGGGCAACAGCTAGTTTGAATATAATTTCAAAACTAGTTTTAAGGAAAGCCTGAAAGACTTGGGATAACCCGTCTCATTTTGTCACTTGCAGAATTGTGATCGACAAACAATCATTCCTATACATTTCTGCTTGAAGAATTTTATTGAACTTAATACTAATTGCCAATAAGTAAGGTATAAGCCTAAAATAGAAAATCTCGGTCATTATTAAGATAATCGTCAATCACAATTCGTGCTAGGAACATTAGTCAAGTCACACGCAAATGACCGTTTACTACAGCTAGTTCGACTCAACGCGACCTATGATTGTAATCGTAGATAACTAAAAAGAGCCAACTTCAATGAATTTACGTAAAAATTTTAAGTCAAACGCAACATTTTTATTCAATTACAAGCTGTTGCCCACAACTCCGTACGTAACTAATTTAAAAAAAATCCCTGTTTTTGTAACTATTTTCACTAGTGCTTCGCTCCTGTTGGTCGCAGTGTGATGTTATATAGCCTATAACCTTCCTCGATTAATGGACTATCCAACGCTGAAAGAATTTTTCAATTCAAACCAGCAGTTCCTGGGATTAGGTCGTTCAAACAGACAGACTCTTCAGCTTATTTCTAACCTCCACTGTACTTATATAGAATTCCATTCTTTCATTTGATCAAGTAATCTTTCATATTGTTTTGGTTTCAGCTCGTTTTATAAGTCGCTGCGGTCTATTTTGTCTGCTGTGGGTTGTGACAATATATATGTACACATATTCATTGAAGATACTACTGTCGACTGATGTGCTTGCGTTATTCGCTACCAATGTGTCGTGTATTTATCTACTTTCTTGGGTTATACTACACGAACAATTCGTTGGTGTCAGGGTAAGTGGCTTCATTCAAATCAACATTTAGTTTTGTGTTTTGTTTTTTTATTTAAGGGTTACAAATCAATCTATTCCGTCCATCAACCTTTCTCCGTCCACTGCTGGACATAGGCCTCCTCCATAGATTGCAACAACGCGCGCTCCTGCGCCAGCTGAATCCAGCGGCCCTCGGCATATTTGACGATACCATCAGTCCATCTTGCTGGGGGCCGCCCACGCTGCGTCGTGCGGTGCGTTGTCGCCACTCGAGGACCTTCCGTCCCCAGCAGCCAAATCTTCCAGCGATGTGGCTTGCCCATTGCCACTTCAGCGTGCTAACTCTTCGGGCTATGTCGTACACACCGGTCCTTCTACGGATCTCCGCATTCCGGATCTTATCACGTAGGGAAACACCGAGCATAGCCCTCTCCATAGCACGTTGCGCGACCCTAAATTTTGTTATGAGGCCGATATTCAAAGACCACGTCTCAGTTCCATAAATAAATAAATATTCATGGACATTTCACACAACGTCCTCTGGTCCCAAGCTAAGCTTATATGCTTGTGATATGGGTACCAGAATACGGATAGAATACATATACTACTTTTCTTTAGTAAATACATTCTTATAATACATAGTAAACACCCATAATCATCAATCAATCTATTTAAAGTCAAACTATGTCACTTAACTCGTAAAACATAGTGCTCCTGGTGTGAGATCATAAAAACTCGGTTACTTATTTGTAATAGTTATAGTAATGTTTTCAGATAGTAGCAGCAATACTGTGCGACACTGGTATAGCGTTGCTCGCGTATATGGACGGTATTACAGGCAGTTCAACTCTCGGTGGTGTTGTGTTGGCTGCCTGCGCTGCTGCAGGATTTGCTATATTTAAGGTTCAATACTTTTACATTTTATATGTTTGGTATGTATCATGGAGACTAGAAGAAAGGAGGAATATCTTGTATGGGGGATCAGTCTAAAAAGTGTCCACTTGTAAACAGCAAATAACACTCATCGAAATAGCGCTAGTGTAGCAAGATGAATGATATGAATGTAGCAGTTATAAGCAGAGTGAAGTGTGCTACTGTTGCGGTAATTCTTTAATACTATTTTCTATTTGCTATTTACAAATATTTGGGGTACTTAAAAACACCGTATAATTATAATAATAATTAATATAAATTTATTTCATAGTCATGTTTGTCTACATAATATAATAATTTAAAAAATTGGTCAAGTGCGAGTCGGACTCGCGCACGAAGGGTTCCGTACCATTATCTATGCAACATAAGGCAACGTTATTAGTATCGAGCAAGAAACGGTAAAAAAATCATGTTTGTTGTATGGGAGCCCCCCCTTTTATTTTATTTTTAGTATTTGTTGTTATAGCGGCAATAGAAATACATCATCTGTGAAAATTTCAACTGTCTAGCTATCACCGTTCTTGAGATACAGCCTGGTGACAGACGGACGGACGGACGGACGGATGGACAGCGAAATCTCAGTAATAGGGTCCCGTTTTAACCCTTTGGGTACGGAACCCTAAAAACTGCGCTGTAACAAAGAGGAAGTTTTTCTTCCCTTTCTAATAATTAGTGGCGCTCTTTTTAAAATTCTTACACTTGCTACTATAGCGCCACCTTAATTTGCTGCCTTTCAGCGGACACTTTTTAATATACTGAGATAGGTATTCCTCCTTTCTTCTAGTCTCTATGGTATGTATCTATCAATGTATTGATCTATGTAACGGAATCTTTGAACGCGATTTTTACTAACTTTCAGTAGGTAGTTGGATTGATCTGAAATTTTGCACACATATCGAAGACCGATGACAATGTAATGATAAAAAAAAATATTCGGGATTTTTGAGCGTGTTTTTTTAGTTTTTGAACTAAGTAGATTATTTTTTAGTTCAGTTTAGTTGAGCACGGTCGTCCTTCTTTGCTCAGCCCATTAGCCAACGTCTAAGAGACTAGCTATATCTGTCTCTTTCTCACCTCGTCTTTTTCTATATACATTTGTCTCTTTCTAGCTATATTAATTCATCATAATATGCCGTTTGTACCACGAACGGCATATTAATACCCAGGTATAGATATTTTATGATATTTGTATTTGAGAAATAAAGTTTATTTTATTTTATTTGTACAGGTTTTGTTCAGGAAAGTGATGGGTGAAGTGAACTCTGGTCAGCGTGCTCTGTTCTTCTCTATCTTGGGTGTGGTTAACGCGTCATTGTTGTGGCCTCTCTGTCTAGCGTTATATCTGACCGGCTCCGAGATGTTACCATCACATAGGATGCCATGGTTGTATCTACTGATCGCCAGTATTGCGTTGTTAAGTAAGTTATGGTTTATTTATATGGCTAGCTGTTGTCTGCGACTTCGTACGCGTTGAACCAAACTAACAAATTATATAAAAAATCCTAATGAACCACTCTATCTTTTAGAAAAAAACCGCATCAAAATCCGTTGCTCGGTTTGGAAGATATAAACTCACATAGGGACATACATGCGAAAAGACTTTGTTTTATATGTAACAAGCACTTACAACCGTTGGGCATGTATGACCAGATGTATGAGTGTGATGAAGCCAAGGAAGTATGTTTGGGTCGTAGCAGATGGCGGTCTATAGTCTCTGCCTACCCTCATGGGAAGAAGGCGTGATGTTATGATGATGATGATGATTAACTATTAATTATGTAACTAGCTGTGCTCGTGCTTGCAATATATTAGTGAAAATAATTATTAATGGCCAGTATAATAAAATGTATTTTTGCTTTTCAGTATTCCACCTGGTGTTCCAGTTCGGTCATGTTATAACATACAATATATTCGTGTCACTCGCTCTTATAACTGCTGTTCCAGTGTCAGGAGGTGAGGTCATTACTCTATGATATTTTATCATACATCATCATTAAAACTTTACGCCTTTTCCCACGAGGGTAGACAGAAACTATAGAGCGCCATCTGCTGCGATCCAAACAGAGAAAGAGTATTGTATATATCAACACTAGCTGTTGGCCGCGACTACGTCCGCGTGGAATTTAGAAAATTTTACTCGATTTGCAACAATTTTCACTACTGCTTCGCTTCTACTGGTCGTAGCGTGATGTTCATACAATCAATCAATATTTTATTTTTGTAAATATAGGATATAAGATGTTACAATTTGTGTTACATTCGTCCGCTACATTTAACCACTTAGGTGGTGTACAAAAAAAAATTAAAAACAAAAGATAGAATAAATTAAATAGTTCGATATAACATTTCTAAGATAATAAATATTATGCGTCAAAATTAAAAAATTGGCCAAGTGCGAGTCGGACTCGCACACGAAGGGTTCCGTACCATTATCTATGCAACATAAGGCAACGTTATTAGTATCGAGCAAGAAACGGTAAAAAAATCATGTTTGTTGTATGGGAGCCCCCCTTAAATATTTATTTTATTTTATTTTTAGTATTTGTTGTTATAGCGGCAATAGAAATACATCATCTGTGAAAATTTCAACTGTCTAGCTATCACCGTTCTTGAGATACAGCCTGGTGACAGACGGACGGACGGACGGTGAAGTCTCAGTAATAGGGTCCCGTTTTTACCCTTTGGGTACGGAACCCTAAAAAGAAAAGAAAGATAATTGGGATATACTTATACACTGATTATTTTTTTTACATACTGTAATGGTAATGCATACCCATTAGGGTATGCATTACCATTACAGTATATACCATTACATAACCAATGAGATTAATTATAATATTATAATTAATATAATTGTGATATTAATAATTCATCTCATTGGTTATTATTGTACATTATTATAATCATTATGCTAACATTATTATATGTTATATAACTTTCCTCGATAAATGCCCCATCTAAAACTGAAAGAATTTTTCTAATCAGCTCAGAGGTTCCTGAGATTAGCGCGTTTAAACAAACAAACTCTTCAGCTTTATAATATTAACTTAACCGATTTTAAAAAATAATTCAGTGTTGGACAGTAAATTTATCGAGGAAAGCTATAGGTTATATAACATAACGCTGCGACCAAAAGGAGCGAAGCATCAATGAAAAATGTTGCAAAGCTATAATTAATAAATAAATTTATATACTGTACATCTATTATTACAATAGTGAAGCTATTACATAATTTATGTTAAATATCTAAATCTCTGTAATTGGTAATAGTTAATTGTTATTTAAGACGGTCTTCCGTCTTGCCGTTCACGAGGTTGCGGGTTAGATTCCCCCGGGACAATTGTGTGATGTTTATATTTGTCATACAAATGTTTGTACTGCGTCTGGGTGTTTCTATGTATTATAAGTATGTATTTACAATAGAAAAGTATGTGTATGTGTATTCTATCCGTAGGTATTCTGGTACCCATAACACAAGCATATAAGCTTAGCTTGGGACCAGAGGATGTTGTGTGAAAAGTCCATGAATATTTATTTATTTTTATTTATTATTGGTGAAATCAAGGCTACTTAACAATGTTCTTGTATGGGCTTTTAAATAATACCTTTATGGAAGGTGTGTAAAGGAAAATCTTGAAGGAATGTGCACTTATTACTAAAATAATTTCAGCCCTGGATGTGGTACTGTATGGTATGCAGTTCGAAGGTATGAACTTGGCTGGGCTGATTCTCATCGGTGTTGGTTTCTTCTTGGTCATGTTCCCCGACAACTGGCCTGACTACATCATGAGATTGTTGAGGTTTGTAACATTTGTTATGGTATTTGTTTGGTCTCACAGGATCTTTAGACTCTTATTCAGCCATTTTCTTTGAAGCTGTAGAGCTAAAAATACATGTTTGGTTGATGTGGCAATATCACCAATTGTGACAATTCTGTTACACCAAGGAGCTAACTACTGCGTCTGGGTGTTTTCTATGTATCATAAGTATGTATTTATATAAGAAAAGTAGTTTATGTAGTACATATATCCGTATTCTGGTATCCATAACACAAGCGTATAAGCTTAGCTTGGGACCAGAGGACGTTGTGTGAAATGTCCATGAAAAATTATTAAAATTTTTTTTTTGCATAATCCAGATGGAGCCGCAGCCGGAAACGTGGCAACAACGGTCCGGGACGTAACCGTGACGCGATGGACTACCGGACCGGCTACATACGGTCACATCTGCGTTCTCCGTCCGGCCGCGTGCGGTGACCGCCCGAGCCTATAGACAACTAGCTAACACTAAACTACGAGCTGCTGTGGCCTGACGCGAGCTCACTACTCGCCACAAGGAAATCTGTTTGATTCCTTTGCAGCTCGTATTTGAATTTCGAATTCGTAACAGCAAGACGGGAGCGCATTTCCCGCCACGAAAAAAAAAGAAAACCTTTGCACCTCGAATTTGAATTTCGAATTCGAAACAGCAAGTTCGAAACGTTTCAATTTCGTGGGTTTATTGTTTAAAATGCGTAATAATATGCTAAGTAGAGTTTAACTTGGCTTTGGTTTGTATAGAAGTTAAAATTGAAGAAGCCCAATTAGTATGTACCTACATTATGGCAATCGGAAGGGCGCTCTCACCCGCCAGGTGGGACCCGGATGGCAAATGCCCTTTTGAATGTATGAGCAGTCCGACGTTGCCTCAAATAAAACGTAAGTGTTTGTAGCAAAATCCAATTGAAAGAAGATAGCATTACTAGCCGTTGTTATATAGTAGAGATATTCGTTTTGTAGTTATAGTGTTTATATAATTGTGTATACTTATGGCCTTATTCATAATGATTTATCGGAGGTTTAAACGGAGATTTTATCGAAGAGAGAATGAACGTTTTAGCGTAAAAAGACCATTATGAATAACAAGTTTTGACAATTTTCGCGAACCGATTTTAGCGAGCTTTTAAACCTCCGATAAGTCATTATGAATAAGACCATTAGAATATAGTAATGGTAAAATTGGCGTTTGGCGATTATCGGCAGTTAGCATTATTAATTTTTAAAAACGACATTCGCGTTTGAATTTTTACTAAGACCCATGTTTTGGTTATGTTATTTTTATGGCAACCTAGCTGAATTATGTTTAAAACATAATACATAATATTATTTTCTTTCACAATTATCTAAATAGGTACATTATGCAATGTCAATAATAATATAGTACCTTTTTGTATACATAATGTAAGTGTATTATTATGATATAATTATCACTTGGCACTCGTAAATAATCGTAATAGAGAGGTTTTCTATACCTAATTATCTCAGTATTGTGATGTCATTCGTAGACTTAGTGTAGGTATTAGACCATCTAAAGGTGTGACTGCAATTTTCTCAATCAGTGAAACTTTTCTTTAAACAGCGGCTGTATTATGAGCTTTTATTTCCAGGCAGGTTACGTCGTGAATTGAACTGCCTGGCAAATTCGTATTATGAACATAACTCCCAGCCAGTCAGTTCGCTAAACCAGTCATAGATTAATATGTTTAAAGAGAGGGTACAACTAAAATTTTAAGTACTAACTAAATATTTTCAACTAAAAGTTTTATGTCTGCCATAATACGCAATTAAGCCAGACAGTGTACGGCCTGCCTAGAACTTGCATGATTTTTAAGAAGCTCATAATACGCCCGAAGATATCTCTCTCTCTAGCCCGTTAACGTTCTACTATTGAGCACGAGCTTCCTCTACTTTGGAAAGGGTTTTAGGCTACTGTGCCGTCTTGACCAAGAACCTTGTTGACACAGGGTTTATTTTCGAGTTTTCCGTCAAATCAGGTATATTGCATACAAAAATGTTTTATTGGCCCAGGAGCAAAATCCAAGACCTTTCACAGTGAGTAAACAAGAACCTCTGGTGCTTCAAAAATGTCATGTTGAGCGTCACAGTTAGGTTTAGTCGCTATTCCGAGGGCTGGTACATGTGGGCGTCGGAGAGTCTGACACTACCTTCTTCTACCATGGCGATGTTGAATGCGTTCACTGGAAGAAGTGTGCTTAATTGTATTCCACTGTTTAAAAAATATAATACAAATAATCCAAGACCAAATGTATGAGTGTGGATGAAACCAAGGAAGTGTGTTTGGCTCGTAACAGATGGCGCTCTATAGTTTTTGCCTACCCCCATTGGAGAAAGACGTGATGTTATGATGATAATCCAAGACCTCAGTATTATTGATTGTCTTCACACCTTTAGTGGTTTTAATGGGTAGCCTCCGAATTCGTACGTATTATTAGATCTCAATGAATCTAGTCAAATATTATAGTCAGGGTAAAATAATAATTAGATGTAGGTAAAAATTGTGCCCTAAAATTGTATTAGTAGTGAATGCAGGAGTGAAATTAATATGAAAATCTCTTAGCCATTTATTTACTTACTCATGTGAGTATATTTCGGTTTTTGATTCATATTTAAATAGTTAAATGTTTAAGTGTATATACACAGTGTTTTTTCTATTATTATAAGTATTAAAACCGCCCCAATGTAATGTTATAAGCCACACAAATTGGTAATGCGCCTGACGGCCATGTTGGTGACGTCATAGTGACGTATAGTCATTACATTTTGTTAGATGTACTTTTTCTTTGCTGATGACGTCACAAGGGCGTTAATTTGACAAGGTTCCAGCGCATTACCAATTTGCGTGGCTTATATGAAGTAATATTAGGTTAATTCCTTTGGCACGTTGTTATCGAAGAGTAAGTATAGAATAATGTGTTTATAGGAATCCTTCAGATTAAAGAAGCGTAGTGTAGTAAGTGAATTATAAAACAAAAAATAAATCGAAACTATAATCTAATATATAATAAAGTAAGAAGATATAAATATAGTTTACATTGAAGAAGGCAAAGTATGTTGTTTAAGTTTTCTCTTAAGCCTGCACAATATACATAAATATGTATGTTGATTTGAAAGCGATGTTGGAAACTAATTGGATATTATCGATGCATTTGATGCGTTAATTATTGGTGAATGTGTGTTGGTGAATAATTTTTATCTGTTGTTTTTTTGGATTGCTTATTGCTGAATAATTTTGTCTGTTATTTCCCAATGATTGCTTGTTGACGAATGATTTTAATTGGTTTTTTAATGATTTCTTGTTATCAAATGATTTTTATCCCTCGATTAACATTGATTAACTTGTTGATGAATAATTTTTTTACTCATTGGTTGCTAGTTGACGAATAATTTTATTCCCTTGATTAATATTGATTACTTGTTGATAAATAATTTTAATGCGTTATTTATTTATTATTATTACATGTTGATGAATTGTTTAAAAGCGTTTTGTCTTGTCGAAAATCTTTAGTATTTACTTTGCTATTTATATAACTAAATGTGAGGAAAGTGAAAATGAGTTATTCTATAGTGTATGAGGAATGTGTATATTTTTTTAGCTTATTGATTGTATAAATTAAGTATTATTGTAATAAGTTGTTGTAAAATATTTTTACCGAAATTGTTACTATGTATTTACTATTTTATGTAAAAGTTGAGGTAATCTGTTCAAAGCAAATTATGACGATTTATCAATGCACCTACAATAATATGTGCATTTATTTGATAGTAATTCTCATAATATTAAGTAGAGAGTCTACTTAATATTATGAGAATTACTATCAAATAAATTTTCTTACGACTATATTTCACCTCAACAAAATTGGATGTCATAAATATGTTATGAAACTTAAAAATTCGTGAAAATGTTGATCTCAATGTGTTATCGGTATTATACATAAAGAATTAATTCAACTCAAGTTTATATTATAAATTTATAATGGAATGCTCATACTCATCATGAACAGAGACAGTCGTCTCTCAGTGTGCGCGAGGTAATTGGGATTGTTCATAATTTTTGACCTACTGTTTTTATATTCTTTTCAGAAAATATAGACTATTTTAAGCAACTAGTTTCAATATTATTAAAATATTCACTATACAGATTTTTTTTTAAAAATCTTGATGTCTTTAAATGTTGTGACGTCATCGTTTTACACAATCTGTGTATTGACTTTTCTTGATAGACTTAATACAGATTGCACTTTATCTTTTCAAAGTTGACAAGTTGATATAATAGACCAATTTCAACTCCACTTCAGAGTAGTATATCCCTAAAAACGCCTTAATATTTTAAGTCCTTCCTTTCAAGGGCAAATAGAGATCATTTGCTTTTTTGAAAAAATAATCGTTAATATAGCAAATTTTCCGAAAAAAACTATTGGATCATGATCAGAAACTCTATTCCCCGAAATGGTTTTCGAATTAAGAGTTTAAAAAAAATATGAACAATGCCAATTAGGCGGGGCGTGCGTAGCGACCAATGAAATTACGTTATCGTGTTCTGTGCGTTAACTCTGTGTCGCCGACATGGCAGTATATTTGTCAACAGCTCCTGTGGGTAAAATGCTCTAAAGTGCTATAGATTAACATCTAATTTATGTTTGTATGTATGAATTTTATATATTGTTAGCTCAATATCTCTGTTGTGACTGATGTTTTTGTATATTATGTACTGTAGATATATATTTGGATGGTATAGTTTTTTTTAAATATAATTCTACTGGTCTGTATTCGAATTATGAAGTTATGATTCTTGCGATTTGTTTGATGACAGGTGGGATAAACTTAAATGGGCCTGGCTTAATGGTAGCCTAGCTGATAGATGCATCTAGCAGTTATGTCAAAAATTGTAAATGTATTGTCCCCAAAAATGAAACGTAATATTTGGAAACTCTTGCTATACTAATTCCTCGCTGCGGCGCCTTTGTTCAAATCTAATCAAACCAGGGGGCCAAGTCTCCTAATGAATTGTGTCACAATGATAGTTCAATGACATCATTATAACCACAAAAAATTAACAGTAGACTACCAAAGTTGATAAAATTCGCCACTAAGCAATCAGTTATTGCATTTGTTGATTGCTTAATAGCGAATTTTATGAACTTTGGTAGTCTATTGTTAATTTTTTGTCACAAATGATACCATTCAATTGAGCTTTCACTGAACATTGAATAGCAGACTAGGTGCCTGTGCCAACACGCCTGGTCAGCGCGGCACAGTAGACCATTATCCTTCCCAAAGTGGAGGAGGCCAGTGCCCAACAGTGGGACAGTTAATGGGCTGGAGAGAGAGCCCCAGGTTGATTTAATGATATATATATACTTAGAGCATTAATCCAACAGGAATTGATAAGGCGACTCTCGCTGAAAAAGGTACAAGACCAAAGCTCATGCTTATTGTGTACGGACACTGCCCGTCTCTTCGTATGCGTGGAGATTTCGGTCAAAGCATGCGTAGCGACCAATGAAATTGTTATCGTGTTTGTGTGCGTTACCTCCACACACCGCCGACATGGCAGTATATTTGTCTAAGAAAACAGCGTGTGGAACAGCTCCTATGGGTTTAATACTCTAAGTATATATAGCACTGTAAGGTCCAGTGAAATACATGCTAAAATAGAGGATAACCATTAGTTACTATAAAGTGAATTTAAAAATGTTGTATAGTTTTCTTTAAAATTTTTATAATTATATTAATTATTGTTCAGAAACATGTTTTGTAATTCCTCTAAATAGTAAATTTTAAAGACTGATAAAATCAAAATTAAATAAAAGAAATCAATTATGCAGTCATAAATGGTATTCTAGTCATAGTTAATTGTGTATATTGATATTAATATTATGATAGTGATACAACTTTAGTTCAAGGTTTATTAAGATAAATCATGTTTTTGTAATATTTTGCTGTGTTGATGTTATAGAATTCAGTGCCATCAATCGGTGATCTTTTTATACATATTAAGGTATTCAAATCGAATAGTGTACTAGTTCGAAATAAAGCACTGAGCTGCATTAAAATTATTCAAATAATATTATGTGGCGATATTGTATACTAGCTTCACTGCATTTTCCACCTTTGGTTTCAAAATTCTAAAGTTGTATCACAATTTTTCAGTACTTAATGTACTTATAAATCTTATTTCGATGTTTAGATCTCACGTGATTACCTAGCAACTTTATATATAATATTTATATAGTAGACTTAGAAACACGAGATAACACCTTGGCCCCTGTGATTCATTTTGTTAATAATGTAGAAGTTATATGTTGAATCGAATAAATTTGTCATAATAACAAGTTTTTGTCATCTCTCTTTAATAGTATCAATATCATAGTAGTAGGTACCTTATAAAATAATACACATTACACTGACACAGTCTTGTTTTATTAAATACATCACATTGTTTATAAAATATTTTGCTTATACACAAACATGTCATTTATGAATTCACTGAGTGAATGAGATTTTAAATATATATTCAGATGCTACCATTGTTGACTCTATCCCACCGCCAGATGGTGCCATCATCACAGCACGTTAGTAATATCTTGCCATTACGAGATAATGTCACCTGAAATAATACAATAAAATAAATATCAAAGTCGGAAGTCAAACTCTACAGTCAATTTTTTTTTTATTTCAAGATGGCTTTTACTAGCTCTTTTGAAATGTCCGAAGCTTGGCTACCTGTTTCAAACAAGATGAACAATAATGACGTTCTATTGCTAATGCACAATTAAGTTGTGGAATGAACCTATAGAGGATATCCTCATAAGGTTACAGCTCAGCACCTTCCAAATAGGATAAATTTTCTGAATTTGGGCGACGCGCGAGCAATACCTGATGTTGCAAACGTCCACAGGCGAGCCTTGATATACCGCTCATAAATGTAACTTGTGTCATTTTTATAACAACAAAAAATAGCTAAAACTAATACCTGTCTAACAGCAGCGACGCATCTCGGGTGAACAAGTTGGGAGACCCGTGATCCGCCCGCCACATTGCCGAGCTCCCAAACCATGGTCTTGCCGCACTGATTGCCTAACGCTATAACCTAGAAATATAAGTAAATGATATAGTTCCATGCTCATCTCATACCAACAGTCTTAAGACAATATTTTTTACTAATATGTAATAAATCTCATATAGGAATACATATTTATACTCACCCTTTGACTGTAATCTACTGCAAATCTTATGAACCATATCTCACACTCTTTATAATCAAATCTATGCACTAATGTGACAAAGTTGTCTCCCGGACGTATCTCTGTGTCTTCTAAGCGGCCCGGCTTCCAACAGATTATTGCATTTTCACAAGACTGTAATAATTGGGTGATTAAAAACAATTATTGAAGTCATATAAAGGACATGACTATAAAACTTAAAACTAAACCTTATACAATAATTATATATTAAATGAAAACTTACTTTGGACAAAATGAGATCACCCATCCATCTAACACAATCAACATAATTCCTATGTATATCACGCGTCGAAAAATCTGGAAAATGTTCTTTCAATGAATTGAAAGGTCGTAATGCTCTGTGTGGATTGAAATTGTAACTTTGTTTGATAGCCTCATGCATTGATGGCTTATCGAGCCTCCAAAGCTTGAGGGAATGGTCCATGCCACATGACATGATCCTTTCTCCTTTAAGATCAAAATCAGCACTAAGGACCTCATCTCTATGGCCTTCTACACCACCAAATATTGCAATACAAACATCAGTCATTATGTTCCACAGTCTTAACGCATGGTCTTTGCTTGCTGATAGCAGTAAGTTGGGATCTCTTGGGTGAAATTTCACTTCATTAATGGCATGTCCATGGCCGATGTAATGTTTAATGCATGTTTGTGTTGCAGGTGCAAATATACGCACTATGCCTCTAGACCCTGCCACTGCTAGTAATGGTAGGCCTGTATCTTCTTCATATGACCATGCACATGTGTAGAATGTTTCATCAACCTGTGTTAAAATACAAAAGTTTTACATGTAAAATATCTATAGAACAGAAAAATACATATCAACAATATTTTGGTTGCTGTGTGATGGTGAAATTATGGTAAGCACTAATGCAAGAGACACTTAACTGTTATAAAACCTTAAAAATAGGTCAGATTAATACAGGTCGGTAGTACATTCTCATCGAGGAGCCCTTTAATTACAAATGTACATGAACTGATTATATCTTTTGTTGTCAAACTTCACAAGTTCTCATGAATGTTTCTGAATAGATGAATGTGACAGCCAGTTTAGTTTAACTTACATCAGGATCTGCATAACATTGAAGAAATTTAAAACCACCAGATTCTGGACATTCATATATAGAGACCCTATTACTGCCTACAACTGCAAACACTTGGGGCTCCCCCTCCCCCAGGTGGTGGTTAAACTGACAGCCAAATAGGGGCTGTCCATGGTCTTCTTTTGCACTACAACTGAAAGCAACAATGACTAAATTATATATATTGTTTGATGAACTACATTAAACATACAAACAGTTTTGGACCAAATAAATTGGACTGGACTTATTAATTACTACGTTGCGGCAAATTAATGTTTATTTTTACAAAGAACAAGTGACCATTCCAACAAACGAAATTTTACTTACTTAAATTTGTAAGGAGGTTTCACTTGTTTCGCAGCTTTCTTCTTGCCTTTACGTCGCTTTTTAAAACGTGTGTTTGTTGGAGTTTCACTACGAGACGTGTTATCTGTGTTTGATGTACTTTCAACACTCGAAGTTTCATCCTAACCAAAAAAAAACAAACTTGAAGTGTCTGTAACAAAGCTTATGGTTTTGAAGGCCAAAGCTATGTTTTATTACGTTTTTATTCATGTATTTAGAGCAAGCCATAAACAAAGCATTACAAGTTACAGACATAGAACTCACATTCTCGTTGTCTGAGAAATTCATGTTAATAATTCGAAGAGTATCTTATAAAAATCACACTTTATATACAAACTATCATAAAGAAGATTATTTAATAGGCACACACATTAAAATAAAACACTTCTTACAAATAAAAGTGTGTTACTTAAAAAACAAAAATAAATTATACAAGACCGTCATGAAACGTCCCGATGCTAAACGTCAAACAAATGTCGAATTTTCGCGGCAATTATTATCAAATATGCGTCAGATCCACAGAGTAGGTACAATGTTCTTATGTTTTTTGTTGATGGCAATTTTATTTAT
This sequence comes from Orgyia antiqua, assembly GCA_916999025.1. Lineage (NCBI taxonomy): Eukaryota > Metazoa > Arthropoda > Insecta > Lepidoptera > Erebidae > Orgyia > Orgyia antiqua. The sequence goes on from OU779867.1 coordinate 3,302,092, forward strand.
TAAGCAATTGACTTCTGACGTATATGTCGTAGGAGACTTAATTAAAATAGTTTACATAAGGATTTTTAGTTTTAACTTAGGTTCCAAGATTGTGAAGTAGATCCTCAAATGGTGTCAATGGTGAGTAATTCCTTTATCTGATGAGTTTGAATGGTGACCCGTTGAATATTCATAAAAGGATCCTTCCAAACCAGTTACACGTGTCGTAAGCCACGGATCAATCTCATCGTAGTTAATAGAATGTTGTAGTTAACGTAGTTAGTTTGTCCAGTATTATAAGGTCTTTAGATAGACGACTGCTCTTGCTGTAAATACAGGTAATGTCTAAGATGTTTTTCCGATATATATAATAAAATTATACTAATTGCTTCCGACTCACTTGATAGTCTTTATTACAATTTCACCTTTGTAATCTTTGGAAGACGTTAATATCATAGGCGTATTTTAAAAATAAGCGCCCCGGGCCAATTTAATTAGCCGCCCTATAAATTAATAGAGATAGAGCCAAATTTTAAACTTGAAGGCTTATGCCACCCTTCTCAGGCTGGCTGCCCAGGGTCATGGCCCCTATGGCCCTAGGGTAAATACGCCTCTGGTTAAAATGTTTACAAAAAACAGACTTAGTTAATAGAGTTGAGACTTGGTTGAGACATTACTGAAATATTTGACGACAGCACCGCTATCGGAAGTGCTATTGACAGAGAGCAAGCTGAGCATGAGAGAGATCGTGGGCATATTGTTATACTCTTTGATCGTGGGTCATCCGGACTCATGGTAACCGAGCAGCATCTAAAAAAATCATGACTAGTACAAACTAGTAGATAAATACTCCATAATGCTAATATAGTAGCTGTAAATTGTATTTGTTTAATTATAGCTATTTAAAAATAAGCTTCATAAGAGGTGAAAAAGAAACAATTTACAAGCATTTTTCAATATTTTTATTTAAATTAGTAGAAATACCTTAAATATATTGGCTTTGCATATTATGTTTTGTTGATGAAAAGTACACAACTTTAGATAATAATAGGTACATCATCAATAGTTTTGTCACTACAAGTATAGCCTTATAGATATCACAGCCATGTTAGCTTACTAAATATTTTTAAACTGAAATAGACTGTTTACTTTTAAACATAATAGCTACATAATTAATAACTACTAAGTACTCTACTTATTTAATACTGATGTGTAAACAACTCTGTTTTATTATCTACGCTGTAAAACTATTCAATATACCTAAATTATTTACAAATTCTTACAATTAATAGATACATTTTAAACTGTTGCAAATATTTTTACAAACATGCCCATCGAATGTAAGGTATGTGAATGCTAGAGTCTAGGCTACCGATCTTAATTCTTATATTATTTTCTTAATATCTTATTCATGGACATTTCACACTAAGTCCTCTGGTCCCAAGCTAAGATTATATGCTTGTGTTATGGATACCAGAATACGGATAGAATATATATACAACTTTTTTGTAAATACATACTTATAGAAACACCCAGACGCAGTACAAACATTTGTATGCAAATTAGAAAAATCACACAAGTGATTGTCCCGAGCGGGAATCGAATCCGTGACCTTTTGATTGGCAGTCCGTTACGTAAACCACTCAACCACGAGGCTCGTCAATACAAGATGTATTACAAATATATAATAACAATTATTTATAACAAACCTCAACAGGCACGATTTGCTCTAATTTTGTTTTTGCATCTAATAGTATAGGATCCCGATATAAAACGACCTTCACCGAGTGACCTCTCATTCATAATAAAATAATCTTTCATTTTATTTAAGTTCAATTCAATAATCAGACCGGTGCAAAATGCTAGTACCTATAGATTTACCTGTTTACACCTGGCAACCCAATAGTTGTGACCGGAAAAGAATAGGCAACCTAACGTTTGTATATTTTAAGGGCTTCATACTTTCGAGTTCATCTAATAATCAAACGGGTGGAATGTTTAAAAATTTTTTTTTTTTTTAAATTGTTAATTAAAAATTCTCTGGACTAAAATTTGTTAGGCAACCCTTATGCAATAAATTTATTGGCATATTAAATATAAAATACGTTTCATTAAATAAGCATCTCGGTGAAGGTCGTTCTATGTATATCGGGATCATATACTATAATAAAAGTAAAGTCCAGACCAAGAAAACTAGTTAAACATAAATTCGACCTAGGCTCTACACGAATAAATTAATCTGATAATTTGTTTGACGTTTTAACTCAGCATCAATTTAGTCACTATTAACTCAATATTAAGTTTTGCAATTGAACTTCATCCGTAAGTAGGTGGTTGACACATGCACGCGTGGCGTAGTGCCACACGGAGCCATGGCAGGAACCTGTCCACACGAGCGTACACTCCTGGGTAACCTTGTCTTGCGCAGCCTCGACCCCACGATACAATACCTACAAAATAAAATAAAAACTATAATTATTTATTTATTACTCTACTCTTACGATGGTACCAATTCTGCGTGCACAACTAAACTTCAAATAACTACAAAATAAATATTTATAGTGTCAATACTCTATTCGGCGTAGGTAACTTGTCTTAACTTTTTTTGCTAATAAACATGAGTAATTTATAGTAAAGATTTCAAATAAAATAAATGTGTATATGTACAAACTAGCACAAAGTGATATTAAATCAAAATACAACATACTTAGTTGTTTTAATGTTAAATAAAACCACTTTTTACCGATTTAGACGCGTGTATTTGTTTTTAAATTTTAGCCCGACGTTTTATCGACTTTGCAGTGACCATGACCACGAGTGCGACTGAGCTGTAAAGTTGCTGTCTAAGTTCGTAAAAAGTAGTTTTATTTAAACAAATGAGTCGCGCAAGTGTTAGAAAATATTATGTTTTAATGTTAGTTAGGTTAGGTTACATTTTGACGCATTAGAACTGGCCTCATTATCCTAATCAGCCAATTGACAATGTATTTGGCTGAAAGTATTTATTACCATGAAAAAGCATTACTTAATAAAAATCTTACCGACTATAGTGAAGTATGGCTGAGACACGACGAGAGGACCTCCAGAGTCTCCGAGACACGAGTCACGATCTGGTGCGTTAGCACATAACATTCGTGGTGTAACCTTCCTACGCCCATAACCTGCACCTGAACATTCCTCTTGAGGCCAGATTTTTACGTCAGCCTTAAAACAGAAAAGTAATTTAAAGAAACATGATATAAATCTTTTTCTATGCTAATTTTATAAAGATGAAGAGTTTGTTTGTTTGAACGCACTAATCTCAAGAACCACTAGTCTAATTTAAAAAAATCTTTCAGTGTTGGATAGCACATTTATCGAGGAAGGCTATAAATAATATTCATATTCATGGTCCTCTGGTCCCAAGCTAAGCTTATATGTTTATGTTATGGGTACTAGAATACGGATATACTACATATACTAGTTTTCTTTTGTAAATACATATAATAATTAGTAAACACCCAGACGCAGTACACACATTTTTATGACATTTATAAATATCACACAAATGATTGTCCCAAGCGGGAATCGAATCCGCGACCTCGAGATCGGCAGTCCTTTACATAATCCACTCCACCACGAACCCCGTCTCTATAGGCTATGTAACATCACGCTGCGATAAATAGGAGCAAAACTTTTAGTGAAAAATATGGTAAAACGTAGAAAATTTTCTAAATTTTACGCTTACGGAGGCAGCAGCAAGTTTTCTTATAATCTTATTCGTATTTCATAAACGTCCCACCATGAGGCCCATGCCCCATAAGGCATAGGCATTTTCCATATCTTCAGTTTTTTTTTATCGACAGAATACTTAAAACTAAACTCTAGAACTATATGAGATTAGCTTTATATTAGTTAACCGGATACACTTCCTTTGTAGAGAAGGCCTACGCTAACAGTAGAACTTTTATAGGCAGGTATTATTTCGTAATCAGATAAATGTCCATGGTTAAAAACAACTTACTTTCATCGGTATGTTGGATGCAGGTCCTTTCTCAACTGTAGCCCCCCAACCAGAAACAATAGCGTTTCCACGGTCAAGAGGACTGCTGCCTCCATCGTCTGTAACATAACATAATGATCAACTATTTTAAACTTACGCGATTTTCAAATATAATATATAAAATAAACTTTTTTTTTTTTTTTTATAAATATTCATGGACAATTCACACAACGTCCTCTGGTCCCAAGCTAAGCTTATTATGCTTGTGTTATGGGTACCAGAATACGGATATAATACATATAATACTTTTCTTTTGTAAATACATACTTATAATACATAGAAAACACCCAGACGTAGTACAAACATTTGTATGACATTTATGAATATCACACAAATGATTGTCCCAAGCAGGAATCGAACCCGCGACCTTGTGAACGGCAGTCCAGTACATGAACCACTACGCCACGAAGCCCGTCGAAAGAGACTATAATTCGTTTTTCGCGCCCTGTTATTATAAAGGCACAAAACCATTACGTCCCGACGTTTCGATCCATGGTATGTGATCTTAAACTGTTCTTGTAATCACTTTATTGCAATTTATGACGGGCCTCGTGGTGGAGTGGTTTATATAACGGACTGCTGATCATGAGGTCTCGGGTTCGATTCCCGGTCAGGACAATAATTTGTGTGATGTTTTTAATTATCATACAAATGTTTGTACTGCGTCTGGGTGTTTTCTATGTATTATAAGTATGTATTTACAAAAGAAAAGTAGTTTATGTATTATATCCGTATTCTGGTACCCATAACACAAGCATAATAAGCTTAGCTTGGGACCAGAGGACGTTGTGTGAAATGTCTATGAATATTTATTATTTATTTATTTATTTATTTATGGATCAATCTGTCCTTTGGTCATAATGCAAAAGCATTTGTCATTAAAATACAAAAATCATCAAATACCTTCTAAATAAATAAATAACTCTCATCATAAGTTCTCCGTGTGGTGACAGATTAAGAATACGAGTGTCACCACCCTATCTCCTCCCAAGGGTGCTGTAGAAGTCAGCTAAGGGATGTTGCACACAGATTTCCGTCTGTCACAGATCCACATATCTGTGACAGACGGAAATCTCGAAAATTAACCCTGTGCCAACACGCCTGGTCAGCGCGGCACAGACCATAATCCTTCCCAAAATGATGGGACGTGAATGGGCTGGAGAGAGAGAGAAATCTTTTATATAAAAATCAATTGCTGTTCGTTAGTCTCGCTTAAACTCGAGAAAGGCTGGGCCGATTTTGGTGATTTTGGTCTTGAAATATTCGTGAAAGTCCAGGGACGGTTTAAACGGTGATAAAATATATGGGTATCTAAAATTCCACGCGTACGAAGCAGCGGGCATCAGCTAGTAAATAATAAATATTTATGGACATTACCCACGACGTCCTCTGGTCCCAAGCTACGCTTACATGCTTGTGTTATGGGTACCAGAATACGGATAGAATACATAAACTACTTTTCTTTTTTAAATACATACTTATAATACATAGAAACACTCAAACAAAAAAAATTTGTAACATGTGGTAATAATCATTATTTAATAATCTTACCTGGTAAGCATGCTGGTCTGTATAATTTATCAGGCAATGGTTCCGCTAGTCGTAGTACAGCGATGTCATAGTCATAAGTGTATTTGTTGAAGTCTGGATGTTGTACCACATGTATCACTTCATAACCTTCAGATCTTGAGGAGTTTACATCATATTCACCCACAAGAACGGATAGACGTGACGTTTCAATGCTGTAAATAAAATAAATAAATAAATAAATATTCATGGGCATTTCACACTAAGTCCTCTGGTCCCAGGCTAAGATTATATGCTTGTGTTATGGGTACCAGAATACGGATAGAATACATATTATACTACTTTTCTTTTGTAAATTATTTTTACTATTTATTTATTACTTATTATACATAGAAAACACCCAGACACAGTACAAACATGTAAAAATATTGACATAAAACCGTAACTAAATTTTGTAGTAAGAATATTCTAATTCATGAATTAAAAGAAATAAGATAAAGCTGAATGACAAACGGATAGCGGAGATTAATAAGGTCCATTTCAAATTTTTCCTATGGAACCATTAAAACTTACACCCTTAAAACTCTTAAGCGAAACATGAACCTAACACTATGGAAAACTGTTTAAATGGTCGAAAGATAAGTAAGTATTATTATCGGTCTAGGTGATCAATAGATCGATGCATATTCCTGTAAAATATCAATTAAAATTCAACACGCATAATTTTAACGTAGCAGAACAATTCATTTGCGATGTTACAATAAGTTGTTATTAGTCTGAGAGAACACAAGGATCGTGCGCATCTGAATTAGCCTTAACCTCATTACGTAATGTAACACAACACACTTATTTGTTTACTTTTGTAAAACAATAAGATACTAAACACGAGTTAATTACCATATAATTAATACAAACTTGAAAAACGGCAAATATTATTATGACACTAGAAAAGGGCCACCACGTACGAGAAGAGCGCGTTATTGAAATGAAATGAAATGAAAAATCATTTAATCACGTAGACACAATTTTTCAGAAAAATTAAGTGCTTATGACATGTCCAATTTTTTTCCCTACCACGGGTTCAGGACGCAATCTGCTGAGAAGAACCGGCGTAAGAAACTCAGCAGAGCTTTTAATCAAATCAATATTTTTTAAATTAAATGTCAATTATACTTACAATGCTAATAAAACTTTACAATATAGAATATGTATTGCTCCAGAGCAACCTACTCTCAAGCTTTATCATCTTTAATATAATCAGAAATTTTATAATACGCCTTTTTACATAATTTAGTTTTAATAAATTTTTTAAATTCAGAATTATTTGATTCTCTTACATCAAGAGGGAGTTTATTATAAAATCGTATACAATGACCCATGAAAGAGTTACATATTTTGTGGAGACGGGTTACATGCATTACAAGATTGTAATTGCAGCGAGATATATATTTTTTAATTTGACGGGCCTCGTGGTCGAGTGGTTTATATAACGGACTGCTGTTGACGAGGTTTTGGGTACGATTCCCGCTCCGGGCAATCGTTTGTGCGATGTTTATAATCGTCATACAAATGTCTGTTCTGCGTCTGGTTGTTTTCTATGTATTACAATTATGTATTTACAAAAGAAAAGTAGTTTATGTATTCTATCCGTATTCTGGTACCCATAACACAAGCCTTTAAGTTTAGCTTGGGAATAGAGGACGTTGTGCGAAATGTCCTTGAATATTTATTATTATTTACAAATGTTGTGTAAATATTAATTTAGTTCGAGTTGACATAAGTCGTCAATAATAAAAATTCATTCCGAAATTATTTCATTTTATCGTCATTTTAAGTCATAAATACTAATATTTTCTTTTGAGTGCGTGTGTCTCTTAATTGTTAGATATACTCGTAGATATTACTCAAATTCGTAGATGCCTTAATATGTAGGCGTACATATACTACGTGTTGAATTTTAATAATATGCAAGTAGGTATTAGTTGTAGCAATAAGTTATTGGCCACAAGTCAAGGTAAATGTAACTTGAACTAACATTGGCCCAGTATACTATGTATAGGCCTGCTCAGGTGTTACAAATTAAAGACTTTTAGAACGCGTTTTAACGTACTTCTGTGGTTTTAACAATGTCTCTAGGAATATACGTGCATAAAAAAATTTTACGAACTCGTTGATGTCTTTTTAAGGGATATTAAATAGGTCACATGTATGTTAACGCCTTTAATCAATTAGTAAAATTAGAAAACTACAATTTTATTGTAATCTTAAGTGCTAAATATATTTACGGAGAGATTTCTAAAAAAATTGTCGACCGCACACGTGACCAGAGGGCTGATCTGTTCTTGACACAAAGATTCACAATCGCTGTCCAGTGTGGTAATGCGGCCAGCCTTCTGGGCACGTTGCCCATGGACTAAGATGTGGAGAGTTTTTTGATGCATAAATTATATTTTTAGGTTCTTTTTATTTACAATAAAACATTTTTTGTTACCCTATTTTATGTTTTGTATATATATTATTGTAAATACTACTTTTAGTTTGAATGAATAAATAAGATTGGTAAAATAGTTTTTTAAGTATTATGTATAAACGTATTTATTCATCTTAACGCATCAGTACCGTTCATTAAGAAGCAACCTAATACTTAAAATACTTAAATAAACTCAAAATATGATAATTGCTGTAATTAAACAGAACCTAATCTCAACCATTATGCTTTTATATCATATTTTATTAGAATCAATATCGGATAACTGTAATGTGCAACTGTTTCATCATGAAGGGTCGGCTGTCTCATCGATGCTAATTTACATAATGTGTATATCTGTATTTTGGGTTCCATTTCAGCTCAACAACTTGTGTGACTTTTATTTATCTCCGACACACTTTCGTGGCAGTTATGCAATGACCCTTTTATTTGGTTACAAAATATATACTTATTTGCAATCTTTTTATGATGATAATACGAAAATTAGATTTTTGGCGCAGAGAAATTAAATCTCATATTCAATTCAATATTATAAAGCTGAAGAGTTTGTTTGTTTGTTTGAATGCGCTAATCTCGAGAAACACTACTCCGATTTGAAAAATTCTTTCAGTGTTGGAAAGAAAATTTATCGAGGAAGGCTATATAATATCACGCTGTGACCAATAGGAGCGAAGCAGCAGTGAATAACGGTTTGTATTTGAATAGAAGCTATTAAAATAAAATGCCTGGACGAGAAGTGACTACTGCTCTTATCAGCTAATATGATATGAAACATCATAAAAACAAACTTTCTGCATGATATTCATAATACTGGTAACTAATCATCTTCACCTTGGTCTCATCTCCTTACTTAGGGTCGGCGCAGCATGTTTTTCTTTCATACTCTTCTGTCAGACGTCATATATGTATTTACTCTTCTTTCTTTTAATATCTTCAATTACACAATCAATCCATCTTAACAACCACTAATGTAACGTGCGTATCAATTAACATAACTGAAAATAAACTATTTTATGACAAGACATCAATCAATAAGATCAATTTTACGATTTCAATCGTAAATCAGATTGCAATCGGATTAATTGCTAAACATTGCCAAAAGAGTTTACTACAAACTTAGAGATTTATACACTCCTTTTTTTTAAATTAATTAAATAAGTGATATGTAGTGTTTCTGCATAAAAATATACAACCAATATAGCGTAACCAGTATAATATTGGCGTATTATTCTACAGGCACTTCTTTACTTATTATAAAACAAAGTCATCTTTATATATATAAATCTCCTGTCACGATGTTTGTCTGCGATGGATTCCTAAACTACTTAACCGATTTTAAATTAAATTTGCACACCGTGAGCAGTCTGCTCCAACTTGGGAGATAGGATAGCTTACATTTCAATTTATGGTCGCAATATAATTTTATTGCAAATTATTTGTTTGTATGGCAAAACAACGTTTGCCGGGTTAGCTAGTTATTTTTATATGTATGTCCCTATGTGAGCTAATAACTTCCAAGCAGTTTTTTCTAATAGAAATGATAATAGATATATAATGGTGCAAAAGGATGGCTTTTTAGGTTAGGTTTGATTTATTTAGGTTTAGTTTATATTTCGAATTTTACGCGTACGAAGTTGCAGGCGATGGGTAGTTTTTAACAAAACATGTTAGCATTGGATCCCATTTCACCTGATGGTAAGCGGCAATGGAATCTTTGATGGTAAAGCGTACCAACTATGTAAGAAGCTTACATATGTACTTATATGAGAATAGTTAAGAGGTTAGTTAATTCTTACTGTCCCGCTCTTGTGATTTTTAGTGTGATATGTTATTTTCTAAAATTTCATTAATTAAAATCTATTTAGTTTTGTGTACCCCCGTTATCTTTATAACTAAGACAAGGGATTTTAAATCGTAACGGCAGTTGTTAAAATAATTGCTTTGTTCCAGAATATAATTAAGACAGTTTTGTAAATCAGGCTAAAGGTACTTCTTGCAACAAATTAGTGTAATTAACCTACACATGTCAATAGTTAGTTATCTTTGATAATGGTGCCAATTCTACGTGCACAACAACTTACTTACTTGTTATTTCTTTGTACACATTTCTCTCTCTCTCTCCAGTCCATTTACGTCCCACTGTTGGGCACGGGCCTCTTCCACTTTGGGTGGGATTATAGTTTACTGTGCTACGCTGACCGTATTGGCACAGGGTTTATTTTCGAATTTTCCGTCTCTCACAGACGGTGTTATCTGTGTGCAATACCCCTTAGCTGACTTTTACAGCACCCACGGGAGAAGATAGGATGGTGACACTTGTATTCTTAATCCAAACAAAAATATTTAAAATATAAAAAAATAACAAAAATATAAAAAAAAAATATCCCTTTTCCTTCCTAGGATGTTGTAAAGCCAGTTAAAGGATAATATCCTCCACGAGTGACGGAAAATTCGAAAATAAGCCTGTGACAACACGCCTCATTAGGTAGGTATATATAGAGATAGCTGTTCTCAATTCTGACCAAAAAATATTTTTCTGCGAACAATATAATATGTATAATATAAAAATAAAAAAGTAAAATGAAAAATAAAATTAACCGTTACGTAAATATATTTTTTATAAAAAATGGCAGTAATAAAAATTCAGAAACTTGCACAAAGTTATTCAGTACCTAGACAGAAAAGTATTTAAAATGCGCTAGCATTATTTCATAGCGTATATGTTGCAATATATTGTAAATATTAAATTGAATTATTAGCCTTTTAAGTCGGTTACTATAATGAAACATTACTCCCTATATTTACTCGTAGCTAGTGTGTGTAAATATCACACTTTCGAAAAACAAATAGACTTGCCGTTTAGTTAAAGAACTTGCAATTTTTTAAAGTGGTAAGTCAATAACTACACTTTCAAATTTAAATGCTAATTGCATAGCATAGTCGCAAATCTTTATATGGATGGTTTATTTCTATATTTTGTTAAGGTTTTTTTATTATTTAAGTCCCACGTGTACGAAGTTGAGGGCAAAATCTATGTTACATAATTATGGTATATTATTAATTATATTACAGTACTGGATCATATCACGAAAGTGGGCGTAACAGAAATTCAGTTATGAATTAAGCTCGCCTATGTGCATGCCTTCTATGTAATCATATTTTGTAATTACTGTATTTCTGTGTACAATAAAGAATAAAACTAGATCACAATAAAAATATTTAAATTTGAATCTATTTCTTAATTTGTATAAAACCTTAATTTAATCTAATATATAAAATTCACGTGTCACAGTGTTAGTTACCGTACTCCTCCGAAACGGCTTAACCGATTCTTCTCAAATTTTGCATACATATTCAGTAGGTCTGAGAATCGGCCAACATCTATTTTTCAAACTTTTTTTTTAGTATGGCAAAACAACGTTTGCCGGGTCAGCTAGTTATATATAAAAAACGAAATCTTCACAAACTTACTCTAACTCATTGAAACTTTTTAAAACAAATTGAGGCTATGTTTCTCTCGAGCTATTTGATTGTAAGTCATTTTAAAATTTATTTTCTTTGTGTGGGTGTGTGTAATCATTAGTTTGAGATATTTATACAGTTTGACCTGTAAGTTTAGTTATTCTTAAGCACTTCCGTCACGTCTAGGTGTAAATATGCTAATTCATTATAATGACTGATACACAAACTCGGAACAGACACTGCGTTGTTTGACAGAAATGTGTGAAAGCGTACTAACATACCCAACACAATAGTCTGCCAAGGATGTACATTATCCTTGGTAGACTATAATATTTACAATCTAAGAATGGTTAATAACATATTAGTTTCAGCAGGCTCAAGTGTGGAATAAGAACTGCGCACACACTGCCTGAGAGTTGCGATGACTTAATTTAATTAAGACTAGGTCTTTTTTGTTTTGTTTTAAAAATATTGATAAGCTTGCATCGTACACAAGACGTCATCGCTTGTGCGTGATGTTGTAGCCATAGTTGAGATTCACAAATTGAATTCAATTATTATCTTCGTTGGCTTGCGACGCACGAGAATGGTTAGGCGGAACGGACTCCTTTTTAATTAAATAGGTTTGAGTTTCCACCAACGAAGAGTTGGTGCTCCCTAGAACTGAGCGAGCTCATTTCTACTCTTTCTACACGCTCGGCTCTTTCCGTCCGACTATTTGTTGGTGGAAATACAAGTATGCAGTTTGCGTTTGCGAGTTTAAGGAAGTCATTAATGGGTCCGTTCCGCTCGCGGTGGAAACCGGGCTTTAACAGCAAATATGTATAGTATATTTTGTAGAAGCGTCGTGTTTATATCCGTAGTTTGCACTAAAAACCTCTGTTGCAGTATCGTTGGAGTAATATTTTGAATGTTGATTTTGAATGTCGTTTCGGTACAATATTATCGTTCCGATTCGCGCATAATACCATTATTATGTGTAATGGTCTTTATATATTATGAAGACGCCACTCACTAAGGTCACATCACTATCAATAATCTACTTTCACCAAGTAATGCTCACCTACATACACTATTGTTTGTCTTACAACGGAACAGTTATATAAATAGATACAATTAAAGTATCTATCTGCCATTTTGTAATAACACTTAGTAAATATTAAGAAGCTGGTGCCCGCAACTTCGTACGCGTAGAATTTAGAAACCAAAACCTGACAAATTATACAAAAAAGCCATCATTTTGAACCACTCTATCTATAAAAAAATCGCTTTAAAATCCGTTGCGTAGTTTTAAAGATATAAATACTCAAATACCTACTCATTTATTGATAAAATGTTTTACACGTCACAATTTAATAAGAGTACATCATATAAAGTCAGTAAATTATATATCATGTTAAGACATATAAATGAGAATAATTCTCAAATGGTTGAAATTAACACTGTGTAATAAAATAATTAATAAAATACATATGTAAAAGCCCTAAGTAGGAATAAAAAAATTGAAAAATAATATAATAAGAAACAAAAAGTTTCGTAACAATATCATTCTGCTAAATAAGACATAAAATGTCAAAAATAAAAAAAAAAATACTAAAGAAAAAATAATAATAATCCGGAATACCGATAATCAATTCTTAAATGTCATAAACTGGTCAAAGGTATAGAACGTCTGTTCAATAATCTCACATAAGGATATACATACATACAAAAATATAGATTTTTTTATAAATATAAATATTATTGCTAATTAGAAATATGCGTCTATGAAATTTTAACATTTCAAACAAGATAACTATTCAATTTTGCGAAATTTACTGTAAGGTTTCACCATAAAACTCATAAAAGATAAACTCATAAGCTCAGAGTTCTGCGTCAGAGTTTGAGGCCAGATTCTGACCTGACACAATTATGATTTCTTTATATTTTGAATATAATATTTACGGTGTCTTTTTTAACTGGAAGCCTTAGCCAGCTTGATACACCTAGGCAGTAGCTTTGCGGATAGTCTGAGCTTCTGATTATTTAGGTCCGAATGTCCTTCATATTAAATATTAAGAGGGGACTACAGTCCTATACTGGATATTTGCCTTAAATATTGCTATCTCTATTCCCGAGCGCCGCGGTGAAAGGTATAAATATAGTTGAGGCAGATTTTACCCACAAATTGTTTGTAAAAAAGACGTTTCATAGTTCCCTTTTATCTTCGCGAAATTATTAATTTTTTTACGCCATATTATAGATGAAGAAATATCTATGCCTAGGTACATCACTTTCTTTTTTGGTAAAACCTTACAAAAATGTGTGACAGACGCTGCAACTTCATCTAAAAAAAATTGAAAAGAAAAAACGATTTTTAGATGGTCATATTTCTTTTAGTCATTATGTTTTGAAAAAAAAATGTGATAGAAGTATAGATATATAAGACCTAAATACTGTAAAAATATTCGTTCCTCTGGAGGCAATATCCACGAAGAAAACAGGCGAGTCGGCATTCAATTCACGGATTGAATCAAGCCCTAATAATAACTAGACCACAAAGCCCATCATAAATATTTGCTTTAAGTATTTTGATTGGTTATCTGAAGAGGTGTGTCAATAAATAATTTATAGGCAGTGTGTGGTCGATAACACTTTAAACTACAGTTAGGCCCCATTCTATTAGTAACCGATTGACCCTTGACCTTCTTCGTCCATTACAGCGGTAAAGAAAAAACATTCTCTATAAGATATGCTACTTTTAAGAGCTTATAGGTATTCTTAGATTTTGAATGTAACCTGAAAGTTTAGAGAGGTAAAAGAGTAGGTATATATAAACCGAGAGAATCCAATTCATGTAAACCTATATTATATCCACGTTTCAACTTTTTAAATAATAATATATACTTATGGAATGTCGTTAATTATTATAAAATATAAAATAAATAAAAATAAAAAATAAAATAATGTTTAATGTTTAAGGGCCTACATCAATATTATCGTCGACATGTACATATTAACACAGCTAGTAGGTATAGAAAATGAAGAATTAGGGATATTTTTTTTGTTTACTCAAAATCTACTAAATTTATTTTAATTCTGATTTACGTGTTTCTATATATAATAGTTACTTATGTTTTTAAAGTTATTTCATTAGTTAATACGCGATAATAGACCGACAAATGAAAAAGTTATACAGCTAAATAGAACTTCTCTCGTCTCCACACTTTAGGCCCGTATTTATAAATCGCTCTCAATACCGATCTCAGATTTGAGAGTGATGTATAAATGCGGGCCTAGGATTCCCTGTGTTGTGGAGACTAGTCCCTTTCATCTTACAGTAACACATTAACTTAATTTACCTACAGTATATGAGGTAAGAGGTTTACAATTAAAATATGTTTAAGGGTAAATTTCAACAAGGTCCAATAAAATTTTCATTTCCGTGGATTTTTTATTCTTTAACTTTGGAACAAGCAAAAATAGTGTTTACTCAAGTTTTTGATAATATATATGTATTCTTGCTTAATATCAAACTGCTTAAAAAACAAATTGGTCAAGTGCGAGTTGGACTCGCGCACGAAGGGTTCCGTACCATTATCTATGCAACATAAGGCAACGTTATTAGTATCGAGCAAGAAACGGTAAAAAAATCATGTTTGTTGTATGGGAGCCCCCCTTAAATATTTATTTTATTTTATTTTTAGTATTTGTTGTTATAGCGGCAATAGAAATACATCATCTGTGAAAATTTCAACTCTCTAGCTATCACCGTTCTTGAGATACAGCCTGGTGACAGACGGACGGACGGACGGACGGACAGCGAAGTCTCAGTAATAGGGTCCCGTTTTTACCCTTTGGGTACGGAACCCTAAAAACTAATGAGATACAGACGATTAAAAATTTCGTGCCACGGGGATGAAAGATGCGTGCACGGCAATTAAAGAACTGTGCCACGGGAATGATAGAATCAATCCACGGTAATGAAAATTATCTTTTAAATAATATACTTACCTGCAATAGATACTAGTCAATTATATTTTTAGAATAGTATAACTAAGTTTTACAGTACCAATTTCATTGAGGCCACGTAATTTTTGTCTTCGGGAAATTCACCCTTAAGAGAAATCAAATTAGGTTGTTTGTATAAATCACAGGTATATTTAAAATAAGAAAAGGTCAGAAAAACAAAAAATAAAATAAAATGAATAAATAAATAAAAAGCAGTGTGCCAGTGTATAATACATGTTTTGTTGTGTGCGTGAGTGTGTGTGTATGGGTTAAGATAGGGCTAGTATTAAATGTCTCAGTTTTTATTTACTAATAAGTGCTTTTAACGAAATTTTCAGTGCCATTGTAGTTCATCTCGATCATCGCCTCTCTTATAAGCTTTTTAAATTTTTTTCTTGTTTTCAACAGTATATTAACTTGCTTATTTAATTTTGCGTACAGAAAAGGGCCCATGTAACAAAAACTACGTTTTCCAAATTCAAGCCTACATTTAGGTATAGGCCACGTGAGTCTCCTTTGTGATCGTTTTTGGCAAACAATTTTAGTGGGTGCATGCTTATGATATTTCAGCACTATAGCTAAGATGTATAGTTGCCGAACTCGCAGTACTTTGGATTCTAGGTATAGAACATCTGTTGGGTAACGTAATGGCTTTCTGTAAAGGCTATAGTAGTTTACTTTTACAGACGACTGTTGGGTTAATTAATTATCAACAATTTAACAAATCTTTTTAATAGATCAAAAACAGGGATTCAAGATTAGCGATCTTTTAATTTAATTGAAATAGCTGTAGCCCGCAACTTCGTAAGCGTGGAATTCAGAGAATAAAAAAAACTTAAAAAATTATACAAAAAGTTCATCCTCATGAACTCATGTTCATGACTTCCATTTCTGTCCACATTTCTGTCCACTATTGGGCATAGGAGAGAGGCTGATGGATGGATACATTTTAAGTAGAAGGAAAGCAGTGCAAAATGGAAATCTTAAAAACTTAAAATGTATGCAACGGGATTATATAGCTTGTTTAGAACATAAAGAAACTTTTGTAAAGATAATATAACCGATATGAAGGGTAATAATAATATTAACATACATTTTATTACGTTCATTACCGGAAATTTTTTTGATCCTTATGATTATTATCAAAGTATTCATTAGCATTATGTTCTTAAGAAATGTGTGAAGAAATGTTTATTGTTCGGCAATACCATATGTACCGTATGTGAACTCGTATTTTAACGAATTTACATATCAGATATTAGATATCAGATGTACCGCAAAATCTTTACCATTATTAATTTTATTTAATAAAAAAAGTGGATAAATATTTTATATAACTACAAACCTTCTCGTGTATTGAGAAAACACATATAAACGACTCAATATCTTGATGAATGCTGTGATAGTTAACGTCTACGAGAGACCCAGTAGTTAATATTTAGTCTAAGTCAGCGGTTCCCAAACTTATTTTGTTCACTGTGAGATTAAATTTTTCACCCCCATTTTTTACTCACTTCTTTTACTGGGTTTACCGCTCCGTTTTTGGCCTACAGCACCCATATGGAAGTGTTATCGCTTATTTTGGGAGAAGCTAGTTTAAGGATGCGTGTAACGTTAGAGTTGTTTACAAATTCTAGGTATTCTATTATGTATCTTAAAATATCCAGGTCGATGTTTCCGAACTGGCTTCGTTCACATTGATAAATCACGTATTACACACTACGTTACGAGGTCAAAGTCATGTTATACAAGGTTATAGGCTTAGGGTGTTTACTTTTGAACATGTGACAAAGAGACGTTCCAAAATAATTTTATAATTTGTTTAAATGATTGTGACTTGTGAAGATTGTTTATTAAACAACCAGATTTTGCAAATATTTTATTTTTGAATACCATAGAACAGTGGCCACCAACCTTTTGATTGAAAAACTCAATAAAGAAGACTGCGGCTCTACATTTAAAAAAATCAGTGTAAAATGTATGATGTTTTAATACTTTTAATTTTTTTTTTTTAATATATCTTGTTCAAAGTTGAACTGAAGAGCAGAAACTAGGTACTGAAAGAGATGCGGTTTACAAGCCCGTAGTTGCTGGCCACTGCCATAACAATTAATATAAAGTGTCAGAGATTTCGGAGTTCATATTTACTAAATAAATATTTTTTATTATATTTTCGGTTTGTTTGAATTCTTTATTTAAAATTGATTTGGGACGAAATTCATAAGTGTAGAAAAACACACCATTTAAAATAAAAAAAATATATTTCTTTAACAGCCTTTGGTGATAACGCTTTGTTATGGGCTTACGTGATGTATGAGGCTTATTACAAATAAATAAATATTCATGGACATTACACACAACGTCCTCTGGTACCAAGCTTTTTTTTTTCGCAGCCGAATGCCTTTACGCACACCCGCTCCTGTCATCTCGGTCATCACCGTCATGGTAGGAGCGGGTAGTGTCGGACTCGCCGATGAACGGAATACCGACTAAACCTAACTGCGGCGCTCTCCACGTCTTCCTAGAGCGCCAGAGGTTCCCTTTTCTGAACTCTCTCTGACGCCCCGACGTTGGCCTGGCGGCACAACACCCGGTGTCGCAACACATTAAGGCGGGGGGTGGAGACGAGCGTACTCGCGTCGCCTCCTCCCTGGCCTTGCTCGGCGGAGTAGGTCTGCATTGGCAGCTGCCTCGCGCTCCCGCTCTGCAGCCTCCTTCAGGAGCATGACGGCTTCACTGAAGTCGGCGACCGCTTGCCAGCACCTGTCGCTGTTAAGCATGGCACTGATTACTGCTTTCAGCGACAGGTCCCCGCCTATCTCCTGGGTGAGGGCCGTACGCTGTGCCTGCCAGGCAGCGCAACTCTCCATTGTGTGGCGCGCTGTGTCCTCGTGCGCACCACATGACTTGCAAGAGGGCGAGGACTCCCTCCTTGCAATCTTGTGCAGGTACTTACCGAAACAGCCATGTCCGGTAAGTACCGTTAGTAAGTAGCGTTAGCCTGTACGTCAGCTGACCATGCCTCCGGTTGAGCCATTTTTTAAGTAATGGCCTTATGGCCTCAACAATTTCAACCCCGGCGGCGGGAGATCTCAGTTCGGCTCTCCACCGTCGCCGGAGTGTGGTCTGTGCCTCTTTTCGCACCTGGGCAGCAGATGGTAACTCGCCCCTTGACCTTGCGTCCGCGCGGTGTTTGAAGACTTCTGCCAACACCTTCGCCTCGAGCTCCCAAGGAGGATCACTTGCCAGGACAGTAACAGCCGTCTATGACACAGTACGGTACCCCCTGATTGCCCTTGACGCGATGGCCTTATTGCGTGCGTTAAGGGCGTCGAACCAGATCGGAGCCCCGTACGGAGCCATAGATCGGACAACTGCGCTGTATAGTCGCCGGCAAGTTGAGTTTGGACCTCCTGTGTTGGGTAGAAGTCTTCCCAGCGATGCAGCCACTTTAATTAGTTTCGGGGCGAGCTGAACAAAGTGTGGCCTAAAGCCCCATCTGCTGTCCAGGTGCACCCCTGGTTCCAAGCTAAGCTTATTTATTTGTGTTAGCGGTACCAGAATACGGATACTTACTATTTAATAATATATACTTTGTTGAACATATAATATAGTAATCAAGTAATATGTTATACTTTCCGCAAACGAACATTGCTGAATGAATCACATTTACTTTTGAGAATACATATTTTCACAAGATGTAAATCCAGTTATCATGTGTTATTTAGGAGATAATTTAAATAAATCAATTTTGAATGCTTTCCTTTGAGTGTGAGTTATTGCTATATTATATCAAATTTGATATTTCCAAGGTGCTACAGATAGTCCATAAGGCTATAAAATTAACGGGACCATGTCCTCAATGAGTAGTTTAGTGAGTTTAAACACGACATTCAAGAGATATTTTGATGGACTAAAATCGGATTAACTGGCTTAATATTTTATTACTTACTATAAAGTTTTAAGTATACCATACTTATATATTGGCATAAGGTATTTATTTTAAAGGTTGAGATAAAAGGGTGTTGTTAGTTATACGTGTGAGTCAAGTAAAGTCACAGATACTTCTTTATTTGCAATGATAAGAATACTAGCTGTTGCCCGCGACTTCATACACGTGAAATTTAGTAAATTGTCCCCCTTTTTGCACCATTTTCACTGATGCTTCGCGCCTATTGGCCTAATGGCCTTTCTCGATAAATGTATTATCCAACACTGAAAGATTTTTTGAAATCGGACCAGTGTGGTTTCTGAAATTAGCGCGTTCAAATAAGCAAACACACAAGCAAACTCTTCAGCTTTATGATATTGATAAAGATAGTAATTTATCACATGTTTTAACATAATACAAAGGGTGGTTACAAATGTTGCAATCTTTCTCATTTAATTGTCGTTTATGAGTTACACAGATTAAGTCAATACTATTTATCGAAACAGTAGTTTACCTATGTACGTGTATTTATTTGTATTTAAGTGTATTATATATAGTTATATATGTTGAAGTATGTCTATGTATTTAACTGGTTTTATGTAAGTTTATCTTTTTATTAGAGTAGTAATAGTGACACCTAACTACCTCATCAGGTCAGACACACTCCTATCCATCCAAGGTTGTAATAAATTGCATTAGCGATAAGGCCGCCATTTTGTACTAGTACGTAATGACTTAATCCTAATGTATTGATTATGTAAAAGGTGTACAAAATAAAGAGTTTATCTATATATCTACATTTTCTTAATTGAAGTAATAAAATATCTGTATAGTTATTAAACTATGTGTGTGCACGCAGTAAGAAATGTTAAACGCATGTTGATCAGATTTTTTTATATATTTATGGACATTTCACATCCTCTGGTCCACATTTTGACCACCTTGAAAGGCTGCTCGTCAATAACAGTATCGCCAAAAGCAATTGGTTTTTATATTTGTCATTGCCTTATAATTGGATGACATAGTTTCCACTTACCCATGCACACAGTGAGTGGCTGTGACGAGGTGATCTCTCGCCACTACGGTGGCTCCACAGACCACCTTCCCATCTCGTTTGAGTGCTGCCAGCCAGGGGAACTCACCAGGGGTCACTGCATCTCCTCCAACTACTCTCGAACCGCGAGCCACCCCACATGCTAGAATATAAATAATGTTTAGAGAGCCCAAAAGCTGCAGAGTTTCTTACGCCGGTTTTTGTTAGCAGATTGCATGTCCTGCATCAGCAGTAGTAGGAAAGTTTCGACTTATCATATGTGCAAAAAAAATTTCGAGTTTCTAGGCCTATTTTTAAAATTCTTATTTGTATATTCTATAATGTATGTATTCTATATTATCTGTAATAAGAGTATTATTAAGAGCGAATTTTTGTTCGTTCTCATTTTGTATGTATGCTTTTTTATATTTGTTACCTCATAACTTTTAACTGGGCGAAGCGATTTCAATGACTCTTTTTTTTACTTGAAAGCTGATGCTTCCCATGTGGTTCCATTGGCATCAGATCAGGATCTGATGGTTATCTCCTAAGAAATCGAGGAAAACCCTCAAATTTCAAAGGCACACACATTGTTTTCACATATTATGTATCTAAATAATCAAAGAGGTGGTCTCATGAAATCGGTATCGATTAAATAAGTGTTTAGTTATCTTAGGAATTCACGACAGTTACGGATATCACCAGTGTGTTTTGAATTGAGGTGATTCATAAATCTTTTTTAATAATTTACGCTAGAATCAAATCTAGGTCAAGTCCCGCTGCTTTGTAATATCTGATTTATAAATAACATATACCTAAAGAATTTGTATGATTGATGTTATCTACTATATAAAAATAAGTCGGATTTTCCTTCCTGACGTTATAACTCCAGAACGCACGAACCGATTTCCACGGTTTTGCATTCGTTGGAAAGGTCTCGGGCTCCGTGAGGCTTATAGTTAATTTTTTTTTTGTTACTTTTTTTTGGTATGGTAAAACAACGTTTGCCGGGTCAGCTAGTTCGTGATAAAATTGATGGATAAATGAATAAAATAAATTAATGGTAAATAATTAAACTGTAGCTGAAGAGTATGTTTGTTTTCTTGAACGCGCTAACGTAAGAAACCGGCGGACAGATTTAAAAAAATCTGTCAGTGTACATTTATCGAGGAAGACTTTAGGATGTATAACATCATGCTGCGACCAATAAGAGCAAAGCATCAGTGATAAATGTATGAATATGCAATAAAAATGTATATAGTAAAATAGCTAATTGAAGGTAAATCCTGTCTTTTGGAAATACGCTCGCGTGAATGCGTGATGATATTTACGCATGTTGTTTGTCAATGATAAAAAGTGAATCAAAATATTTGCTTAACACCTAAACTGTTGTATTATTTACTAGTTTATTTACAAATGTAAACTGTGTCAAAAACATTTATACAAAGTTACAAGACAATCTAGTTGTCTGAAGAAATAAATGCATTTGACATACATTCGAAAATTGGGTCACTAGTAGTCGTCACCGTCGTAATAATTAAAAAGAGAAATTATTCAAATTAAAATTTATCTTTCAATCGAAAATATTTAAATAATTCTGGTGGTGTACAAACGAGCACGATTTGCATAATTTATTCAGATCATTATGTTGGTAAACAGAATATTCGCGCCAAAATCTCATGTGCTGTTAAATTGCTTTTAAAATAAATGAAACTACTTTTTTACACGCGTATTTTAAGTACTACAGTTGTTAATAATTCGCTAGGCGATTTGTTAATAATTCGCTAGGCGATTTTAACTCTACACAATTTAAAAAACTAGGTCGTATTTTTACACAAAAAGCAAAGATAACACAGCCGTATCTTTTTTAAACTGCAAATATTGTTATTTATGATATGTTAAAGCAAATAATGTATTTGTATTAGTTTACCAAAATCCCAATTACATTTTTGTGCAATGAATCCGAGACTTCAAACGCAAAAGCTACTTCGATTTTGGTTAATATTATTTTACAATGTTGCTATGTAAACGAATTTTCGGGTATGTAATTGTTAATCAGCAGTAAGATACAATACATTGAACAATTCAAACATATCCGGGGCACTTAACATACTTGCGAAAATATCTCACTGGTTTTATTGCGACGAACTTATGTCCGGCCAAGATTCGTCTGTAAGCGGTCACTCTCTAAAACACTTCAAACTACATATTAACACTTATTTTATGACATAACCGAAACTGAAGTAATGCCTATTGAATAATAGATTACAATATTCATATTTTGACTAAATAAATAAAAAATATTTGGCATATAACGTAATCAATGAACTCTATACAATCTTTCATATGTCACTAATTTTAATTTCACTTGACCTATTCTGTAGCCCGGAAAGAAAACTTACCTTTGTCCTTTCTTAGACCAAGAAAATGAACGCAAGCAAATAGCCAAATCAGTTGTAAACAAATAATTTATTTTAAATTTATAAACACTTTTCCTTTAATTTTCTTTTGCCACTGACACATGGAACCATGTACGAAAACTGATGCGTTATTTTACAAGTATATGTTGGACACTCACTGCAGGGCTTGCAGGCGCTGCTCACGGATACAGCCGCGAGGAAGCAGAGGAAGCGAAACATGTCTGGCGGTGACACAGGCCACTCTATAGTCAGAGGGAGACGCCGGCCCAGCTATTATAGGCCGTGGGCGGCGCCTCCGGTAAGGCCTCAGGGCCAGTGTGACGACTCCAGATCAGGCCAAGTTCACGGCAACGCGGCGAGTGAGCGAATGACGCGGTGGTAGGAGCGTCGCATCACCCCACTGCGCGTTTATCACCAGTTTGGGGAATGTAGAAGGACCCGTGTGGATTAGGCAATGACCTTGAAGTTGTGGAGCATATTACCAACCTGCTGACGCAATGCTTTGTGAAAAATTTGCGTTATGCAGTTCCTTATTAACATAACTTACAACGATATAGTATGATTATGTGACTACATTCTCTTACATGAGTTGTAATATCTTATAGGTTACGAAGCTTTGTGATTACAAAGTAATCAACAGTGGCTTTGTTTAAATTTGCCGGTAACCAAACTTTTGATTACCTGCTTAGGTTAATTTTATGAGCTTGGTCTTAATTAATGAAGCATGATTTTAAAGTGCAGTGTCCCTTTGCATTTTGGAAGATACCGATATAAATAGGTCATATTTTATGCCTAATTATAAAATTACCATCGATATTGTCACATATTTATTGTCATTATTGAGTGCTTTGATTTTATTTTCATAAAATTCACACCTAACTACGTGCCTATTATGAATACGCGCATCGCATCCGTTTGCATCGCATCCGTCTACGCGCATCCGTTTGCATCGCATCCGTCTACGCGCATCCTTTTGGGATGTACAACATTTTTGAATGGAATTAGGCATATTTAGTTAAAAAAATACCGATGAGACCCAATTTTAAATCGTTATTTTATTGACCACATATTTTTTACGATTTCACGCGAATAATGATTACATAACTAAATGAATCCTGTTGAGACTTTGTAATCCTTTAATATGTCAGGCAATTAATAATTTTGTCATATAAGTGATTGTAGAAAGGATATTGCGATTATATTGGTGTTGATTGTGTCGTCAGCAGAGCGCATACATCCTTGTGGCAACTTGAGCTTGTATGTTACATAACTTGCATTTAATTTCGGTTCAATTTAACTCTTTTTATGTTGAGTGAATATTACTCAATACTTTTACGTAATGACAGGATCAAAAAGATGTTTTCGAACGTTTTGTAATCTTATTTCAGTACAAACATTGTACTTTATTTATACAATTATTTACGTTCTTTATTATGGTAATTTAAATACATATAGAATCCTGTGGCAATGGCTCTATGCATAAAGCCGTGGGATTCTGTTTTCATTTTTTATTTAAGTAAGTGTAGTTGTGCACGTAAAATCGGTACCATTATATTATTACTTATGGTCTTATTCATAATGAATTATCAGGTGTTCAGAACTTCGCTAAAATCGGATTGTCAAAAATTATTATTCATAATCGTTTTTCTACGCTAAAACCTTCATTAACTCTCCGATAAAGTGATATTATTTTAAAATTACATATTAATGCTCCCATTTAGTAAATCCTGTGATGTGCGGTTTTGTTTTATTGCATTATTACTGGATAAGCATTATCGATGTGCATTTAGGTATGTTATATTCGTCCTTTGCTAACCAATTGTTTGGGACGTAGGAATGTATTGAAATTTTCAATAATTATTTTTTAATCATAATGAAATTTCTAAACGGTACTTAGTCTAGACAAACATCAGCGACCTTGTTACTGTTGTTGAAGGTTAATTTCATGGAAAGTGCCACAAGAGGTAGGGGTTCGTACAACGGTGCCAAGGCGTCTCACTACCCGTATATAGATAAGGTTGCAGCTCATCTAGTTGATCACTACCATTGTTCTACGATTCATTATTAACTCGAAGTTAATTGAAACCACTGTTCCTATTTGTAATATTGTATTAGTTGTAAATATCATAGCTGTAATTCTATAGTGTAAGGAGTGTAGACTAGGTTCCACCACAGTAAACGTTAAAATAAAAATCACCTTCCAAAAATATTCAGTTCAAAATAGGAATTTTAGCACGAGCACTTACGAGAACAATGGCGGAAATGCGCGGAAACATGGGAGAACAAGAGAATGTCCCGCTATAAGTTAACATAAATAATAAAAAATAGATATTATGTGACATACTTACATCAAATGTAGGTCACGACATTCAATATTACAACAGCCAAGTACAATATACCAGATGTTCGATTGTACATATTATAACGGCATCGCATTAGGAGTTAACAATCTTTTAATATAACTTTTATAAACCTGTATATTTAATTCATTAAGTTCTGAAAACTGTTGCATTATTTCTTTTCTAAAATATGTCTTTTTGAATATCATAGTACTTGTCTTATTTAGTTCTCCATAACCATAATGGAAAGGGTTTTAAAGGGAGGATATATGACGGGCTTCGTGGTCTAGTGGTTCAAGAAACGGACTGCCGTTTTATTACTTACTTTATTTGTTTTCAATCTTCCCGAAAACTGAAAACTTTCGTTTTTAGGGTTCCGTACCCAAAGGGTAAAAACGGGACCCTATTACTGAGACTTCGCTGTCCGTCCGTCCGTCCGTCCGTCCGTCCGTCCGTCCGTCCGTCCGTCCGTCTGTCACCAGGCTGTATCTCAAGAACGGTGATAGCTAGAGAGTTGAAATTTTCACAGATGATGTATTTCTATTGCCGCTATAACAACAAATACTAAAAATAAAATAAAATAAATATTTAAGGGGGGCTCCCATACAACAAACATGATTTTTAGGGTTCCGTACCCAGTATCTCAAGAACGGTGATAGCTAGACAGTTGAAATTTTCACAGATGATGTATTTCTATTGCCGCTATAACAACAAATACTAAAAATAAAATAAAATAAATATTTAAGGGGGGCTCCCATACAACAAACATGATTTTTAGGGTTCCGTACCCAGTATCTCAAGAACGGTGATAGCTAGACAGTTGAAATTTTCACAGATGATGTATTTCTATTGCTGCTATAACAACAAATACTAAAAATAAAATAAAATAAATATTTAAGGGGGGCTCCCATACAACAAACATGATTTTTTACCGTTTCTTGCTCGATACTAATAACGTTGCCTTATGTTGCATAGATAATGGTACGGAACCCTTCGTGCGCGAGTCCGACTCGCACTTGACCAATTTTTGTTACTGTTCTTTTCTTAAAAATCAATAAAGGCTAATACCAAAATGAATTTATTAACAGCCTGCGATAAATAATGTTTTCTTACCGTTATAGGTAGTCTAGCTAGACTAGTCATTTTTTTGTGAGATGAAAGTAAAATCACTTTCTTGTGACATCATTATTGTCTTTTTAATTTATCTATTTACTTACTTTCTCTGTATTTCAAGCTTTATTACGCTGCGCCTGTAAGTATTTTTATTTAAAGCTAGCTGTTGCCCGAGACTCCGTCCGCATGAAATTTAGAAAACTTTTCATCCCTTTTTTTCGCAATAAAAGGTAGCCTTTCTCAGGGTCTGAAAATTGTCTGTGCCAAATTTCATCAAAATCGGTTGAGAGGTTTAAGCGGGAAAGCGTAACAGACAGACAGACAGAGTTACTTTCGCATTTATAATATTAGTAGGGATGGGTAAACTTCTTTATCTGTTTTAATTAGCTGTAATAAAGAACGCTACGCAGTCTTTTGTCTAAAGTTATGGGCTAAAGGCATACTGTTAGAAACTTTGTTATCTTAGTAAATACATACTCAAATTTTTGACATAACTATGTAAAAAAAGAAGAAAAAGTCAAGACCTACTTACAACATAATAAAAAAGTCTGGTCAACTCAGAAATTCCTGTTTGAAGTAGGTAATAAATATATGTTCCGTTGCATAACGTGGAGAATAAGGCAATTTACCTTAGGCATTCGCAACAACGGGCACGACATACATCACCAAGCAGAACAATCTAAAACGTAATGCTTATATTTTCTTTGGGACAAAGTATAGTTAAAGTTTTTTGAGCTAAATAACAACGTAATAAAAATATAAGTACATTGTAAGTATTCAAGAATAGTAGGACAAATACCTATGTTTATACGCAAACCGCTCGATTGATGGGATTGTACAAAGACATCGATGCTATGTTTAACTCACATTGAGAAAAAATGTAATGGAAGATTTGGTTGGATTTGGAAAACATGCAGGAATCATGATATCTCAGCTGGTGCTCAAGTCCACTATTTTGGAACAATTGTCATACCGGCACAATACCGGCACGATACCGTTGCAATTGAAGTCAAATATCCGTAGTCTGCTATATGCCGTCATAACGGTCTTTCAATGGTAATAGAATTGTCGATCTCTTTTATCTATGCATTGAATTTTCGGTCTCTTTTATCTATGGATTGTGTTAGAATGGTATGTAAGTGTTGCCGTTTTTAAAAAATGCGTTAGTTGAAGTGATTTTCGAAAAACTACTAATAAATTTAAACATTTAATCATGCTAGACTTCGTTTAAATATATTTGTACATACTATTTATTAGTATAAAAAGCAATGTGAAGTTTAGGAGATTAGTAAATTGCAATAAATTACAAAGAACAATTTCTAATATTTCTATCTATCTATTTTTTATTTATGGCAATCTGTCGACACAGGACAATTTAAAAATATTACTGTCAAATTCAAAATAGCAGACTACCGAAACATTTCAGTCATTGAATTGCAATTGTGAAGCAGTTGTGTACGAGACTAGCAATTTATATGTCACTTTGACAATTGTAAGACAATGATGAAGTCGTTATGACGACACATTAATAGTAGACTACCAAAAACTTTACTATTGCACCATAATGGTACAATAATGGTACAGTTGTGACACCGTTGAAATACCCGACTCAGGGCCCTGGTAGAGCGACGGAACGGTATTCTGAAGTCGTGGGTGCAATTCCCACTAATGGTGTAAATTTTTTCCACTACAATTTAGTTTATAATGTAAAAGCATGGCAAGTCAATTGCAAAAATTAATAAATTAATGTAGAAATAGCTAGATGTTATTCCTTATGAGATCATTTCAAATTATGTGGTTTTGACATGGTATGATTTATGTAATACTACTTTCAATTACATATTTAGTTTACTGAGTTATTTATTTTCGATAAAGCTGATGGGAAAGATGGCCATACGAACTCTGAATTGAAACATCATTAGGTACCCCATAAAGTTTAATCTTAGTTGTAGCCTGCTGTCTCCTTTCCAGCCCATTTACGTCTCACTGTTGGGCACGGGCCTCCTCCACGTTAGAGGGATTATGGCCTACTGTGCCGCGCTGACCAGGCGTGTTGGTATAGGGTTTATTTTTATTTGAGTTTTCCGTCTCTCACAGAGGATGTTATCTGTGTGCAATATCCCTTAGCTGACTTTTACAGCACCCTTGAGAGGAGAGGTGGTGACACTTGTATTCTGAATTCGTCACCACACGGAGGAGCTTGCTGTCTGTCCTTTTGTAATGAAACTTTGTGTAAAACACTTTCGAAATTAATAACATATTGCTTTTTGTTTCACCTTTTCTCTTCACCTTAATATCTTGGACCAATGGAAACAAATATTTATTTATCTGTACTTCATTACATTGTTTTCGAAACCGTAAGTTTCACTGTCGAAATTTGTAATAAAAACCAATGGTAACTATATCTACGTTAATTTTATCACAATTATGGTTACAAATGTTAGTTAATAAATCATAAGCACCGTTGACATACATGTTGGAGCCATGGCCCAACGTTGGCCTGCATATACTTCGACCCTGTACCGTTCTACTTTTTGATAACATTGGGAACTGAAATGGCCTATTCTGATTACAGTGGCCCGGCCAGCGGTTAGTGTCAACGACAAACTTATTTTTTTTTAAATCTTTATGTCTTGGTATCTGTTCTTATTGGATATGCTTCTACACTTTGATCTTAGCCAAAAGGCCGAGAAGCGATATTGGATATGCTTATTAGTATGAGTGCGGCACGACGGTGGTTTCGGTTTCACTGTAAACACAGATATTATGCAAACGTCAATATCAATAATCAGCTGATCCATATCCGCCATGTTTTTTCGATAATATAGACTTATCGAAGGCTTGTAGTATAATCGTAGCTTTTTTAAAATAATGTCACTTTATCAGATAGTTAATGAACGTTTGAGCGTATAAAACGATTATGAATAACAATTTTTTTTACCATCTGATTTTAACAATTTTCTCAGCCTCCGAATACTCATACTCATTATGAATAACACCATAAGTAAGTAATTATAATATCTCAGTTTGCAACACTGCAACGCAGTAGCCTATTTTAAACATTAGCGACCCAGGCCGTGCCTTTAAGAAGTGCCACCCCAATTTTTTAAATGTGTATTTAGCAAATTACTTCCCCCGACGCCTTTCTATATCTTTATTTGCTTACGCGACCCCATACAGGCTGTTACCTGTGGCATGGCCTAAGGATGCAACCTATAATGACGAATGATTTTACATAGGTACTTAGGTACTCGAATGGATATATATATCATAGATCAAGCAACATAATATTACGTCTAACTGAAATGAAGGAAAAGGATGTCATAATGATGCCATTAAACAACTTTCTATAATATGGATTCACAGAACTTTATCTTTTAAGCACGAGGTTCATTTCGGTAAAATCAATTGGGCAATAGAAGTTCAGCAAAACAGTTTTAATGTAAATACTTATCGGAAATTTGAATCCTATATCCATGCCCTTCACACTCACGCACTGAACTTTATATCAATAATAAATGCCATGGTAATTTTATACTGAGTTATATATGATAAGGACACAGACTATTACATTCATTTTAGTCTTTCGAGGTTCAGTTTTTGGCGCAACAGAATTGGTAGTGATATAAAAACAAGTAATTGATTTGCTAGAAATCCTCCTATCCCTTCTAAATGAAATCCTAGGTACCTCCGTGGTGTTCACTCAATTAAAAACTAAGAAAATTAATTTAATTAACACAAAAACTACTGTGAACTTGTTATAAACTAGATATAAATTGTAACAAAATCAATATATTTTTTTAATTAGCGATTCGAAAGTATGCCTCGGTCATAAAATGCGAAAAAAATACAGCACATTGAGTAAAAGTAGTGGTTAAACATCGGAATGTTGTTGTAACAAGTATTGAATTTGTCCGTTCATTTCGTAGGTACGTCATTCGGTAGATTGACCTACTCACGACCTTATTAAGGGTACCTTGAACGGCATATTAATATGTATAGTATAGCGAAAGAGATAGATGTATATAGAGAAAAGGCGAGGCGAGAAAGAGACAGCTTTATCTGTCGGTGACGTCATAAGTATAGATACATCTTGGTATAAATAAATAAATAAATATTCATAGACATTTCACACAACGTCCTCTGGCCCCAAGCTAAGCTTATTTACGGATATAATACATAAACCACTTTTCTTTTGTAAATACACACTTATAATACATAGAAACACCGTTTTTACTGCGTCTGGACGCAGTACAAACATTTGTATGACAATTACAAATATCACACAAATGATTGTCCCGAGCGGGAATCGAACCCGCGACACTATGAACGGCAGTCCGTTACCTGAACCACTAGACCACAATAATATATATTAATATGTATATAAAATCTCTCTCTCTCTCTCGCCTCGTCTTTTTTCTATACACATGTCTTTATATGCTATATTGATATTATATTATTATGCCGTTTGTGGCGCCCTTTATGTGGTTTATTATAATGGTTGAGGTCTTGGTACCATGATTTGTGTACATGTACAACTTGAAATGACCTATCTATGATCGTGCTGATATTGAAAATAAGATAGGTATAGTATTATTCGTACCAGAATAAGGATATATCTAATACGTAAAATAAAAGTAAAAGTCCTCCATGTGGTGACGGATTAAGAATACAAGTGTCACCACCCCATCTCCTCCCAAGGGTGCTGTAAAAGTCAGCTAAGGGATATTGCCCACAGATTTCTTCCTTCAGATCCTTTGTGAGAGATGGAAGCCTCGAAAATAAACACTGTGCCAACACGCCTGGTCAGCGTGGCACAGTAGACCATAATCCCTCCAACGTAGAGGAGGCCGGTGCCCAACAGTGGGACGTAAATGGGCTGGATAGAGAAAATAAAAGTATGCACACTTGCATCATTTTTGAATCAATTAATATTTATAGATATGTCACACAATTTGTGTTATGGATATCAAAATACGGATATATTAAATTCCATAATTCTCTTTCGTAAATATATGGAAGATAATATTAAAGACAGATAATAGAGTTGATGCTATTCGTTCTTGTAGGTACCTACAGATTCTTCAAATAGCAAATCTGTCTCGCACTTGACTGATATTTTCCTGTATACAGCGCGAGGTATCAAGAGTAAAATTTCGTTAACTTGCAGTGCAAATACTAAGTAAAACAATAAATAATAAAACCCGGTCATATTAATAAAACAATAAAGATTTTAACAGTTCTCAACGAGCCAGGTTCAAATTTCAACACATCATAAACACTTACTCAACTTTACTTACCAGTATTAAATATATAAGTAAATAATAATATTAAGGTGAAAGTTTGTATGTTTGTTTGTCCTGCTTTTTTAATTATTCACTGCGAAATTTCGTCACACTCGCTACTCTACGCACATAACTTTTACTTTTAATCTTATAAAAAAAAAATTTTTTTTATTTTTTATTTAAAGTTAAATATTCATGGATGTTAGTGACGCACAACGTTTTCTGGTCCCAAGCTAAGCTTTTGAGCTTGTGTTATGGGTACCAGAATACGGATAGAATACATAAACTACTTTTCTTTTGTAAATACATACTTATGATACATAGAAAACACCCAGACGCAGAACAAACATTTGTATGTCAATTATACAAACATCACACAAATGATTGTCTCGAGCGGTAATCGAACCCGAGACCTCATGAACAGCAGTCCATTATTTAAACCACTAGACCACGAGGCCCGACTTCTCGTCGTTGTATCTTTTATTTATTTATATTTATTTCAACCAGAAATAATGTACTTAAAGTTCCTATGTTTTTACATACTTATTTATGTATTGTCATTAGTACCGATTCTACGCACACAACTAAACTTAACAAAAACATGAAAATTCATAGTGTCAACGACACAATTCGGCAATGTTAACACAACATTTTTTTATAGAAAATCCGTGTTTTATAGATTAACGATTTTATTTCATAATAATGTGCACATGCCATTGTTTTTGTAAAGAGAATCTACTTATAATGTTTTTGCTTTTTAAAAAATCCTATTTTTTGATGTATGTAAATAAATAAATAAAACATTCTTTATTGTACACCATAATAATTTAAAACAAAACTTACTAACTAGTTACAAAAGTTAATACTAGTTTAATACTAGTTACTAATAGTTACAAAGGGCGGTCTTATCGCGGACTGCGATCACTTCCAGACAAACTTAGGATT
The DNA here is from genome assembly GCA_916999025.1 of Orgyia antiqua. Classification (NCBI taxonomy): domain Eukaryota; kingdom Metazoa; phylum Arthropoda; class Insecta; order Lepidoptera; family Erebidae; genus Orgyia; species Orgyia antiqua. The sequence continues at coordinate 3,334,646 of OU779867.1, forward strand.
GACTTGATCGATATGTACTTATTTAACTACGTCGTAGTCTATATTCTGAAACAAGGTAATTCCAAATTCCTGACCTTCTTTCCAATCACTTGGATTCAGTGCAACATCTTTTTTCCTTTTATACATTTCAGTCAAATGTTATTTATGAACTCACACACACCTATCTTCTGCATGTCTTCTTTCACACAATTTAATAGCGGTTAAGTCATGAAAGTTTTAAATATGAAAAATAGACAGACCAAAGTCAGGTCCCACCCACCTTAATGTGTTGCGACACCAGGTGTTGTGCCGCCAGGCTAACGTCTAGGCGTCAGAGAGAGTTCTGAACAGGGAATTTCTGGCGCTCCAGAAGGACGTGGACTGCGCCGCAGTTAGGTTTAGTCGGTATTCCGTTCATCGGTGAGTCCAACACTACCCACTCCTACCATGACGGTGTTTTGACCGAGGTGACAGGAGTGGGTGTGCGTAAATGCATTCCCCTTGCGAAAAAAAGGCCAAAGGCAGATTCCAAAAAGATGGAAGCATTGTGAGAAATAGGATACTAAAATCTGAATCTTGATATTAATTTCGCAACAACAATAAGTAACTATAAGTAGTCCGCAAATCAAACAATGTATTATTTAGTATTGAATGAAAATAAATTACAGTATACATTAGTTCCGATTCCACGTACACAACCAAACTTAACTTACTTTTTAGTTAAGTTTAGTTAAGCATGTGGAGGTTTATAGAGAGGTAGTGAGGTGAAGGTGCGTGTGGTAATATAACTCCACATGATAGTTCGTAAGACGTTTATTCTCGACCAAGACCAAACTATGACTAACTTATTACTAATCTTACGTTCTACAAGAAAAGTAGCGATCCCGTTTTGTTTAAAGGACGCGCTACTTGAGGTTGTCGAACACATGTCCATAGCAGCAATAAATTCGTAACTAATATTGATAAAAGTGAGAGAACAAAATGTTAGACAAAAAACTAAAAGTTAAAATTGGTCCATAAGTGGCTATGCATAAACTAGGGTAATAATGTTACAAATTTATTGCAGTTCTTAGGATAGAGATCGGTACTGGAGTGATGGCTACAAGCACTTAGAATTGGTATCAATGTGGTATGCTTTATGGTATGCAGAAAGAAAGGATACAAAACAGTGCTGCATAAAACGGGAAACACACAAACAACACAGTCGTAATAAAATCCTAAATAATTAGTATAGCTATTTGCAAACAGTACTGAATACCTACAAAAATGCCTATATTTTTACGAGAAGCAATACACCGAATACACATTAGCTCTATCTGTCCACTACAACGACTGAAGTGTACATTAAAGTGCAGTACTGTTTATCTGCTGAACAAAATGGATATTAAATTATTCTATAACAGTGTTTAGTTCATTACAGTCTAAATATCAAGCGTGTACCTATACTTTAATGTTTTGACGTGAATAGAAATGCTCTGTGTTTCAAATAAAAAAGAACATACTTTGTACCCAGTTCAAAGCACGTTATTAAGAAAATCCTTGGATCAAACAAAACTAATGTTTCACATAATACACATTCTCTAACACTTGCGCGACTCATTTATTTTAATAAGTTCTATAGTTTCACAGTTTTTTTTATCTAGAGTCGTATCGTATTTTAGTACGATAATGTCAAGTTTTTTAATCTAGAGTCTAGACTATTAAGACTGAAAACAGTCCTATACTGACGGTCGATCAGCGTAACTGTATCTCTATAAATTTCAAGTTTAAAGCGCTTATTGGTACGTCGAAAATCGTAAACGAATAAGCAAAAAATAAAAACACCTAAATGTAGAGTATTGCAATATATTCCTGTTGCTCCGTTAAACGCCTGATCTTTTAGTTTAACCGTGTAAACATTGATGTGTGTGAAGTGATAGAAAGTAAAAAGGCGGTTTATATTCAACTGTATAGTAGAAATCAAACGTACACCTCTCGCCCGAAATGTAGATAGATATGCTTAAATTTTTTGTTAAAACAAAAACTCGCACTAAATCCGTCACATTTTGCCCATCCGCTGTAGGACGTGGGTTTCTCTCAATGAACGCCATAGCATTTCGTGTTGTGCGGTCTGCTTGGGAAACTTAAGATTTTGAGCAAATAGTGTTAGGTACCCATTAAAAAAACTACTGTTTAGCAATCTGTAATCCCTCTCTCTCCAGCCCATTTACGTCCCACTGTAGGGCACCGGCCTTCTGACCAGGCGTATTGGCACAGGGTTTATTTTCGAGTTTTCCGTTTCTCACAGCTGTTGTTATCTGTATGCAATATCCCTCAGCAGACTTTTACAGCACCCTTGGGAGGGGATGGGAGAGTAATGCATTTAGTAAATTGTTCTTTATCTAAATAATTGTCTTCCTAGTTCCTGATTATTCTTTAAAAATGAGAAAACTAATTATTGCGTTAATTAATTTTGATATATCTAAAGGTAGAAGAAATTGATATAGAACCTATTTACTATTTATAAAAAATCGTGTACCTAATTGAAATTGGCCATAAAATACTAAATTGTATATATTACATACGGTGACCGACATATTTTATCAAAATTGGCTGTTATTTTACTTAGATTTTTATCCAGTTTTGAACAAACAACCGTGTGAATTGAATAGGAAAAAAAACTTTTCTTTTACGTTTCACATACTTTTCTCTGGTCCCAAGTTAAGCTGCTGTTATGGGAATCAGAATAATATGGATACACATGAATGTTCATGTGTATCCATATTATTCTGGCATATTATTCTGGCATTATTATTTTGTACTGCGTCTGGCTGTTTTCTATGCTTTATATGTATAAAGCATAGAAAACAGCCAGACGCAGTACAAACATTTGTATGACAATCAAAAATAACCTGCGACCTCGTGAACGGCAGTTTGTTATACGAACCACTAGGCCACGGTTTCCGTCACAGCAACAACGCAAAAATTAAGAGGCCAGAGAACATTTATTTCAAGAAAATCTTAAGTTTTTTAAGTCGAGTTTAAATTCAAGTATTTAAGTTTGTCGTTAAATAAAATATGTTGTGTATTGTGTCAACGTGTAATGAAGTTGGTTTTGTATTGTTACAACATTATCATCATATGAAAATGCTTACACGTTATTCAATGTATATAATAGTATGTAGGCACTTATTAGAATCCCACATAATACGCAAATCAGTTCTAAATGCAACATCAATTGTTAATAATTGCGTATAGATTACAGAAAATCAGTTATGGTATTTATGACAGTGATTATTTGCTATATTTATAAGTCATCGTGCGGGTGTCGATGTTATTACTTTAGTAACATCGAAAGGACTAAGTGGAGCGTTTTGTGGAGAAAGTGTTTGATTACCGAGCTCCCGCTGACAAATTGTAGTTTGTTGACGGTCAGGCGACTTTACAGCCGTCGCTTGTCTTTCTTCAACACTCTTCGTCCTTGTGAGTTTCATCTAATAATAAATAAAAATCTAAAACATAAAATATTCTGATATCTGAATAGGAAATATTTTTAATTTTTAAGTGTCTTAATGTGGTGGTTCCCTGTGTTGTGGCCTTGAAACGGTTAGTCAATTTTTATTTATTTCTAAATGTGATTTTGAATATAGAAGCTCGATATTATTAGTATCATAATTAAAAATAAATTACAATTATTTTAATTTTTTATTGAATTAAATCGACTGCAAAAAGGAAGCAATTTACCGCGATAGTGTGAAACGATAGTGTGATTTTCATTGCATTAGATTTCTACAGCTTTCCTACTAATAAAATTTTAAGCTAATTAATGTACAATGAATAACTTAATGATATGTATGTATCATATATATCTCATTTATATTAAATAAATAAATATAACATACATTTAATGTATGTTAAAAAAAACTATATATGAAATATAAAACGTAAGTAGTTACTTTCTTTTACTGCGAACTGTTGAAGAGCAGGAAAACGGTTAGCTCTCTACTGGCTGAGTTGGGACCACAATTTCGCAACGCATCACGCATACCAATCGGGAAATTTCAATTTTACATCGTCACTTGCCATTCAAGAGATAATTTATAGTTGTTCTGATTATGTGTGCTATGTCGATTTCTACTAGTTTATGGTACATGAATTCATTGCCATTATAACAATGTTTATTGATGAAATTAAGACTCTACTTGTTCTTATTAGGTCTTAAACATTCCATCATTAAACAAGCCTTCTCTTCCTTCTTAATGAAATAAAAATGAATTTCAACCAATTTAAGCATAATGTTATAAAAAATGTCTTCGCACTTAACCTCAAAAACTTTGTCAACCGGAAATTGCTTTCATTTTAGAAAATAAATATTATCCTGACTCTTGTATCGTTCTAAATCTAGAAAGACAAAGGTCTATATAAAGACTAAGGTCTATGACCAGTGTGTGTTACCAGCGATGACATACGGGACAGAATGATGGTCTTGAAATGTCGGCCTCGTGCTAAGCTCAAGGTTGCACAGCGTGCTATGGAGAGGGCTCGGTATTTCCCTACGGGATAAAATCCGAAATACGGAGATCCGTAAGAGAACGGGCGTATCCAACATAGCCCGAAAGGTTAGCACGCTCGTGCTGAAGTAGCAATGGGCAGGCCACATCGCTCGTAGGACTGATAATCGTTGGGGAAGAAAAGTGCTAGAGTGGCGACCACGTACGGGATGACGCAGCCCCCGACAAGGTGGAGCATGATATAGTTAAGGTCGCGGGGAGACATTGTGACGGTTGTGAGTTCTATGGGGAGGCCTATGTCCAACAGTGGACGGAGAGAGGCTGATGGATGGATGAAATCTAGGAGTAAAAAAGGGATGGCTGTATTGTGCTATTTAATTTGTCCTAAAAGTAATTACATAAGGCCCTTTAAATTTTCAAAAATCTGTAGTTATTACGGTATACTAATATTTACTACGGTATTTCTTTACTCATAGATACGAGTCAGCTAAGGTAGGGATGAATTATGCAGGTACACAACAAAAGAAGAATATTATAATTTGGTAAAGTTTACTCCTGAAACGGAAAATTCTCCGCGAAATCAAATCTTTTCTACTTCCGCCTGTGCTGATACAACTCTTCGGATTAGGGCTTTAGTTACCACTTTTCTGTGAATACCTGCGACCTTACACATATCATTAGTTTATCCGCTTAAATTATAGCTTAGCTAACTCTTAAAGTCTTCCTGGGCTCTCCGTAGAAATATAGATAAGTTAGTTCTGAATTTTATTTCTTTTGGTCTCTAGGAGAAACCGAAAGGCAAATACACCTTTTATATGAAAAGTCACGTGAGCTAAAGGATGAAATGTGTGTTCTCTTTCACTTCGTGTACCTGTACGGGAAAGTGTAATCAAAATAAGATGTAAATAAAATGTTGATGAGTAACATTGAAGTTAGCGGTACTTCAGCACGATGAAGGAGCAAGTTATATGACCGGGTCACGACGTGTCCTTGATTCGCCGTTAACATATCAACCAGTGCTTATCCAAAACTTGATTGCAATTTAAATTGCTATAAATGGCGCCATGTCATTAATATTTTGAACCGGTATAAATTGTCGTTTTCGAAACTAACAAAGCAATGTTTTGTCGTTCTTTTTATCAGCGATTTCTACGAAAAGCACCGTTTCCACTGCCCTGAGACCAAATTTATGTATGTGCTTATTCAGAATTTATGCGAGCCGACGATTGGTAATCACTAAATAAGTATGTTAAGTACGATGTAATTCTTTACAAAGTATATTAATTTTACATGCCCTGTGTATGCTCAACGTTGTATTGAACCTTAAAAATTAAATGGTACTAGCTAGCCCGGCAAACGTTGTTTTGCCATACCAAAAAAAAGTTAAAAAAAAAATGAACTATAAACCTCACGGAGCCCGAGACCTTTCCAACGAATGCAAAACCGTGGAAATCGGTTCGTGCGTTCTGGAGTTATAGCGTCAGGAAGGAAAACCCGACTTATTTTTATATAGTAGACTAGCTGACCCGGCAAACGTTGTTTTGCCATACCAAAAAAAAGTAAAAAAAAAAATTAAAAAAAAAATTTACTATAAACCTCACGGAGCCCGAGACCTTTCCAACGAATGCAAAACCGTGGAAATCAGTCCGTGCGTTCTGGAGTTATAGCGTCAGGAAGGAAAACCCGACTTATTTTTATATAGTAGACTAGCTGGCCCGGCAAACGTTGTTTTGCGATACCAAAAAAAAAAAGTAAAAAAAAAATTAAAAAAAAATGAACTATTAACCTCACGGAGCCCGAGACCTTTCCAACGAATGCAAAACCGTGGAAATCGGTTCGTGCGTTCTGGAGTTATAACGTCAGGAAGGAAAATCCGACTTATTTTTATATAGTAGATTAGCATTCTAAGTAACACAAATTTTGAATGAAAGAAGTAAGTACGTGGTTGTAATTCTAAATAAATATTATTGATACACAGTGAAAAATGAACTGGTTAGTATTAGTGGTATGCCTATACTATGCTGGCAGCCACACTGTTGGTGCTGATGATAGCGTAAACTTACTTGAGCCGCAGCAGTCACAGAAGGGTATATTTGATTGGTTCACCGATCTATGGACCACTACTACCACCACAACTACCTCCAGCCCTATCCTGAATGATCCTCCAGTTGAAAAGGAATGTCCAGCCTGCAGTAAGTGCCATATTTTATAAGCTTTTATTATCTATAATTTTTATTTTTAACAATTCGATCAACATATTATACAAAATTCTTAATGTTTTAAGCTATGAATAATTAATTCAATTAAAAGCTTATCAAAATGGTATTTACGGTACTCAGGACATTCCTTTTCTGTTGGCTAATTAAAACTATAGTTGTGTATGGCCAGTAACTCAACCAATCAACATTTTAGCGTATATTTAATTATTGTTCCGGGTTCAATAATCTTGCAGATTGGCTACTTGTGATGGTTGCTTCAAAACAAACATTCACACAAAATATTTACTGCTATAACAGCTATAATTCGCAAGCTAAGCTCGTAAAGCGGCTCCTAATGCAGTACATGTCAAAGACACTTTAAAACTATTTGCGATTATACTGATGAGATCTAAATAATATGTTGAGATTTCAAAAATAGTTGCTAATCTAATATATAAAATTCACGTGTCACAGTGTTAGTTACCGTACTCCTCCGAAACGGCTTGACCGATTCTTCCCAAATTTTACATACATATTCAGTAGGTCTGAGAATCGGCCAACATCTATTTTTCAAACTTTTTTTTTTTAGTACCTATGGCAAAACAACGTTTGCCGGGTCAGCTAGTAAAATATAATAACAAATAATTTATATTGTACGCAGTGCAACATGAACTGGTTAATACTGGTGTTGTGCTTATGCTTTGCTGGCTGTCACGTTGGTGCTGACGACAGTGTACATTTTCCTGAGCCACAGTTAAAACAGAAAGGTCTGGTGGACTGGGTTAATGAATTGTTGGGTGGAGGCACCACTCCACCGAACCCAATCATCGATAATCCTGAACCAGTGGAATGTCCTGCTTGCCGTTAGTATCATTTTAATACGTTATCAGCGGGCGTATTATGAGCTTTTTAAAAATCATGCAAGTTCCAAACAGGCCGTACACTGCCTGACTAAATTATGTATTATGGTATACATAAAACATTTAGTTGAAAAATTTTAGTTAGTACTTAAACTTTTAGTTGTACTTTTTCTATAAACATATTAATCTATGACTGTTTTAGCGAACTGGATGGCTGGGAGTTATGTTCATATTACGAATTTAACGGGCAGTTCCATTCACGGCGTAAACGGCCTGGGAATAAGAGCTCATAATACGGCCGCAGTACTTAATAATACTTTGTGATTATAGCGTTCCTATTTTGGGAATTGTTCACCTATAAAATGAGACGGTCTTTATCGCGACTGCAAATGTTAGTAAAGTTTAATTTCTAGCAGTTTGGTGAGAGATTTAGAATGTCACCAACCCATGTTGTAATAATTAAGAGAAGCATATAAAACCTTCTGTAAGAGATCTATTTAAAGTGTATTGACTTAATACGTTACCGAAAATACAGCTAATGAAACTTACCTCGTGTAATTTGTACCTTGTACTTAAATAAGCTTTGTTCTTCTATTAACAGAATGCGGCATAGCCAGCACAAAGCGTAGAATAGTCGGTGGATACGAGACTAAAGTGAGACAGTATACATGGATGGTAATGTTGCTGTATAATGGCAGGATGTTCTGTGGAGGTGCACTCATTTGCGATCGCTATGTTATGACAGCTGCTCACTGCACCGGGTACGTGGTTTATACATACTTATATAGGTATACTAGCTGACCCGGCAAACGTTGTTTTGCCATACAAACAAATAATTTGCAATAAAATAATATTGCGACTATCAATCGCAATGTAAACTATCGTATCTTTCAAGTTGCGTCGAATTGCACACTGTGTGGAAATCAAATTTAAAATCTGTTCAGTAGTTTAAGAGTCCATCCAGGGTAAACAACGTGACACGTAATTTTTTTTGCAATAAAATAATATTGCGACTATAAATTACAATGTAAACTATCCTATCTTTCAAGTTGCGTCGAATGCATACTGCGTGGAAATCAAATTTAAAATCGGTTCAGTAGTTTAGGAGTCCATCCCGGACAAACAACGTGACACGTAATTTTTATATATAAAGAAGATAACTACTAGCTGACAATGTGGGGGGGGGGGGGGGCGCCCCTCGTCACTTAGGAGTATGAAAAATAGATGTTGTCCGATTCTCAGACCTAACGGATATGTACACAAAATTTCACGAAAATCGTACGAGCCATTTCGGAGGAGTATTTATTTATTTATTTATTTATTTCATAAGAATAACAACAGCATGTTACAATACATTATAAAAGTCAGTGTTACAAATATATAAGCCAATAACAGTTATTCATGTCTTAAGCATTTACATTAAATAAACCCACTTAAAAAAAACTATCGGACGGTGGAACTAGCACTAGAGCAATATTACAATACACATATACGTACATACACATACATATTATGTACACATGATACCTAAACATAGAATACACATCAAGCGGATACAAAAATAGATACAAATATACCATATACATATATAAATAGAAGCATATACATACATAGAACTAAAACAACATACTCACACATCCATCCAGATCTAGATCTAGCAAAATTTTAAGATTTAAGTTGAGGTTAAAAGAGTATTAATTACAAACACCGAGACAGGTGAATTTTATATATTAGAAATAACCATCTATAACAGACTACCTACCTTCTTTGTCTGTCTGTTCAGGCTACTTTCAAAAACTGCTTTAAGCGACGTCTATTTTCTATCTAAAAGTATTTTGAGGATTCTGCATTTAATTTTAACTCCTTAGTACAATTGTTATAAAACACTTACATACTACTTATTTTATAGAATACTTTCCATTGTAGAACGGTAAACGAGATGAAAATAATTTTGGCAGCAATATTGACTGTCATTTGTTCTGCAGAATTAATAGCATTAAATGTTTGTCTAAGTAGTGTATGATGTTATTAGCCAGGTATTAGTAGGTGAAATGACTATTATCTGTTGTTGGCATTGTGCCACTACTAGTATCTATGTATCTAAACGTTCTGTGTATGTAAAATAATATTGAGAAAGGAATAGGTGAAGACTCGTACTAAATATTTAACAGTAAACATATATTATGCAATAAGCGCATAAAGTCTGCAGTCCAGTAACATGACGCATTTTCTACAAATAGTTAAATAACATTTTAGGAGATACGTATAATAATTGATAATTAATAATTATTAATTAATATAATACAAAAACAATTTAAAAAAAAATATTATTCATTAATAATTATTCATGAATAATATTTTTTTTTTAAATTGTTTTTATATTATGAGTGGATGTGTTTTATGTTTTTAGTAATCTTTTAAAAATATAAATTAGAGAACAATGAATAAATAAAGAATAAAATAATTAGTAATTAAGAATAATTTATAATTATTATTAATAATTATTATATTATATAATCTATACTAATATTAAAAAGCTGAAGAGTTTGTTTGTTTGTTTAAACGCGCTAATCTCAGGAACCACTGGGCCGATTAGAAAAATTCTTTCATTGTTGGATAGGGCATTTATCGAGGAAGGCTTTAGGCTATATAACATCACGCTTCGACCAGTAGGAGCAAAGCAGTAGTGAAAAATGTTACAAAGTCGGGGATAATTTTCTAAATTCCACGTGGACGGAGTCGCGGGCAACAGCTAGTATATTATAATAATATGCTAGTATTATGGGTACCAGATTACAACCCTATAAATGACACCCAGATTACAGGCGCCCGAGAAGCCGCCTATGTAAAGCCGGTTTCTTAAAAAATCCCGACAAGCTGGCTACTACGACACATTACAAATTTTTTTTTCTTTATTAAGCAAAACCAACTAAACAAAAGTCTTACGCAGGCAGCCGTCGCTCAACTAATGCGCGGCCACCAAATTAACCACATCAACAAACTTTTATATGAATAAACATAAGAACATTGATTTGTATATCTTCTTCTTACTTTAGATTCCGAAAGGAGAGAATGACGGTTCGTCTTTTGGAACATGACGTCACATCACGTGGTAATGACACTAAGATCATTGACAGGAAGGTCGCTAAGATCATTCGTCATGAGAGATACAGCCCTGGGACTTATGACAACGATATTGCGCTCTTGAAGCTTGATGCCAGGGTAATTATTATCATGAGAAATATTTTAACTTAATCATATTCATAGCTTTCATCCATCCATCAGCCTCTCTCCGTCCACTGTTGGATATAGGCTTCCCCCATAGAACGCCACAACGCACGGTCTTTTGCCGCTTGCATCCAATGATTCCCTGCGATCTTGACAATATCGGCGCTCCACCTTGTCGGGGGCCGCCGCCTTCACCGCATAAAATCTGGTTACTATCTAACATGGAAATCTACCTATAGAAAACTAAAGCAGGTTGCGTGAGTTTATCTGGGAGTTTATTTCTAATATAAATTGTATTTATGTTTGTATTTTATGCATGATAGAAGCCTAAACTTACTAGTTCCATATTTATTGAGTTGAATACTGCTAAATACCTTAAAGCAATAGCGCCAAAGCGCATGCCTTGCTTATTAACGAGTTATTTTAAGTCACAGTACTTAAAATAACTCGTTAAAAAGCAACACATGCACCCTAACAAATGCTTTCTTTTGATTCTAGTTAGATTTAAGCAACGCAATAAAAAAGCGGTTACGGACTGATAATATCGAGTCAACGACAGCATCTCAGACAAGTTCGGATTCTGCTGATACTTCAGAGACCGAAGAGAGCACAGAAGTTCCTTCAACATCTACACCAGCAACAACTGAAGAAGATGATGGTATTATAAGACCAGTCTGCCTACCATCTGCTGGATTATCTTTCACTAAACAAACGGGTGTGGTGATAGGCTGGGGTGTCACAGAACAAGGAGGTTCAGTTTCGAATACTTTACAAGAGGTAATATTTAAACGTTATATTTAAAGGATTCTGCTACCAAACATATTGTGCTACAATAAAAAATTCATGGCCTACTAATACTAAAAGGGATTTTGTGTACTTCGGGAACTTCGTTACCGTAAAATTTGAAGAATACACCAAACGTAAACAAATTATACGAAAAAGCCATCCTCTGGAACTATTCTATCTATTTAAAAAACCATACATATATACAAAAATAACGGCTTGTTTTAAAAGTAAATAGCCGGTTCGCTCCGGTGGCCGACGTATACCTACTTTTTTTAGTTCACCTCTTAGCAATTTAGCGTTTATCATTTATAATATAGCTACTCGTATATTCCAAAGAAGTTTTACAATAACTCCAAATGCAGCCGTGACATCATAATAATGAATGCTAAACTGCGAAATGGTTTATAGGTGAAAGTACCAATAGTATCAAACAAGGAATGTCGCGACAGGTCATATGGTAGACGCGTGACTGACAACATGATATGTGCGGGCGAACCCGAAGGCGGAAGGGATGCTTGCCAGGGAGACTCTGGCGGGCCCCTTCACGTATTCAATGAAACCAGTGGGAAGTACCAGGAAGTTGGTAAGTATAACATCAAACTAAATTAAAGTGGAAAAATGATAACCATGAGCGGGACTTGAACCCACGACCTCGGAGTACGGCTCCGTTGCTCGCCCATCTGAGTTATCATGGTTCCCGCATATGTTTACCAAATCTTCCACTACATTTGTTGGCGTTGTGCACAAAACATCGCATGTTTAACTCACATTGAGAAGAATGTAGTGGAAGATTTTGTAAACATATGCGGGAACCATGATAGCTCAGATGGGAGAGCAACGGAACGGTATTCCGAGGTCGTGGGTTCAAGTTCCGCTCATGGTTATAATTTCTTCGACTATAATTTAGTTTATTTAGTAAAAGCATAGCAAGTCAAATGTAAAAATTAATGTATAACATCAAATTTCTTAATGAGCTCATTAACGCCCCACTGTCAGACCCGGGCGTCCTCCACTTCGGGAGGTTGTTCGGTTTAGTTTCAAGTCTTCTAAAATAGGGTGGTGACACTTATAATACATCACACGAAAGTGCGTAATTCCTCATAATATAATGCTAATCTCTCTGGGATAAAATAATAGCACATTTCTGATCTTAAGAAACTAAATATATTCTAATAATAGAGTTGAAACAACAATCACCATAAGTTTTTAAAATAACACTCTGCAGCTTCTTACACGTTTATCTCTGACCCGACGTTTAGGAGCCTTACGATCTATCCAAAATCCGTACTGTCCACTTAATATCAGGTCGTGCAATTTTTACATATTAATCTAATATATAGAATTTCCATGTCACAATGTTAGTTACCGTTTACCGTACTCTTCCGAAACGGATCGACCGATTTTCGTGAAATTTTGTGTACATATCCGTTAGGTCTGAGAATCGGGCAACATCTATTTTTCAAACCCCACCCTGACTTTGGAATGCCAAAACAACGTTTGCCGGGTAAACTAGTATTATGTAAAAGTTGCGCGACCCGATATTTAATTTATTTATTCAAAATAATACGGTAGTTTTGATTTCAGGTGTCGTTTCTTGGGGTGAAGGATGTGCACAACCAAACAAATATGGCGTTTATTCAAGAGTTAATAGATATCTTACGTGGATTAAGAGTAATACAGCAGACTGCTGCTACTGCGACTGATTGTACCTCTTTAACACTTTACAAAAGTAATATGATTAAACAAACAGATAATGGTGCCGATTCTACGTTCACAACTAAACTTAACGGTGCTGATTCTACGTTCACAACTAAACTTAACTTAACTAAAATATAAAAATAACTATTGTTGTATCATAATAATTTGGCTCTTTTGTTGTGCACTTTTATATTATTTATAATTGTTAGTCTATAATAAACAGTTTTAATAACAAGAAAGTTCAGTTAACATTACGGTATTGTGTTATTGAGAGTATCAATTTTCATATTTTAGTTAAGTTTAGTTTAATTGTGCACGTAGAATTGGTGCCAATGTAACTAGTAGGTGCGAGATTACAAAAAGGGAACCAAAGAAAATATATCGTAGCGTCAGCGTATCTTGAAATTTAGCGCTCCGGTTCCGTAAGTATCTCGCCAGATGTCTGTCTCTGGTTACGCGGCTCCTCACAGGCTGCCGGTTCAGACCATGAACTTTAAGGCCCAAGGATAAGTACATCACTGCTACCGCATTTGTAAACCGTCCACGACCCGACGTCCGACCATTGCACGGAGCTTACAACTCGTGGAAGAATTTGTATACTTATTGGAAGGACTTATGTATAAGGTATGAATGGGTTGATGTATGACCATATTATTGTGGAGGATAAAGAATGAGATGTTCGAGCAATTGGATTGCTAATCCAAAATCCATTTCAGTGCAAGCTGTATTGTTTAATCATACTACTTTTATTATTTAATGTACTTATAGCTTTTCTTACTTTGGTTAAGTGTAGTTATTTATTTAATAAAATATGACAAATCGTGATTTTTGTTTACAATAACCCTAATACTCAGACGTCGATACGATGAAGTCAACAGGTTATGGGTAATGGGCGGTATCTACCTAAAACGCGGGTGTTTTTTCAAATTTTTATGTAAAATCTAAATGCATAAATGAAAAAAGATATGAATGACAAAACAATAATTTATTCAAATCTTACACCCAATAAGTAATTTGGAACCAAATGGTTAAGGTGTGAATGGCAATTTTTTTTTGTGCAAGTCTTAAATTTCTAAAGGTACACAATACACATAGTAACCTAGCCTATTCATCTAAACATTTGATAAAGATTTTCCAAACACAATATCGAGTACTGGAGATTTCAGTAGACTTGGAATTTTAGAATGGTATATACCTGGAGTGGCCAACAAGTCGATCGCGCGACCAGTTTTGGTCGATCACTCGCAAGTTCCATGAGGGGACGCATTCAATGCCAAATGTTTCTAGTACTTGATACAGGAATGAACATATACGCAGCACATGCTTCGAGTAGGGAGACGTTCAGCGTGACCACTTTTAGTAGTTTTAATTCCCCTGGACAAACTTTTTTAATCCATTAAATAAATATTCATGTATGTTGCTGGAACTAGCAAGAGTGCACGGCGGTATAAAAGCACATTTCATAAACATCCCCCTTCTTACCTAAGAAATAGGTTGTAGCGACTCATTTTTTAAATAAAAAGTAGATCTTATGTGCACAAAAGTTGGCCACACCTGGTATATACAGCCCATAATGGAAGTATGAAAGATATACTCATACATCAGATAATAATAAGTAGTTGTAGATATCTTAGACCACATCATGTGGTCCACAAATAAGCTTAAAGCTTCTGCCACAGGTACCAGATTATGGATGTAATGTATAAAATATTTTTAAGCATTTAACAATATGTATATAAAATGGATAGAAATATCTGTATACATCACACAAATTGTCTTGTGTGGGGATTGAACCCACAGACATACAGGTATGTCTGTTACACTACCAAACAGGCCATTCAGCTACTTTCAAATTTCTGCCATAACTTTTTTTTAAATTAAAACATCACATAATACTATTTTTAATGGTTTAATTTATTACTTGTCTTATTTATCAATTTTATAAATATTAAGATTGATCTTCTATATGCAATGTTCAAAGCTATTTAAAGATTTATCCAGTATTAAAGTTGACCTGAAAGTGGAATTAATATAATCAATCATATATCACTAACTTATATTGAGCATCAAATAGTTTTTCATCAATATACTGTCACACCTTTTTCCCATGGGTGTGTGACAGACTAAAAAGGGCCACCTGCTATCTAAACATTATAAATCTTGTCTTCATCTTGTTTAAAAATTATTTAGTTAGACTATGTTTTATGTTTATCAATAAATAGCTTTCAATAAATAGACGGGTGGAATTTAGACACTTTTAATAAAAAAAAATTCCTAATGTTTCGCTCCTACTGGTTGCAGTGTGATGTTATATAGTCTTCCTAAATTAATATACTATCCAACAAAGAAAGAATATTTCAAATTAACCAGTGGTTCCTGAGATTAGCATGTTCAAACAAACAAACTATTCAGCTTTACAATATTAAGTAGAGACGCTCTACTGGGCATATGGTGGCTTTCCTCAGTAGAATGTATTTTTAAATCTGGTTGTGAAACTATAATATCTAATATAGAGATAAATAAATGATTTTACTTTATTTTAAGCGACTAAAAATGTCTAAGTAATTAACACAGAAAAATTTGGTCAATAACCAATTGTGACTGAAAATTTTAAATAGGCATCACTAATGATTTTTATACAAGTGAGGATATAGATAGATCAATATAAATATTATATGCAGTACTGGATTTAAAATTCATGTCCTTGGGCATTTTAGAAATTTAAAGATAATCTTTTGTGAAACACAATAAATAAACTATGTGTAAGTAGCAAGGATTTCTCCAAAAAGGTCTAATTATAATATTTCCATTTCATCATTTTCTCTATTGCAGACATAATATAATCATTCTTTTATTATTTGTCCCCATTCCTATAATTTTCTGACTCTGGTTCTGACTTTGCACGTTTGAGCATATGTTTTTAAACAATGATACATACATAATACATACAAAGATGCTCATTCAAGGAAAACAGGAGGTGATATTGAGAAAATAAAGAAACAGAAATAGTACATTAGTCCTTAGTTTAAATCCAGTACTGATTTTAAATAAAGTTCTCACAAACATGTCTATATTTATCTTTTAGAACTAAATATTAATGATAGTTTCTGAAAAATGAAGAAAATTCTGAAAAGATGTTGTTATAGATAGCACCATGGGTTGACATTTGATCCAAAGCTGATGGGAATGGTTGATGGTTACCTGGTCCTGTTGTTGTGGTCTCCTCAATCACTTCATTACCATTCTTGATAATCCTTCTCGTTTCCACTGATCCATCAGGCTTAGTAATACTTGTTGTAATTATTGTTTTGCAAAATGATCTCCCAGGTACCAGGTTACCATTAAATGGTAAAACATCACCAACCCCATTAGAATCTTTGTGTTTTAACAGCCCAGATATTTCATTCGAGGATATTTTTCCATCCAAATCAATATCTTGCTTGTAATGCTCAGCATCGTGATTTTGGTAACCTGGCTTTAGATAATAATCCCTAATATTCTGTCCTGTGAATTGTTCCGGTTCAGACTCTTCTGTAGGCGCCATACTTGTGAAGGCATCAATGCCGCTTTCATGGAAAAACGTCCTGAAGTCCCCAAACATAGACCCAAATGTTGAAAAAATGTCGTTCATTTGTTTACTGAATTCTCGATGGATATCAGCCCCATCGAAAACTTCCACATTATGTTGTCTTGTATACAGTTCATCACCATCATCTTCATCATCAGAACTCCAAATTGGATTCCGAAAATCATTTCTTGGTGGAGTCGAGCGAAATCCAAAAAATGAGCGAATATTGTCCATAAAACTATTGTGCGCCATCACAAAAACTTGCGGATTTTTTTGCTGTTTTTGATATTGAATTTTAATGGATACTGGTTCGGCTTTAGCTTATGAAATGTGATTTATTAATAAAAATATTGTGTAATTGCGCAACAAAACAATAAGCCGACAGCTGTTTTCACTCAAATTACAATACTTTGATGACTTAGTAGTCTGTGGTTAGATTAGGGACGTGTCAAAAAGCCCAATTTTATTATCGATGCGGAATTTGTTATACATGGTGTGGCGTAATTAATGGATAAGCCTGTGCCTGTGGATAAGCCTCCTACTGCGCTATACGAATATGTATATTTTTAATTAATCCTATGTATGGTCTTGAAAAAAATGGCATAAGTCATGTTTTTCATAAAATGACTACTTTCACTAACCAATTCTGCTACTGTTGCCACAATTTTCAAAAGTTTTGCTTTCTGTTTTTTTTATAATACAGCTTAAGAGTTGAATTATTGCAAGCAATAAAGAATTCCCTATTCGTAATACAAATTTTTTGAAAATTATGCATGAAATATCAAAAAAGGGTTATTGATTATTTAATTTGTTGACTTTGTACATCGTCTAGCTTAAAAAATCTTTATGGGAGTTGATTTGCCCAATATCTTAAAAACATGCTTGTTTTATGCAGTTTCCGAAATGGTATAATACTTATTATAATACTTATTAAGTTTGATGTGATATTAAAGAACCAAATGACACTCGTAAAAAAATGTTCTTATTGTGATTTAATTAATCAAATTAATACTGTTAACTTAAACAAACTGTCAGTGGTATTTTAACTTATCTGTCTGAGTTTACCAGTGGGAATGTTAGTCGTTGAAAAAAAATAACAACTTATTTTATTTTTTTTATTCTAAAGATGCAAACACTACATAAATTTTATTTTACAAAAAATGTTCGAAATGGCGGCCACCTGCGGCTATGCAGGCCCTGCATCGACGGATAAATGACCGCTTTAGGCGTCGGATGAAGCCGGAGCTCTTGATTTCATCAGCGGCTTCAAAAATCAGGGCCTTTAGTTGTTCCAGGGATGCTATTTCTTTTTTATACACTTTTTCTTTTAAACACCCCCAGTAAAAAAAGTCTAGAGGGTTCAAATCAGGGGACCTTGGTGGCCACAAAATGGGACCCAAACGACCTATCCACCTCTCATTGTACTCATCATTGAGGTAGTTCCGTACAATTCGTGCGTAGTGAGCGGGACAACCATCATTTTGTAACCAGTAGTTTTCTGGCACATTTAAACTTTGTAATAGTTCCGGCAACGTATTTTGCAGAAAATTTAAATAATTGGGACCTGTTAGTGTCTCGGATAGTTCGACGGGCCCAACTATTTGTCCATTTAAAATTCCTGTCCAAAGGTTCACTTTAAACTGGACTTGAGCTCGGTCTTGCCTTATGTTTCTCGGATTGGTTGCCTGCCAACTATGAAGATTGTGCATGTTGACGTAGCCATTTCTTTTACATGATGACTCATCGCTCCACAGTATTTTGTCAAAAAACGCCGAATCTTCGCGTATTTTTCGCAACATGACGCGACAAAATTGGACTCTCATTGGCTCATAGTCTCGTGTCATTAGTGTTTGCACCCTTTGATAGTGATACGGGTGAAGCTCATGCCTGTGCAGAATTCTGCCCACAGTACGCGTATCTACACCGGTTCCTCTACTTAACTCACGAATTGATAACTCTGGATTAGCACGCACAGCTTCTAGAACTTCGTCATCACGATGTCGTCGAGGTCTGCCTTCCGAAGCACCACCAACACCGGTACCAGGCATTCGCCCTTCGCTAAAAGCGATGTGCACACGTGTAAACACCCGGTAGTCTGGGTGTCGCAAATCGGGGTATCTTCGACGATATTCGCGTGCAGCTTCATTTGCATTGCAGTTACACAGGCCGTAAATAAGATGCATATTTGCATACTCTTGAGGAGTGTACGTATGACGCGGCATGATCAGTAGTCCAGGGATATGTAGAAGTCGTCGATAATATCACAATTGTCCAATTCGTATAGCAAAAACAGAGTCCGTAGTACATAAGCCAAATTCACGTCACAATAACAAACACGATAGAGCAAACGATATGTGCGCAAGAGACGATAGTCAAAAGAGCACTAACTTTGTTAAACAAGTTCAAAAGCTGTTTTGTTGTTTGTGAGAATAATAAAAATCTATCTCTGTCGCACAACTGTTATTTACCTGACATCAAAATGCTTTGTCTCTGTCTTATGATAAGACTAACCGTCTGGATTTGCCGTGCGATAAACAACCACAAGTAGTTGACTTAGAGTCGTTATCTGCTTACCCTATTCATGGTGGATGACTACCTGCTCCCGAGCACCCAAAAAAGGGTCCATTGTGAATGACTACCTGCTCCGGAGCACACAAAAAAGGGTCCATTCAAACTGTTTACAAAGACATGTTTAAGATAAATTAATAATTCTGTTAAAGAAAATTAGGGTATTTTTTTACAACTGTCGTTTTTTTTTAAAACCTCGTGAAATGTAATAAGTATTATACCATTTCGGAAACTGCATAAAACAAGCATGTTTTTAAGATATTGGGCAAATCAACTCCCATAAAGATTTTTTAAGCTAGACGATGTACAAAGTCAACAAATTGAATAATCAATAACACTTTTTTGATATCTCATGTATTTTTTCCCAAAATTTGTATTACGAATAGGGAATTCTTTATTGCTTTCAATAGCTCACCTCTTAAGCTGTTTTATAAAAAAAACAGAATGCAAAATTTTTGAAAATTGTGGCAACTGTAGCATAATTGGTTAGTGAAAGTAGTCATTTTATGAAAAACATGACTTATGCCATTTTTTTCAAGACCATACATAGGATTAATTAAAAATATACATATTCGTATAGCGCAGTAGGAGGCTTATCCACAGGCACAGGCTTATCCATTAATTACGCCACACCCTGTATATGAAACTCGTGTTGTTGGTTGAAGAAAAAAGTACTACGCAGTATTTCTTTAATAAGAGAAAAAATTATTACAGGACATGGCGAACATTGACCAATCAAAGTCAAAGTCAAAATATTTTATTTCAAGTTGGCATGAGTTACAAGCTCTTTTGAAACGTCAGAAACTAGGTGTCTGTTCCAAAATGGTTCCAAACGCGGATCTTATGGAGAAGAACAGACAAGAAACTCCATGGATTTATTTCTTTTCATTTCCTTAAATTTTTTTTTTTTCAACAATATTATACGTAGTTGTATCAGGGGTGTGAGAATGATGCCGATCAGTACTATCACGACTAACTAAAACTAACTTTTTTAAAACTAAAACTAACTTAATAATAAAATAGCCTTGTTGGAGCAAATCGACCAGTCCCAGCAGAAGGCACCCGTTCACGAGTATAACGCACACATCAGCCCCGCACAGCTCGACCATTTTGTAGGGAACCGTGCGACCCGACGTGCAACGCTACCAACTTCGAGACATTTGAGTGAGCATGACGAAGTCGAATCAAAATCACTTCCTCTACCATAGATTAAACATTCTATTTTTTATACATAGATTAATAGAATTAACACGACAGAATCCCGGATATTTAAATGGCTTCTTCCTTGAAGTGCTTGAAATTATTTTTTCTAACTTAAGTTTATTATTACGTATTTTTAATAAACAGCAAAAGTGTTGGATTTTTCCGGACACAGCTTGATGAGCGCCGGACGCGCTTTAGTTTAGGATAAATTTGGGAAATGCTAGATGGATGACAGCCCTTGAAGACCGGCCCTAAACCTCTATATATGACCAAAAATAAACCAGACAAACTTTAAAAATCGTACTATGCTGATCAGAATCATAGAGTACTTATTACCAATAACGCAGATGGAATCGTAGCAAAGCAATTAGTAGTCTGTACTTTATTCATTTAATTATTTCGCAGCAAAGCTTAAGGACCCTGCATGATTTTTTCTATACTCTGTACCTAATTACCTATCTGGTGCTCAAGTCCACTATTTTGGAACAATTGTCATACCGGCACAATACCGGCACGATACCGTTGCAATTGAAGTCAAATATCCGTAGTCTGCTATATGCCGTCATAACGGTCTTTCAATGGTAATAGAATTGTCGATCTCTTTTATCTATGCATTGAATTTTCGGTCTCTTTTATCTATGGATTGTGTTAGAATGGTATGTATGTGTTGCCGTTTTTAAAAAATGCGTTAGTTGAAGTGATTTTCGAAAAACTACTAATAAATTTAAACATTTAATCATGCTAGACTTCGTTTAAATATATTTGTACATACTATTTATTAGTATAAAAAGCAATGTGAAGTTTAGGAGATTAGTAAATTGCAATAAATTACAAAGAACAATTTCTAATATTTCTATCTATCTATTTTTTATTTATGGCAATCTGTCGACACAGGACAATTTAAAAATATTACTGTCAAATTCAAAATAGCAGACTACCGAAACATTTCAGTCATTGAATTGCAATTGTGAAGCAGTTGTGTACGAGACTAGCAATTTATGTCACTTTGACAATTGTAAGACAATGATGAAGTCGTTATGACGACACATTATTAGTAGACTACCGAAAACTTTACTATTGCACCATAATGGTGCAATAATGGTACAGTTGTGACACCGTTGAAATACCCGACTCAGGGCCCTGTATTACGTAGTATCTTCTATCTATTCTGTGTCTGTATTCATCATGCGTGTCATGCATTCGTTGCTGTGACATTTTTAAACTAATTTTTTACTTCCTCTCTAAATCAATTTATTTGTTTAGGAGGGTGATTTTGTCCTCCTTATTATAAAAGTGACGTGTGATGTATTTCTGTTAATATTATTTGTAGCTCAATATATCGTTATTAGATTAATAAGAATTAAGAAGCTTGTCCCGCATTCTGTTGAGGAGGTATGTTTTATTTATTTTTTATTTACTAAAGGTATTAAATAATAAGCCTGTTTGCATTATAGCTGTGTTTATGATTATATTTACTAAGATGTAGTGTGCCCTATATTTTACTAAAGTGTGTTCACTTTATTAAAAATAATGTCATATTCCTATGCATAGATTTTAGTGCATGCATTTATAATTAATGCAATACAGATGTTGTAATAATGTTGATATGGAACTACCACTTGGGTGTTTAAAAAAAATCAATAATTTTGAACTTGGGACTGTAGGCATAGTTATCATAATAATTTGTGAAATCTGTTCATTATAATATATAATTATTATTTTTTATATATATCTTATTTAATCGCTTTACATTTATCTATCTAGTTTCTTTTTGTAGGTAAGTATATAAAAAGCACATCTCTGTTTTAGAACTCCTCCTTTACTTTGACCATTTTATATAATTAGTTCTGGAATATCCACTCCCAAGAATTATTGTATTTTTTTAAACTAACTTTTTCGCTCTTGTTGGCATCTAAACATATCAAAAATAACGATCTCGGGACAATCATTTGTGTGATGTTTATTATTGTCATACAAATGTTTGTTCTGCATCTGGGTGTGTTCTGTGTGTTCTATGTATGTATTTACAAAAGAAAAGTAGTATTATATCCATATTCTGGTACCCATAACACAAGCATAGAAATATAGCTTACTTTGGGACCAGAGGATGGTGTGTGAAATGTCCAAAATATTTATTTTTATTTATATTTTAAGAGGGTACTATACTCCTAATTTTGGTATTTGCTTTAGGTATTGCTATCCCTATTCCCGAGCGCCGCGCTGAAAGGGACAAATATAGCTGAAGCAGATTTTACCTACAAATTCTTTGAAAAAAAAAAGACGTTTTGTAGTCCCGTTTTTTATTCGCGAAAATTAAACCTCTTAGATCCATAATTTTTACGTGTTTTTAATTATAAAACAAACTGCAAGTAAAACAGCAGGATGCCACTACAATTAATATAAAGGTTTTTAATTAATATTCCATTATACTAAAATTTCATCTATTAAAATTTTTTGCTAACTACGTAGTAGTTACACTAAGAATAGACATAATTCTCACTTGCTTTTTATTAAGCTGCAGATGATAGTTTAGCTGTATTAGTTTCTGGGAGAATTCACTTTAAATAAACCACAGTAGAATATTATACACGTTTATTGTTCGTATCCACACAACAGTTAATTTTAATGTTATATTTTGCAAAGCATAGAAGTAGTAAACTAGATAGGAATATAGCACAGTTAGTTCGATATAAAGAAGAGATAACAAACAAGCGGCAAAGCATCAAAAGTCACACGTCTTACTCCGATAACAAATATATGCACACTGCCGGTCAGTCTTCACACCTCTCAGCCGCCGTTGCGTAGGCGAGGCTCGCCGACCGATCTCGATCAGCGATGCCGCGCCTCCGAACATTATAAATCACTAATAATAAACTAAATGTGACAGTCCCGTTATTCATACAAAATAAATTTAATGTTACATAAAATTTTTATATAGTTTTAATTTTAGTTTAATTGGGTTTATTATTAAGTTTGAATGTAATTTTGAGTTTTAATTAATATGTATATTTAAATAAATGTAGTTCCACTACATCACCCCCCTCCAGAGACCGTCCTACGGGCGATAATAATCAGGAAATCTAATCCTGCGCCCCGACCTAGTTCTTCTGACGGCATGATCTTCAGTGTTAGGATGATCATTTGGTATGTTCGTTGGTGTGTATGCTGTGTTCAGAGTGGTTGTTGTTTCGTGTTGAGTGTTTGGTTTGAGTGAATGCTGAACGGTATGTTGTGTAATAGGTGTCTGAGTGCTGTTTGGGTCACGCAATATGTAGGCTGGTTTCAGCCGATCTATAGAAACTGTTACCTTATTTCCTTTGTAGAGGATTTTAAATATCTTTTCACCTCGCTCCACCACCTCGTGAGGACCGGTATATGCAGGTTTCAGACATCCTGTGGTGCTGTCATCTCTGAGAAATACGTGAGATGACGTGGCAAGCTGTTTGAAAATAAAAGGAGCACGCCTGCCGTCGTGTTGATTAGTGGGTACTGGCTGGAGGTCCTTCACGAACTTACGTAATCGCGACACATACTCGGACACGTCAGAGACATGATCTTCGGGGGGTTCAAAAATGTCACCTGGAAGTCGGAGAGGTTCCCCATACAGCAACTCAGCTGATGACGTATTGAGGTCTTCTTTGATGGCACTGCGGATACCTAATAAAACTAGTGGTAATGCATCCACCCAAGAAGTATTGTTGTGGCATACTATTGCTGCTTTCAACTGTCTGTGGAACCTCTCGACTAATCCATTGCATTGTGGATGATATGCCGTAGTTCTACGATGCTGGAAGCCAATAAGCTGAGACAGGCTTTTAAATAAGGCGGACTCAAACTGTCCCCCACGGTCAGTTATAATGTCCATTGGACAACCGAAACGTGAGATCCAACCGTGAGTCAATGCCTTCGCCACAGATTCCGCTGTAATATTCTGTAACGGTATTACTTCGGGCCATCGCGTAAAGCGATCTATGGCCGTAAGGCAATACTTATAATTTTGTGAAATTGGCAGCGGTCCAATCAGGTCTATGTGGACGAAAGAAAATCTAGTCTTCGGAAGCTTAAAGGAACTCAAAGGAGCGGAGACGTGTCTGGTCACCTTGGAGCGCTGACATTCAAGGCAATTGCGTACCCATTCACGACAGTCGCGCTTCACGCCTGGCCATACGTAGCGATCCGATACCAGCGTAGCAGTTGCGTTTGAGCCGGGATGGCTCAATGAGTGTAAGCTGCTGATGATTTGATGTCTCAGCTGTGTTGGAATAAATGGCCGTACCTTACCGTCCCTCACATCACAACACAGTTCTCCCCGCAGACCAGGCAGTCTCATCATTTTCAGGTGTAGTGATGTGCTGCCGTTTAAAAGAGACTTCATTTCGCAGTCCGCGTTCTGAGCTTCGGCTAATGTCTGCAGTCTGACCGGTTGCCCTATTGCCTCGATACGAGACAAAGTATCGGCTACGATGTTTGCTTTCCCTGAGATATGCCTGATGTCAGTGGTGAACTGCGAAATGAAGTCCAGGTGGCGAAACTGCCTAGGGGAACAATTTTCCTTGTGAGAGTTGAAGGCGAAAGTCAAAGGCTTGTGATCAGTAAAAATCGTAAATGTTTTAGCCTCTAACATGTGACGGAAGTGCTTTATACTTTCATAAATAGCAAGGAGTTCTCGATCGTAAGGAGAGTACTTTTGTTGGGAAGGGCTTAACTTACGAGAGAAGAACGCGAGAGGCTCCCAAGAAGTCCCCCTCAGCTGCTGAAGGACGGAACCTATTGCTTTATCAGATGCGTCTGTAACTAAAGCCAGCCCTGCGTCGCAAACGGGGTGCGCAAGCAAAGCTGCCCTGCACAAACTATCTTTGCAGGCGTTGAAAGCCTCCAGTTCTTCAGCCGCTAGGTTGACTGGATGAGAGCCCTTCACGGAGCCTGTGAGGAGAGCGTTAAGTCGTGTCTGGTAAACCGCAGCGCCTGGAATAAAACGGCGGTAAAAGTTTATCATCCCGAGGAACCGACGTAGTTCTCTTATGGTCTTCGGTGGTGGAAAACTGTGTATGGCTTCAACTTTGGCTGGTAGTGGCTTGGTGCCCTGCGCTGAGATACTGTAGCCAAGAAATGCTACCTTGGGAACGCCAAATACGCACTTACCAACGTTGATCACCATACCGTATTCATGCAGCCTAGTGAACAGCTGGTGCAGATGTTGCTGATGTGTCTGCGGATCCTTGGAGAAGACCAGGAAGTCATCGATGTATGCGTAGACGAAATCTAATCCTCGAAGCATTTCATCCACGAACCGTTGAAACGTTTGTCCTGCATTTCGAAGACCAAATGTCATAAATGGGAATTCGAAAAGTCCAAACGGTGTGGTGATTGCTGTCTTCGGGATGTCGTCAACATGGACTGGTATCTGGTTGAAACTTTTCACCAAGTCAATCGTGGAAAAAATACTGCTTCCTGCCAGGCTATGGGAGAAATCGTGAATGTGCCTGATTGGATATTGATCAGGCACGGTGCGGGCATTGAGCATACGGTAATCTCCGCACGGACGCCAGCTGTTGTCCTTCTTTGGCGCGAGGTGAAGGGGTGAAGACCATGGAGACTCTGATGGTCGACAAGTGCCTATCTGTAACATAGCCTCAAATTCATTTCTTGCGATTTTTAATTTGTCTGGCGCTAACCTACGCGGTGTTGATGATACCGGTGGCCCTGGTGTCGTGCGAATGTGGTGTACTGTGTTGTGTTTTAGTGGACGATGCATACCAGATGGATTCATTATCTCAGGGTATTTGGATAATATTTTGTGATAAACTGTATTACCCATAACAATTTTTACCGAAGATATGCCCTCAGAAAACAATGCAGGTAAACCTACGGCATAAAGTGTAGTGCTGGCGTCGATAAGGCGTTGGCCGCGGATGTCTACAATAAGATTGTATTTGGATAAAAAATCAACGCCAATTATCGCCTTAGTGACGTCTGCTACAATAAATTTCCAAGTAAAGTCACGGCGCAAGCCCAGGTTTACGACTAAGTGCATAAAACCGTACGTATAAATTGTCGACCCGTTTGCTGCACACAATTCCAAATTAGTTTTTTGTCGTGGTTCGTTTAAACTAGAACGGGGAAGCACACAAAGATCACTGCCGGTATCAATTAAAAACTGTATTTTTAAATTTTTGTCTGTTAAAATTAGGCGACCTGTACCAGGACAGTCGGCAGCCGCCATTATTGACTGCCCGCGGTGTTTACCGAATAGTTACACGGTTTTATGCACTTCTTTGCCTTGCTTCCAAACGTGTGATGGTACCAACATAATGGGTACTTTTCATGATCTGCAGTTGATCTAGATCTTGAGCGGGCTCTGGAGTTGTATTGTGCCGTATTCCGTAGAGGACTGTTGCGTGAATATGGGCGTTTTGATGAACGGGCTTGCTCGTCGACCTTCATAGCTAACTGCTCCACCATATTCTTCAGCTCGGCAATCTCGCTGGTTAAATTGTTGGTGTGGCTTGTTGATGCCGCTGCTACGTTGCAAGGCGTGACGATGTCTTGGACGTGGTCTGCTAGGTCAGCCAATTGCTCCACAGAGAGCGACGGCTGTGAGGCCAGCAACGTCTGGATGTTAGACGGTAGACGCTGGCTCCAAATTGTTTTGACGAAGTCTTTTGGGATGGTTGGCCCAGCGAGGTCTTGCAGATGTCGCAGGAACTGCGATGGTTTCCGATCTCCCAGCTCCTCGTGTATCAGCAGCTGCCTGACCTTCTTCTCGTGGGATGCTGAGAGGCGGCGTATTAATTCCGTTTTGATTTTCTGGTACCGGTGACGCTCAGGAGGGTTGACAATGATGTCCTTTACCTCTTTTGCGTGAATCATATCCAGGTTAGTGGTAACCTGTGTGAATTTTTCTGCGTCATTTTGAATATCGTATATTTCGAATTGGCCCTCTAAAAGAGCGAACCAAAGTTCTGGTTCTTCTGGGGAGAATGGTGGCACTTTCACTTTGTATCTTCTCCTGGAACCTGCTGGTGGTTCATCAGTTTTCACTGGGGATGGGCGTGTTTTCTTTACCGCCCGCACAGTAATTTTACTTTGCGAACCGGCGGTATGTGTTGTATCGCTGCTGCTATCACTCATCGTGTTCGTTACGGGGTCACCAGTTTAGCTGTATTAGTTTCTGGGAGAATTCACTTTAAATAAACCACAGTAGAATATTATACACGTTTATTGTTCGTATCCACACAACAGTTAATTTTAATGTTATATTTTGCAAAGCATAGAAGTAGTAAACTAGATAGGAATATAGCACAGTTAGTTCGATATAAAGAAGAGATAACAAACAAGCGGCAAAGCATCAAAAGTCACACGTCTTACTCCGATAACAAATATATGCACACTGCCGGTCAGTCTTCACACCTCTCAGCCGCCGTTGCGTAGGCGAGGCTCGCCGACCGATCTCGATCAGCGATGCCGCGCCTCCGAACATTATAAATCACTAATAATAAACTAAATGTGACAGTCCCGTTATTCATACAAAATAAATTTAATGTTACATAAAATTTTTATATAGTTTTAATTTTAGTTTAATTGGGTTTATTATTAAGTTTGAATGTAATTTTGAGTTTTAATTAATATGTATATTTAAATAAATGTAGTTCCACTACAATAGGATTTTCTATTGAAATGTGGCCCGAAGATAGACAAACGTAAAAGAAAAAGCTGTAGAAATATAATAAACGGGGATAACGATCTAACTGTATGTAATGCATGCTACGTCACTGGTGAAATAAGATCTTCGGGTTACCTACGAGTTTTTTATTTATTTTTTTTCTCTTTATTTAAATGTGGGCTTATGATTATAACATAATATGTCAGCCCCATCATAACTTAAACTAATGTATCTACAAACTTAAACCTATGTACATAAATAATAAGAATCAAATATCAATAATCACATATGAAAAAACAAAAACAAAATATTATTTGTGTCAAAATCAACAACGTTGTTTTTGATAAAGCTCATACAGTAGCTTTGCTTCCTCACATGTAGGATTAGCCAAAACACTTTGTACTACACCAACATCCTACCTACGGGTGTTATGCGCGTTATGCACCATTCATCTTGCAGTACCGTGAGTAGGCTTGATGTACGGCGGATAATAATAATTATAGACGTACTTTAAGCCTACTCGCGGGACTTTCGCATCGTGGATCGTGCACGGCGGGAAGTACAGCCGGAAGAAATGATATCGGCAGTTCAGTTGGAATTTGGAATTTCCAAGGCTCATATCCTTCCACCGACGCTTTTTATCGTTATTTACAATTTAGGCTGATGTTTTACGTGCTAACTTCTGTATTACCATATTCAATTAAGGGCCTACATCAATATTATCGTCGACATGTACAGATAGCACATGTTTTCGGTACAGATAGCACATTTACTGAGGAAGGCTATAGGCTATATAACATCACGCTGCGACCAATAAGAGCGAAGCATCAGTGAAAAATGTTGCAAAAACGGGATAAAGTTTCTAAATTCCATGAGTACGAAGTCGCAGACAATTTATATTATTAAAATAATAATAGCGAGTGTGTAGTACTTTAGATACCTATAACAAAGCCGGATGTAGTGGTTCTCACGACTAATCAGGTCAAGTTATAAAATAAATAATAAAACTATTTTATACGGATTTAGACGCGTATATTTGTTTTAAATTTTGGCCCGACGTTTCGGAGAATTGATTGATTTAGCCGTAGACGAACTGTCTTGAATGTCTATGGCATGGCATGGATCCGTGTATGTTTTCATCTGTTTTCATGTATAATCGTTATGATTGTCACGAATGTCATGTAAAACGAGGTCCGTTATATCTAAACCGGCTATGCTTCGATGAAAACTAAGTACTAAAGTATGAAATGTGTAGGAAAACGTTAACCATATGTTCCTAAAAATATTTAAAAAATATTAAACTAGTTGTGATATCTAACGATTCAATTCGTTAAAGCTAAAAATTTTCACAATTTAGACATTGGATAAATCGATAAATTGAGTATAGATCTTTTAAATCCGTTAGTAAATGTGATCCATATGATTTGATTTGAACTGCAATCTCAGTTACCTTGGTCGTAAGGTCATCTCAATGAGGCATGTTATTGTCTCGAACGCTAAGAAATAGGTCACCGTACTATCAGAGGATAAGGAAGGAGTAAAAATAAAACACTCAGATTTCTGTAAAAGTATTTAGAATAAAATGACGTAGTTATAATAGAAAGTATGGATATTATATGGATCTAGCATTAACTTGTTGCTTGCTTTGGGGCTAAATAGGCTTTTAATTATTTCAAAAAACGTATACCTATTTTTTTATTTTATTTATATCACTAACGACTCTATTTTATTTATACATGCTGAAATCTGGCAACTTTTACCCCCATGATTACGACGTGGCGTATTTTTAATCAAAGCCCTCATAATTCCTTCTTAATAGCACATCATTCTACCTCTGAGCGGTGTATTATTCTTATTGAAACAGTTAAATTGAAAATGTTTCGTAGTCACGCATTGTGATAATAATAATTTAGTTATTGATTCCTTATATGAAACAAATTGTCAAATTAATAACTATAATTAAGTATCTAAGCCGGGAAACGATCATTTATCACGTGACGTCGATTAACTAGTTCAAAGTAGGAAATTGTAGGGCGATTCAATTTGCAGTGCATACTGGATAGGCATATGAGTTCGTAACAGGTTACCTGTTATTAACGGAGCATAGCAATGAAAGAATATTTCATAAATTATTGACGAATTTTGGCTGACATCAGAAGTGGGATCTCACATCTGTTCAATTCTTTCAGTAATAAGTAATTAATGAAAAGACACAAAACAAATTAAAAAACACATTATTAGATAGTAATAATAATTATTCTACTCACATTTTTCTCTTGGGATGGAATCTAAGTGAAAAATAATTAGTTTTCACTTCAGTTAGCAAAATTTTATGGAACTGTTCCTTATACAATACACACACACAATGCACGTATAAAATTTGATTATTCTATAGACACAGTCTGTAGACATTTGGGTATCGTACACTTTTAATTCCATAATATAAAAAATCAAAGATATAGATCAAAACGAAGATAATTATATTTACGTAATCATATCACTTAAAGCGCTATTCAAGTGTAATATTATACAAAATCTATTTCATAGCCGCCTTTTGTGTCACATTCCAGTCTCGTCTATCCGCCTCTTGGAATGCGATGATTACATCTCGTGACGTCAAAATGAACGCCTCAGGCGCCATAGAGAATACTTTCTCTGAGTCTTAGGTGATATTTACTTGATTATATGGATTACCTATCTATCTTTACTTATAGTTAAACAAAGTCGTCATTTTTGTATGTATATCCTTATGTGAGCTTGAATCTTCAAAACTACGCGACGGATTTTATGGTGATTTTAATATATACAGTGGTTCAAAAGGAAGGTTTTTATAATTTACTAGCTGTCCCGGCAAACGTTGTTTTGCCATGCTAAAAAAAAATGTTTGAAAAATAGATGTTGGCCGATTCTCAGACCTACGGTAACTAACACTGTGACACGTGAATTTTATATATAAGAATTAAAGTTTGATTTATTTTATTCAATAACTATAAATGCGGGTGAAAACGCGGCCAATAGCTATCTATTTTGGTTGATAAAAGCGAGTATTAATGTTCTAAAGCTCTTATTAAACGTTCCTTTTAGTGTGATGATAATGATTTTGCATTGATAATATAATATAATAATAATAAAGTTTCTTTATTGAGACAATTAAAGTCCATACAAAAAGGAAAAATAAAATAAACAAACAAAAACAGACATAATCTCTCGTACTAATTCACCGAGCGACATTGTTGACATGCAACTCTGTGAATCTGCACATAATCGGACTATCCATCCTGTTAGCAAAAA
Source organism: Orgyia antiqua (assembly GCA_916999025.1). Classification (NCBI taxonomy): domain Eukaryota; kingdom Metazoa; phylum Arthropoda; class Insecta; order Lepidoptera; family Erebidae; genus Orgyia; species Orgyia antiqua. The sequence goes on from OU779867.1 coordinate 3,366,178, forward strand.
CTTTCAGCAGGCTGTTGGGACTCATCCACAACCTATGCACCAAAGATGCTAACTTTTTGCGCATAATAGCATAAAAATCATTTGTTCGTACCTCTGCAAACATAGTGTCGCGTGAGCTGAAGGCTCACGTTTCCTATTATAGGGTTAAAGGATGATTCAAGAAAAATCTCAACGAGTTTCACAGTTTATTTCACTTTCACAATGTTCGGTCGAAAAAGTATATAAAAAGTCTAATAAATTACTGTTTAGTTATTTGTAACAAAATCTACATTAATGAGTTTTTAAAAGTTAAGTACGCGGGTGATAGGTCCTTAGGAAAATCCACCAGTGCCTCCTAGTAGGAGAGACACTTAACTCAATCGGCCGGTCCAGGAAGAGAGAGCCGCGCACGTGCAGCTCCGTGTTTTATACGGGCGCGAGGGGGTGAAGCGAAGGCCCGGGGAGCGAGGTAACAGCTGAGCGCGCCGGCCGACGTGCCCCGCGCCACAATAGTGGATGCACTACAGTAACGTGGGAGTCCGAACAGCGCTCTGAAAGCATTATTATACTGGACGCGTAAGGTGTTGTATGCTCGTTGTATGTAGCTGAACCATAGGCTACTGCTATAAAAGGTTTGACAAAAAGCTTTAAATAATGTAATTTTAACAGAAGGTGAGCAAGTTTAGATAATCTTCGAGACAACATATTAGCTCTTATACACAACGCCCTACGCTCCCGCTCTATATCTAAGTCATCTTTGAGATCTTATGTTACAATATGGCCTAAATACTTAAATCTATTGACTCTCGTTAATGGTGAACCGCAGAGCTTAACGCTTGGTACACAGGATGGTTCCTTATTTCTCCCTCTGAACACTAGCAGTTCACTCTTAACGCAGTTATATTGCAACGCATAATTAGTGGCATATTTTTCACAAATACTAATTAGTTTTCTGATTCCACTTATCGAAGGGCTAAGCAAAACCATGTCATATCATGCCACGTCTGCATAACTGATATTATTTAAACTAACATCGTTGATACTACATCCTACATATGTTTGGCTGAGCTCCTCAATAAGGCCATTAATATAGATATTAAAGAGTCTGGGAGAGGTCAGACCTCCCTGTCTTACTCCACATTCTAGCTTATATGGATTAGATAGTACACTACCCCATTTAACAATGTTTATTTGATTGCCATACCAATACGAGACTAGTTTTATCAGTCGGTTAGGGACCTGTTCTTGTTCTAGTTTCTCCCATAGTTTGTCATATCTTACTAAATCAAATGCTCGTGACAAATCCAGAAAACAAGCAAAAACATGTGTTTTTCAATCTGTGTAATACTTGACAGTGTGCTTTAATGTTAGTATGGCTGTTTCTGTGGATAAATAATGGTCATTAAAAGTATATAACTATATCATATACGTATGTCGTATATCTTTGTTGTATGGTTGAATATTCCAACAGCCCCAATTTTTATATCGTATTTATGAAACATTTTTTCTCCTCGCGTCTTGGGGTTAAAAGAACATTTTTAATATTTTTACCATACGGTCGCCACAAACTAGAAAAACCACCACAAAAAACGAATACAATAGTTATATTTTATGCCAATGAGTAAAACTTCTTACTTACTAAATATTATACACACCAATTTTTTTTAGTATGGCCAATTATTTAGCAGTTTTTTGATGTGTATTTAAATGTTTGAAACGATGACGCTGGTTCTCATAGATTGCTTTAATATTCATTTCATTGTTTTTTCGTAATGACACCCACACAACAATTTTCATCTTCACTCTAATTGGGACTGAGACTAATAAACATATCCAAGCTCAGTAAGTGTTAACAACATTTGTTATTAGTGCGTAATTTGAGAAGTTTTCTGACTAATGTTCTTTAAGCCTTTTTAGAACTGTTTTATTTATTTATTTAATAACTAGCTTTTGCCCGCGACTCCGTCCGCGTGGAATTTGTAAAATTTGTTTTTTTCGCAATAAAAGGTAGCCTATGTCCTTTCTCAGAGTCTAAAGATTGTCTGTGCCAAATTTCATCAAAATTGGTTGAGAGGTTTAAGCGGGAAAGCGTAACAGACAGACAGACAGAGTTACTTTCGCATTTATAATATTAATTAATAGGGATTAGTAGGGATTTTACACACAGAATAGTTGAATAAGAAAATATAATATGTTTAGGGAGCTATATATTTCATAAAGAAATGTTTGGCTGTAGACGCGCTGGAGATCTTAATAAAAAGTATAAATAGGTGTGTAGAAAATATCTACAGGGAACTTTCTTAATTATAGATCTTTGGATTTAGGACTGCCAATTATTCTAGGCTACAAGACCTCACTACTCTTGCTTAAGAAATTATCTACAAATCTACAACGTAATCAATTCTAGGCGTACAAATAAACTAAACTTAACTAAAAATGAATTTTGATAGTGATAGATTTCGGAATGTAACTGAAATTTCTTGTTATAAAAACTGTTTATTATAGACTACTGGTCTTATTCATAATGACTTATCGGAGGTTTAAAAGTTTGCTAAAATCAGTTCGCGAAAATTGTCAAAACTTGTTATTCATAATAGTCTTTTTACGATAAAACGTTTTTTATCTCTTTGATAAAATCTCCGTTTAAACCTCCGATAAGTCATTATGAATAAGACCATACATATTTTAATTAATATGAATGTGCACAACAAAATAGCCATATAATCAACAACAACAATAGTTGTTTTCATTATTTAGTTAAGTTTACTTGTGCAAATAGAATTGGCACCATTATCGAGTTTAAGAACAAAAAGGGAAATCTCCTTTTTAGGTGTTTTGGAACAGTTCCTTATCGCGCGTTGCGAAAGGGGGCTAGACGGAAAAAAATTTGACCAAAAGTTGTAACGACACTTTTTACTAGCGACGCGCGCGTTTCTCTGTCTGTCTCTCTCTCTCTCTCTTTCTCTCATAACATGAATAAAATAATAATATAATTTTTATTAATTATTCAGTATCTATTATTTTATATTATAATAATTTACTATTTAAAATTTTATTACAATTCCTTCACTAATTAATCGAAAGGGGCTTCGTTCCATCCGGGTGTCCCTTGACACCTCTCAAGTTTTTTTTATGTTAGACGTGATGGTTTAATAAACTTACTGTGTATTTATTACGAGTGTCATTCTCTATAAGTGATGCTTTGCATTACAGTGTTACATAAATTATGGTGCACATGTATGTGACGACATTAGGTATATCATTACGTTGGCCACGCCCGGTAATGTCACACCATCTGATTATAAATATATACCTCGTTTGGTCTATTCTACAATACTCGTTAGATATTTAATTTATAAGGCATTATAGCTTTACAAACTATACATATAAAATGGCTGTATATTTTTAAGTAAATGGCTTACACATATTTTTTTTTTCATATATTGCATGAAGCAAAAATAGTAGTTATATTTATGCGAGATCTCGGTATCTTTCTCTTCATTGTTTTGTATATTTTCGCTGGAATCTTTTCATATCCTCGAATTCGACACAGACAGGAAATATTGAATTCGTCATTAATGTTGGGGTTTATATACTAAGAGTAATTTCCTAATGCGGTTTTTCTCCGTATTTACTTTGTTTTTCCTACAACGTTAAGCTATCGTCTAACCTTGACCTCTGAAACCGGTAACCGTGATTTCCTTAATGATTCTTTTAAACCTTTAATTTTTTTATAGTAAATTCAAAATGGTAGAATTAATAGAAAAATTAAACTTAACTTAATAAATATCTTACTATTGGTCTTAGTCTTTTTCTACAACAAGATTATCTTCAATACCACGTTGATTATTTGCGTAAAGTGGAATAGGTGTAGAGTCGAATTTTTCGTCTTTAACAGGCTATTTTTTGCTTACTGCTTGCTGATGTCCCGTGTTTTCTTAATCCATCACCATAATATGGCGAAACGTAAACCAGCTGTAGGAAAACAATAAGCGATGGATAGCGATTTAGCCACCAGAAACACAAATTTAGTCTGTTACTGGTAATTGAATTATTTGCTTAGTACGCCTATCATTAGGGTTTTGTTTATTGCCTTAAGTTTTTATGAACTTACCCTGAGCTCATTAGCAATGACGTCATATTGAGGGAAGTACCTTTCTCGTGGCCTGTTGACGTCACATTATACATCTCACGTCATGCTTTTACATTATTGAGTAAATATATTCGAATAACTTCTAACTTTCTCTAATGAAATTGCTTGATCGCATGCAAACGCACATCGAAATGCCAATATATCTCACCACCCAACCAAGGCTTGAATGTTTCTTGTTCACTTGTTCCAAAGTTGTGGCTATACTAATATTATAAAGCAGAAGAGTTGGTTTGTTTGAACGCCCTAATTTCAGGAACCACTGGTCCGGTCCGATTTGAAAATTCTTTCAGTATGAATAGTAGGTACATATTTCTAGGAAGGCTATATATTATAACATCACGCTGCGACTAATAGAAGCGAAGCATCAGGGAAAAATGTTGTAAAAAAACGGGACATTTTTAATTTCCTAATGTACAAAGTCGCGCGCATAAGCTAATGATCATATTATGATGAAGGATGACGCATTGATCAGTTACGGATGACACCAAACGGTTATACAAAATGAAAAGACAATAATACAAATAATAAACGGTTTGATGTTACAAGTATAGTTAAGTGTTTATATTCTATATTTTATTTACAATTACAAAAGACTTGTACCGTGTCTTGAACGACCTTAGATGTGTTGTGGCGGTGCACGTTGTTGCAGCCACTAGCCAGTGTCATATACTCCGTTGCCTTTGACGGACAGTTTTCCATACTAGTGGAGATAAATTAAGTGATATATATTTGATTGTTCGTGTTGTTTTGTGCATTGTGTGCTTCATTAAATTGAAGTAAGTTAATTATACAATACCTATTCATGTAATGTCTATTCAATTGTACAACAGTTTTATGTAGCTAGAAGACCTTGTACTAATTTTAATTAGTTTCTTTTAAACTTGTAAGATGTTTTTTAAATAAAATGCTTAAACTATGCACAAGAGTAGGTAAAAGCAGTAAATTTTCGTTTAAATTTATCTATTATGTGAAATTTTAAGCAATAATTTTACGGTGATATTAGTTTAAAAAAAAATCCTTGAAGTTGTTGTTTAAAACTCATGCTCATTGCTCATACGTTTATTTGATTTATATCCGTCTTATTCTATTTTATGTAGTGTGTCCTTTTTTATTAAAGTGAGAATCGACGGGCTTCGTGGTGGAGTGGTTTATGTAACGGACTGCCGATCACGAGGTCGCGGGTTCGATTCCCGCTTGGGACAATCATTTGTGTGATATCCATAAATGTCATACAAATGTTTGTACTGCGTCTGGGTGTTTTCTATGTATTATAAGTATGTATTTACAAAAGAAAAGTAGTATATGTAGTCTATCCGTATCTGGTACCCATAATACAAGCATAGAAATATAGCTTACTTTGGGACCAGAGGACGTTGTGTGAAATGTCTTGAATAAAAGAATAAAAAAAGAAAAAGAATTAGTTTACTATATTTATTTGACCAAAATGTACACATGGCGCTTTCGCGGAACCTAATCTGTTTTTAAAGACATATCACGTGACCTTGGCCTTTATCACCCTTGTACAAGGCATGTTCGAAGTTTCCGTCTCTCTTTTAGAATGTCATCTACTTATTAAGTCCCTCGGCTGGCTTTTACAGCACCGTCAGTAGGAAATGGGGAAGGGACATTTGCGTTCTTAAGAGGGTACTGTACTCCTCATTTAGGTATTTGCCTTAGGTATTGCTATCCATCCCTATTTCCGAGCGCCGCGCTGAAAGGGAAGATGAAGAAGATATTATAGATAAAGAGTATATCTATGCTCCTATCACTTTCTTTTGTGGTAAAACTTTACCAAATTTGTGTGATAGACGCTGCAACTTTATCTAAAGAAAACCGAAAAAAGTGGGTTTTTCGATCGTCATATTTCTTTTAGTTATTATGTTTTGAAAAAAAGAAAGTGATAGAAGCATAGATATACTCTTTATCTATAATATAACGCAAAAACTATTAAAATTGGTTTAACTTACGCGAAGGAAAAACGGAAGTACAATACCCATACTTTTGTATTGAGCATAATTTGGTATCGTACCGTCTTAATCTATCACCACACAGACTTGTACTACTAATAGGTAAGTATAATTGCTTTTAAAGTATATATAAGTAGTTAAACGTTTCTGTTATTTATAACTGTTATCTGTATCTTTACACTGTAAAATGTTTGTTTAAAAATAATGTTGACATTATTATGTTGGTGTCTTTGTCAAGGTTTTGTTGAATTTGAGTTATTTGACCTTTGAGAAATATAATTAATATTATTAAATTTGTGCCATTGTTATGTTGGCTTAAAGTAATTTCATTTTCCCGCTAAGCAGGTTCTTAATATTGCCGAGTCCCGGAGCGAGCGATACCACTCCACATTTGGCGGGATGTTTGCTTATCTGCCAGCCCCGTTCTCCTTTGTCCCCTAAAGCCCCTTTATGTTATCATTTAGTCAGCGGAAGAGAAACCTACTAGCAAACATTCAGGTTTCCAGTTTTAGTTGTTTTGGTCTATGCACTCTGGCACGTCAGTCAGATCAGCGTCTATCAATGTAATGAATATAGATACCTACACCGGATATACGTATCCGGTACTTTAACTACCTACCTTATTATTTTAAACTAGGTTAGAAATTAAATCAATGTTGTCACTATTTTGTTTATTTTAAATTTATATTTTTGTCTGTTAACTATGTTAGGTTTGTTATATACTATCGTCCTATTATTGTATGAAACATGTCTTAAACTAAAACAATAAGAAGTAACTAATAAAGTAATTGTTGTTATGACGAGATTCACACAAAGGTAATCAAATATGTAGCCTACATTATAGCTCCTATACTTTGTGAGATTTTTAATAAATGTATTCTAAACGGAACATTTCCAGATAAACTAAAAGTATCTATCATTAAGCCTTTATTTAAAAAAGGAGTAAAAACAGACGTAAGCAATAATAGACCAATAGCACTTTTATCAATATTCTCAAAAATATTTGAAAAATTAATCTATAACAGAATAAATCACTATTTAGAAAAAAATCTTATCCTCCGCAAAGAACAGATGGGTTTCAGAAAAAGTACCAACATTAATTTAGCCATCTATAAATTTCTACATAATATTCACTATAATTTGGATAATTGTAAGCCAGTAGTGTCACTATATATGGATATGACAAAGGCGTTCGATTATGTGGATCATCAAATTTTAATACGAAACTCCATTCGTATGGCATTAGGGGTAATGTGCTTGAGCTAATTAAATCGTATTTAGAAAATAGACTACAAATAACTCGCATTAGCGCTGTAAACTTAAAGAATAAAACTGAAACGATTTTTTCATCAAATGCACACTCGGTATGGTGTGCCACAGGGGAGTGTCTTGGGCCCATTGCTGTTTCTGTGTTACATTAACGATTTTCCCTATGTTACAAAACATCAAATGTCTTTATTTGCCGACGACAGCGCAATTATTTATAATAACGGTACGCTTAATGAAATAACAAATAGTAATCAAATTAATTGATATTATTGACTGGCTAAACATAAATAATCTTAAAATAAATCTACAGAAAACAAATATAATGAATTTTCAAATAAGGAAAAAGTGGCATCTGAACTATCAGATCGTATATGAAGATGAAACTATTAAAGAAATAACAACAACTAAATTCTTGGGACTTTACATTGACGAGGATATGTCTTGGAGGTCACACATCGATAATGTATGTAGCAAATTGAACCAGTTCTCGTTTGCTCTGCACATGCTAGCAAAAGTCAGTAACCTTAACGCCCTTGTCACAGTCTATCTTGGCTACGTATCTTCTACTTTAAGGTTTGCTCTGATTTTTTGGGGAAACGCTGTAAACATTCGAAGGGTCCTCATATCTCAGAAAAAGTGTATTCGAGCTGTTTGTCATTTGCAACGCATGGATACCTGTAGGCTACACTTTCGGCGATTAAAACTAATGACATTGCCTTCATTATATATATTTGAAGTGTGTATCTTTGTGAAAAAGTATTTGCATTTGTTTGAATTTGTAGAAAGCAAGCGTTGTGCTGATACGCTTCATAATTTAGGTACAAAAACTACACTCATTAACAATAGCTTTTATGCAATGGCACCTAAAATATAATTATTATAATCACATACCGCAAAAATTTAGACAATGTACAAATTTTGGGGAATTCAAAAATGACCTCAAGAGTTTTCTTATTGACAAAGCGTATTATTCAGTGAATGAGTTTTTTATTGAAAAATTTTTGTAATAATTTTGTATCATTAATAGAATTTTAAGATTTTGACCTCATTTTTTGAAAATTCTGGACGTATGAAATGTAATTGAACGAATGAAATATTTTTTTATACAATTTGACTGAAACTGAACTGAACTGACTTTTATATTGCTGCATGATAATTTTATTAATGTTTTACAATAATTTGTATGCCTGTAGGCGAAACATGGCAAGCACATTTTTTATTTAAGATCAAAATACCCATGTTATACAAAGATTAATAAATTAATACTAAATACTAAATAAATGGGTTTTGTGGCGCAATATACATAGTTAATTTATTACTTTGGTCAATTATAGTTATTCATAATGTTATGTATATAGTAGTTGTTATTATACAAAACTTTTAGCTATCATATTAATGATTAATACATTTCTAGGATGGCCATATGGTCACAAGTTCCAATATTGTCATTTTAGTCATGCGGAACCTCTATTCGCTTATATCTACCAGACTAGGTACCACCGCAGTTTTGGTAGTTGACAAACTTAAATACATATATAAATGGTACTAAATAAATCCGCAAAAAATAGCTTTATTCCAATCTATTTTCCTTGACCCTATGTGCAGAATGGACACAACAGTACTTTTTTGCATACCCATAAAGCAGTAAACAAGATTATGGCCCGCCTGATAGTAAGGGATTACCGTAGATTATTAAACACCAAAAGTATAGCTCCCACGTTGCCAACTCTCACTTAATATTATTTCATTCCTTTTTTAAAGAACCTCTGTCTCTCTCTTTAGATACCGGCTATTACGTTTGGAAAAACCCCTGCGTTTTCAGCTCTTAAACTACTAATTTGTATAATCTCAATAAAGTTTATCAGTTCAAGTTTTATAAACAGAATAACGAGTGCTGGCATGTTGCTTTTTATAATTCCGTTGCGTAAACACGATGTAGAAAAACAGGTTTCAAAATGTTTTGTCATTCAGCGGTTCAATAATTTTGTCTCGATTGTTCGGTGTCAACTCAATTTTTTATCCTCTTAGCGAAACAGTTTAATTATTTTGAAACTAATAAATAATTTTATTGATTTATCCATTTCTTATGTGGGGAATATATTCATACAAGACTTAAATCTCTTCAGCAAGTTGCCTTATAATTAAGTATTAATGTTTACTTACATTTTAAACATTATCGTGTTAGATTTTACACCGTCTTCATGTTCCAGCTACATTTTAGGCCAACGTAATTTTTTTTTCCTTTTCATATTTTTAGCATGCCGTCAAAACAAGGTCTACTGCTTTTCTAATATTAAAAAAGTTTATATTTCTAGGAGTGTTGAAAATCTATTTACGTATAGATTAGGCTGCTTCTGTTATGATTTTAAACGACTGCACTCTGCCTCTTGCCTCTATGTTGTGTGCCATCATGAGGAGTATTTGCCATAATCGCTACGCTTGGCAGGCGGGTTAGCGATCGCAGTAGGTGTTATGATACTCAGGAGAACGCTGCTGTCCGTAGTCCTGGTGCTCCCTTAGTCGCCTTTTACGATAAGGTAGAGTCACGATATCGTCACGGTCGCGGGGAGTCATTGGATGCAAGGGGCACAAGACCGCGCGTTGTGGCGTTTATGGGGGAGGCCTATGTACAGCAGTAAACGGAAAGAGGCTGATGGATGGATGGATTCTAGATAGCCATAATATGTCGGAACAGGTCCTGTCAAAGGATTGTTTTATACAACTAGTTGCATGGAAACCACGATGTTGATATTATATAAATTACGACAGTGTGCAATGTTATTGCGTAAAATCTAAGATAAAAAAAATTCTATAATCTTAGCGTCACGTATTTATTTATCAGATAATTTGTAATAATTACGTATTGTAGTTATTAGGTACATAGGTATACTTGATGAGTATTAGATATTTGCCTATTATCATTACGCTTCTTCATGTTTGCTTAAGCATAAAGACATTATCATATCACTACATAATTATGAAACAAAGTCCCTCGCTGTGTCTGTGTGCGATAAACTCATAATATAATAAACTGATATCTATGGTGTTTTTGTCAATGAACAGAGTATTTCCTATGGAAACCTTACATATGATAGATCGTTAAAGTTAAGCGTAAAGTGTTCAAGGCGCTTAGAAGCTTTCGTCAACAACCAGTGCAAAAGCAAAGGTGGATTGCCAGTACTGTAAAAGATAATCGTACATGGCTCACCTAAGTTTATTACGCCTGGCGCATGTATAATTAATAATAGTCACATAGTCCGCATATTGTCATAAAATTAGCGTGCGTTGACCAGTTTTAAAATCTAAATGTGTTTGTGTACCGTTAGTTAGTTGTTTGCTGCTAATTGTTTAGTTGTATACAGTTAATTAACTGAGACAGATTGGTAGGCACTGTTTTCATGAACAAACAATAAGTGAGAAAGACAATTCATTTACTGAAAGAAACATAATGTGTCTCTTAAGAAATATATTTTCGGTGTCTTAATCGATTTATCTGTTAGACTTAGGTTTAGGTGTCTCTTTTTCTGGTTTATTTATACCAACAATTTCTTTCTCTCTATTTTAGTTATCCTCAAAGTTTTAAAGCTTTATTTCTGTTACGAAATAAATATGTACACCCAGATGGATGTTAGCCCTGTCGCTATATGGATTCTAGTATTGTTTATCTACAAAACATTATCGAATCATATCAAGATTACATACAGTTTATTATTATTTAGAATCGTTTCTTACGTTTATCTCAAATATAGATCAGTCGTATTATCAGTAATATGTATTGTGATAAAAGCGTTCCTTTAAACGTATAATTTTTCTATAACTATTCGGTATCTTGGTACGACGAGTCGTCTCTAATAATGGAGGATAACGGTGAGTTGATTTTTCTTCAAATTTTAATTTATTAGACGTCAACATCCTCGAGCCTACGTCTCATATTTACAAGGCACTTTTCTTCCTTGTTCTTCTTGTAATTTGAGAAATGATAGGTATTGTAATAATCTGTTACAGTACAGGTTGAGATCGTTCTCTACATTGTTAGTGTCGTAACTTTACGGTTTTTTATTCGCATGATAGAGATTTGTCTTTCAAGTTAATAATGGTTTACATTTTAAGTATTGTTTGATTTTTTTATTAGAAATTGTCAATAACTACATGAGGACAGCCTATATATAGATTAAAAATTTGTTATATTAACTAAGGGTGCAAATTGGGTGCATGTGCACGTATATATGCATATGCGTAAGCGTGAGGATAGCGTGGTGCGTGCAACTTGTAGGAATACGTGCTGTATATGCATTCGTTCTGCGTTGACTTTATTTTTCTTACTTACATCTGCAATTAACTAGAAATGTAAGAAAATAGAAAAATGTAACCTATTGTTAAGCAAACGCATACGCTTTAACTTTTCTGTTAATTCCTACCAAACAAATCTTACAAAAAGTTTTAAATACAAAGTGCATTATATATTTAGTTCAATTCATAACTTGTGATCGTAGCTACTGAATATTCTATCGGGTTCTATGTCTTTGTATTTAAAAAGCTATTGCATCGATGCGTCTCTATAACCTACTCCATATTTATCTGTCTCATTTCACCTACCATTTTATCGTCTAGTAGTAATTTTATTATTTGGTTATCATAGTAATTTGAGAGATAAAAATTTTATTATCTGTGATTATCAGGATAATAGGGTCTATTGAATTATTATTATTACATACTTATTATGTATTTACAACTTGGTAAACAGTTATGTATTCGAATCACTCCTCATCTGTTGACTTGACAAGTTAATCTCGCGTAAAGATAAGTGATAGCCTAGTTAACGAATTTGCAACATATTTTGTTCTCAATGCCACCCAAAATAAATATGATAGCACATTGCAATTGTAAGGAATGTGAGTCTTAAAGACACGAACGCTTAATATGCCCAAAAGGACAGTTTCGATTTCCAAGAGCCGAGTATCTGATACTATTGAAATTTAAAGAGAAATTTTGGAAATTTTTTCTCTGAGATCGATATCAGTTTAATAAACTGTGCAAGTTTCACTTGTATTATTAACAGTTTCTATTTAATGTTAAAATTAACACTTCCTGCTGTAGCGCGCAGTTTATTTTCTATCTAGATCCTATAGAGAAAGACGTTGCTATATCTTTCAAATTGTATGGAGTTTTGTATGTGAAATTGAATGTATCATCGTAGAATTCAATTAATTGACCAAGACGCTTTGCGTTTGATCGTCGGGCCATAAACTGTTAAAATAAAACTATTCTCATTTTTCTTCATCGAATGTATTAAAATGAATCCTTTTGTTTTATTTATCTCATTTAACATTTCTTTGTTAAATAACCATGTATTCAAAGTAAGCGTAAAATTTGTTCCGCAAATGCAGACTGTGTCGGTGTTACTAATTTAACGTGTTGGTCGCTTATACTAACAATATTATTGCATTCTATATTACCAGTTTTATTACCATTGGAGTACTTTGATTTACTGGTTTTGTTTATATTTATCGAGTATTTGTTTATTGGCTGGCTAGTAACTGGGCAATAATCTTACGACTCTCTTTTAGGTCTTAAATGTTTGGTAGGAGGAATAAAATTACCCTTACCAACGTGACGTGACTTATTTGTTAATTTGTTTTTAATAAAATGGCATAAAAATATTTGCAAAATAAAGGGCTGAAGGCCTACAAACAGATGAATGTGTAAAACATAATAACATAATACATAACATAATATCTTGGTTATGTAATCGACGTGCACATTTTATCTAATATCAAAGCTCTCATCTCGTGAAATACTTAAATCTTTCTTATATTTGATAAGATTTTCACAAATACCACTGTTTTTATGTGTGAATTACATTTTTGCTCAAATGTTCATATTTTTTCTTGTTATCTTTTCAGGGACAACAAAACCAAGAATGTCGGGAGGCCGAGTAACGGGTGCGCTGCTGTATGCAGTCACCACCGCAGTTCTGGGCATGCTACAGTTCGGATTCAACACCGGAGTTATCAACGCACCGAAAACTTTTATTGAAACTTTCATCGCTGAACATTACAATGCAGATCCAAGCATAATATTCAGTTTGATCGTTAGTATATTCGCTGTCGGAGGTATGGTCGGGTGTCCTCTGGCCAGCTGGATGTTAGAAAAGTACGGTCGTAAACGATCCCTTCTCCTCAATGCTGCTTTCGGTGTCATTGGTGCCGTATTAATGGGCTTCAGTAAACTTGCGGATTCTGTTGAAATGGTTATTATCGGCAGGTTTCTGATTGGTATTAATTGTGGCTTTGCCACCACTGCCTCACCAACTTACGTATCAGAGGTAGCACCTTTGAATCTTCGAGGTGCCTTTGGTACTGTTAATCAGTTGGCAGTAGCTCTTGGGTTGGTTGGTGGCCAGATACTGGGCATTGATCTGATTTTAGGTAGTGACGAAGGCTGGCCTTGGCTGCTAGGACTTGCAGTAATACCATCAGCTCTTCAGTTTTTCATGATCATTTTTGCACCAGAGAGTCCCCGTTATTTGTTGCTTGTGGCACGAGACGAGGAGCAGGCGAGAACTGTGTTGAATAAAATTAGAGGAACTATGGAAGTAGACGATGAGATTAATGACATGCACATGGAAGATCGTGCAGCAAAAGAAGAACAGCAATTCAGTATCAAAGACCTATTCATGATCAAGTCCTTGAGGCAGCCACTCATAATTGGCATAGTAATGCATTTATCTCAGCAACTTGGAGGAATAAACGCCGTTTTGTATTATTCCACGACAATATTTGAGAATGCTGGTTTAACACCAGAAAATGCTCGAATGGCTGCGATTGGTGTTGGCAGTATGCTTTTCATTATGGCTTTGATATCCATACCATTAATGGACCGTTTAGGGCGGCGTACATTGCAATTGGGTGGACTCGCTGGCATGGCGATATTCTCTATACTCATGACTGTTGCATTCTTTACTTACGAACAAAACGCTACAATGAGTATATTTGCCGTCATTTTCACATTCTTGTATGTGGGGTGCTTCGGTGTTGGACCGAGCTCCATTCCTTGGATGTTATTATCAGAATTGTTTGGCCAGGGTGCAAGGAGTGCTGCTGTCAGTGTTGGAGCCCTTGTTAATTGGCTAGCTAACTTTATCATAGGTTTAACATTTATTCCAATGTCGAGAGCATTGGGCGATTATGTGTTCCTACCTTACACTGTCCTTCTGATTCTATTCTTTGCATTTACCTATTACAAATTGCCGGAAACAAAGAACAGGACGATTGAGGAGGTAACCGCTCTCTTTAAGAATTAACGAATAGACTAAACTACATTCCTTAGACGTAAGCGTAAGTTGCAATACTGTATTAAGTATAATCAACATAACAATATTGTGATAGAAACTGTATTTAATTGGTTATCTAATAGAATTATAGATTTGAGCTAGTGAAATTGCCCTTTCTACAACTTTTGTATAAAAAGAAAGACTGAAACATCACTTATTAAAATGAAGTCGTTAAAATATCTTCATACTAAGTACTTATTAACCGATAAAATATTAGGTATTTACATATAGATATATTAGAAGTATATTTCGATTTACGAACCACTTTAAAATGCATGAAATATTTTAATGCTAGAAACTGCATTTTATTATGTATTAAATCATTTGTTCTGGTAACATTATTCTAACTTGTAATTAAATAAGGTCTTCATTTGTATTTTTAATTACTAAATCGCGTTTCCGTATTGTGAATATGTACAAGATATTATTTCCTTCCTAAGAAATGCGGTAGTAGTAATTAAAGAAATAAAAATATATTTTTTTGATCGTTGTAATTATCTATTGATTGAGTTTTGAGTACCTTTTATTTTGTTTAAGTTATTAAAAATGGTATGTATATTACTTTACAAAGTTTTGAGGACCAAAATTTTATTGTTTGTAAAAAAGTATTGTTTAATATTTATTTTGTTGTGAGATTATATTCTCGAAGCACATGGCAGTTTTTTTTATTTATCATCAATTCTAGTGCCTTGGCTTTGTTTTTCAACAAAGGAAAGTTTTAGATACTTTGACAATTATTATTATAATTATTTTTTCACGTCGAATATCTAGTAGTGAATTGAATGCACCTATTTAGGAATATCCTAACACTTTTTAATAAACAAATATTGTATACCTACCATAATAGAGTAGTTACCTTATAATAATAATAAATAATAATAAATATTCATGGACATTTCACACAACGTCCTCTGGTCCCAAGCTAAGCTTATATTGCTTGTGTTATGGGTACCAGAATACGGATATAATACATATACTACTTTTCTTTTGTAAATACATACTTATAATACATAGTAAACACCCAGACGCAGTACAAACATTTGTATGACAATTAAAAACATCACACAAATGATTGTCCTGACCGGGAATCGAACCCGAGACCTCATGATCAGCAGTCCGTTATATAAACCACTCCACCACGAGGCCCGTCATATATTATATTTATTATAGAGTACCTAATGCACGTTTTTATTTTCTAAATTAACGGGTACAATTTTTATTATATAATTTTATAACCGTAATTTAGGTATATTAGTAGCGTACAGACGTGTAATGCCATCACGAAATCCTTCATTTCAAAAGTAACTAAATCTGCTTTGAATTTGGTAGCCTATTATACTCGGTTCTTGCAATATTATTAAACCTAACCACTATTAGTCAGTTTATGAAAATCGCGCGCGCTGCTCTAAATGAGATTTTTTTTTTTTATTAGTTTTATCGCCTCCAGCCCTACCAGGCCATGGTGGTGCCTTAAGCCTTACCAAGCCTTAAGCCGGCAATAGACATTAGATTGGCTTGCTAAAACAAAAATATTGACCACAACTGTACGTGCTAAGTATACAAACAGTAACAGTTAACAAAATGTGTATATGATTTAAAAGTATTTTTTTTATATATTTTTGTAAAATTGTTATGTTTTAGAACTATACAATAACATTTTTAAAAACGTTAATCCCTCCAAAGTTTTCACCGACTGTTCTTGATAAACCTAGTAAAAGAAATACAATGTAAATATTGGATAAATTCTATTAAACTATAATAATAACACATATTTATGATATTATTAGGATTATGGTTTACTTTCAAATGGTAGCTGATAAATTAACATTATTCTCTAACACTTGCGCTACTCATTTGTTTAAATAAAGCTAAAGACGTTTTGGAGAGACGAGTCACCATGGTCAAGGGTGAGACAGTTTCACCCGTGACCATGGTGACTGCAAAGTCTGCGAATCGTCAGGCTAAAATTTTAAACAATTACACGTGTCTAAATCCGTAAAAAGTAGTTTTATTTAAATTTACACTATTTACTCTGATGATGACTACTTACTATCTAGAAACCATTTCCAAATCAATTCAAGTCAACCTTCAGTAACTCAGTAATTAGTAATACCGTCCCTCTCTAACTTAGTGCCAATTGATTGTTTGTAATTCAAGTTTGTTAATAAAGGAAAATTACAATGTTATGTTATCACCCTTTTTATACATTTTAAACTTGGTCTTTTTCCACAGTATTAGTGGTAATCCTCTATTGTAAACTATGTGGACCATTGGTTAGTAGGTATATCGATTTGCTCCCGAGTTTCACATTTTGATGTGCTTTGCCCGATCTATCTCATTTTAGCCTACTCTCAAAGCACCCACACGAAGAAAAAGGCTACTTAGGTACATTCTAAATGCCATCACTAGAATCAATTTCAACAAAAGAAGTAAAATTGCTTGGTTAGCAACTTTTTTGTATTAAGGCTCTTCTTTTAATACGAAAGAGTAGGTAAATCCAATAAAAGAATATACAACTGAAAACTTTTAATGCGATAAGCATTTTAAGTAAGGGAAAAATTATGGGTTCGCTTTCCAGACTTGCATGACTTTGCTCATGGACAGCGGCCAGTGTATATTTATACATACATGGTGTTTTCGTCTATTGACAGTCCCTGTATCTTTCTATATACAGTCTTTCTGTTGCCACTTTGGCATACATGATAAATAGACTATCTGTTTTTTTTTGCTATGGTTTTCGCAGTTTCTATTAGCCTCGTAGCAAAATGTACAGAACACCTTCGGTTAAAATTTTCTGTTCTTACGTAGTGTAATTCACAGCTCAATTGTAGCAGTATTTACAGTAGACGTAAACTTTGATAGATAAAGTACCTGTATAGATTTATTTTCACATCAATATTGAGACATAATAGTGTATAAGGAAGTTATGTGTATGGTATAGATCTCTATCTAAATTATCGAAGTGTATTATAGAGTAATTATTAAATGGAAATTGTTAATGTCCAAAATAAGTACTTATGTATCGAACACCAAGTTTCGAAACTAAGATTTATCCTCGTTGCAGTCAAGTAAAAAAAGTAAACATTTAAATTTCGAATATTTTAATTATATTTGAGGAATTCTAAAAGAACTAAAATAATGTTCGATAAATAGGAGAACGAAGTACCTACCTATTAAAATGTAAATTTCCATATTTTGCACATAATTAAAGCACAGCCTTTTTGATATTATTTTAATTATAAGTATACATTATATTTATAGATTTTATTATATTATTATGTTTATGACTTTGTTATAATGTAGGTTTTTTTATTATAGTAATCTGTAGAAAGTCACAATATGAAGCAAAGTAGAAAAAAACAAAAAAAAATTACGAATTTAATTCGTCTGTTAATAAATGATTGATATTATTATGTGCTGTTTTATTTATATTATCTAATTTTAATTTATTCACTCAAGAGGGCACTTAGAACAAGAGGTAGACTACAAAAGCACATAAATAGTTCACAAAATTATTTATATTATATATCTTATATATCTAATATATAAAATTCACGTGTCACAGTGTTAGTTACCGTACTCCTCCCAAACGGCTTGACCGATTCTTCTCAAATTTTACATACATATTCAGTAGGTCTGAGAATCGGCCAACATCTATTTTTGAAACTTTTTTTTATTTTAGTATGGCAAAACAACGTTTGCCGGGTCAGCTAGTCTTCTAATATATAAAATTAACGTGTCACAGTGTTAGTTACCGTACTCCTCCGAAACGGCTTGACCGATTCTTCTCAAATTGTGCAAACATATTCAGTAGGTCTGAGAATCGGCCAACATCTATTTTTCAAAACTTTTTTTTTTAGTATGGCAAAACAACGTTTACCGGGTCAGCTAGTAAATATATATAAATTACCTACATTGTTATTTTTTATTTCCTATTGAGGGTAGTTTGCGATTAAATTAGAATAATTAGGATTTCAAAAGTTAACTAGTTATTTAGTTTAAAACAGATATACCTAATTGAATAATAATTATATTTAGATTAATTAATTCACCGGGTACCCACACATAATTTGTTAGTTGTCCCCACACATGACTGAAAATAGTTGTAAAGCTTCATTCTGTTCCTCTTCTTCTATTTCACCTTCAAGCCAGAATGTTTCCATCATGCCTTTACCCTGTAAAATGCATTGAACATTATTTTTTTAAGGCAAAACTGACGTTAAATATAGGAATATAATGGTAACGATTCTACGCGCACAACAAAATTTAACTGAAAAATTAATATCGTTAGTGTCAAATGTGTCAATAACACAATTCGGGAATATTTACAGAATTTTATTAGAAAATCTCTTTATGATTTTATTTCATTTCATTTTAGTCATTTAGACTAATGATTTTATTTAATAAAAAATCGCACAATGAAATAGCCAAATAATCAAAATACGCCGTAGCTGTTTTAATTTCTTAGGTAAGTTTAGTTGTGCACGTAGAATTAGTACTAATATGTACAAATGTACATCCGATAACAACCGAAAATGAACTTTATATAAAGTGACTAGTAGTTGTAATGATGCCGTTAAAAAACTGAATGGTAATAGGAAGGAAATAATTGGATTTTCTTTATTTACGTACTTCTGAGTTTACATACATATCGAATGATTTGCGATTTGTCACACAGGAAGTGATTCATTCATAATTCTTTCCTGTTTCTCTCTCTCCAGCCCTCTATCGCTCCCTGCACGGGGCTTCCCACTTTGAGAGGGATTATGGTCCACTATGACAAGCCGACTAGGCGTGTTGGCATAGGGTTCAATATTATTTTCAAGATTTCCGTCAGTCGATGTTATCAGTGTGTACAATATCCATCAGCTGGCTTTTACAGCACCTTGGCAGGAGATTGGGTGGTGACTGGTGACACTTGTATTCTTAATCTGTTAACCACACGGGCGGAGGACAAATGACCGCCTTTTATACATCATTATTTTATCTACCTAAATAACCTAAATACTTTCAATAAAGCTGAAAATAACCTTGACTTTGATGGTTCCTCTAGATCGTAGTCTGAACCTTCCAGACGGCAGTTGAGCTGCAGCCAATGCAGATATTTGAATACGTCCAGGCTGTAAATAGACGTTTCACGTGAATAAATAAATTAAAGAAAATAAATTAACAACAAAACAAAGTGCTATTACTTTTACTCATAACTATCCTTTCAGTCCTTAAATAGCTATGAGGTCAGAATCCATTACATATCAAGTAAGGCTAATAGTAATAGCCTATTTGGTCTTTTACATGTAATACGCTGGCTGGACATGTTGATACTTTGGAGTTTTCCGAGTTGCGCTGATATTTTCTGCTTATTTAGCAGGCAGTTATAGTAAAAAATCTGGGCCTCTATATGGACGACACGCTTAGCTGGCAAAGACAAGTGAATAACGTTTCGCAAAAGGTTACGGGAGCTCTTCGCTCTCTCTATCGACTAAGGAACCTTTTACCAATCGCCACTAAGACAACCCTCGTGCACACCTTAATCTTTCCTATCATTGACTATGCTGATGTGTGCTATTTCGACCTGAATGCAGATCTGCTCAATAAACTTGACCGTCTTCTCAACAATTGCATTCGATTCGTCTTTAATCTGCGTAAATTCGACCATGTATCAGCATTCCGGTCTCGCTTGAAATGGCTGCCAATAAGACAACGACGAAATCTTCGAGCTTTAACAACCTTATTCTCTATCTTATCTTACCCTCATTCGCCCTCTTATTTAAAGACAAACTTTCAATACCTTTTTTCCACTCATGAACGAGATTTACGTTCCTCTAATAATCGTCTTCTCTCTTGTCCACCGCATACTTCCACCTTAGTACATTCTTCTTTTAACATTCAAGCGATTCTTCTCTGGAATGCACTCCCTCTTGGAATCAGGATGGCAAAAACCCGTGACACTTTTAAGGCAAAAGTTCGTGAGCATTATAGGGGACTGTTGGCGGAATCTAATCGCTAAAGATCACCTTTCACTAAAATATTATAATTATTTATGTAGATATAGTGTTTATGCATCTGTATGTTTATGTAACTATTCTATAACTATATGAGTATATTTTTATGTATACTATTAGTATGTAAGTTTATGTTATATTTATATGGTATGGTATTTGTTTATGTATATATATGAAGGTATAGTATTAATATTTGTATTGTGTAAATAAGTTGAAATTGAAGCATTCTATCTCTTTTTTTAGTTTATTGTAAAATAGCACCTGCCCCAAATTGTCTCTGCACCGACGTTGGTTGACTGGTAGAAAATGCCACTGTCGGCATTAAGTCCGCCATTGTATTATTAAAGTGCATGAAGTTTTAAAATAAATAAAATAAATAAATAAATATTTTGCCTTAGTCATAACCTAGCTACTTAATTCCTAAACGCTTAAAGCATGAGTTGGTTCTAGAAAGTTCATTATGTGCATTATTACCTCTGAAGAAGTCTGCATTCGACTGGCAGTGTTAACAGTGTCACCCACAAGACAGTATCGCGGCAGTCGTCGTCCCAACACACCAGCTACCACCGGGCCTGTGTGAATACCTGTTGGCATTTGACGCGAATTTATTTTTACTATACAGTATTTCAGTTTTACCTATTGAGCATGAGCTTCGTCCACATATTCAAGGACATTTCAAACAATGTCTTCTGGTCCCAACTGAGCGTAATAATTGAAAACACAGACGAAGCAAGTATATCCCATTTTTCCCACCTGTATATTTGTCTTGTGTGGAAATCGAATACACTTTCTCGTGACTAGAAATCATTTGCACAACCAACACAACCCGATATTCGTTTCGTATTATAAGCCAAGAAAAACTAGTTGTATAAGAACATACCAATAGTGAGAACGGGTATGGCTCTAGAAATGGCCAGGGCAGCGCTTGCAGCAGAGGCTGCGTGAGTTCGGCGCCGGTCTGGAGCTCCCGACACCAACATGTATACTGTTCCTACTGTCTCCACCTGTATTATATATTAGTCTTAAATCTTTATACCGATATTACACATAAACATCCACATTGGCGTTGCCACGACGGGAAAAATTTAGGTAGAGACTATAAGAATACATTAATCGAGCTAACTACCCGTATTTTTGCCAGGACATAAGAATTTAAGTTGCCTCTTTCTGAACCTGCTTTGCTTACCTAGCGTCACGCTTTATAGATAGAAATACCTTATATACGCGATGTGTATCTAGCAGTCTATCAATTCTGGAGTAAACATCGTTCATATAAGCAACAGTTTGCATAACATCAGCTCTTGTATCCGCCTGCGCTAATTGTACGCCGCAGAATATTATTGTTACATTCTCAAACGCCTGTAACAAAAGAACAGCATTTCTGAACATAATGAAATAAAACAAATAGATAATGATGGTTTTCCAATTACAGCACAAGAGCGCATTATGCGGCACAATGCTCAACGTTGAGTGTTCCAACTACAGCAACGCTTCGCACGATTGTGCATCGCTTTTGAGAGTGCTCGATTGAGCACTCTCAAAAGTGATGCGTGCAATCGATACTTCATACATAAATTAACAAGTATTTTTTCTTTAAATTGGCATTGATTGAAATTTTATTTATATATTATCGTTAGTAATATTATTTATAATAAAAAAAAATTTTAAGGCTTTCGTTTCGTCGGAGTTTTCTGGAAATAATAAAAGTTAATTCAAGCTGTGTTAAATAAAAAAATTAAAGTATGGATGAAGGTACAAACAATGACTTTTTTTTTATATTCCACACTTTTAATGTGAATACAATTTTATTTTAGTATTTTTTTTTTATCAATGAACTTAGCGCACTCTTCTGGTGCATTTGAAAACTAATTCACGTTCCAATTAAGCGTCAGCATAGTTCAGCATTGTGCGGCACTGAGTCGCATTATGCTCTGCAATTGGAAAACTAGCAATACGGGCCTCGCAGTGGCTCTACTATTAATTACAAAGGTATACTTATCGCTTATTCATCGTGACTTTCGTTTGCCTAGTTTAAAATGGATGCGAAATTGCTAGTACGTAGGTACTTTTCTATCTTATTCTTATAGTGCCACGTTCTAATTGGTAACGACTAAGGTAGGATATATTTACCTGACAAGCTGCCATAGGGTCCTTCCCAGCCCTCAAATGATCTGCGATAGCTTTTGGTATCATTGAATATAAAAGCTGATCTCCTCTTTTTTTCCATTGATCACGTAGCCGACAAGATTTCTCTAAAGAAAGACTTCTGCTCTCGGCTTTCTCAAACAGTAGTTCTAATCGGGACAGATGTTGCCAACCTTGTAAAAGCATCTCTTTTGAAAGTCCATGGCCATTCATGTCAGCGAGGTACAAACCAGCTTGCCGTAATTCATCCAGATCGTTAAATCTGGAACAACCATTTTAAGTATATAAGTTCAATAGGCAAGTTGCTTAACCGTTAATTCAAATCCGAGATACTGCAGATATAGTTTCGATCCGCTGATGTTGTATGAATTATTTAGCAACATTTATTTAAAAGTGTATATTTATATCTATTTCCAGTTTTATAATTGGTACATACATAGGACTACACAAGAAGATAAGAGCGTCGATTTCTTCCAGTAGATAGATAGGACCACGCAGCAGAATGGAGCGGGCACCATGAGAGCCACGTCGAGCTTCGGTCCCACCACGTGCTCTGTACCTTAGGAGCTCCAGGTCGAAAATCATGGTCTGCATGCACACAACCTGAGGAAATCGTATTTACTATGAAAATATTATACCCAATAACAACTTTACAGTATGGAAGTGCAAAATATCTGTATGGAGTAAAATAAAATATAATTACCTTGTCCCAAGTGAAAGATACTTTCGGTTTCCTTAGCCGCAATATTTCAGAGATAGGGGCCTTCTCTATTCGGGTGCAGGGACCTCCCCAGGCAGCAACAAGCTGGATAAAGAAAAAAAACAAATAGATTATAATAATATAATATTATTATATTACACTGGAGTCATATATTATATTAATATTACATTTGAAGAAATGATTTCCCCTCTATTATTGTATTATTTTGTTGTAACAAATATTTGGCTAGCCTGTACAAAAGGCGCAATGAGATGAAATGTACATAAATAAAAAATAAGAACTGATCAAACCTTCGCTTAAATATCAGTAGGTAGCAGAAGCGGTATACCTATTATTAGACTCTATGCCTATCCCTAAGTGTTTTCAAAGCATAAAATGTACTTAGTGCTCAAATTTAGACTTTAAAAAACATTACATTTAATTTTACTGCGACCATTTAATTTCACACTCGTCCTGAAGATGAGCATCGGATATGCTCGAAACCTGGGTCGACATCATCGATCCCAAAACAGTGAGTGTTAGCCGGTAACATAATATTTCTAATGTGACTCAAACTCACGAAAATTTCAATACGATAACAATGTAAGTAGTTAGTTATCAAAGTGGCGCCTAGATATAACGGCACATAAATGACTTTAAACATTGTACCATTTGAATAGTCGGACATTGTTATAGAGCTGTTACATATTATTTTAATAGCACTAAACTAAGAGCATGACGCCGTTAATATCGATAAATCTGTTTAAATAACAGATTTCACGAACCGTTTGCAATTGTTTTCATTGTACTTGAATTATTCATGACGTATCTACACCAGCTATATGATTAAATACTATAAAATCTTACGCGTATATCACATGTAAAGAATTTCAAATCCAGGTTTTCAATTACATCTTCGCAATCAATCAATGAACCTCTTCCTAAGATCATAGGCATCTGATGTATGAATCAAATTCTATAAAGTTTTAGATAAAAACAAAGTTTAAGATAAAACAATCAAATATTTTCGAAATACCTAAATACTGTTTTTGCAGAAGGATAAGGCTTTTGGGATTTGTATACATACTCGTTCTCCAGCCATGAGGATCTTCATTCTTCTATCGAGTAACACTCCAAATGGGAATAATTGCAGTAAGAGTGATGCAGGCACCGCTGGTAAAGGACACGGTAGACTTTTCCTGAGCATCAATGATTGTACCTGTGAGACAGCAATCAATAAACTATATCGGCTTATTCCAATATATTACGATACAAAGAGAAACTATACATAAAAAAGGCTGATTAGCGTAGGTACGGTAGGCTCCCAAAGTGAAGGAGCCCAGCGTTCAATGTCAATGGCGGGCCGATGCTGGTCTAATAAAATGAAGACGCCTTGGTCTTTCTGAATAAAGAGTCTGTTATGCCAGCTCATTGCACTCAGTTGCCGAATCGTATCTTTCAGTAAGTATAAATAGTTTTTAATTATAATGACAAGTTAGTAAAAACATTTCCAATTTTTTTTATTGCTTACTTTACCCCCTTTATGTTAATTTTGCTCGTTTGGCAATATTTTTACTAAACACACTGGTGTTGGGAATATATAAAGTACAGTTAACTATTGTACGACAAAGCATTTCTATAATAAAACCGTCTATTGGCACTACGTACCTATATGTATATATGTCGCTAAATGGTCTCATGTTTTAGTGGTATTTATTAATAGTGAACACGTAACGTTTATTTTTATGTTATAACTAGCTGTCCCGGCAAACGTTGTTTTGCCATAGTAAAAAATAAAAAAAAGGTTTGAAAAATAGATGTTGGCCGATTCTCAGACCTAGAGGATATGTACACAAAATTTCAGGAAAATCGGTCAAGCCGTTTCGGAGGAGTACGGTAACTAACACTGTGACACGTGAATTTTATATATAAGATATGAGAAAACCATCTAAATGTTAATTGACTGAGTCGCTAACCCAGGCTCAGAATATTGTTAGCACCTGTTAAAGTTACTAAAGGCGAACCTATGATTTAGTTTCGGGTTTTTTTTTTTTTTTTTTTTATAGCTTGGGTAGGCAAATGACCACACTCCACCTGATGTTAAGCGAAAGTGTAATCCAGACATGAGGACGGCTAGTACGTTGTCAGAGCACTAGCCGCCCCCACCTTGCCGGCCCACAAGATGCCTTTTCACGCCTCGCTTGAAAGACCCCATATTGTAGGAGTAGGGAAAAACGTGTGCAGGGAGCGAGTTCCATTTCTTCGAGGTGTTGCAAAGAAAGGAGTTACCAAACTTTTTTGTGCGAGATGGTATGGTGTCCACAGTATAGCGGTGGCATCTCAGACCTGCGCGTGTGGTGCGATTTAAAAAAGGAGAGGGAGGAATAAGGGAGAATAACTCTTCAGAACATTCTCCGTGGTATATTCTATAGAAAGCGCTAAGTGCCGCAATATCTCTGCGCATTTGTAGAGTTTCTAATTTGTTGGAAACATCAGCATCAGCGATAATGCGGACTGCACGTCGCTGCAGCCTATCCAGGGCATCTAAAAGGTACTGGGCGGATCCATCCCAGAGGTGCGAGCAGTATTCAACGCATGGCCGGATCTGTGTTTTATACAAAAGGCATAATTGTTGAGGCGTGAAAAACCGCCGCACTCTGTTCAGGATACCGAGTTTCCGCGATGCAGTCTTGATCACAGTCTCGATGTGAGCCCTGGGATTAAGGTCATCAAGGTTCAAGATCAAGTTCAGGATCAAGGTTTCATAAGCTTTCATTTTTAAAGTGTGACGTAAGCTATACATTGAGATTGAGCCAGAGCATTCGAATGAGTCTTTTATTTTTTAATTTCCTGAGATAATTGCACTGCTCCTTTTTAAGACATAAAATCCCATTCATTGCTCGTTACGACACCTGTTAATGACATTTGCACCAAATTTGTCATGTTTACTGTTTATTGTTTGTAATAATTACGTCATTGTTTTTAGACCTTGTAATTAATTATCATCCCTGATATGGGTTCTCGCATTATCTGGCTTGTGTATAGTATAATTTCAAATGTATACTAATTTACAAAAATCCAAGCCTTTGTTGTAGTAACTTAGATGTTTAATATTCTCAACGTTTCTGGGAGGCAGGTTTGCAATCTCTTTAAAAAATATATGTACGATCACGCGTGGGAGTTACCGAAAATAAACCTATCCACATTTACTAAGTTTATACCATAAGTAAATGTTTACTGCTGTATAAAAGTACGAAAACTGTGAACTTGGAATTTAACTATTCGTTAACCGAGATTCGAACTTGAAGCGTCCTTATTGTAACACTTTGGACTACTTATAGAAAAAAATAAGTTTTATAGTCATTAACAGAATGTACATAAATAATTGCATATGATAAAATGTTCAGAACGTTAGTACGTAATACATAAAATGGGTTCTGGCAGTACATAGACCTGTGCTTCAAGTAACAGGAAAATACACACACAGTATACACACAGTCACATACATTGATACAGAGATATTAAATTAGTCAGATACAGATTTTAGTCAGTACCTACATCATTTTTGGTGTACCTATCTAATAACTATGAGTTAAATGAGATAGGTCTAGCCTAGCCTAGAGCTATCTAACTCATATTAAATTGGATCAATAAAACTTAATTTTTTTAACAAAATAGATGACTTAAATTACTCCATAAAACAATTGTCTCGAAAGATATAAATATATTTTTAATGAAGCAATGTCCCCAATATTCTATTACGACAGAGCAGACGAGAATGTTACATTTTTATTATATGCATTTATTAACAGTCCTGCCGAAATCCGTTTAAAAAGGTATGATTGTATACGGTCGGCTAATTTAATTTGATACTTTAAACTAAAAATTTAACTCAGCTATAAATGCAAAATTGAGCAAATGCATATCATGATATTTCTATATCTATCTGCATAGAAGATGAGAGCATCCGGAATCCTATTCTGAGTTGTGAAGGCGTGGTAAGATAAATAATTACGCTTGATGACGGGCCTCGTGGCCTAGTGGTTCATATAACGGACTGCCGTTCACGAGGTCTCGGGTTCGATTCCCGGTCAGGACAAATATTTGTGCGATGTTTTTAATTGTCATACAAATGTTTGTACTGCGTCTGGGTGTTTACTATGTATTATAAGTATGTATTTACAAAAGAAAAGTAGTATATGTATTCTATCCGTATTCTGGTACCCATAACACAAGCATATAAAGTTTAGCTTGGGACCAGAGGACGTTGTGTGAAATGTCCATGAATATTTATTTATGAATATTGATAAATCAAATTATAGCGAAGAAAAAATTAAACCCATGACTTCGGAAAATCGCATCGTCCCGTTTCTCTTCCAACAGAGCTACCACGTAAGTTAGGAACATTAAGCATAGCAAGTTACTTGTAAAAATGAATAAATTACTGTATTTAATAATTACACATATTTTGTTCAGCATCAGTCATGCAGTTGCTAACGTTTTTTTACCAAAGAGTTACGATATCATACTTTAATAACAGGTGTGTTAAGTGTAATAACTTAAGGGCCTACATCAATATTATCGTATATCATCGCCGACACGTACATATTAACACAGCCAGTAGGCACAGAAAATGAAGAATTAGGGATACTTTTCCTATTTACTCAAAATCTACTAAATATATTTTAATTCTGATTTACGTGTTTCTATATATAATAGTTACTTATGTTTTTAAAGTTATTTCATTAGTTAATACGCGATAATAGACCGACACATGAAAAAAATAAAAAATTTGAGAGGTTGTTTCGCCAAGATTTTCTATCGAGAAAACTTTTTTCAATCGCGTTTCTGAGTTGATGCGATCCTAGATCATATATTGAAAAAACATACACTTAAAAATTAGAGCTCTAGCCATTCAATCTAAAGAAACAATGAAAACTTCGTACATAGAAAAATGCACGAAGCTATTTTGGTATCGTCTTAAATCCGGAAAAAAGAAGTGAGGCTTATTTTGGCAAACCCTTTGTTTCTTTCAAATTTCTTATAGTTGATTAGCTATTTCTGTTAGACTACGAAACGTTCTAACATTTATTACGTCTATTATCTAGATATATAAATTCGTAGTGAATTTAATTAATTTCAAGGTTTCAATTTAGGTGGATAGCTCGTTACTTAGCCGGCAAGCATTTACGGCTATTTAGGGGTCCATAATATTTTTATTCAATTGTTTTGGCAAGCTTTATTTATTCACGTTCTCAATATCGAGCATACTATATTCTAATGTAAGGGTGTAATGTAGGGTAACAGGTATTGAATATGTAATGATAATGAATATATAAATGGAATAAAATTTAGAACGCTCGTCCTTTTTCATCAGAGCCGTAAATTAATACATGTTATTATCAACTTGCCAAATAGCTCCTCAAATGTGCCGGGTGCCGCTGGATGAAGATAGCGCAGGACCGGGTGTTGTGACGTTCGACGTTCTATAGGGGAGGGCTATGTCCAGCAGAGGACTTAAGAGGATAATCAACTTTTTGTTATACTTGTTGTTTTTTTTCAATTAAATGTCTGTTGCTAAGAAAAAGCAGCAAAAAGGCAAATGAAAAAAATGTTAAATTTGTTAAACGGTTTAAAAGTTTGTTTCGGCTTAAACGTATAAAAAAAAAATACTTATTCCTTAAAAAATTTGCAAAACATTACAGCTAAAAATTTTACACATACACTACATAAACAGCATTACATAAACAGCATTACATAAACAGCATTACATTACATAAACAGCTTTAAAATATTTTAAAAACTTTACCTTTATTATGTTGTGATAATGTTTTAAAATTCTGGGAATCATGGAATTATCGTCAGCTTGTGAATTAACTTTATCATTATTCCAGCCTATATACATAAAATACTCTACATTGTAAACTCGCCTTTGTATTTTATTGCTTTCAGTCAGAATAAGTATACACATGGCGCATGATAGAATATTTATCTCTATATATTGTTTACAAATAGGTACGAGTATCTATACAAATATTATAAAGCTGAAGACTTTGTTTGTTTGAACGCGCTCAGGAACCACAGCTCTGTTTTGAAAAATTCTTTATTGTTAGATAGGTTATTTATCGTGGAAGGCTATAGGCTATATAACATCATGCTGCGACCAATAGGAGCGAAATACAAGTGAAAAGTGACTGACACAACACTTATTAAAATAAATAAGCGAGTTTAAATAAAATAACGGATTAAAAAATTACAGGTTAACTGCCGACATAAATGAGATAGTACGGACAAAGTTTCGCTGCCCTTGCATTTAAGGGGTTGCCTTAAGAAATTCACTTATCAACGATCAACTACTAATCATGTAAAACACAGAATAAGTTTTGCCTGTCCGGAGCATAAGAAACTAGCAGTATACAAAAAAATTAAACTCACATAGTCGCTATTATCGAACTCCAGCCGTAGTACAGCCACGTAATAGTTACCTTCCATACTCTCTTTTACCACAGATACTTTCAGCTTCAAAGAAAATATGTCCTCGGCTATTTCATACAATTGACCTGTAATGGACCAAAATAAAATAATAAACAAAGTATTAACAAGAGTTATAAAAGTGTTCAAATATGGACTACATGACGTGGATGACAAAATCTTTGTTAAGGAAATTAGTTTAAAATCACCAACAGACATTTTCATGACAGACATTTTTTTAATTCTAATGCCAATGAAATTGATTGAGTTTAATATAACCGATGGTCTGTGAATATTACAAATGTGAATGTTAAGCAACATATTCATGGACAAACCCATAAGATAATGCGTAAACCCAGTTCTGCCGCTGGAGTAGACCAGCTCAGCTCCGTGACGATGTGCTCTGGTCAGCTGCATGCTCGGAGACCGCATACGAGGGAAGGTAAACCTCATACGTTGATGTATGTTATCTACGGATTGTAGAAATGTGCAGAAGTAGCGGCCTGTTGCGCGGATCATTGTATCGTACCTGGTAAGACAGGGTTACTAATTTATAGATAGTTTGAACATTGTTTAAGTGTTGTGCGACATCTTCCCCTTTTTAACAAAACACTGTATAGTTATTTGAATCATCTCTCCTAATTCGAGTTTTTCGCACGGTACTTAAGTAATTAAGTAAATTACTCTGCTACAGTGGCGATTTTACTAGACTCGTAACTATAGATAATTAAAAGTCTGAGTATAAGGTACGTTAAGATTCTTATGAACATTAAATTATCCACCATCAATAATATACTCACCCATAGTTGCTGAAAAATTTTACGAAGCATCTGCCGAAGAAATGCATGACTTTTTCAGGAGTTGAAAATTTTTCTCTCAAATACATGAGTTTGTCGCAACTCACAATACTGAGGCTGTTCAAACGTTGCCGAGTAGGAACCATGGACCCTCGACGTCTATAAACATCAATGGCGACTGTGCAACTGGATTTACGCGATAACGGTCTTCGTATCGAGCCCCTTTTTCCACCTTCAGATTCTGGTGATTGAGGTGATCCATCAGAAGTAACTTCTTCAACTTGAGCTGATTCTGGTATCAGTTCTTCAGCAGATTCTTTCAATTTGGGACATTCAAACTTGATTCCCAAACTTCGCCGTTGAAGTTCTCTGCAGACCACTTGTATTTCCTCATTAATTTTGCTCGTAGAGGCTGCTCCAGTGGGTCTGATCTCTTCTGAAGAATTATATGCATCAATTTCTTTCTTTGTCACAGCTGTTAATGCATTTGTGGCAGTGAATGGACACTTGTAACTTTGTGTTCTATTATCAGCGTGAACCGAGGCACTTCGCCAACTTGGTTTGGACTTCAACGAAGGCTTGCGAGCCGCAGGACTGTTGGGTCTTGAGGGTACTGGACTATTTGGGTCTTTAGCAAGTAGTCGCGATAAAGCGCATGCCAGTCGTAGCATGAGGGCATCGGGATATTGCTAAAAGAGAAACATAATAATAGGTCAGATCTTAAGGCCAAAATAGGAATGTTTTTGACTCCTAACATGAATATTTTTGAATATTTTCTTTACTGAGAGAGACTTGAGACTAAGTACTTATATTAAATATTTTATAACCTGTGTTGCGCTGAACACCGTATTCCTTGCTCCCGATTCTCTGAGAATGGAATCCCATATTTCCTCGCCACATTCTTCCTGTAAAAAAAGAAGCATAACAAGATTTTGGAATCACGCGAGATAAATTAAAAACCCTCTTTTATCAAAAATCGCCTAATAAAACAACTTACTTAGTTGTTAATTTTATAAATTTGATAGGTAGTCTAACAACTATGAAAGTAAATTCTGCTACTTTTTTTGGTGTTCATGGTTAATTTATAACATTCTCATTGTAGCATAAAGACATTATGTGCGAAATTTCATACAGAACAGTTGCATAATTATGTTATGTAGTGAAAGCATAAACATTAAACACATCACTAAGATATAGTAATACACTCACCACTATAAAGTGTTGAACACTCTCCAACAGCCACCCATACATTTTACTTCCTATTTACTTAAAAACTTCGGCTATATTTGATTATTTTTAATTCAACGAAAACCAAGAATTTGTTTTAATTTTTATGGAAACACAGATCTTTAATACAGTTTGCCATGAGTAAGTATATTTATAGTATTGATATAAGTAATTCCGACCACTCAAGAAGGAATTAAATAATTGTTAAAATATAAATGGTGAAATAAACTAATTGTATTCTACGTAACCTCCCAGACGTAGTACAAATATCTGCGTTCAGTACTTAAATAATAATAAGTGAACGTACGGAGATCGAACCCGCGACCTGCCAACGGCAGTCCGTTGGTCCTAATAAATAATTTATATTCTGATTAATTAAATTAAATGAAAAATTTCATGATCGTTTAAATTAGGTGATTAAAACTCTATTTATTCTTAAAAAATCTATAACATATTTTTTCATAAAATTTTATTAACACTTGGGCAGCAAATTAATATAAATTTATTTAGTTTTGTCACGATTAACCTTGGAGTACGTTTATCCAGTAAGGCTTTCGCGCGAGTACTGGACAAATAAGGGAACGAACACTTGTTTAATATTCTGCGCCTATCGCACCCCTGTTCAATCAAGTATGGATAGAAATGTTGACTAATAATAATTAAATACAGTTGTGGTATTGTTGTTGTACACTTTGCAAATTAAAAATGGTAGGCAGTGGTTTGCAGGATACGTACCAAGATAACAGAGTAAGGATATTGTTACTATTAATTTTGGAGTTATAGTACCTACATGTGTAGTTACAAAGCCGTTATTGAAGGCAATATTCTATAAGCTTATATCTACTATGGAGTTTTTTTAAAACTAAAAATAAAATAAAAATAAAATACTCTTTATTGCACACCATATTAATGTACAGAACTTACTTACTAGATTTAATAATAGGTACAAAGGGCGGTCTTATCAGACCTTAGAATCTTAGAATGGACTTGACCGAGACTGAATAGGTAACTTGTTAAATTAGTTTAAAATAAAAATTATTAAATTATATTAAAATTGTATTAAATTAGTTTTATTACAGCTGATTAACACTATTTATATTAATTAGTAAAATAAAGAAATATCCGGTGTTTTGTTACGCTTACAGATAACGAGTCCAACACGTAGAGGCTCTTGAAAATTTGAACCATTAGTATTGTTCTTATTATTTCTCACCTGATGCAGCATATAGCAGACGTTCCTTAAAAATACATTACACATGGATTACATAATATTATATGTTGAATTCGAAATTACTCTGATCGAAAGCTTTTCGTACATCCATCCATCAATCATTATTATCCTAAAAGTATGAATACAAAACGTAGACCTTTCTAGTTCAATTTACCGTAATTAATGGTCAGTTAGTAACGAATTTAATTTCAAGTGATATCAGTTAGAGATTTGACGTCATTCTCGCGATAGATCAATCAGTAAGTTGGTAGTGAACTAAATTGTTTCAGTGAATCGCATTCAGGTCAATTGCCTGTTTGGTCGCCCTTTGAAGGACGCGTGCCTTAGACTGTTAACCATTCATCTTTATTACGTATGCATTATTGATACATATTTATGATAATTGTTGACAGTATATATTACCTAGCAGCAATCATGTTTGGCGTTGTGCAATCAGTGTCCCTAATTCCCTATTATAAGTTGTCTACAATTGTGTCATTCAGATCTTGATTTTTATGTTCTTCTTCCATTGCTGACCTTCTTTACAATGCAAGAAAGCACCATGAAGCCATAGGCCAAGTTAAATAAAAAATAAGTACTCTCTCTCTCTCTCCAGTCTATTAACGTCACTGTTGGGCACGGGCCTCCCCCACTTGGGGAGGAACTATGGTCTACTGTGCCGCAATAACCAGGCGTGTTGGCACAGGGTTTACTTTTGAGTTTTCCGTCTCTCATAGTAGACGTTAACTGCTTAAATTGTCCCTTAGCTGGCTTTTGCAGCACCCTGGGAAAGAAATGGGGTGATGACATTTATATTCTTAATCCACAATATAAATAATAACACGGAAGGATAAATAAGTACGCATACTTTTATTTACTTTACTGCAGAAACCACACGAGAAATAAATTTAATAGAGTGAAATTGTTGCGTTAATTGTTTTCAGCTTCCCAACAGCGAATGTATTTTTACTCTTAATCTATTTAATTAAAAGTGAGGTCACTGAGTAATAGGTTTGGTCACACAGAAACTTAATTACATTAATAGCTTACAGTTGACAAATAAAGACTTTACTTGTAATAATGCCATCAGTAGATAATAGTATCTACGCAATATTAGAATTCGACAAAAGTACCACTAACCATAAGAGATATTATAAACAACAGATAATGAAAAACTAGCTTTAATGAAAAAAAAAACTCCTGAGTCCATTTCAAACAAGTATTATGTCGACGTTATATTTCTATGCAACATAAATGAACATGAATATAGAATGAACATGATTATAGAAATAACGTTCTATCTCTACCAACTGTTACCGCCCCCACCTGGTTATGAAGCCCTTGTTTAACTTCAGACTATAACTTTTTTCATCTTTGACCTCTCAGACCTTACCAAAGTTATCACACATAACACGTGTATTGCATCTGTGACAACACAACTTGA
The DNA here is from genome assembly GCA_916999025.1 of Orgyia antiqua. Lineage (NCBI taxonomy): Eukaryota > Metazoa > Arthropoda > Insecta > Lepidoptera > Erebidae > Orgyia > Orgyia antiqua. The sequence goes on from OU779867.1 coordinate 3,400,875, forward strand.
CTAATACAATAATGGAAAAGTAAAAGTTAATATGAAATATATTATGTTCAATTGTGTTTCGGTACTTGGTCCGCTAGTTCGCCCAATTTTAGCAGTTGTTTGATATATATTAAACGTTTTACCTAAATACCGTCACTACCGTATGTGTCCTAGGTACACCCAAAATTACATCGTATGGGAACTACTGATGCTGAACATAGTATCGTACCTCTGTAAAACAGTGCTTTCCTTACTGGTAGCTTCTAGCGTCTTGGGTTTAGAATGTTATCAGCAATTGGCATTGTTCATATTATTTTAAAACTCTTAATTCAAAAACCATTTCGGGGAATAGAGTTTCTGAACATGATCCATTAGTTTTTTTCGGAAAATTTGCTTTATTAACGCTTATTTTTCCAAAAAAGCAAATGATCTCTATTTGCCCTTGAAATGAAGGACTTAAAATATTAAGGCATTCTGAGGGATAATATTGAAATTAGTTGCTTAAAATAGTCTATATTTTCTAAAAAAAAATTAAAAACAGCATGTCAAAAATTATGCACAATGCCATTTTGCAGCACATGTTTAAGATTTTTTTCCAAATATATTTGTACTTATTTGTGATAGTGGGCTTATAAAACTATCACATATAACTTTAATACATGCTATAAGAGTTAGTTAATGTCATAACTAGACTAAATGGTATTTAAAGAGATTGAGAATAGAGCTTTTTTGGTTTCAACAATATTGGCTTTGTTTAAAAACTAAAAAAACACGCTTGAAAATTCTAATTATTATCCGACTATTGTAAGTAGGTGAAAATCACTTTCAAAGACAAATGAAATTAAATTAAATGAAATGAAAGTCATTTAATCACGTGGACACAATTTTTAACAAAATTGTGTTCCTGTGATAAGTCTAACTAAAGTCCAATATAAAATAAATAGGTGCTTTACCCTATGCTACGTAGAAAACTAGTACCACTACTAGTTTTCTAGACGTCTAAATCTAAAAAACGAATACCAAAGACTGAAACTAATATGCACATAACTTCAATTTAAATATTTAGAGGCACTTTAAATTATGATGGATACATAAATAAGAACAAATCGCAGCTCTATTTTACATAACGGTCTCCAGCAACATTCTGGCGCTTAGCAATAAAAATTGGCGCGTGCGTCGTTTGACCTGGACAATTAAAAAGCACTCGTTTGCTCCTAGGATTGGTGTGTTAGTGATCGCGACTTGTATACAACGCTAAATAGATATTACTTCGCGTCCTAGATATTTACTGAAAATAGGTGTACTCAACATTTTGTTTTTTATTTTTTTTTTGCTCAATGAGAAGTAAGTAAATTCACGATGAAAATAATTTTGATTTCCAGATTCCGTCGGAAAAATCAAGATGTAACAAATAGATATTGGTTGAAGTCTAAAGTTTAGCCCTCAATTTGTTTTATCTATCATTGAATATTCAAAATAAAAAAATAATGATTTTACATTTGACATAGAAAAATTATAATACAGAATCTATACGAATGCTAAAATTAAATACCTATAAATTTCAGTACGCAATCGAATATTGAGAAGAGGAATAGGAAACAATATTTCCCTACCCGAGGAGCGTGACTTTATATTGCGCCGCCCTAAATACCGTGATAAGGACAGGAGAATAACGATGAAATAAAAACAATTATGTTAGAAAAATCTTAAACTGGCAACAGTTGATGTCCCCTGTTATCATAGACAGTGGTGTTAACAGGTCATGCGTATACGCATATTTATTGGAATCCCATCGGGAGGCTGCGCATTCGTCGCGGCGCGGGCGGGCCGCGCATCCCCCAGACAATTCACACATAGGTATTTGGCCTTACTTTTATTTCATATTTTTATTGTTTATAATTTTTGATTTTATTATTACTTAAAAATAGGTTGTTATTTCTTTTTAATCTTTTAACATTTCATAAAAAGCTTTTAAGTAGTTTGTTGTTTCTTTTATTTATTGTCATGATAAATAATTTGTTGTTACTTGTTTTATAATTTGTTGTAACTCATAAAATGAATTTTATGCTTTCGTATATTCTGTTCTATATTTATAGCTAAGCAAATTTGATTTTATTTTAAAATGAAATTTTGAATAAGTTTTTAAGATCGATATCATTTTTCACTATAATATTGCTCTGACACATTTCCTGATTCTGTGATTTTTCCTGGTAATCTGAAAATTTACTTTTTTTCGAAACCAAAGTTAAACAATACGCTTTAAAGTTTTGGCTATTAAGTAATTTAAAATGTCATTGGTCCTTAATGTGTGCAAAATTATATAATATTAGAACATTGTCACACACGATTATAATTAGCTATTTATATTGTGCATGGTAATAGAAATATTTGCCATATGTATTAAAAGGGGCCTACAGTCCTAATTTAGGCATTTGCCTTAGGTATTGCTATCCCTATTTCCGCGCCGCGCTGAAAGGTACAAAGTTAATATACTTGAGGCAGATTACATTATACAAATTCTTAAAAAAAAGATGTTTTTAAATAAAATGATGTCCGCTGTTCTTCGCGAAAATTAAACCAATTTTTTTTACGTCATCTTAATGATGAAAAGTATATCTATGCTTCTATCACTTTCTTTTTCGTGAAACTTTACCAAATTTGTGTGATAGACGTTGCAACTTCATCTACAGAAAACCGAAAAAATCGGTATTTTTGGATGGTTATATTTCTTTTAGTTATTATATTTTAGCAAAAAGAAAGTGATAGAAGCATAGATATACAAGACCTAGATAATGAGTGAGGAAAATTCGTTGCTCTGGAGGCAATATCCACGAAGAAAACAGGGGACCATATTTTTGCATGGAAAATTGTTTGGTGTCGTGCCTTCTTCTTTTTACTTAGAATTTGTGTGTACTGCCACTAAGAATTTGTGGGTTCTATTAAGAAATTATGGAACTTACAAATTCTCATTCATTACAATAAAATTTTAAAGCAACTTGTGAAAACTTAAGAATGTCTACAATTCGAACTCTGAATGTAAAAGTCAGCTAAGGGATATTGCACACAGATAACATCCTCTGTGAGAGACGGAAAACTCGAAAATAAACCCTGTGCCAACACGCCTGGTCAGCGCGGCACAGTTGACCATAATCCCTCCCAAAGTGAAGTAGGCCCGTGCCCAACAGTTGGACGTAAATGGGCTGGAGAGAGAGAAAAGTAGTCATATTATAATGCTGGTTAAGATTATATTTAACAAGAAAAATGCAAATTTATAATCTTTACAAAAAATTGGTCAAGTGTGAGTCGGACTCGCGCACGAAGGGTTCCGTACCATTATCTATGCAATATAAGGCACATAGTTAAAGCGTCTACCTGTCAACGTTATTAGTATCGAGCAAGAAACGGTAAAAAAATCATGTTTGTTGTATGGGAGCCCCCCTTAAATATTTATTTTATTTTTAGTATTTGTTGTTATAGCGGCAATAGAAATACATCATCTGTGAAAATTTCAACTCTCTAGCTATCACCGTTCTTGAGATACAGCCTGGTGACAGACGGACGGACGGACGGACGGACGGACGGACAGCGAAGTCTCAGTAATAGGGTCCCGTTTTTACCCTTTGGGTACGGAACCCTAAAAAGACGATGTCTAGAAAACAATAAAGTTAAATCAAGTATCAACAACTTCATGACTAAGTATATTACAACTTTTGATTGGACCTGCGACAGTTTAGTAGCAATTTTTATTACATTTTTATATTGATTTATTGTCTATTGAAAATAATATCCGACAAAATAATCAAACTATGATCTATTTACAAATAATATGTTTAATATTATTTATTGGTTCGTTCACACTGTCTAGATCTCGCTAAAATTAATTATAACAGTTTTCAATTGTTAGTTGTCATCTCCATATAGACAGATGTGTCTTAGGAGAAGGTTACTGGACCAGCTAGTTCGTTTGTGACGTAGTTCATATCATTTGGAATTATACCGAAGTCATTGGCCTGTTTTGTTAGCCTTGGGGAGTTATATGATACTAATATGGTTCAATATAACTATGTATTGATCTATTAAACTATACATACTCGTATATATATATATTTTTTTTATTAGTATATTTTGTGTCAGTTTTTTATTTGAAATATCGTAAATATTAATAGGTGTTCGATCTTTTCCTGTGCACATACGTATCTGCTCGTGGATTTTTATCCTTGCACCTAGGATAAAAATTATTTTTGCGATTTCGATTAGAGCTTTTTAATAATTTTTATTTCTTAAACGCTAAATTGTTTTGGTAGGTAGAACTGATAACCTGTCGACTAAGTTATTCACTTGGTTATTAAAATTTTGATTACTTCGAAAGTTTTTTAGCTGAAGCTTTTAAAGTTTCCAATGAGTTCAAATACTGACAGACAGCATGTTCTCGTTACATTTCTGTCACAAATGATCTGGACTGCCCGTCATATTATACCTTGCATTAATTTCTGTTCTTTAGGTGGCCATGTGGTGGTTTATGTTGCTGCTGGTCTCTTCAGCAGCGGCCAAGGAGCTTTCCGACGGTCCTCACAAAGAACTGATCCTGCAAGATGTGCCGTCTCAAGTAAATAGCCTTCAACAAGATGCAGCACGCGACCAACAAGACGACCTCGTTAACTATGACGATTATAATCCTTTTGGTGAAGATGAAAATGGTACGTCTTCATATATCCACATCCACAGATTTACCAGTTGGTGCGTCTATGGCTACATCACTTATCTATGAGTGCGTGAAATACGTGTCTATGATATACGTCATAGATAGGTCTTTTCTTCCCAATGGAACACTTGTATAATTACTTGTAAAAGTGGCATTTGTAGTTTGCGAAAACTACATGTCACATGAATACCATATTTTCATAGATTCTGAAATGCAATTTAGCCAAGCTAAAGTTATGTAGGTATATGTCTGACCAGGTGTGTAGTGTAGTGTTTAGTTTAGTTGTTTAGCTTTAAAGTTGTATTCTTCATTTTTTTTAATATTTAAGTGTTAACCACACGGACTCACGGAGAATATTTCTATTATTTCCTTCTGTGTTGAGAAATGAAAATTATTACTTTTGTAATTGATATTTTTCAGTCGTTTTTGTATGAAAGTTAACTAAACATCTACTTTACCCAGCTTTAACATTTATAAAGTTACGGGAGTAGGTACTTATTTAATTAATGCAATTTAAAAATTAACTAGCTGTTGCGGCGGTTTTGTACGCGTGGAATTTACTAACTTAACCTTTACAAATTATCCAAAACAGCCATTGTCTTGAACCACTCTATCTATTAAAAAAGACCGCATTAAAATCCGTTGCATAGTTTTAAAGATATAAGCTCACATAAGGAGATACATACAAATATAACGACTTTGTTTTATAATAAGGAAGTCATGTATAACATATTTTGTTTTTCTGGTTGTTACAGATATTATACCACCAAGAGAATTAATTGGCACTCAGTCCACCACAGGTGAGTCACTAATGGTTAATAATTTTTTTAAATTAGTTCTATTCTCTATTATTCTAACATAATTCCATAATCCACTAACTTTATGACAAAATCATTTACAGTCCAAGCAGTAAGGTTGTGGAATGATTTGCCGATTGTTATTAAAAACGCAAAATCTCTAAACATTTTCAAAAAACTACTAAAGGAGCACTCTATTTATGCATGTAGGTTTATTTTATTTAAAATTGTATTGTAAAAACACTGTTATATTATGTAATTATGTATATATATACACATTTGACCATTTTTATATCCTTACTAGCTGACCCGGCAAACGTTGTTTTGCCATACTAAAAAAAAAGTTTGAAAAATAGATGTTGGCCGATTCTCAGACCTACTGAATATGTATGCAAAATTTGAGAAGAATCGGTCAAGCCGTTTTGGAGGAGTACGGTAACTAACACTGTGACACGTGAATTTTATATATTAGATAATGTTGTATTATTATTTGTATTTAATCTAGTTGATTTATGGTATACTAGCTGCCCCGGCAAACGTTGTTTTGCCATACAATTCTGTATAAAATAAAATTTCATCAAAATCGGTCCAGCCAATTTGTAGCCTATGTGTTATTCTGATGTATAAGCTATATTGTGGTAAAGTTTCATTCAAATCCATTCAGTAGTTTTTACGTGAAAGAGTAACAAACATCCATACATACATCCATACTTACAAACTTTCGCCTTTATAATATTAGTAGGATTTATTTATGTACACCGCAACTTGCCCAACTAAATATACTTTCTTATATTTTCCATCCTATGGTTGCCTGGAAGAAATCGCTTTAAGCGATAAGGCCGCCAATTGTACATTCTGTTTCTTTAGAATTATTGTTTGATTAATATTGTTATTTATTGGTGTACAATAAAGAGTTTATAAATAAAATAAAATAAATAAATAATTATAACAAAAATATGGCGTCTGTCTGTTCATGTATCTATAGCTTAGTCAAGATTTAAATTCATTTGTTTACTTTATGTATTTAGTAGGTAATCTAGATTAAACTTTGTGGTTTTCAATTTCACTGTGTAATTTTGATTTAGGATTGTAGAAAAGTATAAATATTTATTATTTAAATATCAAATAATAAAATACATAAATTTCTCATTCCACAGTAAAACCCGTGTACCAGCCACCCAGAGGTAAGTTTAATTAATTAGTATTTCGTTGTCTTGATCTCAAAATATACTACCTAATATTTGTTATCTTTCCTGTGTAATTGTACAATTTAGCGGAATTGCTATAGTTTGGTGAAATTGCCTAAGGTATGGTATGACGATTATTGTTTCTTTTTTTAACTCGTAGAGGACAAATTTTGTTTGCAGCAATAAAAGACGTCTAAGTTTTGGTAAAATATTGAAAATTGGCTGTTGCTGAAAAAAAAAGATTATTCCCCATTTTTGCAACCTTTTTCACTGATGCTTCACTCCTACTGGTCGCAGCCTAATGATATATAGCATATAGCCTTTCTAAATAAATATACTATACAACACTGAAAGAATTTTCTGGTACCCATAACACAAGCATAATAAGCTTAGCTTGGGACCAAAAGACGTTGTGTGAAATGTCCATGTATATTTATATTTATTAAGCTATTGCATAGCTTCTATCGCGGGCCTTGAGCGTGGAGACTAAATGCACAAAATTCGAAATTTAAATTCCATAACAAAGATACTACACACGGCGCTTTCACTGTTCGCGCTGGTGATTTATTTTTTTATTAAATATTCATATTAGCTTTATAATATTAGTCTTGATTCTAGCATTATAGACGTTTTGCATGGGCTTTATAAAAGTAGAATTGATGTATGTATGTTACAGTGTCGCCAGTATCTGCTACCAAATGCTTGGACATTGGTCGCACTTGGTCGGACGGGGAGAGTTGGACCCGTGGCAATTGTACTTTGTGTCAATGTTTCGCTGGTAAAATCAACTGCTCTATACTGCCGGCATGCCTGACAGGTAAGACATTATTATGTTTTGATGCATATACAGCAGGATAGTAATGACTTCTTGATGTTAATTATGTGTTAGTAAGAAATAGTGCACAAATTCGTTAAAATCTGTGAACTGAAACATAAGTTTCAAGAATTATTATAGTTACATATAATGGTACCAATTCTGAGAGCACAACTAAACCAAACTTAACAAAAAAATGAAAATAACTGTGTATTTCGATTAATTGGCTATCTTGTTGTGCACTTTGATATTCATTAAAATCGTTGGTAGCACAATTTTCATAATAAGAAAGTTTACATACCATTGCTAAATTGTGCTATAGACGCTCTCAATTTTCATTTTTTAGTTATGTTTATTTGTGCACGTAGAATCATACCAAAGTCCCGTGAAAAAAAAAAACTCTGGTATTTGGTCTAACTCCAATATCTATTAATCAAACCTCGTCGTTTAATGCTTCATGTAATGGGCTGCTGTTTACGAAGTTGCAGGATAGATTCCCGCACAGGACATTGTTCATAATTTTTGACCTGCTGTTTTTATATTTTTTTTAGAAAATATAGACTATTTTAAGCAACTAATTTCAATATTATTGAAATATTCACTATATAGAATTTAAAAAAAATACTAGATAGATATTATTAGATATTATTTTAAATGTTGTGACGTCATCGTTGTACGCAATCTGTGTATTGACTTTTCCTGATAGACTTAAGACAGATTGCAATACATATTTTCAAAGTTGCCAAGTTGATATAATAGACCAATTTCAACTCCACCACAGAGTAGTATATCCCTCAGAACGCCTTAATATTTTAAGTCCTTCATTTCAAGGGCAAATAGAGATCATTTGCTTTTTTGGAGAAACAATCGTTAATATAGCAAATTTTCCGAAAAAAACTAATTGATCATTAATTTATTAATATTAATTTATTAATTGATCATGATCAGAAACTCTATTCCCCGAAATGGTTTTGGAATTAAGAGTTTAAAAAAATATGAACTATGCCAATTGTTTGTGTGATATTTATATATATTCATCATACAATTTTTATACATGTTCTGAGTCTTTTCTATGTATACATTTACAAGGTACATGCTGGTATTCATAACATAAGCACAGAAACATACCTTAAAATGGGAGCAGAGAACGTTTAGTGGAATGACGAAAAATATGAAAATCCTCCTAAACTGATTAAACAAATTTCTTGAAACGGTTTTTTTCCAACAGCATCATCAGGGCGAGGTGTATTTGTACCGACAGCAACAGTACGAGGAATGCCTGGGCAACAAGGGGACGACGGCCCGCCAGGACCTCCAGGCTCACCCGGGGTTAACGGAGTCCCTGGAGCGCCTGGGATGCCCGGTCCTTCGGGACCTATACCTGATGTAAGTTTTTATAGATATTATACTGTTACACTTTAAAGATATTAAATATTTTATTACATTTTAAAATATTGCCTTTATATATTTGTACTTGTCTAGGATATGAATAGTTATATACATTTTTAATATGAAAAAGCAAACTACCTAACATACATTAATTTAATTGACTACCTAACAAAAGTTTAGTTGTTGATAGTAGATAGTGGAATGATATTTGGTCACTGTATAAAGGGTCATTATTACATTGACACTCATCGTGTCCTACAGGTAAACGCATACTTAGCTCAAATGGCGGCATCTGTGGGTGGTGACAAAGGACCAGCTTTTGACCCATACCAATATATGCAAGCTTCTGTTGGTGCACCAGGAATAAGGGGAATACCAGGTAATATTACATCAATACCATAAAAGTCAATATTTATCTACAAATAACCCTTGGTTTTTACAAAATGAACCTCTTTGAGAAGGTAGAGCACAAAAATATTGTATTCTTAGTAATACGAACAAATTAAATTATCAAAAAAGGTTCTAGGCTTTCAGGCTAAAACTGATGTCAGAATTTTATTATTAGGCCCACAAGGTCCACCCGGTCCACAAGGATTCCAGGGGGCTAGAGGTGAACCAGGAGAGCCAGGTTTACCAGGACCTTTGGGTCCGCCAGGGGAAAGAGGACCTCAAGGACTTCCAGGCAAAGACGTAAGTTTGAAAATTCAGACCGTAATGGTACGAGTACTTTGCAAACGGTTTAACAAATGGCTACATGATCGAAGCTCAGGGTCTTTATAAACAACTAGCTGGCCCGGCAAACGTTGTTTTGCCATACCAAAAAAAAGTTAAAAAAAAAAAAATTTAAAAAATGAACTATAAACCTCACGGAGCCCGAGACCTTTCCAACGAATGCAAAACCGTGGAAATCGGTCCGTGCGTTCTGGAGTTATAGCGTCAGGAAGGAAAATCCGACTTATTTTTATATAGTAGATAAAATTTATGTAATAAAAATCGATGGGCAACGTATTAAGCTTTTTAAGGGCCTACATCAATATTATCGTATATAATCGCCGACACGTAGTCTTGCTTTCAAATCCTAGATGAGGCGAAGATTTTATTATAATATGTTTTCATAGGCTCACCAGAAAAATCAAATGTAATTAATACGCATCTACATTAAAAATGCCTATTAATTAGTACGCATCTACATTAAAAATACCTAATATACATTTCTGCCTATCTCTTCGGAATAAGTACGTAAGTATGTTCTAAGTGTAAATACTTATGGAATAATAAATTATCGTTTTTATTCTAGGGAGCGCCGGGTGAAGATGGTGAGCCCGGTCCACCAGGAGCATTAGGTCAACCAGGTACGCGTGGTACTCCTGGTGTCCCTGGAATACAGGGGCTGAAAGGACACAGAGGATTTGATGGGAAAAATGGAGATAAAGGAGAACAAGGCTTACCAGGAGAAAAAGGACCCAGCGGCATGCCAGGTCCAATGGGACCGCCTGGTCCAGCGGTAAGTTATAATGTCTTACTGACATTTGATTTCAATTATTGTAATCAAATATCTGTAATGCTAAGGTACTATTTTCTATTTCTTTTTGTGTACTGATATGTTTGTAATAGAATATCATTTAATAAACTAAAGGTATTCCGAGGTTGTGGGTTCAAGTCCCGCTTACGGCAATCACTTTTTCCACCATTTTCAATAAATTACTTTAGAATATCAATTTGTTAAAAAATTACGTACTCGTTATTGAAATACAATCCATTCAATTATTAATAATCTCTTAGGTTTTTAGTATATGTTATGTAATTTCAGATTTAGTACAACAGAATTTTTATACCAATGAGTATTTTATCACAAATTAAATGCATCCTTACCGACACCATATGTTTGTAGACATTATTAAATCCAAAAATTGGTCAAGTGCGAGTCGGACTCACGCACGAAGGGTTCCGTACCATTATCTATGCAACATAAGGCAACGTTATTAGTATCGAGCAAGAAACGGTAAAAAAATCATGTTTGTTGTATGGGAGCCCCCCTTAAATATTTATTTTATTTTATTTTTAGTATTTGTTGTTATAGCGGCAATAGAAATACATCATCTGTGAAAATTTCAACTCTCTAGCTATCACCGTTCTTGAGATACAGCCTGGTGACAGACGGACGGATGGACGGACGGACAACGAAGTCTCAGTAATAGGGTCCCGTTTTTACCCTTTGGGTACGGAACCCTAAAAATTAATATTAATACAAAGAAAACGGTTATTGCATTTTTCTTTTACGTTAAATTACAAAATGAATAGATACGAATAGTAATTTTAGCCACCAAATGCTATACATTAATATATTTCCATTTTAGTTACGCTGCTTACAGAAAGATTTTATACGACGATGATTTTATAAGACGCAATTTTATACGATTTTATTTTAGTACGGTAGTTATTACCACGCTTATGGCTAATTAATATTAGCCTTAAGCGTGGTAATAACGGCCGTACGTGAAAAATAATTTTTAGCATTAATCTATTATCATTATTTCATTATAATGTTTTATTAAATTTGTAGGGTCCAGTCGGCACCAGAGGCGAAAGAGGTCGCGAGGGTCCCCCTGGACCTCCAGGTATGCGTGGAGTTGATGGTGCATCCGGACCTCCAGGATTGATGGTAATTATGATGACTTTATTGTAATAGAAAACTTAAACACAGACTGACTTATACACCGATAATATTTTTTAATTTAGGGCAACGTTGGAAAACCAGGATCACCCGGTTTTCCTGGTGCTCCAGGCATGAAAGGAGAACAAGGTTTGAGTGGGCCAAAAGGAAGTCAAGGTTTACAAGGGCCCCGAGGAGAAGCAGGCCGCCCTGGACAACCGGGTGAAATTGGTGCCTCAGGGATACCGGGACGAGATGGTATACCAGGCGAAAAGGGCGTGCAAGGACAACCGGGGGCATCTGGCCCACAAGGATTTCCAGGCCCGAGAGGGTTACCTGGTGTCGCTGGAGAATCAGGGATGCCCGGTAGCAAAGGAATGCCAGTAAGTTGATAGAAAGAACTTACAAACGTTTTATTTCTAGTATTTTGATTTTGATTTAGTTTAACTGACTCAGAAAGCAAGGTAGTTACTAAAATAGGTGCAAATGTATTTACTAAATACAGACTAACAAATGTAAATAATAAATACAGATTAACCAGTGGGTAGTAAATAATGCTGTACTATTATTTAAGTGTACATATTCCGAATGGCCAGATTGACACTACTTTCACTTAACCTTTATAAAATTAAAATTTTCAGGGTCAACCAGGTGAAAGAGGTCAAAAAGGTGATTCTGGCATAAGGGGTGAAAATGGCGCACCAGGCCCTCGTGGTCTACCTGGTACTGTAGGACCTGAAGGCAAACGCGGTAAAAGGGGCTTACGAGGACCAGCTGGCAATGTAGGACCCCCAGGCGAAAGAGGTTTACCAGGTGCTAGAGGTCTTCCTGGATCTGATGGCCCTATTGGTTCTAAAGGCCAACCTGGAGAAAGAGGAAGTGTTGGTTTTCCTGGGCCGAAAGGAAGTACTGGTGATGTAGGCAGGTCTGGACCACAAGGCTTACAGGGTCCACGTGGATCCATAGGACGACCTGGGATGCCAGGAAAAACTGGTCCTCAGGGAGAAAGAGGCATACCTGGAGCAGATGGCAAACCAGGTGAACAAGGATCCCAAGGTATTCAAGGTCCACCTGGACTAATGGGCAGCCCTGGAGAACGAGGATTACATGTGAGTAGAATTAGAATAAGGACTGTGCATCAACATTTTATGATTGCATGTTGTTTATTTTATTATTATATTCAAATCCAGGGCGAGCCAGGCAAAGATGGAGAACCAGGTCAGGCAGGACCACAAGGACCCAAAGGTGATGCTGGACGCGATGGAAATCCTGGAATTCAAGGAACTCAGGGTCCATCGGGGCCACCAGGAGAAAGAGGACCAACTGGGGCGGCAGGACCGACGGGTTTCCCTGTAACTATGATGATAATTTTGTTATTTTAAGATATTCTTATTCATTTGACGGGCGCAGAAACCGTGATCTAGTGGTCGCGGGTTCGAAATATTTGTACTACGCCTGTGTGGTTTCTATGTAGGTACTCGTATTATAGATATGTATTTTTAAAACTTGTAAAAAAATTATTATATGCATTAAATCCGTGTTGTGGTACCCCTAACACAAGCAGATAAACTTAAGGGCCTACATCAATATCATCGCTGACACGTACATATTAACACAGCCAGTAGGCACAGAAAAAGAAGAATTAGGGATACTTTTTCTATTTACTCAAAATCTACTAAATATATTTTAATTCTGATCCACGTGTTTCTATACATAATAGTTACCTATGTTTTTAAAGTTATTTCATTAGTTAATACGCGATAATAGACCGACAAATGAAAAAAATAAAAAATTTGAGAGGTTGTTTCGCCAAGATTTTCTATCGAGAAAACTTTTTCAATCGCGTTTCTGAGTTCATGCGATCCTTGATCATATATTGAAAAAACATATACTTAAAAATTAGAGCTCTAGCCATTCAATCTAAAGAAACAATGAAAACTTCGTACATAGAAAAATGCACGAAGCTATTTTGGTATCCTCTTAACGTGTACCAGAGAACGTTCTGTGAAATGTACATAAATATTTTTATTTATTCGATATACTATAATCGATATAATATAATTGATGGCCTTCGTTGTTTTCTAAAGGGAATGCCCGGAGCAGCTGGCTTACCAGGTTCCCCGGGTAAAGAAGGTGAGCCAGGAATAGCAGGACCCACGGGACCGCCTGGACCGTCAGGACCTCGAGGTGAGAGAGGTTTCACTGGTGAACGTGGACAGCCAGGTCAACCGGGAACACCAGGAGAAAAGGGAGAAGCTGGTGCTCAAGGATCAGACGGACTGCCGGTAATAATTAGCGAACAAGTTGTTTAGAAACAAACTTTTATTTTTATTATTACTACAGTACCTAATAATGTTACATTTGTATAAAAGGGTCCCGAAGGAGCTAGAGGTAGCAAAGGTCATCCCGGAGCATTGGGAGCAATGGGCGTACCTGGTCAACGTGGGTTAACTGGACCGACTGGTGAAAAGGGGGAAAGAGGAGCAATGGGACCACAAGGAAACGATGGACCTCCAGGTTCGATACAAACAATATAAACAACTTTGCCAATAATCTTATGATGCGAACCAATTCTATATTGCTGCCAGGTCGCCAAGGAGAACAGGGTGCCCAAGGTCCTATGGGACCAGCTGGACCATCAGGAGAACCAGGTGAACGAGGAGAGTCAGGAAACCCAGGTATTCCTGGTGAGCCAGGAGCTACAGGGTCACCAGGAGAGCGTGGCCAAGCTGGTCCACAGGGAGCTCCTGGATTAATAGGTCTGCCAGGTTTAAGTGGCGTGCCAGGGACGAAAGGTGATAGAGGATATGCGGGTGCTAAAGGACAACAAGGTTCTCCAGGCAGTAGAGGTAGGTACATACCTTCGACATCATCCATACTTGTATCATCGAACTAAATTAAAAATATTATTCAAATCATAGGTTTATTTTTCTTAAGAACACAGTTCAGTAGATATCGTCAGTGTAATATTCACCAATATTCAGAATTTATGCATTTTGGCATAACCACGTTAAGTATATCTCAGTTGCCTTATACAGCAAAATGAAATATTTTAAACGATAATATTTTTATGTAGTCCATCATTATGATATTCTCAAAAACGTTGCTGTATTTATTTATCAGGTTCGCCTGGTGAAACCGGTTCTCGAGGTTTGCCAGGCTTAGCTGGAGCTAAAGGTGCACGTGGTGAACATGGTCCTAAGGGAGAGTCAGGACATGCTGGTTTACCAGGACGTCCAGGCGATTTAGGGCCACCGGTAGGTCACAAATTCTCGTCAAAGATATTCTTTCTAGTCGTCATAAACATTTCAGTAAAAAGTTAAATTAGGTATAAATGTGAACATAACTTAGAAATAAAATCTGCTATGTATAAACTTGCAATCTCCCGTTTTAAAAGTTATAACATATGTAATGTGCTATGTGTGTGCCATTAAAGGGACCTCAAGGTAGCACTGGACCGGCTGGTCAACCCGGAATCCCTGGTGCTAAAGGAGCTACTGGTGATTCAGGCAGACCTGGCGCTCCTGGCCCTATTGGCTTGACAGGACCTTCTGGACCCGAAGGACCAAAGGGTGAGAGAGGTAGCGAAGGTGAACCCGGACTCCAAGGTTCTAGTGGTCCTGCTGGCCCAGCTGGCGACCGAGGCCCTGTTGGTTTACCTGGCATCATTGGACCAGCCGGTCCACAAGGACTTCGAGGACAACAAGTAAGATTGATTTACGAGTACTTACTTTCAATTTTCAATATACGCAAAATAATGACATATTTCATTTAGAGCATGATTTTATTTGTTATCTTCTATAGGGTGAAAGTGGAGCACCAGGCAAGCCAGGTTCAGATGGTGTTCCAGGACAGATGGGCCCACCTGGGCTTACTGGCCCACCGGGACCTATGGGTGAACCCGGTCCTGAGGGTAGACCTGGCAAACAAGGCAATCCGGGCATAATGGGCAGACAAGGTGACAAAGGGCCGATGGGATCACCAGGAGCTTCCGGCCCTGCGGGTCCACCGGGATTGCAGGTAACATACTCAGTTTTCGTTTTGATGAGTGTAGGCTTGTAAAATAAGAAATTAACTACATAAATAGTCATGAAACTTGAAATTCAGAACAGCAACGATAATTAAATTTTCCCTTAATGTTCATCATAGGGACCAGCAGGACCTTCAGGGCCCGCCGGACCTACAGGAGAACGAGGTCCTAGGGGGGAAAGTGGCCCACCAGGTGTCGACGGTCCCCAAGGGCCTCCAGGGAAAATGGGGCCATCAGGTCTTGACGGTATAAAGGGAGAACGTGGTGATGCAGGTATTGATGGAGCTAAAGGACATGCTGGTTTACCTGGATTACCAGGCATGGCGGGTGCACCAGGCAGAGTTGGAGAAAGAGGTTTACCTGGACCGATGGGACCACCTGGAAAAGATGGTGACGTTGGCCCTCGAGGTAAATAAAGTCATATTATATTAAAAAGTAGAAGTATGGTTTATGTAGTATTTGCGTTAATAATACTAATGCTTAACATACAGGTTCTCCTGGTCGTGATGGCAACCCTGGAATACAGGGACCTGCTGGGCCTCCCGGAGGCCGCGGTCCCGCTGGAGACGCAGGCAGACATGGTTCTCCTGGCCCAGCAGGACCACCTGGTCCTCCTGGTCCACCTGGAGAAGGTTTGGCTTACGATGCTGCAGCTCTTTCAGCTATGCTTCAGCAAGGTAAATAATAAATACAGAAATATTTATATTTACATCAACACTGTTAATGAAACGATTTTATATGACGCGACACTACTTACATACTGCGACTGCTCACCATAAAAACGTAACCTTTAATATGCATAAGTAACCGTTTGACTATAATCGTGTAGGACCTTATCAGAGCTTTACAAATCGTTACACAATTGTTTAATTTCAGGTTCAGTAAAGGGTCCAGATCTACTAGGTGACGACCCTAATCCTCTACCACCCCGTTTCTTCAAAGAAGACATGACCCCGTCAGAGCGAAAGGAAATAGTAATGAAAGCTTATGAACGACTCAAAGTATCCTTGGATAAATTCCTGAAACCTGATGGATCTAAGGAAGCTCCAGCAAAAACCTGCGGAGATATAAAGTATCATCATCCTACATTTGAAAGCGGTAAGTTCAAGATAAAAAGGTTCAAAACTTACATTACATTTATAAAAAGACAAAATTCAAAGGTTGCTGTCTAAAACCTAGGATTGTTTCTTAGTTTTAGTTTAGTCTAGCCACATTGTTATATGAAATCTGCAACAGACTGCTATGATACGAAAATATTAACGAACAGTTAACAGCGTTTAAGAATTTAAAGCCAACTGCCGAGGCATTGGATAGGTGGTATGAGCTGGTAAAATATAAAGCAGAGCTTTAAACTATGGTTAAGCCTTCAAATACTTATAGAAAAGTAATAGGTATCTACTAATAAATTACTTAATACTAGCTGTGCCGGCAAACGTTGTTTTGTCATAGGTACTAAAAAAAAGGTTTGAAAAATAGATGTTGGCCGATTCTCAGACCTACTAAATATGCATGTAAAATTTCAAGACAATCGGTCAAGCCGCTTCGGAGGAGTACGGTAACTAACACTGTGACACGTGAATTTTATATATAAGATAAGATTATTTTTCACAAGTGTTTAATCTTTTCCTTCGAACCGCAGTTGTGTTAAAAGTAATTTTTTGATCAGGCCAATATTGGATCGATCCAAATGGTGGCGATATGAACGACGCTATCGTAGTATATTGTGACATGGAGACAGGTAGCAGTTGTGTGTTCCCCAAACCGATGCAGTCTCAAGATATTACCTACACTGGCAAAGAACACGAACCCTGGCTAAGCGAGATGGATCAAGGATTCACTGTGAGTGTTTTATATGAATATTACCATTTTTATACACGGAGCAACACCAATTTAAGGTATTTAATGCCATGCCAATTTTTTTCAAGAAAAGTAGGAAACAATTTGAAGTTTAAATCTAAATCTAATTCTGGCAAGTAATTTGCTATTGCAATGAAAGCCTTCCTATTTACGATTTTACCATAAGTTGGGGACAAATTCGAAATTACAAAATACTTTAGCAAGCAGTCATGATCGGAAATAATCGGAATCATAATAAAGTCCTTACTAACACTATGTCATATACAGTTATACATCTGGACACAAACGTCTATATCGGCATCGTTATTTTTTTCTTCCAGATCTCTTACAAAACCGAACACTCCCAGCTAACCTACCTTCAATTGTTGTCAACAAAAGCAGTTCAGAACGTAACTCTTCATTGCCGCAATACCATTGGATACTATAACCCAACAATGAATAATTACAGACGTGGAATCAAATTACTGGCTTACAACGACGCTGAAATATTGCCTAAAGCTAACAACAGGCTTAGATACAATGTGTTGTTGGATCACTGCCAGGTAACACAGCTTGCATTATCATTTTGTCCATTTAGAAAATGTTTGAGAGTTTGCTTTATCATTTTAATAAATATAAATATTCATGGACATTAAATTTCATCCATTCGAAAAATAATTATAATTTTATCCATACGAAAAAATGTTTGACAAAATAATAAAATTCTATTGGTGCCCAAGTTGCTTTTTGAAAACATTATGTTCATGATTTTAAAAAATCACCTAAATCACCTTTGTTAATGTAAGTTACGAATGGGATTTTTTAATATTTATTTATTATTTTCAGCACAAGAGTCAAGAATGGGCGAAGACCATAGTGGAATACAAAACAGATAAGCCAGGTCGTCTACCTCTCCTTGATGTAGCCATTCGCGACGTTGGAAGACCACAACAGATGTTCAGAATAGAATTGGGTTTGGCGTGCTTTACTTAAACAACGACTTCAATATAAAATCGAAAAAAGTTTACGATTACCCTAATAACAGAAACCTAACTATATTGCGAATCTTTGACCATTGCTTTCCCACTCAACTAAAAAAATATACTACTAACTGAAAAAAACATTTGTCGTAAATAGAAAAATACTCCTGGTTTTACAATTCAATTAATTAATTTAATTAAGCAATTCCACGTAATCTGTGCCAAATCAATTCTACCTGTTTATGACGAATTTAGAAAAGAAATTTAAACTTTCTTACGAAAATAATAGGAGAAATTACTTTATTTTAATTTGTTTGCAATTGTTTGTAAACGAAGTATTTTAATGCAACATTTTACTAACATTTTAATGCAACATTTTAATTTTGTAATATCATTTTATCGTATCATTTCCACTGCAAAATTATTTCTCAGATAAAGAGATTTTGAACTTCCCGTGCTTATAACATACATAATGCCATTTTAATCAATGACATATCTTATAATAATATGAGTATTTTAGATACTATGTTTACGTAGTACAATATGGTAACGTCAATAAATATAAACTTTACAAAAACATAGTTATGTATGATATTTTAATAAACTTATTGCCGTCGCCATTTGTAAAATACTAAATATTGCAAACTAATTTAATGTTTCAATTACGAATGCAGATGCACACTATCTTAATATGAACTATACATTATGCTTACCATATCATTGTAAAATAATTCAACGTAATATAAGATCTCAATAACAACTTAACATTAAAACAAGATGTTCTAGAATTTGTATATTTAATTTTAATAGAAACACTGCCATTTATAAGCATTTACAATATACAATAAACGCATTAAGTACCTACATAAAATAACAATAAAACACTTAAATAATAACAAACTAACCGATTATATTTAAGTACAATACATTTATAAATTTAATTTTAATAAATATAGGTACTCTTTCCTATTATGTGATTAAATACTTTTAAAACCAAATTATATAATTAATTATTTAAGAAATTAGTTTTAAGTTAAATAAGTCGTCACAACATAATTTTTTATGTTATTATAATTAATTTACAAAGGTCCTCTAAGGCTGTGTATTGTACATAATGTAAATATCCTTGTTTTAAAACAAATTTCATGTGATTCCTATTATTTTAATTAGTTTTAATTTAAGTTTAATTATCATATTATTTACAATTACATATTTTTAATACTTTAAAAGAAAAAAAAAAGAAAATTATGCATAAATAAAAATTGTATTTTTTCGCAATTTGGTATTTTTTATAAGATAATTAAGATCTTAAACTTTTCCAAAACTACATAAATTAATTAGCCAAATATCGAAATAAATTAATATTAGGTTGGCTATTATTGCGATATACCTAAATTATTTTTGCCATCAAAATTTTGAGCTGATTCAAAATCAAATCCATTATTATTATGTTTAAATTACTCACGGAATATAAAAGTGAATGTAATAACTGATGAGTAACTTAGAAATGAACATTTATGGAATCTTAATAGATATCTTCGGCCGTAGTACTTAGTAGCTTTTATTTACAGGCAGTTTACGCCGTGAAATGAACTGTCTGGCAAATTCGTATTATGAACAAATTATTAGTCAGTCAGTTCGCTAAACCAGTCATACATTAATATGTTTAAGGAGAAGGTACAACTAAAAGTTAAAGTACTAACTAAAAATGTTCAACTAAAAGTTTTATTTTTGCCACTATACCTAATTTAGCCATGCAGCTTACGGCCTGCCTGGAACTTGAATGATTTTAAAAAGCTCATAATACGCCGGCTGAAAGACTTATTTCCGCGGTAATTAATGAACCGATATTTGGAACGTGTTAAAATGGTAGTTACCTACCTACAGTAAGTACCTACAATGACCGATTTTTCTTGTTGGTTAAATGACTGGAATGGAACAGCGTTTTAGTCTAAGAGTCACACGACAGTTTTCTCGTGCAATTGACGAAGGGTGGAACGCTGCATGTGCATTTAGTACATTGATCTGGGACAGACACTTCATCACCGATTGTAAGCGTCATATTGCCAAAAATGCATTGAGAACTCAAACTCTTGATGTTCAGACCTCTAATCACCTTCGTTGTAGACGTTGCTGAAATAATATTTAAAAGAAATGAGTTTAGTTTAACGGACGAGGTCACGAGGTCTTGAGCTCCCTGCATAGGGCAATTATTTGTGTGCCCTTGTGTCTACATTTCTGGGTCTTTACTAACTATGTTTTGCACTCTTAAGTATATTTACAAAAAGTTTCGTAAGCTGTTGCCCTTAGCTCAAGCAATAAGCTTAATTGAGGAACAGAGGAAGTTTTATGTGAAATATCCATCAATATATATTTATTTAAGCTGTTTGTGACAATGTTAAGACAAAAAGCTATTATAGTGGTTAATGAATTAAGAATACAAGTGTTTCGACTCTAAATCGAGATCAAAACATGGTTACCTGATCAGAGCAACGAGTAAACGAAATATGACTTGTGTCCAATAATACCTTCCCTATTGTACATGAACTAAAAAGAAGAAATTAAATACAAAACTACTTACGACATTCAAATCCAATAGGGCAACTACGGGAGTTCTTGATGAAAACAGGCGCACAGTTCTGAAGTATGTTCTCCTGATAGTGAATCTCAATTCCACAGTTGATCTCCCGGCAGAAGGTGGCATTTTTCGTATTACCGTCCCAATCTGCCTTACAGATGCAAGTCTTCTGGGTGTTTGCAGGCTCAAACATCTGTCCT
This sequence comes from Orgyia antiqua, assembly GCA_916999025.1. Classification (NCBI taxonomy): domain Eukaryota; kingdom Metazoa; phylum Arthropoda; class Insecta; order Lepidoptera; family Erebidae; genus Orgyia; species Orgyia antiqua. The sequence continues at coordinate 3,422,020 of OU779867.1, forward strand.
TCTCGATATATCTTCCCATCGACTTCACAAGTCTTCAATTGGGCAATTGCGTCTTTACCTAAACAACACAGTCGAGTTACTAGGGTGCAATTTTAATGTCTTTAAATTTAGCAAAAATCACAAATCCTTAATATCTCGCATATTACTTTGCAGAAAATAGCAGAAGTGACTAAGTTGTTCCATACTTTCTAACATATAACTATTTTCGTCAAAATTTGGATCGTGAAAGTCCCCCTGATGGATAGAACTAGTTGTTTTGTTTGAGATAGGATTTGCCCATGGCAAACCCTTTTCTCTATGTTCTATAAGTTCTCATCTTTTAATCCTTAATTAACGATGCGCTGAGCTAGTGTTTTTAGTATATCCTCATTACAGATATTACACATTACAATGGACTATTGCAATTTTACAAGTTTTTTATGTATCCTCAATACACAATATTTACGACATCTTACCTAATAAGGAAGACTATTACAATACAATGCTTTATGCTATTGTGTCAAACAGAATTTATTGTGGACGAGGTCTTAACAGTTCAAGTGCGGATGACATTTGCTGATTCACAGAACAAGGTTTTGCAATTGTTGTAAAAAAATTCATCTCTTTGTGACAATTTTCATGGATCGAAAAAATATATGAAAGAAATACCTAGATGTATTCCCATTGGTGAGCTATTTTGCATACCGGTCAAAGTGTCTTTTTCTTCGATTATTTTTAATATATGGTAGACGTTTTCCAAGTATGGAAACTCTTAATATCATCTTCCTTAATCACGTGACGTGGCCTAATTACGTTGACTATTAAAGCCTCATAAAATAAATATTGACTAATTATGTTCTAAAATAGAACACCACATCATCTTAAACGATTCTGTAGCCATATTTGTCTCCAATAAAACGACAACCGATCTCAATAGAATATAAATTAAGACTAACTAAAATCATTGTTTGCTTAGTTAAATGCGTATATTTAAGCTGTAATAGGTCTTACCACATACGCTTCCAGTACTACAACATGAATCTAACTCATAGGTACTGATACATTGCTGGTTCATGTCACTGTTGAATGTTTCAAAGCAATCGACGGCTGCGCAAAGAAAACGTGGCTCATTGTTATATACACTGCAACTGCAGGCCTGTGAGCATGGGTTATCGACGAGGTTCTGTGCTATTGTAGCTTTGTCCGCATACGCAACGCCTCTGGAATCGAAGATTGGGTCATGTTAGCTATTGGCCTCTTTAAGTTATACGATAGATAAACTAATGGTGTAATAAGTAGTCATGTTTTCATGTAGGTACTTGATTTTTGACATTGCATTTCAATTATTATAAATATTATAAACTTTAAACGATAGATAAAGGTCAGGATCTACCTAATAAAATAAAATAAATAAAATAAAATAAAAATAGCCTTTATTTCTACTACATGTTCTAATTACATAAATTATATAAGAAATATAGTTTGTTCGGTATGTAATATTACACATTTTCTTTGTTTTGTTTCTCTAAAATTATAATATTTAATGCTGCTAGGTACTGCTTTTTATTTTTCTATTGTTTTCCTTATCTTATGTTAACGTAATCCTATACATGTAGTAGTCGCCTTTGCGGCATAGGCCTCTCCTAAACCTTTCCATGTCTTCCTATCCCGAGCTGTCTGCATCCAGTTACGTCCACAAATTCGATGAAATACGTCTCTCCATCTCGTATTCGGTCTTCCTCTCTTTCTTTTTTTCTCTCTAGGTACCCATTCTGTCAATCTTTTTGTCCATCTGTTGTTATTCATCCTACAAACATGTCCTGCAAAATACCATTTGAGCAGTCTAACTCTCTTCTTTACATCAATAACTTTAGTTTTGTTCCTAATGATATAATTTTTAATTTTGTCTGACAGTTTTAATCCTAACATACTCCGCTCCATCTTGCGTTGGCAGACAGCAATCTTTTCTTCATCCTCTTTCCTCAGCGACCAAGTCTGACAACCATATGTTAGACATGGTAATATTGTTACATCGTATATCTTTTTCTTAATTTTTATGTTGATTGTTTTATTTTTCATTATTTCTCGAAGTCCCCAGTATTTCTTCCAAGCTACATTTATTCTTCTTTGTATTTCTTTTTCTGTGTTTTTCTCGAATGTTACTAGCTGCCCTAGATAGACGTACTCTTTCACATAATTAATTCTTCCTTGTGCTACTTCAATGTCTCTGTGCAATCCATTTGTTAAAATCTTTGTTTTTGTTGTGTTCATAAATAGACCCACTTTCTTGCTTTCTTTTGCCAAGTCGTTAACCATATTTTCTAGTTCTGTAGCACTTTCCGCAAATACTACAATATCATCTGCGAAGCGTAGATGATTTAGTAGTTCACCGTCTATTCTTATTCCTTTTGTTTCCCAATCCAATCGTCTAAAAATGGATTCCAAAACAGCTGAAAAAATTTTTGGTGAGATTGGGTCTCCTTGTCTGACTCCTCTTTGAATGGGAAATGGCCTGCCTTCGCGTTCCAGGCGTATTGTTGAGTTGCATCTCGAATATATGTTGTATAATAAATTAATATATTTAGGGTTGACTCCTTGTTCTGTTAGTGAAGTCCATATGGCTTCGAAATACAATGAATCAAAGGCTTTTGTAAAATCTATAAAGCACATATATATATCTATCTTGTATTCTTTTACTTTCTCTATTAGTTGTGTTATAACCTGTATGTGATCTATAGTCGAGTATGTTTTACGGAAACCCGCTTGTTCACGGGGTTGGTTTTCATCGAGATTGTTTGTTATTCTATTTAATATTATTTTTGAGAAGATTTTATATATATTAGTCATGAGACTTATTGGTCTATAATTTCCAAGCTCGCTTCGGTCGCCTTTCTTATGCAGTAATATGATTGTTGATTCTGACCACTGTTTCGGTGTGGATTCCTGATTGAGGATATTATTAAAGACGGTTTGAAGGGGTTTGAGAATCGAAGAGGATAATAATTTGAGTACTTCATTAGCAATGTTGTCTTTCCCCGGAGTTTTGTCATTCTTTTGCGACTTTATTGCATGTTCTATTTCTGATTCGAGGATGCTTAATGGTTCTACGTCGTTGCTTGTTATACTCGTATTATGTCTGTCTGAGGTCATAGAAATTGGTAGATGAGTTATACTTTCAGCAGCATAAAGGTTTTCATAAAATTTCGTAGCTTCGCATATCATGTCTGGGCGTCTAGATTTTACTGTTCCTTTTTTATTTTTTAGCTTTTCTGTCCAGGTTTTCGTTTCGTTTAGTTCTTTATAAGCCTTTCGAAGGGCACCTGTTTTGCTTACAAACGTTTCAAATGTTCCTTGCCTTATTATATTTTTTTGTTTTGTTATGTTTCTATTTATTACTTTACTTATGAGTGTTATTTGTTGTTTTATTTCTTTTGTTCTTTTCTTTTTATATAATTCTTGCCTTTGTATTAAAAGATCTTTAGTTTCTTCGGTGATATAGTTTCGACTGTTTTTCTTTTTCCGTGGAAGTTTAGTTAGGAGTTTTTGTATTTGCATTACTAAATTATCGTACTGATTTTGCACTTCTTGAGATGAATACACCGCCTCCATAAATTTGTTTTCCCAGTAATTGGTATTAAATTCTGATAGATGTGGTAGTTCTCGACAGTAGTTAGTAGGTTTAAATATTCTTCTTTTCAATTTCAAATCCAAGTATATTTCGCAACGTATCATCCTATGATCTGTATTAAAATTTAGGTTTTTAATTATATCAAATGTTTTAATAACTGATGGTTTGTTTGTTAGTATGTAATCAATCTCATTAAAATGCTGGCCGCTTGGTGACTGCCAAGTCCATTTCTTGTGTTTTTTCCTTGGAAATTTGCTATTAACGATGTAAAAATTATTTTCTAATATAAATTCGACTAGTTTTTGGCCATGTGGACTTCTTTTTCCATAAGCGTATTTCCCTATATTGTTTTCTTCGCCTTTTTGTGCACAGCCTATCTGTGCATTCCAGTCTCCTAGTAAAATGATATTTTTTGTGTGGACATAGTCTAAAGCTGTTTCTATAGTTTTATAAAAGAGATCTAAATCTTCATCTGTACAGGCTTCGGTAGGGGCGTATACTTGGACAATTGACGAAATCGAGTTGGAAGACGTTTGTATTTCCAATGTAGCTACGCGGTCTGAGAAGGTTTTAACACTTATTATATAGTTTTTCAGGTGCTTTTTGATTAAAAAACCTACTCCATTTCTTCCTTTCGTTGCAGGTGTATGAAATAAGATGTAATCGGAATATTCTGCTATTATTTCTATATCTCTTCTGGTCTCACATAAGCCAATTATATCCCATTTGATTGATTTAACTGCGTAATCCAATTCTTCTATTCTACTATCTGATAATAAAGTTCTTACATTAATGCTTGCTATAAAAATTGTTTGAGGTTTTTGTTCTTTATTTATGTTTCTATTATTTGTTTGTATAATTTGAGTTTGTTTTTGATTTAGGAGGTAATGGTCTGACTTCTCCACGGAGACCAGCCGGCTTGGAGAAGGTGGAGGGTCTGGAGAGGCAGTATTTAGTTTTTTCGTGAAACTTCTACGTCGTTGGGTTGTGTTCGGTTTTCAAGATTTAACTGCGGTGGGCGTAAAAAACTAGTAATGTTCTGTGATTTGTTTTTTTTTTTGTATTTGCTTTACTCTCTCGGTATCATTCTTTTCTGTTATTTCTATCACTCTTTCTTCTGGTGAGTCGGACATATGCCGTTTATTAATGTTTCTTTCGTTAGATGTGTAGGGCCCAGCTTCACGTGGAGTTAATGTCACGATTCTGTCATAGCGTAAGACTACCGGTTTTCCTGCCTCTCGTTCGCGTTTAAGATCTTCTTGTAATTCTTTTCGCTTCTGTAAGACACTAGGTGGAAAATCTTCTTTCAAGTACATATTTGTGCCATCAAGGCATTTCTTCTGTTTCATTATGTCTATTTTCCTGTGTGTTGTTGTTACTGTTAGAACAACGGGTCGAACCTTCCCAGATTTTTTCCCCATTCTGTTTACGTTTTCTATTTCCCATTTTTGACATGGTATTTTTAAATCATTATTTATTATGTCTAATATTATGTGTAGTAAGCCATCATATCCCTTTTCTTTCTCTTCGATTCCGAAAAATATAATGTTTCTTTTCCTTAACCGTTTTTCTAAGGTTTCTATGATAGATTGTTGTTGTTCAATTTTCTTTTCTAATTGTTGGGTTTTTGCCTCCATGTAACTAAATTTTTGATCAATGTTGTTATTAATAGATTCTGTTATATTTTGTTCCATATCCTTCATGTCTTGCTTTGATAGGTCATGTTTCGATAAATCGTCTTGTATTTTTTGTAATATTTTCATAACATCTTCCATTTTTAGTACCACTAGTGCCCTCTATTAGAACTAGATGTTAAATAGGTTTGCGCAAGAGTCTAATTTACTAGATAGTTTCAACAGTAGATGGTAGATGGCGCTTATTTACTTAGAGTTTCCGAATTGAAATTTCATATGAATGTTGTATCCGCTCGATCATAGATGGCGCTTTTTTATTTACGCAAGAATTCCAGTGCATTAGGTAGGTTTAATAGTACATCATAGATGGCGCTTTGCAATATTTACTGAATAATTTGACTTTTCTATACGAAAAAATGAGTTCACAGATCACAAAAGCGTTTATATTTAGATTTTATATGATCAAACTTCAAAAACTGACCTCCTTATCCTCTTATCTCCTGCGATATTCCAAATTTTTTGTCTTGAGACTGTTTCTTCTGCTAAAAAATATTTCGTCGCTGCTGGCTAAATAATACGTAATTTGCAGAGCATAGAACATTTACTCAATTACATATCACACTATATTTGCACTTTAAATGTTATTTACGAGTTATAGTGATCTTAATTAATTTTTAACGATTAATTATAACGGAGACGATTTAACCAAAACAAAGCTTCCTACCCTCCTTATTAATATATATGGATCTACCTAATAAGAATGGAAATAATTAACGGTAATTTTATTAAAATGGGAAAATACATTATATCGTTTTAAAAGCAAACACATGTTGGTTCTGCTGTCGTCGTATTTTATCACAGCTATAAATCAAGACCAGAGTAGAATCAGCATTTTAAAAACGAATGACATTAAACACAAATTGTACAGAACTAATAGATCGGATCTTTATTAAATATTTAACTAATTAATTATATTAAAGTTTATGCTACAATATTTTTAATTCTTAACAACTTGCCATGCACCTATTTTCTATTGTGCAGTATCACTTCTTTCATCACTTTTCGTTAATGTTAACACTTTTATTTACTAAAATATTTACAATGTTTTTTTTTTCAAAAAATAAGATAGGCAAAATTATACAATACAAAGCTAAAAAATTGGTCAAGTGCGAGTGGGACTCGCGCACGAAGGGTTCCGTACCATTATCTATGCAACATAAGGCAACGTTATTAGTATCGAGCAAGAAACGGTAAAAAAAATCAGTTTTTTGTATGGGAGCCCCCCTTAAATATTTATTTTATTTTATTTTTAGTATTTGTTGTTATAGCGGCAATAGAAATACATCATCTGTGAAAATTTCAACTCTCTAGCTATCACCGTTCTTGAGATACAGCCTGGTGACAGACGGACGGACGGACGGACGGACGGACGGACGGACGGACAGCGAAGTCTCAGTAATAGGGTTTCCGTTTTTACCCTTTGGGTACGGAACCCTAAAAAAGAAACAAAATAACAAATCAAATAAAATTATGCGTCAAAATATTCCTCCGCATCGTCCTCAACTGGTAAAGTGCCCAGAACGCTGGCTGCATTGTCACGTTGGATGGCAATGCTTATAATTTCGTTTAATGTTTATTGTATGTTCTGTATTGTATAATCTTTGTATATTGTATGTTCTAGTGGATACTGCAGCAATAAACGTTTTTTCTTTCTTTCTTTCGTAAATAGTTATAGTAGTTACTGATTTAATTTGATTAAATAAAACAGCTACTTAAGTTTAAATTTATTAATACTAAGTAACAAAGTGCATTTTCTTGCATTCATATTTCCTTATTCCGGTCGCAATCGAACCGCGTAAAATCCTATTTAAATTACAATTTCAATGGCGTTAAATTCACGATTTGTTATCCAACAATAATTAGTAAGCAATTATTATGTTTCAATATGAAATGACAACAGAAAAAATAGCACAATGTAATCTGTACCTATATAGTAACTTATGTAATGTATTATGTTATATATAGTGTACCTATGTAGTAACTTAATTTATTAGCAAAATCTTTTACACAAAATTAACACAATTTACTACTGCATAATTTGTTCGGAAAAAGCAAAAAAAAAAAATCGACATAAACAAAAAATAGAGCTATGTACTTAAAATAGATTACTTATTCTATTTATATTGAGGTGACCAATTTTATCATTTAGATGCCAGTATTATAATCGTAAGGTCAACGATATTGTCCGACGGCCGTAGTAAGAGGTCATACAATGTTGTTGTGGTGTTTTTACTAAATATTGACTAGTTCTGGGTATTCCACGAGGTCGAAAATGCTGCGAGTTAATGTTTTGTTACGTAAAATAACATTGACGAATACTTTTTTGGTAATATCGCCTCTAATAAACGATATAAGGATATTATGTTAACCATTATTGAAACAGTTTTAACAAAGTCAGATCTTTACATTTTTTTACAAGACAATTTCTTATCTACATAATATATTGCTGTATGTAATAAGAACGATCATTTGTTTAATGTATAGGTAAATTCAATAGAAATACTCTCGTGATCGAGAAGTTTTATGCTTTACGACCAATCCAGCCACAACAACCTATAAAGTTTTAAAGAAGAAATTATAAAAAAATATAAAATAATAATTATTGGTTTATCACATCCGGAAATAGGATCCGTTAGTAGGGTTTATTTTCAAGTTTTCCGTCTCTCACAGAAGATATTCTTTGTTTATATCCCTGGCTCTTTCAGCACCCTGGAGAGGAAGTGGTAAGATTTGTATTCTTAATCAGGCACCTCACGGGACACAGATTGCTTGTATCTTATTAATAATCTTACTTATAGTAGCATGAAGTAGGGTCTGGATGTAGCTCTGGACAGGTAAATGATTCAGGACAGGTGCCGTTATCTGCTGCAGGCACTGGTGTGCAGCCCAGCTCCAAGTAGAAACTAGCCATATCGCACTCGCCAGCTATGTCTGCTGACACAGCGCCTAAAGCTACAACAAGTATAAACAAAAATTAATAGAGTGGTTCAAGACGAAGGTTTATATTATAACTAGCTGACCCGGAAAAGTTGTTTTGCCATAAGAATGTTAAACCTTATCACTTAGAGGTTTTAAAAATAGATAGTAGCCGATTCTCTGACCTACGGAATATGCATAAAAAATTTCATAAGAATCAGTCAAGACGTTTCCGAAGAGTATGGGAACGAACATTGTGACACGAGAATTTTATATATTAGACTAGCTGACCCGGCAAACGTTGTTTTGCCATACCTAATAAAAAAAAGTTTAAAAAATAGATGTTGGCCGATTCTCAGACCTACTGAATACGCATGTAAAATTTCATAAAAATCGGTCAAGCCGTTTCGGAGTAGTACGGTAACTAACACTGTGACACGGGAATTTTATATAATAGTATTTAAATAAATATATACAAAAACAGTATTCCAGTTATATATCTAAACAATAGATAATAATATAATAATAGTCAACTTCGAGAAAGATTCTTACGAAAACTTTGTTTACGATTTTTTGAGACTTTAAGCGAATGAAAGTATTAGCAGAGCTGGTAGGTGCCTTTAGCTTAGTAGCTTAGTGCCTTTATAATATACTAGCTGCTGCCCTGCCCCATTTTTGCAACATTTTTCACTTATGCTTCGCTCCTATTGGTCGCACCGTGATGTTGTAAAGCTTTCCCCTATAAATAGTCTATCCAAAAAAAAAGCATTTTTTAAATCGGACCTGTAGTTCCCGAGATTAGCGCGTACCTATAAACTATTTTAATACGCACAACACGTCTACGTATTTCCCATTATATTTGGCTACCATTTAACCTTATTCATATGCGGGTGCTTATTACGTAGTTATATGAAATTTTACGGTTCAATTCTTTCATAGTTATCACATTTAAATTAATTCAGTCCTTAATATTATTAAATAACAGGTAAAACGTAAATTTTTCGTAATCTTCGTAATCTTGTGGGACAAGCAATTTGTTAATACACTAATAATTGGACCTCATAGGTCATGCTTATGGTGATAAACTTACGATGGATAAGAGCAATTAACGAAAATATCAGAATTACGTATCTAATTAAAGCTTTTTAAACAGGTACGTAGGTACATGTATTACAATTACTTAGGAAGCGCTAGATTAACATGGGTTTGCATTGCATCTAATTTTAAGATATTCTAACATATAAGTATATCTTTATTATTCAACTACTATCTACTTTCCAAAAATATATCGAAAAATCATCATTATCTAAGCATTTAATTTATATTTCTATTTATAAAAAATAAAGATTTTAATCCTTACTGTATGCATCGAGGATCACTTAACAATAAACGAATATTACGATACTAAATAAAATAAATATTCATGGACATTTCACACAACATCCTATGGTCCCAAGCTAAGCTTGTATGCTTGTGTTATGGGTACTAGAATACGTACATACTACTTTTCTTTTGTAAATACATATTTATAATACATAGAAACATCCAGACGCAGCACAAACATTTTAAAAAATTATAAAAATAGCTTACTGAATATCACAATACCGATGATGGCCTTCATATTGATAACGTTTTCTCAATCAAAACAGATAAACTAACACTTTTTTTGTTGACAATACGCGTAACAAATATATTTTAACTGTTATAACAAGTCCGTCGCGTTGTAATGTCGGGGACGCAATGACGTAAAATTATCCGTAACTAGAAGGTAATCCTCGATGCGCCCGCGCAGCCTCTAATGTTATTGTATTTCTTGAATAGTATAAATATAAGTCGTTTCTTACATGTACGGACTGGCATACTGAGTAGTTTTCTGACCCGACCTAAACAGATAATATTTTATAGCTGAAGAGTTATTTTGTTTAAACGCGCTAATGTCAGGACCCGCTGCCGCTGGTCCGAATAAAAAAATATTTTAGTGTTGGATAGTACATTTGTTTTAAATTTTAGCCCGATTATTCGGAGACTGCATTTATCTTGCTTTGTAGTATGCCAACATGACAGAAGTAGACCGAATACCCGCCCCAAGTGGAGGCGGCCTGTGCCCACAAGTAAGATATTAATGGGACCAGGAACAGAAAGCAATGACCACCACATTGCTCCAGGAACTTTGTTAGTTGATTGTTGTGTTGAAGTTTCTTTACGGCTAAATAATATTATACATATCGACTAGACCGCATATCTAGCAATAACTGCATACATTATAGTGACGTCACTGACGATTAACTTGTATTATTCCAAGAAGTTTGCGGTGAACCTAAAGGTTGTACATATGCAAGGCAACCCAGTATGCATCGCGTATTATTATAATATTTATTCAAGTTATAAGCTTTGGTACTGACCTCGGATAGGGTGACGTATGACATAAATAATACCGGTTTTAAGGTACGTAATTGTAAATCCAGAATATTAACTTCCATGTTTTTTAATACCTATTCTGAATTATGTCCCAGGAAACTAGAGAAATTTAAATAGAAAAAGCACTTAAAATATTTTATAGAATTTTGTACGAAAAGATAGTAGTACCAATTCCACGTACACAACAAAACTTAACTAAAAATGAAAACCACGAGGGTATTATTTTCAATAATTGGCTATTTCATTGTGCACATTTATATTAATTTATATCGTTAGTCTATAGTACACACATTTTCTAATAAAATAATTCAGTTAACATTTCCAAATTGTGTTTTAGTCTTTCTTTACTATCATTTTTTTATTTTTTAGTTAAGTTTAGATGTGCACGTAGAATCGGTACCATTGTCTGATCTGATCTGGCAAACCTTTTTTGTCTCAGTACGATGAAAGATATTAAGTTAATAAAAATACAATGGAGGGTAAAGTTAACGAAGCATTGGATAATATAACAAATTGGTTGGATGTTAATAATTTGAAAGTCAATATTGATAAAACAAAAATGCTACAATTCCAGACTTATAACAGTAGAGCTGTTGAACTTAATGTTAAAAATAAAAACGAGGTAGTTGAAGAAGTGGATGCGACCCTATTCCTGGGTGTCATGATAGACAAATATTGTAACTGGAAACAACATATTGAAAAGCTTTGTTTGAGTCTTGATAGGTTTGTTTATGCACTTTATCGTTTGAGACAGATATCTTCATTGGATGCTGCTCTTAGCGCATACCATGGCTATGTTGCATCTAAACTAAGATATGCACTAATAATTTGGGGTAATTCTGTAGACGTTAATAGAGTATTTGTATTGCAAAAAAAATGTATTCGGGCAATATTTGGTTTACAACAAATGGATAGCTGCAGGAAATATTTTAAAAACTTTAACATATTACCATTGCCTAGTCTTTATATATTTGAAATCTGCATATTTGTAAGAACACATTCTAATTTGTTTAGCAGACGCGATGATGTTCAAACGAGACCAGGCAGACACAATCATAAATTAGTAATACCTAAGCAAAGAGTAGATGTGTATAGCAAGAATGTGTACTGTATGGCTATAAAAATTTATAATAAATTACCAACTAGCTTAAAGGACATCACTACTACGAAGGCTTTCAAAGAAAAATTATTGAGGTTCTTATTAAATAAATGTTTTTATACTGTAAAGGAATTTTTAGACGCTAGAAAGCTGTGACATTGTATTGATTTGTATTTTGTGTTGCTTGATTATTTGAAATATTTATTCTTAATATATGACTTAATAGTATGACTAAATATTACATAATTATATCTCTATTTATAAAATATTATAACACTCGAATATTTGTACGCCAGATACTGGCAGATTATGGTCTCGGACTCTGATTAATGTACCTATACACCTTTGTACCCATATTCTGACAAATAAATGATTTGATTTGATTTGATTTGATTAAAACTCGTCCCTTAAGTAGATCTATGCCATCTCTCATTGCAAAAATACAATCAACCTTCTAGGTTTACGCAATTTCATTTATTCTTTATTTTACACTCATACAAATAAGGCAAGTTAATAATAATATTACAAAGGTGCACAAAAGCAAGCTTAACTCATATTGCAATCGGTAAGTAGGACCAACAAAATTTTTATCGTTTTAGACACATCATGAGAGAGAATCAAAATCTACAGGTTACTTCGAATTACGCAAATGACTTGAAATTTTGTAGGAATCGAGCCAAATCATTGCTGAATTATTAGAGAACTAGAAACGTAATGTATTTGGACTGTGTTCCGGACGTTTTTTAACTTTCTCCAAGCATAGAAGACTCCCAAAATAGGGTACACTCTATTTTCTAGGTCGAATAGATACTTACTATGTAGTAAGTAGGTAAACGTAACTTATTTTTTGTTATAGGAAAATATATACAACCAGTGATGAAGGTTAGTTAATATAAAAATAAATGATGGTGAAACATAAATAAACCACTGTCTTATATAAATAAATTTATTACATAATCATTTGTATTTGTAATCCGCTAATATCTACGGAAAACTTGTAAGTACCTAACATACATACTTTAATCTATAGAAAATATTTGGAGTTACTTAATAAATTACTTTCATATATTTTTACATAATATTATTTTTGAATTCTAATGCAAGTCTATTTTATACCCATTTTCAAAAGCTGTAGGCAAAGGTCATAGTACCTATCAACAAGATGAGCAATATACATTAAAAAAGTGAAAAAAAAATACAAGAAAAGAGCAAACATTACAAAAGTTAAAATAAATATATTTTTTAAGTTTGTTCTGGGTAATATTAAATTATTTTAACTTAAAACAAAACAAGAACTTCGTATTCGCTTGAACTCTTCTCTTCGCCATCGAAGGGATAATAGCAGGTGCCGTGGCTTGGATGAATCTGAAATTGAAAAAAGAAATTAGGGTGGTTAGATGTGAAATAACCGCTACAAAAGACAACTTGTAATGAAACTCAATACCAACACGTTGATTTATAAACATTGATGATGAAAATTGGGTTGCTATTATTGTATTGACGTACTAATGTATAACGTAATTAGAGCAAGACGTATTAGAGTGTACGTTAGGGGACGGGCGTCCCCTAACGTACATTTCTGAAATAATGAAAATGAAAGAAATACAATGGTCTACAAATGTACCAAAACATAACTCGATGCTATAATCTCCGAACATACTCTAGGTGCTACAAAATGATTAATTGTTCAAGTATCCTTACCTTGCCAGGTGTGGTGCAGCCGTCATGTGTGACTCTTCCAAAGTATAGCTTCTCACCATCAGCTGTGACTCCTGCTTCTACGGCGCCAGGAGGAACTTCGCCATTCGTTGAGAATTGCCATGAGAACATAGCGGGCACTAGCACCTGTAAAAAATATATTGATTAGAATAATTATAATGGTAAAATCTATTATTATATTTTAAAATACGTTTATAACGGACGGATAGCTTTTGAGGGTCTTGGAAACTAAAGTTCTGATTACAAACATAACATCAGCGCAATAAACTTGTTCTTCCTCTTCAGTTCTTATCCCATAGCTACTTAAGTGAAATCGCTTTAAGCACCGTTCGCCACTTCCCCGATATATTTTTTTTAAATTGTTACGTACACAGTAATCTGTATCTGTTTATCTGTATTACATGTCAATACCTAAGTACACAATATGACTCATAGAAAACACCCAGACGCAGTACAAATATTCATCACACAAATCAGAGGAACGAGTATTTATGTAGATAATATAAACTTAGATAACATCGACTTACTTGATAGAGATAACATAGATATAACGAGATGAACAATATCACGTACCTCAAATTGATCTTTTGCAATTTCTTCACCACCAAAGCTGATGTAGCATGCGTTTTTGGAGGGGATCACTTTAGCGGGAAGAATGTCACCCTCGTGATGTGCACGGCCAGCGTAGATCTCATCGCCGTCGACGTCAGTGCCAACACGCAGCGCTCCTGGTGGAATGCTGCGCTGACTCAAGCAAGCGGGGACCCAACGGTATGTACCTAGAATAGATTAATAATTTGCCATATTTAGAAACTATTCGATGGCTCTGTTCTGACTTCTAAGCATGATTCTGCTCTGTTACTATAAGAATAGCCATTTTTATTTGCTGTGATAATGGGTATAATATCTAAGTATCGTTATCGTTGCCTCAGAACGATGACTAGAGATCACTGAAGTAGATAAGCATACCAAAATATGAGTTAGATTATATCTGTACTATTAGTAAAGACTAGACAGAATAAAATCCTGTCTAAGGCAATAACGAATCTTACAGAATTGGACATCTTAGTCGAATTAATTTAGCTATGTGAAGCACTGATTAAATTCTACCAAAAGGAATCGTTCGTATGAAATGAAATAGAATATGCTGAATATGCAGATGAGGATGATAATAGCTCAAAATGTTATGTGATAATTTAGCGAATATGACAACATATATAGCTGCGGCCAAAACTCTATATGACACGACCTCGATTCCCAAAAAATGTTAGTTAGTAAAGACAACGAGGAACGTAAGTCTGGATTGGTGAGTCTTCATAAAGAGGATTGGCCCAACATTGCCGAACGACACATTGAAGCTTCAAATCCGAGATAACACCTTTTGTAACAACATTATTGTACCTAGCTATGTATAAATTTTATCAATAATATAGTTATTTTAAAAGAATTGTTCATTGCAAACAATTTTATCGTATATTTTATCAATTTATCTATAATACCTGGTGGTGCGGATTAGATTAACGATATTATTGATGGAATGGACTTTTTATGTATGATTTAAAGATATTTCAACATATTTTTCACAAGCCCTGGGCTAGTATGGACTTAAACATTTTACTAATAATTTTAATCAGATCGAAAGACTTGAAAATAGAATTGCTAGACTATTTCTCCTTCTACCTAAGTTTATCTAAATCTCTGTATTCTCCTTAACGTGAATATAGGTGCTATCTCTGGAAATCCAATCCAGACTTACTCCATGGTAACTCGACAGTTTCGCCGGGCAATTCTGGGACGATATCTTCGGGGTTTTCCACGACCGTGACTTCACCACCATCTGGTGGTGGTGGTACAGGATAGGGGTAGAAGTAAGCGGGATGTACAGGGTAGAACATAACCCCTGGTCCCGGTGGTGGGTACATGTGAGGTGGATGATGGCCGGATCCTGGCGGACCTGGAGGGTACATGTGTGGAGGCGGTGGTCCACCAAATCCATAATACGGACGTCGATCTAAAGATTAATAGCAGTTTTATCAATTGCTCTTTAATATACCTATGTGTTTCCAAATATTAGATCTAACATAATGACTTAGCATAATGGATTTTCAATAAACAGATTGTTACGCAGAAATATCCTGTAGTGTCTACTCTGTGCCTTATATTAAAGATTTTCTCTAGACGTTAATGTTTTCACATATAGTAGATATTTCAAATCTTCAAGATAACTTGCCAGAGAAGCCGTGACACATTTGTTTTAGCGGTAGCTAAAACTATCACAATACACATTGGATATTGGTTACCGAATCTTGTTGCGGTAAGCAAATTAGAGCGGTTTGTACGTTGAATGTGTGTGTTGTTTACACTTAAATTTAAACAAAACTACTTTTTACGGATTTAGACTTTGCAGTCACCATGGTCACGGGTGAGTATCACCCGTGACCATGGTGACTGCAAAGTCTCCGAAACGTCGGGCCAAAATTTAAAACAAATATACGCGTCTAAATCCGTAAAAAGTAGTTTTATTTAAACAGATGAGTCGCGCAAGTGTTAGAAAATATTACACTTAAATTTTTTATTTTGATAAATTTTATAAATCCATCATTTGCAGATGTTTTATGCTTCTTACTTCAGCTGGCTCTTAGAGCGTTCACAAGAAGAAATGCGTCTATATTTTAAGAAATAGTCGCCATGAAATTACCTTACCTACTCGTAGAGGCAAACTCATGTAATATTGGTAGTAATGTGGTGGGCGTTTCTATGTACCTAGTATGACACGTATTTTATAGATTAGGCCTGTTGTTATTTATCTTAAAATTGGCGTGTAAATAGTTAGTATGTAATGACAATTGCCTAATCATTTACCTGCTAAGATAACAGAATATTATACATTGATAATCATGATTAATCACTAACTTGAAAAAAATCATAATGTATTTTTGTATAAAAAAATATTACCGGAACATAGTACAAAGATTTTTTCGTCTCTACTTAGTCAAGTGGCTAGTATATAGTTATACTAAATAACACTAGCCAAAAAGTTATTGAAGACGGTAACTGAATAAGATTATAAGTGTATCCACCCCCTTTCCTTTCTAGGTTATGTAAAAGCTAGCTAAGGGATATTGTACACAGATAACATCCACTGTGAGAGACGAAAAACTTGAAAATAAACCCTGTGTCTAAACGCCCGTTCAGCGCGGCACAATTGATCATAATCCCTCCCGCAGTGAAGAAAACCCGTGCCCAACAGTTGATTGGCTGAAGAGAGAAAGAGAGAGAGAAGTCATAGAAGACAAGCAGTTATACAAACTCTACATATTCAATCTTTCAGCTATGTATATAAAATTATTGTTAAAGTATACATTTGGGTTAGATATTTTATTTTCTATATTTATACATAATATATGGTTTTTATCTATTGATGATAAACATACTGATTAATCAGCAAAGATTAGATTGAATGTACTGTTCATGTCCGGTACAAATTTAATATTTTTTCTTTTTTACAATAATAATAGTGAGACCTCACTTAAATCCATCCAATCCAAATTTAAATAATAGGTATGCCAATTTGCATGAAAATGCTGAACAAAGCGTGTTGACGACAACATACGACTAGGTACAAGAGCATTTGACGTGATCTGAGTCAATGCTCTCACCGTCTCTCACATATTAGCAACAAGACGACTTGTTATCGATGATAATTCACTACGAACTAAGTACTGGACAGAAAACATCAAGAGTATGATGGTAGCTATATAATTAGGTACGTCTGTATTGGAAAATCAGCGAAATTCTTAGTTGTAAGTAGAAAAGACTAGATAAATGAAACCATTAATTAATAAATATCTTGTTGACGTTGATTTTATTTATTGTGATCAAAATTTAGAACAACTTTGAATCCTACTAAATTTATCCAAATTTTAAAATAAGAATATAAGAATATTCTTTAATACCACTACCAATGTAGGTATCGGTCACATTAAAACTTAATAAAAATCTAAATAGTCAGAGATAAACAGGCAATATTAAGTTTACACCATGGAATTAGGATATATATAAATTGTATTTATTTAATCCTCCTAGGTTAACACTAATAAAAAAGTAATGTTTAAAAGCATTACCGTGTGTTGTACGTGTCTACAAATTCTACAATTAGTCTGACAACGAGAGATATTCGACAAACAAAAATATATCGTTTACCTCATTAAAGTGACACAAAGATATGCACTTAACAAGTAGACTTTGTAACAATCGAGGTTAATAAAATGTAAAACATCGTCATGAGCAGTAATGTCGAGGTTCTTATAAAGTACCACACATAGGTACTTTAACCACAAGAAATCAATTTCTATCACTAAACTAGGATTTTTAGTATCGAAAAGATGATTATAGAAAAGTCCTACGTAATATGAACGTCAGATTTCAACACCTAGATTTTTCTGTAAAGTTAAATATTTTGGTGTTATCACTTAGTATCTTATCTCTATCACTAACCTGCCATGTCGCCGGTGTTGTAACTCGAGAGAGACTGAGTTGCTTCTACAACAGAATCAGAATTTATTGTTAAAGAAATTGAGTCATGTAAACTGATAACGCTTCTTCATACGAACCTTTGATAATAGACTGATTGGAGTGTGTGACTGTTTTAGTTGTTGAGAAAACTGTTACTTGTCGTAATCAATTAGTTAAATATCATTGTGATAATATAAATGACCAACTTTGACCCTAAATCCTGTTAGTCCTCATTCCTGCTAGTTCATTGAAAGTACATATAAATAATAATAAATATTCAGGGACATTTCACACAACGTCCTCTGGTCCCAAGCTAAGCTTATATGCTTGTGTTATGGGTTTTTTTTTTTTCGGCTCATGCCCTACCGGGCCACGATGGTGCCTTGAGCTTTACCATGACCCGGCGGGGGATGGCCCCGTTAATCGGGGCCCGACCAGACTGGGGGAGCATTAGGTCCCCCTGTCGCGTTACCGTGACCGACAGCCACATTTGCTGCGGCGGGTCTCGGGATACCGACCCGCCGCGCGCGACCGCCTCGTCGGGAGGGTCCGCGGCCGGCTACTGTGCGGCGACGACCCCTGCCCGGGGCCCTGCGGGGGGGCAAAGTGCCACAAGAGCGTTCGCGCTCCCGCAGGGCCTCCCTCTTTGCCACCATCACCTCCCGAGAGAAGAAGGCGACGGCGGCCCATTGTGTTATGGGTACCAGAATACGGATAGAATACATATACTACTTTTTTTTTGTAAATACATACTTATAATACATAGTATAAAATACTATGTATTATAAGTCTGTATTTATAAAAAAGGTTTCCGTATCTCACTAATGTTTTTAATCCTCACCTGACGAAAACGAATTATGGAAAAAGTTAATTCAGAATTGAACAGATCGAATTCTTTTGATGGATGTTGAAAATACTATTTATATAAATATACAACAAGTTTAAGAAGGACACAATCAAATAAGAAACAAAAAGCTTTCTCTTTTATTTACATCCATGGCTAACGCCGACAATGCATTCCATACTGAATATTTTTATGACACAGGAATAAAAAGAGGAATAAATCTGATCTGGTGTTAATTAAAGCTTAATTACCTCCAGCATAATTGAAGCACTTGTTATTTATGTACGTGCGGTATTTTTTTTTGGGAAATCTCCCTATTAAATTAAAAATATTTTTTGTGTGTTCCATAATTTATTGCCAACACGACTTAAGAGTTTGCAATGCTATATCGTAAATTGATTTAAATTCATTTAACACGGTTTCAGTCTTATGTTTCTTAGCGTCGATAGAAGCATACGCTGTAACCAAGTCTCGAAGAATAGTATGAATAATGTCTTCTATCATCTTATGGTTAGGTCTATCACCACTCTCAGCCACTATTAAGCTAGCAGTAACCTGCAAGAACAAAATGATAAGTATCTATATACTTAAGTAAGTACAATAAGCTAATTAGTTATTTTACCTTAGATTTCCAGCCACCCAATATCTCTCCCAGGGCATGATCTTTTACTTTAGCCTTTTGTAAATTATTTCTCAATACACGCAAATGGTGAGATCTGCAAACATCTGTGCAACAAATATTAACATTAACATTCACAGCAAATTCGAGCGACAATTTCATGTTTTTAAATTCTTGTGTGTTTACCTTTACTACAATTCTTTTCGTCTTCATCATTTGGACAATCTTTTTTTCCGTTACAAATATATTTGAGAGGAACAGTTACGTTGTTGGCTTTACAAGAATATGTCGTAAACATGGGTTCAAATTGACAGGTTGTAACACATTTTGGTGTACATCGTATAAGGGCACATGTACCATTCCTGCAGTAACATCCTGTCGGTGCTATAACGTTCTCATTGCCTGTGTGGGAACGCTTCAACGCATACACCATCTTTTGATTTAAGAGAACCAATAACCGATGGTTACGATCCAATTCCTCCAAATTTAAATTAAGCATCATATCTCCATAAATATTAGTTAACAATTTAAAGAATTGTTTCCGATGTATATTCACGGCATGAATATCAATTGTAGGTTTTGTAGTTAATTGCTGCAACTGATGTACAAGATTTATCATTTCAATAATCTTATTTCGACTCTGTTTATATTCCACAGATAAAGATTTTAAAGACAAAATTTCTAGCAAATATTTATATGCATCGTTAGCTTCGTATTTTGATTGAGATAGATCTAGAAATAATTAACACAGATTTACATATTTGGATGATTCATACCTTAGACACATCATGAAAATATACTTACCAGTAGTGCATAATGCTTCGTCAGATTCATCAAAACAATCCAACTTGCCATCACAAACATCGTTCAAAGAAATACTTGCCTCACCTGTTATTGACTGACATGGAAAATGGTTTAAAATATATTTCTGCCAACACACATGATTGCAGCGATTATCACAATCACTTGTTGTACAATATTGTTGTGTACAAGAACAACTTTTAGGTGTCCATGCTTGCTGACTATTATCATAATCAACAAAATCATCTGTACTATTATCGAGAGATTTGCGAGTTAATATATTGGCGTCTAATGTCTGTTTCGTTTCCACTTCATGGAAACAAAGAGCTTCTTCTAGCGTTAGCGATAGTGAGACCACTGTCTTGGCCAGGTAACTGATAGATTGTTTCAGAGATATGGCATTTGCATCTTGTTCGTCATCTTTTTCGTGAATAGGAAATATTTCGCTTTTTGTGGAAATCGTGTCATTTTGAAGGAACTCCACTTGTGATTTCATCATTTCTCGTAGAACTTGGTGATAACGCGACAATGCTTCAGCGTCAATGATTGATTGCATACAATTAGTGGTTATTGATTGTTCTATGTCTGACATTAAAGGAATTGCAAGTTGAACTTTTTCAGCCACTGCAAGAATAAATCTTTTTAATACTAAAATTGTAATATTTATTACTAAGACTTTTATCTAATAGAAAAAGGCATAAAAATTATATCCAATGAGCTGCGGTCAATTATTTAAACATTGCTATGTAAAAGTATTAACGACAGGTGTTAAATTCAAACTAAAATTTGCCTTGGTTACAAAGCAAATTTTAGTTTAAATAATTTCAAATGATTGACCGCAGCTCAATGGACATTATTTTTTTCTAATTTATGTACTATGGTTAGTATAAAAATAATAGTGGTACCTTGCGGAATACAATTTAACTCATCAACACTACTAAGACAATCAGGTACACCATCGCAAAGTTTTTCTAATGAAATTACATTTTCATCGCCACAGCTAAGTTTGTGCAAGGATCCGATTCGCAGGCACATTTCAGAAACTTTTCCTTCGCATGCAGGATCAAAAGAAGTGTCATTCGTAATTTCAGAGATGAATAATTTATACTGATTGATATAATCCATGTTAGCTTCATGTGTATCTTGAAGCATAGTGTTATTTGTATTTTTAATCGCTACTGTGCCATCAACACGGCGAGTATCACTCAGCAGTCTGTTCATTGACATCTGAAGACCCTGAGCAATTAAATCAGCATATTCTTTAAGATCTTTATGTTGGCTATGAATATCCATGTGCTTTCGTTTCGATGATTCTACGATCTTCCGTTCTATTTTCTGCAATATAATCTTTTTTTCGTCTAACGACTGGGATTTTTTCAAATATACCTTAGCCATGTTTTCAATTTTATTAGCAATATCAGTTACTATATTTTGTTTCGTTTGCGAGTTCATTACTTTATCTATTTTCTGTAAACTTTCATTATTGTCTGAAAAGCTTTTCTTACTTGACTGTAAATCGGGTATTTTCTCTTTCATTGATACCTTTTTGTTCTGATCTGGTTCTTTTGTTGTTTTTTCTGTGTTATCAGCTTTGCGTTTGAATTGTTCCATAACATATTTCATGTATTTATCACGATGCGGTAAACCATCGCCAGATTTTCTTAATTTCTCTTCTATTCTATCTAATGCGATTTGCTTTTTAACAGGTGAGAGATTTGATAATTTATTTAATGTTATATTGGATGCCTTTTTCATGATCTCTCGAATAATCTTAGTTTTAATTGAATCATTCTCTAGCGTATCTTGTGCTAAAATAAAATAATCTTGTAAAACCCAATTATTGAGTGAGCTTGTCACTTTCCAGTTAAAATGTATAAATGATAAGGTCACCTAAATTACATATAAGTAGTTTTATTTGAATACATAAGCTGCCCAAGTGTTAGAGAATAGTAAAGAAAAAAATATATACCATCAGTGAAGTGAGCAAAAGTAAACAATATTGCAACAAAATATAAAATATTCATTGAATTATTATTTCTGTTGAAACGCATTGTAGCCACATTTATAAAATAATTAATAACCATTTCTTTTTATCAACATAAAGAGCTGTAAAACAATGCGTAACAGTATAATAAAAATTCTGTTAACGCGATTAATTAAAGATTAATCAAATTAAAAGTTTATCATCGTTATTCGTCTCTTTATTAAAATAAAATACCTATTTATTTATTCTTTATTGTACACCATGTAGACTCTTTTCTCTTTTCATTGTTCAAAATTCACCTCTACATTGTTGAATTTATAGAGAAAAACTATTCTTATAGTTTTTAGTTTCTAATAGTTTTTCTCTGATCAAAAAGTTTTACTGGCTTTGACCAATTTATTTTGTGCAACTTATGAAGTGCTTAGTTTTTAAGCTATTGCATAGCTTCTATCGCGGGTCTTGAGCGTGGAGACTAAATACACAAAATTCGAAATTTAAATTCCGTAACAAAGATAGCGTAACTAAAAATATACTACACAAAAATATACTGCGCATGCGTAGCATACGTAGTAACGCCGTTTCGCTGTTCGCGCTGGTGACTCATGTCAGTTTAGGCGTTAGTTTTTATTTTATTGACATTTGATTGACAATCGCTATTTTATCATAATTACCATAAACAATGGACAGATGTAAGCATCAGTAAATAAGGATTATTAATCTTATTTTAGTTTATGGTATTTAGATTCTTGCATAAATAAAATAAATAAATAATTATAATTGCAGAAGTTGATAAAAAATACTATGCAATAGCTTTACCGCGGCAGTCTCCGAGTGCTTTTTTTTTGTCTTGGTTGCTGCACACAATGACTTATTTAAATTACTTTCAACGCAGATAAACAATGTTTATTGTGTGTAAGTAACTACAAAGTAATAACACATATATATTAATATGGTAGTTAAAATGTTTCAGCGATTCATATTTCTTGTCTTGGCATATTTTGTATTGTTTGTGAGGCATGTTTCTATAACATTTTGGCCTAACGAATTCGCCTAATGATTAATTAAGAGTTAGGTAATTCCTAAATATGATTAGGTAGCATGCTAAATGATAATGGGATATTCGTGTTTGAATCGTCGCGTCACGTCCGCCATTACTTTGTAGTATTTATAATTACTTTGTAGTATTTATTATCGCGCTTTATAATTGATAAAATGCACTAAAGTTTAATCAAAACCTACGTATTAGTACATATTTTTTTCAAATTTCGAGTCCCTATCTGTGTTAAAAACAATCGATATTATCGATATGCGTAGGTCACCAATCAACACTATTATGACTTTGACAGTTAGTGACCTAAAGGTCCTCGTAACCAGGTCATTAAATCACAAAAAAAATAATTTGACAGTTAGGTTTGACACTTGACAGCTGCTTCATTCAATAACATAACCTAAAACTGATTTCTTTTGTTAATTATTTTATAACTTTTAAAACGAAAACCATACGAAAACATCATGAATTCATCTATAATTAAATTTGCGCAGGTAGTTTATAGTGCTTAGTCTTATTTAATGCGTATTCCAATGAGAACATAGGATACAAGTGTTAACCTTCTTCTTTACAGTTTGGTTTAGGTACAACGGGTATTATATCACAATGTTCACCAATATTAGCATCGCAATTGCACACTTCAGCAGCGTTAAACAGAGTGGTGTCAGGAAAATACAGGATAACCAAAAAACGAGACAAACCACTCACCTATGAAATGGCGAACGGTCCTCATTATATTGCTCACCGTAAATCATGGAATTCCTGGAACACTTGTAAGTATATTCTTAACATTATGCAGAATTCAACCCTTTAGCGCCACTATCTAGTAAATCTGGAGGACAGATGAAAAATATATTTATTTTGTTGAGGTAAATAAATAATAAAAATAAATATTCATAGACATTTTACACAACGTCCTCTGGTCCCAAGCTAAGCTTATTATGCTTGTGTTATGCGTACCAGAATACGGATATAATACATAAACTACTTTTCTTTTGTAAATACATACTTATAATACATAGTAAACACCCAGACGCAGTACAAACATTTGTATGACAATTAAAAACATCACACAAATGATTGTCCTGACCGGGAATCGAACCCGAGACCTCATGATCAGCAGTCCGCTATATAAACCACTCCACCACGAGGCCCGTCGATCACATTTAACTTAGTCAAGTCACTTGTTTGAATTAAAATATTCTCTTGTTTACGTTTCTAAAAGAGTTGAAGTATTGATCACAATGTCTAATATGGCTACATCACTCGGTTTGCTTTAAACCACTTGTGTATCAATGTGTGCATGACAATGTATTTACGAGTGTCTATGATACAGGCTATACATCAAACGAAACATAGTTAATCTATGAAGTATGATTTAGCCAAGCTAAAGTTACTTTTCCTTAATTTTAAATGTTAAACCGCCATCTCTGTGTAGCTGTTAGTTTCAAAGTAAATTTATTTTATTTTACAGCAAACTTGAAAGATGGTCTTCGTCGTTCTGAAACAACTATTGAGGATGAATTCATTAGAAGATTTATGTCTGGCACATGGCATGGTCTTGTATGTAGTGAGGTAATACAAGACCGTATTTTATTTACCTGTATGTCACACCACATTTCATGAATTGAAATGCATCTTGGTGAATTTTTAAGCATTAATTATAGAAAAACCTTTATCTTATGCTGCTATTTTGGTTATTAAGGCTTTATCACATAAGTAAGTAGTGAAATAATGAAGATAATAATTTAGGATAGGACCTGACAGGCTGATACAAAAAATTTAATTATTAAAATAAAGTAAAGAAAAAGTAGTTTACTACTTTTGCTTTTATTATATTATTTTTGAAATAAATGTGTAAATATTTTTTAAACTTTAAAGCAGACCTATGTAAAAATAGGGCCCCAAGTCTGCTAATGAATTGTGTCACAATGGTAGCTCAATGGCACCATTATAACCCCAAAAAATTAACATTAAACTACCAAACTTGATAAAATTCGCTACTGAGCAATCAGTTATTGCAATAACTGATTGCTTGGCTTGGAGCCCTGATTTCTTTTAAAGGCTAATTGAATGAGCAATAAGGATTCAGATTTCCAATAAAAAATTTTACTGTCTAACAGTAAAATTTTGATAGCCTCATTGAAATGATGTTTTTTCAGGTTATAATAAAACGCCAGTTTAATCACATCAGAGTAGCAGCGATCATAAGGCGTGCGGTCTCTCCCAATAAGATGTACTTCCTCCTTGGATATACAGAAGAAATGTTAGCAAATTGGTTGCAATGTCCTGTCACACTTGAACTACAAACTGTTGAAAGTTTCAAAGATGTTGTGTTCAAATATATTTAATTTGCTATTTGTTGTAGGTAGTTTTGTTGAGTTAGCTTTAATAAATCTGTGTATATAGTCTAATTTGTATCTATTTTTGTGTTATAGGCCTACCTAGTTCGAAATATCCTTGATCTTAATAACTATTCCATCACTCAGCCAACTGAGCTATCGTGGAAGTGTCAAGTAAAATCAGCAAAAGGATGGAAAATTTCTTTCAGAGAATGGGCTGGATATAAAATAAAAATCAAGTAATAAAATTCATCTTATAATTTTTGATTTCTTCAAATATACATCAATGTATCAACAAACAGAACAGCGAGACGCGGACCGCGCAGCCGCACGTTAACATTAACTTGCCATAGACGACAAACACACACACACACACATGCGCACGCGCACATCACCGCTCTAACTATATCGAGCCGAGAACGAACTTCTGCACATACGCTTTTGTACTTTTATACATCATTTTACACTTAACAAAGGCTAATTAATACAATTTGTATTACATAATTAATAGTAAAATTCACTATTCAAGTTAATATTTTAGCGCCAAAATTAAGTAGTAGAGTAGTTTACACAGATTATATTTAAAACAGACTAACTTATTGTAACATTTGCATCCCAACGACAATCTCTCTAGATATGACAGTAATGTCTATGGTGTCTCGGATATTATATATTTGTGTAGGTATCACAGTGTCGTAAAGCATTTGTCCTTACATACTAGTGAGTTAAACATTGCGATCTTAACAATAAATCACCATAAAACATATTTTGTATACACGATAATTAAGGTGCTTCAGAAAATAGTTTTTCATTACGATATTTTTAAGTCTCCAACAGTCTTACATAATGAGCTAATTCGGTGCCCTCGGAATGTCTATCGAGAATCGTGAAACACTAAAACAGTACTTTCATGTATACAGTGTGTGCAGAAGTCCCAGACGGCTGACAATATTTTATGTTATGGCTCGCTCGTTATTTAGCATTAATTGTTATCGAAATTACATATTTACAATATACATCCGCAGAACATGAAGACTTGTCGTGATTAATTACAATAGACCAAAAGTCTGCAACTGCGTTATAAAAATCCAACATTTGTACACTTGATACAGGGGTAACTGTTGCAAATACCAAATTATATTTATTTTAATGTATATAAATGTTATCAATACTAATATTATAAAGGTGAAGACTTTGTTTGTTTATTTGAACGCGCTTTGAAACTACTGGTCCGATATTAAAAATTCTGTAAAAACGACTGCAACGACTAATTGGAGCGAAGCATCTGTGAAAAATATTGCTAAAACGGGAAAGTTTTTCTAAACTCCACGCGCACGTAGTTTTAGATCAAAAAAGGGAAAGTTACCTATCAAAGCTTCCAACCAAATTAAATATTAAATTAATTACACAAGAGAATAGATAAAATGTGAGCACACTGTTAGCTCATAACTACAATTTATCAATCACAGGCTCTCAATCTAATACAATTATTATAAAAAGTTGTCGTCGCAACTTCCCGATTAGACAAAAGAATTATACACTCCACGCCCTGAATATTTACATGACAAAAATATATAATTAAATTATACATAGGTACAAAATAATTCGAATAGTTACATATAAAAATATTATAAGTAAAATAATAAGTATGGGAAGTAACCACTCCGAATTTAACTTTTGGATGGCATCAATATTTGTAATTGAATTTATAAATTCCGTGGTAATTAACAAACGTATTAATGTGCGATTAAAAATTACTATATTAAAATCTACATTCACCGCTAAAACAATTAAGTAAAAACGTCCATCAAAATCAAAATTCTATTAAAAATAAAGAGATCATTATAATGTTCTACAAATAAGATAAACTTGTTATAATAAAGCTATTTATCGTTCATTATGAGATACTCACAACATGATTGACTTGTATTTTCAATTAGGTACCTATATTGTATTAAAATAAAATATTTGTAACCAAATCTAGGACCTTTTGGAGATCAGTTTTACTACCGATTCCACCATCAGGTCCTACTATTAAATGAAGGGGAAATTATAGTTCTTGATAGGGACAGCAACGGTCGCCTTAAATATTGTTGCAAACAATTACGCGAGCTATATAGCGGTCAGCACTTGCTATGAACGCTTACTAGGAAAAACACCTAAGATATTTAAGTGACGTGTCTTCAACTATACGTAATTTACATAACATACCACGTACCTATATTTTTACAGCCGTATTCACAAACGTTACTGTGAGGTCTGATAGTAGGCATGGACGCACAGGGGTAGCATTTATCATTTCACAAACAATACTTAAGTGGTGCAGCGCACTATGCGTTTGTTAAACTGAACACATAGCTAAGTTTTGTCTATGAATACAAAGGCTCGATGAACGGAACGCACTGAGAAGTCTTACCCTTTGCACAGTGCATCAACAATAAAGTAGGTACTTATAAGTAAATATTGTTTGTGGATACGGGTGTTAGTATCTCTATATTTAAAAATCAATTTCTGTTTGTTAGTTTTGCTTAAACTCGAGAACGGGTGGGCTGATTTTGGTCTTGAAGTATTTTTGAAAGTCCCGAGAAGGTTTAAACGGTGACAAAATATATGATGGAATCGGTCGGAATGGGGAGCATAAGCTAGTCATTAAATAAAAATAACAATTCTTTCAAAATCACGTGTAAGTTCTCTCTTAAGAAAAATGTAAAGCCAAATCTTAGAAGTTAATTGTCCTCTATTGCTATTTCAATATCGATAGTTAGTTATTATTATGCTTGTAAGTATTCGTTGATAAAACGGTAAATGCAAAGACACTCACTATTTTACGGCCGTATAAACATAAAAGGGTTGAATATAGCAACAGTTTTATTAATTGAAAAGTGCTATGATGAAAAGTTGCCGTTGAATTGGTCCCCAGCGCAATATTATATTACATATTTACGATATTATATAGGCGTATTCAGGATTCAGTTTTGAGAGATTTTTGTTAATGTTTTATCAAAATATATCAATACGAATATAGGAACAATGGCAATCACCCTCGCCATACCAGTTTCAAGAATTACACGCACTGTATTAAAAAGCTTTGCAAGAAATCGTACTTAAAATGGTCCAGTGGCGGTGACTGACTGTACAGCTTAATATGAGATTGATCTTAATGTAACTTTCAACACTCGAACGCTGCCCCCTGGTGACGCTAATGTGATATTGTTTATAAATATTACCTATAATTTGTGCTGAAGCGACCGGGTAGACGCAAATCAACGTCCTATCTACAGATTTACAGAAACACTTACAATAAATTTACACAAAAAAAGAAACTAGAACAACATCACAATGATATGACATTAAAATACTACTGTACTTAGAAAAATAAAAATACAGTGTCATTAGTAAAAATTTGATTCGTATAAAACTTCATTTTAACACCATTTATCCTAAAAGTAATAATACAATATGCCCTTTTTTATGATTTGGCATAATTTTTTTTCTTCTTCATAATACAATGAGATAGATTACAAGAGAGGCAACCCTATCACAATCACATATTAGTTACATTAAAAATTAAATACAACAGCACCTATAACTTGATATACATAATAATATAATACAAAGTATCCTATAATTAGCTTCTTCATAATATTAAACAATCTCAGAGTGCCCACTTGTTTTTATTTAATTGAAAACAAGAAAATAAACACTTTATTTATGTTTAATTCTCAGGTACAAATTCCGTTAATACTTCAGAGACTGAGTTCAGAAATGATATACTGAATGAGTTACTGACTTTCTTACGTCTGTCTGTTAACTCAGACTGACAAAGTTGTATTTAAGTAAACGTTCTGAGAGTTCACTAGCATAAGAAAAAGCTAATTCTAGCCATTTGTTTCACATATTGGATAAAAATTCAAAATCAATATAAATAATAAAATTCCAATGTAGATTAATTTAAAAAATAAGCGTAGGTAGATACAAATATGTGGTCCGAAAATATTTCTTTCGCGATTTGTATTTGTTTTTTTAAATATCACTATTCCGATAACACAACTAACGCTTTACAACGAGGATGTAATACAAGCCAACGTATCGATTGAAAGTGGTCTAAAATTCACGACTACTCGAAATTGCCATCGACGTAATTTCATTTTAACAGATAAAGCGACGCACACCGAATACTATAGTCTGGACTCGTAACGGCTGCATCGTCCTATCGTCAGATTTAACACATCATGATGAAAACCAATCTTTCGTTTCGAGCCATATTACACAACATCTACACATTACCAACACTCACACTACCATTTGTACTACGCCAGTATGCTATACCCGCTATCACTAAACATTGAAGAGATTCACCGACGGACTACCCTCAAACAACAAAGAAATCCTTAAACTAAAAAAATGCATCTAACACATTTTAGCAAATTGAAATCGTACCTCCGCTGAGAACTAAGCCAATACTGAATTGTCACAACAAATTCTATCGCTAATCTAAACAATAACATTATTTTGTGAAAGATATTGCGTTGAATCACGATCGTCATATTATATAAAACTATCCTAGATATGAAAAGGGAGTCCGACAGTGAAGTTAAAAATGACAATTTGTAAAATATTCAATGACTTATAATAATCTAAACAATTTTTCCTTACATACACTGATGTACACTGTACCTGGCAATATAGAAGAGATGTACTGGGGTATATTTAGTCTCGCTGATTAGTTAGTTGGTACATTCGATGCCAAATTAACCTAACACCGAACATTGCTCGGTTTTGTTCAACGCACACACCGCACAACCGTACCGCGACAATTGAACCGAACGTCATCAAATCTACTGTACCATTAGAAATGCCGTCTAAAACTACATTTACCAACATTCTTAAAGATCAGTGAGGCAGTCTTATCGACAAGAAGTTTACGTAATACCACACTTAGAATATTAAAGGAAAAATATTGATATATATCTATAATAAGAGAATAGATGGGAGATATTCCTATATAGCAAACAAGTGCTCACGATTTGTGGGGAAAAGGCACTAGCAAACCCTTCCGACATTGATCTGACAAAAGAACAATCAAACATGACCTGAGAAGTTAAAAAATAAAATAACTTTTACGGGTACAAAGCACTTCTAAGCTTTAGATTTTAAGTTTACAAATCGTCTTTAAAGATAAAAAGTCTTAAGATAACCCGTAAAACATTATTAAAACTCTTGTTAAAACTAGAGGAGAATTTTGATGTAACATATTTCATGGTGACTTTTGCGCCCTTTTAAGAATGGAATAAAAAAAAATAGAAGTGGAACAAATGAATACCTTTGGTATTTTTATAAATCGTGAAATACCACTAACATTAGGTACCTACATGCAATGTTCACAATAGAATATTATCTCAATTAAACATCTAACTTCTTGGTAAGACTGTTCGTGTATTAGACACACAACAATTTACACACAAAACATAAACCACCCACAACATCATTGTTCTTAAAACACATTACGCCCAAATGACACATTTACGATACTACGATGTGACCAACACTTTCATAATGGTCACGTCCCGATTTACACATTCACAAGAACATGTATAGATTTATGGTCTTATTCATAATGACTTATCGGAGGTTTAAAAGTTCGCTAAAATCGGTTCGCTAAAATCGGTTCGCGAAAATTGTCAAAACTTGTTATTCATAATAGTCTTTTTAAGCTAAAACGTTAACCTCTCCGATAAAATCACCATTTAAACCTGCGATAAGTCATTATGAATAAGACCATTAGACATTAGTTTTAACACGTCCCACATACGATATTTAATGATAAAATAACCCGTACACTTACGATATTTTTAATTAATTTATTGCACACACGAGATGTTACATCATAAAGGCAGTGTTACAGTTGGGACTTAACAATGGTCTCTCTTTTAAACTTTTAATAGATAATTAAGTATCAAAAATAATTGAAATATTTTATTACAATATTAAAGATTTATGATAGCACTATGTTAACCGGCCGCACAAGTTGTCAATTAATAGCATTTACGAGGATCTCAACAAACTATACAACTTGGAAACTTTGTATTAATAGGACCAAAATATATTAAATTGCTTTTTATGAAAGTCATAAAATAGCTAGGTAATTGTTGTTAGTTACACTTATCCCTTGATTACCTACATTTGGAAGACAAATTTGAATTTTACTTGCGAAATCCCGCCTTTTTGCAGTAGAATATGCATGAAATATGTATGAGTGAACAGAAAATATAAACTGAAATGATGTTTTTAAGAGTCGAGTGCGTAGCACTTACAATAGTCATACATGTATGACCAGATGTATGAGCGTAAATATAGTCAAGTGTCTTTCAAACGTGGCAGATGACGCTCTACGGTCTCTGCCTACTCCTATAGAAAAGCGTTGCCAGTAAGATGATGATGATGCAAGGACTAAGTTCGGTATTGATTTGCGATAATCTTAAGATTTTTCTATGTGCTTGCTAAAAGAATAATAAATTAAGTCCAGAATTAATTATTGTATGACCAGATGTATGAGTGTGGATGAAGCCAAGGATGTATGTTTGGATAGTATCAGATGGCGCTCTATAGTCTCTGCCTACCCCCATGAGAAAAAGGCGTGATGTTATGACGATGATGATGAAATTAAGCAAGTTGTATAGAATGTTGACGGCCAATCAAGACCGAATCCGTGTGTAGCGTGTATCGTACATACACACGTGCGCAAGTAATGTATGAAATTATAGAATTATACCAATCAATGAGACACAGGCTTTAGTTCCATACATCACAACTTTACTTGTACAGGCGATCACTGAATATTCATTAATCCGCGCTGTGATAAAAAGTAGTGGCAATTGTGAATACTTGAGTGAAAATCGCAATTAAGGTGATCAAACGACTGTGATTTTGACTGTACGTATAAGATTACGGGTACGTATACGTACACGTAGGTGATACACACGTACGGTCAGCACTAACCTTGGAAAAACGTTAGCTAGGTCCTACTCGCTACAATACTATCAACAGTATTGACACAACGAAGTGAATAAACTAGTTGAACGATAAAGCGACGTCTAAACACAACACATTATCTCACTGATCTCCACCACTGAGTACTACCAAGATTTATTGATCATACAATTAATCGATCCGACCGAAAATATAATCGACCAATGGGTCAAGTGACTAAACCAACCGATATCGACAGTACAGACAATTATCGCTGATCGACCAACCTGTCAAACTACCAAAAGCCGATTAAATTATCGATCCACAAACCAGTCAATTAACCAATAGAACGGTCGACCAGTTGACAGATGATAAACTACCACATACATTGCATAATTATCCCAAATTGAAAAATATCATCTAAATAATATACAGTGGAGGAATTTTTCTCACTAATATTTAAAATGGACGTTTAAAACGTTCACAAAGAGGACGTACATAATAGAAACTTGAAAAATAAAAAAAATAAAACGAAAATATTCGATGTCCTCAAGTAAAACATACAATACATAATGCAGATGGATTGAACTTGATAGATGTCAATCAAGAGTCGATTATATAAAAGGACAAAGGAAGTATGACAGATTACACGTTTCATAGAATAAAAGATGAATCGGATTAAAAGATTAAAAACGAGTTGAAAAGATGTACACTTGAGGTTTTCAATTGTGTATCTTTTATTGAAAAGTTCACAGAAAGACAAGTACACTTGTCATATTATTCGTCGTACTAAAACGCATAGTTAAATATCACTCCACCACATTAATGTATTTTAATTATATTCCTCAACTGTATAATACCTATTAAATACTAAATAGAAAACTAAGCGTAAAAATTGTTGTCACAATCGACTGAAAAAATATTTTATCTTTACGATTCTATTAAATGTTGTATTATTGTTTACATTGACACAATAAGCGTACGTCACAATTTATTTCATTCCTATTAATTTATTGAATCAGTAATTAAAATTACAACTATACAATTAAAGATTCGTTTTAAACAATTGCACACACAGAAACGCATTCGACTAACAATAATCACTGCCAGTAATGTTTAATTTATTAAAAATCAAATTCAACTTTCGTGCATAATAATTTCTAAAAACTTACACTACGGTCCGTTATCTATTCACTGAAACGATAACTAGTTAACTAAGTAAAAGTTTAAAATGAAAGCGCGGAACATGAGTTAGGAGTGCTTATTTGTGGTTGGATAAAACGATTTAGCTGAATTTTGTGCCAGAAATTAACAAAACGTTGATTTGGTGGCACAGATATTGAATAAAAACACTCTAAATTGATTTAAAATGTAAGTTATATATTGTGGCCACATGCAAGCTGTGATTTTTAAGGACTATGCCTAACTTAATAGTGTCTGCCTACCCCAATAAGAAAAGGCATGATGGTATTTATATCTAACTGCTTACATACGTATGTTTGTTTGCAATCAATAAAATATGCCGTATCCCATACATTACGAGGTCACGCACGACAATATACGTACACGCTTACGTGCACGTACACGTAATGTGCACGTAGACTTATTACTTGTTTTTAAGTGTATATAACTCACGTGACGCTTTCATTTAAACCAAAGCAACTTAAACATTATTGAAGTAGTTACTACAAATCACCTAAATTATTGAGCAAAATAAAAAAAGAATCTATTAGTCAACACATAAAAACTGTACTACGTTATAGTAATTAATTCAGTGAAAAGAGAACGACAGACGTTCGGCATTAACTCTCAACGGTTTTACAAAATACATTTCAAAATATAAACTAAAAGTTCGACTTAGAATAAGGATTGTGTCGATACAGAGTAATACATATTTAAAAAAAAATTAAAACTCTATGAGATGGTTTTAAGTAAGTACTTATAGCTACGTCATTTTGTACATAAACTATTCATAAGCTAGTTTCTGTTTAATTGGTATTAGATTTTATTAATGTTTGTATGTTGCTCAACTTGAAGTTGAACTGTTAAAAAAAAATTCAGGATACGGATCTTGGCTTAAAAACTTCATTTTATGTGTTTTAAATGAGAATATTGAGAGAAAATCGACGGGTATTTTATTTGAACATTAGATAATTAATATTAGCTAATTAATGTAGTTACTGATAATTAAAACCGTTATTAAATAGGTTAAACAAGAAAAAAATTTTAATATTTTTTGTAGGTAGGTAGTTATCATTTTTTTAATAGGTAAATGGGGCTAGGGAGAAAATGACAACTCATTTTATTGATTTAAAAATAAATTTTATTTATTCTCAATTCTAAATACATCACTTTAATATGACGTATGAATTGAAAAGATCACATTTTAATCTAAAATTAAGTTTACAAAAAGTGCAGCAAATATTTATTCTACCCACTTCAAGTCTGAAAAATAGTCTACATTGTCTCCCTATATACACTGGGACAGTAAAAAGTGTACTGAAATTGATTAGTTTTTTCTCGTCAATTGAATTATTCAGAAAATAAATCAAGACCCGTGTCCTACTGCAGTACAGTCAGCAGCAAAAAAGCTTAACAACAAAATTATCTCTAACCAAATGTATTTTTCATAAACAATTTTTATTGTATAACTTATCAAGCAGAATTTTAGATTGATTGTCAAAAATAGCGGTAAGTACTAAAAATTTTGTTGTGATTTTGAAAATGTTTATCAACTCCACAGATTTGTGCATTACAGAAATGAAATATCTTTGTGTTTGCAATGTTTATTAACTTTTGAATAAAAATTACTTTATTATAGCTAAATTGCATGCAAATATTAGCTGTAACAAGTCAGAACACGAGCTAAAAAAAAATTTTGCTGATTTGTTTGCTGACTGTACATAGACGACGTGTGTGTTGTGTATGAATGTAATGTGTGCGTGTGTGTGTTTGTGTTTGTATCTGTGTGTGAGACACAATCCATTGTTTATTGTTTATTTATGTTGCGTGTCGCGTGTCGCGGTCCCGGTCTCGGTTGCGGCGCGCTCTAGGCTCGTGCTACCTCCGTCCAATGAGACCGTTTGAGTTGCCACTCGCCGTCGGTGACATCTCCAGCTCTACCAGTAGAGGGAAGTGATCTGGAATAATAATCATATGTATTGTATTCTTATTCTCCAGCCCATTTACGTCCCACTGTTGGCTACGGGCTTCCTCCACTTTGGAAGGGAATATGGGTATACTGTGCCGCGCTGACCAGGCGTGTTGGCACAGGGTTTATTTTCGAGTTTTCCGTCTCTCACAGAGGATATTATCTGTGTGCATTATCCCTTAGCCGACTTTTACAGCACCCTTGGAAGGAGATGGGGTGGTGACACATGTATTCTTAATCCATCACCACACGGATTGTATTGTATTCTAATATTAACTTATTAAGAGAGGACGCCCGAGAAAAATATACTCCGGCGTCATTGCCGGTATACTCCAAATGGGGCAAGTTTGTAGTACTTACAACCGTCGGGCAATTATGACCAGATGTATGAGTGTGGATGAAGCTAAGGAAGTGTGTTTGGATCGTAGCAGATGGCGCTCTATAGTCTCTGCCTATCCCCATGGGAAAAAGGCGTGATGGTATGATGATGATGATTATTATCTTTACTTATTATAAAACAAAGTCGTTGTTTTTGTATGTCTGTCCCTATATGGAGCTTATATCTTTAAAACTACGCAACGGATTTTGCTGCGATTTTATTTAGTAGGTAAAGTGGTACCAGGGGAAAGCTTTTTTGTGTAATACGGATTTTTTATTTTCTGAATTCTACGCGTACGAAGTTGCGGGCAACAGCTAGTAATTGATAAAATAACCTGACATCTTTTAAATGTAGTTTTAAGACATGATTTTAGAAATTTTACTTGGCAGAACTATTAAAATAAACGTGGCAACATTATTTTCAAGTTTGACATTAGCAAAAGTTAAATTACATCTGCAATTCTAAAACGGATAATAGGAGTGGCCTTCTCTGGTCTAAATTAGGTTATGGTTGGTTTACCTTCTTAAATATTTCCGAAATTTCCTTAAAAAGTACACCAACATTCAAAAATCAATGATATTATTAATTATGTCTACCTGATGGTACATGAGGGTGTGGACATCCGACAACCTTATGTTCCTTGAACCAGTCTTGGGAGAGAGGACCTAACAGGCCGAGTGGTGTCATCGACTGTTTGCTGTAGAAGATGTAGTCAATGATGCCTTTGAATTCAAACCTGGAACATAGTCAGTAAAAATGTTAATATTGTATTCATTACTTAATAGTCAAAGTTTTGCAAAAAAAACGAAATGATAATAGTAAAGTAAATAAATAAAATAAATAAATAAATATTCATGGACATTTCACACAACATCCTCTGGTCCCAAGCTAAGCTCATTATACTTGTGTTATGTGTACCAGAATACGGATAGAATACATATATACTACTTTTCTTTTGTAAACACATACTTATAATACACAGTAAACACCCAGACGCAGAACAATAATTTGTATGACAATTGTAAATATCACACAAATGATTGTCGCGAGCGGGTATCGAACCAAATAAACCAATAATAACCACCCAAGGTTGACTGGAAGAGAATGCTTTAGGCATTAATCCCGCCTTTGTACCCTGATTTGTGTACAGAAGTTATAAATAAATAAATAAATTATAATGCAAACGTAAACACGAAGCCAAAGTTTTTCTTTGTAACATCCTGAACATTTCACAGAAGGTCTAGTCTAACGCTAATCTTATTTTCTTATGTTGAGTACCAGAATTCGGATGTCAATATATCTATTTAAAATAAATTTAAAATACATACATATTTGTAATCGATAGAAAACACCAAGGCGGTGCCGTCAAATATTTATATGACAAATACAACATCAAAACCAGGACCCCGTAACCGGCAGTCCAGTACGTTAAATACTGTACCACAAGGTCCATCAAACAAGCAGTAAGCTAAAGTCAGAGTAAAGTTATACATTTGCATATTTACTTGAAGACATCCGAAGAAGAAGAATATAGTGAGGGAAAAAAAGAAGGCAAATAAATATAAGCACACGTATTACGCTTAGTTGCAGACCAGATAACTTAGTATAATAAAATGCAACTCACGTATAATTAGTATAGGGCATAATATCCTCGCTGTAAGCTGAAGCCAGTTTGAAGTTGTGCGTAAACTCGTGCTCAGTACCGGCCATACGACGTAGCGAGCCAGCGTACCCGAGCTCTTTGAAGTCGCGATGTTCGGACGATACGCGACCGGACGACAGGAACTCTATCACACCTGAAATATAACAAACAAAACATTAGATTTTCTAATGTTATTAATTTTATATAGTCTGAGCACAATGTAATATAATATAGTCTAAAAAGTCTATTTTTGTGGTCAATGTAAAATTAAAATCGAATGTGAGTAAACCCTGTAATAACTGATCGTAGAAGACACATTACAGCTCAGTCTCACCCGTGACCATGGTGACTGCAAAGTCTCCGAAACGTCGGGCCAAAATTTAAAACAAATATACGCGTCTAAATCCGTAAAAAGTAGTTTTATTTAAACAAAACATTATTAATATTTATGTTGACAGCCATTTTCCCGCGAGTTTTTCTAATAAAAACACTGATTTTCAATATTTTAAATGTTGGCGACTCCCTCGTTGAGATTATTGTTTTTTTTTGTTTCCTCCTCCTCCCTTCCTACCGGGCCATAGTGGTGCCTTGAGCCTTACCATGACCCGACCCCTATATCTGGGCCCCGACTCGACGATCGGAACATTAGGTATGGAATTTAAAAAAAATGTGAAACCAGAGGTTTTCAACTACGATATTAAATGCCGATTTTCATTTCTCTATAATAAAAATATTAACAAAATTTTACACGATCACGACTTTTTGATTAAAAGTTGAATCTTCAAAATCCTTCTTTTTTGCTTGTACAGTATTAAAGAAACTAACATGGAAACATTAATGTGTATACGTAAGGCTATGCGTTGATTCACCAATTAGATTCTATTAACTAAAAGAAATTTAAGACTCCAAAAATGTAAGGTTTTAAAACAAAACTAGTGAATCTGATGAAATACAAACACGGTTTATTTCTCCTAGAATATGGCATAATGCTGTATTATTGCCACTAATAACAGTATAAATATATAATTAAATAATTATGTATTAAGTAACAAAACCACATGACGTTCTATTATGTCACGTTGCCAATTTTGTATAAAACAGATGAACAACAATCGGCGTATCGAATCAGGAAACCTATAAAACTAACCATATTTAGTTATATATATTGTAATTGACAACAAATGATTATTAGTCGAGGTCGTTAAATCCATTTATAGACAATCAATGTCTTTGATACGCTTCATAATGGCACATAATACAATAAAGCGGCTAATTTAAAAGTGAAATTATAATGCTAGATTTTTAGATCAAGAAATCTTTGATACGATAATGTGTTATGTCAAATGTTAAATGTGAAGATATCAGGTTATAACTTGTCTATTATGTTGTCTGCTTTTTCTAATAGCATTTACATTCGAAACATCTAGATTCCGGGGTTTTAAAAGCTTGTTAACCAAATCTATTTGCTACGAATATATTTGAGTTGATCTTTTTGAGTAAACGATACTTACCACTGTCCGGCAACGAATTGAAATCACCGCAGAGCAAGAGCTGCACGTTATCTCGCTGACCAGCAAGCCGCAGTGTACGACCTGAGTCATCCAAGATAGCGCGTAGCTCATTACTCAACATCATGGTCTGAATCAACTTCACGTCACAGAACTCTGGGTCCCAGTGGATGTGCGCGGTACATACCAAGATCGGCTGACCGATCATCGACGAATCCGTCGGTAGACCTGCAATAACAACGGTTAAAATGTATTGAATGATTAGTATATTATCAAGAAACGCGTCTCAAGTATTAAATACAGGAGATTGACTTGAGTGTTAAAATCAAGACCTTCTTCATAGTCGTCCACTTCTTTAGGAGTCATTTGTGAGCCATTTATAGCACCCACTCTTAACAACCACAGATATGATCTTGCAATATGCACATACTACATATAACTGAAGCTTCCACAAGGAGCTATGAAGGTCTCTCAGTAAGAGCGAATTTGTTAACCTGCATGAACGCAGGTAGCCAGTGGTCTTATATTATTGCAACTGAAATTATGTGCTAATTTATTTCAGAGTAGCATCGTATGAATCTAGTTTCAAACATTTAATAGTTTCTGAAAGTCCATTAATATACGTCAGTACCTACTAACGATTAAAAGGTATGGTCATATGCATTTGTGCTAATACAGGAATAGATCAAACGTTTTCTACGATTACTTGTTTTGCACGATACGGAACGCAGAATGTTAATTTATTTCAGTGCATTAAAATGATTAATTAGATTCTATCATATCATACGATCAAGGAACAAATAAATAACGCATGTACAGCTTGAAATACTAATTACAATAAAACAGACGAGCAATGAAATAGGAGGAGAGGAGTTGGTTCTGGAGCTTGAGATGATTCAAACCTCGGGCTGCCATCGCCTACATAAACTGCAAACGCCGTGTAAACACAGTATAAACGAAAGACGTTTGGGCATAAAAGGAATTTCTCCCGGAACTCCTACAATTTTTTTTTCAGGAAACCTGAAATCTGGGGAAACCTAGACTGATGGCAGCCCTATCTATCATTTTTTATATTCAACGTTATCCCATATTGAAACAAAGACAAGATTAGCCGTATATTTAAAATTTTCTTAACCCATAATAATAAATAAAAATAAATATTCATGGACATTTCACACGACGTCCTCTGGTCCCAAGGTAAGCTTATATGCTTGTGTTATGGGTACCAGAATACTGATAAAATATATATACTACTTTTCTTGTGTAAATACATACTTTTAATACATAGAAAACACCTAGACACAGTACAAACATTTGTATGACAATTATAAATATCACACAAATGATTGTCCCGAGCATAAAATAATATGTATTTAATAAGTTATTTCAACTTATTATCTTTCATATGAAGTCTAGCCTTTTACGATCTAAACGCAACAACAAACCGCAGCTTATTAAAATTATTCACTACCATTTATTAAAATTACTTTAAAGTGAACTGTCAAACAATATTAATTTACATACAAACAGTATTAGCTATCCACTTAGTGAAAAGAGGGCCATTTTTACAATTGCATTGAACCTTAATTGAGGTAGGGCCAATCAGTATGCAAAAGGTAAATACGATTACTTCCACTTCCCCATAACCTTACTGTCAATATTAATTTCTAATTCAACAAGTACCTTCACCTTACAGTTACTTTTTAGTACTAAGCTAACAAAAAAGGAGGCCAAGTGTGAGGCGGTTTTAAGATAAAGCGATCTCTAGATTATATTGTTACTTGTTTAACTACTTATGAATATGATAAAAAAAAATTAACCATACCATTTTGTCGGATAATTAGTGCTTTTCAAGTTAATATCAGTGTATTATTTAACAACATAAGACCACACATTGTAGCGTTAAGAAAGAAGGGCAGTTTAACGTAACGTAAGTAGGAGAATATCTACCATATTTTCAATAAGTTTTATTACAGCAATAAAAATAATATTCACTAAAACACAAGTATGAATAATTTTCGTTTTTATCGCATACCTATGCAATTATCATCATCAAGTCATTAAGATAATTATCGGCTAAGGTTTACTGATTTCTGAACTCCCCTATTTTTTGAGTAAAGAGCCTATTAGCAAATACGAAACTAAATTGTACCTAATAGAAAAATGATCTAAATAATAAAAATAATTGGTCAAGTGCGAGTCGGACTCGCGCACGAAGGGTTCCGTACCATTATCTATGCAACATAAGGGCAACGTTATTAGTATCGAGCAAGAAACGGTAAAAAAATCATGTTTGTTGTATGGGAGCCCCCCTTAAATATTTATTTTATTTTATTTTTAGTATTTGTTGTTATAGCGGCAATAGAAATACATCATCTGTGAAAATTTCAACTGTCTAGCTATCACCGTTCTTGAGATACTGGGTACGGAACCCTAAAAATCATGTTTGTTGTATGGGAGCCCCCCTTAAATATTTATTTTATTTTATTTTTAGTATTTGTTGTTATAGCGGCAATAGAAATACATCATCTGTGAAAATTTCAACTGTCTAGCTATCACCGTTCTTGAGATACTGGGTACGGAACCCTAAAAATCATGTTTGTTGTATGGGAGCCCCCCTTAAATATTTATTTTATTTTATTTTTAGTATTTGTTGTTATAGCGGCAATAGAAATACATCATCTGTGAAAATTTCAACTCTCTAGCTATCACCGTTCTTGAGATACAGCCTGGTGACAGACGGACGGACGGACGGACGGACGGACGGACGGACGGACGGACGGACGGACAGCGAAGTCTCAGTAATAGGGTCCCGTTTTTACCCTTTGGGTACGGAACCCTAAAAAAAGAACATAACGTGTCATTATCAGCTCATCATTGCGGAACCCTAAAAAGAACAAATATTTGTAGTAGCATTTACCGCAGCAGTATAAAAACTATTTAATAAAAATGTATTCGTTTTTTACTTGTCTCGTAATTATCTGTTGTCTATTAACCTAAAACTGCCACTGCAGTCTTCATACTTTCTCTCAGCGTAAAAACTTTTTGTTTACGATCGATCGTAAATTATGTTTGTCTTACAATGTATATTGAAGTATATAATTACTCTAAAACAATATTTCAGCGCACAATGCGAAGATCAATCGATTTAGACAATTATGACAGAAAGTTCAGCATAATTTAAAAAAGTTGTAGGTATAAAATTTTTCGAGTTAACAAGCTATGAGGTCACATAGAAACTCAATGTATCTAAGCTAAGCTATTAAATTATCAGTATCACATCGAAATATGGCACCACTAAATATCACCAGATAGTTTTAGGCATCGCCGGCTACTCAACCATAAAAATCAATAAGATTAGGTAGGTATATGCTAGCTAATGCCGGCCGGCGATCTGAACTATTAGCTTAACTGTAAAGTTTCATTAAAACCCATACTAGTACTTTTTGCTTGAAAGAGAAGAGAACTAAAATAACACATTACGCACCATTTTCCCATGCCGCCTCCTTCGTCTTGATTAACGCAGCCAAACCAATGTTGTCCTTAGGCATGACGCGGTTCAACATGTTGTCTGAACCCTCACTATTCGCCATTGCCAGTTGATT
Source organism: Orgyia antiqua (assembly GCA_916999025.1). NCBI lineage: Eukaryota > Metazoa > Arthropoda > Insecta > Lepidoptera > Erebidae > Orgyia > Orgyia antiqua. The sequence goes on from OU779867.1 coordinate 3,464,880, forward strand.
GAATTCAATTAGATGTTCTTTTACTAACGCAAACCTGTGGATAAATACAATTAAATATACACTTGAAAAAGCCTGTTCCCATAAAATCATTTATTTGTAGACCTTTACAGATCTAGTTACATGACACAGCACATAATGACGTGGAGAGAGAATCAAAGAATAACATCAATCGAAATCATTCGCAATTGTGGAACCGGTAAATGAGCTAAATTCTGACCATGTACGAATATTTCAAGTTAGCACAAAGCAAATTTATGATCCACTTAGTTGCTTTATAAATAACTACCACAGAATGCAAACAAAACTTGAACGAAGATATATTTAGAATAGATCTTAGATATTCTTATTATGATATTCTTAGATATTCTTATTATGATATTCTTAGAGATTTAATAGATCTTAGAAATTCATTAGAATAAGCCATAAAAATTTTGCACTCCACCTCACGTCCACCTCTTTGCTAACACCAGTTGTTTGTTATCTCATAAATATATACAGAAATGATAACAAAATTGTATATATCCACATAGTAAGATTTATCCCATACAATGGTGTCTATTCTATGTGCAGAACTAAACTTAACTTAACTAAAAAATGAAAACAACTATTGCTGTATTTTAAATATCTGGCTATTTTGTTGTACACATTTATATTAATTAAAATCGTTAGTCTTTATTAAACAGTTTTTATACTAAGCAAGTTCAGTTTACATTGCCGAATTATGTTATTGACACTATCAATTTTCATTTTTTAGTTAAGTTAAGTTTAGTTGTGCACATAGAATTGGTACCAATGTTTTGTAAAAATAAGACATATTTAAAACTGTTGCTGTAGGTACTCCAATTGCAAATTAGAATTGATAATATATACCTATAGAAAACCTTCTCAGGAGCCCCATGTCCAACATCAGGAGAGGAATATAAATAGTAAAATTTATAAAAGGATAATAAAAGTCAAGTAACCTAAGAAAATTTCTCAAAGTAACAGTTAAGGGCCTACATCAATATTATCGTCGACATGTACATATTAACACAGCTAGTAGGTATAGAAAATGAAGAATTAGGGATATTTTTTTTGTTTACTCAAAATCTACTAAATTTATTTTAATTCTGATTTACCTGTTTCTATAGGTATATAATAGTTACTTATGTTTTTAAAGTTATTTCATTAGTTAATACGCGATAATAGACCGACAAAGTAAAAAATAAAAAATAAGAGAGGTTGTTTCGCTAAGATTTTCTATCGAGAAAACTTTTTTCAATCGCGTTTCTGAGTTTATGCGATCCTAGATCATATATTGAAAAAACATATACTTAAAAATTAGAGCTCTAGCCATTCAATCTAAAGAAACAATGAAAACTTCGTACGTAGAAAAATGCACGAAGCTATTTTGGTATCCTCTTAATTGAATATTGTAAAGCAAAATGATAAAGGAATGGCTTTCGAGACAGTTATTACGAAAGAAACTTCATTACGCAATGAATTAGCTAAGGAACGGAACCCGATCCTTTCTCTATTAAAACATAATCTAATATATAAAATTCACGTGTCACAGTGTTAGTTACCGTACTCCTCCGAAACGGCTAGACCGATTCTTATGAAATTTTGTATGCACATTCAGTAGGTCTGAGAATCGGCCAACATCTATTTTTCAAATTTTTTTTTTTTTAGTATGGCAAAACAACGTTTGCCGGGACAGCTAGTAACTAAATAAAAATCACTAAAAAAGCTAAATTTAATAATTTTAAAACATATCAATGAGGATAAAGACGTGTGTAGACTTTAATTACAAATCGTCCAGTAATTCTTTCTACTTCCGTTTTCCCTTTTCTCACAATTTGGAATCACTTTACAGTTCCCTTTTTTACTATCTTAGTTATCAGTCTATGACAAAAATTTTCGTATTACTTTCTTTGTAAATTTGTAATAATAAAACTTAAAAATATGAACAGTTTGTCCGACATATTGTATAAGATGTAACCATTTCACACAAACCTCTCAATGCAAATCCATGTATTCAGCAAATAAACTTTTTATAGAGCTCTTATAAACGTGGAATGAAGTCATAAGCTTATGATATTATTGACGACTTCGCGACAGTCAAGAGTGTATTGACACTTAACCTGTATACGTGGGTTGTGTGTTAGGGAAGGAAGTAACCTCGTAATACGCAGAGAAATCTTAATAGTTGCTAGATATGTTTTGATTTTATAATAAAATATTAACAAGCAGTTTACTTTTCAATTTATAGTATTTATATAAATGTTTTAATAATATAGCTGAATCCTTCACTGTATACTAGGATGACATAAACTTTTGATATCCAATTATTGTTAATCTGTTCGTGTTTTTGTAGCACCAAGATAGAGCTAGTGCAGGATTCAGTAGGGAGATCATACTTAGTTTCCATATATCCATTCCACACATTAATAAAATTAGAGTGAACAAGATGTCAATAAAAAAAGCATATCAGAAAAGAATTAACTGCAAAAATATTGCATCTAAGTCAGCCAGAATATGAACACAAATTACATTTTTGTTACTTTCCATTAGATGGTAAATAAAAAAGCTGTATCCAAAGAAAATGTTGCTATTTTATTTAAAACTGATCAATACCGGATACTTGCTTATATTTTACAGTATGATACAGTTTGTAAGCCGACTAAAACTAACTTTTGTAGATAAATCTCTTTAAGTCCCTGGGGCGATTTAATATTGTAAGTATAAAATAAATCGCACACGAGCACGATTACAGTCCAGTCGGGACTCGAACCCAACACCTAGTGTGACACGTAATTTGAATTTACGATAATACCACTACCTTCTTGCAGTATCTTACAATGTTGTTCCTACCTTTGGGAATAAACAAACTGTAATGGAAACGGAAATAATGCTAGTATTTTATGAAGATTGTGACTTTGAACTTAAGTAAGAGATTACTACTACATTAATAGTATTTACATTGTGTGCGTGCTTTGCTTTTGCATTAAGGATTCTATGATAAATTTCTAAGATCTAATAGCCTAGGCAATTTTTGTGTCAATAAGATTTTTATTAAATTTGATGACCGTTTGCTTATAAAACAAGTTTTACAGATAGCAGTCATACTTTTTACACCACTATAGTTATAGATAGGACTGAGGTGTAAGGTGTCTTTATGTGATCAGTTGTTACGGAATATACTATACTAATAATGTGTACTTACTTAGCCGATCTGAAGAAGATAGCACATCCGTCTACGTATTTTCTTTCTGACTCCGACATGGTTTTCGCTCTTGATTTGGGCGAGAATATGCCATCATATCCATCTCCTTTTAATTCTGGTAGGAAGAAGGTGTAGAACTGATCGGTTTCCACTTCCTGAAGAATAAATGGTTCAAACAAATATTCCACACAAATGAAGATTCAAGACTACTATGCTAATTATAAATAAATACCTACTAAGGTATTTAACCGTATTCAATACTAAAAATATTTTTCCGTGAAGACCACGAAGAGAGCCTTAATAAAATAAACGAAGCATATTGACAAACTGCACTTACACCACTTAGCGGAAAAATTAAGATGGTTTTGATAATTAATTATACTGTCACATTTACAATTTGGGCAAATACATAATTATTTACAACTTAGTTAGGTAATTAAATTTAACAATAAAAACGCAAATTAATTTACAAGGAAGGACAATCTTAAAGCATAAGTAAGCCGAAAATAGTCAGTGCCGGTGATTCATTCAAGTTATGATTGAGGAAAGTCGATAAAAGCTCCGACTTATTTACAGTTGTAGTTTACCTTGTTGCGACTCAATAATTGGTATATTATAAGAATCCATTTTGAAATGGCTGTCGGATCTAACCTTCAAGACCCCGAAGAAAACAGAAATATTTTAAGATTTACCAGATGTCAGGTGGTCGTTTGAACACAATTCTGTAGTGATTTTAATAAAAACCTGTACACTAAAAGCTTAATACGTCTTTCTAACTAGGATTTCATACATCTTAGATTAAGAAGTCTTAATAACCTTTCCGAAGTGGGGGAGGCCGTGCCCAGTAATGGGCCGAGTAGAAGAATGCCTTAGATGCTAATGACTAATTAAACATAAGCAACAAATATATTATCCTATCTTAGAGATACATAAAACAAATATTTTATGCGTAACTATAAAGGTTTGTAACCTAATCTGCCCACGCATAAATCTCTGAAGGAATAGGCAAAATGATTTCCGATAACTACATTAGATCGTAATTTGGGTCGAGTAGATATCGGGCCTCTTTTCTACGTTAGTGTACGTATATGCTTTCGGTCTAATCTGAAAACATAAATCAGATTTGTAATGGTAGCAAATGTCTTTTGTTTGACCAAAAACTTCCCACCTATATTTAATGGTCTAATACCTTAACAATCGAATCTTCACTAAATAACGTATATTTGAAATGCAGTATATTCATTCAATCTGATGTATTTATTTTCTATACCCTGGTTTTTGAGTGCCTGCCAAATTTTTTCATGGTCTATCGTATCGAAAGCTTTACTGTAGTCTACAAAGCAGCAATAGAAGGTTATGTTATATTCTTTGCCTTTTTCGAACAGTTGTTTAATGACATGAATATGGTCTAATGTTGAATAACCGCTCCTGAAGCCCGCTTGCTCTCTTGGTTGATTTTCATCTAGCACCCGAGTCATTCTGTGGAGTAAAACTTTAGCGAAAATTTTGTATATATTTGAAGACAGACTTATAGGTCTGTAATTATTTATGTTATTTTTATCTCCTTTCTTGTGTAGCAGTATTATAGATGATGTTGTCCATTGGTAAGGTATTTTTTCACTTTGTAAGACTTCATTGAAGAGATGTTTTAGAATTGGTATTAGGTGATGTTTATTTATAATGAGGAACTCATTGCTTATACCGTCCGTTCCTGGAGCTTTATCCGTTTTTTGAGTTTTCAAAGCTTTTTCTATTTCTTCGTACATTATTTCCGGTACATCGCTTTTTCCTGTTAGGGTTGTTGCTTGTGTGGTACTTTTCCTTGAGTACAATTCTTTAAAGAATTGAGTGGCTATTGATATGATTTCTGGACGTCGCTTTTCCCATTTATGATTATTATTTTTTAATTTTGGTATCCATTCTCGTTTATCTAATAGTATTTTAGTTGCTTTTTTAGTGCCTCCAGTTTTTTGTATGCATTTTTCCAGTTGTTCCAATCTATATTTCTGATGGTCTTTTCTCATTTGTGATTTTATTTTCTTACTTATATCGGCTATTTCCTTTCTTGTAGTGTTTGTCTTTTCAGGGTTAGATATAAGGTTGGCTCTATTACTTATCAGTTCTTTAGTTTCCTTTGATATCCATTTTCGCCTATTGCTAACTAGTTTATCTTTTTTATTTGTATAGAGAAGCTCCTGAAATTCATTGTATTTACTCTGTATGTCTAAGTTCTTTGTTTTTTCTATGAATTGCTCAAGCTTTTCTTTTAGCGGTTCGGTACTATCCAGTGTTAAGTTGTTGGTTGGCTTTGCTTTAAATGGTCTATTTTTCTTAGATGTGTTTAGTTGTAACTTAGCTCTTATCATTCTGTGGTTGCTGTTAAAATTAATATTATTTAAAACTCTGCAGTCTTGAAAGTCTTTACTTTTGTTTGTTAGTATATAATCTATCTCGTTTTTGTGGTGGCCATCTGGAGATATCCATGTCCATCTGTTATTCTTCCGTCTTTTGTATAGAGTATTCAGTATTTTTAAGTTGTTTTCATATGCAAATTGGATAAGTTTCTCCCCGTTTCTTGTTCTGTTACCTGAACAATATTGGCCCAATACAGTCTGTTCTCCATCCCCTCTTGTCCCTGTTCTTGCATTAAAGTCACCCATTACTACTAAATTGTTGTGTGAGTGATTGTTTATTGCCTTTTGTAGCGTGGAATAGAAGGTTTCAATTTCTTTTCTACTGGATTGTTCAGTTGGAGAGTATACTTGAACAACTGACCACATTTCATTCTTAGGAGGTAGTTTTATATTGAGTATTACAATACGCTCTGAGACGCCAATGAATTCATCAATAAGTGGTTTTAATTTATTTTTTATTATGAATCCTGTTCCATATAAACCTGGGGTTTCTCCTTTATAATAAAATATGAAGTTTCCATGGTCTTCTATTTTTTCGCCCAGGCGTCGGACTTCGCTTAGACCCAGTATTGTCCAATTTATATTTTCTAGAGCTAGCATTAGTTCAGCTAAACTCTCATCAGTCCTTAAGGATAACGTATTGTATGTGCCAATGTATATTATATCTTCCATTTGTCGATGTTTTTTAATAGCAAGATGTAGTTGATTTTGTAGGAATTTAGTTGGAGGGTAATAGTCTTCTTCCCCCACGGTGACTGGCCGGATTGGGGTGCCTTTAAAAAAATTTGGTTTTATTGATGTTGTGTTGTTTTGTTTCCGGATGTCGATGCCATTTACAAGTTTTTTGGAGTTTCATAGAGTGAAGCTGTTCTTCCGCGTTCGATGAAATTGAGAGTATTTGGTCTTATAGTGTCTTTTCCTGCAGTTTTGGGAGCTGGGTTTGTTTGTGTCTTGAAGAAAGTAGGTTTATTTGTTTTCTTTTGATATGAAGAGGAGTTAGGCGAGTTTGATTCTTCTCTTTTTCTCTTTTCTGGGTTATTATCTCTGGTTTTCACTACTAACTTATCATGTTTTATGAATGCTAAATTTCCTTTTTTCCTTTCTTCTTCAACCTGCAACTGCAGCTGTTTGCGTTTTTCTAACACTTCTTTAGAATAATCTTCCTTAATATATATACCTTGCGGAAGTTTAGTCTTGTTTCGCAATATCAAGTGCTTTTTCCATAGCGTAGTGATGGTGACAACAACCGGGCGATTTTTATTGTTGACCTGTTTCCCAATCCTATATATTTTACTTATTTCGTGACTGTCGAAGTGTGTTCCCGACTCTATTATGACGTCTTTGATGTAATCTACAAGCTCACATTCAGTTTTTTGTATTTCTTGTATTCCAAAAAATACTAAATTGTTTTTCCTTTTTTCATCTTTCAGAAACTTTATTTCCATTTCTAGTTTAGATATTTTTGTGTTGAGAATATTATTTTCTTCCCGAATAAGTTTCATTTTTTTATCAAGAGCCTCCATTATGTTTTCCGTTACAGAATTTGTTATAAGATGAGTTTGATTGTTGAGTTTCTCGTCCAGTATGGATATCAGCTTTTCCATATATTTTTCTTCCATCATGGGAAGACTTTACTGTTATGGTAACACTGAATTTTAGTTAGCCACACTGGATTCCAGTTGGCAACACCCGATTTTAGTTGGCAACCTTGATTTCGGGTTGGCAACACTGGATTCGGATTAGCAACACTTTAATATAGAAGTTTTTTGTCTATGACTTTACTTGCTGCTCACTTCACTTCAAGGTTTTGCACTTTTAGGTTATTTTTTCAAATTTTTATCTGTTGTAAATTTCTTCATGTATTGTTAATTTTCACTGTGATTTATACACTATCTTCTTTGTTTTGTATTGTTCGGCACTTTTATGTAGAAATACACTTGTTTTGCAGAGAATTTCAATATTTATTCACAGAGATCGTTGACGTACGTCTAAGCAGTTCAATGGCCGGAACCGGAAGTTAGTATAGAAAATAAATACATCAGATTACTAAAAAACATATATGATAACAGCAAGGCTAAAATAAAACTAGACAAGGAAGGCGAGGAGATAAAAATAGAACGAGGCGTACGCCAGGGGGACCCATTATCGCCTAAACTCTTCACAGCTGTCTTAGAAGAAGTCTTTCGTCAATTGGACTGGGAGAAATGTGGACTATCCATTAATGGTGAAAACCTATCACATTTGAGATTTGCAGATGATCTGATTATACTCTCGCCATCAAGAGAAGGACTACAAACAATGCTGAATGACCTAGTTATAGAGAGTGGTAAGGTAGGATTAGTCATGAACACACTAAAAACCAAAGCTATGACTAATGACAGACAAGAACCTATTATAATCGATAACAACCCAATTGAATATGTTAATGAATACATCTACTTAGGCCAGATAATTTCTCCTATAGATCTAACCTCAAAAGAAATTAATAAGCGGATCGGAAATGCTTGGAAGAAATTTTGGAGCTTAAAAGAGATAATGAAAAATAAAGACATTAAAATAAACATTAAACGGAAACTCTTTGATACCTGCATACTTCCTATACTCACATATGGTTGCCAAACCTGGGCACTAAATAAAGCACATATTAAAAAGTTAGAAACTTGCCAAAACTCAATGGAAAGGAGTATGATAGGGAAAAGACTATCTGATAGAATAAGAACTGAAATCATAAAGAAACAAGCAAAAACAAAAAACGTCACAAAAACCATAAAAAAGTTAAAATGGAAATGGTCAGGACATACAATTAGAGGGAAGGAGAAATGGTCGAAATTAATAATGAACTGGTTCACAAGCCATAAGAAAAGAAAAAGGGGTAGACCACTTAGAAGATGGGTGGACGAAATTAAAACTGTAGCAGGAGTTACATGGACAAGAACTGCAAATGATAGAGAGGAATGGAGAAAGTTGGAGGAGGCCTTTGCCAATAGTGGCATGCAGACAGGGTAGTCGTTGCAAAAATAAAAATAATTAAATAACTATAATTTATATAAAAAAAAAAAAAAAAAAAAATTAAAAAAAAATAATAATACGTAGAATTTGGGAATATAATGTAAGAAATAGTATAAGCATAGATTTTTTGTGAAAGAAAAAAAAAAAAAAAAAGAAAAAAAGAACAATGTGAAATATACATTTATATTTAAGATACAATGTAAATGAAATACTGTCTGAAATAAAGGCTATTATTATTATATTCATTCAAAGGGACGATTGCCGTTACGATAACAATAAGCGTATGCCTTTCATAACTCAGACAAACATCTCTTTCAAAAGTGTCGACCCAGCCCCGTATGACCCCGATAAGGTTCGTCTGCGCTGTAACTGGAACTATTTCATACATAATGTAGGAAATTCGCATCCGTACCCGAGACTTTGTCGGCCGGCCGTTTTATTACGAATCATCCCTATAGAAAGAAGAAAGAAATAAGGAATAGGCATGGCAACATGGTTGTTTACTTTTGCTTACAATTTATTTATTTACGGAACGGGCATTTCGAAAGTACCGCTTTAGAAAAAAGGAATAAAGAAGTTATATAGATATAGACTTATACGTATATTTGTTAAAAATAAGTACTGACCTGCAAACTAATAATGTCGGCAGAGTAATGTCTAATTTCGTCCAAGATCCCTTTTTTTCTGTAGTCCCATTCTAGCGCCCAACTGGGACAGTAGCCGTACATCTGTCTTGTAGCGTACTTGTCGCACAGAACGTTGTAACACATTACTGTGAATATACCTGTAAAAGAATTGCAGTCTCTATAAATTATTCTAAATAATTAACACGTTATCATGTCAGTTACTAATCGTTGCGAAACGTCCTCGTGGGATGTATATTATTAAATACTGTCGTTGATTAAATATCACGAAATATCATTTTACGTTTTTAGTTACCATTTAGGAACACATTTTCGAAGTCAAATAAAGCCGTAATGGTGATTTATTGCATTGTCGGTACATAAAACGACACTGATCTGAATAAAGTGTTGGATAAAGTTGTAATGCTCTCAACACGAATGTCGTTTATCTTGCGACATCGACTTAGGTGAGCATCAGCCGCCAATTAGCTGGTGACGCTTTGTTACTACCGTCAGCTCGCGTGACCGATAAAAAGGGTTCCAATTAAAAGAACACTCTTATTAAACAGCGTATACATGATACAAGGATAAGGTCTATTCTAAATTGTTAAGAAAAAATGAGTAGGTATCGTAATAGTTAGTTGCGGGTAAAAAGTCAAGGAAATTATATCAACGTATTCACGTTATTACGTAAAGTAACGTGGCACGACCACGCTCTCTCACGCTCTACACCATTATCTGAGATTTATGCGGACGCTGTGCGCTCGCACCCGTCTCATTACGCGAATCAAAAGGTGCGCTGCGAAGGAGGATGAGGGCCGCTCGTCTAAATGTCAACTTCGTGGAAAACCTTGGCGATGCAATTATCTAGATTTAATCGAGCTGGTCTCAGTCAATCAACGGACAAAGAACCGGAGTGTGCGGGTTATGTGACAAAGCAGTGGTGACAGCTGGAAGGACAAGACAATGCATTGAGAACGGCCGCGTGGCCAGGCTGGGGACAAATTGATAAGGATCGCACATTGCGCTCGCGCTTATGCTAATCGAAGCAAAGTCAAAGTCACTTGACTACACTCGACGATCAATACGGGCCGCAGCACGTGTTTCAAATACGTCCATTGTATGCCCGATGCGAGCTGGCGGGACGCGACGCACATGCCAAATATCGCGAAACAATACAAGCATCGATAATCGCTCGTTGTTTAAGGAACTACGGGCGAAACGAAAGCTCTACACCAACACAATAATAAATGGTAATGTTGTCGAACATGACTGCGGACGCGTGTCTTCATTTCAAATAAATCTACGACGATGATGAAATAATACGTGTACAATACACAAACAATGGGAGAAGGTGACACTAACTGCGTGCGGTTACAATATTTCTGATGGCAACCATTGTGTGCAGCACATTATGGTTTTAGCGATGCGTGGGTATATCAAAGATGGCTAACACACGCCACATTATAAAGTTAATATAAGAATGTGTGTTGTACAACATAAAGGTAAAAGGGCGCGCCGACTGATATCGCTAGACTATTGAGGCATGCCATGATTAACAAGCTGGTTTCCGCATTATTCAGACAATTTACCCTTGGAGTATGTGCTTTGAAGCCGAACTTATTACACTGTTGCACTTATCTGCTGAAGCAGTTAAATTTATTTTACTTTTTCGCCCGAACGAATTCATTGCTTTTCTCCCTTTACAAAAACAATATCAGTTTTAGACATGGTGATGTTCAAAAGTATTATCAATATCCAAACAAACAGACAACACTATTACGTCTTAATGTTTCTTTACATTTTAAAGAGTCTAGAAAAAGATTAAATGTAAGAGGCAAATCTGAGCGAAGATTACCGTTAACACTGTCTGTTAAAGTCACGCTCCCGTAATGATTTCTAATATCAATAACATTCGTGCGTGGCTGACATGCCTTTTTGTACACTAAACACAGCTCCTTAAAAGCGATATAAATATGTAAATATTTTTATTTAAGATTGGCGTAGTAAAGAACTCATTAGATCGGTTCATCCCGACCGTAGTGATGGGCGATGTGGCGTCAGGCTCTAAATAGGTACTAACAAGATGTCGTTAGTGGGAGTTGAATCGTATGATTGGAGTTTATTGTTGGCTAAGTTGCTTTATAGATTTCACCTTCAGCTAATAAGGGCGAAATACGATATTCAAGCTTTAATAAAATTGTAATTCATAAATTATACTTAATAATTTTTAGAATACTGGAAACACACACAAAATTAAAAAAACTCCTTTTTAATATATGTCGTAGGAGACTTGATTAAAATGCTTTACTTAAGGATTTTTAGTTTTAACTTAGGTTCCAGTGAAGTGGGTCCTTAAATGGTGTCAATGGTGAGTAATTCCTTTATCTGATGAGTTCGAATGGTGACCCGTTGAATATTCATAAAAGGCGCCTTCCAAACCAGCTACACGTGTCGTAAGCCACGGATCGATCTCATCGTAATAGAATGTTGTAGTTAACGTAGTTAGCTTATTCAGTATTACAGGGTGTTTGGATTTGAGACTACCCTGGCAATAATTACAGGTGATGTCTACGGTGATTTTCTCCGATATCAGAAGTGGGATCGAATAGTCATTATTCGATTTTGTTTTGAAAACAACTAGAACAGTAAAATTAAACGTAACCGGCGTTTTAGTAAAAATTTAAAGATTTCGCAAAGTTTCTTTTTGGTAAAAAATAGCTTTGATTACATTAACAACCCAAGACTGATAATAACAAGTTATAGGTAATTAGTTAATTACCCTAAAACATTGTAACTACTAGTAACATAAATTAAATGACAATGATTTGTTAGTAATTTAATAAATCTACAGTGTTCACTTGCTAAATTTATCTCGTGTATCAATCAATAAGTAATAGTAAAATCGTTTTACTTGATTGCGAACAGAAATATAGTGTGGCTTTATGAACATTCAACACTTCGTTTTAAAGTGTTCGGTTCCCTTTTTATAAAGTTGGTACATGATTTTCGCTTATTTATTTATAAGCGTAGTTGATAACTGAAAATAAAAGTTTTAAAGAAAAACAAAGATTTAGTCTCCGCCGTGTAATAATGTGTTTTTACATATTCTAACGCGTTATTAAAGTTTGTTATTTGTGACTGGCAAATAATATCGCAAGAAACTTTCACCTAGATGAGAGGTAGTGAGAAAATCTAAATCATGGTTAACTAAATACTCAAGATTAGACCAACATGTAGTTACATGTAGAAGATAGAGTTGTGATAAAAAGAGATTGACAAAATATGCGTTTAAAATTTTAAATCCTTAGACAGCGAAAGAAAGTTTAAGAAATCTATATACGTGCCAGTCGTTTCAGAATTACTGTTTCGAAAAATCTATTTACCATTATGATCTCGACTGTGCTATTGACGTATGCAGACGTCCTGTAAGTCGTTAATAATATTGCCAACGCAACTTATTGTAGTGTACCTATAATATGCGGTTAAATTCGTCCTTTCTAAAATATCTAGCTACAAATACGAATACGAACCTGACGGTGCTATTGACGTATGGAGACGTCTAGCAACCATTCATAATTATTAACATCACTTTTTGTGGTGTATAATGAGTTTTTGAAATCTTTAACTTACTGACGTGTGAGACGTCTAGTGAGGCAGTAATAATATTAACCACACGCTTTATTGTGGCTTACTTATAATCAGTTCGTGAAATCTTCTTTTTAAAACATTTACTTACAAATATGATTTTGATAACGCAGAGACGTCTTGTAAACTATTAATAACATTAACCACACGTTTTAATGTGGTTTACCAATAACATGTTTCTAAAATTTTCATAGAGATGTCCAGTATAGCAGGTTCATCTTATTACAAATATTTAATTCCAAAATGCCTTTAATGCCCATACAATACTTCAGTTGTATTTTGATTTAAATGTATGCGACTAATATTATTGGTCTATCCAGGCTGAAAAAAATAATCACTAGCAATCTGCAACTGTTTCGCGTGGTTCTCATTGTAAATGAAGTCTACCGTTTGTTTTTAACTTTATTACTTTCCGTTTATTCGCGCATACGACCCTTATTACAAATTATCGAGGCGACAGGAGATCACCTCTGAGTATTCACGAGCATAACTTTTGACCTTATTTACTTGAACAAGAATCTGTTGTAGTGGATTGACTATAGCAGATCTACATACCGTAACAAATTATCTACCTCTTAAATTTTAATTTCCGAGCGTTTTTGGTGTACAGAGACGTTCAGTGAACTATTTATAGTATTAACAACGCAGTTTACCGTGGTGTATCCACGAGTAAACTAATTATTATTATTAAAAGAGCTGTTGGCGCGTGGAGCCGACCAATAAACCAAAAAAAAAAAAAATTAAAATAAATCAATAAATAAAAGATGCTATATTGGCGTGTGGAGCCGACCAATATAAGCCACTATAATTATCCTATCCTGAAAGAATAATGGTCCCCTGTGTACGACGGCGAACAGGACCGCCTATGGCACAGCATCAACCTATCCTTTTATTCCTAGGGCCCTTGCCTACGCGGCAACGTCGACCTTTCCCTTACCTATCCTTCCCAAACCCTTTATCCTTCCTAAATCCTTAATCCTTTCTATCCTTAAGACGCTATACGCATAAATATACCACGTTACGATACTATGCACCAACGGTTACTATTCACGATTTAGGTGTTTAGTAGCAACAGCTAAAAGAGTTATGTAGGCTTAACTTCTACTTGAGCTACAAGTAGGAGGTAAAGTAACAGTGTTTATTCGTATGCCAGTACGAAAATTCTAAATTCAACTTTTTATTCACTGATAGTTTAATCATTAGCATTTAAACTAAATTAGAAAATCATTCCTTTACTGTTGAATCCGTCTAGATCAGCAGGATAGGCCAAACGGAAACCCTTCTATTTTGTTTCAAGTAAATAGGGAACACACGAGGACGTGTGCCTTTGCAGAATGGCCGTGTGACAGTTAAGAAAAAGAAAACAAAGTAAAGAAAGGAAAAGAAAAGAAAGAAAAAGAAAAGAAAGAAAAAAAAAGAAAGAAAGAAAAAGAAAAAAAAAATTTTTTTTTTAATGTATTTGCCAACGTAGCTAAAAATCTTTTTCTGAGTAGTTTACGATTAATTAGCTAAATTCTAAATAATTCGTTATCAAATTACAGCCGAGTGGTTGTCTTTATGAAAACACAATTTTGATGTGTAGTGGATTTGATGATTAGAAACCATCTATTGAATGCTATAATTATATTGGCTCGATAAGTCGATACGAACCCACTACAACTTAAAGTTCATTAGCAAAAATGCGAAAAACCTGACAACTAGAGCAGTCAGTATTATACAGGTCGTTACGCTGCCCAGTTCTATAACTTAAACAATTAGAATATCCTCCAAAGTGTTATTGCTTAGTGTGTATTTGTGAGAACGTGCAAAGTAACGATAATGCGGAATTAATGTAACTGACCGAGTGTGAATGTTGAATTATTGTGGAAATTGTTGTAACTGACCGAGTGTATGGAAAAATCTTAGTTGTGGATTTCTTTATTTTTCGACTTTATATTGGGTCAGAATTAGCCGAGCGGAAAAACTTAGTTCTATTGCAGATTTACACACGGGGACGCGTGTATTCGCAGAATGGCCGTGTCGTAGGAGACTTGATTAAAATGCTTTACTTAAGGATTTTTAGTTTTAACTTAGGTTCCAGTGAAGTGGGTCCTTAAATGGTGTCAATGGTGAGTAATTCCTTTATCTGATGAGTTCGAATGGTGACCCGTTGAATATTCATAAAAGGCGCCTTCCAAACCAGCTACACGTGTCGTAAGCCACGGATCGATCTCATCGTAATAGAATGTTGTAGTTAACGTAGTTAGCTTATTCAGTATTACAGGGTGTTTGGATTTGAGACTACCCTGGCAATAATTACAGGTGATGTCTACGGTGATTTTCTCCGATATATAAATAATATATGTAAGAACACGAAAAGCAATTAGTACAGATGATTTAAAAGATATATTTCTACCTCTCCGAAAAGTCCAGGCAAAATTCTCAAAAATATTCAAACATCTGAGGAGGCCTGTTAAGCAAAAGCGGAATGAGTCTGAACCGATGTTGTTGATGAAAATACTATATTATATTATAGAAGTAAATTAACTTTATTCAATATTTCTTTTACTTCTTTCTTTTTGAGTTTATCAAAATTCTATAGGCTATCGACTTAGAAATTTTTATTATTTTAAATGTTATTATTCATTTAGGTATGTTATTATTTTGTGTTTAGCATGATATTTTATTCTTTTTATTTTTTATCATTTAATTATTAACAATTTGTATGTCTCTGATAAAGGACATAATATGTTGAACCATTGTATTACTATAACATCCATTGTACATGTTCATACAAATAAATGATCTTATCTTATCAAATCTAGAAAAAAGCTTAATTCCATATGTACATTACACGACGTATTTACCATATTTTTTGTCAGTATCGGCACCAGGTGTTCTTTTACCCATGACTCATAGTGTTCTCAACAATTTACATAAAAGAAAGTGCACATATTAAATCATATATTGCACATGAAAGGAATCAACATATGGCGTTGATTGCACAGGATCCGCCTGCTACGGCCGCAACCTACAAAGGCAATGCTTTGACGAAGGCCTCTGCAATGACGCACTTTTCGCTTCTATAAATATTAAATGTAATCGATTTTTTACAACTACTACAAATATAAGGGAAAATTGCTTTTGAGTTAAATATTACCGATGACAGCTACCTTGCTCTATCATAATTATCGTAGACACAGAAACGACACAATACATATATTTATAGAAAACTAGCTGACCCGGCAAACGTTGTTTTGCCATACTAAAAAAAAAGGTTTAAAAATAGATGTTGGCCGATTCTCAGGCCTACTGAATACGCATATAAAATTTCATAAAAATCGGTCAAGCCGTTTCGGAGGAGTACGGTAACTAACACTGTGACACGTGAATTTTATATATAAGAAGAAAGATAACAATTTCTTGGAGATTCTGTTGATTTTAGATGGATTTTACCCAAACTAACGTGTTTATTTATGTCTGCTATAACCCAAAGTACAAATTAAAATAAAAAAAATTCAGAATTAGATTTAATAAAAAAAAACCTGTCAAGAGCGAGGTAAACTCGCACAGTTAGGGTTTCGTACCTACTAAACATAAGTAACTGCATTTAAATAATCAGTTAATTAAACTCATAACAACTCACCAACTTAATTTTGTAGTTGAAATATAGGGAATCGCCTACATTTCACCTACTTCATAAGTTGGTATTGGTATAAACACTTTTTTACTTGCGATGTGATGACAAATTATAAGTTTTTGGATTTTTCCCTATATCAGCACTATATAGACTTGATCTATGCCAAATTTCAAGGCTCTAGGGCAACGGGAAGTAACCTGTGAATTTTGATTCCCTAGCATAAGTCGAAAAATTCTTAAAAATGGTCGTAATTCGGTTATATCTTTTAAATGCGTAGAGGTGAAAGGTTGACTGTATTTTTTGCAGCAAGGGACCGTATAGATCTACATATCGTATGAGTTTCAAGTTGATACCTTCAGCCGTTGCTGAGTAAAAAAAGTTTGACACCGGAGTGATCCTATAAGGGTTTGTACGAAACCCTAAAAAGGGCATTCTTATCTATTAAACAGTGTAACCTATGTTGTGAAAACTTACTAAGAACATCGGAATAGGCCATCATTGACGAAAATTTAATACAATCAGTGATTCAATTAAAGCTACTGTATCATAATCCCGAATATTCATATCCACATGTTATAATACCTCTCAGAATAGGCTAGAATGGAATATTATATATTGCTTATTGTACATCCTAACAGTATGTATGGAAATGTTTTTGAAACGATGAAGAAATATTCAAATGATTGGGGAATATTTTATTCTACATTTTACTTGTTTTATAAATGGTTAGGAAAGTTGAAAGAAAAGATACTAAAACATCGGTGAAAACATCTCACTCAACAGTGCTTATCTCTCCAATAAAAAATAACAACCAAGTGGAGTGTATCCCAGCTCATCTGAATATAATGGAGGGAGGCACCGCCTGTTTATTGGCGATGCCATTACGTGGGCATTTTGTATCACGATAGACATGACAATTATTTATTCAAGTGTTGTAAACGTGTTTTCTGCTTGATTAACTTTAACACATATTGTACTTAGAAAGGTCACCCGTGTACTATTTGAATAACAAGAGCATAAAGTACCAAGGTTAAACATATAGTTAGATACTATTGCTTTGTTTGTGCTACGTTAATTATGATCGTCAAATCTATTTACGTAATAAAATATATTAAATCTATGATTTGATCTGTAAACGGATATTCCACATTTGGGTACATCAATGATTTTATTTATCACCTAAACTATACCTACTAATATTATAAAGCTGAAGAGTTTGTTTGTTTGAACGCGAAAAATCTCAAGAACTACTGGTTCGTATTGAACAATTCTTAATTTTGTGTTGGATAGTCCAGTTATCAAGTTAGGCTTTAGGCTATATAACATCACGCATCAATGAAAAATGTTGCTAAAACGAATTAAATATAATAATAATAAAATCTAGTCTTAAACTATATTTTCTTTAAATATATCGTAGATATGTGATCAATTACCGGATGGTAAGTCTAAATGAAACCAGTATATTTTAACTGTCCGATGAGAATCTGCATCTGACTTATGATAAAAACCACCGTGAAATTTTTCAGTTCTATGCTATGGAATTGTGCTAAGAGTAGGTAGTTGTGCTATTTAAAGTAAGAATATCTAAGCCCGTCTATGTCACTGGCAAAGAATCGTGGGCGATAATGTCAATACCAATCATTTCGCGACTTTTCCATTTTTAGAACATATTTATAACTGGACCTGGATAAAAGAACTAAATGATGAAATGTTTTTTAAGAAATTATAAACTCGGAATCAATAATTATAATTATTAAATAAATATATGATGCATTGTTCTCTATAAATGTATTGCCTCCGTAAACCTTACAGTATTTGCAAGTTCATGGATATGCAGAGGTCGCAGTCGTCGCTAATGATAATCGTTGTGCATTGTCCATCCGCGGATGGCGAGACGAAGGGCACTTCCTATGCGTCTTTTCTATTGGTTATGTGGCCATGAACACGGCAAAGCGCGATCAGGTGTGTCGTTTCTCTGTTTATTGTAGTTCACTTCCTTTTCACGGATGATTGATCATAAACCAAATATTAAAAGATTGAGCAATATTTTTAGGCATCCGGAACCTAACAACTACGAATATAGTTTTGCCAGCCTTGCTTTTGGATGAGCTTGACAAGAGTGTATTTTAAAAACAGTTTAGTGAACATAGCATTATAAGTGTTATTGAGAAGTAAGGTTAGGAATAGCAGTGACTTTAATTATTTGCAAATAGGTGCAAGGTCCCGATGAGGCTGAAAGGCCCGTGCGTCCGCTTTGATTTATGTAAATTGGATATACGCTTCGTGCGTCGGGAAGCATCATAATATAAAGGCCGGCATGAACGCATGGCGAGATCTAGACAACAAATTGTTCACTATTAGTTAGTGTTCATGTAATTTTAGTTAATATAATAAGATACTGCAGTTAGAAAACGTAAGTTCTACTAAGTCTATAAACAATATTTGCTTTTTTTATTGGCTTTTTCCCATTTTTTTTCGAATACATAGTCATCATCATAATCATCATGTCATAGTCATCATCATTGCTGGATATAGGTCTCTCCCAATTCACGCCACAATATACTGTCCTCCGCCTTTTGAGAGAGACTGGATGCAATATGCATAGTATGTGTATAAATAAATAAATAAATATTCACGGACATTTCACACAACGTCCTCTGGTCCCAAGCTAAGCTTATTATGCTTGTGTTATGGGTACCAGAATACGGATAGAATACATATACTACTTTTCTTTTGTAAATACATACTTATAATACATAGTAAACACCCAGACGCAGTACAAACATTTGTATGACAGTTATGCCGTATCAAATTATACTAAAGATAAATGACAACATTTTTAGATTAAGACCTGGAACACAGAATAAATAAAGATATATTCACAAAAAGGAAATGCAGTGCCTATTCAGTAAATTGAGTTACTTTGTTATTATATTCATTTTCTTTATAGTCTTAATTAAAAAACGTCAATATTTTCTATTTCAGACTGTAATATTCACGAACGCGACTCCACATTCGCATAATAATACATAGAGCAGTGGTAGGCAATGGTAACTGAATTAATAAGTCTATGTCGCAATGAGGAAACTCCACCTCCTCAAATTATTCAAATGTCATGAATGTTAACAACGTTACGGTATCAGATGAGAGGGTACAAGTTGTTAAAGGCACAGGACCTAACTAGTATCCCTGAGGTAACCCACGGGTAGAAACATTACCGTTGTAGATGGTAGGCCGGTCTACGGTTGGTTATTTATGGGACGGGCCGCGTGTGCTGCGCCCATACGTGCCATCATGACACTTTATTAATGACAACGCTGCCGGAGAACTTTTTGATATCGCTAATAATATCATGGAAACTTGAATCTAATGAATGGGGATCACAGGGATACCAATAAATATCATAAACACTTCCTACAATTATAGACAGTAATGATACCAGAGACAATTAATAACAAAAATCTTAAAACCTTGTAAACATAACATGGGATCTTGAAGTCTCTCTTTAATAGGGACTGATAAAAAAATCTTTTTTATGATATTCCCAGTTTTTTAATAATGTCTTTTTAATCTATCTAAATACAAACATCGACATAATATTTAATGATAGAAAGGCATTTTTTACAAATAGATCGAGTGTGGTTGAACTTAATCATGTCTAAAACTAAAAATTGGAAACATGGTAAGTAATAAAATATCATCGATTCATCATAATGTCGGTATAGTAAAAAAAAGTATATTTTAAATATGAGCACTAGTTAAATGTTCTGTACTCAGTGATTGGGTACGTACCCGAGTAAATTGTCGGTATATTTGCATAGTAACCAACAAAATTATATACTGAAAAGTATACTTACAAGTCGGACGAGTCCTGTTCGGTCGCGTCAAAGGTATCCAAGGCCTCTGTGGTGGTAGAGTGGCAGAAACTGAAACAAAACAAAGAATCAATTTATTTTATGCTTCATTCTCAAATCGATGTTTGATTTGTAAAATAATTGAGAATAAAATTGTAGATCATGCGTGAACATTTGTAAATGGAAGCTATCAGTTCTGTTTAAATCCTCATATTCCGAGTGAGAACAAAAAGTTTTCACTTCATTTGCATCGTTGGTTAACATCTCATATACTGCAGTGTGAACAAAGACACCTAAAAAACCTATTCCATTGTTCTGTAGAGTGGTACATAGGTAAGGAAACATCAATACGAATGCAAATTCAACATTAAATCAACAAGCGTGCAGTGGTATCTACCACAACGGTATCCGAGCCCCATTTGCAAATACGAATAAGAAAAACTTATGATTGAAAAATTTTACAATCAAGAGAAAACTAAGTTCGTAAAAGTAGGCGAAACCATTTAATCCATCGGACTGTTAATCGATATGGAGGAAAAGTTTTTATAATTTTACTTGGGGATATTCCAAATTGGTTTTAATTACTTATCTTCATATTTGACATGGGAGTCATTTAGTTTAGCTAAAACGCCTGACATTACATTTTAAATTTATGTATTTCCAAATATTGCATGCAATATAATATTTTGCAACTTTTCGTAGTGTTTTCTTAGTCTTTAATAATGCAAGTTTGCAGATTTAGACAAATTGACGTTAATCAAGCAAAACGCCACCTTTGTTCAAGTTCATCAAGTTGATCATCATGTTTGTTATCTTATCTATCTTAATTTATATTTCGATTTGCCTCTACTATAATTTAAAGCGACTATGTCATACTGGTCTCGTAATTACATTAACATATCGATTGTTGAAATCAATCGATCAACAACCGTCCCCATGTCATGTCCAACATGTTCAGGTGAACGATGTATTTCATGCCATTCAATGATGATTAATATAACATATTTTTATACCCATCACTCAATATGTGACGACGTAACAATATAAAAACTCCGTCAATTTAGATACATAACTTAATGTATGTGCTAAGGCTGTTTAAATTCTTCTCAGATGAAAGATAGTTATCTCATTGTGTTCAGTTGATCGCCTAATTTAATAGTGAAGATAATTTGCATAGACAATTTTTAGGGTTCCGTACCCAAAGGGTAAAAACGGGACCCTATTACTGAGACTTCGCTGTCCGTCCGTCCGTCCGTCTGTCACCAGGCTGTATCTCAAGAACAGTGATAGCTAGACAGTTGAAATTTTCAGAGATGATGTATTTCTATTGCCGCTATAACAACAAATACTAAAAATAAAATAAAATAAATATTTAAGGGGGGCTCCCATACAAAAAACTGATTTTTTACCGTTTCTTGCTCGATATTAATAACGTTGCCTTATGTTGCATAGATAATGGTATGGAACCCTTCGTGCGCGAGTCCCACTCGCACTTGACCAATTTTTATTTTATAACATACGCTATCACTTCAATATATTTTTTGTATATAGTCTAGTACTGAATCAAAAAATTGCAAGTTTAATTAATCCTAGCTAAGTTTTACAATACATTGTAATTTCTAGCTCTTTAACACCTTAATCTCTCTTGCAAATAGGATTGTTTAAAAAATTAAAATGCTCCGAACTCTGTCTTTCCATGAATGTTATAAACATCAGCGGAATTTCCATACTTTAGTGAAAAAAAAAATATTCAGGACATTTCACACAACGTCCTCTGGTCCCAAAGTAAGCTTAAAATATTTCTATGCTTATATTATGGGTACCAGATACGGATAGACTACATATACTACTTTTCTTTTGTAAATACATACTTATAATACATAGAAAACACCCAGACGCAGTACAAACATTTGTATGACATTTATGAATATCACACAAATGATTGTCCCAAGCGGGAATCGAACCCGCGACCTCTTGATCGGCAGTCCATTACATAAACCACTCCACCACGAAGCCCTTCCAGAAACACGAAAAGCAGCTAATTCAAGAGGTAGCAAAATCGGCTGATCAGCGCAGCCGTAAAACAATTTACTCTCCTAATATAGAGAAGATAAGTTTAAAGTTAAATACTGCAACGTTCATAGTCGGAGAGCAAAAAGAATCTAAACATAATACCTCAAGCAATCACAGGTAGTGATTGCTTGAGGTATTAAACAAAATTAAAGGCAACCATATTTAAAATATTTGATTAGTCATATTTCTAAATTATATCTTACAAAAAATGACGAAGAAATGGCAATTTTGATTAACATTCAAATGCGATATTAAATAGTTCGCAATGGTACAAAATGTTTTTGCTAGAGGTACGTCCGACTTGAGGACCACTCGTGCGTTCACCAACTACCAATGAAAACGTTCGTCTCTGTGTAATTATGTAATAGTCGCCTTTATGATTATGTTCGATTTTTATGTTCCGATAAGCACCCATTGAACACCGTAATGAAAATATTATTAATTTGAACATAGCCTTCGTGCTCATATAACATGGTATTGAGATTCGATGACCGGATAAGATTAATATGTATTTGTTATGGAGTACTCGAGGTTCTTTGATTGGATGTTATTTTATGTTCGGTTTTCAATGTGGCATTTATTGTATCGAAATTGATTTCTGAAGTGTTGATTAACTAAATATGTAGTCATTAAAGAGATTTACTTATTTAAACTGTCATTTCAAGTGTGATTATTTTATAATGAGTATAATATTGTGTGTAATCCTCGAAAATGAATTAATTATTTAGATATGACAGTGTATTACAATTAAACTTTTAACAGTTTTCAGCCCATTACGTCTCAGAGTCAGGTTAGCATTTAGCCTTGTAAGGTACATATGTCATTAGATCTTTTACTAACTATTAAGGGCCTACATCAATATTATCGTATATCATCGCCGCCACGTACATATTAACACAGCCAGTAGGCACAGAAAATGAAGAATTAGGGATACTTTTCCTATTTACTCAAAATCTACTAAATATATTTTAATTCTGATTTACGTGTTTCTATATATAATAGTTACTTATGTTTTTAAAGTTAATTCATTAGTTAATACGCGATAATAGACCGACAAATGAAAAAAATAAAAAATTTGAGAGGTTGTTTCGCCAAGATTTTCTATCGAGAAAACTTTTTTCAATCGCGTTTCTGAGTTGATGCGATCCTAGATCATATATTGAAAAAACATATACTTAAAAATTAGAGCTCTAGCCATTCAATCTAAAGAAACAATGAAAACTTCGTACATAGAAAAATGCACGAAGCTATTTTGGTATCGTCTTAATAAACACACGATTTGAACTAGTTGATAAAGCTATTACCATACATCGAGCTAACAATGTTTAGTTAAGAGGTTGTCGTACTCGAAGTTGACATTATCATAAACACATTTAATTTTTGTATTCACTACACGGTTGATTTATAACAGGCAGAATATATTCCGTATAACGTTATCACTACAATGTATTGCGTCTCGACATGTTATGATTATTGTGATGGTTTAGTTGTCGGCGGTTGGGCGACGTTGTGTCGTATTTGTCGCCTCATTACACTTTGTGATTAGTCCCGCGGCCGTGGGCTGCGTATGCTCACGGTGGTACTGCACTAAATCACGACACGCCATGTTAACATGCGACCGACGACCGCGCGGTGTCTCCCAACACCCATAATCATCCGACACAATGGATGTTTATGGATGTGTTATTGAATATTAAACGCTAAAAAGCTGTTTCGTCTGTTCCAGAAGTAGTGCTTTACATATTTTGAGGTAAACAATGTTTATGTCTTCGAGTCGTTCACATGGTACATGTGACTAAAGGTGTGCCTCAACTTCTAAGATAATAATAATATGTGCTACAAGTATGTATATTGGAAAATCCTATTACTAATGATGAAACAACCATTGTATAGTAAAATGCTGATATGGATTTTAAAATAACACATTATATTCCAATCACATTATCCCTGAAAAAGTCCTCTAGCTAAGCTTTGTAAAAATAGAGATGAAGTCTGATACGTCACAAATATTATGGTTAAACCAAGGCCATTATTTTACCAACGGCTTAACTGGTTGGAACTGGCAGCACTCAAAAAGTTTAATCGGGATGGAATATGAACTATGGCAATTAGAGATGTACTAATTAATAAATATAATGAAAGTAGTCACACATGATTCCTAATAACACACACTGGTCACAAACAAGATGTTGTTGGAACCAACTCAACCGGGCGATGAGTGAAAGTCTACAGCACTAGAGCGACAAGATAGACTGACTGTGATAAACATCGACACGCTCTTCACATTGTTCGCGCTCTGATACATGAGATAAGGCTTTCTCTGTTCTTCCTTGAAGAGCTACCGTGAGAACTGTTCTTGAAACATTCGACATGACATATACAAAACAGGACCATATATTGAATAAATTATCCTAGAAAATAATTTATGTCTAAGATTTATATCATGACATCATGAATGTGGAAGGTGTATGGAGATATGTACAATTTCCTATGGTTTTAGTTAATTTATAAATTATTGATATTTATATTAATAATTCTATCAAGTGTATTAACAAAGCCTTCAGATTCTAAATAACAAGTAAACATTTTTAAACATACAATACACAAGAATCAAAGGGCGTATCCGATGCGTTTATAATCAGATATGCTAACCTAACCAGGTATTAGTCTTTACATTAGCATGAAATTATTGGAGAATTTTGCGTGTTGAAAACTAATTATACTTGCGTAGGTCATGAACCGATCAATAATATAGAATACATAAATCAACGACATAATGGGACTATATAAAATACACACCCGACCGAAGAGTGAACCAATTTCATGTAAAACATTTTCAGTCCATTGACTGTAGTGTCATCACCAGACGCAAGGGAGCCGGCACGAATAAAACCGGTTCACGAGCAGTTGCATCAAACTAAAGTAAATTTAATATTGGCGTATAATTATCTAAATAATATTCACATTATGTTAGAAAAACAATTGAAAATTATCAAACAGAACTACTTACGAGTAAGTGAAAGTACATAATTTTTTATTCAAAATTCACCTAACTTCTAATCTAAAAGGATTGACAGAAAAACTAAAAAATAGTTATTCACGAAAGGATTTCTTCTCTTCTTAAAAGAACTAGAAAAACAAACAAAAATTTCATTTTCTGTATGCGAATGCAATCTGTAATCCGATGCTAGTAAATGTCAACTACGTTATGTGATCGAATTGAACGGTCAGTCCACTGGCAACCCTTCGCTTTATATTATAAACAAAAATACTCAGTCCTAAAGAGCATTGTGTGCTGCGTGACCGGACTCCACAAAGTCTGTAAATACTGTCAACGATGACATCTATATGATACTGTTGCATTTATGCACATTTATCCATTTTCGTAACGTGACATTAATGAATGGTATATTTTGTGCATTCAATAAGCATTCACATAAAATTACATATATGCAAGACAAATTCTTCTACAATCAATCCATTCCGTTGTTTATGGAGTATTCTTTTGAAATATAATGCAATATGTTACAATATCTTCATGGTTATATTCAACTTTTGTGTCTCGACCTACTCAATAAAAAGGACAAAATTATTATTGCTAATTAAGATCTATTTTCTAATCCAGGATATTGTATTTTATTTCACTTTTTTTTCCTTTCAGTCGCCTTGTACCTTTGGTGGGATATGGCTCCGGAATTAGTATTCCATTTCCACAACCAATTTAATTAGTTTTCCCAAATCAAAGAAAATCAAAACATCAAATTAAAATCCGGTAAATTCTCGATTAGATTCGCAGCCTAAAGTTTTATACCGTTAACGAAACGTAGATAGGTTCTTTTATGAAATGACTCCGTGGGTAAGGCAGCCTCCCAAACATGTACAAATTCCCCAACTTTTTTATTCTACCGAAAATCTTCTGTATACATGTGCTATACACAACAAAGGCCCTTTCTACGCAGTCATAGGTGAAACTTACCCTCTCCGACTATACCTTTTGCTATAGCATAGCATCTGGAAGAGGTAATATTAATTTACAATCTAGCTGCAATATATAAAGGAAGAATAACTAAAGAAAGATTATTTTCTCCCGGACGAAAATTTAGAAGAGGATTGTTAATATACTATTAAATAATAAAAAAAAAAATAAAAAAAATCAGCTAACTGTAAGTAGAGGGAAAAGTCGTCAGCTAATAATATTCAGTAGGTGATAGATACTGTTGCGTTACACCTTTCAAGTTACCAGCTGACAAACTTTCCACTGAGATACAGCAAGCTGACATAAATTTTCATTCATAGTAGTATATATATAATCACCTATATAATCACCAGGTAAATTTTTAGTTGAGAGGAAATCACTAAAAAAATATAAATTATTTTTTCATGTTCAAGTAGCCAGCTGACGTATAATCCACCGTGTTATAGTCAGCTGACTTTGTTTTTCTATCAAAGCTCTCGATATACTATAATCTGACAAATTTTCAAATGCTGCCACTGCCCACCCCACCCACGGAGTCGCAGCTGACGGTCGCGAGTATTCATAGTATAAATCCGTTATGCATTTTACAAAGTTTCTCCCGAGAAGAAATAATTGACCAAAAGTGTACCTGGCTCCCGGACCATTATCGTAAAAATGACGACATTGTTGAATACATATTTTCGTAAAATGCTTACGATATACTGAAAATGAAAACAATTTTACATTATGTTGCTATAAAACCTGATAGAGATAACGTTAAAGCTGTGTGATAAATATTGAATGCGTAGGTACAAGAAACACAGCGTATATAATTTAATTATTAATGTTTTTGACTTCTGCATCCGAGGTCATATGTTCGAACCCATTTACGACAATTACTTTTTAAAGAAAGATGTTAGTGTTGCGTTTGAGTGTTTTCCAAAGTATTTTTATTGCGTATCAACAAATAAGTAATATACTCGTACAACAAACAAAATAACTTACTTTCAGATATTAGAAAGCTGGTGTTTTGCAAAATAACCCTAAAAACTTTACTTGTATCAACAGAGAGAAACTTATAATAATTCGCAACAAATATTTAAAATTTACCTTTATGTATATCGTCCTAATGTAGAACATTTTCCTTACATAAACATGTATCATAATTTCATCATAGAGGTGAGTGCTATCAATCATAATACTAACATAACTAGCAGGAGATTTCAAGCAACAAATAGTTTTTGTTATTGTTCTTGACGCTATATTTTTCTAGCAAAGAATTCATTTCTTCGAACAATTCAGAATGTAAAAACAACATGTATACACGTTTTATTATTCTAAGTACGTTTAAAGATGTGAGTACTTTAATTTAATATGGCTAGTTTTTGTACAACGACGTATAAACATTTCGTGGTAAGACAAAATATTTTTTTACATCGAATTCTGTTGTAGGCTATAGCTACCGTATTTGTTCACGCACAAGCATGTCCTCTTACGAGCGACCGTTCACGGCCAAGGCCAAACAGATAATAAAAACGTAATGATGAACGATGTGCTACCGAGCAAAAAATAACTCCACGTGGTGAGCTTTTATGAACCTCTCACAGGCTTTAATGACTCGGAAAATTACAAAATTTCTAATAAATGTTCATTTTTGAGATACATACATCTTTACGCCTTTGTGTTCTTGCAGTACTAAAGTTAAATAACTGGGCCCTGAGTCGGGTATTTCAACGGTGTCACAACTGTACCATTATTGTACCATTATGGTGCAATAGTAAAGTTTTTGGTAGTCTACTATTAATGTGTCGTCATAACGACTTCATCATTGTCTTACAATTGTCAAAGTGACATAAATTGCTAGTCTCGTACACAACTGCTTCACAATTGCAATTCAATAACTGAAATGTTTCGGTAGTCTGCTATTTTGAATTTGACAGTAATATTTTTAAATTGTCCTGTGTCGACATATTGCCATAAATAAAAAATAGATAGATAGAAATATTAGAAATTGTTCTTTGTAATTTATTGCAATTTACTAATCTCCTAAACTTCACATTGCTTTTTATACTAATAAATAGTATGTACAAATATATTTAAACGAAGTCTAGCATGATTAAATGTTTAAATTTATTAGTAGTTTTTCGAAAATCACTTCAACTAACGCATTTTTTAAAAACGGCAACACATACATACCATTCTAACACAATCCATAGATAAAAGAGACCGAAAATTCAATGCATAGATAAAAGAGATCGACAATTCTATTACCATTGAACGACCGTTATGACGGCATATAGCAGACTACGGATATTTGACTTCAATTGCAACGGTATCGTGCCGGTATTGTGCCGGTATGACAATTGTTCCAAAATAGTGGACTTGAGCACCTGACCTTTTTACTTTGCCCGCCAACGTACCGATTTTGATACTGCTCTATATAAAAAAGTCATCACATACCCGCTGCATTTTTCAAGGATATTTGTCAATTATCAATTTTTAAAGCTATTTTAGCAGGTGGCTTTGATATAAATTGGTATTGTACTCGAGTGATCGTATCCAGTTGTGTACCAAAACAATATTAGAAACGAAACATTCACATAAGAAATTGGGACTAAAAGGAGGCAGTTTTCAAAAACACGATATACATCAATTTTTTCATATTCATTAATCATTATTCTATATTATTATCAATAATCCGACATAACTTTTCCGACTGCCCTGATAAGTATATATTTTTCAAAACCTTTTTTTAACAATTGTCCATAACTTTTGTTACATCGATAAGTATTCTATAAATCGATAAGTAAATAAACGCGAGATTATGCTATTTCAAGCGGCTTCAGCAAGAAGTAATTTAGTAATAGATTCATTTGAAAAATTTTGTTAATAAATGACATGCAAAAACAGTGTCCAATTTATTTAATAGTCAAATTGTGTTCTCCGACGCTAATGTTTTGTCGGCCCCGTCATAAATCTCCACGGGATAATTGTTGATTGTAACAAACGTTCTGGAAGCTTCTGTTTCAGTACTTCGTTTAGAGTTACAAGAAACTATCAGCCAGATTGATGCCTGTCATAAATCACGATTGAAGTAACAATCTTAGCCGCTAATGGAAACCTGTCGTCTAGACATTTTATGATTCCTCGGTAAATTGAACACAAGCAGCGCAATGTACCTAACTTTTACTGTACATACAGGTAATTATGCATTTTGATAAATGCAAACGGCAAAAAACTGAAATTATAGCCATCAATACATTACATCAGTGTACAACTTTATCTATCTCTGGCGTAATATTCCTCTCTCTATATTTTGACAGGTCCATAGCGACTACTTTTCTGCGAAAATCACACGGCCTTGGTACGTGAAAATTCAATTTGTCCATCCATTTCGTTCACCAGGGTGTAACGGGATTCCTTACATTTTTTAAGTACCGATGATATCTGTACTCTGTACCCAACGGATAAATCATTGACGTATTCGTATCACGTGTTTCCATTCCACCAAGCTAGTGCATCGTTCTTGGCACTGCATAATATTGCGTGTGGGTCGACACTGAACGCTAATATAATACACGCGTAAACCTTGAATAGCGAGGTGAACGAACCCACTGACTAATAGGTGAACATTATGTTGATTGATCCATACATATCATCACGCTTGTTTATTCACGAAAAAGTAAGCAGAGATGTGAAACATTAATATATAACATACTCATAGAAATGAATTAGATTATTTTTTCAAAGTAGGTATATATATATTAATCTAAGATTAGTCACCGCCACGAAGGATTTATAAAGTCCTTATTACCGATAATTAACTTAAGTCGCAATTTGATTATAAACAAAGGAACACTTCATTTGCTAGGCAGAAGCTAGTTCCAGAACAACAAACGTTCTTGTTTCCTTGACAAGTAGCGCTTACAGTCTGTTTACACCAGCGATTAGACCCTACATACGTACGATAGGTACGATTGGATGCAATGAGAGTGTGACACTTGAATACCTGAATCCATCAAAACACGACAAATCGCTACTCCTTTCGTAGAAACAATACAGCATGGCAGCATTACTATGTTGGGACAGAAATTGTCTGTACTTAAGATTAATGCGATTGATAAGTTAAACAAACACACAGGTTTCTAGAAGGAATAAACATCCATATGTAAATAGAACAATCTAACATCAAAATGTCACATATGGCTTCGTCACTGCATCCGTGTATGTAGGGCCTGCTTGAAAATGGCTTAGTCATGTCATTCCATCTTGTATGCCGCCTTGCATCACACACCGCGTCGGACACCCGCAGAGCTAAGAATAAATCACCTAGTCGCCTGCATATTCCTTTTAGTACTAAATTTAGTTAGATGGACTTCTTAGCGTAGTGGCAGAAGCGGCCTCACGAGTACGAGCGCGTGAGGTTAATTGCTGTCGTGTTTTCTCCATATAGGTTTTTACATTTCAGAAGTTACATCCCTACTAATATTATAAATGCGAAAATAACTCTGTCTGTCTGTCTGTTACGCTTTCCCGCTTAAACCTCTCAACCGATTTTGATGAAATTTGGCACAGACAATCTTTAGGCCCTGAGAAAGGACATAGGCTACCTTTTATTGCGAAAAAAGGAATGAAAAGTTTTCTAAATTTCACGCGGACGTGTGTTTATTTAGTTACATAAACACATAGTTTGGCATTCACAGAAAAACAATAGATAGGAACCAAAAGTCCCTGTTTGAAATGTCCATGAAAATTATACATACAATTATATAAGGAACAACAACTTTGAAAGTTTAATCCCTCTAAAAGTCTGTCGGCTCAGTTTAATCGCTAACGATAAAAATTATGAAAGTAGGACGACCTTAAATGAAATAAGGTTAACGATGAACACCCGCGGTAAGAGGTAAATTAAAATAAACTTCATAAATAAAACTACTTTTTACGGATTTAGACGCGTATATTTGTTTTAATTTTAGCCCGACGTTTTAGAGACTTTGCTATTATATTGTATACTACCTCTATAATAATTAAAACTTTAGTCTATGATAAAATTATGTATGTTTTACCTTATATAAATTAAATATTTTCTTTATATTGTTACAATTTGTTAATGTATTTTTAGAAACTAAAATAATGTTATTGATTTTATGTAGTCTGAGCACAATCTAATATGATATAGTGTCATGATTCCTCTTTTATTATTATTTTTAATGATTTAATGATACCATAATTTTAGCTTTAGTCCTAATAAAAAATGTAAATAGCTATAAGAGTACTTCAATTGACTTTCTGTGTTAACTTCGTGTTGTATTCGAATCCCCACTTTGTTGGCTCTTCGATTGCAATATCGGTCGACAATCAACAAGGAAGGTAGTGTTAGTACAAACGACAGTTCTTAGTGAGCTACCAAGTGAAGAGGTTCTTAGCAAATAAGTAGTAGTAACGTTTATTTTATGTATAAAGTAATTATTGCAAGTACATATAAGCTCGAATAAAAGTTAATATTAAAAGGACAAAGTTGTTTCATTATACTTCAGAAGCGGAGATAAAGAACCAAAAAGGTATTTATTATTTTGTTTAAGTATTACAGTAATCGCTTCGAATATCTTATTTGCCTAGTAATTCTTTATAATGCAAATATATTTATTGAATCGCGTAAGTATATTATGCTTTCACGCCCACGTAGAAATTATTACGCATCTTTCATGATACTTACCGTAAAGTGTACATCTGCATAAGGTCAGGGCGACTCTATGACGATGTGGATTGCATGTTAAAGTTAAATGAATGTTCGGTGTGTATGCACTTGGCTAGGGCAACTCCCTGGTAGTACAAAGACGCACATTGAACATCTTTTTCAGCCAATCGCATTGTTGCTGGATCAGGGCTACTCTCTGATAGCAACTAGTGTGTTTTTTTTGGCCAAGGTATTTTGTGTCTGATGCTGTATGATTTTTATTACAATTCTACCCTCATTATTTGTACTAAGTAAAAAAAAAATGAGTATTATGCATTATATTACGTCAGGGCTACTCTCTGATAATGTGATGCATAGATACGTTGGTGCATGGATCGTCGCGTCAGTGTTCGGTCAGGGCTACCCTCTGATAGCGACTGCCGCGACCTACCATGTTTCTTATTGAACGTACGAGTATATGAAGTGATACATTTTGTATTATTGTTTCTATAATGGAATTGATGGCAAATAAGATGTTATAGCATGAATGAATGTATGGTTATAGTTTCTATAAAATAATGAACAGGTTTAAGTTTAGGGTAAATAAAATAATTTAAATTTATTTTATTTCTGCATAATTTAAAATGAATTTTTGATAATTTAGAAGCATACCTACATTATTTTTATGCACCAGTTTGCTTTGGATATTGAGTGAATTAACTGGTCGTCGGACGAGTTAGCTATGCTTGCTGACTTGATTGAGCGAGTTAGGATTACTCGCTGGATTTATTTAGGTCTGGTCGTTAGATGAGTTGGCTATGCTTGCCGACTTGATTGAGCGAGTTAGGATTACTCGCTGGATTTATTTAGGTCTGGTCGTTAGATGAGTTGGCTATGCTTGCCGACTTGATTGAGCGAGTTAGGATTACTCGCTGGATTTATTTAGGTCTGGTAGTTGGATGAGTTAGCTATGCTTGCTGACTTGATTGAGCGAGTTAGGATTACTCGCTGGATTTATTTAGGTCTGGTAGTTGGATGAGTTAGCTATGCTTGCTGACTTGATTGAGCGAGTTAGGATTACTCGCTGGATTTATTTAGAATTTAAAGTGATTAACACTCCGTACATATTTTTAGCCTATTTTCTATATTTTTTTTTTAAGTAATGAATGAATGGATGAATTTTGATAAATTGAGGAGCTGATATGGTTGCCGACTGGCTTGAGTGGGTTGGGCATACTCACTGGAATAATAACGTTTAAAAGAATATACACATTTATTTAATACAATATATATAATTATAATAAATCTAGATAATTACGAATTTATGTAACCAACCATTGTTTACGAGATCGTCTGTTCAATACCTGCACTAGAAAATTATTTTTGTTAAATAGATTATATTCTTATTGCAATTGGGGTATTTCCTATCATTGTCGGTAATCTGGTATACTAGTATTACGCTTAGCTTGGAGCTAGAGGATGTTGTGTGGGATGTCTGGATATTTATTGTCATTTATTATATTGATATGTACCTCTGAATAAAGTTTTTCAATATTTTATACCGCTATGGATATACATATACGTGAATGGATGATGTCGGATGTAATTACTTTTCAGTGTGAAGGGTGATGGTGTCTTCTTTACGCATTGAGGAAAGACTGCGAGAGTATTTTATGCTAACACACACTACACACTTACCCACCCACACACTTTCACACTCGCACAAACACACACACACATACTCATTATTAATATAGAAGTTCGTTAATTTACCATTTTCTTTATTTGTACTGGTTTTTTTTATTTGGTTTTATTTGATTTTCTTTTATTCCTCTTCTGTCTTGTTTTTTTTTAATGTAATAATTTTAATCTCATTATTTAATTAAACTAACTAACTCATAAACAATTTGAACTGTTAGCACACTATGAACATCTGTCTTCCGAGACACAGGTACTAACCTAATTTAGGAGACAGATCACATGTAAATTGTTGTTATGTTATTAGTCCCAATAAAAATTATTATTATTATAAGTTAAGCTTATCAACTAGGTGTGAAATAAACGGCAAAAAGGCTGTAAACTGTAATAAATACGGTTTAACTGATCGGTCTGTTAGGAATGGTGCACAAGCTTAAATAGTTCAGAACCAGCCCTTTACAGTTTCCAAGATCACAGAAAGCATATCTCAGAAACTTAACAATAAAACTAACCCTATTATTAGCGTAAATATTAGCTCCAACACTTGCTTCAATTGGCATTGTTAATAGTTTTTTTACCTGCTGTTTTTATGTGTTTTTTAGAAAATATAGATCATTTTAAGAAACTAATTTCAGTATTATTGAAATATTAATTAAATTGAATTTAAAAAAAATTACTTTATGAAAATATTTTCTTCAAATGTTGTGACGTCAACGTTGTATGAAGACTGTGTATTGCCTTTGCCTAATAAAATTTTACAACTGAAGTCAGTCGCGTAAACTTTTAATTTGCTTTATTTTTATCTAGTGTTTTTTGTCTATTTCTTTTTAGTATTCTTAACATAATAAATCTCCTGATTTTTAATTACTTTTACTTTGTACTTTTTTATAAATTATGATCAGAATCTCTATTCCCCGAAATGGTTCTCTAATTAGGAGTTTAAAAAAAAAAACAATGAAATGAACAACGCCAATTGCCGTTCCAAAGGTCACCCATATTATAAATGTACAAAACCTATAATAAAATGCATAATTGGTCACGATAATAAATTAGAGCCATGTACGGCTGCGCTAACCCTGTACGGAACGATACTGAAAAAAAAGAACCTTGGTGATAGAAACTTCTAATAATAGCAATGATTTTCAAAACTATTTTGGCCAACGAGCGTCTCCTTAGAGTTTATGTTGATTTTGGTAGTGGATGCACGCTTTTGCGAAACTCTGACGCTGATTAATTAAAGTAACTAAAGATTTTGATAATGTTCCCGTAGTAAAAGGTTTTGGTCAATCTTCAGTCGCACCATTGTATCTGGCTAATCTAAACGATAAGATAGATGTTGAATCCACCATCGACGTTTTAGTGGTAGAAGACTTACACATGCAAACTTCTATGATGATAGGTCAAAACTTTTGTGAATTAGCATTAGTAACCGTTCTAAAAGATAATTCAGAACTTACGTTTTATAAAAGTCCAGGTATCATGGACCCTTTTGATCAGCACGGTCTATTAAAACTATACGTGACGTTGCAGATCTCTAGGACGAATATTGTTCCTGTCAATGCTAATTTAAATTACAACAGTGATGTCTTTGTTGAACGATAAAATGCAGTTTTCGTTTGCTTCTTAGTGCTTTTATAATTCGATTTTATGTGCGATGGTAAGGGTGAAGCTGTTGTAACGAATTTGTAATATCGCGTCATAAATTTAAAACAATACATGTAGACAGCGCGGTCACTTCTTTTTACTAAAAATAAGGTAAGACAGGTTAACAATAGTCGGGGAGTCATCTATAATGGAACCTCTTGATAGGAATGAAGTCAATACTGGTCCCGGGTTGAACAATAATCAGCGCAATAAACTATACCTGTTATTTCAAGATTATCGGGATTGTTTTGCTACAAGTAGGGGAGATAGGTTACATCAATGGAGTAGAAATAAAAATAGAGGTAACAGATAATGAGCCAGTAGTTTATCGACCATATACCGCCTCTCTCATTATGAGAGGGAGAAAGTTCGTGACTATAAAAGAACTTTTGGAAAATGATGTTATTCAGGAATCAATGTCCGATTATGCCAGGCAATTATCAGGCAATTAACAATGTAAATAAATAAATAAATATTCATGGACATTTCGCACGGCGTCCTCTGGTCCCAAGCTAAGCTTATATGTTTGTGTTATGGGTACCAGAATACGGATAGAATACATATACTACTTTTCTTTTGTAAATACATACTTATATTACATAGAAACACCCAGACGCAGTACAAACATTTGTATGACAATTAGAAAAATCACACAAATTATTGTCCCGAGCGGGAATCGAACCCGCGACCTCTTGATCGGCAGTCCGTTACCAGAACCACTACACCACGAGGCCCGTCAATGCAATGTCAATGAATGTCCAATTCTGATTGTTAAAAAGAAAACTGGAGAGCAAAGGCTATGCATTGACTTCCAAGCACTGAATAATAAAATGATAAAAGATCGATTTCCCCTTACACTTATCGAAGATCAAATTTCCAACCAAATTTCCAACTTAAGTAGAGTAATAAGTATACTTTGTCGATGGTAATAATTATGGTCTAAATGTTAATCCCTCTAAAACTCAAGTGACTACTGTCGGCAGCTCCAAGATGATAGCTAAAATTAACTTACCTGCCACAATTAAATTTCAATGGTACCAATTTGAAAATAAATGACCAGGTAAAGAATTTAGGTATTCTTATTGATAGCACCTTATCTTGAAGTCCTCAACTACAAGTAGTAAGTCGCAAACTATTTGCTTCAGTGAGGTTCTTGCGAAGATTACAATCTCTCTTACCAATTCCCACAAAAGTAGCACTTGCCCAGTCTTTACTCCTGCCAATTCTGCCCATTCTCCTGTATGTATATAGGTGTGTGTGAGGTATGTATATGTTTGTCAATGTATTTACGTAACAGTGTAATATGTATATTTGTATGAATTTGTCATAGAAATCATTACGTCAATCAATATGTCCATGATTGACACCTGTCTCCTTCAGTTCTTCATCACCCTATGGTTGGCTGGTAGAAAATGCCTCTGGCATTAAGCCCGCCTATACATGTACTAGAATTGAAGTGTTAAATAAATAAATAAAATTCTAGATTACGCTGATGTCAGTTATGTCAATCTCACGGAAGCACAACTTCATAAATTTGAGCGACTTCGAATGTCTTTATATTCGAATGTCCTTTGCAAATATGAATGTCTCAGAGTTTAGCAAAAAGCTCAAGTGGCTTTCCATCGCCGGAATACTCTTATTCTTTCGCTATTATATAACATATTATTTAATTTTATTACTCCCCAATATCTTCTCGTTTTGTGTTCCGACATGACACACATGCAAATGATCTGAGAACATCTGAGATGAATGTTCCGAAGCATAGTACCAACTTTTATAGCAAATCTTTTACTGTGCAAGCTATATTACTATGGAACAAACTACCTTTACGAATTAGACAAGCAGAGACTCTGCTCTCTAATTTTAAGCTAAAACTATCAAATTATTGTCTATCGTTTGTTTATGTAAATCTTAGTATTTTTAGTATATATAATTATATCATATAATATTATTTACTTATTAGTGTGCTTATGTTTATTTTGTTTTATGCATTTGTTCATATATATTCAATATAATTTATATATGAACGTTGAATACACCAACAACCTCCGCAATATCTATTCTAGATTTTATCGATTATACGGTTGCCTGGAAGATTGGTGATGGGGCTGCCCTTTGTACAACAGCTTTTAAGACTATATTTTTAAACAGAAAACACGTCATGATATGAATAGGGAATTTGCGCGTACATACGAAATTGGTAATTTATCGCAATAATTTCGATAATAATGACAACAGTACAAAGCTTTTGTCGAAGTTTGTTGAGCCATATAAAATTGCAGAGGTGTTGGGACACTATAGCTACAGAATAGCTGACGTTCCAGGGTTTGTATATTAAAAAAAAAAAAAAAAAAATTTAAACCGCATGTACTACTGTCATTGCTGCTGATAGAATTCTTCCTTGTATTCATTTCAAAGCTATAACAGTTGACAAATCTTGCGAAAGTGACTCTGACGATGATAGTCAATAGGTAGGCATTGGTAGGCATGTAGTCTGTGGGTAGGCATGTAGGTTATAGTCTATGATTAGAATATAAGGTAGTATCTAGCATTTAAGTAAATACATATTATAATTTTGTAAATATAAGATTTATATTTTTAAAGTAAACAAGTAATGAAAATGAAGACAAAATATGAACTGTAATATTTTGAAATAGGTCAATTAATGTAAACAATTCCGAATGTCATGATTTCCAATATGTAAAAATTGATTGTATGTAGAAAAATATTTATTTCTAACGTGGCAAAATTAAAATCATCTATGCTCTGTTACAATTAAAGTACTAAAAATATTTGAATGTATGCTACAAATTCTTCATGATGTAATCCAGTTTACATTTAGGTTTATGATTTAGGTTTATGATTTTATGAATTTAATTTTAAACTAATTATTGTATGCTTTATTAAAAGTTAATTAAGTCTAACAAGAATAAATTGAGGTGTATTGCCAGGAGGCAACACATTGCCGGATGGCCGAATGTCATGATTCCTCTTTTATTATTATTTTTAATGATTTAATGATACCATAATTTTAGCTTTAGTCCTAATAAAAAATGTAAATAGCTATAAGAGTACTTCAATTGACTTTCTGTGTTAACTTCGTGTTGTATTCGAATCCCCACTTTGTTGGCTCTTCGATTGCAATATCGGTCGACAATCAACAAGGAAGGTAGTGTTAGTACAAACGACAGTTCTTAGTGAGCTACCAAGTGAAGAGGTTCTTAGCAAATAAGTAGTAGTAACGTTTATTTTATGTATAAAGTAATTATTGCAAGTACATATAAGCTCGAATAAAAGTTAATATTAAAAGGACAAAGTTGTTTCTTTATAATAGTTTATGGTAAAAGTCTATCTTTATGGTCAATGTAAAATTAAATCGAATGTGGGTAAAATGTGGATAACTGATCGTAGAAGACACATTACAGCTCAGTCTCACCCGTGACCATGGTGACTGCAAAGTCTCCGAAACGTCGGGCTAAAATTAAAACAAATATACGCGTCTAAATCCGTAAAAAGTAGTTTTATTTATGCAAATGAGTCGCGCAAGTGTTGGAAAATATTAAAATAAACTTCGCCAACTTGTACAGGTTTGTAGCGATATGCATATTTTAGTGAAAAAGGGAGTCGTTAACTCGATGGCAGGTGTAATTCTCAAAAGCATTCAGTGCCCAAATTCTCATCGTCATTTTAGAACTGATACGAGAAAAGCGATGTTAGCTTAATTATCAGCTTAAAACTCTATACGCAATCAAAACACACAGAGCAACGCATGTTATGCTTATGATATCACTCCTTATTCTTTAAAATAATTCAGTCCAGGTGTGGGGAATGAAATAAATCTGATGAGCAAATTGCCTCCTCCAATCAAGTTGGTATAAACAGAAGGTGATATCGTTGGTGCGTTGCGGCACGACAAACAAGGCAATTGCTCGGTCGCACTGTCAGATCGCTATCTCACGCGCCAGAACGAACAGCCGTCGACCGAACAACTCTTGTGTACTTGCGTTATCTGGGGGCCAATATGTCCACGTGAAACCATCCATTAACTTTGTGTGGCTCTTATTTGCATATCCCTGCAGATGTAATACGCCTATTCTCTACAAATATACTCCCATCTGATATCACATGAAATGATAAGAACTAGTTAGTTAACAAAATTGATTTACTGTGGTATGAAACCATGGCATTTCCCATTCTACTCTTATTCAGTTGGAACACTTGAACAACATAAAGTGCCAATAAGTACCAACGTTTCCGTGACATTAAAAACAAGTGAGCAATCCTGAGTAGGTAGAAAACCAACGGCCAATAGCCAATAGAGGATCCTTTTGTATAAAGAATGTAATGAAGAAGTAATAATTTAAGGAAGAAGGGCGAAAAAGACACATTTTTGTAGAAATTAGAAGTCTGAAGTATATATAATTAATAGTTTCTCCTATATCTTAAAATTTTAAAAACCGCACTTAATAACAATATTTTTTTTATTGCTTTAGTAAAAGTAAACATAAAATTGTACGTTTAGTAAGCATAATGGAGAATTAAATTAAACATGTAATGGGATAGTAATGACGCATAAAAATGCAATAACAGTGTTAAATGATGAAATTAAGTTACAGTTAAAAATGAAAACTAGCGCACTGGTATTAAAACGGTCGCATTTTGGACAACACTTTGTATGCGAAAGTAAATGTACATAAAGTATATGCATAACACATATTATATCCAAAGGCATATGAAAATTGAATACACTTGATGGCGATTTGTTTTCTGACATTTTTACGATTAATGCTATGGCACATTCTTTAACTACAAGTAGCTAATTTATCTTTTGTAATCAAGAAACTCATTTGCACAAGACAAATATGAGACTTGGTATAAATACACGCAAAAGGAACACAACTGCAAAATTGTGTCCCTATATAATTAAATAGGAATGAAAAAAGTTAATACAAAATTTGAAGAAATAGTCATAATCTCGTTTTCTGGTAGCAGCAATTTACGTCTCGTTCGGTTCGTCCAATAACCTCCCCTGACCAGACATTAAGTAGCAATCTGTGTAACAATGGGACATTAGAATGCATTTGTAACTTTTACTTCATCAAGTCTCGTAAACTATTGTTATAATATTATATGAATGACAATAAAATGAGGTGTAAATGACAGTCTGAATTATGATGAAAGATAGAAAGTGGCGAGAACTTTCGTACATCTACATGTAATTGGGATTGTTCATAATTTTTAACCTACTGTTTTTATATTCTTTTCAGAAAATATAGACTATTTTAAGCAACTAATTTCAATATTATTGAAATATTCACTATACAGAATTTTTAAAAAATTCTTGAAGATATTACTTTAAATGTTGTGACGTCATCGTTTTACGCAATCTGTGTATTGACTTTTCTTGATAGACTTAATACAGATTGCACTTTATCTTTTCAAAGTTGACAATTTGATATAATAGACCAATTTCAATTCCACTTCAGAGTAGTATATCCCTAAAAACGCCTTAATATTTTAAGTCCTTCATTTCAAGGGCAAATAGATCATTTGCTTTTTTGGAAAAATAATCGTTAATATACCAAATTTTCCGAAAAAAACTAATGGATCATGATCAGAAACTCTATTCCCCGAAATGGTTTTCGAATTAAGAGTTTTAAAAAAATATAAACAATGCCCATTGTTTTTAGTATATTGATTTATAGCACATCTAGAATTGTCGGTATTATTAACATCAACAAGACAGGAGGCCAAATTCTACAAGCACCGCACTAACATCAGAAATGTTAATACTAACTCAACGTGGCTTTAAGAGGATTCGCAAAGTATCTATTAAATAACTTTAAACAGCACAGTCATTTTCCACTTATCTTTTAACATTACGTTAATGCTTGTAGGCATACTTAAGATGTTATCTATAGCACTTTGCTGACTGTGACAAAGCAAAGGCCACTGTTGAACGAATTAGATAAAGTGAGAGCGGTAGGTAGGTAAGTGGTGGTATTTAAGTAAAGGTCAATTGTGAATACTTTCCCGAAGCCAACACCGGTGGCTAGATCTAGGAGTATCGTGAACTATGCCCGCTCGTGAACACGAAACGCGAAAGTGAAATGTTGAGGCGGATTGTATCTATGAGCTAATATGATCGCTTTATGTGAAAGTACCTCGCAATCGATTTTCTATTCACGACTTCACGCAATTGCAACTCATCGATGTCTTAGTCATTTATAGATATTCTGTTTATAAATAAAACGTTTATTATTGCTTTTAATGAATATTATAACGACATACTTAGAATTTACGATATATGGTGTAATCAGTTGTAATGCTGATTTCGGCACACGAGGTCGAGATTTCCCATGCAGAAATATTACTTGTGTGATAAATTAAACACAAATATAGGTAAGGCGCAAAACATATATGTTTGCAACTATATAACGTCTGTGTATACATATCATATATCTGTGTATCATATATACATATATCTGTGTGTGTGTCTGTGTATACGAAATACATTTTTTTACTATTTTAAAGCTAAAGTAACGGGAAGATGTAACAAGCGTATCGTAAGACCTAGTAAAACATCCATTTCACGTTATCTTTATTCGTTGTCAGCTCCTGTTTTTTGTATCTATCTAGTTACGAGTGCACGATAATGGTGGCGGAAGCCCGTTTACCACATTACAGACATATTTACACACTATCGTCAGTTATTACTGTTACTGTCTTGTTAGGTTTTCTATTTAATTACACTTGCAACGA
Source organism: Orgyia antiqua (assembly GCA_916999025.1). NCBI lineage: Eukaryota > Metazoa > Arthropoda > Insecta > Lepidoptera > Erebidae > Orgyia > Orgyia antiqua. The sequence continues at coordinate 3,507,061 of OU779867.1, forward strand.
TAAACTGTTTAAGGTTTGCAATTCCTTACAGTTGCCACTTTTTAAATATCAACTTATTACCATTAGTATGTAGCATGTTCATAAAGTATTTTTATCATTACTGAAGCATCTATCATACGCTTATATAAGCTCAGTATGTATCTATCAATGTATTAATCTATGTAACGAAATCTTTGAAAGTGATTTTAACCCTCTTGCCGGATTAATCTGAAATCTTGCACATATATTGTGCTGACTGATGACAATACAATAATTTTAAAAAAAAATCTGGATTTTCAAGCGTGTTTTTAGTTTTTGAGCTAAGTAGTAGATTTTTAATCATGCCACTAAACTATATCTGTTATACTGTTTACGAATTCTGTCTTATTGCAGTAGCAAGTCGATATCATGCTTTCAACAAATTCATGTCCCTGTCATAAGAGCTCTATAAGATTTATAAAATTGCCTAAATACAAAAGCTTTTCAATTAAATTTCTACATTTTAGGGTGGTTTTGTTTGACCTCATTCCGTTAAATGAAAAAACCAGTACAGCGAAAGCGCACCCCGTGAATCTTTTAAATTACAAGGCAATTTCACATATCACTAAACATGGGGAAGGTGACGATAACGAGCGTGAACAGTACACATAACCTTTAACTTAGCGGGCGACGCTTAATCAGGAGAGAAAACACCCCGGGGCGTGCGTTCGTGTATCGTTACAAATTGATACTTACACAACACGGGAAACGGGATCGACGTCATCACCATAAAGAAAATCAAGATAAATTTACATAAACGTGCGAAATTTTCGCATTCTGTGTGAGGATTTATGCTTTATTACCGTACACAACACAATATTGTAAAATGAATAAAGTAATAAGCATTGAATATTTATAACTTGAAATGAGAGTAACTACAGTTCAGACCGAGGTAAGTTAAAATAAAAAAAAAACCTACGGATTAAATTGACCATATTTTAAACTATATTCACGTCAAGGACAAATCTATTAGCAACTATTTATTATCTTCTAAAATATAAAATTCTCTTGTCACAGTGTTTGTATACTCCTCCGAAATGGCTCGACCGATTTTCGTGAAATTTTGTGTACCTACATATCCGTTAGGTCTGACAACATCCTGTCTGTCCGGACAACATCTATTTTTTATCCCCCTAAATGAAATGTTAAGGGTTTGCCGGGGCAGCTAGTAATTTTATATAATCATTATGAAAGCAGTTTTAACAGCGTTGATATAAATGTTGATAAGTGATAACTTTAAAACAGTTAAACGGATTTTAGTGCAGCACGGCAAAACCACTCCTAACGTGGTTTAAGAAAGTAAACAAACAAAAAAAAACAATTATAATTGGTTCAATCGTTTTGGAGCTATGACTTGCACAAGATGATTAACACAAGATGTGTAGATTTGCAAGACATTTATTTTCTGGTCTTCTGGCTAAATAATTTTTAAATGGTTATTAAACTTATTTGGCAATAAAGTCAAAGGGAGCGCCATTCTAAAAATCTCGAGCGGTTATATTTCCACAGAGACATAAAATGGGTCATCATTAAATTACCAAAACCTTGAGGATAGATCTGTAATGGTGTATATCACGCCCGAGATCCACTTTATTCAATTGCAAAAGCGTGTTTAACCTTAGCCTTAATCTACAATACAGAGAGCATGTACAGGCTTCACAGGCATAAAATTACTTTTATTTTTATTGTATGCACGATCATTCGTGTCCACTTTGTATGACCTGCAAAATTATCTTCTTTCGTTCTAACTAATGTTATCAATTTGCACAGCGTACTACATAAAATATTCACATAAGTTGCTTATACAGCAAATTGCGAATGCATTATTAAGATATGCTAAACATCTGTATAACTCTAGCCAAACAAGATAATAAAAATCTCTACATGCCCACTGCTTGAAAGGCCCATAAAATAGTCTCAGTAAATGACCTAACAGCTTAAATTTAATAAATCATTTTTTTATAATAGGTATCTAGTTGAGAACAAATTGAAAGCAATTCCTGGCTTTGCTATTTTTTTGCTACTAAACAAATTAATAAAGTCGGTGCCTTTCAAAGAACTATCAGGTGCTTTAAACGAAATGAAATATTACTCACCACAACCTGATCGAGGAATAGAATTAAGTACTACACGCATAGATTACGTCAGAACATTGACCTCTAGGGTAAAAAGTCTACAGTATGATCTGCAAGGGAATAGTTCGCAAATTAAAGTGTTGCGCTACAACATCTCAGTTCCCGCTTTTGCAGTTTGATTTATGAAACATGTCCAATGCAGCTAGTAATTGTAACGGTACTATATTAGTTATTTATTACGACAAATTATGAAAATTGATTGCCGTAATTATTAGCTTTCATTATTTATTTTTCACGGTCTGCTTACACTACGGTCATCTTATGTCTTCCATTATAGTGTTTTTGAAAAATTTATTAATTGTAGTTAACAAGCGTCGTCAATATGTATTACAGAATGCAATATAGTTAATTGACTTGACTTTGGCAGGCTAATTTATCTGATGGAAATCTGTAAATACCACATGAAGTTAAGCACAAGACAGGCTCGAGCCCAAAGGGTTTGGTACTGTCAAACATTAGACGATTTTAAAAACAGTTTGTCTAATAAAATGAGTGAATCTGTGGATTATTATCACACATACACTACTATAAGAAACGAACTAGCTGTGAACGTTATTATCGTTTTTTACAAACTTTAATATGATTTATACCAACTAGAATTTAAAATTAATTCGTTCCGTAAAGAAGTCCGGAATTATAAAAACAGTTTGTTCATGTTTAACACCTCCTACACATACATTTGTGACAGGCGTGCAATGTTATATCATTTAATTCTCTTTGGTGGATTATGTTAATAATAATAATGATAGCAATCTGGCTAGCTAACGATGTTAAAAATTGCACGGCTAAAATATCTTCACAATGTTTTTTGTCCTTTCAAGTACATTACTTTCAAGTACACAGGGTCTTGCAAATTTGCTGGAACTAAATCCAAAAAAGATTGCTTCCAAAGACGATTCGCGAAATATTTGATTATATTATCAGTGTCATTATGTAATGCCATGAAAGTAGGTACATTAATATGCCCGGTCCAAAATTAATTAAACATATAGCCAAATAGTTGCAATGTCATCTTGTGATGTAATAAAAAGATTAATTCTACCTCGACGGACCTCGTGGTCTAGTGGTTTGTATTACGGACTGCCGTTCACGAGGTCTGGGGTTCGATTCCCGGTCAGAACAATCATTTGTGTGATGTTTATAATTGTTATACAAGTGTTTGTACTGCGCCTGGGTGTTTAGTATGTATTATAAGTATACAACGTGAAACGAAATTACTATAGTATACTTTCAATGCTACATTATTTAAGTCATGTATATTTGTAAGATGACTATTAAATTTTAATATATCAATTAGAAAAAAAAATTAAAATTTCTTACAAAAAAAATATATTATTTTTCAATTTCTTTTGTTAGACAACCCTGACTTTATAAACACCGGACAATGTGGGGCGAGTCAATGGCGCCAAAATGGGGCGGAGTCAATGTTTGTAAACAAATCAAAAGAACTTACCATCGATCTTATTTATATCCTAGGCAGCTTTGTTATTTGCTATTTAATTAATCCAGTACAGTTACATCACAATCACAACATAATCACAGGTTAAGTAACTATACCAACTAAGTCGGCCCGTACTTGGTCACGGTACCATGCACAGAAGTTATAACCTACGGAACCTACGGACCTACCCAACCTTCGGAAACAATCGTACGAGGGAAGTCTTCTGTTCATGTACCATCGCTGCCGCGCTGGTATAATTCACTAATACACAGTATTGTTATTTCTCACATTTATTCTGCTATTTCTGCCATAATTATTACGAAAAAATCACTGTACATAATATTCATTAGTTGCATAATTTGCCATAATTATTACAAAAAAATCACTGCACATAGTATTCATAAGTGGCATAATTTGCCATGTTTATTACGAAAAAATCACTGCAATCCAATACAACCGCCTGGTCAAAGCACAGACGTGCCACTAATTTATTTTATTAGAATAATTTTTGTCATTACCTAGGTACCTATAATTAGAGGTGATCGTTATATTAGATAGCTGATAAAATAATCTAATATTTATTAATAATCATTGAACCTATTATTTATTACAACTGGCAAGCGTTATTTATGTTGTGATTTATTTTTTATTTTTATTAGTCAAGACCCATTCATTATACACACAACACATCACATGCACTATTCGAAACGAAACGGAACGTCCCATTCAAAGTCGATTGCACTTGGCAGTATAATATTTTTGTCACCTACCAAATTATACTCTAAGGTGACCGCATAAGAACTATTTCCGTTAAATAACAAAAAAATATATTAGTTTGCCTAATATATTTATTAAATATATTATGCAAACTAATATATTTTGTTCGGCTAGAAGTCGATTGCACTTGGCAATATAATATTTTTGTCACCTACCAAATTATACTCTAAGGTGACCGCATAAGAACTATTTCCGTTAAATAACAAAATAATATATTAGTTTGCCTAATATATTTATTAAATATATTATGCAGTCACCTACCAAATTATACTCTAAGGTGACCGCATAAGAACTATTTCCGTTAAATAACAAAATAATATAACGATCTTAACTCTTATCTCTATAACGATAATCAAAACGGGTCGTTGTACGAAGCGAACTAATATATTATAGCGTATAAAATAATAGGCGTTTTAAAAATAGCGTATCGTTATAACGCGTTTGCAATATATAGCCGTTGCGAACACTCCTACCTATAATACTGTAAAAGGGTTGTGCTCATGCACTTTAGCTATGCCCACATACATATCGATATTATGGTAATTCGATACAATAGAATACACTTAATATTTATATCGGTAAAAACAATACCATGTGTTAATTATGTGCTATCAAATTCGTATATTAACCTACAATTTATTACGAAACTTCTCCTGAAATCGAATCTTAGCTACAACCATATTGTGTTTGCAATTTGAGTTAGTCGAGAGTTTATCGGATTTCAATGGAATGAAATAAGTTTATAAGAAAATGTTACAACGAATAATTATAAGCCAATATGAATAATATTTGTTGTGGACAGACCATGTTTTACAATACGATATTTATTAAATAAACACCAGCGATACGATACGACGATCACTTTATCGTGTGATCTAGTATTTTACCCCGTTCGCGTTGTATTGATTTGATGCAATAAAATATAATAAAATATCGATACATAATAGAGATGACCCATCTCTATGTACACGTGTCTTCATGTCGGTTATTCCCCGACTATCATAGCGGCGCGGGCGGCACATTGACATCAAAGGAAGTCGGTTTCTTTTGACAAAGGTGTCGCTCTTTACAAAGGACTCAAGTAGCCAATCAAGTAATACAATTGGTTGACGTATTTCTAATATTAACCAATCACGATTCGTCAAAAGTGATTAAATTATTTAGAGTGGACAGTCGCATATGTGACTTTTTTACCTAACATAATTTTATGAAAAATTATATCATCGTTAATATGTCAATATCTTCGCTCCCCTCGTCACATTTTGCTAGTAGTTGACACAACTTTTCCTCAATTCACGTTCGTCATCTTCGACATGCAATTATTCATTATTTTTTCGGTAATATTACTCCTCAAAAAACATTTTTGTATTCTTCTCGCTTTTCTTCCATCAACATCCAACAAAATTTTCTTCACCATCATGGAAAAATTTTAAACAATTTTCCTCACAGAGGCAATGAGCAGTTAGGCATATTACGTTAATCTCTATTACGGGACATGATCACTATTAGGTCAAATAGAGTTCATAAAAACAGCTGATTAGGGTTGTGCAACATAAAAATTTTGCAAAAACTTACAACATCAAAAAACGTATTAAATTATAATGCAAGTTAATTTCTAACTTCACGTAGTCATTACTGATGACCTAAAGAATGCCGGGTTTCAAGCATAACATAGGAGTTTTGTTTCACGTTGTAAATTTACAAAAGAAAAGTAGTTTATGTATTCTATCCGTATTCTGGTACCCGTAACCCAAGCATATAAGCTTAGCTTGGGACCAGAGGACGTTGTGTAAAATGTCCATGAATATCTATTATTATTTATTATTCTGATAATAATAATACCTATCAAAATAAATTTTTGTTACATTCTGATAGATATGTGTGATGCAATTTCAGCGAATTTTTTTTTAATAAGATCTTAAAATTTTGATGATGTAGTTAAATAATCTTATGGAAATGAATTTAAAAATCTAATGTCGATTGCTGCAAAAATATTCATCGTAATAAATTTTAAGTATGAAAATGTTAGTAATTTGCGGTAGTCACATATATGATTAATGCGGTATATTCAACACGTCCCTTATGTCACGTCCTGTATGGGGACTTATACCTTTACTAGCTGTCCCGGCAAACGTTGTTTTGCCATACAATTCTGTGTAAAAATCAAAATCGGTCCAGCCAATTGTGAATCTAAACCATCCTCAAACCCCCTTGAATACACACAACAAATTTCATCAAAATCGGTCCAGCCGTTTAGGAGGAGTTCAATTACAAACACACGTACTGAAGATTTATATATATATATAAAGATATAATTTTATTACCTTTATTACCCTTATTACATTTATATAAGATTTAGAGAATATTTGGTCAACTATCCACTCAGGAATCGAGTCAAGATAAGAATTGTTTAGAGTATAAATTTCCTTAATAGGGTTCCCTATGGAGGAATAGGAAAAAAAAAGGTACTTTAGATTAGTTACACAATGCTCGTCTCTTTTAAAAAAAAGTAGTTTGAATGGTAACTAACGTTCTTACTGGGTATGGTAAATAAATATCTTAAGAAAGTATGATGGCATGGTCCTTGTATAACCAGGTGTGATTTAAATAATAAATAAACCCCATATAAAATTACTACGTTTCCCATGCATCAACTTAGCTGTCCACCACCGCCCTTATATAAAATTCATAACTAATTAACCGTCTACTTCAAAGGCTGAGTCAATTACGGAAAGAAAAGACTTCGTTTTATTTAGCCATGATATTAAGTTATGATCAAAGCACACTCTTTTCTCATTACAGTCATGCATTAACTATCTAATGTCTACTCTGTAATTACTTTAGCTGTATAATCGTGTAATTATAGTGCCGAATATAGAAGCCTTATCTATTGTGCATCCACACTCGTTTCAATTATTATTTTAACAAGATAAAGCGGATAATCGCTTACACGAAGTGGGAGCATTAACCTTTTGATTTCCCTTCGATAACACTCAACTTATATTGATCTATGCAATGCATATACATAGTTCTAAGTTTCTATAGTTTCGCGTGTTAGGTTAGTAATATTCCATTGTTATTCTCAACAGAAGTGTATTTAGTCTACTATGGCATTTTATGTCGTCGCAGGTTTATGTTTAAAAATAGAGTCAGTAAAGATGGCAGAATTTAGGCAACGAGTGAAAGATTAATCACAAGCTAATAAATGAACACGCATGGCGTTTATAAAAAACAAAAATAAACATACACCTTTTTACAAAACAACTATGCGTAGGTAATGCAATATATTTTTAAGCGTGACAGGCGAGATTGATAGTTCGCTAGTGAAAGTGAAGTTCGTGCGGCGACTGCAAATACGCGATAGGCTTTTGTGCAGATCCAGGGTTGGCATTGGTGTTAAGCCGAGCCGTTTTATCAGAATACATTATATTGCCGTCGACAATAATTTCGGAAGCCCCAATTCAAGGTTTATCTATCTATATTGCTTTTCTAGTAAATTTGCAAAAGATGTTTATTAGTTAGCCTTTTCGTTCGCAAAGATCGTTGACCGTATTTGATTGAATTATGGAGACCGTTCAGTCATACAATAGAAATTTGACGCTTACAAAATTATTAAACGTTAACAGGAAAGAAAGAAGTTACTCAGAATAATGCACGGGTTAGTAATGTACCGATATATTATTATTGTTCGGTTGTCATTTGTCAAAGCACTGAAATATGAGTCTACAGCACGTCAACTGTCTGGAAGAAATAGCTTTTAGCGATAAGGTCATGTATTGTATTTTACATACATTTAATGCTAAGTTTAATTATAAAAAAAAGCTTTGGTATATTGTTTCTACTATACATTAGATAAATATACATTAATGCTTGCTGCTGTTTTAGTCATAAAACAAATATTATCGCTATTAAAGAGCAAGGCTTTGCAAATTAACTTTGGCAATTAATTTGGAGATCTGTCTACATTCTATAGCGTTTGAGGAGTCGTTTAACGTTCATTTTAATTAAACACCCCAGAAAGGAAATTCAACCTGTCCTTATATGTGCTAATAAATAGCACCAGATTTGTTTCGAGTTCAAAACTACGAGTAACATATAGAAAAAAAACTGATACTTATTTTTTTAAATGAAATGATATGAAAAATTATTTAATCAAGTAGACACAATTTTTCAGAAAAATTATTTGCTTATGACATGTCCAATTTATTTTCCTACCACCGGTTCAGGACGCATTCTGCTGAGACGAACCGGCGTAAGAAACTTAGAAGTTTCTTACTTACTTAAAACGAAACCATCATGTAAAAAATCGAGCACCTAATCATTAAATATTTTTCATAGATTACACAGTTTACATGACAGGAAAGATTAGTCAACACTGCCGAACAACGTCACCGAGACCATTAATATTTACGAATTGTTTAGCGAAATTTTATTGAAGTAATGTATTTCTTTCAGTTTTGTATCTAACTGCAATTATAAAGTCAATCTGACTACTATACCCGAACCTGATAAATTAAATAAATGTTTGCTGAAAGTTGTTTTTATCGTGGACATGGATTTTGATTGGATATTGGAATATGTTCATCGATATTGTGTATTCATAAATAAGGAACGTTTGACAAAGCAATTACTTGTTCAACATTTCGCGATATATATTCGTGCACTTTGTACTTTTGGCTTCCAAATTTAATAGTTACTTCGCAGGATCTTACCTCTAGTCGACGAAAATCTGCTAATGTCCTCAGTGTAAAAAACATAGGATTACCCTGGCTAGTAGGCACTATAATGTAATAAGCATACATTTGTACAACCTATGTCATAAAAAACTTAATATTTATAAAGTAACAAGGCATAAGTGCAAGGAATCGTTAATGAAGTGGCTACGGTCATTAAATTATGATGACACAGAGAACATCCTCAAATCGCATAATTAAAATAGACGCATATTTATAAATACATTATCCGTACATCCATACACTCACACGTACACACAAACACTCATCACACAAATTATATTATAAATTACTTACTTATTTATTTCTTGTTTTTTTGTACTGTAGCTTTTTTTTGCTTACCTTTATATAAAATTTGAGATTATACTCCTTGACTTCCATATTACAAGTAGCATTACTTAGTTTGCAGATTAGGAAACCAAAATTGTATTATTATTATTAAGTTTCAATAAAGGTTTTTTATTTTTAATTTTTTTTTAACGAGGCGCAGCGCTGAGTAATCTTATTGTATATTGTCATGCGATGTTCAAAGTAGTACAATGAGCATCGTCAAAGGTGAACAACCTAAAGTTCTCGTTATCTCCACGAGTAGACACATTACATTAGACATGTGACATCATTATTGTGACAGCACGGTAAACATTTGTCCTGTTAGTTGTGTACTTCGTTTATCAGTTTGGACACAACATAATCTTGTCATTGCCCTCAAGCTTATTACTTGTGCCAACATTTAGTTCAACTGTAATACATCTACTATATAAAAATAAGTCGAGTTTTCCTTCCTGACGCTATAACTCCAGAACGCACGAACCGATTTCCACGGTTTTCCATTCGTTGGAAAGGTCTCGGGCTCCGTGAGGTTTATAGTTCATTTATTATTATTTTTATTTTAACTTTTTTTTGGTATGGCAAAACAACGTTTGAGGGGCCAGCTAGTTTTTAATAGATACTCCTACTTTCACGAATCAACAGTAAAGTTTAATAAAATTGCAAATAATTTTAAAATAACTTCTTTGATCTGTAAAGGAGATAGTTAATATTGTTTACTATTGAGATTTGTTCTAAAATATTTTAAATAAAGTAATAAATATGTATTGTTAAATAAATTACAGTACGCATTACGTTTTGTTTATATGGTACATATGTGCTATTGTATACTTACATATTTTATGATTTGTGTTTAGTATTTACACAATAAACGACGCAAACATTACTCATTTACACTTAACAACTTCAAGGTTTTCATAATACATAACATGGATTGTTGCCGTACAACGCGCATATTTTCAGAATTTATTTCAGTAACATAGTTACTGAAATAAATATAAATAAATATAAATAACAGAATAATCCTCAATGTTAATTATTATTTACCAGATTAAGAATTGTCATTTGATTGGGAGGCAATCTAATGCAACATCGCTCCTGAATCTTTTCTTGGTCATACATAATTATTATAGATTATAAACCAAACACACACACACACAGAAAAATACACATACATTCAATTAAAAAATTACAAGAATTTACAAACAATGCTCATTTAAGGATTAGCAAATAATAACAACGGATAAACTGGTGCGCTACTGACATTCACATGATGACCAGTGTTTGCAATTCCGGAGATTCTGTTGGAATGTAAATTTTTAATTCTAACATATTTATATTTCATTACTAAATGGGTACTACCGCTAGCTTTATGCACAGGTAGAGGCGTTCACATTTCTAGCACGCGTAAGGTATTCTGTATTATTGGTATAGACAGAAAATAACACAAAAACCAGACGTACAAAATAGACTATCTAAAGAATAGCACCATCAAAAAACGACTTACAGAATCTAAAGTAAATTACTTTTAGATTTTTACAATAAAATTTCAATTACAAATAAATAAAATGAGATCTATGGTTCCCGGTCCGTATTCCGAATGCTTTTTGCTAGTTTCTTCAATTCGAAATGCATGTATTCGGATATCGACCCAAAGGATTTTGTCGACAAAAAATTATCTATTGAGGAAGCTGGGCCAACTTTTTTGCAGCTCGCTATCGTAAAACATTGATTGCTGGCAACGACGCGTAGACTGGCGAGGAATGAAAAGCTACGTAGGTGTAAGCAGGAAATAACACCATGTATGGGTAAGTTTGCCTCTCTTGAAAAAAAATTAATACGTACCGAACTCGTGATGGGAGAAAAACGGACAGTAATAGTTGAACGGGAAAAAATTAAACATGCAAAATCGTTGGCAATTCAAACTGAAAGGCGAGTTGAAAGCTTATGATTAAATAAAATTTTAAGCCAACACCGTGAACTGTGTATGGATTTTATTACTTTTTATAACACAACAAAAAATATGACGATTACAATCTATAAACATAAATAGCTTAGTAAAGCTCTTATAGATCTGTTTATATGGGTTCTGATGCTTTTAATTATGGTTGTAGGCGTTTTTTGTTAATAACATAAAATTTTGCGAACCGCTAATTCAATACGGAACAATTATTTAAGAGACGTTTTATCTACTACCAGTTATCGCAAGCTTGTTCTAAAAATATTCTTCATAAGATAAAAGTCTATAAAATATTTTTTTAAATATAATTTTGCTTTAGATTTAGTTTGGTGTCAATCTATGCAGACTTAGTTCAATAATGGCAAAATAACATACTTGTTATTTATTCAGTCTATTCTGCCAATACGATATTTAATTGCTGGCACCTAAGAAAAAGTAGCACTTGAGGCACTCACGTCCTAGTGATTTAAGAATAAGCGGCGGATAGCTATAGTTAACATGGGATTACGTACCGTTTCGGTAACTACGATTGAGATGCAGTAGAAACCTTTAGTGGAAGGCGCTGAAAGATATAACTATTTTGAAACATGGATATTATAATATACTAAATATTAATGGACATTTAGCTGTAAATGTTAAATTAAATGGACTAAGAAATATTATTCAATAATAGTAATAATTTAGTTAATTTATTTTAGATTTATTATTTTTAAATGTTGACTATAGGGCAATATAGTTGCAAAGCGACCAATCCTTTCAAATAAAAAAAATAAAAATTTTTGACTGTAAACATTGGATTATAGTAGCTACAGATTCCTAAGAAGTAGACATATCTGAGCTCTAGGTATGTAAATTGTGTTACGTACATACTTATCATTGAGTGTGTAAGCTCTTAATTTTGGCAACCGCACACATCGAGATGTCTATAATCACCGCGAGAGTCGTCTCGTAAATCTTCAGCTAAATTACAGGTTACCATTTCACGTCACGACCGAGTCTTGCCAATGACTCACAGTATAAGCGAGTTACGCTTAGGTACGACTTACATATACGAATTAATTAACTAAACATCTCTTGAGATTTGCCCATAGTAAGGAGGTATTCGCTGGGTTTTAATTTGTACAAAAAATATAAAAATCATGCCCTCGTCGGTGTTACATAAAAGTTGACTAAATTAGTCATAAAAACAATTATGTTGTAGGCTTCATCTTAAAAGTCATAACTTTATAATTAACGTATAATTGAAAGCTTACATTTTAATCCATTTGTGAATATTTAGCTGTTGCCCGCAGCTTCGTACGCGTCGCAGCGTGATGCAGCGTTCTATTGGTCGCAGCGTGATGTTATGTAGCCTATAATATCCTTTCTCGATAAATGCAATAGCCAAAGCGGAAAGAATTTTTCTAATCGGATTAGAGTGGTTCCTGAGATTAGATAGATAGATAGATAGATTAACTCTTTATTGTACACATTTACAAGAAACAGAAAACAGAAATTAAGCTTAAAACTAGGTATAAATGGCGGCCTTATCACATAAAGTGATCTCTTCCAGGCAACCATGGGATGGAAAGAAAAGTTAGGGACTAAAATAAAGTGGGGCTGCAGTGTACAAGTAGATTAATGTAAGGGAAGAGAAAAATAAATAAAAAAATAATAATAATAATAATGTTATTGAGATTAGCGCGTTCTTCAGCTTTATAATGTTAGTATAGAAGAGCCTTAAAATATTCCTTTTCCTAAATAGGCGACTGCCTATGTCACGTAGGTACTGAGCCTTTTATTCTTACATAATGCCACTACGGTGTTCCAATTAATAAAGTATGAATAACAGATAGATCAATTTAAAATATTACTCGCACATCTTTCTAATTGCTCGAGGAATAGAAAACCTTTTTGCCTTGAAACGATTACTTGTTAATTGTCGGCCTAGTATACATTTTTTACTACACACATAGGTCGTTGACTTTAATTAACGAATATTGTTACATAAATAATAAAATCATTGATTCGAACTTTTTACATCACCCACAATGTAATATAACACGTTGTATTCACGGCTATGCCAGTAGGTATATTTCTTTACCTATGCAACAACATAAAAATGTTTTAATCTTCTCTCTCCGTTTTATATATCATAGGGCTGTTATCACTTCAATTTGGTCAATATATAATTTTCTTTCTAACCCATTTAAACTAACATAGATCGTTGACGGATGCAAGCCCTAGTCGTACACCATAATATAAGGGTGAGCTTCGCCTTTAAATGATGCTATTTGGTCAATTCTAATGTGCTGGGGGCTAAGTCTACTAATTCAGCTATTACAATCATATTACAATGTTGTTATAATGGTCAGTCACTGACGCCATTATGGCGTCATTATGACAAAAAATTTATAGTAGACTACCAAATTTGATAAAATTCCGCCATTATGGTTTTATTATGACACCAAACTTGATTTTTTGTCACAAATGATGTCACTATGGAGCCATAATGGTGCCATTGAACTGTCATTGTGACAACATTGTATTAGCAGACTTGTGGCCCTGGTCAGATATTGATAACAGATGATGCGCAAAAATGGCCAGCTATCATTAATGTTACCGTGACAATGTTAAGAAATGGTTAAATGAAATACATTGAATATTTGTAGTTGCTTTGGACAGTTATTACGACCGTTACGGTGGTATAGCACTATTTTGTATCTACTTGATATAATCATCAAGATAGAATGTAATTTTATAACTAAAATCTGTAATGTGCCAAAGACCAGTTAATTTAGTTTTCCAGACGCTTTACCATCTAGGCCTTAGTAACGGATGAGGAGTTTAATTTGCTAACATCATATGAAAATACCGCATTATGATATAGAAACTTAGAGGGAGTATATTTTGCCAACAGATGTTCTATCAAGTGAGCAGTAGACAATAGAACCGGGTTATTAACGGTTAGGACGAGGAACTCCCAGAAGAAAAGTTCGCAGTAGAAAATCCTAAAAATAAAAATTTTCGGCTCTTTTCTTATACATTTTTATTAATAGAATTAGTTCTCCTACGATCGCTAATATAGACATAGTTTAAGGAAAATGATCGGAGTATATTGATAAAGTTGTAGCTTAAATTTAACAAACTACATAATAATAATAACTTACATCACGTGGGAATAGACACTGAAATATCTAAACTATGTCAACGGGATAGTAAACGAAACCCATTACCAGATTGGTAACTTTCAAATTCATGTTTCAAACATACGAGGGAAATAGATATCCATTAGTACCAAACATGTAGCAGATCAATTAACTGTAATATTCATGGGTTCACGATTTTTGTCCATGGAAATACATATCAGTAACCAAATTGTGTTAATGATACTCATTAACCTCATTGACTTTCATTCAATTATGCAGGAAAAGTAAATAGTTACAGTTGATTTTGTGTGTAGGTACACTTAATAAGTGTGCCAACAAACATTATGGTAACCGGTAATTTTGGTCGGATATGAACGTCAGGTGCATGCCCGGTTGCAATCCACTTCATCAAAAACATATATTTGGGCTACATTAGAAAATAACATTATGTTGTTTATGGATCTCGTGTCACATGTTTATCGTGGGTGTTGTCCGAGACATAAGAGCTTTACTCTATGGACAAAATTTTTAATTTTAGGGAACTTCTCACGAGTGCCTACTATAGGTTTCATAAATATACATTATATACAACTGCGCCTGTTAACTGCAATGATCATCTCGATACTAGTTTCACCCTCATAGAACCAAAAGTATGTAAAATATAAATGTAAATACATTTCTTTATTACGTATGCCAAGAGAAAAACAATAAATAAACACGGAGCTCTATATTGAGGTTTTTACAACAAAAAGCTCAGGTTTCGTTTGCTTAAAAGATATTTTTGGGTACGCGTAAACGATTACTATTGAAAGCCGACCTAAATATGTAATTAGCGATTTGGCAATACTACAGGATTAGTCGGCACGCAAGGAGAAATGAAAACACATGATTAAGAAGCGTGGAGATAAACAAATCATCAGAAGTGATAATTAACAAATTGGTCATCGACCGACAATATGTGCGCATCGAAAATCCTAATCTAGAAAAGTCGAGGTGCATCAAACACTACACACACATTGCCTACTTTCCCAGCTGCAGTTAGATCTCAGACGTGCCGCCGAGCAGCCAGCCAGGCGATGGAAGATAATTAACAACGAAATTGTTCGGAGACAGCTAGGCGCCTTACTTCTGTGGCCCGCGTTGCATTACGCTCCGCAATAATAACATACCACACAGCCGACTCAGGGCAATTAAAAAAGTTGGAACGCCCATTTCCCACACATTACTGGGTGAACGTTGCGAATGTATTGCAATGTAAGCACTTACTGCTATGGAGTATAGCAGGACCAAGCTATTTCTGACTCAAAGGAAATTGTTTGAATCGAGGTGAAAGCGACTGCGGCGGATCCGACGATTACTAGACAGTAATGGTTGTAATAATGATAATAATGCAACAACAGAGTGCAGCCGTCTGCGAAACGAGGCGTTGATTAGGCAGTTTCCAAACAATTTCATAGACAACGTAGGCATCGCTTGAATACAAGGCTCACGCTCTGATTTGCATATCGCCAACGAAAGTGTAGCACCGAGTTCAAACGACCTACATAAATAATTATACAGAAGTAAATACCAACAAGAAATACTTACCTATTTAATTAGACAAGGTTGAAATAAATATATAGGTATTTTTGTTGTAAATAAAATATAAGTAGTTTGGTCACAAGGTTACTATGTAAACTAAACCAGCTTATGTTACGTATATATGTACTAAGTTATGGCGTAGGTGGAAGTCACAATTATTAGATGATCTAGAACCGGTCTTCTATTTGTACATTAATCGCTCTAGTTGTCGGTCCCGATTGTCGTGCGAAAAGGTAGCATGAATTCCCGTCGCGAATTAGCAACTCTAATGAACCCTTGAAACAGCGTGGTAAACAAGTTTTATGGTTAAACGCGTTGCTAATCGATAGCAAAACAAATTATAGATTGGTAAATTCAACAGCGCGCAGCAGGGTAAAGTGGGGCGGTGAAAAAGTGAAGTTTCGTCAAATGCACCACTTACCTAATTCACGAGAGCGGAACAGAAACCGTCGGAAGCATTGTGTTGAAGCGCAGAGAGCGCTGATCCATTGTGGGAAGTGTATTAGATAACGTGTTCGCGAGAGCGCGCACGAGACAATCACAACGATTTTGCGTTCAAAATTGAAGAGTGAGAGCGATTTCTCGGTACCAAATTGAGTTACAATTTGAATGACGTAGCCGTATCTTAAATACGGTTGAGATACTTCCACATACTTATTATGGTAATGACATTCTCCATTGGACATATAAAGATCTGTGATTACGCGGGTATGGAACGCACCTCGGATCATATCAGGATTCAGGAACACGTGAGACCGATTCATCGCTTGTTGTTACCAAAGAACGTATTTCTTGTTCACACGCTCTTGAAATTTCGTGTTTCGTCACACACCTACGCAGATTTGACGTTGGATATCAATAGTGAATCATAATTTGGAATGTCTTAAACATTACACAGCTTATTATGGCAACACCACAACAAAGTTATTAGCTAGTTTAGAAATAATAAGTCGTCGAGGTAATTGCTAAATGTTAAGGCCCATAGGTAATGCCGTCAGTTCTCCACAAGATCTAAGTAGCGCGGTATGTTGCGTGGGTGCCACAATGCGTCTAACGAGATCCCGATATCATCTGACAGACATGGGACATTAGTTAACCCTGGAGAGCCAACACAAAGCTGGATAGATAAGAAAAACCGTACAAAAAGTTCAACTGTGGTCTACAATGAAAGAATGATGAGTTCTGCCGTGGCTTGTACAAAAGATTGTGAAACGTCATGCGGTGAACAATAGAGAGAGCGACACGAAGAGCGAGCATCATGCATTACTAATCATAGCATGCGTCTCATAACAATCTGAGACTGGTCCACTGTAACTTACAGAGTACACGATATCTGTAAGATAAATGACCAATATCACCACCATAATTCATTGGTGTAATAAATAAAATGAGTTAATTATTGTTAAACGTAATTAAATTACACATTACTTAACATACGTATAGCTGTTACAACATATACTGAAGTAATTTCATCCATTGCTCAGTATTTGAGAATTTAATGAGCTTCATTCATTAAAATAGTAACGTTAAATAAGAATATTTAGATACTATTTTGCCGAAATACAAGCAGTGTACTAGAATATACGAGGAAGGACTAAATCTTAGCCAGAAATGATAACACTAATAACTAAATACATTTAATAATTATAATTTACCAATAAAATATTGATACGGACGGCATTACTGTATCTAAATGCAATTAATTTAAGTACGTGATTTCGCCGCAGAGATAATCGTATTTAAATGAAATGGCACATTTACGAGAAGAGGGTCGACATACACAATTTGTTGCAACATGCCGCAACGTGGAAATAAACTAGACTTTGCTTTATTACCTCTATATATTAATTAAGTACACGACTACAATAATTGGGTTTAACATTTACAGATGATCGTCGTCGTTTGCCTCCGGAATTCGGAACTGATAAATTTTAGTTTTGTCAATAACCACAAGAATCACATTTTGCTATACAAACTTATTATCGCATCAAACACAATCACATAATCAAATACTTAGGTACAATTTATAGTGTTACTATTGCACAAAATTAAATGTGTATTTTTTCATAATGACTTCATATGTATAATTAGATTATTAGCTACAAATGAATGTTTTGTAGGATTTAATAAGTTAAAAGTAAAAAATCTCCGCTGCAATTTCTCTCTGTATACTTCTAAAGCGATCTATTTAAGTTTATGATTCAGATTTTATTTCAACAAAAGCATTGTTAAACAGCCTCAAAGCCTCAGTTACTTATCTTAGTCGCTTTTAGAATAATACAATATGTAATGTAAAACGGAGTGGTATGAAATTGTTTTGATGGAACGTTCCATTTCAGAGATTGCTCGCGTCGTCGGCAGTACACTTTACTAACACAACTTAGAATTATTAATATAAGCGGCGGGCGACTGGTCAGCAGATAGCTAACATTGTGTTGGCAAATATATATAAATAAACTCTATATTTACGCACAAAAGGACAAAAAATAACGTTTAAAATTTAGACAAGCTCACAAAGGGACATACATACAAAAATAACGACTTTGTTTCATAATAAGTAAAGATTTAAAAGTAGAGATATTTTGTTATAAAAACCAGGGCCCAAGTCTGCTACTACAATGTTGTCAAAATGATCAGTTACTAATTTCATTATGACAAAAAATTAATAGTCTACCAAACTTGATAAAATTCGCCATTATGCAATCAGTGACTGATCATTATGACAACAATGTAATAGCAGACTTGGCCCCTGTGCAATATGAGCTGGACCGTTATTATCATAATATATTCGTCCCGACTCCGAACAACAGGATGAGGGCAGGAAAATAATGATGATAAATATTTGTTGTTACAGCATTAACATAGTGAAAGTTTCAGCTTTCTAGCTATCACCGTTACATCTGATCTGGTCAATATTCTGGAGACAGACGGACGGACGGATAACGAAATTATAGGGTGCAGTTTTACCTTTCGGTACGGGGCCATAAGAATTACGTTATAACAAGGAGAAATGGAAACTAAATCTCTGTTGTTTGGGCAATTTTAACCACATAGCTTATGGTTATTGACTCTACTATAAAACCGTAGTAAAGTCTAAATTCGACAATACTATGACGACAAAACATTAACATATTTTGTGACCTCGTTAAAATACAGTATGGGCACATATTTGTTATAGATATTTAATTTTAAACAGTCTGATCAGGTTCTATATATCCAAGTAGTTACCGTAATAATAAAAATGGTTGTAATTTGCATGAGGAAGACAACCGGTTACAATTTCCGTAATCTAATTCTCATACATATTTGAATATTTAATGCATTTTTAATCCTTCACTAATTATTTTATATTAGTGTCGCTATATATTTGACAGAAGATATTTATAAATAAATAAATAATAAATAAATAAATATTCACGGACATTTCACACAACGTCCTCTGGTCCCAAGCTAAGCTTATATGCTTGTGTTATGGGTACCAGAATACGGATAGAATACATATACTACTTTTCTTTTGTAAATACATACTTATAATACATAGTAAACACCCAGACGCAGTACAAACATTTGTATGACAATTAAAAACATCACACAAATGAATGTCCTGACCGGGAATCGAACCCGAGACCTCATGATCGGCAGTCCGTTATATGAACCACTCCACCACGAGGCCCGTCAAAACGATTATTTACGGTTATTTACGATTACTCGTGTATAATAATCCGCAACACGAACACCCTGTTTGGGTTGCTCGGCTTTGACGTTTTTATACAAGGATACGTGTATCCATGAAAGAACATTTTAGGTAAATGACTAGATGTAGGTTGTTACGATAATAAATCTAAAACTTAGCACTGTAGAGTCAGCTAGTTTTTAATACATATACATAAATTGATAAAGAGTTGATTTGATTATATGGAATCCAGTATTAAAAACTGTTTGAAAAATAAATCAAATGGAAATGATTTCTTATCTTAGTAATCAGTGTCAAGAAACCCTCGGTGTGGTAATATGCCTCCGCATGTGCGCATGTACCGCATGGCGCGATGGCGTTAAAATTATCTTACAATGTGGCACTTTGGAATTTTGGAATTAAATTCCAAAGTGCTATTGATGATTGATTTGATCACAAGCTTTAACAAATTTTGTAAAAGCTTGTGATGGAATGGAATCACATTTGTACTACATTTACAGTCGGTCAAAATATAACATTCTTCGCTATACTTCAAACACGACTCATGGTTCAGCATAATGGACGTCGCAACGCTTCGATCGAAGCTCATCAACGACAGCGAGGTTGCGATAATTTGCTATCATTTTTCTCCTATCTTATATCCATGTGTCACATTACATTACGTAGAATGTAATATAGAAAGTCAAGAAGTTGGGTATGTAGCGAGTTATCCGAAACGCAATAAACAATCAATCGCCGTCAAGCCAACGGATTTTAAAAGTTCTTAGAAAAAAATAATTTATGTGGCATAATTTCAAGTAGAATAATCTCAATACTATTAATCTAATGACCGACTTCGTTGTTTAAATAAAGTTTTTGTACGAGATATAAATATTGTAATTAATTTGACTATTAATCGTCAATTTTGGTATATCGTTAGGAGTGGCAATAATAAAAATCTTGGGATGTAATTTATGAATAAAAAATAAATTACCGCTGCATAGCGTATTCTACGCACGTCTAATTCATTTGTATGTATAGAGTGCAAGCTATGTTGGAAGCGCTGGTGAACGGAAACAATTATCACGTTGCGGTCAAAATCACGCTCTCTTTATACGTCATTTGCAAATTCAACATTTTACGTAGGTATTGGACTTTGTCCTTCTGCCCCATTGCGACAATTACAACGGTTTTGATTATGTATTATTTTTATATAGTAGGTAATGTAGATTCTGAATCGAGCGATGTTTTTATACATGATGAATGGTAATTACGCAAAATTCATGATAATCATTATTACCGATTTATGCTATAGGCGTTTTATAGATACGTGATATATTTATATTGTTCGTCGCTATACGCTGGAGGCATGGACTCTTAAAGGTTTAGTTAAGACAGTATTCATCTCTAAAAACTTTGTACGCGATCGATTACAACGGTACCTTTAACAAGTTCTCCAAACGAACTTGATAATCTTGTACAGAAAAATAACGGGTTCAATATCAATATCAACAACTACGTCTACAACCTAAATCCTAAAATAAATATTACAAAATCGTAATCATCATAACAGCCAACAAATGTAAACGATAGTTCAATACCTATGTTATTTTGTTAATGAGATAATAAATCAAAAAGCACAATACATGGTTGTTGTGTACGGACAGTGTGGTAATGTGCGGTGCGAGCGCATTCGCCTCACTTTCACACTTTCACTGGGGCGACGCCCTCGCAGCGCGCGCACGCTTCACCAACAATGCGAACGTTGCAAAACTGATTATTCAACACACACCTCAAGTACGCATTAATGAGACCACAGTGACGTCTGGGATTTGGTAATATTCAAATAAACACAACTTCCTTTTCATTGGTAGCTCATGTACATCCCGCATACAATCTGATCATATTTCTTTGATACTGTTAAAAAGTATAAACTTGATATTACGATATTTTGCATTGCCTCGATAAGAATTTTTATGGTGTAGGACTATTTACTATAAGGACATAGCCAATAATAAAATTAGAAAACCATTAAAATAGATAGCAGGAACTTAGCGTTCTGGCTTCTGTTAGTTAAACTAGAATGAAAATTTGAATACTTATAAATTAACACAATGGAAGCAAAAAAAGCAAACCCTCTACTAACACACAAATAAATGCTTTAAATGGAAATCGAACAAAGTCAATAAATAATAAATCGTGAAATCATTGCGCTGACTCACAACCTTTCTAGCAACAAAAGTAAATAAGAGTTTAATCCAATTTAGATAACTGCAGATTGAAATTTCGGAGATACTTCCACATAATGTACACACAAAAAATAAATATTGCGACCAAATTATTGACTATTTGATATAACAGTAAATATTCGTGATGAACGAGATAGGCATCATTTGGGAATGCAGAAAAACAAAGACATCGACAAAAGGTACATGCTGGGGCAGACAATAAAAGTCTATAGTGAATGGTACCATTGAGTAATCAACGGTAAAATAAGAGTAACGAAATGACGAACAGATTGTAAGGTAACTGCAACAGGGTCAAATAAAAATTATTGTAATCCTTTGTCTTGAGCATCTGGAGCGCACTTCTTGCTTATGGTAGACATTTACGTTGCAATGCAGACCATATCGCAACGTAATTAAAAGCAGCTTTGGCAAAACAAGATTACAAGTAGAACTATATTACACAAATCAAAACGCACATGGCTCTCGCATTGCAGTTAATCGAGATGCGTTCAAGTGAACGTCGAATCACAATGATTCTGATTCATACCTACGACCTATCAGTAGGCATGTAACCTTGATTGGTTCAAAGGCTTTTTATGTACCTACGTATTTATTTCCAGTGAGTGTTCCAAGGTCCACTTGTCCCTTCAATTCTTAATAAGAACCTGGTTTATCTCAATTGAGACATGTTTTTGAAAATAGCAGCTTTATCGTTCGGAAATAAAATAGCACATGGATGTTGCTAAATGTCTCTAAATCTCAAAGTAATTAAAAACGCCAGCATTGTGTTCTGAATGGATTTGTGTCGTAGTTAAGACATTGAAATAGTAAATTACTTCTAGCATCAGACACTGCATGAATAGAAATTTATCGTGATGGTACATTTAAGACATTTACAATAATAAAATACTCTCAATATATTGCTCGACGACGGACACATGCTTTTAAAGTCTGATTTGAGATGAAATACAAAAATCATCATTATAACATCACGCCTTTTTCCCATGGGGGTAGGCAGAGACTATAGAGCGCCATCTGCTAGGATCCAAATATACTTCCTTGCCTTCATCCTCACTCATACATCTGGTCATACATGCCCGACGGTTGAAAGTTCTACGCACCTGCCGCTTTTGGAGTATACCGGCGATGACATCGGAGTATAATTTTCTAGAGCGTCCTCTTCCAGTATTTCCACTTACCTCCGCCGTGTATATGCCTTTCGTTAATCGACTCTCATGCATCCTCTACACATGACCAAACCACCTAAGCATACTTTATCTTGAAATACAAAAATTGTATGAAATTAAGAAACGTTTTAGAAAGTTACAACTATTATATTATCTAAACTGGTGTTACGCGCAGTAAACGCTTTCGTTGCACCTGAATTGAAATCGACTTTCAATTACTACGTAAATTGCTCTTGCCTCCCCTGACTTTCCATTATGCAGTCATACAAAGCTTTACTCTTTTTTTTCATGATTAAATAAAATTTCGTACAGGATACAATTTAACCCCATTCCAATTATTTCTTGTTTCAAATCTAAAATGGTATTGTTTTAATCGTATAATCATGGAATAAGTGAATAGTATTTTATATATGTAACTAAAAAGATGTAAATACATCCGTCTGCTTCTTCGGCGTCATGATTTGTTTGAATTTTAGCACACGTTACACGACGAACCTTAATTAGATAGTGCAAGATAAGAACATTATGCAAAGGGGTCTTTTGTATTCAGCCGTGGTACAAGGACAATAGTGCTATGAATTGGTTAAATACAGATCATTGTGATGGCAGCGGCATCAAAAGGATCTCTTTGTATACCAAAAACAATAAAACATGTTTGTTCAACCATTCAGACAGTACACAGATGACTTATTATAATCTTAATAGCACATCGACTAAATAGTCAAATTGTAGAACATGATAATGGACACATTGGTTCTTTGTGTGGACTTCAGCAACACATATGGTACCAAATCATATTTATTTTGTTTTTATAAATGTAGTTTACGCCTGAAACTATGTAAGTGCATTCACCTGCAATATTGAAAATAATGGCAGTAAAAAATAAATGCTCCAATAGTTCACGTACAAGATGGAAAGCAGGATTTAGATAAAATACGTTTCGTTTAAAAATTGGACGCGCTTGTTCACTTAATAGTAGAACCGGACGATACTAATTGCGTAAGAGGCGTACGTAACGAGCTCTTAATTGGAATGCGCCCTAATTAATGTGGACTACGCTCGTTCGATGCGAGTCCATTTTGGTAATTAGAACATGTTTACGCACTGGCTGGTTCCCGGGTGAATGGCCGCCCGGTGAAAGCCGGGACTCGGATATGGGTCAGGTGGTCATTTACCCTCTGTTACCTTGTTTCACGTATCTTTAAAAATACATTACAGAAATTGAAAAAAATAGTGTCAAACTATAAAAGTCTTCTTATTAAAGAGAAACAAATTAAGAGGGTTAAATCAACATTGCGTGAAAAGCAATACATTAACGTAAGCGACTTTTTGAAATGATATTTTGTAAAAAATTTACGAAATGTATTGAGATCAATATTCACTCAATGTTTCGTTAATTCTATTTCATGGCTAAAATCAGGAGTTAGTGTGTATGGCCAGACAGTTCTAGACCTTCTAATCAAATTTTTTGAGGCTTAATTGAGAATAAGAATGGGTCTTTTCAAATTGCTACTAATATATTTTCAGGTGTATTTACAAAATGCAAGGAGACTTTGCTTTGAATCTGTGCTACAAATAGCTTACACGGAAATGTTTGACACTAAACAGTGTATCGCAAATGCTTTGATACTAGTTACATTAATTTGAATCGACCTCGAAAACTAATGAGAGAAAAGGCCACGTTTCCAAATAACATTACTTCTTATATATGTAATCTAACAGTTAAACAAGCTATTTTACTGCATTCTTAATAAGATAAGGTTTATGATCTTCATACGTTGACAGCTGCGTATAATGAATTTATTGATCATTTGAAACTAGTTATGAAATAACTATTAAATACGCTGGTTCCATCTTCGACTGCAGCTTCCCGAATGTACCGGCCCCCTGCGGCGTGGTTAAAGAATTGATTAACATAATAGTGATGGTAATTATTCTTTCTGTCCGTTTTTGGACCCATCGACCATGAAAATGTATGCTTAGAAACCTTGGTGCAAGTTATACGCTTCAAGCATCTAATATATTTCAAGCTTTCAATGCTTGCTTTCCATTGTGAATATTAACAGCCACTTAAAAAAATGTTCTGAGAAACGCTTATTCAATTGATTACGATTGTGAGAAAAAATACCATAAAAACTCACATTTATTGTCGCCTAAAGTTACTAACTTACATAAGGGACTCAAGGACAAGTCGCCCGACTTTCACCTCCCACGGTGTTACAAGAGAAAGTCTACTTTTTAAGGCGAGGCTTTTTCATCCTCTGAGCCCTTTCACGTACGAGCCCGTCAAGGGCACAAAAGAGGTAACTCTACCGTGACTGATAGTATTAAGATATCGTAGACTTTATAATGAGGCAAGTCAAGCAAATAGTAGTCGATCTTTGTGTAGCGAATGATCACAGAATAGATAAAAATCGAATTCCGCGTAAAGGCTCGAAAGGATTGAGACCATTCGTGCGTGTGATTACTGTACATCTAGATAAGGATATATTTAATACATTGAAAGATATTTATCGCGAGACGTGGCGTTCTAATGAGTAATGAAATATGAGAACAAAAAATTAATTCGTTTCTGTTAACAAAGGAATTAGTAGATGTAACAGGTATTTCAAGGTCGTCAAAAACATAGCATAGTATTAAGCATGGAAGCTTCATTTGACCTGTTTAAGTGCAATTTGCTACTATTTTTGGAAGTCTTAACGTTTTCCTTATTGTGTCACGTACTTTGTTGACGATACAAACAGGGGAACCAAAATCTTGGGACTACTTCCTATTACGATTTACAAGGTTAAATTATATTTAAATTCTAAACATGAAACAACGTATAGAATTACGTCCTTATACCTGACTCTTAGTACTTTGAATCAAGAATTTGAAAATATAACTGATAAAATAAACCTATGGATTACACTAGTCTGTTCAACGTAACACACAGTTTAAGTAACAATGAGACATCCTGTTACCAACAGAGAGAACATTTCCTTCTAAAAAACTTCTCAAAAGTAGATAATACATCTCGAATTTGTAGAAATGAAGCAGAAAAACGACGAAGGTTATATCAACATTCTAATTCATATGCGGAGCATGTAACAAATATACAAAATAACTAGGAAAAAATAAAACGCAATGTAGTTTATAGAAACAAACAAATTGTATAAACTGTTGGAAAGTTAATAGTAAATAATAGTATGTTTGCTCTAACACTTAGAAAACATGATTTAAACCGCAAATACTAGGGCGAGATTCATAGATTGAATTCAGAATTTACTTTCTATAGAAGTGTTTACCACGCCAGGTCCCTTAAGTACACGCTAATCGGAAACAATAAAGTAATAGAAATCTTTTTAACTATCTTTATAACTAATAAAGAAATAAAGTGTGATTGTCACTGTGTGTGGTCACGGACGAATTAGAATATAGGTCTCTCCTTTCCTTTTTAGGGTGCTATAAAAGCCAGCTAAGGAATATTGTACACAGGCAACACCCTCTGCGAATCTGCAATCGGTTGCAGTTGGAAACTTTAATTTTCAATGCCTGTTTCAAAACATCATAGAAATTAACGGAACTTTGTTAGTGTAGTCTATTGTGAGTCATACTTATTATTTATTATAAAAAATACCGGCTATTTGAATTATAGGTACAATAAAATCGACACACAATACATGCCATAAACAACATTTTGATTGCGAGAAGAATGAAGGGTTTCGCACATTGACATGAAGTCATTAGTTCAAAAATGAACAGTCCACCGAATATCGAGAAATAATAGAGAAGCAAAACTAGTTATAATGGCGTTTTATACAATAGCTTATAACATCATGTAGCATACCGTATACGCCGACAGCAAACCGCTTACCTGTAACAAAAACGAACGGGATAAGTAAATCACGTACAAAATGGAGAGAAACAGTTTGGGGTTGTTTTTAATACTTGTGTAGTTATTACATATATGGTTTTAATTTCTGAAATGATTTTTGGTCAACACATATAGCAGTTGCGTGTTTTTAAAAATTAAACTACCTATTTTTAAAAAAGAACCCTTTCAAGAAACCGCTAAATAATCTTTAGCGACGAACAATGATTATATATGATCAATAACGTCATTACATAGATAATCGTGCACAAAGGCGATGTTATAAGTTTGGATATACATACATAGACAAGGAATACTTGCTTAAATCAACGCAACAACAAGCATAGAGAAGAATAACGGCGACCATTAATTTTCATCACTTCACACACGCAGATATTGCAATAAAACCGGATTCGCT
This sequence comes from Orgyia antiqua, assembly GCA_916999025.1. NCBI lineage: Eukaryota > Metazoa > Arthropoda > Insecta > Lepidoptera > Erebidae > Orgyia > Orgyia antiqua. Next base: position 3,534,520 of record OU779867.1, read on the forward strand.
GAAATTATGTGAGCTTAGAGATGTAGGGAAATAATTTTCACAGTATCAAATATAATATTATCCGCAGAATGGATACGAAATTCTGATATTGATGGCGATTTCTTTTTTTACGTAATCTTTCTTTTAGTACCTAATTATTTAAACAATATATTGAAACGAATATTTTCGTGATGATATTTCTATGTGCCGACACCATAAAAATATAAAGGTATATTACCATCTAATTTCCATCTAAAAATTGGGTGGAGACATTCTTAATTTGTCCGCAGCAGTAAGATTATGAAAAATCTAGTTAATATCCGATGTAATTGAAACTTGGGCACTAAATCAAATAAATACCTTTTATCATACTTATAATTTAATGTTTAATACTTATCTACGCCTAGAGAGAAAAAAAAATTAGTTTCATATCTTAGTTTAGCTATTAAGCTAAACTAAGATATGAAACTAAATTTTTTTTCTCTCTAATGTTGTCTGCATCTTTATCAAGAGTCCCTCATCATCTTGTAATATATGGACGTAAGATGCCAGAAAATTTGAATATAGACGTAAAAGTTTTAGGTACTTACAATTAAAATGCTTTCACGTGTAACGAGTTTCGTAACGGATAGGAGAGGCTTGGGTAAATATATGAAATAACATAATTGGACTCTAAATAGATGGTATAGAAAATTGTTGGAGCGTTGTCAGTATTTAAAAATAACGTCGAAAGGTAGTTGGATGAATATTCATGAAATTGAACCATTTGCATGAGTAATTGATATAAGTGAAACATTACTGTGACAGGTTAATCGTACTAATTGAACTGGGCGACATTATCTCAGTGAAGAAAATGTTAAATGTGTGCATATGCATATATAGAATAGTATTAACGGTATTAAAATGTTTAACTTATCTGGGAATGGACGGATGACATTACTTTTTAATTTATATGACATCTTAAGTGGAGGCAGAAAGTAATATAAAAAGTTGTTGTTAGTTAATTCATTAGTATCGATAATACATAGCAGTATGGTAATTAATAGGCGATGTCGTAATCAGTGTACTGCTATCAGTAAACAGTATGAATCAATGATTAACAATCAAGATTAAGATAAATAAAGAACCAAGCTATATTAGATGGCTTTTACAACACAAGTAATCCATATAACTATAAATGGATTGCCGAAATGTATGTCACCGCATATCTTTAGAATGCCTGTACCGGATTGGATAATTCCTTTTTTGATTTGTTTTATTTTTACCAGGTCCCATTCCATGTATCTTTATTATAGATCAAAGAAAATTAAAACAAGGTCTTTTATTAGTATATGAGATTAAAATTGTATCAGCTAAAAGCTGTGCAAATCGAAGCGAAATCTCATGTAAAGTAACATTCGTCGTGATTCACGGTCTATTAAATATTTTACATAGACTTCAAGTAAGGCAGTCTTTGAGCCCTGCGAGTAGGATGTGTGTATGTAAAGGAATATGATTGTGTAATTGTGTTTTCTCTTGTACCCTGCAATTGACCTGGCGTATAACACCACGCCAGGCCAGACTTACGTACATGGATAATACAAGTAAAAGAAGCGTTAAGTTGAATATACACAAACAAGAAACTACTGCTAACAAGTTAAGTGTATAATATTGAAGTAAGTGCGCTGCGCTGGTATGTTTACTGTCAGCTATTATCTTTAGTACATCTGTGTTCGACGCGTGTGAACGACAACGTAGGACTGCATCGCATGACTTATCTACCCTTTTAGCATTCAAAGAGTAACGTGAACTATACCGATAACATAAATCGCATTCAGCGCGGCACAAATGACAAACGAAAACTAATGCATAAGACGTTGCTTCTATTCTCTTCAATCACTATTATCTAATGAATTTACATGCAGTCACGTGGGGATTCTTAATTTGTATAAAAATATTCACCACGCACGATAATAGCCATTCAAAATCGTGTCCTTCGTGAATAATCCAGCATATGCTTTTTATAATTCTAAATGAATTAATAGGAAATGTGTCGTATTACATGGGCTGAAAAGTCCCGGGCCTAACACATAAATGGCGCAAATTTTATTGCATGCATTTTTTTTCAGTTAGCACTAACCTTCAAAAGACAGCTGGTAAAGTTTCATGATATTTTATTCATTACTTTGTGAATTATTGTGCAAAGAGTGACGCTACTTTCGTTATTTTCAAAACAATGGATATAAAAACAATTTCGTGTTTTAATTTTACACTGTTCTTGATGGAAAAAAATACCGTTCAAGCGTAGCAATGGCTTGAAAAGTGTTGTGGGGACTCCGCTCTATCAGAAACAACGATAAAACGTTGGTTTACTGACTTCAAACGTAGTCTTAGAGATACCGATGATGCAGAATGCAGTGGACGTCGAAATTAGGCGGTGACATCATAAAACATCAAAAAAATCCGCAAAATCGTTTTAAATGGTCGAAAAGCGAAGTTGTATGAGATAGCTGACATCGTAGAGATATTAAAATACCGAATTGGCTTTATATTGCATGAGGATTTGTCTATGAGAAAGCTCTTTTTAAAGTGAGTGCCGCGTTTGCTCACTGTTGGTCACCAAAAACAAGAACGTGTTAATGATTCTGAGCAGTGTTTGGCCATGTTTAAACGTAACAAACTGGAATTTTTGCGTTGATATGTGACAATGGCTTCATCACTTCACTCCGGAAACAAAAAAATCGTCATTTGAGTGTACAACAACTTGCCAACCTCGTCCAAAGCCCCTGAAAGCACAATAATCGACTGGAAAGGTTATGGCCTCGGTATTTTGGGATGTACGTGGTGAAATATTCATAGACTATCTTCAGAAAGAAACTACCATCAACAGTAAACATTATAAAGCGTTATTAGAGCATTTGAAGTCCAAAAATGCAAAAAAAAATTACCGCATATGCCAAAGAAAAAATTTTGTTTCATCAAGACAACGCACCGTATCACAAGTCAATGAAAGCCATAGCAATACTACATGAATTGAACTTCTAATTGCTCCCACAACCAGTGTATTTGCCTGATTTGGCTTCCAGCGACTACGGGCTGTTCGCAGACCTCAAAAAAAAAAGTTGGTGGTATGAAATTTCGCATGAATGAAGAGGTTATCGCTGAAACTGAGCCCTATTTTGAGGCAAAAGATAAATGGTTCTAGAAAGTGGTATGGAAATGTTAGAACGGCGCTGGAATGATTGCGTTGTTCTTGATGGAGATCACCTTGATGAATAAAGCCAAAAATACCGTGTTTTCTTTGTTAGGCTCGGGATTTTTCAGTCCACGTGTTACATCTGTGTCCCGCATTTTAATTGCAACAATCTGATAAGTGATGATGATAAGAATGTTCTGAAAGATCTAGTGGTGGAGTTACCAAGTTTCAATTCTTGTTCGTTATAGTCGTTTTCATAATCCCCAAAGACATATTTATTCTTCTTTTAAGATGTGGTAAGAATATCTAGTGCAATCAGTTATATCCTTTCTTAGTCAAAAATAATGATAACTTCTACTTATTACAAAAAATCTTAACTGCTAACAATTTACCGAATAGGAGACCTTTATTGGAACCTGTTACTAGATAGGCATACGAGAGATACGGTCAAAACTAGACGTTGAAAGCCATTTTTGTGACTTTATTGACCTCGCTTGCAGCTATTACTTGCCTACACATATAAAATATGCTATATTATAGCAACAGCCGACATACACCGTTCTAAGAGTGGTCACTTCCTTGTGAGATCTGGATTTTATAATTTATAGTTAATAATGAAAGTGGTTCATTCCAGGTAAACTAGTTAGAATTTAAACTAGTTATAATTTAAAATAGCGGCAAGACAAAGTATTTTATAGGATGAGCGGTTGAACAGTTTGTAATAAAAATATTGTCATCGTACGGTAACATTACAAAAGTAAAATTGTATCATCTTGTATTGTAGTAAAAATGTAATACATAATGACTCAATTCGGAAGATACTAAACGTAAATTAAGAAAATATACTATTTTAAATAAAACCGCTTTTCACGGATTCAGAGAGTATATTTTGACTTGTCTATTATTATATTTGTTATTGTAAATATTGCTTTATTTTATACACACAACATACAACATGGGAATATCGTAAATGAGAGGGATTAGGTTTTATGTTCGTGTTAAGGATAAGTAGAAGTTGTAGTTGATATTATGGAATATGTAGAATTCTGCTAAAGTAATCAAAGCATCAAATAAATTGCATTAATATACTGTCGAAATTACCGTCAACAACAACAGAATAAACAATAAATTAATAATATAATATAAAACTAAAAATATTAATATAAAACTATAAAACATATTTAATATTATCTAATATAAACCACGTTTTACGGATATATACGCGCCTAAATCCGTAAAAAGTGGTTTTATTTAAGCATATGATTCGCGCAAGTTTTATAGAAATATAAATAACATAAACATTTCATAATACAAAGATGATCACGCTAAGTTGAAGTTAATTGAAAAACAAAACGTGTTTTACTTATGAGTATATCCAAATAGTTATCCGAAAAAGTATAATATTACATAGGCGCTTATATAATATATACCAAAATTATGTTGTTGACAGAGCGAATACAAGTAATATTAGTTACAATGATGCAAGAATGAAGATGTCAGTTAGTGCTCAAACACGTTAACTCGCGGGCGCGGTGGCGGGCGCGGTCGCGAAATATCAAACATATAGCGTCATATACAAGTGTTCACATACAAAACGCACGTGCGGTCTAAGTAGCGGGCCAGCTAGCAGCTGCCGCGCGCGAATCGCTCGCGGCAATATCAAACGCATGAGGCCATGTTCAGATGACAACATTTTGACGCGCGTTTTCAAATCGCGCGACTAGACATCGTAGTTAGTAGTTACATACAAGCGATCACATGAGCGCGCGTTAACGCGCGTTAGCAAGTGTTGACGCGGCGCTCAGAGAAAAATTCTCTAGACGCAGGCGATCGCGCGTTCCCGCGCGCTTTGACATCTGTGTAACATCTGTTGACAGTTCAGATGAGCGCGCGCTTCCATCGTATCTTCTATCTATTCTGTCCTTCCATCGCAATTGTATGTTTTTTTTTGTCACTTGGTTTTGTATTCAGTTCAAAATGAGTGAATCAGATATTGACATCGACTTACTAATTGACGAAGTCAGGAAAAGGCCAAAGGCCAAGGAAAGGGTCATATCGTCCTGGATGAATTGAAACAAATTGTCGAGTAATTATAGACATTCTGAAGTAATTAAAGAATTTAGATTCATTATCTCTCAGATTCGAATATAATGTTGCAAACAAACTAGGTATTTTTTTCAAAATTGGGTGAAACCAATGTGTGCGTTTTCTTTTGTCATATTATTTTTAATGACATAACCACTAAATAATAGTTTCTTCTACGTCCATTTTCTAAATTCTATCGATACAGACTCAAGTCAGACTGACAGCTCCTCGCAACGCACGTTAGCGCTTGTTATCTGAACTCTTTATAAATTTGATCGCGCGTAGACCTGCGTTAACGCACGTTACATGTGAACTTAGCCTGAGATGTTTGTGTGTGTTCACGTCGAACTAGCGGCGGAGCGCGCGATTTACTCGCGACGTCAGGTAAGTTCAACCAGCGGCCGAACATTTGTTTGCCCGTTTTAGCTATCTAAAAGTGACAAGTTCAATAGAATCAATTCAATAGAAGCTGCTACATCGTTCTAAGTACTTATAATAAATTGTTTCGGTTTATTTAGAATTATAGGTAACTATTAGCTACATATTAACGAAGGGTGATGAATTGGAGGTGTTTGAATTTTTAGAGAGCGACGATGATGACAAAACACTAGTCGAATGCGAATTAAGATAAATAAAAATAATGATATTATTATTGAATCCAATGTGTAATCAAAGCAGTTGACAGTCATTCTGGTATATCCAAAAAAATCTTGAAGGATGTTCTCTCAAATTACTATATAAAGTATGAAATTAACCATACCGTTCTCTTCTTTATTAATTTCATGCACACCAATTCTAATTTTTATCATGTGCCACTTTAAATATGAATTTTCGGTTAAAAATGTAAGATCGTCGTTCATGTTTTTTTTTTTTTTTATAATAAACAATAAATATTCATGGACAGTCACACAACGTCCTCTGGTCCCAAGCTAAGTTTATATGCTTGTGTTATGTGTACCAGAATACGGATATAATACGTAAACTACTTTTCTTTTGTAAATACATACTTATAATACATAGTAAACACCCAGACGCAGTGCAAACATTTGTATGACAATTAAAAACATCACACAAATGATTGTCCTGACCGGGAATCGAACCCGAGACCTCGTGAACGGCAGTCCGTTACCGAACGAACCACTAGACCACGAGGCCCGACACGTCCGTTTACATGTTAACATGTCAAATCGCGCAAACGCCTAGCGGTCAACGTGAACACGAAATCGCCACGTCTCCGCGCCCGCACCCGCCACCGCGCCCGCGCCTTTCAACGTGAACAAGTACTTAGACGCTACGCAAGTAATTCAATATTCATCGTAACGGATGTCCCATGAATAATATATTAGCAGCAGATCATCTTGCGATTATAAACATAAATGTTAATTAAAAACGAGAATTAAATTTTAAATAAATGCTTGTTGTTTATCTCCTTAGTGCATTAGCCCAACAGGAGTTGACGTTATTATGCGATTTCCGCCGAAAAAAGTACGACGAAGTCACTGTCCGTCTCCTCACCACACTGTATTTCAGGAACGGTGATAATTAGTTAAATTAATTATTTAATTAGAGCGCTAACAATTCCACAGTTTATGTACATCAGTTGACGCTACCTCAACAAATACTTATCATCATGATTCTTCCGCCCTTATACCGTCATTTGGTGCTATTTGTTGTCGGTATGACAAATTTAATAAATTATGATAACAACGTCACGGAACCCTTCGTGTGCGATTCCAACTCGTACTAGACCGGTTTTTTTTTGTTTAAAAGCTGATAAAGCTACCTAAACCACATCACACACATCTATTCCCTCAATATTATGATGTTAATATTATATAGTGTTACGAGTGTTAGGTGTTAATATATGAAATAAATATTATTATAAAGCTGAAAAGTTCATTTGTATGAACGCGAAAACCTCAGGAACCATTGCACCGATTTAAAAAATTATCGTAGTATATAATAAAATTGTGGATACTATATTTATCAAGAAAGGCAATAGACCAGGGGTGCACAAACTTATTAAGACTAGGGGCCACTCGGGCAAATCATGAACCGATAGAAGTATAGATAAATAAAGATAATAAAGAATTGATAATAATGTATTGTATTCAAATGGAAAAAGAATTTATTAATTTGAAGCGTGGCACTGCATAGTTCTTACAATCTTTTTTTAAATTTGGCTCAAATTTACTTGTAGCAACACGCAAAACTGTCGCGGGCAGCAGCTAGTATAGAATAAATTATAAGTTCATTAATCCTATTAACCTTGATACAGTTTCTAGATACTAATCCCAGTAAAAACCTAGATTTTCGGTTGCTACGGATACCAATTAGGTTTTTATTACCAAGTCTCTAATAATTGATAAGTTAGCGAAGTAAATCCTACGCAGAATGTATTATTCACAGTCTATTTAGTTAGGTAAAGTTAACTACGTAGTTATTATAAGCCGACTGTTTGCTATAAAACAACATATTCGACAAACATGGTTATCTTACTATAGTACAGCTATATGTACTTGTATATTATGTATAATATTGATTATAGGAAAACATGTTAGTACAACCGGTAACTATGTAATTTGATTAAACACATCAGCGGATTTGGCACGGTTCATTGTGTTTATGTGAACCTTAAACGGCAAGAAATAGGTTACATATTAAACTATATTATAAAGCTTTTATTTTGCGTGTTACAGTTGATGCTAGATTCTATATCTCCAGAAATACCTACATAAATAAAAATTATGAGCTACGCTGTAGACTCCCTAAAGTTGGCACAGGTTTTATTTTCGAGTTTCCATCTCTTACAGAGGATGATATCTGTGTACAATATTCCTAAGCTGCTTTTACACCACCATGGGAAGGAAAAGGGGTGGCGACACTTGTATTCTTAATCCGTCACCACACGGCCAAACTAAACTAAACCTACTACTTAACCGATTTTAATTACATTGGCACAAAGTGTGCAGTTTGATCCAACTTGAAAGATACCTGTTAGTTCACATCTCAGTTTATAGTCGCAATATTATTGTATTAATATGTAATAAAACAAAAATCCAAGCCAAAACAACGCATGGTCGCGTCTGCCTAGTATAACATAAAATACTAGATAAAGCACTAAACAACATGTTCCGCTTGAAAATGCTAACGTCTTACTTTACAACGACTGTTCTGTAATGTCTGTAACCTGATTCGGCAGTAGGAACTTCCCTACCATACCATATCGAACAAATTTATTTATGAATCTCACCGGCTAATAAATTGTGTAAGTTATTTTTTAAATAGCAATAAGGCGTATAAAAATTTTTATGAACGGATGATAGATATATGATGGATTTAGTTAACTAATAGTAAGTAGCGCTGCATGTAAACAGTGCTGACGACAATAAATTTTATGAATATCTATTGTTATTTCCTATAATAGCTTCTAAGTACTACGTTATAATAAATAATAATTACACATTACATGATTAATCATGACAATATATCCAGCGTCATCTAAGACATGTCATAGTACATACATAAGTCATAGTACATTTTGTAAATAACAAACAATAAATACCTTACATATTTGTCATTGTAGTCCTACTTTCGGAATACAAATAATAGCAGATGATAAAGTAAATAAATACAAAAAGTCGTAAACGTCTCAGATATAAACATGGCATAATTTTGCTATCTTTACTTATTATAAAACAAAGTCGATATTTTGTATGTACCTATGTGATCATAATTCTTCAAAACTTTACAACGGATTTTGCTGCAAACTACGCAACGGACTTTGCTGCGGTTTATTTTAAAAGATAAAAGACGTTCAGAACGATGGATTTTTTTTGTATAATTTGTTCGAGTAAGGCCTTAAAACTTCACGCGTACGAAGTTTCAAGCAGTGTAAAATTTAACATTGTTTTCAAGCAATTTTGATATTTGTACCAAAATTAATAATAAACATCTATTAAAATTCAATACCAATAACGCGAGACTATTGGTAGATGTTTACTATATCAAAAAATCTAATCGTTTTTGCAGCTCTACGTAAAATTATTTACTCGGCGTGCGGCAAATACAACTTTTTATATGCAACGAATTTCATAGAAACAGTTTTTCCTTTCACCTAGTTAGATATAGCAACGTAACAAAATGATTCGTTTTCTACAATATAGGTCGTCATACGAGGATAATCGATTTATAAGTTACCAAGTTTATCTCACGTTGTAGTAATAAACCTTTACTTCTGGTGATAAAGGGCGCTTTTTACACAGTACAGTTCTGCAGTTAAAAAACGTTATTTGATATTTGAATATATCTGCCATCAAGATTGATGTCAAGCTGCTAAGAAATCATGGCTTAGTTGGCTTCGATAATACATACTTGTACTTTGCTACGAAAAATATTATTTTTTTCGAGCATAAGATATAAACGAGCTCTTCATATCTATTTTATATGTTGTTAATACGCGATAATAGATCGACAAATGAAAAAAAAAAAAATTTGAGAGGTTGTTTCGCTAAGATTTTCTATCGAGAAAACTTTTTTCAATCGCGTTGAGTTTATGCGATCCTAGATCATATATTGAAAAAACATATACTTAAAAATTAGAGCGCTAGCCATTCAATCTAAAGAAACAATGAAAACTTCGTACGTAGAAAAATGCACGAAGCTATTTTGGTATCCTCTTAAGAGCAAATATAATATTTTGTATGTTTACCATGTAGACAAATCTTGAGTAGAAAAATAATTAGGACTTTCGAGGAAGCATTGAGTCTTTTAGAAGTTTATTTATATAAGAAGTATTTGCGTTACCTTTGCAAAGAGAATATTCCGATTATAGCATGAAAATACCATTTAATATTTACCAGTCTTTTCAATAAAATGTAATGAAAGAAATTTTCTCGTATTGTGCTCGATGAAAAGGCAACGTTAGATAAAAGGAGCCACTCCACTGAGTTGCGTACTTGAATCCCAGTAGACATATAAAGTGACGTCATACCAGATTTCTGTATAAAAGACTTTGCTCTCGTTATTATTATCTATAAAGGGCACCGAAATGCCAAGGTTCCGTATTAATATAAATACAAATTTATAAAGCTTCTATTATGTTGTAATATATAAATATTCATAATACACTAACGAAGTTCAAACAGTACTTTTTGAATGACACGTCCTTTGATATATACGACATTTTAGATTGTTTAGAGACCATTCGTTAATGTAATTTACTTTTTAACTGGAAAAACAGTTTGTTATTTAAGATTATGAAGACAGATATTTTACCTCCTGTACCATAATCTTTCACGCGATTGTCACCAGTAGAAAGAAGGAGCTTTCTTTCATAAGAACAATGCTAAGACGAATATGTCGTAAAAACCATGTAAAATGCTCGTGATTTTTTTTAATATACATATTAATTTAATAAAATAATTCCTTGATTTTTTTAAACAGCAAATTAGATGGGATTGTAGCAAGCACAATTAAGACAATAAAAGCAAGTAAATCAAATAAAAATATCTACTAAATTAACAAATCAATCAACAACCTTGTTTCATTTCCGAATCATTATAACAAAATTAATTTATTTATAAGGCAATTAATAATAATTAAGATGTTAACTAATAGAGTAAACCTCGTTGTATATTCTAATATATACTCCACAAGGCTAATTGCCCAACATTTTACTGATAACTACAGTATGGGATCATAATTGGCTATTACTTTGCAAAAACAAGACCAGTTATGTGGTACTAAAAAGAATTCGCTGCAAAAAATGCCTTTATTTAAATGTCAGGGCAATCTACTTGTGTAATATTTCCGCAGGGAGTCCAATCTCATCAAAAATCTACAACAATCCAGTTATAGTCGGGATACGCCCAGTTAAAATAAAAAACAGTGCACGTTCTTCATTACACGCACAAATGAACTATGGCCGTAAAGTTCAAGAAGTGGACGAGTAATGAACATAATCTTGACATAAAATGTAGCTTATCGCGACATCACCCACGCATCATAAGCATCGTACTAAAGACAATAGGCTCCAGGAATTGAGGACACGGTATTTGTATCAGTTGTTTGTTTTGACAAAAATCTTGTAGTATTTATAAAGTATTATTTTCTAATTGTATTTGGTTACAAAGCAAAATAATTATTATATAGTCTAGTATTTTACTACTGTAAAGACACCTGTTAAGAAGGTACAATCTAGGAAACAAACTCTAAGGCGCAAAGTGATGCGATGACACAACACCTAAATTACACAAAATTTCAAAATGTTCTTGTGAATACAAGTCATTGAGTCTGTTATTAAACTCATTTTATGTGTGATTATCGATTATTATCACTATGAGCGTTCAACTAAGCTGAACGCTCGTGATCTGATAGATCAACGTCATTTTAGCATTATGTCATGTTTTGATATCCCAGCATTAGTGCCAGACGTCAAGTTTAATAATGGTATAATTTGTCGTTATTATTTTATGGCGCGGAGTCAAGGGCGACGCAGACGGTCATCAATCATAATCTATGACTCAGCATAATATAGCGTGAACTGTTTATAATGTTGGATAGTAGGCAATGTCTTCTGTCTCATTGGTATTTATTGTGAATAACTAGCTCAGTCGCTTTTGTTTGTTTCACATATTACACGACATAATTCGATAATGGTCTCAATTTCGGAGCGTTAAGAACTGATCTAAAATAAAATCAACAACGTATAATGCATTTTCTTTAAACGGTTATTTTAGTTACTCATTTAAATTATTTGTTTTGTGCCTTATCGTAACAACGCAAAATTAGTATCAAACTGATTTCGATAGTATTATTTTTATCATCATCGATTTTTAATCATATTTCTATTACCCAAATGCTTGCTAAACACATGTAAAGAAAAATTTCACGAATACTTAAATATACAGAAAATCAGTTCAAAGCTGTGTTTAGCCCTAGCAGAATTGAGGTCCAAGTAGGATTACGTTAACGAGCTCATAATAGGATTAGGCACGTCTATGTGTCCCAGTTTCGACGTCGCACCGTTACCAGTCAACCCACACCCGTCGGCAGTCTATGACAATATAATGATTGTGTATTTATAGACATTCGTGAATGTTAAGTGCAATGAAGCCTCTACTGGCATTCATCAGGCTGTCTTAAAACTCGTTTCAAATATTCTATTAGAACGCCCATCCTTCGAGTATAACACAAAAGCGACCTCAACGTCCATCTATCCATCAATCTACTCATGACAGCAAAGATATCGTTAGATGCATCGAAATCTGACATTGGCATCTCCCAAATAAACAATTAAAATCTCATTTTATATAGTACTTCAGAATAATCCATTACATGTGTAAACAATACACAATTTTGACAAAATTTGTAATTTACACATAAAAAATACTCATAAAAACGATTATAATAAATTATTTAAATACTGTAATGTACTACCTATAAAATCTAAAATAAAAATAGCCGTAATGAAAGAAGAAATAGGATATATTAATCAACTATGCAAGTACAAGAGAAAGAGTAACTTTAGACAATTACCTGATTCAATAAAATATGTTATACCTGAATTTAATAATCTTTATGGAACTAGAATGTGTCGTTACGTACTACCTAAGATATTAAATAAATTGCCTGAATCAATCATCAACAGATATGTCTCCAATAAAACTTGCCTTGAAAAAACATCTTGTAAATGTTATTTAGTTGTAATTTAGACATAAATAGTTAGTAAATAAAATCTTATTGTAATAAGTGAACTCACGCTCGCACTAAAACCGTGTGGTTTCAGCGAGCGTTCTAATGTTTTTTGTAATTTTGTTGAACAATAAAGAAAAAAAAAATTGTTGGCTTAAAGTAGACGTTATCGAACATTAACAGGTGTTTGTGAGGTACCGTAAACCTTTGTACAGATATGAAATGGCTAATATAGTTAGACCATATTACGGTAATGATATGTCATGCCTTACGGCGCTAAACAGTAAATACGATTTTTTGACAAAACTCTAGCCAATGATGGAGTTTGTTCCAGCGAGGTCTCGAAAACAAAAGATGCAAAACAAGTCGGTATGTGTTGATTGCTATAGACATCAGTCGTGACTTTATCTCTAGCGTGCTATGTTTCAGACGGTCAATATTATGACCGTAGGTGAAACCTCGTGGATCAGTTAAGAACAGACGACAAATTTGACTGTGATAATAATAATTTTGAATTCACATCACGCAACATAATTGAATGAACAGACATCGGGACTATGGACCGCGTGCCATTTCACTCGGCCGTGACTCACGAATTAGAGCTAAGTCGAGATCGTAATTACGCCGGTTATTTCGTGCACACCCACTCGCCCAGACAACGCTAGATAACAAACGCATCAGAAAACTGTGTAATTTAATCGGAACTAGAATTAAGGTCAATAATAAAGAATTCGATGTTGCAAAGTTTAAAGTCCACCGTTCTGCTGTGCATGCAGCCTACAACAGCAAAATGTAAATATTTATTTACATTGCATGATATTTGCGTATCTAAGCTATAAATCTGCAAACGAACACAGTAAAAATAAGAGAGATAATATGCTAGCATCATTATTTATTTAAAATTCACATAAAATATGTGACAACTCGATGACATTCTGAAAGATATATTGGTGCTGATATAGTGGTACTGAATTTTATTAGTAGACAAATGAGCTGAAGCCCGATCGAAACAGAAAATAGCATGTGTAAGATGACGTGTTTTAGAGGTCTATAAGTACAGCACATACGTCATTAAAACTAGATATAAAGTGGAGACTGTGAGTGGAGATTAGTTTAGAAAGTGTCTTCTCTCAAAACAATACGTAGAAGTGGAGCATACTGCGACAGTGTTACTCTCCAATTAACAAGATAAAGCGAATTTAGAAATAGCAGCCAAGCACAAAGATCAAAGTTATAATGAGGTGTTAGAAAGTAAACAATTATTTGATGCCATCTGTGTATTCTGATGCGTAGGATGATCGCTCTTGTCCTTATATATACGCGAAGACATACCTATCAACGAAGCGTAGTAATCCGTAGATTCACGTGTTTAACAGTGTGGGTGGCGATTTATCCTCCATAGAACGATCAGTTTACGATCAGTCAGAACGAATTAGATTTATTTATATAAATCGAGACATTTATTATGTTAAAATTATTTAAAAGTGCAAATAATATTATCAAATAAGGCAGTAAAACGATTAATTTGATCACTATAATTTGTTTATTGCTACCATTATAAAATATAAAATACAGCCGGGTACAACAATATTGATCTACGTCTATACCCATTTGGTGTAAAACAATAAGATATCCCATACGTTTCCGATACGCATATCTAACATACAATTTATGCTTTATGTGGATGTTTACATAATGATAAGAATAAATTAAAAAATTCACACTTTAAAGAACATTAACATTGCCAATAGCAAAACAGAGCAAGTTTTGTTAGTAATGTCCCACGAAAAGTCAACTTTTCCCCCAAACGTCTGGGATTTTTGCAGTTGTTTATCCGGCGTCGGCAATACAGACGATGGCAACCCTAATTATACCTAATATAAATCACAATGTAAACTGTCAACCATTTGGATTGTGAGCGACGAATAAAATGCACATTTGGTAAACAACTTATTGTTAAACGGTTGTTTGACCGTTGCTCGTATTCGGTTCGAGACCCGCGTCATTTGCATCTGATGGCACCGCCCTATTTATTTTTCAGTGCATGCCTGACTTTGTACGTCCCATCCCGTATTGTGTATCATCTCACATAAATGTACTTACGATGCATATGCCCTTTAACAAGGTGATATACTTTTATAGGGCAAACGACCGCTTTATATGTCTTTTAAAACATGATAAGTATTTATGTATGAGTTAAAAGCGTACGCGTGTTTAATATAGATTTTCTTTTTACATTTTTACTCATAAAAGTGCCAACGTAACATGCGAGACATGTTCACTGAAGCTAACTAAACATTTGCATTGCGGCTATCAAAATATTTGCGAAATTTTGTGATAGAAATATAAAGAAGGTTTTATTATTCTATTCCAAAGAACGTATTTAAATCCGTCCGGAAATCATATAAATGTATAATTTGCAAACAAAACAAAAGACATGTTTCTTTGAATATATTAACCTCATTTAAATAGGTTACTGAACTAGTTTGACAAGCTATTTGAAGAAACCATTCAATATCTGACTGCCTACACATTTTAAACAATAATGTAGAACGAAGTCGAAGCAAAGTACAATACTCATAAGATACAGTAATTATGTGACGTCACGTCATCGAGATTATTTTCTGGCATAGCGCCCGATGTAGACGTGACATTTTTACGCAAATACTTAAGCGACCATTCGTTGACGCAAATTTATTAAAATATTTAACAAGTTATAATTTATTCATTTTATAATCCCTTTATGTAAAATTAAATTTTAAAAGAGAAACCTATCTCAAATTGGCTACCGAGAATAGCACGGTATACAAACTTAAATTATGTTATAATTAATGGAGAAACAAGAAGGAACTAATTTAATTTATGAAAATTACGTATTGCTTGTAGTCTAATTTGCAAACGTTGTGGAGAGGATGAAGTTATTCTGATGTCTACACCAATTTGTGGCAACTTGAAGTTACGTTACAGATTACATCTAGACATAAATCATCGTTACATCAAATTTTGACTTTATAAACAGCGTAAAAAGTGTAATTATCATCACAAAATCAGAACGACAGGTATGGAAACAAATCGGTTCACAGTCGGAGTAAACGGAAATTAATCCATCTGCGAATACCAATAGTAATCGGGCAGACGTGCTGCGAAAATTTATTAATAATGAAATCAAGGCACGATGAGGACAAATGATAAGTTGAATATTATTGCTCATAATCGGCACACCAAAGCAGTATAGCCTTAAATCAAATAGGAGTGCATTTGTAGGTTATGCACAATCGTAGAGTACAAATAACGTGAATGCATTCAAGTTATGTCGACGGGCATGTCACAGGATACGCGCTCCAGTGCGCCTGCTTCATCTGATGTCCCCTTTGAAAGTTGAATCAAACGAATACCAATTTCATCGGTGCCAACTGGCGCGTACAATGAAATACTACGGGTTGAGATGAAACGTTTGATAAAACGTGGCGTAAGTTGTATCCTCATACGACAGACTGTGATCGGGTGTTTCATAGCTAGCAAACACTTTCACTGTGCAACATCATAAATCGGGTACGCAAAAACCTTATGGCGCATCGAGTGGCTTAGGAAATCGAGTGCGACTGAAACTGGTTGAGTAATCGTGCCCCTGTGAACAGGCACACGGCCCGGCTCGGCACATCGGGTTGCACAATATGAACGATGATACAGACACAGAAGCTTTGTCACGATTCGTAACACGAACACTGTGAAATATAATACAAGTGGGTTATTTAGAACGTGACCGCACAACGATACATTACCTGACATGCCGTATGTATGGTTCTGCACCCATTCTAGGATAGCAATGGACTGAATATACGGATGTTGTGTTGCGAGCTTACAAAATTATCTTATTCCCAAATAAAAAAGGCCTTAACATAATCAGAGCACATCATCTTTTCCTTGTGATCAAAGAGTGCTCCCACGCAAAGTCCAAATTGCAAATCATCTTTAGATACCAGAATTATATGCATAAATATAGACATATGCACCAGATACCTTAACACTTATCTCAAATCATACATCAATTTGATGATAATTTTATTTTCCCTATGTAAATATAGCTCAACGTGATGATCTTGATACAGAGAGCGCTTTATTAATAACTTAATAACACCATTACTGGCACTTAATAATACCAACGCGTCTAGTATGACCGACTAATATGCAAAGCATGTTTTTAATTCACTACTCATTGCGAGTATGGTAAAACTTGTACCTATCAAGTCTTGCCTTTGAAGACTTGTAGTTAACGGGCAACCTTAAGATATCCCCTCAACTGGCACGCGTCCCGACTCGGGATGCGACAATTTCCGAGCAACTGGCACGCGTCCCATTTCGGGTCGCGAGTTCCGTGTCGCGTTTATAGCGAATAAGTAAAAATCTATTATAATTGTCTTTCTCACACCTATTACAATGTGTATGGGAAAGAATAGGCCAGCAGTCAAGCCGATAATGTGGTCTAACATAATAATAAATATTTTAAACTGTGGTCAGTGTCAGTTTACCTGCGCGGCGCGACAGTTCGTGTGTAGTAGTGCGACATATTTATATTGTTCCTAAAGGTTTTAATGTGAAATCGTCGTGGTTTTCTATATTTATTCTGTGCCTGTGTTATTAGTGTACCAAAAAATACCTTTTGTTTGTGTTTCTGTGTGTGTTACAAATGTCACAATCCCGAAATTGGCTCCGCACCTTGACTGGCAAGCGACCATATTATGGTCGCGTGCTAGTTGTTCGTTGCGCTATGTAAATACGGGTCATTTTTGCATGGCATTCAGATTTGTTTGACAAATTCTAGAATTCTAGAATTCTAGATGCTATTTTCTAATTATTCTTATATGGTAAGTACATAAAAGCTTTTTTAATTGTGTAGAAAATATTATATACTATTTATATAAAAAAATTCTAATAAGAATTACGGCATACATTTCTCAATAAAAATTATCGTAGTAAAGTCGGTGATTCGAGTCCCAAACTTACAATGGGTCGCTTTATTTGAATCGTATTTAAAAATAAACAAAGATAAACATCTGTTGTTTATAATATAAACAGTAGATAAACCAAACTGTGGCTCAACACATGTTAGGTACTCGAAACCCTAGCCGTACGATAACAAAGCCACTTGAAACTACCGTGTTTTTTTTCTTAAGTGCCCGCCATTGTGAGAGATTGTACCGTTAGTTTTTATAGCCCTAGTGTAAAAAAAATGTTTGTGAACGTGTTATGTGGTTATTACATTTCGTAAATATAACATTTAGCTATAAGAAAAAATAAACACTGTAATATGAAACTATTTCAATTTCAAAATATACCATAATTTATACAAATTTATCTCAATTTTTTATTACCCTACTAATTACCGGAAGTTTTAAAAACATTTATGTATTAAGCTTTAGAATTGTTAAATACTAATTCGTAAAGAATTTTATACTCAAGCCAAATATATATACATCTTATTAGGTGTTTATACAAAATCATTGTGAAATCTTCGAAACAATGCATCTATTGTTACCCAGCGGGGGGCCGGGCGGGGGGTGGTGCCAGATGTTCCGTTATAAATCAATGTCAAGTGCCAGTTGAGAGGATATACAAAATAGGAAATAATTCGACATTGTAGGACGTCTTGTACGAAGTGATCCGGCAAGAATATTGCCTTGAATGTTCCATAAAACTATTTATAATCAAAACAAAATTAAGTCACAACTAACATGAAATATGTTCATCATAATGCATGGCTATAAACGTGTTATTATGAACATCTGTATAAGCAATGACTATACACGTCATATTACTTATAATCCAAGAAGGAAAAGACATTTATGCACATTAATACCTGAATGTTTCAGTAAAACCTATTTATTGTCCAATAAGCATTTTAAGAAGTCCGCGGTGGTACCTACTCTAGATGCGGCTAACAATCTTATTTAATATTGTACTTATATGTATGTGATCCACTGAAATGTTAAGGTTTTGTCTACCTGTTACAAATTTAGATCTTGCAAAATACAGAATCAAAACACAGTATGTATTAAACACTAAGTTGGCTTATATCCACGTCCTATATTATCTTATAATTAAATGATAAATCAAGATATTTGTGGCCGATTTTATTAACTCTTCGACGGACATTTATCCCATTAGAGAGGACCATCTGCCAGCGTCGTGGCGAAATAACAATCCAAATATATCTCTCGACCCAGTAAGCATTATACAAAAATATACACACATCTTTATTTGATGTCATTGCAATAACTTGTTTTAGTAGGTGTATGGCAAATGTAACCATAACTAAAACTTATACGGGAGATCAGTCTAAGATAATATTTTTGGAAAAAGACATAACACAAAACCAGGCAACTCCAAAGGCGATAACACTGTTAACATCAGTAGTACTCACTTAATAGTCTTCAAGTTAAACCGACTTATAGGAGACCTGCAGAATTATTACAGAACTAGCCTTTTATCAAAAAATTTTTAACATTTAACAACGCTTGTATCTGTTCTACAGTTCCTCAATTAATATTCGTATACAAACCCACGAAATCCAATAGAATGTCAGTTAACTGCGTCCCTTCTCTAATGAAGTCCTTGACCGAATCGCGCGGCTCATGCCCTACAGTATTACCATATAATCATAACTACAAGCACACCTTTAATCTCATACTATTTGTTTAGATGTAAATTTTGATGTACTATCCTAAAATTACTGCTACCCTTGCTGCAATAAAAACAATAAAAAATCTTGATAGAAATTTAAAAGATTCGCCAGAATGTTTCTGCTTTGATACACCCTTGGCACTGTGTTTATCACGAAATGTGAACATACAGGATGTGACGTAAATGGTGGTCCAACGCTAAGGTGGTTATAGTTCAAGTATTCACCTATCATATAAAATGTAACTTCGACAAATGACATTATTTTTTGAGTGTGCTTTTTGTGTTGTACGGGCGAGTACTAGCACTAGCACATGCATTTTCGTTTTTTCACGTAAACCCCAAAAATAAACCAATAAATAAAAAAAACTGAAAATTAATTTCTCGTTTTTAACAAATCATGCATTTTAGATGTGAGTAGTGTAAAAAAAAATGGCTAAAAATGGTTAATTTTTTTTTATATGATAGGTGAATACTTGAACTATAACCACCTTAGCGTTGGACCACCATTTACGCCACAGCCTGTATATTTAAAAAAAAATGAGGATATCCGTATTTTGAATAGCAAGTTCTATACAAACATTACAGTAGTAAATGTCTGAAAAAATATAATTTTACGCTTTAATTGCAGTGAAGCCATGAAACGTATGAACACCTTAACGATAATACATTAACGACTGCATGGTGCGCGACTTGGACTGAATACAAAATTAAATAAATTGATAAAAATATTATAGTTCTTACACATGTACAATGATTGTATGACAGCTTTTTCTAAATGGACGGTAGCCAACAAATTCAACCTATATAGTTTGTAAATTATTTTTGTCGTTTTGAAATGACACCAATTTCTTTCTAATTATGCATGACAGGCCATATATTTGGCATTGTAGCTATTTGCGATGTCATGACCGATGCAATTTTTACGTAGTACTACTCGTATATCGCATTAAAATCACATTTTACCTAAAATTGTGGTGATAGTAAAATAATGGCAGAAGAAAAAGAAAACCGTAGTATATTATAACATACCGGTAGGGTTTCCTCTTATGATCATTAAAATGCCGGACGAAAGCGGTTAAGGAACAAAGATACCATTTACAAACTAATATTTAGACCGAACTGCGTCACGGTGTTAGATTTTTTTATTCCTGCCGGAAACGAATGATATCCGTAACAAAATTAGTGAACGAATGTACAATCAAATTTGTTCAGCCGTAACAAAGCTAATCCTGAACAAAATAAATTTAAAAAAAGTTGTCCAACTAGCTTAGTGTGTTATTTAAATTTTTTAAATAATTATGATTACATTGCTATTATATTTTATTTGCACATCAAAATTGTAATACAACAAACTTTTACAACCATTCCTAAGCATACAATTCATAAAACATCATGTGTTTACAAATTCAGAAAGCGGAGATTTATTTGTAAGTGTTTTAGTATTTACCAAATACAATATTAATGTTTATATTAATATTGTATATCTATATTATTAATATATTGTTGCTTGTTAAGTGCCCATATCTAGTAATATTTACAGGTGTTCGCGTCAGACTGACATATTTTCGTAATTGAAGCTCGGTAACAAGCTTGGGTAAATTGTTGACAAATATTGCTACTTGACGCTCTAGCGCAAATACTTGGTTTACCAATAAATATCAATATTGAAAATATAAGTTGAAATCTTGTTGTCAGTGAACCAGGTGCTCAAGTCCACTATTTTGGAACAATTGTCATACCGGCACAATACCGGCACGATACCGTTGCAATTGAAGTCAAATATCCGTAGTCTGCTATATGCCGTCATAACGGTCTTTCAATGGTAATAGAATTGTCGATCTCTTTTATCTATGTATTGAATTTTCGGTCTCTTTTATCTATGGATTGTGTTAGAATGGTATGTATGTGTTGCCGTTTTTAAAAAATGCGTTAGTTGAAGTGATTTTCGAAAAACTACTAATAAATTTAAACATTTAATCATGCTAGACTTCGTTTACATATATTTGTACATACTATTTATTAGTATAAAAAGCAATGTGAAGTTTAGGAGATTAGTAAATTGCAATAAATTACAAAGAACAATTTCTAATATTTCTATCTATCTATTTTTTATTTATGGCAATCTGTCGACACAGGACAATTTAAAAATATTACTGTCAAATTCAAAATAGCAGACTACCGAAACATTTCAGTCATTGAATTGCAATTGTGAAGCAGTTGTGTACGAGACTAGCAATTTATGTCACTTTGACAATTGTAAGACAATGATGAAGTCGTTATGACGACACATTAATAGTAGACTACCAAAAACTTTACTATTGCACCATAATGGTACAATAATGGTACAGTTGTGACACCGTTGAAATACCCGACTCAGGGCCCAGGTCTTTCACGGTGACCTTAAGTTGTCATTAAATAACGCAAAACATTAGCAAAGGGAAAGATGTAAACTTTACCATAATATTTTTGCCGAAAATTGTTAAAATAATCATAGATTAATTTTTACAAGTTGATTTCCACATTAGTTTTCAGAATAAGGTATTGTAATTGTACTAGCCTCGCATATTTATTTTGTACTTTCCTTCATAAAACATTTCATAGTGTCTACATTTCACGCCGGCCTTGATTTCGGAGATTAGCTTATCTTTATCTTTTTCGTCCTTTAAACGACTTTGAAGTGTGCCACAAGGTTAATACAATACTGTGGTATAAAAGTCGTTATGACAATACGTTTGTTGCATATTTCTTTTAGTGCGCTTTTATTGCCTACTGTAAGACCACCGTGACAAGCTATGTGCATAATTTTCCTTACAAAAAAAATTTGAAACATATTCAGCATATCTTTTTATGGGCATTTAGGATAATGCACTCGTTTAAGTTGCAATGTTTTGTTACAGAATAACGGTTTATAGACTTGCAAGCGGTTAAGCGTGGGTTCCTACTGGATGGAATTTGTGAATTCAAATATATCCAGCTGTTTAGTTTTAGAATTATGTTCTCAACCCAGTCGGCCGATATAAGATATGTCTAATATAATCAGTTCATTCACATGCGAACATTCCAAAACAAAACGATAACGATGCACGATTATTTAAACATATTCCCGGTATTGCACAAAATTCTATATCCCAAGTAATAGGATCTGAAGTTATAAAACTGTTGGATTACTATTATATGGAGACCAGGAAAAGATCGATTTTATGCTTGTTTAATCGGATTGTAAAACGAGGTTTAGTGGTTTCCTTATACTAGTATTCCATCAGTATATCTGGATTTATGTTGTTTCTGTATAATTTGATGACAAGAAATTTTATTCGAATACATTCATTGCAGATAGCAGCCATGCACATCAGTTAAATATTATTCTAAATTCGGCACTTAATTTACGTAGAAATCCTTCTGCGTATCCAATACTATCACAGATTTGAGGGCTTTTAAAATATTGAAATAGTAGTAGACTTGAAAGTTAAAACAAATTAATTTAAGTTGTTATTGGCTGACAAAATAAAAACATCACAGGAATTTATATTACAATACCGATATTATGAACTAATAATTATATGTAGATTTGCCCTAAGCCTTTGAACAATGTGATAACTTTCAGCACTACACCAGTTCTTAGCAACAATAACAGCTAGTTAATGTCTTGCCAGTGAATAATGAGCATCCTCGTTATAACAGCCAAGCCAGCAATTGGCTAATCGCAACGCCTAACAGGGTACCTATTTATGAATCGGAATTAAATACAGGCTACGCTGCTTAAATAAACTGATACCATTGAAATATAATAACGCAATCTGCTATTTAGGCCCATAATATAGACGGCTGGAATAATGTTCTGTTATTATTCGAAATCAATAGACTAGCATATAAGTATCTACTTATTTGTATTGGCTCGTGGTTAATAGTCAGTCCAAATATAATTTTTGGTTCCGATTAAATTACAAGTTTATATGATGTTGAGAAAAAATAAAAAACAAGCCATGCGAGGTAGAATTGAACCTTCTAGGGCAAAGGTGCGTATAGGAAATGCCACAAATCTAGTAGCACAAACAAAGTTTTACGTTATGGCGAAATAAAACAGGTTTTATACAATATGCAGACTATACACCAACGTTGCAATATAAAATCTCATCTCAGGTCGGTAACTGAACAAACAGTATTGAGAAATGAGGCCATACGAAGGGCCCTGCACACGAGCGAGTACGAAAGTGAATTACAAAATCCAAGGCTGACCGGTCTCACCTCCAACCAAGTAACCTTTACCAGTCGAATGATATCCTTGTTCCCCGTAATGCCAATATTAAAACACAAAACTATGTTGACAACTGGCAAGTTATTTTCATGTACACGCATCCTTGTTTCATCTGTAAAAAAATATTTTCTATGACTGCAAGAATAAAATTGTCATAAAATAACTACAGCTATTTTTAAATAGGTGTCTGATAAGAATAGGACTAAACAAAACGTGTATCTTTCATATGAAGGTTACTTTAATATCCCTGTGCAGGTAAAAAAGCAATTAAATAGATTAATGTTACTAAGAAGCTTGGTTGCCAGTCTAGTCAACTCAAGACAGTATTAAATATCTGTACAAAAAATGGCAGCTATGAAAAATAATAATTATATTTACGAAGTAACATGGCCGTCAAAGTTTGTCAGTCATATGTGTAACTCAATAACGATGGTGTGCAAAAAAACAAAGACGGAAAAAAATGGTCAGAACTATCAAAATAAATACAGTTTTTTGTAACAAGTACGTGGATAAAATGAAAATTCATAGCATGATTCAATTGGCAATTGATGAAATTAGGGTGGTGACGCATGTTCCATGTTTATAATACAGGATTACAAAAACACGTCACCCTCTCATTTTCTAGTAATTTGTACTAAGAGATTTTTTTGTCGATTGTATTGTTTGCAAAAGTCAGAAACCTAATGCAAACATCTGGTCCAGCAATGTATAGTTAAACAAATCTCCTTGCCACCAAGAAAAAGGGCCAAAATACATTCATAAAATAACACAAGCTGTATTAAAAATGTAATTTAAAAACAAGTACTTATTGTAAACCCCACACCCAAATGTATCACACACTCTGTGATACAGTGAACCAAACGATGATAAGATGAGACGAATTCATTTAATTAAATATTTCTTGTTGTTGATAAGTGGCGGATAAGCGAACCTAACCGCAAGATAATCATAGATGTCTAAAATAATGCAATAGGACTACTGATGGATTGACACTTTGATTTGACTTAGTGGGTCGACAAAACCTTCATTTGTGTTAATGAATGAGGTTAAAAAATGATTCAAGTAAATTTCGTATACATATATCAATATTGAATTCTTTTGTTTTCAATCATCACATTTTTGTACTAAATTCCAAGATTCGTTTATAGAACGCAGATTATAAATATCTAAATACATGATGCATTCATTTGACATTTTTTCATGAAATGAAATATGAGTAATCCCAAGCTGGAGCATGATACAAAAACAGACGTAGGTGTAAAACAAAGGATCAGATAATGTTACAAACGGATTTGCAATGATAATGATGCCGCAGTTATTTTATATTCATATGAAGCTTGTATGTATATAGTTACGAAAAGAGGCTGAGCGTATATAGACTATGCTATCTACTTCTTGTTTTTTATTACCTTTGTCTATATTCGTAAATTGCATCAAACCTAATAAATACTCCCGAAAACGATTTTATCAAGAAAATATTCAACAAACACTCCGTTTTCAAATAACTTTTAGCTCATTTACATACATAATGTTTGGACATTAAATTACTATAACAGAATCTGTAATGTGGTTTAAAACAAAGAATTATAGACGAATATATCTGCGCCAGACAGATATCCGGAAATGTATGGCTACAAGTCAATACGATTTGAGTTTAGGTTAATAAAATTTTTATGTATTCAATGGAATCGGTGGTCGCGACGCATCAGTTAAATCAAATTAGATTCTCAACGTAAGTCCCGTTTGTTTAAATTTTAACTAGTTGGTTCCTTTCTTAAATAATTTTGGAATATATAAATCATCATAGTGTACGTTATTGACACTGGGTTATAGGGTTGTCCGTGATGGTGAGATTTACTATCAAATATATTTGGTCCTACATAAAATATGAGAATATACAAATCGAGCACAACTGTTGTAATAGGATTAATGATGACAATAAAATACTTAACCAACTCAGTTCATTTAAAAGCCGTGGTCATAACGACAGTACAAGTTAATGCTAAGTATAAATACGTGCCAACTTATATGCCTAGTATAAGCTAAAGCAGGCCTGAAAAATGTCGGGATTTCAGTAGATAGTCCGTCGAAGTTGGTATTTGTAGCTCGCTCTATGTTATACCTGCTGCATTATGTTGCTTGTCGATTATTTATCTGGAAGATGGTAGACAAACTTCACTAGCGAGGTCAAGTTGCGCCGAAAGGCCGTATGTCATTAAAGTATTTTCTCATTAAAATACTTCCAAATTAATTTTCAAATAGCATCTTTAATCATTATTAAAAGAAGCCGTAATATTTGCTTATATGTGGTATTTCAGATTATTCTTCAAAACTACGCAACGAATATTGATAGAGTGGTTCAAGAGGTTTGTGTATAATTTGTTAAGATTTGGTTCCTAAATTACACGCGTACGGAGTTGCGGACAACAGCAAGTATTTTATATCTTAGCATGTTCTTAAATTGTGTCATTTAACATTTTATAAAGATGATTAAAAATACAAGTAAAATAAATACGTCAAAATTATAGTACTGATGTGATAATAAATATGTAACAATAAAACGTTAGCATCTAGATAGACAATTTACGATTCTCCTTGAAACTACAAGGAGAAATAAAAACGTTACTGACATTCAATAACTTTCATAAAACAAATAATTCACCAAGAGTTAGACATATAGTGTACGAATTGGCAAACTTATTGCGAGGTTTTTCAGCAAGATGCATCAGCTCTACGTTTGTTAATATTTACGTATTAGATAAAAGAACATGTTTTTAAGAAGATAATACTGTTCAGGAAGTAACTAGTACCCAATAGCGGGGCATTGATGGGCTGAGTAGAAAATACGCTTCAATTAAACTCAAATGGTCTTATTCATAATGACTTATCGGACGTTTAAACGGAGATTTTACCGGAGGGATAATAAACGTTTTAGCGTAAAAAGACTATCATGAGTAACAAGTTTTGACAATTTTCGCGAACCGATTTTAGCGAACTTTTAAACCTCCGATAAGTCGTTATGAATAAGACCAAAAGAATATAGCTAGCGGTCGATGAAATTAATAATTCATCAATAATCCAAGACAAAAACATAAGAAAATAAAGATAAACCCTCATTCCAAATTCATTTATATAATTATTATTTGTTCGCTGAGATAAAGAATTAGGTAGTAAAGGAAGCATTGTTATCAATATATTAATATTGTAATAAATTAAACATTTCAATTAGCGAAAAATGATAAAACAAAAACAACCATACATAAAAGCAACTAACACAGAAGGAAGGCAATTAAAATATCACCGTAGTAAATTTTTATGTAAATAACGCTAATACTATTTTATTAGCTGTCAGTTTATCTATTTGCCATTAAATAGATAACAAATAGGCATTAAGCATAACTTATGTGATTAAAGTTGCACGACTGCTTCGTATTTTGAAAATCAGTCAAACAACTCAAAAAACCCGTTCATTTGGGAACGGGCACAGTTGTAACGGGGTGGCCGAAATACGTTCGAATATGAAAAACATTGATATTTTATTTATAACATCACGCGCGTATTACATAGGCAACAAAATACACTTACAGCACAGCTCACCTAGTTTCAGTTTAACTCGTACGCTGTGCTCTAAATATTCATCAGATATCGTTGTCAGCCGTTCTTTATATGTTTCCTTGTTTTATATTTATTTTAATACATACACGAGAAATGCTGTATAAAGTATGAAATTGTAATTTATTCACACTTAAGGCGGGTAAAAACTATATAATCATCATCATAACATCACGCCTGTTTCCCATGGGGGTAGGTATAGACTATAGAGTGCCATCTGCTACGATCCAAACATACTTTCTTGGCTTCATCCACACTAAGGTATTTATTCAGCAAAAACAAATCCTTTGCGAAATATGAAAAGTAAGACATTTCCTATTACCCGCTAAGTAGACCAGATGATAAATTTAATCTAAAACTGTATCTGTCATTAAGTTATCACACATCGACAAAATTATATACTAACATACATTTCCATCATATTTGCAGGTTATACGGCAAAACATATTACGATCGATTTCCCAGCCTAGTGACATAAATAATCTTCTTGTAATGTTACGATCACATTATATCACGTCTTTGAATTAATTTCGTAGCGTAACGAGGTCATTTCAATAACGCTTGTCAATGTAATATCTTGATTAGAACAAACATCGAGGGAAAAATTAAATTATAATTCATTTTAACGTTTTCTTTACAAAATCGATCGTTATCAGACAAACCGTTTTTTATGTTTAATCTGAAATTAAGAATAGATCTTAAGGTATAACGTATAACCTCAAATTCTTTCATAGGTGCAGTAGTCAGTGAAGAGATAATCTAAGCAAATAATAGAGTAAAATCTTCCAGTCATAAGCTAAGGTAATGTAATTGTGTTATCGGTGGGTACTATTCCTGTCAATATGTCAACAAAGCGTGTTTGTCTGTCGATTTTAATTCGATCATCAAGTAGTTGCATATAAAATTAGGAAAACCATGAAAATGCTATAATTTCATAAGCAGTAACACCTACCGTAAAAGAGACGAGTGAAAACCATGTATTGCAAACAAAAGGGTGAATATTAACCAAGTAACCGCAGTTTTCACGTCACATTTTTAGAAAGTCCTTGAATCACCCTGCGTATGGCTACTGTTGATAACATCGGCATTTCCGTAGCAGAGTACGATACACGATATGTTTGGCACAACGACCTGCGTGTGTGTAATGTGATAACTTTATTTATTTCTATTATCTTAAAGATAGTATATCCTCAAAAAAGTATGGAGAGTGTCTTATCATTTACCCAATACTTACACAGTAAATAAATACACATTAGACATTCCAGACAAAGACTTAATTATTAAAAAGCGCATGTATACATTTCTCAACAATATTTTACTGTCGCATTTTTAGTACCGCAACTGTATTTCCCTACAGGTTTGACCAAAGATATTACTCGTATCTTGAAGCCCGTAGAAGTATTCATTTATTCATCTCCTTTACGTCACATCTGAGAATTTTTCTTTTAGAACGTTGCCGTTGAATAATAAATAAAATGCTTTATAACGACCAGAAGAATGTTTTAAATACGTAATAGTGTACTAGTTTACTTATTTTTCCCAGTTGTATGTACCAACGACACCTAGCTTCTTCTGACGTGTTAAAAGAGCTTGTAAAACATGCGAACGCAAAATAAAAAATTGTGAATGAAAAACTGTACCATGCACTGTTTTGGTAACTCAGCTCTTCAGAAAACTTTAACATATTAAGTTTCATAGAGAAAAACTGACATTTAATATGTTCGAAATATACATAAAAAGCCAACTTTACAATGTCATCTTCGTCCAAAGACTCCCTGAGAGTGTGAACAAATCGTAAGAAAATAAATTTAATCAAACATAGCTACGATATTTCACTAGATACAACAGTATTTGTTTGTGTATGTTTTTCATCCCTGCAAATTTTCCTTTCGAAACTGAACAGAAAAATGATACTTAACAATTACAAAGTAAAATAGAAATGTAAACCAGCAACTTACATAGAAAATAAATGTCGATTTCGTGCCACCTAACAACCGCTGTTATGTAAGATTTTGTCAAGTTAGACAGCAACATATTTTTTGCTATAAAATCGTGCAAAAACGTACAAAAAAAACATCAACTCATTATTATGCCAACGAGGCTAGTTTCAGACGGTGAAATTAATTACGTCATACTAGTCACGAGCACATACGAGTAGTTAAACATGAGAGTTAACGTAAAGACGTTATAAACCAAGCAACGTGCTATGACTAATTCAAATAAGAGTCTAATAGAAAAATACCTATAAAATTTCTTAGAAGGAGACCAATAAATAAACTATCCATTATTTTAATCCAATATTATTTTAAATTATTATGTTGGTATTAGTGCTTGTTTAAATAATTTAAATTTAATATTTTCTTTACTGATGGTATTCGAATCTATGACTAATCAGAAACTCTGGCAACTGTTCCTAAAACATTAGACATTTTTGGCATAAACAGTTATATTATTCAACTTTTTAATTAGGAAATTGTAAACCACGACAATCAGGTTGTCAATATGTGTCATATTTATATGTCTGGGCTTCAAAAGCAGCTCAATATACAGTATCATAGCCGCATAAAGTAGATATTTGAACCAGACCGGTAAAGGTAAGAAATCCTTTCTCTTTCTCAACAGCACATTAGCGTCTCACTGCTGGGCACGGCCTTCCTCCACTTTGGGAGGGATAATGATCTACTGTGCAGACCAGGAGTGTTGGCACAGGGGTTATTTTCAAGTTTTCCATCTCTCAAAGAGGATGTTATCTGTGTAAAATATTTCTTAGCTGGCTTTTACAGCACCCTGGGAAGAAAAAGGGATGGTAACATTCGTAATCCGTCACCACACGGACAAATCAGTAAGATTTCAATCAGATCAATCCCTTATATATACAATCTAATAATAGCTAAAATGTTTTAGAAAGCTTCTCCTGTTAGCGTCTGATAAAATAAATAGAATAATTGGTCAAGTGCGAGTCGGACTCGCGCACGAAGGGTTCCGTACCATTATCTATGCAACATAAGGCAACGTTATTAGTATCGAGCAAGAAACGGTAAAAAAATCATGTTTGTTGTATGGGAGCCCCCCTTAAATATTTATTTTATTTTATTTTTAGTATTTGTTGTTATAGCGGCAATAGAAATACATCATCTGTGAAAATTTCAACTCTCTAGCTATCACCGTTCTTGAGATACAGCCTGGTGACAGACGGACGGACGGACGGACGGACGGACGGACGGACGGACGGACAGCGAAGTCTCAGTAATAGGGTCCCGTTTTTACCCTTTGGGTACGGAACCCTAAAAACTGATTACTAGGCTTAATGATAATTTCAAAATGAAAGTATATATAATATCAGTTTTTAACTCAAAATATGACTATCATACACAACAAACGTTGAAAATAAATAATTAACGCACAGAAAAAACATGAACCTCTTTTGTAAACCTCATATTTTATGATTCTTCTGTCCGTTACAAGATAAAACTCATCTTTTACAAGGAGACGGGTTATTTATAAATAAGTTCCACTTTACTCTGGTTACGCCAGTGAAGTTTAGTCGATTTCGTTTCACTAATTACGTGAACCACGACCACTGAGTTTTCAATATATATCTTAATTACACCGCAGCCTCCAGGCGTTATCGTCCATTTAGATTAATTAATTCAATCGAGCATTATTCATTTACAGGTCCATCCTTTATTCTCTATGTTGTTGATACCTCAAATTTGTAAATATTGTAAGATTTGTAAAATTGTTGAGAGAAATCTTGAAGCAAAAACATAAAGGAATGAAGATCTGTTGAATATATGAGAGATTATTAGAAAAAAAATCTAATTCACTCTTAGTTTATATTGAATCATTAATATTTTTTGCTTACTGTTGTAAAAAAAGGTCTCTTTCCATTCCAAACTACGTAATCATTGTTTGTCTCTTTTTTTATGCTTTTTCAAATAATTTCGTTAGCGTTGCTGTATGCCCATTATGAATTCCAAATAAGTATTTAGATGTTACTACAAGGCACAGTAGTAAACTGGCGTAACAGGTTCATCGATACATGTTTTCTATTAGGTATGTAGGTAATTTATTAATTCATGAAACAATCCAGGAATATTATCAAAATCTTAGAAGTGAGTTTGAAGTAGGTACACTGATAGGCTCTATGTAGCATTTTTAGAAGCATAGACAAAGGCTTATTATAACGTTTAAATAAAATTCGTTGTTTATAATGGCCTAGATTTAAAATACGAGCACTTTCAAGGATAGCTTCAATAAATTTTTTTTATATTATTAAAATTAGATTTGAATTTGCGTACGAACGAGAAATCAAAAACATATTATAAAATACTTTATTCTCCGCAATTTGATATCGCTATATTAAACATCTTTGGTAATAATATAGTAATCGCAAAAGTTTGTAAGTAATCTCGGTAAAACTACTGACAGTATTTAAATGTAACTTAGCAGCAGCTGTGGACTCTCTACATTAAAGAAACACAATATAAAAAATATTTACACCTTAAAAGGCAAGACAGTTAATATTAAACTCGTTTACAAACGTACACGTTAACTAGTAATTAATAAACTTAAAAAAATTAAACTACATACTTAAATTAACACATTAATTTCAAAACTTTAAATTTAAGAGGATACCAAAATTCTTCGTGGATTTTTCTACGTACTTACGAAGGTTTCATTGTTTCTTTAGATTGAATGGCTAGAGCTCTAATTTTTAAGTATATGTTTTTTCAATATATAATCTAGGATCGCATAAACTCAGAAACGCGATTGAAAAAAGTTTTCTCGATAGAAAATCTTAGCGAAAATACCTCTCTCATTTCTTATTTTTTTCATTTGCCGGTCTATTATCGCGTATTAACTAATGAAATAATTTTAAAAACATAAGTAACTATTATATATAGAAACACGTAAATCGGAATTAAAATATATTTAGTAGATTTTGAGTAAACAAAAAAATATCCCTAATTCTTCATTTTCTATACCTACTAGCTGTGTTAATATGTACATGTCGACGATAATATTGATGTAGGCCCTTAATATGAAAAGTTTTACTAAAATTGGTATGGCGGAGTTTTCAGACGAAAATTACAAACTTCACGTCCCAATTACAAGTTTCAGTTCTAAAATGTAGACAGTATCTACTAAACACCTAAAAACAAGAAATTTCAACAAATTTCAAAATAAATTTTACTTTCAACAGACTGCGAATCTGTGTCTGTCTATAAAACGGAATTTTAAAGCAATGTTTACTTCATAGTAATATTAAATTATATATGGATGAGGCAACTCGAGCAACCTCAACACGCCGAAGGTTATTGCGGTATAATTTTTAAAACTGACATCTTAATTACTTTTGTGAATCCTTTAAAAGTGCACGTATAATTGAAACTCGATGCTTTAAGACGCAAGACAGCTCATTGAAATATGGCGGTTGCAATTAAACATTTCTGACATATATTTTACAGTTTCAATTTGTTATCGAGCCCGCATATATTGCTGCGGTAGGTGTTCAGTAATAAATAGCGAACTTGTAATATTGCGATAAAAATGCTTCGTTCATATCTCAGATATATAGGATAACTGTCAGGCCTGGCTCCCTGACAAAATGTTGTACTTTGTCATTGCCAATTACATTTAAAAACTAGAAATTATCTCGCATAATAACGCTTCTATAGGAATGCATAAAGTTCAAGTCATAGTAACATCTTTATAGCGGGGACTTATACATTCATTTATAGCGTGTGAAAAGCTCCTCTACAATTTAAAAAAGAGTCCACAATCTACGCATATTTCTATACTTAGAGATAAAGTAAAAGTAAAAGTAAAATATTCTTTATTGCACACCATAATGATTTATAAAGCTTACATAACAGACATATCATAGGTACAAAGGGCGGTCTTATCGCGAGCTGCGATCTCTCCCAGACATCCATAAGATGGATTTGACCGAGGCAGAATAGGCGACTTTTGGTGTACTAAAAATAAGTGAATATACTATAGTAGCAGATATATACAAAAACATATACATACATAACATTTACGTAAATATATACTTATATACATATTTTGACATATACATACATACACAATACATACATATTATATACATACATAGAATATTCACATGGAAGTATATCAATTTATCGGTACGGACAAGTAGTGTTCCTTAACAAGTTTTTTGAATGATGATATGGTTTGAGCGTTTCTTATCGTCAAAGGTAAGGCATTCCATAGCCGCGCCGCTTCTACTATAAAAGATTTAGTTAAGAATCTAGTCGAATGCGTAACTACAGTCAATGTTAGGTTTTCCGATGATCTGAGGTCCCTCGTATGTGTGTCATGTAGAAACGTGAACCGTTTTTTGAGGTAGTTGGGAGTGTGTGGATTGAAAAGAATATTAATAGATAAATTAATAGATAAATGTGCAAAGATAATTATAGGTAAAAAAAAACCATTAAATTAAAAATCAAACTGTGATGGCAATCTATGTTTTTACACCATTGTTTAACAAAATGATAAAAGTAACATAGTATTTTAAAATACACTTATGGAATACTTCGTGGTAAAATTCAACACACAAACTTGATAATTTTTATAATGAACATACAGAATGCAAATTTAATGATACGTGCTAAGGACATTAAACTCGGACGGCCTTGTTTTACTTGAACTTTTGTTTTTAATTCGTGACATAGTACTGAAATAGTCGTAATTATTTGTTGCTTTGTATTTAATTTAGTTTAATTTGTTGTAATGTTTAAAAAATCCTTCAAGAGGGTCGGGTACGTAGCACTTACAACCATCGTGTATGACTTGATGTAGGGGTACAAATAAAGCTAAAAGGAGTATTTAGATAGGTAGCAGATGGCGCTCTACCTAACCCATAGGCGTTATGTTTGTTTACAACATATTTTGAACTAAACATTTTTATTCTTGGGATAAAATAATGTGTTGTGCCGACCCCATTTAAATTGGTTAAGAGCAAGAAGTATTAAGAAGACATTTTAATACCAACATTAAAAGCAGATAAGTAGTAGTTAACCATCATACAAAATGGCCATGACGATATTTATGTCAACATATTTTTTTTTTATTTGTCAATGATTAATTGCTCTAGACAGGTGTGATAGGATAAACTGGTACAAACAAGTCCTCAGTTCCACATCCTATATTTATATGTGCTACCAGTAACAGAACTGATCATCCTTCGCATTTAATCCTGAATGCAAAGTGAGATTCTGAAATCTTAACGATTGTAGGAACAAGGATTAAATATAGGAGTAATACTAAATATAATCAAAGTAAATACAGAGTTTACCAAAGAAGTCGATAATATTAGATGCACTGAGGAGTCTCAAGGAAATAAAGGAAACAACATTATAACTGTTTTGTAAGTTAGGTGATATCCTCAAGCAACTTACCAGCGCAATACTCAATTTAGTTTAAATATTTTACAAACATACTTTCCTTATTAGCAGCGGATACAATTTTATTTGTAAGATTCAAAACGAGTAACAAACTAATAGATTGAAATTACAATATGTATAGTCGAGTTTGTTTAGACAAGAGTAAGGTGTATTCAAGGGCATTGCGTGACATCCTGACATTGAACGTAATCGTACGTGTAATGTAATATATAGTTCGCGTAACATTCTAAAGCTATTGAGAATGATGTACCCAGGCAACATCAGCGATCATACATGCAATGTTAACATTAACAATTGAAGAACGGACTGTCCTTTTGGTTTTATTGTGTTAAATAATCAACGACGAAATATCAAGACATCTGGTAATTGAGAAAAAACTGTTAACAGATTAACTATAATAGGTAGGACTAAAGGATAATCTACGGGATAAACGTATTCAATACTAATCTTATTTACCACCAAACATTTTTGACATTCTGGAGACAAGGAGGAAACCCAACAATTTCAACAAGTTAATTAGCTAACACCATTTCGATTACTGACCTGAACTCGTGGTAGTAAAAGCTATAAAATATTTGCCATATTTGGAATATAAACTATTTTTGTGTAATTTATACACAAATTAATTAGCTTTTCCAGCTGAGTTCACAAGTATGCCAACGAGCAAATACAAATAGCAAGGTGCCAAAGTGGCAGCTGTCTCACTCTACCTTCCGGGTTACCCGATGGCAATTAAATAAAGAGGTGCAAGCGACAGATGCCAAGTACACTCATAAACACGATATGTTTGGTAATTTTACAACACGGTAAGGCAGGCGTCAACATGTTATTATTGAAAAGGACCAGACCGTGAATTAATCGACCCATACAATGTAGCGATGTTTTAAAATACAAATGTCACCATCTGTTACTTGCCGGCGAAAGAAAAACTTTTAGAATTTTATGCAAAATGCAACTAAATTAATCACAGTACAGCAAATTAAACTAGTTTTAACTAGAAATGGGTCAGCGTACTGGAATTTTACAGACGAAACTGTGAGCTATAAATAGAGTAGGTACTAATTAAAAAGAAGAATTATTTATAGATAAACCAAATACTACAACATCCTTTTAAGTCAGTAATTTGTCTTGAAGATGTAAAATTAATTTTCGCAAACAAATTTTTTATTGCACCATAATCTCTTTCGATAGTGGATCGGAATTCGCAGGAAATCATAAAATTTAGACCTGTCAATTAGTCAATTAGCTTATCTTTAATTCAGTTTCTATCATTAGCGAACCTCTACTTTTATGAGAACATCAAAGTGATGTAATGATTGGTGTTTTCTTACAAGCTGCCGTCATTACTTTGCTTACTTACTATTTTATATGTTAAAATAACTCGCACAGAGATGAGAGTGGGAATTATGAAACAGCAGACAACTGACCAAAATTTTAAAATATTTTACATTTTTGGAATCTTAATAAAGGGTTTAGGAACATAAAAGTTTATCTCTAGAATTGTTAATTATAGTTCTTTAAAAAGAAGAGAACCTTAAAGCCACTCTACAAGATTTTTTTTTGTGTTTTGCCACTCCGCCAAAGAGATGATATACTAAAAAGTTTAAACTGTCTCAAATATTAAGATTAAAATAGAACTTAAAACTAGATAACATTGTAAACAATGTACGATAATACTGGTACAGGCTATAAAGCTCACGAAAATCAAGATATTTGACATCGAAGATTATAAGTAACCGAGAGCAGAGTCATGCAACTAGATCGGTATCGAATAAGGAAATAATATTTACCAAGACTAGATCATTGAACGTAAATAATCATTTAATATCATTTATGAATATTAATACTGGAAGCTTAGAGTATTAAACCTGCTCTAAGACTGGAAGTAATAATAAAAATAAACGTGATCGATCAATCAATCAATATGTTCCGCGCCTACTGAGTAATTGTATCATGATTATGGACAATAAAAAAATAAAGTATCGAAAATTTAGCTTTTGTATGGAAAATGCAAATAAACTAATCTGAGTTCCAAGCATATTGTAAAAAAAATATTCGGAACTTGCTCATAATACAAAAGGTTTGATATTTACTTTTAGCAAAAAAATAATACTTTGGTGGGAATAGACATTGAATTTGCACGCCTGATAAATTTCTTAGGTCGAAAATGTCAAATTTAGAATTTCAAATTGGTATGATGAAATATCAATCAGTAAAACTTTAGGTAAAAGCATGGTCACATCAATTTCAAATATCTATCACGTGGTGTGTACTGTAAAGGTTGTGATCATTGAATATAACCTATACAATGATACAGGCCACTTAAGATTGGTTTTTAAAAAAAGGAATAAAAAATTTAAAATTTGAAAATAGAAAAAAAAGAATGAGAGTTGAGAATAGGACATGAAGAGAGGATGTTGAAAAATGATTGTAAAATAGTTTTTCTTTATTATAAAAAAATATAACAAATTAATTAAATGTGTTTTAAATTATTATTATAAATTATTGTAAAGAAGAACCTTTACAAATGGTGGAGGCGCGCCGGGTATAGCGGCCCGATTGGTAAACCAGCTCCTACGCCCAGGGATGTGTTGACGAGCAAAGGGTCGACACAGGATAAATATTTATTATCAGAGAAGTAGCCGTATCTTTTTATTAAATTTTTATAAATTATTTATAACTAAGATGGAACTAGCCACGATAACTTTCGGTGGTTGCGCACAGGAGTGCCTAGATGAATTCGAAGAAATGTTTTACGCTTTAATAACTTTCAAGAGATGCTCGTCTGAAGAAGAAAAATTATCACTATTGCCCTCATTTTTAAGGGGTAACGCCTTACTTTTTTTCCGGGGCATTAAAGACACGTGCAAAAGCGTGCAGGAGGTATTTGATAGACTAAGGGAAGAGTTTCAAGAAATAAATTACCAAGAATTGTTCTATAACGCTCGTCAAAATCGTAAAAGTCTGTCGGAATTTTATTATTATTTAAATGAAATCGCTAGGAAGGCGAAGATTGCGGATGACAAAACGTTTATTATTAAGTTTATAGGGGCATTGAACCCTTTCCATAAGAGTAGGCTATCGACTTCTTATTTGCCGACGAAAGTAGTGTTAAAGGATGTGATCCGGCAAGTGGAAAAATTGTATTGTAGCAGAGAGAAGGACACGCTACAACTAGAGCTCAACCCTAGGGCACTAGTACCGAATTTTGTAAATGAGCGTCGTGCACCCACACCATTCTCGTCGCCCATATCCAGCCCGTCACAAGATATGAGGGGTCGTCGTCAGATACAAGATGCAGCTTCATCTCCTCAATATAATAGACATAACTATAATTTACGTTCTAATTTTAGGAACACACGGTCACAGCCGAATTTTCCCACTCGCCAGAACTGAGGAAGGTCCAGTTCAGCGAGGTGGCGGATAGGGGATCAGGCCTTCTACAGACACATGTTATGGATGTTGAGATGCAGTCTACGGAAAAATTGAATATGCAGGTTAGACCCCTAGTTAAATTCAGTACAAATTTAGTAAAAGATGTGGCTTTGGCAGATTCCGGTGCTTCAGTTTCGTGCATCAGCCAGTCGTTGTTGAATGATATGAGAATGGAATGTAATAGTATAGAAAATATGTGTGTGAAAGCAGTAAATGGAAACGCATTGAAGGTGTTAGGGCGATGTGATGTGATGTTCGCTCTAGAAAGTTTTTTATTTCAACACGAGTTTTTAGTGATTAAAGATTTAAGCTGTAATGTTATATTGGGGCAAGATTTTTTATTAAAGAATAAAATGTGTATTGACTTTGGTAGTGCATGCCTATAATACGAGTGTACAAGCCAGTATTAAGGTATCACCGTATAGCATTTTATTCGGTAGGGAACAAAGTTCGGTGGTAGATCGATCGTTGGGTTTAAATGCACATATGAATGAGAGTGTTGTTGAACGTATAGATCGTATGAGAGGATTTTTGACGAAAGCGTTAAATAATATTACGAATGCACAAATTGTACAAAAACGAAATTATAATAAAAAGGCGAATTCTGCGTCATTTAATATTAACGATTTAGTTTTGTTATATGTTCCTAGGCGTGTTACCGGAAGATGCACGAAGTTGATGCGTTTTTTTAGAGGTCCGTATAAGGTTATTGAGCGGAAAGGGGTGTCTAATGTGTTAATTCAGAAATTAAACTCGCGATCGCGAAAAATAGTTGTTCATACAAACCGATTAAAACATTTCATGCCACGGTAATATGTGTCTGTATACAGTAACGTATATGTATGTATATAAAGTGGGGCGTTCCTATAACGATGTCTGTTTAAAGATTTATGGGTTATTTTTTTTTTTTTTTGTATTCGCAATAATTATTTGCATAATGATGTAAATTGGTTTAGTGATTCGATTAGATTAAGGTTATATATATAATGATAATTATAATTTACTAATATTGTTTTATTTTGGTGTGTTTCATATTGTTCGGGATCGGCGAGACTTCATAATGACGTCAGCAAATTTGTACATAAGAAAGATGCAATGATAAGGAACCACATCAAAAATTTAATTATTTTTTCATATTTATATTTTGAATGTTTAGTTAAAAATGTGAGATAAATATATTAACATAGTAATTGGATAGTGAGTATTTCGTACTAGGTTATGATTATAGTATTAAGGTAGAGCGATTAATAGGTATAATAATGGGTTGTATTGAGTTATAATGTCGAAGGAAGTGGCTTGGTAGAGTTAGTTGGATGAGTCGTATCAACGGGTAATATCTTTGAATGCAACATGGTAAGGCCATAGGCTATTTGTCATGGAATCCTGTTTTGGGATATCACGCATTTTAGAGATAGAACTCATAAGATAGGATTTAGGAAAGTAGGTGCTAGAGTAAAGTATTTGTTCATTAGGAAAGAAATGTGAAAGGTTGAAAATTGAAAGAGGTTGTATTATAGTGAGAGGTTGCTGATAATATTTTTATTTTATTTATTGGGTAATAGTTAGATAATAATGATTAGCGAATAGTTTATAATTACTTAGATAATAGAATGATTGATTATTTAAAACGTTACTTGTGGTAGAAGAATGGTTGGTAAATTTATCTCACGAGAAGGAATTCTAAATGTGGAATATATTGGTCATTCCCGAGCATTCAGGATTACTTAGTAGAAATTATACCTAAATAATTGAAAAGACGGTTGAGTATTATCTGAGCATACTTTAAATTTTAATTTGATAATCTCTGGATTCTATCAATTATAATGGTTTCTTATGTAAATTTTCTCATTAAGCTGGAAAGCTGTTAAATTAGCATATCTTTCGGATCTATGATGCTGACCTCATAATTGAAGCTCGATAGTTTTTATAAGAGCATTAATTGTTTGGTGATGAACATTTTTCTGATTGATTGTTGATGATATATGCTTTGTGTCTTGGTGTGATAGTTTTAAGGATGCCTTATCACTCTTGTTTATTATTGGATAAATCAATTTTAAAGATGAAGTAGTTTAATATTTTATGAAAAGAGTGATATGATATAAGGGCATCGTAGTTAGTGTGGTTCGGATAACTAAGATTAGAAAGGCAATTTTTGGTTGGTTTTTTGCTTTTCAAGTTTTTCGAAATGTATTGCTTCGAAAAGCTAGGTCCTAGCTGGATCTAATCTGGTTCATTCTAGTTTGTTATCATGCTTTCCAACCTTAGGTAGGGTGTCCAGTATTTTGTAACTTAGAAAAAAAAAAATTTTTTTTTTTTGAAAAAAAATTTTTTTTTTTATCCTCTAAGGGGGGGAGAATGTAAAGGTTGTGATCATTGAATATAACCTATACAATGATACAGGCCACTTAAGATTGGTTTTTAAAAAAAGGAATAAAAAATTTAAAATTTGAAAATAGAAAAAAAAGAATGAGAGTTGAGAATAGGACATGAAGAGAGGATGTTGAAAAATGATTGTAAAATAGTTTTTCTTTATTATAAAAAAATATAACAAATTAATTAAATGTGTTTTAAATTATTATTATAAATTATTGTAAAGAAGAACCTTTACAGTACTGTAAAGGTTGTGATCATTGAATATAACCTATACAATGATACAGGCCACTTAAGATATATTTTTAAAAAAAAGAATAAAAAATTTAAAATTTGAAAATAAAAATAAAAGAATAGAAGAGATGAGCATGGGACATGAAGTGAGGATGTTGGAAAAATGATTGTAAAATAGTTTTTCTTTATTATAAAAAATATAACAAGTTAATTAAATGTGTTTTAAATTATTATTATAAATTAATGTAAAGACGAAGTTTTACAAATGGTGGAGGCGCCGGGTATAGCGGCCCGATTGGTAAACCAGCTCCTACGCCCAGGGATGTGTTGACGAGCAAAGGGTCGACACAGGATAAATGTTAATTATCAGAGAAGTAGCCGTATCTTTTTATTAAATTTTTATAAATTATTTATAACTAAGATGGAACTAGCCAAGATAACTTTCGGTGGTTGCGCACAGGAGTGCCTAGATGAATTCGAAGAAATGTTTTACGCTTTAATAACTTTCAAGAGATGCTCGTCTGAAGAAGAAAAGTTATCACTATTGCCCTCATTTTTAAGGGGTAACGCCTTATTTTTCTTCCGGGGCATTAAAGACACGTGCAAAAGCGTGCAGGAGGTATTTGATAGACTAAGGGAAGAGTTCCAAGAAGTAAATTACCAAGAATGTTCGCAATAATTATTTGCATAATGATGTAAATTGGTTTAGTGATTCAATTAGATTAAGGTTATATATATAGTGATAATTATAATTTACTAATATTGTTTTATTTTGGTGTGTTTCATATTGTTCGGGATCGGCGAGACTTCATAATGACGTCAGCATATTTGTACATAAGAAAGATGCAATGATAAGGAACCACATCAAAAATTTAATTATTTTTTCATATTTATATTTTGAATGTTTAGTTAAAAATGTGAGATAAATATATTAACATAGTAATTGGATAGTGAGTATTTCGTACTAGGTTATGATTATAGTATTAAGGTAGAGCGATTAATAGGTATAATAATGGGTTGTATTGAGTTATAATGTCGAAGGAAGTGGCTTGGTAGAGTTAGTTGGATGAGTCGTATCAACGGGTAATATCTTTGAATGCAACATGGTAAGGCCATAGGCTATTTGTCATGGAATCCTGTTTTGGGATATCACGCATTTTAGAGATAGAACTCATAAGATAGGATTTAGGAAAGTAGGTGCTAGAGTAAAGTATTTGTTCATTAGGAGAGAAATGTGAAAGGTTGAAAATTGAAAGAAGTTGTATTATAGTGAGAGGTTGCTGATAATATTTTTATTTTATTTATTGGGTAATAGTTAGATAATAATGATTAGCGAATAGTTTATAATTACTTAGATAATAGAATGATTGATTATTTAAAACGTTACTTGTGGTAGAAGAATGGTTGGTAAATTTATCTCACGAGAAGGAATTCTAAATGTGGAATAAATTGGTCATTCCCGAGCATTCAGGATTACTTAGTAGAAATTATACCTAAATAATTGAAAAGACGGTTGAGTATTATCTGAGCATACTTTAAATTTTAATTTGATAATCTCTGGATTCTATCAATTATAATGGTTTCTTATGTAAATTTTCTCATTAAGCTGGAAAGCTGTTAAATTAGCACATCTTTCGGATCTATGATGCTGACCTCATAATTGAAGCTCGATAGTTTTTATAAGAGCATTAATTGTTTGGTGATGAACATTTTTCTGATTGATTGTTGATGATATATGCTTTGTGTCTTGGTGTGATAGTTTTAAGGATGCCTTATCATTCTTGTTTATTATTGGATAAATCAATTTTAAAGATGAAGTAGTTTAATATTTTATGAAAAGAGTGATATGATATAAGGGCATCGTAGTTAGTGTGGTTCGGAT
Organism: Orgyia antiqua; assembly: GCA_916999025.1. NCBI lineage: Eukaryota > Metazoa > Arthropoda > Insecta > Lepidoptera > Erebidae > Orgyia > Orgyia antiqua. The sequence goes on from OU779867.1 coordinate 3,577,356, forward strand.
AACTAAGATTAGAAAGGCAATTTTTGGTTGGTTTTTTGCTTTTCAAGTTTTTCGAAATGTATTGCTTCGAAAAGCTAGGTCCTAGCTGGATCTAATCTGGTTCATTCTAGTTTGTTATCATGCTTTCCAACCTTAGGTAGGGTGTCCAGTATTTTGTAACTTAGAAAAAAAAATTTTTTTTTTTTTTTTGAAAAAAAAAATTTTTTTTTTATCCTCTAAGGGGGGGAGAATGTAAAGGTTGTGATCATTGAATATAACCTATACAATGATACAGGCCACTTAAGATATATTTTTAAAAAAAAGAATAAAAAATTTAAAATTTGAAAATAAAAATAAAAGAATAGAAGAGATGAGCATGGGACATGAAGTGAGGATGTTGGAAAAATGATTGTAAAATAGTTTTTCTTTATTATAAAAAATATAACAAGTTAATTAAATGTGTTTTAAATTATTATTACAAATGCAATGAAGCTTTAAGCTTTACAGTACCTACCTATTAAGCCTTCCATTTACATTAATTTTAAAACTATAACATTTTCAAGCCAACAACGTAAAGTACAGGATTGGGTAACGCAACCAGCATTCTCAAATAATCTTGAAAAATTAATCTTTACAGGGAGACAGAAATGTAATCTATCCTGAATAGAACCAGTTTCATGAATCCTTCGCGTTGGTAAACATAATAGTAATGTAACATGTATATCGGGCAAATAACCGTGTATGGTTATTCCATTGTTTTAGTTTCCCTCGATTAGGGAGAAAACCTGACAGTTTCGGAGCTTTTTTGACGGACTTCAAATTAGATAACCTTAAAAAGTATAGGCTAGCTAGCAGTAAATAATACAAGATAGCATTAGTATTAGATACAAATACTTTGTGTATATTTATTAGATTGGTATAAAGTATTAAGCAAGATCAATACACGTAAATTTTTTTTCAACTCTAGTTCTCAATCTACAAAATATGTACTACATCTATGATTCATACAAAACAATTGACGTATATTCTCAGGCTTTACCTTTTTGTAAGCGCTCATACAAATGTCATTGGGAAACAAACGGACAAAGTGGTGAAGTAAACAATAAACAATGTCAATCACAGTCCACAGACGCCTGTCCTTGGCGAGAGTTGTGTCACCGACAATGTTGTGTTGGTAAATGAGCGCATTGTGGACACAGTTACCCACTTTAATCAATTTGTCTTTATTACAGACCACTTTTTAGATAACATGTCAAAATGTCTTACATCACAGTCAGGTCTCTCAATTTTGCACGGATTTATTGCAATCAGGGATTTGTACAATTGCCTTTAACAATATTTATTTTACTATAAAAGATTTAGCCATTTTATCAACACCTTTGTTGAAGTCATATGATAACACTAAGACTAAAAAACGATTAGGTACAGCGAATTGAGAGAATCAGGTGTAATCGTGGACAACTCAATGTAGTGGCAAAAGAATTGGCTCGTGGCCAATCAGTTTTCTAGTGTTGTCTCATAGCAAGAACTTAGGGGAGAGAACTTAAAGATTTAGTTAGGTACATTTTGTGCCTACTCAGAAGCATAAAACAACGTTACGAAATAATAAGTATTATTCCGTTTATTGCCGTCAAAATCAATACAGTAATACGGTAGAACCTTCATCAATAGTTTTGTAACATACGTAACCTTTAGGGCCTATTTACCTCTGATTAAATAACATCATTTATAATTCATTGATGACTCTAAATATGTCAACACCAGGGACATCATAACATCTATAAGGTTCATTAAGTTGATGAGATCATTAATAATAATATCGAGTTGTCAAACTTTGATAAGTTATTTACTTGATTGCAAAGCTAAAACAAATACGAATGCTTACATTGATCGACACTGTAATAAAGGAATCATTACAGGTTTGCAATCAGGGTACAGTCCATTGACTTATACACCCGCAAAGACTGTCATTATTAAAACAGTTAGTGTACATACCCGTCTCCAATTAACTGTAGCCACTTGTGTGATAATACGTACCTGAAATAAAAAGAAACTAGTTTACTTATCGTTTCTTAGTACCATTGGAACGCTTCGATTACTAGTCTATTATAAGATATACAAAAAATAACAATGTAATAAAGTATGTATAAAGACGGCACCGCATTACATGTTAAGGCAATTTGTGATATTTATGATTAAGAAAGTTGGAAGCTGACATTTTGAATTCTTGTAAACGATACGTGTTGGATATATTGATTGTGCAATCATTATAATCGTAACATTTTGTTGCAAAATCCATAAGCGAACGAGACGATACTGTTGTGTGTTGCGGCACAGAATGGTGCCCGACTTCGTGAGAGGTTAGATTGGTTCGAACTTGCTTCTCGGCAGATTCAATTACATTTAATCGTCCAGAGATGACAAAACTACTATTACTGCAGCATTGCCCTGTAATATATCATCGATATCGATAACATTTTCTATTATCGTTAATCTGTCAGTAAGGATATAATTCGCATCATGTGTAATACCGTAGTTTTAATTTAATTATTTGAAAAGCAATTATGTTGCTTTGTAAATGTTAACATGGTAGGGTTTACTGGCCGTCTGCCAGTTAACCCTACCCTGTCAACACTGCGTTTCAAAAGTAACCACGATAAGCTCTAAAGATTACTATAAAAGGAGCCTATCAGCTAATTAAAAAAATACAAGGCAAATGCTGGATATTCTGTATAAGCCAAAAACAACGATTCCTTTCAACATTTATAAAACAACAGTAACTTTTATTAAAATTATGTAAGCATAAAGAATGTTACCTATTAACTGTATTAAAGAGATATAGAAATCGACAGGTGCATAGGGACGTCACTACTGTTGAGCAGCTGATAAGAGAATGTGTGTCGGCCGTTCACCTGCGCCCACTGACACAGTGCTTCATCTCACTTCTACATATTACCGACTTATTTGAATAACAGAGACATAAACATTTGAACACGAACAAAGAAGTGCATAAAACAATTCAATTACAATATACGTTACGGTGGAATTTCAATTTGTGCAGAAAATTCTTGTATTGTGGTTAATTAAATGACGTTATCTCGCACAGTGTTGAGATAGTGCGAGTTTTCGTTATTGTATTAACTGGCATGTCATTAATTAATATCTGCATGTATTCAGATTATTTTAATGCACGACGCATTAAAATAATCTGAATACATGCGAGTTCTTGTAGTTGACAACTATTGGATAACAATAACATTGGCAAAAGCATTTCAATTTATTTATGTAGCCGTAGTTAAATCTTTTGTTAAAATAGGTATAAATTGGAATAACAAGTCTTCTAACAGCTTCCAAAGTGATCCAGAACAACCGTATCCATTAACGTTTCTGTTATCAAATAGTAAATCTTGAACATTCATATTTATACGAAATCTCATAATTAAGAAACAACCTTACAAAGAAACAAAGATTTATTATGTAGAACATAAAATACCACGGTTATACACGAGCCGATGAAATTCAATCCACGAAGGTAAAAAAAAATATAAAAAGTTAGATACTTATGGCCGAGTACGACGCGATAAAGCGTAAGCCGCTTTACGTAAGTCCTGTCTGGTACTGGCACCTAGACATGTTATATTTTTTCTATTGTATAGGAAGTGATTGATACGTAGTAACAACAGGATTGATATATTTAAATAAAACCTACATGGTACAAATACGAATCAAAATGTATTTAATCAGCATACCAAACGCATAAAACCGGTAAAACCGCACTTAATTATAGCAAGTTCAAATGCCAAATTTCAGGATTATGAATTTTAATAGACCGGGGACTAAAATAGGCATTAAATCTGTTTTATTATAATATTTAGCTTTATTTTAAATTCATTTTAATATAGTTTTTAAAGTAGCCTATAAATTTTTAGCACAAAGACAAATTAAGAACTTGGACGTGAAAAAAGGTAATTAATAAATGAACAGTTAATTATTAAATAAACATAATATACTCTGTTTTGTTGCGACTATAATATTCTATTAGTTACATAACATTTAATTTACATACAACAAAACATACAATTTCCTAAACACAAATTAAGATTAAATTTAATAATAATAATAATAAATATTCATGGACATTTCACACAACGTCCTCTGGTCCCAAGCTAAGCTTATATGCTTGTGTTATGGGTACCAGAATACGGATAGAATACATATACTACTTTTTTTTTGTAAATACATACTTATAATACATAGGAACACCCAGACGCAGTACAAACATTTGTATGATAATTAGAAAAATCACACAAATGATTGTCCCGAGCGGGAATCGAACCCGCGACCGATTCTATTCTATTTTAAATGGCCGATTCTAATAAATACTAGGTTATTATGTAACATTAATTAAATCCTTGATGGTCTTTACGATTTATACGTGATTTATCTCAATAAAATAATAATGACAGATATATATTATATAATTAGGCAATACTACATTAATCAATGACATGATCCTCAGCTTAAACGCTTTATCTTCTCACTAAATGAATCAATTAATATGCAATTTATTGTTATTGAGGTGATATGAATAAAAATATAAATAGTTGTTTAACTTAATCAGGTCTATGGGAACATCCATGACTCTGCAATCACACACATACCTTATAATCTTGAAAAATTTTATTTTAACCCCAGATAAAAATTCTCGTATCGCAGTATTAGCTGCCATACTCCTCCGAAAAGGCTGGACCAATTTGTGTAAATTCTTATCAATACGTTTTGTAGTCGGTCTTGAAAGCATATATTTTATTGTTATCTATTTTTAATATCCCTAAGCCGTAAGGAGTCCCCTAATTTAAGTTATTTAATTAATGTGGACGAACTAACACATACATACAGACTGACTTCTATATCTGAGGTAGCTAGACTAGCTTATATAAGCTTTTCGACCAATATCAGAGGCTAGGTTGGCTTATAATAATAATATGCTAGAAATACTATATTACCGGCTAACACTCACAGTTTTGGGATCGAAGATGTCGACCCAGGTTTCGAGCATATACATATGAACATCGGATATGCTCGAAACCTGGGTCGACATCTTCGATCCCAAAACTGTGAGTGTTAGCCGGTAATATAGTATTTCTAATATGACTCAAACTCACGAAAATTTCAATACGAAAATAATAATATGCATTTATTTCGGATATATATATCCATAGGCAACAAATACAATTATTGGTAATTATTTTAACTGGTGTATATCATCAACAGAACGCTTACAACTGCACAATCAAAAAACAAACAAAATTTAACAAATCGTTAACTACCATTCCACTGATACTGGAAAAAATTCTAATAGAGCCACATCAGAATTTAAAATTCACAAATCTCTTAAAAAAGTATTCCCTATAGTATTATAGAAAAGTTATTTACATATAGCCTCACCTCAAGCAACAACCTAACCTCAGCACCCTAAATTGTAAAGTTCAATGAACAATAAATTTTATTTTTTTATACATCTCTAGTCACAGTTAATTAATCCAAATTATCATCGTCATTACTTTAGTTTTCAAAACTAGTTCTAACGATTGATTTACTGCACAATAAAAGTCATATTATCTTACACCCCACGACAGCATTAAATTCAGTTTTAATTGGTTTACTTTCCGACGTACAGCTACTCGAAACATCAAGGTATAGTAATTTTTAAGATTTCGGAAGAAATTATTTTAATGCAAACTACCTATAAAAGGAACATAAATAAATAAAGCCTTTATTGTTGAACTTAATATTTTTTTTTTATAAACGGAACAAATCTATGCTAATCATCTATACTTTTTGCTTAACTAGGGATTCGAACCAGATAATCAAATGTCTTAATTATATCTTATAAAAGCCCCAGCGTACACCAATAGATCAAGACAGCTCTCTCTCTCTCCAGCCCATTAACGTCCCATTTTTGGGCACGGGCCCCTTCCACTTTGGGAGGAATTATGGTCTACTGTGCCGCGCTGAGCAAGCGTGTTGGCATAGGGTTTATTTTCAAGTATGCAGTCTCTCACACATGAAGTTATCTGTGTAAGATCCCTTGGCTAGCTTTTACAACACCCTGGGAAGGAAATGAGGTGGTGACACTTGTATTCATAATACGTCCCCACACGGACAAAATCAATGTTTACTTGAATATATATTTTATTACATTTAGGTTTAATTAATTTCGTTTTATAAAAAACATAAAATTCTGTTATTTTAAACAGCTAATGATTTGCCAAATCAGACGATGATAAAAAGCTCATTTCTTAAACTAATATTATTCTTATAAAACTAGTTTTCAAGCTGACAGATTGAATAAATAAAAAGATGATCTGTTTTAAATATAGACATATAGTATATAGTTTATATAGACATATAGTATTAGTATATAGTTGTATTAATATTTTAAATGTAGGTAATTATAGTTTCCAGAATTGTGATAAAATACATAAATTATATACCTAAATATTTTGCAGACTACATAAAACTAGTTTCACTAGTAAATTAAGGATACATAATTTGAAAAACAAACAAATTTTCAACAACTGTAATGTAAAGAGTGTGAAAATAGATCATTCATTATTCAAAGTCACTTCAACCGTTTAGGATTTCACTTTTACAATGGCCCGAAACATTCTTAAATTAACGACAATCGAGGGACAGTGAAAAGCGTTTACGGAGGTCGCAGTCACCCGTTGTGTTGTCACCTATTTGTGCAAACAATGGTTGCAATGAGCAACGGAAGCGTTTACGGAGCTCGCTTTCGTTGTTTACTTTAACAATTATGCGCACACAAACAAAGTTTCGATTGTGGCTCCATTCAACGTTATGAAGCAAAACGAAAACGTATCATGACTTTCATCTTTTATACAAAGTGGGATTTGTGAAAAACTTGCTAACACTTCATTTACAATACTTTCTCAAAGAAAGTAAGTTATCTATTCAAAAGTCATCATTATTTTTAAGTATTGAATTATAGGCATAATCAGATTTAAAACAATTTACTTATTTCTAAAGCACAATCAGTTATAATAACTGAATATTTTTATTACTAAGCGACTTAACGGGTCAAATAAGTCGCTGTAAGTTAATCAGAAGCTGAACGCTGGCCTGCATGTCGTCTAGAACAAGTTTTTGTTTCGTCTAGGTTAATCTATCAGACATGAATATTTTCTATATTCTCTAACTGTGTTCATTCATCTGTCATCGAATCGTTAACGAGTACTCGCAACAGTTTTCGTTCAATTAGTTGGCGCGTCATCGTCGAAGTTGCGACCACGGCGGGCGGTTGTTTTACGCAACTATATCGTGCCTCAGGCGTTCGCCGATTCCCACGCGGATTAACAAACAGGTGGTGTTTGACTGCAATCACTATGTGCTAGACAAATGTTACCATTAACAGATTCCTTTGTAATTTGTATAAACAAAGTGTATAAATTCAAACTAAGTAGAATTGTTAACATTTACAATATGAACGGTTAAATACATTGGCTTGCAGCAGGCAGGTACTAAGCGTTATTATAGCCACGTGAAGGTCAAACAAGAGAATGCGGTTATTTAAATTAGTCAAGGAACAGAAATATAATAAAGTTACGATCGTACCGATATGTACATTAAAATACAGCTTCAGAGAAGTGTAATATTTTTTGTGTGTTATTATTTAAAATATAAAGTTATTATTATTATTTAGCTACTAGTTTACCATTTATAGTTCATTGCAGTAAAAAAGCAGCGTCAGTTATTCTTCATTTAACAAGAGATATGTCACCAACCCATTTGCGATAGGTGCCGTAAGTACTGCTAAGGTATAATCTAAATATACACATGTCACCAACCAAATACTGAAAATTATAATTTTCTGTATCTTGTAGGTACTAATCAAAATAATTAAAAAAGAAAAACGTTTGTTCCCTAATGGTTACACTAACATAATAAAGCGCATATTTTGCCGAGACATTTCCCCGCGTATATATAGATTTGTATTATGAAAGTAGGTGCATAATGTAAATAAAATATTCCAACGCCAAAATAAGCAAACTTGTCTCTATGTATGGAAGTCATCAGAGATGATTTAGAGCGTGCATATGTACACAAAGTTACAATAGAACGCAGTAGGCCACTCTATGCAATAAATATGCAAGCTCACGAACTAAACACCTCAGAGGTCAGCTGCTGCGCCTACAGATATACATTTACGAATCCGAACAACGTAATGCCACACCTTTGCCCTTAAGATTTACATCACATCTAAATATGTTCGTTTATAACCCAGTTAAGTAAATCGAACTTTTCTGTACAACATTTATAATACATTATTAAAACAATGCACTTAATTCAGAAAATTACTCCTATGATCTTCTTGTCCATAATTTCTCTTCTCTTTAGGGGGGTAAGTGTTAAAAACATTGATCTGAGCAGACACTGAATTAGTTCTTCGCTTCCAGATTTATTTAATTGACAATGGATATTATCTGGACGGAAAGAAAATAAAGTGGTGTTAGATATCTAGGCTAATTATTTGTAACGAAACGAAAAGAATTTCAATACAAATTAATCGACATTGTTATAATTACATTTTAAAAAGGCCACGTAACCCTTATAAATGTATAAGGCTAGATAATCGAATAAATAACGTATGCAAATATACGTTGCATATTCTACTAGACGTTAGTCTAATTACGTCGTATATCGGATAGTTAAGGGCTGGAATGCAACATGCAGCTTAAATTGCACGTCCGCAGCGGTAGGTAAGGTGTGTCGATCAACAACCTTCCATTCTCTAGCCAGTCTGACACCAATGCCGATGGGCCTATTAAATATTAACAAGTAACAATCGCTACCTAGTTTACGCTACATCTGAGACAGGCTATCATTATATCGATGCAACCATATATCCAACTACACACTGATTAAGATACTTTTGTGCTTTGTTCGTCTTGTAAATTGTAACTGTCTATTAGGAGATATTATCCAGAAACACTGAAATATATAATTTGAATCGGGGTGTGCAATTCTCATACAGCGAAGAGCATGTTAATGCTATAATCGAATTTCATTTTTAAACAGAAGCTTGCTCGACTCCATAGAGTCAGTACTCTATAGAGAGGCGAGCAAGCTTCTTAAAAGGGCACTGGCCCTTTAATATCGTAACAAATAACTTTGCAGTCAATTGTAATTGATAAGTCATACGAAAATCGTTAAAAACTGCAATATATTCGGCTATATCCATAGTAATAGTACTGGGGATTAATATAGCAACTGCTTTGTAGAAGCTTGCAGAAAAAGTAAACAGAAAATAAAACCGATGCAAAGTTAAAGTAGAGCCTGACTCTTACAAGTTTATATTACTGAACAAAATTTACATGTATTCACAGAAACCTCTATGAAGTTACAGTTGCCCAAAATGACTGAAGATATAACGAAAACATGTACTCTTAAATTCTTAAACAGGAATATCGCACACATGTTCTTATTGCACATAAAACGCGATCTGAATTCAAGAAGAGACGCTATCTCGGCGTATAAGTATTTAGTCGTATTGAGTGAAATCGTAAACCTCGTGACCTCAATGAAGACAGAGCGTGGAGACTTTAATAACAAGCAGGAACGTGAGTTAGTCCGGTGTGGAACTGGATTTTTCTATACTCCCTGTTCAGTACAGTACCTATTGCGTAGGTATAGTGAGATCGTAGCGACCTTGGTCGGGTACAGCAGTGACAACAGTCGCACGTCAATCACATTCTATTAGTTCAAAGCCACATCTATAGAGTTCATTACCTCAATAATAGTAATAATTTAAGTTCGTTCAACGTGACCTTTTAATTCTCTTCTTGGTGCAAGCCACTGGATACAAAATCAGACAATGGACTTATTAATTTTTTATTGTGTAACCATCATACAATAAAGTCCTACATACCTGGATATAAATGAGGTTTCGTTTCATATGGTCTTTTGTCCACGACCATGGTTGAAGAGCGGTCGTAATTGTAATACAATTATATTAGCCTGAGCAGTCTTCTTAAATATATTGATATTGGGATGGGATAATATTCTTTTACACTTGCGCGAATCCGTAAAAAGTGGTTTTATTTGATTAGAATGCAATTTTCTACTATTTACCAAGTCTATTGCTCCAGGACTAGGCAACACAAACAATGCATTGATTACAGAAACTTAGTACTTTTGTAGTAAAACAAAAAAAAGGTTATTAATAAAGTTTATTTTATTAGTCCCTAAATCACTTTACTGTCACTAAAGAAGAACTGCACGAAAATAAAGTATTTTAAAAGTCACTTCACTCGCGAGCCACAAAAGAAAGGAAAACACTTAGATCTTCGTGGGAAGAGTTAGCCGTGTTGTGACGGCCGCAACAGGAGACCAGGACAAGACTGTCCCTCCCAGTCTGGTTGGCGACAGAATCTGTATAAACAGAATACACGTGATTTTAAAATATTCTTAGGCCTGGTCGGCGACTCGAATTAATAGATTGAGAGCTTGGACCACTCTTAGGCGTAAAACATCTGACCAAATAATTTTGCCCAGCATCTACCACTCAATGCCTGGACCAAGACTTTCCCAGAATTTAGTTTATCCTTCCATGGCTTGACCAAGACTCCTTTTGCGGCCGTCACAACACGGCTATCTCTTCCCACGAAGATCTAAGTGTTTTCCTTTCTTTTGTGACTCGCGAGTGAAGTGACTTTTAAAATACTTTATTTTCGTGCAGTTCTTCTTTAGTGACAGTAAAGTGATTTAGGGACTAATTTATTAATAAAGTTTATTTTAGTCTTCTATTTTGTTCGTTCCAAACTTCCATCTATAAATTTAAATAATTAAAAATACAACGATACTAGAATATTCAACCAATCAGCCAGTATCTTAAGTAAAATAATTCCATAGTACTTTGTATGGTACTTAGAAATTCCGTAGTTTTAATAGAGTAAAGAAATAATATTTATGAAGATTGACAAACATCAAAAATTTGACATGTTTACATATCTTCTTCTTCTAATATATAAAATTCACGTGTCACAGTGTTAGTTACCGTACTCCTCCGAAACGGCTTGACCGATTCTTCTCAAATTTTGCATACATATTCAGTAGGTCTGAGAATCGGCCAACATCTATTTTTCAAACTTTTTTTTTTAGTATGGCAAAACAACGTTTGGCGGGTCAGCTAGTATTAAATATATTTCATTAAATAACAATTATCAATCCAGAATATGTACAAAGGATATTAGAAAACGAATACTTAATTGCATAATAATTAAGGAATAAACGTAAAAGGAATTATGTAAAGTTAATAAAGATATTATGGAAATGTCACCACGGACGGTATCAGGTATAATATTAATTTAAGAGAGCAAATCATATTTATTCTGGAATTAAAATAAATATAAAGTTACAAGCGTTTCATTTATGAGAAGAAATAGATTTATCGTATCCTTACACTTTTAGAAATATCATTCGAAATTAACGTTAAATAAGAAACACAACATGTGTGTTTGCCTTTATTGAATATTACCTTATACAATAACTAATAAAATGATATACAATACATAATTACTAATGACATTATAACAAGTAAATAAAACATGCAAAGTATTACCAGAAACGACTGACAACATCGGTTTGTTACTTTTAAGATATAAAAAATCATAAGTTATAAAAAATGTAAGTATCACGACGCAGTCCTTCTATAACAAAAAACGCCAAAATGTCAGGTAAAAACTAGCCAGTTATATTAATGAATATGGGAGTACATATCAACAACTTTATTTATTTTTCTACATATAATAAGAAACCGGCTGACCAACTCTTTTTATCATTGACCTAAAACTACACACCCAAATTACATAATAATTCTGTTCGATGAAGAGGTGCACTTAAGAGGGCACGATACCAAATTATACTCCATACAAAAATATGGGTATCGTACTTCCCTTTTTTCTTCCCGAAAGTTAAACCCATTTTAATTGTTTCTACGCTATATTATAGATGAAGAGTATATCTATGCTTCTGTCACTTTCTTTTTTTCAATACATAATAACTAAAAGAAAAGACCATCCGAAAATCCCGTTTTTTTTTCGGTTTTCTTTAGGTAAAGTTGTAACGTCTATCACACATATTTGGTAACGTTTTACCAAAAAAAAAGTGATACAAGCATAGATATACTCTTCATCTATAATGTAGCGTAAAAAGAACTAAAATCGGTTTAACTTTCGCAAAGAAAAAAGGGGACTACGAAACGTCTTTTTTTCAAAGAATTTGTAGGTAAAATCTATTTCAGCTATATTTGTCCCTTTCAGCACGGTGCTCGGGAATAGGGATAGCAATACCTAAGGCAAATACCTAAATTAGGAGTATAGTACCCTCTTAAACCAAATTTAATTTCTCGATAATAAACCGAACTTCTGCAGGATCGAACCCATCACCCGTCGTGAAAGAGGCCAATGTTGGTGCTACCATACTGGTAAAAAATTCTTTCCCAATTTCTCATATCGGAAATTACAGAAGCAGCGAATATAAATATTTTACAATCAATACGCGAAGGCCCTAAGGTCATGCATGTATATTATTGTATATATTATGCGATAGTAGAATAGTCAATCACGAACAACAAACCGCCTACGCTTACCTCTTGTAACTCGTACAAGCCGCAATTTACAATAACCTCGTCCTCGTCTCTATTGGTACAAAAACTAGTTCAATCTTGGACAAGGCTGGTTACCACCCCGACGTCGGAGTCATAGCATCGCCTATTACGCCTGACCCACATCTACTAAGGTTATCTTTACAACCTAATATAATATTGAGCTATCTCGATTTATAATTAGCTATTACGAAGATATATGAACCACTGCACCACGACGCGGGCCTCGTGGTGGAGTGGTTCATATAACGGACTGCCGATCACGAGGTCTCGGGTTCGATTCGTTTCGAAAATCATTTGTGTGACGTTTTTAATTGTCATACAAATGTTTGTACTGCGTCTGGGTGTTTACTATATTATAAGCAATGATCGTGGTAGGTAGAGCTATTTAGTTTCATTGACCACAAACATTGATGTTAATATGGACATTCCATGGGATAAAACTACTTTTAACGGATTTTATCGCGGTTTATTTGGTATTATTTACTTAAAAAATGGTTTATGTACGCCAAATAAGCCAAAGAGCGCACGAGAGACGTTGTAAATTTTACACATTGTCAAATAAATAAATATCTTTTAAATAAAAATAGTTCAAAGAATGAAGACATGAAAATAATTATGATGAAACAGAAGATAATACTTTGATTTTTTGATGAACATGTTTGAATTAGTTTGTATGTTAATACTATGTTCTTGTACAACTGCAAAATAAAAAAAAATGTAAATGATTGTTGAGTATTGTATAAATATAAAAACTGTTACATAAAAAATATACATGGTTTATTGACTCAACTTATACTATCTTTAAACCCATCCTTATACTCATCCATCGTAAAGTAAGTGTATTCTGTCGTTACTCCTTAATCCGTATTAGGTAAATAGCTTTTTATTAATTTACTACTTCAAAAGTAAATCCCGGGATTTTGGGAATATGGTATATATTGGAATTTAAAAACTTTCACGAATTATACAAAAATGTCATCCTCTTGAAACACTGTATCAATTAAAAAAACGCATTAAATTACATTCGCAGTTTAGAAGATATAAGCTCACATAGAGACAAACATACAAATATAACGACTTTGTTTTAGAACAAGTAAAGATTAAATTGTCTACCAAACTACTTATTCATCACAACAAAAACGCAATTTATGTCAAATGTCCAAAAATTAAAATAACATAAAAGCCGTTGGTATCGCCTGACCTCATTATGAAGTTGCAACATATGAAAATATACGTTACAAAACCACAGAAGGTTGGAATAACTTAGCATATGTGCCGGGGATTGATACTTGTTCACTATGAAGGTCAAATTACTACAGTTCAAATTAATTTAAGAACCTAAATGTGATAAATTAACCTTCGTTAGATACTTCAAGTGTAGCAAAAAATATTTGAACAATATAAGAGGAAATTAACAACGTAAGGATCTGTGCCGATATTATTATATTTAGATCGCTGTTGTTTTGGTTTTAATGAACTTACTGCCTATTTCTTTCGTTGTGGCGTAACCAAACAGCGTTCAATATATTCGAATAACAGTGTCACTAATGATCTATCTTACTATGAGTTTAAAGTTAAAGTTGTATTTGAATAAAACTATGAATTCTATATAGAATAAACTTCTCATTTTTCTATTCCTCAAAACACACATACAATCATCAAGTGCTGCACACTACAAGCAATTAGTAGAAAATAAGAAAATAGCTTACAAGATCGCACGTGACTAATACCGACAGAATAGTTGATATTTTAAGGTATATTAATACGGTTTTAGTCTATAATTTTATAAATTCTTGTTTATTTCTACTACTTCTATCCCCTGGTAAAGTTTAAAAATGTTTATATAGTCATATCACTTTTATTAGGCAAACCTTTAACTAGAAACATACAAAGAACTTTTGTCTTACACAGAACAAGTAAACGCGACTATTGCGTGACCGATAACGTTGCATTGCTGAGTGACTATTTGACTAATTGCAAAACAACAACATTAAAGCTCTTATCGAATAGAAGGATCTATTTATACACGAGTGATACATTAATAGTTCTAATTATACGCAACGTATATATAACTAAATCGGTAGCAAGACTAGAAACCAGGAAATAAACGCATTGATGCAAATACTTATCGCTTATCAAATTGTTTTACACTTTTAACTAGAATTCGGGCAGCGCAACAGCCGTCGCAACATTTCATGACGGTGTGCGCGGTTGTTGTAAAAATTTTCTCTCATCTGTTGGTTGTAGTTGTGTCTAAAGCTGGTTCTGTCTAACCCATTATCATGTTTTCTATCGCGCCAAATGTTGATAAAAAAAATCTCCTAGAAAACTTAAGAATAACTTCATAACATAAGAACGTAAGTGCATACTACGCAATATTATAAAATTTATGTGTAGGCGTTGAAAAGACAGTTCAATTTTATAATGAAGTAGTTTCTTGGTGCATGTTAATTATCTTTTCAATTTCACAACACGCCCCGTCACGCCTCGGGACACACTAACTTGAACCAATTTTGTAAGACACAATATTTGCCAGCAGTATGTAATTGCTTTTACGTATCGTAGATTAATAAAATATGCACAACAAATTAGCGATATGTGTACAACACTATTAATTGCAGGATGTAATTGGATTACATTGAAATTTTGTTTTCTTTTTTATTTACAGTATGAGCTGAATGAATTAAATGTAATTTACAAACTCCAAGACCACACATCAGGTTTAATACGTCACTTTAAATTATGGGATAATTTTATTAGTGTTCAACTTCTTGCTCTCTATTTGAACTTCCAAAATACAATAAAGTTGCGTTTTGCCACAAAAATATAATTTAAACACTGCATAAAATTTATTTAGCCAAAGGCAAAGCTTTATTGCAATGTAGTTAGTCAGTGTTAATGGTAGGAGTCGTAAAGACCAAAATTAATATACCTATTTGCGAGCAATACAGTAAACTGGCACATTTTGTGCCTTGACCTCAAAATAAATTGCACTAAAGATTGCCAAATACTTAATGGTTTATCCTAAAATATATTAATTTTGCTGACCCTGTAGAATATTTAAAGCAAACGTAACAAGACGCGCTTTCATAGACTACGTGATGTTTTAAAACGCAACGCAAACGCTTAAAGTAATAGTTACAGTGGCATAAATGTATACAAATTAGTATAATCGCATGGATATAGCAGTGAGTAAGTATTAAAAAGTCACGTCAAATAAACTAAGACAAAATCCAAAACAATTTACCGTCAATGGTCGTCAACCCGTCCCACAAAAAAGGATAAATTACATTAAAATTGGTAGTGCTGTTAAAATAATCGCTCTCAACTCCCAACATTGTCATGTTATTACTGAAGACTTTGTTCCTATAAGAACATTAAATAAAACATAAACTAGGATAAAAAATGAATAGACGTTAGGATGAGCGTGAAATTATCTGAGAACAAAAAATATAACTAGAAATAGCCTGAAACCGGCGGTATTAGACGCAATGCACCTCCTCATTTCCGAGGTAATTCGAAGAGAAAACAGACAAACACTCATTTCACTCTGAACAGTATACACATGCAATAACATAATTAAACAGTAGCATATTAGGCTGTGAAATGTTTGTTAATCCTGAATTATAGTAATCCACTCAATCAATTTAAATGAATAAACTGTATCAATGAGTTACGCTAATAACTTATATGTCAAAATTGTGCACTCGGTTAGGAAGCACAATCTTATTGGAGTTGGTAAAACAAGAGATGTGACTACTAACCAGTAAAAAGCTCGTTTCAACTCTAGACTTCATTAGATCACCTCGATAACACCAAAGTATAGTAAAGTGAAAGAAATTAGACATACCTACACGTACAAAGTCCCATACTGCTACAACTATGATCATTAAGGAAAAATGAAATAAGGCGGTAAAAAGTACCTTTTCAACAGAAAGTATTGGTAGCTTGACACTGATCTCTTTCGACTGAACAAATCTGTTTGGTTAAGAGGATACCAAAATAGCTTCGTGCATTTTTCTACGTACGAATTTTTCATTGTTTCTTTAGATTGAATGGCTAGAGCTCTAATTTTTAAGTATGTGTTTTTTCAATATATGATCTAGGATCGCATAAACTCAGAAATGCGATTGAAAAAAGTTTTCTCGATAGAAAATCTTAGCGAAACAACCTCTCTCATTTTTTATTTTTTTTAATTTGTCGGTCTATTATCGCGTATTAACTAATGAAATAACTTTAAAAACATAAGTAACTATTATATATAGAAACACGTAAATCAGAATTAAAATATATTTAGTAGATTTTGAGTAAACAAAAAAAAATATCCCTAATTCTTCATTTTCTATACCTACTAGCTGTGTTAATATGTACATGTCGACGATAAGATTGATGTAGGCCCTTAAGACGTTTATTGAAGTGTTAAGCTATAATTATCAATCAGTGAATAAATAAATGCATAAAAAGATAATTATACAAAATTTAAGCTTGTCCATGCCAATTTTGATACATACAATAATGACTGACGCGTACATAATATTATTTCGCCATCTGACTACCTGGCTATAATTTTTGATACAAGGTGAAGGTCAAATGGAGGTGACAAGAATTAAAAATCATCAGTCGTGGACAAATTAAGATAAAAATCATGACCGATTTGTTGGATGTGATCGTTAACGACCCGGAAACAGATTTGTATTATGTATAACATTGAAAGTCAATGATGATGAACAGGATTTACTAAGTCGGGCTCTTACAGATCTTTACAAACAATACTTGAATCTGCAGCCCACTAATGATACATCAATAATGGATGATCTTTATATTCCTACACCTTCCGCTGATGTTCATCTTTGCCCATAAGATTTAACAACATGCTACATAAATAAGTGCCTAAGCTAGTTTGTTTCTTTATTGTCACGTGAACTCAGAACGTTCAAAGATCGTAGCAATTCGTTTATGTGTATGACGGTAATTGACTACGTTAATTTTAAGTATATAGTTCTGATTACAAACATAAAAACCGGTCAAGTACAAGTTGGCTTCGCCACGAAATGCTCCGTAACGTTATTATCATAATAATGGGATCCGGGCAGGAGAATGTTTATGTCTAATATTTGTTGATATGGCATCAACTGATATACCCAAACTGTGCAATTTCCAGCTCTCTAGCAATCACAGCTCAAGAGATTACAGCCTGGTTCAAGATACGGAAAGCGAAGTCTCAGTAAAAGTTTAAAGTCGGTTAAAAATATATCGTTTGATTGAATAAACGATATATTTTTAACCGAATTTAACCGCATGTTACCTAACAGTAAACATAGTACATTATAATTCAAACAGTAATATGGTGTCGCTAACACATGCGGGATAAAGGCGTAAAACGCAACGTTAACAATTAAACCGCTTTCGAATATACCGGTGTTCATGTGCCAGTTAGGTAGTTACTTGTACTAAACAAATTTAATAGGTTTAGCAGAGAATTATGTTTAAAACAATACCGGTGGTCACGAGGCAAACAGCGTGGTTATTTTACCCCGTTTCAACGGATCACGTTTAGGTCCAATTGTCTGGCCGCGTGATGTTATGACGCATTCATTTACCCGTAGCGTTAGGAAGAAAACTGGGATCGATAACTAGGCAAGTAGTTACCAAGGACTTAATTAATAAAATAATAAATAAATATTCAGGACATTTCACACAACGTCCTCTGGTCCCAAAGTAAGCTATATTTCTATGCTTGTATTATGGGAACCAGATACGGATAGACTACATATACTACTTTTCTTTTGTAAATACATACTTATAATACATAGAAAACACCCAGCCGTAGTACAAACATTTGTATGACATTTATGAATAACACACAAATGATTGTCCCAAGCGGGAATCGAACCCGCGACCTCGTGATCGGCAGTCCATTACATAAACCACTCCACCACGAAGCCCGTAATTATATCTGTTTCACTATTTAACGGCTAGGTTATTTATTAATTTTGCAATTGACATGCTATGCTATTTATTATGTAACGGCTAGGTGTTTAGTTATAATCAATGTACAACACAAAGGTTTTGGAGTATACTATAACTACCTATGTACTGTACTTGTATGTGTTTATCGTGTAATTACAAAAATCTTTTTGTAATTTTAATTATTTCATGATCCTTTTAACATCTGTAACGGAAGCATAGTAATGAAAAGTGAGTTTGACGATATAAAACTGGTGTAAAATGCAAGTTTGAATTGTAACGAGTTTTCCATTTGTTACGGTGATATGGTCTGTTTATTTCGGCACGGTTATTTGAGCATTTATGTGTGTTAATATACCAACCAGGGGGACAGTTAATTTGGTATAATATTGTACTTGAGACTCTATAAACACAAATCTGTTGAAAGTTCGTGAGCATCTAATAGCTATGGCACGCAGTACAGTTTTCAGCACTGTTCTCTATGGGCTTAGCCAGCTGGGTGAGAGTTATTACATACATCCCAGAATTAAGGGAACTGTACTGAAGATAAAAGGTTCAAAAGAAAAATAAATATTTGTATTGTCTTTTCGAAACGACCCTCCCTTTAAATCTCGAAAATAAATACTGGCATGACATTTACTATTCCCATGGGTCAATATAATACCAACCTACCATCCGTTGATTACCTGTCACCCCGAGATTACAATGTGCAAACAGCTGTGAAAAAGTAGCAAGTCTTAGATGTAAGTAAAACAGCAAGAGATCAGTCACATTAGTTACAAGGTTTCATTTGATTAGTGATTCAGTTGACACTCTTAGCTGGACAGTTGGATGACAATGATGTCATTATGTACTAGACAATTGCTAAGTACCCTCTGATACCAACACCGTTAAGATATTTTCACTTAAACAATAAAGAATTACGGTT
Organism: Orgyia antiqua; assembly: GCA_916999025.1. Taxonomy (NCBI): domain Eukaryota; kingdom Metazoa; phylum Arthropoda; class Insecta; order Lepidoptera; family Erebidae; genus Orgyia; species Orgyia antiqua. Next base: position 3,596,921 of record OU779867.1, read on the forward strand.
TACTGCTATTATTGCGGTATTGGTAATTCCAAAATAATATGTCTATTAAAGCCTGAGGTTATAATGTTAGGATTAGCTGCAATTTCGGTTTCAACTTGACTGTATATTTGTAATAGTCATCAAGCTATTACATATTTAATTGGATAGATTGTGAAGATTACTCAAGCAAAACTTTACATAAGTACGCTATGATACAAAGTTATTCGGAGCTAGGTAAAATAGAATGATTTAATGAATTTTTTATCCTACAAGACAGCACGTAGTACAATATACATACACAGATAATAAGCAATATAACAGGTTCCATCGTATTCCAAATACAAATAAATAAGACTGGCTAATAATCATGGTTTAATTCGCAGTCACGGTTACTTTACTGACACTTTTTTGTCTTAACGTTATGTTAATTAGTCATAGCTGTGTCAGTGATAGTGCCCTCAAGGTAATCAAAAATCTTCATATGTTCATTAATACGTAATAGATAAATAATTAAAATGGATTTAATAAACACCCAATGAAGCTTACTCATAATAAATAACGTAATTATACATAAATATTAACACATAACATAGATATAAATCGCATTCTTGTCCTGTTTTCAGTATAAATTCAACCACCTGATAATTTGAACAGATTCTGGTACGCATATGCATTAATTCGCATTAAAGTAACTTGACGCGTGAGAAAAAAAGCATTGAATTTCAAACAAGGGCCGAGAAGACCTATGTTCACATTTCGCCATGAAGCTGTACACTTGTTACCGGACCCACTTAACGGTGTAAACTCAACACGTGAACGAAACACGATACAGCCTTCGACGTCCTTATGCAATCAATTTGTAATTAAAGCTTGACCTAATAACGGACTTAGTGAAACAGCTAACTTCTTCGAACGACTTGTTATGCCTTCATGAAGAACTCGCTTCTGGTTGCAGCACCAATATACATTGTAATGGTTTAAATTAAGAATAAAATACATTTACCGGTATGTATAGTAAAAATGCTAGAACTAGTAATTGAGGTATTAAGAGGGTACTGCACTCCTCACTTAGGTATTTGCCTTAGGTATTGCTATCCCTATTTCCGAGCGCCGCGCTGAAAGGGACAAATATAGATGAAGCGGATTTTACCTACATATTCTTTGAAAAAAGACGTTTCGTACTTCCGTTTTTTTTCGCGAAAGTTAAACCGATTTTAATAGTTTTTGCGTTATATTATAGATAAAGAGTATATCTATGCTCCTATCACTTTCTTTTGTGGTAAAACTTTACCAAATTTGTGTGATAGACGCTGCAACTTTATCTAAAGAAAACCGAAAAAAGTGGGTTTTTCGGATCGTCATATTACTTTTAGTTATTATGATTTGAAAAAAATAAAGATGATAGAAGCATAGATATACTCTTTATCTATAATATAACGCAAAAACTATAAAAATCGGTTTAAATTTTGCGAAGAAAAAACGGAAGTACGATACCCATATTTTTGTATGGAGCATAATTTGGTATCGTACCGTCTTAAATGTCTCGTGTTCAAATATTGGTCAGAAGATTATGCATGACACTACACACAAAATCATATAGAATGATTTATACGAATAAAATAGATTTATTGCTAGTGCATCTCATGACTACCACCAGAGAAACAGCTCACAAGTCTCCGTAGCTGGATATAGACCCCTTATATTATCTGACCATGTCTTAGATATATCACGATCATAGCCTTCACTCAATCTATCAATTCACCTTTTGACTTTAAATTAATCTCAATGTTAAAAGAATCATACCACGACAAATAAAACAGTAGACAAAATTATGTAAGGGCAACAGGGGCAGGCATCTGATATGGGTTCGATTGAAGGATAATAATGTTTATTAGAGGTCAAATGCTTTACAAATGATCGTCTTCACCTTAACCTTCACAATCTTGGCAGAACTCAAATGATACAATGCAACTACGATCTTACAATCACGGTTGGTACTACTTCGTTTTGTTAGGTATCCATTGCCGGTGCAACAATGTTCCAAGCATTAGTTAATGGGAATCCGAGATCAATGGTGATAACACATTTGAGATAAAAAAGCAAAGAGTTGACATGACAGCGTTTGTTGGTAGAAAAACCTGATTTACTGTTTCACGTTAGACATGTCTCATTTATCACGAACAGTTTTAGCGTCTAAGTCACACAAAGGATAATGCATTACCGATTTGGTGGAATCGTTTATCGACATGACATTGACGAATACTATGAGAGATATTAAGAAGACTGTGTGTAGCGTGTTTGCCCTAAAAACAGATCAATGTATACTTAGCGTCGATAAAAACTAAAGCGGTTTATTTTCGGTAGGATTGCGATTTATAAGTCTGTTTTCCTTTGTAAAAAGTTTTTATTACGTTCTTTTCAGTAGTCATTTATTTCATGACAAAAAGGGGACGGTGAATTTGGAAATAATATATTACGTATAAACTTTTCGTGTACAATAAATGTTAAAGATAATTTGTGGCTGCAATAAGAAAGAAATTTAATGGCCAAGTTCTGAAAGGTTAAAGTTTTATATTTATTAGGTGTAGTTATCCAGGATCACTTGGCAGTAATACGTATTAATATAACACGAAAAATAAATACAGGACAGAATAAATGCAACGCCAGTTATGTAAACTTTCTTACTCATACATTCGAAAAATCGCGTTCCCAAACAACTTCTTAATTCACCGACTCTACGACAAATTTAAACAACAGCAGTATAAAATTGTGAAGTTTTACCAACTTGTCAATATCAATTACGGTCCTCAGATCAAATCTTACAACAATACTTTAATTTTGTTATTTTAGACCTACTATGTATTTGAACAAGACGTTATCCTTCTGTAGATATTTTCATCAGATTTATTTCAACAGATTACTTAGCGTGTCTTTTTCTTCTCGTTTTTAAAGATCCTGTATATCGGCTCTGGAAGCTAAGGCGGAGTGATATGAACGCAATGATTTGCAGCGGCGATAAATCCACTCCGGCAGACGGGGACAGACCCGCCCGCGGCCTCCACGATAAGTGTATCCAATTACTAAGATATACCCCTTACACTGATGTTATACCGTCTTGATGTATTACACCGTAAAGTGTATCGTTAAAAATACTATTGAAACATATAAGTAACTCTAGCATTGAATAAATATCACAGTGACAATAAATGAAGGGACTTTTCATTTTATTGCGTCGCAAACATTCATTGTGTATTTCCCAAGCACGTTACATTTGTTGTCTCATTTGTATCTACCAAGACTAATATCGTAGCTAGAAAGCAAAGTAATATGCATTTAAATTAACTTAGAAATGCGTTTAAAGTTTTTTTTAATGCAACCGTATGCCCACATAAAACTATGCACAAGCCTTTTTCTGAATAATAATTCAGTAAAAAAAACCGTGGCAGGTGGCACATTTTGAAATCCCCAAGTTGAAATTAATAACAAATTTATCACACTAAATAAGTGCAACACTGCGCTTAGTTTGGCGAAATGCAATGACACATGAATCAAATTAAGATATGGCTGAAAAATCATACGTAGAGAAATATCATACTTACAAACAAGACATTGCCCTGCGTAGCCAGTAAAATTTATTAAAAACAAAATTTTTAAATCATTTAATCTTAACGCTCCTAATGTTTTATAGCCTGTTTATATGAGAAAGGATACTATAAAACCTCACCCTGCGACCCACAGGATAGCGCAGTACCCATTAATTGTATTTAATGTGAAGAAAACTACGAGAGAGTTAGTTAATTTTATATAACTTTTTTACAACAAGCAATTGACGACTATGGCACAGGGCTAGTAACTTTAATTATTTAATAACGACACTACTGATTTCCAACCACATCTACTAAGTTTATCCCTGGTCACAAGTTAGTAAAAATAATATTTCCAAAAACTAAGCTCCATCAATTTCATTATAAAACAGTGGTGCCTAGGCTTGGCATGGGAGAAAGTTCCTTAGATATAGCTTAAATGAATCAGTTGTAATGTTGTAGCATTCAAATGGTGAAAGAATTTTTGTAATCGGTCTAGTACTTTTTGAGCCAATTAGTTACAAACATAATTACTCATAATTCATTACTCTTAATTTTTATTATTAGTATAGATGTTAATAAATACCCCTCACAAAATCAATGAGACGATAAGAAAATTAATAAATAAAAATTATTTTAATTTGAAGACTAACTAACGAAAAATGACAAATAGAGCAGTAGAAAAACATCAGAACAAGAAAATTTATAGGGAATTTTTTTTTAATCAACGTCTCGTTTTGCACCAGAAACCGTTGACTTCTTACTGATAATTAATTCTGTCCTGTACTGCTTAAGTTACCGATCGTGTAGAAACCAGAGCGCCCCGCGGTGGTCAAAGAACATGTTCGATAGCCTCGTATCAGTCATTTAACTTTGCTCCAATTTCGCTACTACATAAAGTTTACTAATATGAACACAGAGCATCTAGGCTACATGAAAAATTTAATCGTGATATTTAAAAATATTATAATATGTATATTACATAATATTTAAATCATGTAGCCAAGATGCTCTGTGTTAAAAAAATCATTAATAGATTTTACTTTGAATTAGTGCATGATGTGGAGAATAATTATAAGTATCTGTCAGCCAGTCATCAATGTTTCAACTGAATATTGGCTGCAGTAAGCTCATGTATCTCTTTGTATACAGACTAAAGTTAACGCATAAAGTTGCGGCACTGAACTGTCAACTGCGTCCATTACGAAAGCTCTTTAGAAGACACTAGATAAAGTTAATGCGTATACATTACATACTATATACGGCTAAATGGAATCCGTATGAAAGCAAGAAAGCACTAAGAGGTACAAAACAACCACAACCCTTCCTCGTACGTTGATACTCAGGTAGTGATTTAGTAGTGGTTTAAAAGGGGTCCATCGAGATCCTTGCGGTTACCGTCAATGGACACCGCGGAAGGGCTCCAGTATCGAGTAGTTATAAATCAAACAGCACATCGCCCCCGGCATCGTGTCCTGACCCTGCTGCCTTTGTTTACTCACTACGTTACTGTATAAAACAGTCTGATCACCTTCAGATAATAAAATAATCCTACCGAATATATTTCAAACAATATCCTGTTAATATTTTTATTTATACGTATTGATCTATTGGTAGAAAAGGGATATACATACCAAATACACGGTATCTGATATTTTTTGTCGGAACTGACCTCGACATGTTTTGGTAATGGACGTCACAATTAACACATTCTCAATTTAAAAGCCTATAATCGGATCGCGATGGTAATCAGCCACTGGTGTAATGCGCAGGCGTCGCTAGTAATGTTGTGTGTTTTTAACTTGGTCATATAGTACTGTTCGTTGAATCGGCCGCGTGCTGATTCAGATCGAGGTCTGTCGGGTCGCTGGGCATCGCAACTCGGTATGCGATGCTTGCGGATCGATTATCGCACATCACGACTTGCTGCGTATCAGACTGTGCACCACACGCAAGCTTAAGCGACATGCTCTGTCACTAGCGCTGTTTGTAAAACATTGGTTTTACAAACAGCGCTAGTGACAGAGCACTATTTAGTATATGAATCAATCAAAAATCAATGCAAAAAGTACTAGATATCTACTTAATTAGTTAACGGTTTAGCAGCGAAACTCCGGGCGATATCATAACGTTAACTATACTGACTTTTCATTAGCAGTAACTTAACTCTTGAGAACACAATAATGAAACATAATTGCAGAAATAGAGTTTTCGCTTAAGCAGAACTATTAATTCACAGATGAGCAAGCTACAAGTTATAACATATTATTATAAGCCAGGCCCAATGGATTTATGAAGATACACTAAATACAAACGAGAATGAATGGATGCGTGTACTTATATGATGATGAATCAGATAATACATACCTGCTACTTTTTGTATGCAAAAATCTGTACCAATAGGTATATTAAATAGTGTATGTTATAGACTGATGTCATTAAAAATTATTAGCCTGCGGAACTAACATGATTACATGTTACAGAGTCTATCAGTCCCGTGTATGTTCGGCTTCATTGATATACCAAACCCCCAGGGCCAACATTAATTCGTTTATTACTATTCGCAAATAAACGGTTTAGTTCATGAAACGCATAAGTATAAAAGTAATGTTAGCCGTCATTTACGGTGTCAGTCCGTACGGGTAGCCTAGAGGGTTGCGTAACAACAGCATAACAATAGTCATTAGCAATCAATCAGGCTTATTCTAGCGGGTGGCTCGGAAGGCTTGGCTTCTAAAATTGGCCCTTGCGGTAACATTGAGAACCGTTGTTTACTACAGAATGTGATATGGAAACACGTTTAGCTATGCACTCAAGTTCGATATGGTGCTTTCTGTTTTGGCGAGCATAAACTGTTGAATATGAAATTTACAACAAGATAAACACGGGGTATCATCAAAATTGTAGCAAGGAGATACACCGACTACAGAATCGGTTGGCGTATAGGTAAGACCAATTGAAAGGGACTTCGTTATTGCTGTAAATTCACGGGAATTAAGTTAGAATTGATGCTGCCAGGCAAACCACACAGCATGATACTCGTAAGGGTAGAAGCCTTCTTTGGAACTTAACTTTTTATACATTTGTATTACGTTAAGCTTTATTATGGGATATGGATAAACTGGCTGACGACGTATTAAAATAGACTTATAAACTTATATACAAAAACTTTGGCGTGATAGTTTTCGAAGCAAATTCTTGTATCAGAAGCGACCAATGCCTAACAGTAATGAATAAGATATCATATCATGTAAAATAACAAACATTGTAATATTTCTGAGTTAATAATAAATAAATAAATATGCGTCAGTAATAAATAGATTTAACGCAAATATCTGTGTCACGGTTATCACAGTGCGACAATACTGTTATTAATGAGGACACAGTACTAGGTATAGTGTTTTAAGTATCCCGGAGCTTATTTACTGTGTCGGTTGTTAACCCTATGTTTGTTATTACAAACGTCCGGTAGTCACGCATTGAGTATTGAGGTATATGGGATATTGTGACATAAAAATGTATGTATACATTTACCCTAAAAGTTACCAGCAGTATAAGAAATATATCTCATTTCCAAAAATGGACGAACGTGACAAGGAATTTTAATCGATACCATGCTTCGAATGTGGCCGCAAAGAAAAAAAGGTTATGGTCCCTTGGCGCTTGACGTCCAACGTTAACACGCATCAACGAATTCAATGGATTACCTGTCGAATTTTGATGCCCAAATTATGTAGCTGATTTATTAAATGAACCGTGTATTGTAGAGACTTCTTTATTTGATGAACATGTATTTTTTTTAGTTTGATTAATTACAATGAATTAATGTGTAGCAATGACGGTGAATTAATAATGTACAAGTTTAATTTATTGATAGTTTTAACATACGCGTTAGCCGTTTGGAATTGAAGTGCACTGAATTCGGTCTTATCTTTGGCAGAAGGTTTTGTGCTTGGTCTTGCAGTAAGTCTGATTTAGGACTATAACCTAACCACCATGTATGAAAATCAATAAATACGTTGCATGTTTTAAATATTTCTTCAAAGACTAATAACTTACAAAATAACTCCAGTTTCTTATTTGTGAAAAATTCAAAGTATTAGGATCGGACCATTACTTTGATTATTATGCAACCTCAACCTTTTTATAATATTAGTAGAAATTTAACAAATAGATATTCCTTATTAAAGTAGGTTAAAGAAAGAATTCTATAAACACATAAATTAAAATAATGAATAGCATGATTATCGTTGCAATAGATCCATCCTATTGCTATTGTGTTGTTAGCGTAGTTTCTTTCGTCATAATATCTTGTAGAGACAATAGGACGGTACATAGAGACCGTCGTCCGTGGGAAGATGCGAGATAACGTCACAATCGTACTTTCATCCGATCACGCATGATTTAAGTGTGAACTAAGCGACAATGGTAACAACAAACAGTCACCTATGTCACTATTTATTCGCCACGTTAAGGAAAAAAATGTATTCAGTTGTCGGATTTAATGATACATTGTTTTGGTAAGTAATTATTCGTGTTAAGCGCTAAAACTCGCACGTACAATTCAGCTTGCATTTCTTATTTATGTTCAATAGGTAACCTTGATGTAGTTGGCAATGCTCGCAGTTTTATTAAAATAAGCTACTACAAAGACAAAAAATATGTCCTCAAAATAAATAAGTAAATAAAAAAATTGGCAAAATTCCATAGATGTAATGATGCCGTGAAATCAAAAGCTGACCATATAAACGCAACCAATAAAGTTGCGAAACCGAAGCAGTTATTTTATAAAAATATATTTAAATAAAATTTATACCCGACCTTAAAATAAAATTACAATTAATGTTAAGTAATTGTTAATATATAAAAAAAATTGTAACAAACCACATATAAAACATCCGCATCAGGATACTTCGAGCCGGAATTTGTGGTTAATAAATTGTAGCAACGTTGCTCGAGCAAAACAACGTTCGTCCAGTTGTGAATTCGTACGAAGTATACAAATTCTTCAGGAATACCACCTAATCCACCTATATACATGACACGACGTATCGCTGGAGATATCGCCAAAGCTACCGCGAAACACCCTCGACATCGAGTCCAAATTGTAAAGAGTCACGCTAATACACGACAAGTCATCATAATACATGTATTACAATTCAGCAGGTAATAGTTAACATACAAATGGTGTAATTCAAAAGTCTTTGCCGTTGTTATTCGATTAAAAGCCTAAGCAGAGAATATTTAAATTTTATTCAAATTGTTCGCAAGAGTTCGTTCTTGTTCTCAACTTTATCACAATATATAACTTCAAAGCGAAGATCGAAAAGAAAAATAATAACTTGAAAAGTTATACTGTTTTACACAAAAGTCATCGTAAATTATTCATAGACTTATGTCTTGTTAAGCAGTAATATTTCACTTAATATTTTAAGTACGAACAAAGAGCGTAGTCAAATACGTTACAAAGGAATTATATAAAAGCTTTGCATTTAAAAAATACGGCACGAGCCGAGTACGAGGCCTGAATCAATCATTCTCCTTTAAACTAACAATTAGTATTTTACAACAATAACATTAATACTGCCAATAACAACAAATTATGTTCCAAAACACATTGACCTATTAATACATACTAGGGATACAGATATGGCACAGACGCATTCTAAAAGCATTGAGATAAGGGAAGAGAAAAAGCAAAATAACAAACATACGAACGCGCTATGAAAACTACTATCGGCGCTTTTTTTTTTGCTTCATTCTATTCTATCGCTACACACTTCTCCCATTAGCGTCGTTTTGTTCGCGTCCCCTTTTCATGTAACAATTATTTCTTTATTTTGAATATCCGCCCTTACTACGTGGCACAAATTAAATCCGGTGTTTTGGCGTCGTTGACATCAAGAAACGAAACTATTTTATTTTTCAATCCTTCTTTATTGTTCACATACTTTTGTTAATTGGTACCATGTTAGGAGCCAATAATACTTTCTTTCGGTAGAATAAAGTTAATGTTGTTGGTTTTTATTAAACTTACTTTAAGCCGAGTGTGTAACATGCACATTTATATTTTGATCTGTTTGAATTAGAAATCTAGTCAATAGGTGGAAAAGCATTCTTTTATTAAAAGTATTACAACACATATTTAGTTATACATAACATTATTTAGTGTATACACACAAGAATTAAATAGATTCATTGAATTGAATTTCATACTGAATTGAATTGCATATGGTCAAGAATCACACCAATCCATATCTAAAATGTCTACAGCACTTTTACTTTTTTACTCGAATTTTTGATTGGTCATGAAAATCTGTCACTGGCTCCTGGAATATTTTTAATACAGGAATAGAGCACAATTTGTACGGTATGATGTTTAACAAAATTGAAATAGATATTAGGCAAATAACGTTGTATATAAGAAACATATTTTCATACATACATATTCATATATGATCATTATCATAAGGAGTCTGGTTTCAGTTACATATGAATGTTACCTCTCCTCTCAATTTACTCTAGTAATGTAATCAGAGTAATTCAAACTTACATTCCTTTTGTAATGTTAGGAGATCTAGGAACATTGACTTTGAGTGGATCATTAATTTAAGGCAAGCTTTAAACTCAACTTCATTGTAATGACAGTTCTGTACCACTTAGATTAGCGGCGCCTGCGAAAATATTTGTTAACTTACTTGCAATTCTTGTATAACGCTAATTGGCGAATGCTATTCAGGGATGTTTTAGGTACGTGATGGGGATATTTGTAGAGATTACTTACTTATCTATACCGAAATAATTATTTAAAAAATTTCAGCACAATATGTACATAAGGCGAACTTAATGCTAAAAGCATTATATTATAACAATCAACCTACGATAATGTTTGTAGTATTTAATTAATGTATTCGGAGGTAGCTCCAAAGGCGGTGGTCCGATCTTAAAACGTTTTCAGTTGTAGGAATTACATTCCTCTCGAGTACTGTAGTATAAAAAATTGAGATAAGGCTAAAAATTTCACTGGAAAGGGCTAATGTTATATTTAATTTTAACGCTTGGAAGCTAGTTTGGAAATTAACTTAGATGCGACTAATTAAGACGATACCAAAATAGCTTCGTGCATTTTTCTATGTACGAAGTTTTCATTGTTTCTTTAGATTGAATGGCTAGAGCTCTAATTTTTAAGTATATGTTTTTTCAATATATGATCTAGGATCGCATCAATTTAGAAACGCGATTGAAAAAAGTTTTCTCGATAGAAAATCTTGGCGAAACAACCTCTCAAATTTTTTATTTTTTTCATTTGTCGGTCTATTATCGCGTATTAACTAATGAAATAACTTTAAAAACATAAGTAACTATTATACAGGATGTCCCAAAAGTCAACGTCCAACCGAAAACCTAAGCTAGGCCTAGTTGTGGGGGCTCTCAAAAAAAAGAAAAAAAAATCTATCTCGTGTAGTTTCGAAATGACAGCCATTTTTCTTAAATTGACACCCTGTGACGAGTTTACGACTACTGGGGCTGCAAATGAGCTCTTTTGTAATTTTATTTTTGTGTGGAGTAGTCTTAAGTGATGCTCCTACAAATTCCAATTCATCATTTGCACACAACTTCATTGGAATTTCAGAAAATATCCGTTTTATACCGAACCATGACGTGAAAATGACTACATCACTAAACTTTGACAGTCTGTACTGAAAAAAAAATCTACTATGCAATTTCGGCAAGTGCCCTTAAAAGTTGGCGCATTTAATGGGCTTTCCAAAATGGTATAATACTTACTAAATTATTTCTTAGACGACGAGAAAAAAAAAAATTAAGAAAGTCGATATTTAGCTTATTATTAGTTAGTCATAAAACTTTCTCAAAATTATTCTAATATCATCTAGGCGTTCTGTAAGGTGTAATTAAAGAAAGAGACGAAGAAAAGTTAGAGCGGGATAGTGACGCTACTAAAAGAAAGAGACGAAGAAATGTTAGAGCGGGACGGAGAGTGACGCTACTTGGTGTCAGTGAATCTTTCTACAATGTGTGAGCGAGACGAAATTGACATTTTGGCTAGTGTGGGTGAAACAGATAGCACGCTAATACAACAGCGTGGTATACGTACAATAATTCAGTACGTTTCGTGCCTTCGTTTACTGCGCATCTTTTTGTATTCGTTTGTATTTATTTCGTGCTTACAACCTTGGCTCTGTTTACTGGACTTGATTGCGTGTGACTTGGATTTGTTTTCGAACCGTTTCTGACGAACTTGGCTTTCTCCTGGACTGTTTTTGTAAGAAAATGCCTTTCTTGTACTCTGCAGAGGAATATGCAAACATGCACCTTATTTATGGGGAATGTAGGTGCAATGCTAGAGCTGCAGCTCGACTCTACCGTGAGAGATATCCGAATGCCGAGCGTCACCCAGATCATCGAGTTTTTGTAAATGTGCACCGTTTATTATCAGAAAATCAACTTCCTACTCGAGCTACTAGAGTGGGAAGAACCGTCGTGCCTTATGAAGAAGATGTCCTAAATGCAATTGCAGAGAACCGGAGTATCTCAGTACGTGGAATCGAGCAAAGTCTGGGGGTACCTAAAAGTACAGCACATCGGATACTGAAGAGAAACGAATTGCATCCGTACCACATGCAACGGGTACAAACTTTGCTACCCCGTGATTATCCTAGCAGGATTTTATTTTGTCAATCAATGCTCGAAAGGCACAGAGCAGATCCAGAATTCTTGCGTAAAATTCTTTGGACTGATGAATCGACCTTCAAAAAAGACGGATACATGAATTTGCATAATTTGCACGAGTGGCACGTCGAAAATCCACATTTGATGCGCGAAGATAGGTCACAGTACCGCTTTAAAATAAACATGTGGACTGGGATCTTAAATGGATCCATTATTGGGCCTTTTGAACTGCCAGAAAACCTCGATGGGGCAGCTTATTTGGACTTTTTACAACATCAGTTACCCAATTTGTTAGAAGACGTGCCACTTAGCATTTATCGAGACATGTGGTTCCAGCAAGATGGCTGTCCGGCACACTATGCGCGCCCAGTGAGAGAATTCCTTAATCAAGAATATCCAAATAGGTGGATTGGTCGATCCGGTCAGATCACGTGGCCCCCCCGTTCCCCGGATTTAAATCCTATTGATTTTTTTTATTGGGGAACGGTCAAAGAAATTGTTTACCAAAAACCAATTGAAAATTTAGAGGAACTGCGTCAGAGAATTCAAGATGCCGCTGATCACATCAATTCCAGACGTTTCGCCCGCCAGATTACACGATCGTTTTTAAGAAGGTGTAGGGCGTGCATACGCGCTGATGGCAAGCAATTTGAACATTTGATATGATTTAAATAAACATTCGATTTTTAATAATTGACTTTTATTTAAACAATCCCAAAAATTCACTGACACCAAGTAGCGTCACTCTCCGTCCCGCTCTAACATTTCTTCGTCTCTTTCTTTTAGTAGCGTCACTATCCCGCTCTAACTTTTCTTCGTCTCTTTCTTTAATTACACCTTACAGAACGCCTAGATGATATTAGAATAATTTTGAGAAAGTTTTATGACTAACTAATAATAAGCTAAATATCGACTTTCTTAATTTTTTTTTTTTCTCGTCGTCTAAGAAATAATTTAGTAAGTATTATACCATTTTGGAAAGCCCATTAAATGCGCCAACTTTTAAGGGCACTTGCCGAAATTGCATAGTAGATTTTTTTTTCAGTACAGACTGTCAAAGTTTAGTGATGTAGTCATTTTCACGTCATGGTTCGGTATAAAACGGATATTTTCTGAAATTCCAATGAAGTTGTGTGCAAATGATGAATTGGAATTTGTAGGAGCATCACTTAAGACTACTCCACACAAAAATAAAATTATAAAAGAGCTCATTTGTAGCCCCAGTAGTCGTAAACTCGTCACAGGGTGTCAATTTAAGAAAAATGGCTGTCATTTCGAAACTACATGAGATAGATTTTTTTTTCTTTTTTTTTGAGAGCCCCCACAACTAGGCCTAGCTTGGGACTTCGGTTGGACGTTGACTTTTGGGACACCCTGTATATAGAAACACGTAAATCAGAATTAAAATATATTTAGTAGATTTTGATTAAATAGGAAAAGTATCCCTAATTCTTCATTTTCTGTGCCTACTGGCTGTGTTAATATGTACGTGGCGGCAATGATATACGATAATATTGATGTAGGCCCTTAAGTCGCAAATAACTATAGATTGCAATCGGTAAGGAACAGCAAGTAATAAGCCATCTGCGTTGGACACAGAAAATACAGATGGCACGGCTGGCATTGATGACAATTACAATCAACTGTTAAATACAGGCTCTCTATAAAGTGTGTCACAGTATGCATTCAACGACTCCGTTGCCATAATTAAGTCGTTAGAACACTAGTAATGGTACGTACGCATCTCAATTCGTTGTCGCGACCTTTCCGAAAACGTATGAAGTTATTTATATAAAGCATTTACAAATTATAAGATAAAGAGCTAGCTAAAGGTAACAAAGTAATAAACGGAGTATTAGCGCCAGGTCAATTAGTAGCTTAACATACGCAAATTTTTGGAAAGAACTTCCTTATCGCGCGTTGCGAAAGGGGTCTAGACGGAAAAAATTAAGACCAAAAGTTGTAACGACAGTTTTTGCTATAGTTGTAAGCCTATATATATTGTATAGCTGTAATATAGTTGTAAGTAATTCTTAACGTGGTTACTTGATAGAATAGTAATTTAAAAAAAATCTATTTAAAAAATATTCGCAAATGACTGCAGTAGACATGGTGATGATAAATAATAATAACATGACACAATTCTATTCATGAATCTAGAACAATGTATCATTAAAGAAACTATTTACCTAAAAATCTCAATTTTGGCAGACCCAATAAAACGGGGACCACGTATCGCGTTATAAAATCGAGCTGTCGTGTTGTTTCAGGAAAGAGGTTGTCGTAACAGAAATCCCAATAAAGTTTTGTGACCACAGATTATCTACAACAGTAGTCCGAATTCAGCGCAGCCCCAGACATTACTTATGTTAAATAGAACGGTCACTACCCTATACCAGTAGACCATTACGTTTTGACCTAAAATTTATTTAATGTTTATCGTAAGTAGGTATTTCATGGCACTATGGACAATTTTATGGCATTGTTTTGTTCAAATCCGTAGCCTATTTTACACAAGAATCACATTATATTATTCTTTTATTATCGAAACACTAAGACGTAAATACATCTACTCACTCTAGCTTGGATCGACTTTACATTACTTTATTATGATTAGTCGAAATACGTATAACTATCGATCATAACATGACAACCGTGTACGTGATATCGTACCAAGATGGCCATAAGAATTTATTATATGAACTTAACCTTGACATCGGGAGCGCTTACATCCATTTAGTTGTTAACGTCCCATCCGTCCCAATAAACATTACGCGTCATAATTTATAATATGTACTGCTAACGTACTTGAGTTATTTGTGATAGTACGACTTATTACATCAATAAACATTACAAAAACATGCACATGGGCTTAGGTAGAAGCTAAATCTAGTGTGTATGAACAGAATACCGCATTTCTACGTACGGCTCTATAGTTCCTATCAAGGTAACTGTAAAACAAGTAGTTTACCTTTAGTTGGATTGTAAATACTGGCCAGTAGATAAAAAGAAAACTTATTAACCGCTATGTAAAATATTATCTTTTGTACATTAGAAATTGTTATTCATTGACACAACATCGATAATATTGTGTGTACACTTTATTAGTAATAGAAAAAGCTTTTAATGCGTACAGTATAAAAGCACCGATTGAATTCTACGCGAATGAATCTGTTCTCAAAATGCATTGTGTTTAAGGCTCGAATTTCCGTTATCTTACATAAGAGATTAAACTCTACGTAACTGTTATGTAACTAATATGATATGTTGCGGGGTAAACGATCCAACCTTCCACACGCATCGCTGGATATACCCGTAAAACATGTACCTAATACATAGGTACAACAAATGCTCACTATCAACAATATCACGTTACAGCTATTACTCGAATACGTGTAAGACTTAGTTTTTATAGGTGTTTGGTCACAGTTTTATCACTTTCTGCAACTACAATAAAAATACTATACACATCTATCGTAGAATATAAATAAGTTTTTGTTTGGCTTTAAGATTATTATCACAACTTTTAAGAAACTAACATTAAAGGAAGGTGACTCTGTACTTATATAATTAACCGAGGAATCAAAATTATTTGGTAAAACACAGCCTGCGACACATCTGAATCAAGATATGAATAAATCAGTAAATTTAAATCCGAAAGATCCATTGATCCCGAAGTCTTTTGAAACTGTTTTCCTTCTCTGAGATCTCTAGAAGATACTTAATTCCGATTTATGGATAAGGCTTACATAGGAACATCTACAGGTATTAAATTATAATTTATTCAATTCCAAGCGATGCGAAATACATGGAAATTATTGCATATGAGGTTTATTATGCGTCAAGGTATGAGTCTGTGGGACACGCACGCCGGAGGCGACTCAATTAAGTCTCATTCACACTTGTCATAATCTTAGAAAGTCGCCAACGCAATTTGGTGATGAAGCAATTTAACACACATGCATAGCTAACGGAATTCAAAAACAAGTACTGTTATTTTCTAAATACTGCAATAAACGCTTCTTGAAATACGCAAACCCCCGGTTCTTACGTTTTACTCAATGAAATATACATTGGTTAGTTGCGGATAACGTTTGCATAGTTCAAATTCCTTTTGCATTTATTTACAGCTACTATCGTTGTCAATTACCTCAACTATATGACAAGTAGTATATTTTTATGATTCATTTTTACAGAAACAAAGAATACTTTATCAAAAAAATAAATATTAATTACTTAAGTCAAACAGAAGACAAAATCCTAATCGGTTCCGCTCGGAACTGCTGTACCAATTTGAAAAATTCTTTCGTTAGATAGTCGGTTATCGAGGAAGGCTTTAGGCTACATAACATCACAATGCAAACAATAGGAGCGAATCGTTAATGAAAGATGTTGAAAAACTAAATTTCACCCGTAAGGAGTCGCGGGCCACAGCTTGTTTAAGACAAATTGCAACAGACACTCTCGGTATTAGACACATGGATACAGAAAGATACACGTTAGACAACGTTCTATCTAAATCCTTGTTATAACATAATATCTAAATGCGTATCACGCGGAGCTTGGTTTACCCACGTGAGGAGATTCTCTCCTGCAGAGTCCGTGCGGCCTAGTAATGCTCCAGGAGTTCAAACCTGTGCTATTTCTAAAAGCAATACATCTAGTAATGGTTATTAAAAAATAAAAGAGACAGAAGAAATGTTGGTACGAATTATTTTGTAGTTACAGAAAAGAAAAAACAATCATTACAAAGGACGAAATAGATGATCTCGACAAATACACCAACGCGTGTTATAGATAATTTTAGAAATACATATGTATTTCTATTTTTAAATTGTCTCCAAAGGCTCTCCAGAAAATCAGAATAACTAATAATAAGTAAATACGCAACAATGTTATAATAGGCTTTACGTAATTAAACATTAAGATGAAAGGAATGAAACAAGTTTTATATACAAAACGTTTAACCGTACCCAACGTTAAGTCCCATATCGTAAACGGAGCAATAAACAGGCAGATAATAAATAGAACAAGCGAATTTAAACTGTTTTATCGCACACTTACATCCCGGTAATGCATAAAAGCCGCGCCCGAATCAAATAAGGAAGAAGATAACGGTGACCTCCCAGCATCTTTATCGCGTGTTGTGTCTTACGATGATATCGACCTAATCTCGAAACAGTTTCATAAAGCTCCGGTGTTATCTGTCCCCCGTTTGCCGACTGTTTGATATACGTTTTAGTAAAGCCTTGATAAAACGCTTTTTAATAATACCGACTGCAAACATTGAACGAAGGCAGTATATATCATGCGTATGTTTACTCAAAGTGTTAATGTATTTCTTTTTACGTTTCCTCTCCCACGAATAGTTTGATCTCTAAATCTGACGGTTATTTTTTATCATCACACCTGTTTGTTCATAAAGGTGTAGGCAGAGAATGTACACTTGAATACTACCTTAATTTTACACACCCACGATTTGGAAAGCGTCTACAGATGTTATACAAATATAACGAGATTGTTTCTAGAAAAATATGCATATTACATTAATAAAGTATGACTTAACGTAATAATATTTTCTCATCGTAATGGTACTCGTTCAAAGAAGAAATTTACGAACTATGTTAAAATTTTGTTTGCAACTAGCAAGAGAACAAATCATTACCTACGTAACACTATGCCCACATAATAAATAGGATGTTGTAGATTATTCTTCTTCGTAATAATTCTGACTCTGATTAACAACACTGTTTAGTTTATTTTTTCCAGACAGTAAATTTCTCTGGACGAAGAGAGCTGATGTCTAGCCAAGTGCGTGTCACTATTATTATTTTTTGCAGGCGTATATCTACTATTCAAAATTTTATCAAACAATTAGCATTTCATTCCATATGTACTATCTATCAATGCACCATTAAGTAAGGTCCTGGAATATTCTGCAGCTGACTTTTACACCATCTAAGGGAGAATGTGGTATAGTGATACTGCAGAAATATATGTCATAGTCACAGTTACAACAATTGCATACTATTACTCTGTACATAGTTGAGGTATCAGGCAAAGCTTTGAAGAGATTAAACTATAATAGGAGTTTTACGAAAAAGTTAGCACAACACTGAACACTTTGAACCACGCTATGTGATAGCAGCATAACGGATTCCTTTCAAAATAAAGGAAAAATAATATACAACCTCCTCCTTTTTTGAAGACGATTATAAACCAATTGAACAGTTTTCATATGCTTCCCGAGTTGTAAATATAATCTTGTAAGTGTTTATCGAAAGTTAATCAAGAACTGCACTCATTCCGAAGTCATCCGCAGTGTATAGCACGCGAGACAGAATCAATCGCGTCTAGAGAGCAGCTGAGCAACTTTCTCAACGCTCTCGTATCGACAAGCTTGGTGCGATGCCTGCTTAAGCGCAACTACGAGCATCACGCCATAAAAGAAAAGCGGTTTTAACTTACAAATAAATTACTGTAATTGAAATTATCCCTGATATAGATAGAGACACTATTGAGTCAAAAACAACTAGCTAGCGATGAAACGTGCCTACACAAACTCTAAAAATTATATATATTTTTTTGCCAAAGATTGAATGGAAACAGAAAAAAGGCATAATAATAGTAGATTATTGGGCAAACCAAAATGTTTAAATTGTCGAGATTCTGTGTATGAATATTTACTCGGATTAATTAATTGGAAATCAATGGTGCCCCATTGAATGAATAAATAAGTCAATTAGATTGAATCAATCCCAATTATTAACATACATAACTAATTTCTATGAAATATTTTTGTAGACCTATTCGCTCATGTCTTGGTACACACACACAGGCACAACACAAGAACATCTGGAAACGCAACACTATCGGCTTTCTCTTGCAACTTGTACAGCTTACTTGCGCCCATAGAAAACTGACAGGAGAAAATTATGAAATAACACAAATGAGACAAGCCGCGCCCCAGATAAACTATTAAAAATGAAATAATATTATTTACCTAGTTCTTAAATATTAATACGGAAGTCCCCGCTGCGTCTTTATGTCTGTTGGTTTACGATAAACTGTAAACCTATTGAACAGATATGATTTATTGCAGATTTAGATAAAGTATTATTCTCTTTCCAGCCTGTTCTCATCCTACTGTTGGGCACGGGCCTCCTCCTCTTTGGGAGGGTGCAATGTCTCCTCTTTACTGTGCCGCGCTGACTAGAAGTGTAGGCACAGGGTTTAAAGAGTTTTCCGTCTCTCTAGTATAACTTGCAGAGTATTAAATTGGGAGTTGTGGAAATGGATCAAAAAATAATTTAAGAATTATTTAACGTCAAAAAACATTAATTTTTCTGTTGGCAAATATGGACAAGCAAATCATCTAAAAGGATATCAACTTCAAAAGATTAAGCGAATGTTTGATAAAACATAATACAATAAAGACGTTTTTCTGTTATATTTTATTATAATCATGTTCCGATAGTAAAAACAAGCAATATTCTTAACAAACATAATATTCTTTTGATCTAATATGTTAAACACACACACTAGAGCATCTCGGGTAAATATCATCTGGTTTTTCAAACACCTGAACTAAAGACGTTATATTGTTATTTGCTTTGTAGAATCTGCTAGTGTAGAGTTCCGTGGTTTCGCTTACATAGTAATTTTAGTAATACTTTAGCAATAAATTTTTTGATGCTTAAATCTTACTTTTGGACATGAAAATAAAATTGGGACAGGTCCAACTCTAAAGACTAAAGACTAAAGAGCCAAAAACCTATTCTCAGATCTCCTAAATATAAAGATAGCAAAAACATTTTGGAGCACACAGTGCTATCTACCATCACGAAGTTGAGATTTTTGTAGTCTAAACATTCTGCGTAAAACCAATTTATGAAACCAAAGTTAAATGAAAGACACAACAAAACAAAAATAGCAATGATAATAGAAATCAGCATGTACTTCTTAATAGTCCGTACACAATGATAAAGATGATTTGATAAGAATAAAGGAATGTATAGGATAACACGAGACCGCTTGATGTTCGACATTGAATGCTTCATTAGATGACTGTACAAAATATTTCAGCTGCACTTATCAGATAAGTTACATTTAAATATCGTTATTGAAAATAAATAATTTTTTTATTTCAAATTAGGTAATCATTGTGTTTATTGTATGTAACATTTTGATTAATTTTAATTAAATGCGGTCCGTTCCGTTCCGTGTGGTGACGGATTAAGAATACAAGTGTCACCACCCCTTTTCCTCCCGAGGGTGCTGTAAGAGCCAGCTAAGGGATATTGTTATGAGATAACATCTTCTATAAGAGACGGAAAACACGAAATTAAGCCGTGACAACACGCCTGGTCAGCGCGGCACAGTAGCCCACAATCCCTACCAAAGAGAAGGAGGCCCGTGCTAACAGTGGGACGTTAATGAGCTGGAAAGAAAGAAAGAAAAAGAAATGCGGTCAACAATGTGAGTATAATAACTGCCTTTAAGTAGTAAGTAAAGTAGTCTGTCTAATACATTTGTTACAACTTTATTCGGATTACCTGAGCAGAGTTGTTACAGTAAACGGCCAACGAATCACTCGGAAAAGCGTTCGAAGCGTGCAATCAAATTTTAAATGACAAAGACGTGCAATAAATTTCATTGTAAAAGAAAATAGTAATAAGACAGGCGAAGTGCACGATATGACATGGGACATAAACAAAAATCAATTACACACAATATGCTTTTGACAAAAGAAAGCCTACTGAAATCTTGCGTTACGTGGAAGCCAAGTGGATATTAATTTTCACCGTAACATAAATCAATGAGCATTAACATTAATCGCGTGAAGACATGCGATTCCGGTGAGTTCGAAACAAATCGTACGTATGGTTGTATGAAAATTACTTTTTTTATTGTTCACAAATGATTTGCACGCTGAGGGCCGTCGACCCATCTGTATTCACTACTACGTTTAAATTAATATGTCCGAAATGGTAGGTGATTTGTCTTCTAAAATGTCTCCGCGTGTGAACAAATCGGCGTCAGGCATTGTCTCTTTTTATATCAAAAAGGTTCATTAGCACCGACAAGTACAAAAAAATATACTTTACATTGTGTTCAACAATATACAAAGAGATATAGAATATCATTGTTAATTAGATGTTTATTTCAGTTACAAGTTGTGTGCCTGAGATCATATTTAAATGCTATTTAATAGTTTCTTAAAAACATTTAGGCTTACTTTACGATATTATAAACTAAAGACAAACACTGGCAAAAAGTGACTACAGAAATGATAGTCACACAAGCGAATAGAGCAAATCTAATCAATTTGCGTTTGTAACCTAAAGTAGGTATATACTATAATATATATAAGTATATAATATATATATTAAAAGTAAATTAAACTATTACGTATAGTATATACTATAGGTCATAGTTTTATATTTAATTTTCTTATAACTTGTGTAAACAAAATCTATAATATAACCCATTTCTAAATACTTGTTTGAAGAGAAACGGCGTCATAGTCCTATAGTCGCCATAGGAAAGTAAAATTCCATAGATTATTATTATTGACGTCAGTTTTCAACACAGCATGTAAACTAACATTAACTCAAGCATATAATATTTATCCGGTACTGTGCAGTAAGGCGTCATATCTCGCACTGTCGAGTGAAAGCAGCGTGAAACTTCCGAACGGAAGCGAGTTGGCTTTCTACCCCGCCTCCTGTTCACACCGAAGAAATCTAAACCCTGCACGACTCAGTACCTCGTAGATAGGTCGTTGACAGCATTTGAGTTTTACGATATCATTTATTTATTGAATGAACAAAACTGAATGTTGGTATTATATATTAAATACTTTGGAAAACTAAATACCAATTACTAAATACCAAAGGAGCAATTTTAATAAGTAAAGTTACAAAAATATTTCAGGACATTTGAAGGTTCGTTCAAAGTAACAGAAAGCCTCTGGTAAATGTCGCAATAAATTTTTAGGAGTATTTTCTATGCCAACGCCAACAAATAAAAAGAACGTTAGTAAAAATTTTCACCAGACTTCAGCATTAAATTACTGAAAAACGATGGAAGAGCCAGAGATTGCGGCTATTTTAAATAAAAGTACATACAAAGATTATTTTAAGCAACACAATTCATCGCTGAGAAAATAAGTAAAAGGATTCACTTCTCGGATCTTGGTCTAAAAGATGCTTGTAAACAAATACATTAGGCTGTATGCGATAAAATTTCAAGTTATAAATTTCTAAACAAACATCTCTACATTATTGTAGACATTTACACATAAGAATATCTTAATAAACTAAAAAATACTGTAAGTAATAAGAACAGGGATGTTTATGTGCTATTGAAATGGTAGTGTTACATTAACAACGGAAAAAATGTATCACCACAATAATGAAATCAATACTAGGTATACTACAATTGCCAACGCACACGTGCCATTCAATTCGAAGAATTGGCAACAAAATACCAATTCTGGACTCAATAAACGCTAATAATATCAAAAACAATAATTTATGAATTTCGTGCCTGTTTAAAAATATAAATATAAAAATATTCTGTTTAAAAATATAATATAAATATAGAAAAACTCGCCATAAAAAAAGTTGTGAACAACTTTTTTTATGGCGAGTTTTTCTAAAGTATTATACCATTTCAGAATCCTCTTTAGTTGCGTCAACTTTAAAAAATACTTGCCATAGTAGTGTCAGTACATTTTTTTTACACCACGCTGAGTGAAAATAAACTGAGAGTAAAAATTTTAGGGAAAATATCAACTTTGATTGCTTATTGTGTAAAGACTTTATGTACTGTGGGCATTTTAAATATTGTGGTAGACAGCAGTAATAATACGGATCCCAATTCAAAAAAAATCGGAAATATTTGGAAAATTATGGTAATTATAGTTAAAATACATTAGGGGGTGTCCATTTTCAAAGGTTTTAATACTTTTTTTGATATCTCTAAAATAAATTACGATAATTTTTTTTTAAATTTTTTCTTGAGTAGTCATGAGTAGGTCTAACTTCTGGTGCCCGCTTATCGTTGAATTTTGGGACACCTTGTATATTGCGTAAACAAAAAGTAGCACTTGTGCAAATAGTTAATAAAATAAGCATCTAACTTGTTACAAAGTTAACAGACAAACAAATAAAATATATTACTATGACCTTGCTAAAATTTAATACCTTGACGCGTTACAGATAAAAAATAATATTTTAATACTCTTTTTTTGTAAACATTAATGTGCAAATATTCTATTCTATTTTGTATCCCTGAAATCATTTTTGTACACTTGTTACGTATGAAAATAGTCATACTTTGAGCAGTTAATTAATTAGTTTATTTAATATTTATTTAATTAATTAGTTACAATATACATAATAATATGTCGTATTTTTAAAAGAAGTTAAGGCACGGCAACATACGGCAATTTAAAAAAAGCATTTTTTGAATTGACTTTGTTTATAATTAATAAACAAAGTCAATTTTCAAGAATAAAATTAAAATGAAAGCTTGACTGTATATTGAATATTTATATCTCAATTGTTGCACTACTTTCAAATTGGATCGCTGTCTGGTGTTAATTGGTTTCATGGCTTTTAAAGCCCGCAGTTTTTAGCAATTATTTGGAACACCATGTACTCGAATCTAAGTTGTAGCCTGAATTCGTAATTATCAAAATAAATTTGATTTGTCCTGCTTTCACTCCTCAAACGAGTTTCCTTTTTATTTTAAACGTAATTAACTAGTTTATGAATCATAGGCAGAAATTGAGTTTTATGTAGGTACAGAATATTAAACAGTTATATACTTTTTTAATTTATTAAAACAAATTTTTCGTAGCAGGTATGTACAAGTTGGAATTAGAGATAGAGCGCCAATGGATGTACAATCTACGATGATCCAATGTATGATGTACTATTTTTACAAGTTGCATAGTCTCTTACACAAGTCACCTTAATAACGAGTCTTTTGGATCGGGCGAGAAGTTCAGAAGTCATGTTTTATAAAAATCTATTCATCAATAAATACATATAACTAACGCCAGGTTTAGATAACTACTAAGTCACGTGTGGTAACTAAAACTACCCTAAAATATACAGCCTACAGAGTGGCCTTCTTAAATGTCAAGGAAAAGGTTTACAGCGCACGTTTTTCATACTTGTTATATGAAACTTTGTGTACATGGAGTTGTTTACCTTACATTGTCGGACGAAGTACACAAGTGCGCCGATTTCCACAGGCGTGTGCTACAAGGTCACCAGCCACGTGCGCCGCCATGACAGTTGCCCGCTGATCGGTTTTAAACTGAACTATTTGAAATTCGAATATTCTTTCAGAGTTCCATATAAGTTTAAATGACGGTTAGGAATACAAATGTCACTGCACAATTCCTTCCCATAAGAACAAAAATACAACCTACTACGGAATAATCTAAGCTTGCAACATTTTCCAGGATAGACGGAATAAAGTATGAATATTTTTCATATTACAAAATATTTCCCACAAAACGTCCTACTAATTGAGTAGTATAAGCACTAGCAGTCTAAAAATTTCCACATACACAATTGAGTTAAAAATATAAATTTATTAGACAAAACCTCCTGCGCGATAAACGCTTGTGTTTAGGTTAGTATTTAAATAATAATTGTTTTATCATACGAAGGCCAATTAACTTCACTGTTATTTCATGATTATTAGAACTGTAAAAGAAAGAAACTACATTTTCGTCACATGACACAAAAAGTCACATCTTTATATTTCAATCAAAATCAATAGATTTAACTTAGTTTTCTAAGATTTCTATCTAATACTGTTCGTTGCTCAAACAAAAATAAGTTCTGCATTCTGCATAATAAGTTGGCCCATTGTGATTTCTACCGCATTTTGTAATAGCTCCATAAATGAACGTTCGGGGGTCATCATTTCATACAAATACAAGTGCGTAATGAATTGTACAGGAGACAATTTTTCGTAGCAGGTATGTACATTGTACAAGTTGGAATCAGAGATAGAGTGCCAAAGGATCTACAATCTACGATGATCAAACTTCACAAAAGGAAGTGTCGTAAAGAGTCACATACTTAAGTAACTTTTATCACGTACGTATGTAATTGCTAATGGGTATTTTATCCAGTAATTTATGCAATTCAATAAATCTTCTCACATAATATCATGGATGTATAACTCCGAAAGTGAAAGATATACGTGATATAAATATTAACGTGCTCACGTTTTTGAACTCGCAACAATTTTAAGTCGCACCTGAGTCTTACTTCGGAAAATTTTCACGTCGTTTCGCTCATTGTATTTGTTTCCAAAAGAAAAATTTACTTCTCTTTTGCAGTCTTTGAATACAATGCTTTTAAATCGGTTAAATAAAATAAACAAATGAAACTTCTTGCTGAATTTTTCTTAAACAAGATAATGTTTGATAAATATTAATAGGACAAGGTGAAACCCCAACTAAATTACAAATGAACACAATTACGATAGAATTTACGAGTTGGGTAGACTGTATTATTAATTATGTATCTAACACGAGTGTAACCTGCAATTTTAATTGTAGTCATGTTTTGCGATTTGCCTTTAATATATTGAACTTTACAAGTAACTTTATAATGTATTAAGTAAACCAAATATCAATAAAAATGTGTTACGTCTAGAGGGCGTCACACAACTTTATATTGAATGGCACCCGTCAGTCTCTTTTTCGTCTACAAAGTTGTTAGTTAGACCAAATATTTGTGCCAATGTTTGATATCACGTCAAATTTAGACAATTACTAAAGTATAAGGGAGCAGCCTTGTCTTGAACATATTGTCTGTTTTTAGCTCCCAGGCCACTGAATGAATTTAGATGTCTTGTTTTAAAGGTCGAGTATGTCTTAGTATGAAAAGCCGTTTAAAAGTTATCAAGTCTTGTTGAGATTGCCTCTAATAACAATTTATCTGGAATATTATACCTGATTAAGTCCATTATACATTAAGTTTATTTATATATATTTGTTTTCTTTTTAATCAAAAATATTGTTGAAATATCTACAAAGTTGAAATACGAAAACATTGGTAAAATCAACACTATCATTTTCATAACAAGTTACAAGACTCAAATCGAGACTGTCTGGGATAAATAACCAAAAACTTTATAATATAATCTTTAACGTTTGACGTCTTTTAGTGAATTGTTTGTTTTTATGCTATGTTTAAGAAATACGAAGTGACTTACGCACGCATCTTAATGTCGGCAAACGGCTTCATTATAGGTCTGAGGTTTTTACGATAACATACAGAATAAAAACAGAATTAGTATACGTTACCTATAACATGATGAAAAGATATTATTAGAATGATATGAGAACATCTAGCACATCGTAAATATGTCAGCTATCCTAGATCTAGATTAAGTTGTGTATGCAAACAGAACCATAACTATTTTATTACGCTATTTTGAAACTGGACTTCGACTCGTTTAGCGTATCCTGTCATGTGTATATACCCCTCATTATAGAGCAGTGGCATAAACATCATGTATATATAGAATAATCATACTACGCCATTGCTTAAACCGACAGTTTCTAAATAACGCAACACTTGTAGGAAATGTCCATAACTTTTGTGACATATGATAAATAGTTATATTTAATGCTTTTCAACAAAACGCGAGCGAGTCATTAATTATATTTACGGGTAATGTTAGATGTGGTTGCCAAATTAATTACACAGTGTACAAAGTTTCGGAAGTATTTCTTGGAAACAACGTACAATAGCAACAAGTACATAGACATTGACACCGATTCTATTAAAGCAGACCAACCTAATTTCAGTTTCACCTCCTTCAAGCAGCCACGGAGAAAATAAATAACCTTCTTACAGCTGTCAAATTGCTGTAGTTATCTGGATTTTGTTGTAAATTTTAAAATTTCAAGAATAGATTAAATACTCTGTAAGTATTCATTTGTAAGTGGCGGGTAATACTTTTTTACATAGAAATGCAAAGATAGAAATCCAAATTTCAGGTGCAGCTGCCTACATATCCAACGGGATCGATATCTGTACATATAACAAAAAGCACCTAAGTACATCCTAAGCCCATATACGTCTCAATAGCGAGCCAAAGTTCTACACCGATATTGCAGAGAAATTGCTAAATTAACCATACTGGTATTGCCGTCCTGCTAGCGATTTTATTTTAAATTTCCCTTTAGCGACTTCGTACCTTAAGGGCTTGTGAAATGTGGTGATATTTATATCTAAAGTAAGTGTGTTGAATACAGTTTTTTGATATTATAATGTTATTTATGTAATTAACTAGAAAGTATTACAGATAGAGCACAATTATAAAGCTTAATTTGAGTAAAGAAGACGTTGCATAAAGTGCCCGTGATTATTTTTTATTTCTTTATTATCTTCCAAAAGAACTTTGTTAACTCCTGAATACTGATACGACTGTTATTTCTTTATAAGTGTGGTAAGTGTAGTCGCTATTATTGTAGGACATTAATTCAATCGGCGTTACTTAGCCGAGATACGGTCATCGTATTGCCATTTTAATATTACGCACCATTATTTAACTTGATAGTAAATGCCAATAGTATTTTATTAGCAACATTATGTTGGTAGTTAGTATTACGTATACTGCAACGTGATCATGCATTTAATTTCTAGTTTATCGCCTCTCGTAACGACCGGCTCGCTTGTTACATAATTCGAATGGTAATTGACTTTGTTACAATTACTTTCTCTTTTCGTTATATTTTTTTAAGACTACAAAAAGTAGGCTATGAATTATATCTCCTTTTTTCATAAATAAGGCAATTTTAGAAATGATATTTTTTTCAAAAATTATGATATGGTTACAATACACTGCCCAAATATTGACTTCATAGCATTTATCCATGAATAGTAGAGACTAGATAGAACGACTGTTGTACTCGCGAATTTATTGGTTTTATTTCTGATTAAATGTACCAATGATTCGTTTTTAACTTAAATCAGAGAATATAACTCTCCTTTGTAAGCCCTGATCATTTACTGACGAGAAGCGAGGTTTTAAGCCACGATCTTGAAATTACCTTCCGTTCAAGTTAAAGACTAAAATAGTACGTACACATTATTTAAATTCAATTCCAACTGAAAAAGAAAAAAGACTGATACTAAGCTAAACTAAACTATAAAATTTCAAATATAAAATCATAGGTACACTGGAAATAAAATCTCTTACGTTTGCAACTAGCATTTTGTATGGATTTGAAATAAAATCATACCATATATATTTCAAGTCTAGCAACCTAATATTGAAGTACTAGCTGCTGCCCGCGACTCCGTACATGTGGAATTATCAAAACTTTTCCCCGTTTTTGCAACATTTTTCACTAAACTTATGCTTCGCGCCTATTGGTCGCAGCGTGGATGTCGTATAGCCTTTAGGCTATACGACATCCATTTATAGGGGCGACATTCATTTATATATATTTATAGTCCATTTATAGGGGAAGGCTTTAGCCTTCCCCTATAAATGGACTATCCAACAAAAAAAGAATTTTTCAAATCGGACCAGTAGTTCCGGAGATTAGCGCGATTAAACAAACAAACAAACAAACTTTGTTTTGCTTTATAATATTATAGTATATAGTATAGATAGCCTTTTCTAAAAGTATTTATAACCCTACGTGATATTTTACGAAACTGTTTTCAGATATTATGTTGTGTAATCAGCAGTCATCACACACATTTACGACATCTAAACGTGTGATTACACCTCTATTGTTTAACATTATAGAGATAATGTAATCTAGAACTAAGCTTTAAACACTAGACAGTAAATGTTGCGCAGTTTCATAAAAGTATAATACCCATAAATGTTTTAAATCATACACGACCGTGACTTTGGAGTAAAGCGATGCTATTGCCAACATTTTATCTTTTCATATTGCACACATGCAAATGGATAAAGTCTCACGAAATGTAACAAAACAGACAAGAGATACAAAACTCATACTAATTTAAAGATTTATTGGGGTAAATAATAGTCTAACAATTTGCTGCATCAAATAACTAATAGTCCTATTAGTTGCTAAGCAGAAATTTCAATTTGTATCCGTCGTTCTCAGACATCTATAAACATGTATTTTATATCTAACTAGCTGTTGCCCGCGACTCCGTACGCGTAAAATTTTGAAAATTTCCCCATTTTTGCAACATTTTTCACAACTGCTTCGCTCCTATTAGGCACGTTTTTCAAATCGGACCTGTGGTTCCTGAGATTAGCGCGTTCAAACAAACAAACAACCAATCAAACAAACAAACTAACTCTTCAGCTTTATATATTAGTATAGATAAAATAAAATAAAAGAAAGTGAACGGCTGAACTGATTTAGCTGCTTTTTAGGGTTCCGTACCCAAAGGGTAAAAACGGGACCCTATTACTGAGACTTCGCTGTCCGTCCGTCCGTCCGTCCGTCCGTCCGTCCGTCCGTCCGTCTGTCACCAGGCTGTATCTCAAGAACGGTGATAGCTAGAGAGTTGAAATTTTCACAGATGATGTATTTCTATTGCCGCTATAACAACAAATACTAAAAATAAAATAAAATAAATATTTAAGGGGGGCTCCCATACAACAAACATGATTTTTAGGGTTCCGTACCCAGTATCTCAAGAACGGTGATAGCTAGACAGTTGAAATTTTCACAGATGATGTATTTCTATTGCCGCTATAACAACAAATACTAAAAATAAAATAAAATAAATATTTAAGGGGGGCTCCCATACAACAAACATGATTTTTAGGGTTCCGTACCCAGTATCTCAAGAACGGTGATAGCTAGACAGTTGAAATTTTCACAGATGATGTATTTCTATTGCTGCTATAACAACAAATACTAAAAATAAAATAAAATAAATATTTAAGGGGGGCTCCCATACAACAAACATGATTTTTTTACCGTTTCTTGCTCGATACTAATAACGTTGCCTTATGTTGCATAGATAATGGTACGGAACCCTTCGTGCGCGAGTCCGACTCGCACTTGACCAATTATTTTTTCTCTCCTGACCCTAACCGGGTCATGTTGTGTGCCCTGAGCCTGACCAAGACACGGCAAGGGGTGGCCCCGTTATGTGGGGCTCAGCGCAGTGGGAGGTAGCTGAAAATGGTGGGGAGGTAGCTAACAACCAGGAATAGGACATAGGATACTTTAAACGTTGGAAAATTTAGGAAGAACAAGAAAGAAAAAAAGAAGTAGTAAGTTTGTAATGTTATGTTTTTTTGAGGCAAGGGACCGTATAGTTCTACGTTTGGTATAGGTTTCAAAAAGATACCTACAGCCGTTGCCGAGTAAAAAATGTTCGACGGACGGACAGACAGATAGACGGACACCGTAGTAAGACTATAAGGGTTTGTACAAAACCCTAAAAAGAAGAATACCAAACTATTGACGGGCTTCGTGGTGGTGGACCAGAGGACGTTGTGTGAAATGTCCATGAATATTAAAAAAAATATTTGAGAAATAAGATGAGCTGACTAACGAGATTATAATAACAAAATAATAAAAAATAAATTAGATTTGTTTTATTTTACATGTTTCGGAAACAAATTAGTGCTCACGAGTGGAACACATTGTAATGATAATTAAACGACTTACGTAATTTCTATGGGTAATGCCATTTTGTCTAACTACTAAAAGCAATTATGCTGGTTAACTAAGCAAATGTTCATACGCTATAAAAATATTGTAAATCAGTAAGAAAGAAACACAACATCTATTTACATAAATAATAGTTAAATTATTAAAAAAATAGAGTTCACTAGTATAACATAAAACAATACTGAAATGTTCTACACGTGATAAATATTAGAAATGGGAAAGTAACTTTTTTTTAAAATAAATAATTGTTCATGGACACAACGTCCTCTGGTCCCAAGCTAAGCTTGCTAAGCTAATGCTTGTGTTATTGGTACCAGAATACGGATATACTACATATACTACTTTTCTTTTGTAAATACATACTTACATAATATAATACATAGACCACCCAGAAGCAGTACAACATTTTTTATGACATTAATAAATATCACACAAATGATTGTCCCAAGCTGGAATCGAACCAGCGACCTATTGATCGGCATTACATGAACCACTCCACCACGATGCCCGTCTTTGTCTGTCTGTATGGCAAAACTACTAAATAGATCCAAAGAAATTTTATACACAGATGATCTAAAGCTTGAGAAAGGACATAGTATACATTTTAATGCGTAAAATTTTGATTACAAATACTACACTTACGAAGTTATGGGTAACATCATTCTAGTTTGTTTATATGATTCAGATAAACGATATCCAGATGGCTATTTTGATCAAAACCAAATAAAACAAATCAAGACGCAAGATTTTAAACATGAACTTAATTTACAGGCACAATTGGCATTGTTTCATTTATTTTTTAACTCTTTATTCGAAAACCATTTCGGGGAATAGAGTTTCTGATCATGATCCACTAGTTTTTTTTCGGAAAATTTGCTATATTAACTATTATTTTTCCAAAAACGCTAATGATCTCTATTTGCCCTTGAAATAAAGGACTTAAATTGTTAAGGAGTTTTTAGGGATATAGTACTCTGGGGTGGAGTTAAAATTGGTCTATTATATCAACATGGCAACTTTGAAAAGATGTATTGCAATCTGTCTTAAGTCTATCAGGAAAAGGCAACACAAAGATTGCGTACAACGATGACGTCACAACATTTAAAATGATATCTTTAAGTATTTTTTTTTAAAATTATATAGGGAATATTTCAATAATATTGAAATTGGTTGCTTAAAATAGTCTATATTTTCAAAAAATAAATATAAAAACAGCAGGTAAAAAATTATGAACAATCCCAATTGGTTGAGCAGAGCAGCGATTGTTGCCTATCAATATGTAATTACATCTTACATAAACTAGTCACTCGATAAAAATGGTTTAATTTATTTTTAGGAGCCGTTTACATAAGTATTGAGACGTTTTTCTATTGCAAATGAGAGCACAATAGTCTACGTAACCAAGTACCCAGCTGTTAGGAACACAATAGAAAGTCGCTACGTATAGTTACGGCAAGTTCGTTTTGTTTACAAAATATATTTTGTATTTTCAAACAAAGCCTATCGATAGCGTTTTCTTCTGTACACAATTATACATCATATCGTTGGCGAATATAGATTATTCTTAGACAACCTTGCATATCAAGAACGCAGTGTTATATATTACCGCATTACTGCAGTGGATAACAACTAAACAGCATTACGAATATATTAATTTAAGTAATATATTTCAGGAATGTTTGCCAGAATGAATGCCAGAGATTTTCTATGTATCCAAAAAAATAGCAAATGGTCGTATATATTATACATCCAATAAATAATAACAAATTAGTAAATACGACAACAAACACCTATATAAGACAAATTTCGAAATTTCAATCAAGAAATATTTAGGGTTTTATTATTTAGACGCATTACTGTAACCAATAAAAACTGGAAACATATAGCTAACCGACAAATAAAAATTATATTAATAATTAGTAAGAAAATCTACGCTTTTTTAATAATAACGATGATGGTTTCTGTTTAACTACATTAGCATAATACTGTAACCAATAAAATATATATAATAAAGATATATTTTACGACGAACTTAATAGAATATGATGAGTGGTTCAACTCATTTCCAGCGAATAGACAATCGTTATTTAAATAACCTGCCCCAAGCTCCAAACTCAGTTGTTTAGTAGTAAACGTTAACAACTTTCACTGGTCGCTTCTTTAAATATTGATGCATATTTCACAGAGCCTTCTAATCTCTACATTAGGCAAAGTTTGCGTTTTGAATACCAGATTAGGATACACATTATATATAGGCAAAGTTAAAAGTTATTACCTGCTAGTCGGACAGTGTCCAAAATATGGCAAATCAATGAAGTTTAAAGCTATTAATGTGAACGTAACATAGCGTAATGGCCATAATAGATTTTCATATCTATAGCAAATTCACTTTCTTTCGCATGAACCTCAATAATGCTTAAGGGCCTACATCAATATTATCGTATATCATCGCCGACACGTACATATTAACGCAGTCAGTAGGCACAGAAAATGACGAATTAGGGATATTTTTTTGTTTACTCAATATCTACTAAATATTTTTTAATTCTGATTTACGTGTTTCTGTATATAATAGTTACTTATGTTTTTAAAGTTATTTCATTAGTTAATACGCGATAATAGACCAACAAATGAAAAAAATAAAAAATTAGAGAGGTTGTTTCGCTAAGATTTTCTATCGAGAAAACTTTTTTCAATCGCGTTTCTGAGTTTATGCGATCCTAGATCATATATTGAAAAAACATATACTTAAAAATTAGAGCTCTAGCCATTCAATCTAAAGAAACAATGAAAACTTCGTACGTAGAAAAATGCACGAAGCTATTTTGGTATCCTCTTAAGTCAGAGAATCTATTTATAAAACACAAATTTATTACACCACAAGACAGAATCGTCTCAGAATCTGGCTTTTTCAAATAATTATCCTGAAAGGTAGTTTATGTTGAAATACTTATCTATACAACAATAAACAATAACTCTCTCGTAATTCGAATAAAAGAGGCTAAATTGATTTTCAAGCTACAAGTGACGCTAATAATTAACGTGTAAAAACAAACCGTGGATAGTAAAAATACATTAGAGAATGTTGAACGAAAATACTCGTGTATAACGAAATGGCATGTTGAAATTTAAAAGTTGAAAATAAAACAACTACAATTACATGGTAGGACATGGTAATTTATTGTACAAAAATAGTGTGCGAGCGTTAACTCATGCCTCACAACATACACAAACAAATATTAAACCTAAGCTTTATGTATAAAATGCAATCACTCAATATATATGTTAGACATAGCCTATTTTCTTACAGTGAGTGAGGTTGTATCTTTGAGTTTTACAATCTCGATTGCCACACCCAATATAAATCCCAACACGACGACAGACTTGGGCGAATTATTTATTCGTTAAAGGCAACTAGACGAGAAGTCGACACATATTAATCGTAGACGTAATAACAAATAAAGCTATCTATTCTGATTACACATGGTTCAAAGGCAACGCGAAGCCAGTCGGACTTATCGTCACATAATAAAGAAGCTACTGCCCTCTTCCTTTTCGATAAAAGTGTTCATTTAATGAAGGAGGCCCAACTTCATGGCAATCGGTTATGAGAAAAATAGAAGACATTGATAAATATTAAACCGATCGCGAGATATAATCTGAATGTAAAAGAGATAAGGCTATGTATTATCTCTCCTCGTCTTTGCCCGAGCCTGTCGTGGCGATAAAAAAGTGAAGCAAAAACCAATTTATCACGTCGTCCCACGCACGCGCCGAGCAATATAAGCAAACATACAAAATAAAAAACGCAAAAACATAGAATCAGACCGTAGAGTGTAAAACCCAACGATAAAGACTGCGAACAATCGTACAGTCCATGAATAACTTAGTATATTCACATTATCTACATTATGGAACTTTATCTGGCATCACTTACTCTAGTGGACCCACGCTAAAACAAAAAGACATTCATACGGAAAAGGTATATTTTAATTCGCCGTTTATCAATGATACTTTTTCGAACGCATACGATGATAAAATGCTAGTTCTATCACAGTTCTTAACAGAAAATTTTATTGTAAAATCGTGCACAATAAAATTTATTGTTCCTTTGAAACGAACCCTAACAATATCGTGCCATATACCAAAATAACATTAATTCAATGAATCGCAATGGTAAAAAACAAATTTTTCTTTTAAATTTTACATGGAAAACTAGCAGACAAATCTTTGTGAGGACTTTTTTAACAAATCAGTGTTCATAGTCACGATTATTCCAACTAATCTGGCACACGTTTCAAATATCTCTAAACAGCTAGCACAAGATTTATTACATATAAACGATTTAATCTACACTGCATCTATTATGTAAGGAAAGGAATGAGAGACGCAGAAACGCGAGATTAACACACTTACGAATCCAAATCACGTAATAGACAGGAAATAATAGTCATTTCAGCCGCTTTCAAAGATTTGTGATCACAGAAATGAAACGTGATTTATAATGCAAATAATGACGATAATGATTACATTATGGTAGATGTTGATACTTTTGTGGATTTTATGTCCAAACGTTTTGCTGTTAAATCAATCATTAGACGTGCTTTTTATTTATAAAATCTATAGCAAAACTAATTCATACAAATTGATAACAAGAACGTGACGAATAGTCATGTTATAAAGATTTAACATACCGATAACAATAATATTAAATAGAAATTTTACGATAGGTGCAGAACTTTAAATTGTTGATTTAGTCTCCGCGTTCAAGTCGGTGAACTAAATGTTCACGCATAGTGTAATGGTTGGAGAGAGCTAAGACTTAGATGGGATGAAAAAAGTCATTAATGGCATAAACCGGTGCGATCGCACGAGGCGCCACCCGGAACGGCGCGCGCGGTGAAAACCGCGGGAAACCGCAATAGTGAACGCGCCGCCGCAACCGCGAGAACCGTGTCAGTAGTGTGAAACGCTAATTGCACACGGCGAGTTTGGCAGCACCGGTTTCACCGCATCTCCCCATCGTTTCACTAAATTGCAATTTGTAATATTGCACCTTACGTTCAAAAACTTATAATAAACCTTACGTTCGTAAATAACTAGATAAAGCACATCAGCCAGAATTAATCTGATCATCTTTAGAGCTCGAGTATCTTATTATATTGATATTATAAAAATACGCCATTTTAGTGTACTCAACAATGACAAACGGCAAAATAATAACCTTACTATGTGTTCCAGATAAAGTTCCCTTTTAGCTTCCTAAGCTATTGTTATTAATAAATTAATTATAGAATCTAAAGGAATCCGATTCGGAGATCTCAATTTTAGTGGGCCGTGGTGAGACGCTGCGTGCATGCCTCGCAAGGCAATTTGAGCCCAGCTCAAATGGCAAGCGTAAAGCCACCTGGACTGCTCGGCAGCACGAAATTTCCACTTAACATAGCACGTTTCTCGGACACTAGTATCTCAGGCAGTAACTAAGGCTAAATCACAAACGTTGCGCGATGTTTCACCGGCTAGTAACGCCGACAAACACTCGGCATCAGTCACATCCTCACTGTTTTTGATGCCTGGTTTGGCACTAGATTCAACTCTACTATTATTCACCGCACTGTTCACTTCAAGATTATTGGTCGCGATACATCTGTTCACAGCACTTTCACTTTTATCGGCGAAGAAGGAGCGTCGGTCGGAGTTCGTAGCCGGAGGCGAGGTCGAAAACAACTTGATTTCCAGGTCACGATGGCCGTTCATCGATGTGACAATTTCAGAGGATATATCGAGAGCTAGAGGAGAACGAGGTTCGGGAGAGCTCGGCCGTCTTGTTGGTGGGAACAATGAATATAAGTTAGGGGCGGAGAAAGCCTCGCTGTTGTTAACCTCCCGTCGTTCTGGAACCCGTGACGACGGATCGCTCCAGCTGCGTCGTAACGTCGTGTCTATCCCTCTTTTACCCAGGGGTCCAACTACTTTCATAGACTCCTCTAGTTTGGTAGGCGCAAAATCACCACAAGAATTCTCATTGAGTAAATCTGCAATTGAATGAGCATCCCAGATTTGTCCAATTGGGTCACAAAGACGACACTGACAAGAACTAAACGCCGACTCCACCGGCTTAGCTGCCTCCGCTTGACCGAAGCGTGTCGCTTCTAATGCTTCTCCTAATGCTGAAACTCTATAAGTTTCTGGCACCGGTTCTGGATATTCCAACACTTTTACATCCAAGCGGTAAGGCAAAGACATTTCCCGGCAATAGGTATCTTCGTATAAACTACGCGAATTTAAACTTGAAACTGCACAATGATCTACGTCACCTAGATCCAATGAAGCTGTTGTTAAATCATGTGGCACAATATTGTTTGGTTTTCGATCCTTTTTACGACGTTTACGCGGTTTTATAATCCTTGGCAACATAGTCTCTGAATTGGTAGAGCCAGAACTTTCGTCGCTAGCGACACTAACCGCATCCGTGTTGTTGTTACGTCCGCCTCGCGTAGATCGTGTTTGCTGTAATTGATTACGCGGCCTGTTTCCTTCTGGTGCTGCATCACATCTATCCCTGATTACATGTTCACCTTGTCCAAGAGGCCGATGGTTACGCTGCTCCGGTGCAGTTGTAAACTTTCGTCGATCGTGTCTGTTTTGAATGATAAGCGGAGCTCCTTGAGCGTGTATGGCCAATTTGGATACAGGTGTATTTCGGGACTGTGGTGGTGTTCGCCCTGCCATAGAAATAAGCGGGGCACCAAGCCATGCATTCGGGTGCGGCACGCCATAGGGCGGCGGATAGTAGGGCGGCGGGAAACCCGGTGCGGTGGTGGCATACTGAGGGCGAGCGGGTTCGCGGCGCCCAAGAGCGGCGCGCTCGCCCGGACTCATCACGCCAAAAGAGCCGTTTAACCCATATTCGCCAAAATACGGTTCACTGTCACGGTAAAAGTACGAGTTGTAACGCGATGTCGTAATCGTACACTAACATCTGTGGCGTAAAAACGAGGTGCGCGCGTGCTATTGCCGCGACAGCCGGCAGAGGACTGGCTTGAGTGAATGAGTGCGGTGCGAACCGCCGGCGGCCGCTAGTGTCGAGTGGGAGTGCCTCCACCGTGCCACACGACTGTCGTTCTAGCGTCGATGCACCGGAAAACTTTACAACCCTAATCGCTTTACAATTAAACAGCCACACTCTACATTGTTTACTTTGCGATGTTGAAAAACGAAAACTGCTATAGTGTCCACGTCTTTGATAGTACCGCGTTTTAGTTAATAAATTGAAACCTGGCTTAAATTAAATTAGGAAACACGTAAAACCATTTTCGTTTATGATAATTTGAATCACATCTATGAAAACGCTTACCGCTGACTCGGGGTTGAGTAGGGCACATGCAAACTTACCTGTAACAATAAAATATTTATTATGGATAATATAGACTATTATAGAGCATCTTTACTATAAAGCATTTTAGTTACACAATCAAAGCACATAATTATGGTTTTATAGATAATATAGCTAACCCGGCAAACGTTGTTTTGCCATACGAATATCAGGGGTGACCACCCTTATGACTTAGGGGTATGAAAAATAGATGTTGTCCGATACTCAGACCTAACGGATATATACATAAAATTTCACTTAAATAGTCGAGCCATTTCGGAGGAGTATAATTACAAACACCGTGACAGAAGAAATTTATGTATTAGATTAGTTTTTATTTTTAAAAGTAGAAAACACCGTTTAAATATATTAATATTTATTTACTGATTAATACTGATTCCTTACTTAATAACTTTTAGAAAGCATTGAATATTACTTCAGACTATTAATTTTTGTAACCGTTACATTACAATCGTCCATGAGTGTTTATTCGATCTCTACCGATTATAACTTACTGTACCTGTACCAATGTTTTAGAATATTTCGGTAGTATTACTTCTCATTTTAAAATAATAAACTCGATCAAATTTTCATTTTATATACGTACTATTTTATCAGTCATTTTATATTTATTAATCCCTTGTAAATGTATACGACCTTTGTACATAACAGTCGGCGCGGTGAAAGTGAACTTCAGTGACTCAGACCCTCTCTCTAGGAGTGGGGTATTACTAAACGACAGCTCTTTGAATATATTTATCGTGTTCATATTCTTTTAAATTGCGACATTTGTTTATGTTTATTGAG
This sequence comes from Orgyia antiqua, assembly GCA_916999025.1. Classification (NCBI taxonomy): domain Eukaryota; kingdom Metazoa; phylum Arthropoda; class Insecta; order Lepidoptera; family Erebidae; genus Orgyia; species Orgyia antiqua. The sequence goes on from OU779867.1 coordinate 3,636,027, forward strand.
TTTATCTTGTTTTAATTTTAAATTATGTAAATAATTTCTAAATTTCTACAGTTTCTTTTTCAATTTAAATCAAGTCCAATTATTAATTTTATCAACAAAGCGAATAAAATTAAATACTGACGGAAATAAGTAATAAAACATTGTTATTACATTGCGTTAACTTCAAAATCAGAAATATACTAGAGATATCGGTTAACACTTGCAGATATACGAAAACTCAATTGGTAGAGTGACGGAACGGTAATCCGACTAGGAATCTCTCCTAGTCGGATATAATTTAAAAAAATACAAATTAGGTACTTCGTTTTAGCAATCCAATTGCTACGGATTCAATTATTACTATTACAGATATATTCAAATCAAAGACATAAAGTACATCAACATTATATTATTACTCTGTGTACGTTCATGAATGCACTACACACAGTATGCAAGTATAAATACTTCAATCAGGAGATGTTACTTGCAGCTGTCAGAGGAATTAATTTGTACGTCTAGTCTCATTTAAATTGAAGCCTTGTTAGCATTATCTACTAACGAGGCTGACAGGCTACAACACTAAATTAAGTTAGTTATATAGTATTATTGGTCTGTGTAGTGACGGATTAAGAATACAAGTGTCGCCACCCCATCTTGAGAGTGCTGCAAAAGCCTACTAAGACATATTTGTACACAGAGAAATACTTTTGTATGCGATGAAAAAATCGAAAATAAACCCTATGCCAACATAAATATAACTACTTTTTACGGATTTAGACGCGTATATTTGTATATGCCAACATGCCTGGCCAACGCGGCATAGCAAACCATAATGCCTTCCAAAATGAAGGAGGTTCCTGCCCAACAGCGGGACATTAATTGGCTGGAGGCAGATTACTATTAAAAAATGTAAGTAATCTGATGAAACTTTAACTAAGCTACGGCAAGTTGTAAGGGTGTCGATAATATTTTACAATTCTTACCCTATGACACAAGAACGAAATAAAAAGATAACCTGTTGTAAATTGCATTGGTTCACATATATGTGAAGTGTTTTTAGTAACACCAAAAAAGATTTATTTGTGTTTATACTTACTATTAACATGATATAAAGACAGTAGTATAAACCCACCAAGGTGATGTCTGGCAACATTTTATGTCACAGGTAAATAGGCACTGAGTCTTGCTCTATCTAATAATTAAAATTTTCGCTGTTTTCAATAACACAACCAACCAACAATTTAGTTCAAAACTTTCCGCCTGTTCGCACAAAATACAACAGCGCTCATTGAACACCTTATTAAGTTGAAATTTCTAGATTATAAAGCTTTATTTGCTTCCAAATTCGTGTACATAATAAAATCATATTTTACTGTCTACCAGTTGTAGGCAAATATTAGCATAATGTTTACAAACAAACGTATAGTAAAAGATGAAGGGATTAATTTGGAATAAAGCCAGCCAGACAGAGCAACATCACCGGTTTGCTAATGACATCGCATCAAGCGGTAATTATGGCTATATCCCTTTGAGATCGTTTATTGTGCAATCCCAAGTGGGGGCGGCCGTTTAGTAGTGGACGTTTAGTTTTATTTACGAGCGTGAGTCACGTAACATTTACTATCGAAAACTTAAAGATTCATTGCCCACCTACTTTCTTTTGGTAATAAAAATATACATTTAAAGTACATTTATAGGTAGTTAATATGTAATATACTTATGTAAAAACCTCCTCAGTGCTACTTAAGACGGAAAAAGCATTAACTTTTGAATAATATGCTTTTAAGAGTTTTCATATCAAACAAAACAAACATTACACTCTTGCGACTATCAAGTTTAGCCAAATCATGTCTAACTATGAAAGCGTATATGTAGTAATGACGTTGTAAAAATAGTCTCGAAGAAGAACCCTCACAAATATTTCTACAGTTCAAACATAAACAGTCGAAGTAACCTTCACTTAACGCTACCCATGTAAAGTCAGGACAGGTCACAAGGACACGTACAAAAATGTTAGCATTCTGACTTATTTGACCCTCGTTTGTTAAGCCTCGGTGAGTCGGACAAAAAGGGCAAATGATATCAACAAGAGCAACATATAATTTCGTGCGTGTCACGGCTATTGCAGGTTTGTTAAAAAGTTTGATATCACGCATAGAAAGTCCACCCCACGAGGGTCGAAATTCAATAAAAAATGTAACGTTGATTATTTCTGTACGTAAAAAGGGGCGAATCAACTGACTAGTTTAAATGAATCATAACGCAATATTTAAGTGTTTTATAAACTTGGACATGTCTGAATTAATATATTATAATGTAAATGAAGAGATCAAATCTTATTCGATGGTTATTGAGTGGTCTAAGCGTTGGAACATTGACAGATTGCCCATTGAACAAAACGGACAGACATATGTGATTGAAGCCCGATGTTATCTCTGGGAGACGGGAGCCGCTGTCAATTCACCTGACAATTTAGAGCCTTTTAAGATAATCACGAAAGTAATGCTTTTTATTTATCCAATATCAAAATACATCACAATAAAATAAAAAGTCTAGTTACTAAGATAATTCATTACGTTTGAGACTGTTTATCTACGAATCAAAGTTGCTAATGAACACTAGCGTCGTAATGCCAAGGTCCTAGACTGAAAACCTAAGTCAAGCGGTGATTTTGTAATTTTTCTCGACACATCTATAGGAGCTCTACGAGTCCGATGTATGTTCCTGAGCACATTACCAAGACACAGAAGTCTTAAAAAATTTAGGGAATCGTAATTGTTGATTTTCCCGTTTAGAGTAATGTATTATGGCTTTTTATTATTTTTGGAGTAAAAGTGAAAAATGGAAACCACTAAGTACTGTAATTAAAATAACTGTAACAGCTCGAGACAAGGATCCTTTTGACTTAGCATGTGCATCATTCAGACAAAACTAGACATTGTAGGATGAAAGTGATGAGCCTTTGCATTACTCGATACTCGTACATAATGCTATTAAATTGTAATTGTATGTAGAAAGTGTAGAGATTCATAGACCCTTCCCGTAGCGTGTTTACACAAAATCAATTTACAAAGCACTCTCGCTCTCGAATAGATGCGTTAAGCAACTAACATTGGTCATTACGTGTTACGCTTGTTACGAGACCACGGATCATTATATCTCAAAGGGAAAGTAGTTATTAGTTGCGTGTACACAAACCGGTCTGTGCGCTACCCCTTAGGCGCCATCGTATATTTTGATTGAACACATCGTCTGCGCTTTCACCTTTACTACCGGAAAAGCTAAGTATCGAGATGCATCAACATCTAAAGTTATAATTATGTGGTGTGTTACGTATTACATAAAGAACAACCTCGGATAGCAACAACAGTACGAGGCTAACGGCCATTTTCATTACCCAATCTACGATTACGGCTAGATCGCTATCCTCGTTTATTCGTAAGATATTTCTATCTCCAGTTTTTAATAGAGAATGATGTTTTAGTAGCTTATTGACATGCAAATAAGGACAAGAGTTTAGATTAATCGGACTTTGCCAGCAAGAATAGAGGTAAAATAAAATATTTTAAGGAAAAAAAAAACCTTTAAATATTTTTCTTAGAAATTGTGGTGTACAAAACATTTGTAAAATTGCTTAAAATATTGTGAAATTGCACAATATTTCACCTATAAACAATATTAAGAGGATACCAAAATAGCTTCGTACATTTTTCTATGTACGAAGTTTTCATTGTTTCTTTAGATTGAGCTCTAATTTTTAAGTATATGTTTTTTCAATATATGATCTAGGATCGCATAAACTCAGAAACGCGATTGAAAAAAGTTTTCTCTATAGAAAATCTTGGCGAAACAACCTCTCAATTTTTTTATTTTTTTCATTTGTCGGTCTATTATCGCGTATTAACTAATGAAATAACTTTAAAAACATAAGTAACTATTATATATAGAAACACGTAAATCAGAATTAAAATATATTTAGTAGATTTTGAGTAAATAGGAAAAGTATCCCTAATTCTTCATTTTCTGTGCCTACTGGCTGTGTTAATATGTACGTGTCGGCGATGATATACGATAATATTGATGTAGGCCCTTAAGAGCAAGAGGTATAATATGCTATTTTTGTCCGTACCTGAATGCTTTTTATAATTATTTAAGTCTCATAAAATCGTGATAAATTAAAAACCTAACATCAAAGAGCGGATTTCAACTATTAGCGTTTAGTAGAAAAAAACATTATCATTATAACAGCTTTAATTCTTAGTTATTAACACAACTTTAATTATTTCTAAATTATGAACGATTATCACAGCTATATTAATATGTGATATACAAATATCTTTACCTATTATAAATCAAAGCCGCAGTTTTTATATGTATGTTCGCCATGTGTACGTAACAGATTTTGATGCGGTTTTTTATTAGCTAGTGGTCAAGAGGATTAATTTTGTAAGTTTAGTTTCTAAATCCTACACGTACGATAATTATCTAGTGACAACGAATTTCGATAATAGTATAATAAAAGTATCAATTAATTTTATATTCTCTCTCCAGCCCATTTAGGTCCCACTGTTGGGCACGGGCCTCCTCCACTTTGGAAGGGATTATGGTCTACTGTGCCGCGCTGACCAGGAGTGTTGGCCCAGGGTTTAGTTTCGGGATTTCCATCTCTCACAGAGAATGTTATCTGTGCGCAATATCCCTTAGCTGATTTTTACAGCACCCTTGGGAGGAGAAGGGGTGGTGACACTTGTATTCTTAATCCGTCACCACACGGAAAATTTTATATCTAATATATAAAATTCACATGTCACAGTGTTAGTTACCGTACTACTCCGAAACGGCTTGACCGATTTTTATGAAATTTTACATGCATATTCAGTAGGTCTGAGAATCGGACATCTATTTTTCAAATCCCTCCGCCCCCCACTGACATTTGTATGGCAAAACAACGTTTGCCCGGTCAGCTAGTTAAATTTATAAAATTGGCAGTAACTTGCTGCAAGTTTACTTGTACTTTTTAAAAAAAATTCCCTTTGGAGTACACCAGCGATGACATTGGAGTATATTTTTCTACTAATACCTCTATTCTACTAATACCTATTAAATATCTGCTTATCTCTCTCCAGCCCATTAACATCCCACTGTTGGACACGGGCCCCCACAACTTTGGAAGAGATAGGACGGTGAGTCATAATATTATATTGTTAATATCCACGCGGATATGATAAGAACATCACTGTTTGTTATTCTATTAATAGAACGGATTAAATTTCTATTTCATCTGTTTTTAACATACTCATGTGTATTTGTTTATTTTTACCACGATACGCTGACGTATTGACGTGTTAATAAGACGGCAATCGGCATACCAACAGTTAGTGGTCACAAAAATAAAAACATTATCGACCATTACATTGGAAAGTCTTCAAACGCTTTATTTGCAAGCTAATTATCGCCATTACCGGACATACACTTTCCATTTCTTTTTCCTTTCAATTTTAACATAAAATAACGAATGTTTAAGGATTTCGTTCGTGTTTTCAAAATTGCTTATATTCTTCAACTGCAATGCTATACTAAACTGGTCTGTTGATATAGGTATTTCTTGTCAAGTCTTCGGCTTTACAGTTAGTGTTTAGATTTCCCCAAGATGTTTTTGGCACCCATGCATTTGAAACACATGTAATCTTACCACAATACTTTTCATCTGTACAAGGCCAACATTTTATTTGTATATAGACAAGAAAAAGTGATACAACTCTTTAGACTACCCCTTCGAGATTACACAAACATGATTATTATGCTGTTACAAGCCAATATAAGCGGTTAACAAAGAAAATTTCATGCTTTGTTAAACACTTATGATTCGAATGCCTAGGTGAAGGTTGGATTAATACAGTATATTATGACTATTACTCGTACGGTGATTTATCGTACAAGCGTTCATTTGGGCAATTATATATCTATCGTGCAAACAATAAAATGAATAATATATTAATAGATGTAAGTCTATGCAGTGATAGATTAAAACGACACCTAAAAAGCTCTTCTTATTTAGACCAGTAGCTGTCGAAAATAAAAGCAATTTATCGTAAAAAAGAAAATTCTGACAATTTTGGGAATAAAATATTCATAACAAAACCCAATAATATTGAGATATTTGTGCTAAAAAGGACTAACCATGACCGAGGATCACGTAATTCGTAACAACTATATTATGTACAAGGAAAAAAATATAACATTTTTGTCGACATTATAAGCGTGTCAGAATATAATGTACGTTAACTCAAGGCCACTCTGTACGACACAAACTGATGGATGATACGCTTTACCGTGTTGAAATGTCTAGACAAACAGAGCGAAACCTCCCTGCCACATAAATTGCCTCTATATAATTATGAAAAACTAGTTCAGTTTTTGTTTCTAGCTGAGAATAACAACAATATTTATAAGCTTCGAACAAATATCGTGGAAGCTATTTATAATCAAATCTTTAATAACATTAAGGCTAACAGATCAGGAAACTGAGACAGCTAGAGCCTCTTCGCCCCATTTCAATGTAATTTTAAGAACTGTTTGAAGAAGTATTACGAGTGTGACGTATTGATGATCTTTAAAACTTTGTATAATTATTATCCGCCGGTCAGGCCACGCAAAACGTAAGTTATATTAGCTAAATAAATTAAATCAAAATTAAGAAAATTATATAACTAAATATCCAATTAAAATATAAGTTCAGTAATAAAAATATTAAATGTATTACAGAGCTACCAGCGATAAACATATATTTTAGAAGGAATACAACAATTACCTACAATTGCCCGTATTTAAGCAAAATGCAACCACCCCGCAAAAACACATTTCTGATAAATCAAAGCATTTGCAAAAATATATACTTATTATTATTTACTATGAAATGGTGAATTTATGTCACACTTATAGATACCAAATACTTTGGTTCCGTTTGACGTATTAGAAATAATTGCAGACATTTTAAAATGTTAATGTATAATGGCAACAAGTAAAGGTGATTCTTTTTGTATAAAATGACCTGGGAGTAATATCGTTTATTTGTTTGAACAATCAAGATCCAGAGAGTTATGGTTCGCTTTTGCTTTATATGTAGTATCCATTATTGCTCTTGGTTCTGTTCTGCTTTTTGTAAATCTAGTTTGTATGGGGAAAATCATGTGGTTCTTTTTATCATAAGAAATTTAATGACATTTTAATAAGAATTCGACAAAAAACCCAAAAATGAAAAATTGTCGTGTGGTTCCATTTTGCGTAAATACGGACAATTTATGCTTTTAAATTATTTACATTGAGTCTTATAAACGAAATCTTCTTGCATCAAAAATAAATTATCCACGTTTATACTCGCAATAATGTTACGTAAGTGTTTAGCATTTTAATATAATGTTGAAAACATCTAGACATGATTACACCTTTTATGTTAAAAAGAAATTAAAAAACAAAGCCGAGATGCGTCTGCGCCGTATCGAGAGTTAATGTGAATTTGATTGGCGCCGTTGAAACGCACCACTTTCGCTAACGTATTAACGTTATGGTTTCTATAAATGCTCACAATACTAACTTACATTCACTAAACTTCGTGTTTTGGGTTTAATACCATTAGTCGCTAATACTATTTCTCGATTAAAAATCATGACATGAAACGCATAAATCTGAAACTGGCGCGGAATTAATCGATTATACACTTTCTCCTTCAATCTCCAATCGTTAACGGAATAATAATAAAGTTATCCTTATAATAAAACTTTGTGTTTCTTTTCAATTAGTAATGTTTTTGTGGAATTCAAGAGTTCTACAAGGCAAGTAATAGATTGTGATTGTTCGATCGTTTATGCAAATAATAATTAAGTAGATTTGTAGTTCATAGCAGTATAACAACTTTGTTTATTCAGTTGGAGAGATACGCAAAATCAAGCCCCTGGTAAAACAATAACCATAAAGGTATATGAATTTATTAGAGCATGTGAAACTGCTTGACATAGATAAATATTATGTTGAATAATAAGTACCGAATGACTTTTAAACACACACCATCGTAATTCTACAACTGCAAGCCAATTAATCAGAATAAATACGGAACTATTTCTGACTCCTATCGTAATTCACTTCGAATCTGTTTAGATTTAAAAGCGTATAATATGCCTGTGTCATAGAAATTATTACAAACTAGTGTCTAGGCACACACTACATAAAATGGATGGAGCTCGCCAAAGAAATTGTAACTTAATACAAAGTTATGTGTTTTCTCGGCACGAGCCTGCTTTACGGCGCTATAAACCATGACGTGTCAAGCCTGTATGACTGAGTAATACCCAACCCTAAATAGCTATCGTTCGTCAAAATGACCGACCTTCAAGGAACAAGGATAAAGATTTAAACTAGCACTGAATAACTGTGGAATTAATCTTTTCTATTATGTTCAACAGGAAATTGAATTCGAAAACTTTTATCCTTGTTTATACAAAAACATAACATACAAAGTTGTGTTTTAAATACACTATATACACACTGAAATATCTGGTGATCAAAAATTAAAAACGTTCTTACTAAATTTTTTACGTTATTTTTTTTTTGCTATGCTTTATTTTCTAAATAATCTACGACAGTCAAGTGGGCGATCAATGAAACAGTAAAGAAAAACCCACTCGCAATTATGATATTTGCTCTATTTAGTTCGTTACGTTAAGACTCAAGAAATTAGCACGTATTTAAGATAAGGTAAATTTTACTAATATTATAAACGGAATCTTTGATATAGTTGTTATTCGATATACCAGTTAAACATATCATTTATATTTCTAATGATTGACTAAATAAAATAAATATTATGTCTAATATATTTAACCTTGAAATTATAAAAAAACGACGCACATTTAAATGCGTTCTTCATTTTTATATTCATTCAGATATAGCAAAGATCCATAATACGATTAACATAACTTTTAATAAGCCTTATGACAGGTTTTTAATTCTCCCAGTGTCAAATATATCGCAATGATCACAATTGTACATGCAATTTACTAGGGTTAAGAACTCTGAATCAATCTTATTTGTATTCATGTCAACCATAAATCGGCGAATCGCTGTATACATGTATATTGTTGCGAACAGATCTATGGGATTTTCTCGTCTAACACATGAATGTTAAACTTAAGTTATAAGACATGTGCAATAATTGAAAAATTGTAGTGTAAATCGGTTTATCGACGTTGTTAATATTTACTACAATATGTTTAGTCATTCATAAGTTGAGTCCGTATAGTGACACGAATTCAGAATACACATGTCATTTCTTCTGGTTGTTGGAGTCAGCCCAACTTTGCTAAGCCGATAATCAAGCACATAATTATGGTCCTCGCTAATGACCAAAATAACAACATTATAACCAAGTAGCTCGTAATAAATTATGGGACCTGTGGGGACGGTACCTAAAGATTAAATTATTAATAACACGAAATATATAAATCATTCGCTAAAACATAATAGCGCGTGGCGTAGACTGATTCCTCCCTAATTTCCGCCGGACTGGAAGCCTATTTAAAACTTTACAGTCCAGGGCCCCGGATCAATTAACAGTGAATGCGTCACAGACATTCGCAAACCATTTTGTACATAAAACCTATAATGATAAATAAGTTAAGCAGACCGATTATTTTTATTCTAACTAACAACAAACAACCCCATTGTATCAAAGCAGACTGATAAAATACGTAATTATTGTTTTAAGAATATCAATTGTGAATAAAATCTTCTGCTCAAAATACAAACATATAAAAATAAAAGGTAATATTAAAATAGTTACAATTTAAAACTGCCATACGCAAATATTTTTAATAATTGTTGCGTTTACACAGTTTAGGATAACAGGACCCAAATTACATTAAATGAGACGCAAGACGGGGCAAGGTAAGAGGCTATCACTCAGGTTTTCCATCAACCCACAATATGGTCACTATTAACTATTGATATAAAATTACTGACAGTGACTTTAAAGTCAACGACAAACATTGCACGGTCTTAAAAGAAAATCTTGTGCAATTCTATTCAATGTACGAAACAATAAACTATTATCTAAGATATAACAAAAACTTATAAGTTATGTTTTATTGCCCTTAATACACCACATCTAGTGTACTTACATAAGTAACTATTTGCCTTTTGGGAAATATAGATTGTGTAACTTAAGGATACAAAAGATTACGGCAACATAAAACTACTCAACGTAAGTCATTATGATAGTTTACGAGTTGCCTTTAAAAGCGTTTTGTTTTATGTTTAATTTGGCAAGCTACCAAACCCGTATGTCAATCGATAAGACACCAAAATCAATTTCCTTTTGTCACAGATAAATAGTACGGGATCCGTAGTACATTTTTTTCACTTGATTATTATCAAGCTGATTTTCCGTGAGTAGCTTTATTATGACGAGACGCCCAATAATTTTCTGTTCCAAAATCTCGATTGTGGTAGCTAACAGAGGTAACAAGGATAAAATATCGTACTATTACTGGAAGAAAGCAGTAAGTGATTTTTTTGAAATTTTTGTTTGAAAGTTTTGACGCAAGTTCACTTACGTCTTTTTTTTACGGGTAGTACGATATTTTATCCTTGCTATCTCTGTTATCTACCACAATCGAGATTTTGGAATAGAAAATTATTGGGCTTCTCGTCATAATAAAGCTACTCACGGAAAATCAGCTTGATAGTAATCAAGTGAAAAAAATGTACTACGGATCCCATAATATAACGATTAGTATTGAATACAAAAATGCTAGGGGAACTAAATGTTGCGTAGCAGGGACGACCTAAGTACACATGTATAATAGGTATAAACATGACAACCTTCAGACTGGATAGGGGACATCAGTATCGCCCTTGCACTGCACCGCCCATACACCCTTTGAAACCCACAACTACTTAGAAGTAACAAACCCCTAATGTGTGAGCCTTTGCAGTTTAATCAGTGAAACGGATAGATTAATAGAAATAACAAAGTTATCGTAGTTTGTGGTTGTAAAAGTTAGTTTTAGGGACAAAGTAAGGGTACATCCGCGACCTCTAGACTGACTCTAGACTCCCAGTGAGGCAAGGACGCCTTTGTGCCCTTGCATTGCGCCTACCGTCCGCCCTTTTCTCCACCACCCCAGGCGATATGCGTTAAAACTAACGCTTAACCAACGAGATAAAGAGCTACTTATAAGAGTGTATAAAATTGGTAATTCTATAACATAATTAAGTAACAGTTTTACAACAAAAGTTTCTGCACAAAATTAAAATGTAACAACAATATGTTCAATATTGAATATACAGAATAAAATACGTTACAATACAATAACATATTGCCCTTCAAACAAAATACATTTGTTTTTGTAATTTATAAAACGAAACTGCCCACATAACTCATACTTATATAATGGTCCAAAATTATTGTCGATTAATCTTTGCCGCGCTCCCGGGAGACTTTAAAATATATTTTGTAAAAGTTGAAAACGCAACATTAAGCTTCTCATTATAATTCCAAATGCTTTTCATTTTAATCTGATATATAATTCAACAAGGGCAAAGAAGGCAGTCCGTTATAAGTTTCAGTCCATACCTAATTAGAACATCTGAGTCCTTTATTGCGATTACGTGATTGACCTTGCTGAAATATCAGCACCGTAAAATTCAGACTATAATTAATATTAAGTAATTTGAAATGTAATTTCAATAATTGTATCAGTCAACATCAGCTTTTTGAAGTCCCCTGTTGCAAATGAGGACCAATAAATCCCCGTTAACCGCAACGAGATCCCATGCCTGTCAATTCTTTAGGCTGAATAGGGTACATTGTTTTACGAATCCTGTATTTTGGAACATGTCTCTCATATACAAAGCATAGTCCACTTGGCGTGGCTGTGAGCTTCAATGATATTGATAATAAGGTTGCTAAAAAACCATTTTATACACAAATACACATATTTTTTTTTTTTTTTAATAATAATAAATTTATTTCATAAAAACGTACAATTATAACTTACAAACTAACAACGATCACAAAGTCATTGGAGACAGGAACCCAAACTAGGTTGAACCCGTGCTATGGGTTCCCGTACATTCAATTTATATACGATACAATAGCTATTCTCGAACACGGACTACAACGTATAGACGTTAGGGACACCCCAGCGTCAGAGATATTCATTATACTGAGGCAGATTAGCCCGTTAGAACTGGAAAACTTTATGTATCCAGTAAGTAACTAACTTAATAAGAATAAACTTGATAAGATATTCCATATTTCAAACAGCAAGACGCTATAGTGCTTATTCTTTTTCGCCTGGAAAGTGTTAGGCATTCATATATCACTTATTATAAAACATAGTCGTTATTTTTGTATGGATGTATGTATATCCCTAAGTGAGCCTAATAATCACCAACACTACGCTAGAGATCAATAGATCGATTTTTGATTACACGCGTACCAAGTTGCGAGCTATCAAGCTATCAAGAATAAAGTAATGTTACTCCACAGTACGCATGTAGCAATTGAAGACTACAATGCATAAAGCAGTAAAGTCATGATATTTCAGAACAAATAAAGGCATTGTACGTACAATTTGTGATTCTAACGAAGGTGACATTGAATGTATTATTATAATCTGTATACCTCTTTGCATGACACATACTAAACATCATAAATTGCATATATTTTTTTGTAAATGTCTCTATCTACTCTCTATTTATTATATCAACCCATGCAAACTCCCTATCAAGATACAATGTGACCAAAAATAAACTTAGAACCAGCGTCTCTTTCAAGTCTTTGTAGATAAGAAGCTTAAGAATGAGATAGATCTTTAGAGCCGTAACTACAGCATTCAATACCGCTGATTTTTAAATAAATCTATCGCCACATGACATTGGACATTAGAAATCGTTAGGCTGATTAGAGAGCACACGAAAGCAATAAACTATGTCTAGTAAAAGCTGGGTAATGTGGTAGCAAATTTCCAAGTTTCAATTAAAACAAATTTATATTTATCCGTCATCGTGAGGACTTACGTGTTGAGCTTGCTAATGAGAATATCAACTGACAAGCGATCGTCAAAATGTAATAAAGTTTCGCCAAAAACTGTTGAGGCAAAGCTCTCCGCTCGTAAGCGCTAACGAGCCATATTCGTGAATCGTGATGATGAACATAGATTACAATAATTAAGGATGAGGATATAACATGAAAGATAATTATTATTGGCGTTAAAAACACTTCCTTTGCAAATATTGAAAATCGTTATGGGAAGTGCATAATTTGTTCTACCGATCTGTCTTCGTGTGCAATGCAAATAGGCAATTTTGTTGATTTTTTCAAATTAATTGCATTTAAAACGAACTCTGCAAACAACATACTACCTACTAAGAACAAGGTCTTCAATATATACAGCAAAATATTTTCCTGTATTACTAAGTAATAACATTGCTTTTACATTTTAAGCATTGACGGACTAAGCAAAACTAAATTAGTTTCATTGTCATCACCGCTTAAATTCATTAGTCGCAAATTTAAATCCTGAAAATCTTTGTACCTATCAGACAAAAAATTTAAAACGCTGGTCAGCCAAGCACTGTTTGTCAAATTTGTTGACTTATGAAACAGCGTCCTTGCGCAATATCTTATTGGCATAAAACGGCAATACACTGTAAGATTGCTGTATTATGTGTGTCATAACGGATTCTATTGTCCTTAGTGATTCTCAGGCTCCAAAAAAGAAGTCCAATAACACAAAAACTACCATGATTAACCTTATTTATTGCTTAAAGACAGCTAATAATATAACAGTATTTAAATGACGTAAAAGCATTCTTCAGTTAATGAGGCATTGTAGGTTAAACCATATGATTCTCACGAGAACACCTACATCTAGTAACGAAACATAACCACTACATATTAAGATTCAGTAATAAACTTAAGCAATTATTAGAGACTTCAAAAAAAACAATATTACAAACTAAGATCCACCTAGCCGAAAAGAAAGTTATATTTAAAATCTTCAATGCACAATAATTTTAAGTACTATATTCGTGAATAATCTCAATAAATATCGCAAAATTGCAATTCTAAAATAACTATTGCATGTACATTGTCTAATGAAACACAAAAGGTGAAAGACTCAATTTACAAGAGTTCAAAATGCCAATATAGAAAAAGATTGCATAAAGCACGTAAGTTACTTAACGATATAAATACAAAAACATCATCACCGAATTTATCCTCAACAATACAGAAGAGGTAACGTTTCGCAACGTCTCACCATAGGCGGGTGCTCTTGCGCAAATCGTTGTGACGTCACCGCGCGTTTGGTTCCGGCTTCACTTTCGCGAAACACTTTCACCGGTCGGACGAGTGGCATAGCGCCGACCCACGCCTACGTGTGCAAGCTACATCGGCACAGTCCATTGTCATTCTACTCGTGACTATCGATGACCAACACTTTATTTGCTATCAATGTACCACTGATTGACAATTTTACGCGATTCTATGGGAACGACGCAAAATTCACTGAAAAATTTATGACTGTTGGTATGTGATGTTTGTATTTCGATCTATAAGGTTTAGGGATCAATATTCCCTTGTTTCGTTAGTATAAATAATGGCTTTTAAAATTTCACCTTGAATGGCTGTAAGAGTAATGTAATTAAAAACCCAACAACAGCTTCAATGTATACTCCAGTCTCCAGTCCATACCTAGACCAAGACCCACATAAACCAACTTTATATTTTTAACTAGATTTCTACATCAAATCTATACTAGTATGTATTATAAAGCTGAAGAGTTTGTTTGTTTGTTTGAACGCGCTTTAACGCGAAAATTCTTTCAGTGTTAGATAGGGCATTTATCGAGGAAGGCTTTAGGCTATATAAATAAATAAATATTCAGGACATTTCACACAACGTCCTCTGGTCCCAAAGTAAGCTATATTTCTATGCTTGTATTATGGGAACCAGATACGGATAGACTACATATACTACTTTTCTTTTGTAAATACATACTTATAATACATAGAAAACACCCAGACGCAGTACAAACATTTGTATGACATTTATGGATATCACACAAATGATTGTCCCAACCGGGAATCGAACCCACATATATAACATCACGCTACGACCAGTAGAAGTAGAAGCAGTAGTGAAAAATGTTGCAAAAGCGGGGAAAATTTTCTAAATTCCACGCGGACATAGTCGCGGGCCACAGCTAGTGTATTATAAAGCTGAAGAGTTTGTTTGTTTAAACGCGCTAATCTCAGGAACCTCTGGTCCGATTTGAAAAATTCTTTCAGTGTTAGATAGTCCAATTAACGAGGAAGACTTTAGGCTATATAACATCCCGCTGCGACTAATAGGAGAGAAGCGGTAGTGAAAAATGTTACAAAAACGGAGAACATTTTCTAAATTCTACGCGTACGACGTCGCGGGCAACAGCTAGTTGGAAATACAAGACTACATTCATACGTGAAATTTGAGATTACTAGTTCAATACAAGTATAATGCAGTTAAAAGTTAAGAAATTACACAATATTTCAATACTGGACTAAAAAGCGTGAACTGCAAATTTCACGAGTGCGTCATTGCAATGTACCAAAAACTAATCCTTACGTAACAGAGAAGTCAAGTTTATTTTGTTATACAGATCACGTAGACTATTATCAGCAATCAGTTTTTTTTACATATCTAACGTTCAAAGAAACAATTTCTTAACAAGCAATCACAAACCGGTTTTTAGTTGTGTTGAAATCTCTAATCAGAAAGTTGTGAAGATCAAAGAAATTACATAAGAGATTTGCGATGGCGTGTTTGTTTCTACATGAAATTATATTTTATGATACAGAGAAACGTTTAGGAGTTTATGTAAAGACTGGAAGTTATAAAAATGTAGTTAAGATCGTGAGCAATTTCTCTTTACCAAATTCGACACTTTCAATGTCATTTCAATCTGACCAACGACGGACAAAATAAATTCGTGACAAAGCAATCAGTCGCCCCAATGATTTGTCCAATGGACGCTCACTTTCATAAACATTCAGCTCTACACCAAGTGAATGTGAATCTATTACTCACTGTCATTAGAAAATTTATCAAAATATGTTTCGAGTCAATTGATTATTGTAGAAATTTCGTTTCCTATTTTAAGATACTTTTCCCAGTACTAAAGAATTAATCACTGCTTCGTGCGACTTATTAACATTAATTTCACGGAGACAAACCAAAAAGAAGAGAAAATCATTTAGAGATACGGCCTTTTGTTGAACAAATTGTTTTCATTGTCATAAATGTTAATTTATAAGATGATTATACCAAGTAAAAGAGAATAATATATAAAGTGTGTTTCAAACATCACGTCAAGAATGTTACATAGTTGTCCGCCATATTCAGTGAGAGACTAAAACCTAAATTTCGAAATTAAGCTCTATAAAACCTAGTCAAAGTGCTATAGTAGACAAATTATACGATCATTCCGGAGAAAGAGCGAGCTTCAAGCCATGGTTCATTCATGGGCCGAGAAAGGAAAGAAATGGGGGCTTGGTCTCACCATAACATAGAAATCTATACTAATGCAGAAAGCCAATGATACAGTAATATAGGAACTGTCATGTGAAACACAAAGTGATCTTTTTAGTGCATCTTTGTAGTACACTTACAAAGTAATAATATGTTCGCTTCACCTTGATATCTTCAACACCAGTAAAACAATTAATACTAACACATTCTCACAACTTTCTAGCTTCATTGTTCAGTACAATTGCATCTCTATTATCTACAGTCGTGAACACTGATAAAATTATGACTACATTTTCATAAAAATGTATAATGCAAATACATATTACTTTTTTATAATAAACGTTGAATGAATTTCACTGCACTCGCCTACGCTAGTCGTTATTTAGCCTCGTGTGATATAACCTATGACAAATTTCATTGAAACAATGAAACTCGTCAAAAGTTATATAGAAAGAAGAAGAAGAAACCATATTTCTCATGAACATAAATAAAATTAGAATTTAAAATAAAAAGATGTCACAACAAACAGAGTTATCAAAAAAGTAAGGGCGTGGTGGTCAATTTGAGATGTTGCAAGTAGACCGCAATAAGCTCAGTTGGAAGAGCTTCGGAACGGTATTCCGAGGTCGTGGGTTCAAGTCCCGCTTGCGGCATTTCACTTTTTCCACTATAATTTGATTTATTAAGTAAAAAGCATAGCATGTCAAATGCAAAAATTAATAAATTACTTTAGAGAAAAACATGTGAATGTTGGTTAAAAACTAGATCGAGCATACCTAACTAAAATCCGGAATTGCAAAATATAACATTTGATCCCGACCTGACTATAAAAAGGTCCTTGTACACTTTTCGGTTCACTCATTTCAGTAAAATATTTTTGTACTATAAAGGTTGTTATTATTTCCTCACAACGATAACTTAGTTACTAATTACATTACATTTTACGCAACATTACAATTATAGTTTGATAACCTTTGCCGATCAAGCTATCATTATACTATGCGCGGCTACGACCTAGGTTTTTGTACGGAAGAGGTAATATGTAGATATGAATAAATAACCAAAAAACAATTTGCCTGCCCGCCTATTTCGATATCTGACCGTTATACCAATTTCTACAATTACAGACAAATATTTATAAATAACTCGAGGAAGCCTAATTAGCTATTTTTTACGGGTCCGTACCATAAGGTAAAACGGGATCTGATACGGCGCTATCCGTATGTCACCAGGCTATATTTCTGTAACGTTCATTGAGCTAAAAATTTCGCTGCTGATATATATCAGTTAATGCTATAACAACAAATACATCATCCTCGTTCTTTTGCTGCCTTATTAGAAGAGAACTATTAGAGGTATTTGCCTTGGGTATTGCTATCCCTATTCCCGAGCGCCATGCTGAAAAGCACAAATATAGCTGAAGCAGATTTTACATACAAATTCTTTAAAAAAAAAGACGTTTCGTAGTCCCCTTTTTTCTTCGCGAAAGATAAACCGATTTTGACTCTTTACGCTACATTATAGATGAAGAGTACCTATATCTATGCTTCTATCACTTTCTTTTTTGGTAGAACCTTACCAAATATGTGTGATAGACGCTGCAACTTTATCTAAAGAAACCCGAAAAAAAATGGGGTTTTCGGATGGTCATATTTATTTTAGTTATTATGTTTTGAAAAAATAAAGTGATAGAAGCATAGATATACTCTTCTGGTCTTATTCATAATGACTTATCGGAGGTTTAAACGGAGATTTTATCTGAGAGATAATAAACGTTTTAGCGTAAGAAGACTATTATGAATAACAAGTTTTGACAATTTTAGCGAACTTTTAAACCTCCCAAAGATCATTATGAATAAGACCACGGAAAAGAAAATTTCTTTTCAGTGAATAAGACCATCAATCTATAATATGGCGTTAAAACAATTAAAATCGGTTTAGCTTTCGCGAAGAAAAAAGGAGACTACGATGCCCATATTTTTGTGTGGAGCATAATTTGGTATCATGCCCTCTTAATCACGACACGGAACCTTTCATGTGAGAGTCCCACTCGTATATGTCAGGTTTTTTTATTATTTTAATCTTTAGAACTACCTAGCTTAATTTGAATATAAAATGTTTTACAATTTTATGACCAGTTTATTAAGGAAGCTTTTAAGCCAGCATATTGTTTCAAGCCATGGTCAACAAGGTTATGTTCAGGGTCAAGGACGATAGAGCAATAAACTAGAGCATAACTTAACTGGAGCCACACTTAAGCTACTTTGTATATACATATTTTTATAGCATTTCATAGTTATTTGGATACCGTTTTCAAACTGCTTTTTAAAAACAGTACTGGAAGACATACCTAACAGTTTTCACGCTCCGTTTAGTGAGAAATCCAATTATTAGTTGCAAAACGAAATATTAAATTATTTGAAGTGACAAGTGGCATTTATCTTAATTTATTACAAAATTAATGTAATTTGACTGTGTTATGAGGATTTTATGATATTGCATGTTACTTATATGTTCTTATTACACTACTGCGTAGGCTGTGTGTGTATATTTATATGTGTTCGTGTGAGGTATTTCGGGCCACTAAATAAAAGATGATATATACGCTACCTGAATATTATTATTTATTCAAGCGTGCGTCTACGGACCAAGCGTGACAATGACTGACTAACTGGCGTGGCTAACTGAGCTTATTGCTGAATAGGCAAATACATGTGTCCCTACAGTACTCCCCTGCCAAAAAAAAAAAAAAAATAATATAATAATCTACAAAAACTAGTTAAAATCTACTACACTTTATTAAAGTTATAACCTTGAATATTATAACAAGCTTAGAATGAGTACCGTTATCGAGTATAAGTGATACATTTTGCCAGTCAGCAGTCTCGCCTGTGCCGTCGACGTCACGTTACAATAACAACATTGTTCTAAAAATAAAATATACCTATTGCTTATAACTATACACGCTCGTATTCCTAGGAATAGGAAATAACGACATTATTACAAACAATATAATTAATAGAAGTTTTAGTTTTATAATGACACAAAATGGATGTATTCAGAAACATCAAGTATATATATACGATTCTACACACATTGAAATTATTTTTTTTTGTATTTTAACATTTTTAATTATAATTACAATATTACAACTTACATAATATACCTTTACAATTAGGCGTACCCAACGGTACTAGCTCCTTGCTGCTGTTGGGGCATAGGATGCATCTTAACCGTGGGTGGACATCCTGTCGCAGTAACAATTTCCTTTTGAACCCATTTCCTTGCACCTTTCGAACAACGTTTCCATATAATACATAATCCAATAGTCGTTAACAAGATTACAAAAACTACCATTATCCATGTGAAAATATAGATTTTATCGTCTAACACATTATTAATCACTGTTTCGTTAACAACTTTTTGATTTTCTTTTGTATTACTTTGGCTACTGCCCATTTTGTATAAAGAAAAATGTATATTCAATTATACGTATACACACGATGGTAACGAGTGACAAAGAGAAATAATTTACCCTTAAAATATGTTACATTAAATATCGTCTTATAAATACTACACTTTGCAAATTATATTGAAAATGTTTAGTCATCATGTCATCATATAATTATTATCTTAACCTAGTTACCAATATTTCAACATAAGTGCAATAAACATGATTGACGTACATAGAGTAGGTAACTATAATTTTACATTTGTTACTATACAACTTTAAATAAATCTAATTGGCTTTTTTACAATTCTGCCACAGGTCGTGCGTTTGGGGATTGCGTCATCCTCGTTTATAGGTTCCTCATTTAAGACATATGCAGGTTTTAACCTGTCTAACGAAATAGGGCTATTTCTATCTCCTATTTTAATAACATAAACTTTACCTTTACGTTCAACAACTGGATATGGTCCGTCATATGGTGGTTGCAAGGAACGACGCACCGTGTCGTTGCGTACGAACACCATCTGACACTTATCTAAATCGGGGTGAACAAACAAGGACTTCGACGTACGGTGAGCAGTAGGCTTTGGTCGTAAACTACCTATTATATTCCTAAGCCTATTTACATATTCAATCTCTGACATTTTTATACTCACCTCGTCGTAAAAGTCGCCGGGTAACCTAATGTTTCTCCCATAAGTTAGCTCGGCTGCACTTACCCCGGTATCGCTGCGTATTGCTGCTCGTAAACCTAGTAAGGCTGCAGGGAGCTCCTGGACCCATGATGTGTTGCAATTTAGACGTGCCATAAGAGCCACTTTAAGTGCTCTATGCCAGCGTTCTATCATGCCGTTACTTTCCGGATGGTAAGGTGTTGTTCTAATTTTATCGATCCCTAAATACTTCATAAGTTGACTAAATAGGTTGCTCTCAAACTGCCTGCCCTGGTCGCTTGTAAGCTTAACGGGACAACCAAAACGAGCTATCCAACCATTGAATATTATTTCAGCTACAGTTTCCGCCGAAATATCGCGGGATGGGAATGCCTCTGGCCATCCGGTGAAACGATCAATCATAGTTATACAATACCTGTAACCGTCTGAAGTTATAGGCAGAGGTCCTATTATATCGATGTGCGTATGTTCGAATCGATTTACCTTAGGAAATGCGCCTAATTGCGATTTATTGTGCCTATTAACTTTAACACGCTGACATTGAATGCATGATTTGGTCCACACGCCTACATCTTTATTCATATTAGGCCAAAAAAATTTTTGTGACATCATTTTCCTACTTACGCGTATTCCGGGGTGGCTTAATTGATGAACTGAATCAAACGCCGTACGCCGAAATTGTTCTGGTACATAGGGTCTAGCATTGTTGGTAGAAATTTCACAATACACAGGGTTCTCACAGAATGGTAATCGAACCTGTTTAAAACGCAAACTACTGATACCCTCTTCCTGTACTGCCTGTGCAATATAACCGTCGTCAAGCTGACGCAATGCTAATTCTTGGTAATCTAATGTCGTGGGACATGTTATTGTTTCAACGCGCGACAAGGTATCGCTTACAACATTGTTCTCGCCGGAAATATGACGAATATCCGTTGTGAATTCACTAATGAAAGCTAATTGCCTAACTCGCCTAGGACTATCGCTATTACTATTATTTTTAGTGAACGCATAAATTAATGGCTTATGGTCCGTAAAAATTGTCAGAGGCCGTCCTTCATACATATTCCTGAAATGTTTCATTGCCGTAAATATAGCCAATAACTCTCTATCATATGTACTATATTTCTGCTGGGTCTCTGTCAATTTTTTCGAAAAATAGCCTAAAGGTCTCCAAATATCACTTACTTTTTGCTGCAGCACTGCGCCCATGCCGGTATTCGACGCGTCCGTCATCAAAGCTAAAGGGGCTTCTCGTAGCGGATGAAACAATGTAACAGCTTCTTGTAGGCTACATTTACACTGTTCGAAAGCTAAGTTTGCCTCCTCTGACCATACGATTTTCGTCTTGTCCTTCTTTTTGGCATTGTGCAAATACCTATTTAAAATAGATTGACAAGAAATAGCATTAGGTAAATGTGATCGATAGAAGTTGACCATACCTAGGAATCGTCTCAGCTGCTCCACATTTTCCGGCTTTGGGAAATCTTGAATTGCCTGTACTTTTTCACCGAGAGGTCGAATTCCCTGTTCAGATACCTCGTAACCTAAAAAATCTAATTTATCTACACCGAATACACATTTACTAACATTAATCGTTATACCGTACTCGTTAAATCTTGAGAAAAGAACCTTCAAATGCTCTTTTAAAGATTCAAGATCATTTGCCATTAATATTAAATCGTCTACAAAACAGTATACAAAGTCAAGACCATTAAGAACTACAGTATCCATAAATCTTTGGAATGTTTGAGCTGCGTTTCTCAAACCGAAAGTCATACGCGGGAACTCAAAAAGTCCAAAGGGCGTTATGATGGCTGTTTTCTCAATATCCTCGGGTGCAACGGGTATAAAATGAAAAGCTCTATTTAGATCTAACCTCGCAAATACTTTTCTTCCTGCCATTAAATATGTAAAATCTTTCAAAGGCGGTATAGGGTAACGATCGGGCTTGGTAACTGCGTTAAGACGTCTATAGTCTCCGCACGGTCGAATATCACCATTTTTTTTGGGTACCACGTGTAAAGGACTGGCCCACGCACTCTTCGATGGCCTACAAATACCAAGCTCGGTCATTATCCTAAACTCTTCTTTTACTTTCGCATATCTATCGGGTGGCAGCGGTCTCGCCTTAGCGTACACTGGTGCACCCGTGGTCTCAATGTAATGTAATACTTTGTGTTTAGGCGGTTCACTGTAACATGTCGGTTTAGTTATATTTGGGTAACTACGCAGCAATTCATGCCAAGAATTACTAAAGTCTAACGTTTGAATCGCCGTTGAATTGTCACTAACTACTATCGAGGCTAACGAATTTAAATTAGTCACTAGGTCAATTAACTTACGCTTATTTAAATCAACAATAAGCTTATGAAACTTAAGAAAGTCGGCACCTAATATCGGTTGTTTGACATCCGCAACAATGAATGTCCATCGGAAAGGACGTCTCAACTTGAAATCTAGGGTCAACGTACGCGTACCATAAGTTTCAATTACTGTACCATTTGCCGCATAGAGTTTATAATTACTGTTAAATTTATCACACTGACTCTTTTTCACTGCAGTTTTCGGTATCACTGAAATATTCGCACCTGTGTCCACCAAGAAGTTGTAACCACTTTTACGGTCGATTACGCATAGGCGGTGATTCACGAAGTTGGTGTAGTCGTCCGCCGCCGACTGCACCGACTTTAGTTTTCCGTCTTACTCTTCTTTTCCCAATTGCATGGATCAATACACTTCGCAGCCTTCTTTCCATAGCGGAAGTGGTAAAAACATAACCAGTCCGGGTTATTACGGTTTCGGCCCTCTCTCGACTTGTTCCTTGCGCGCGACCTTGACTGTCCGAGATTCCGTCTATCCTCGCGATAATTCTGTCTACCTCGCCGGCTCAATTCCTGCACCTCCAGCGTCAGCTTCGCAACTTGCGCAGCTAAATCAGGCTGAAAAGTGGCGCTGGTACTGGCTACTTCAGCTACATCAAGTGGGCGAGTGGTCTCCATGATCTTGTCGGCCACTACTGCCAAACTGTCCAGATCTTTCACGTCAGTGACCGCTAACACTGCCCTCACCGACGATGGTAAATGTCCAGACCACATAATTTTCAACGTCTCGTCCGGAATTTTACTACGAGCCAAGTCTTTCATGCGTCTTAGTAACTGGGATGGTTTTTGACTGCCCAATTCCATCTCACCTAATAATTTTTGGAACTGACGCGCTTCACTTTCCTCGAACACTTGTAACAGCCTCTCTTTTAATGTTCCATATTTGTTTTCCGCTGGCGAGTCAAGTAGTAAGTCGCTGACCTGCTCGATCGCGTTCTTGCTTAACTTTGTGACTACTAAATTTTGTTTAGCTAGGTCACTCAGTTTTTGCGAGTATACTGTGGCTTCAAAATGCACAAACCATAAACGTGGTTTGTCCACCCAAAACTCTGGTATCCTTGAGGTCACCGTCACTGATGCCAACGCATCCTCACTCACGCTGCCCTCCGGCTTAATCGCCTGTGGTTGCGTAGGCGCGGGTATCGTGTGCCCTTGCATCATTTTAGTACACGAGTCACTGTGCAGCTTCACACTATTGTATATCCGAAAATCACTCTCACAAAAATTCACAGGGGTCACCAATGTTACTTATATGTTCTTATTACACTACTGCGTAGGCTGTGTGTGTATATTTATATGTGTTCGTGTGAGGTATTTCGGGCCACTAAATAAAAGATGATATATACGCTACCTGAATATTATTATTTATTCAAGCGTGCGTCTACGGACCAAGCGTGACAATGACTGACTAACTGGCGTGGCTAACTGAGCTTATTGCTGAATAGGCAAATACATGTGTCCCTACAGCAAAACTCTCAATGCGTGGAATATTGTATATTAAAATATTAATATGTATATTATAACCGTAAGGCATTATTATAATGTTAGTTTACATATCATATGAATAAATCTTTGACATTGCAGTTAGTATGATAAGTTATGATAATTAATATAGGCTTGATTTTTAATAAAGCAATTAACTAGTGATGTTTCAATGGGTATTAAGGGGAAAAATGGACGGTAAAGGTAAGAAAAGTTACACTTACAAAAGTGAAAAAATGTAGCACTATTTCATCACTATTGTTCTTAATTCGAATTCGCTCAAATTTCTGGATTTATAGATAAATAAGAATATTTTCAAAGAAGTGATACACACATATGTACTGCCACCGCTTACTAAGGAATAAGGTGTGATGATAGTATACAAAAGAAGGGTATAAAATAAGACTCAAGGTTTAGGTGCCAATACTATAAAGAAAATACTTCAAGTGCGGGCGCACTAAATCTAATGTAGATCTCTCGAATAACGCAAATAGATTTCTAGTTTTGTTTCTAATTCACGCTTCCGTCATGCGCAAGCGAATTTTGTTGCCTTAGCAATTATCATAGATTAGCACTTAAGTTGAACGCATCGATGTTGGCTCATAACATATACGTAATAATATTAGTTATATAAACAATAAATTAGTTTAATGTATGAGGAAATATGTTCTGCGCTGTATTACAATGAAATAGCAAATGAATCTTATTTTTCATGTGGCAAATTTTCAGGCTGACCTTACCTACTGTTAGACCATGAGTTATTATGTAAGACAACTGCAATCCATTGCTGAACAAAGTCCTCTCCCAATTAGCACCACAGCGCAATCCGCCTCCTTCCCTTTGTACGTATGCTGTTCTACTACCAGGGCTCTTCTTACCCTTCGCTAAGTCAAGGCCTCCACTCTAGAACTTATCTGTTCAATCATGCTTGGTCAGCCCACAGCCATTTTAAACTACGACTAATATATTCTAATCACCTATCTTTTAACTTCTCGTCAGATAATCTTAGATTCAGTTACGATGCTACGGAAACCTCAAGACTTTTGTCTCTGAGCAGTTTGATCTTATAATCCATTAACTGATCAGTGTCAGTTTCAGTTGACGAAAGTTTAAAACAGTTTAAAACGTAATAAAATAAATTTCGTGTGGTTATCCGATAGATGAAGCTTAATTTAGGTTTGTCTCCAAAACCATTTACTAGTCATGCAATCCCAGACGAGTAGCTAGTAAAATATTAAATAAATCGTCAACTAAATCAAAATATTTATCACATGTACTGTATACTCAAGTTAATTCATATACAAAGAAATGATATATTTTATACGCTTTGTATAAATATAACCTACTAAATAATGAGAACGTTTTCTAACGTGTTTCTAGAACATGAATGTTTAAATTCTAAAGAGATAATAACATTAATCTGGGTCTTTAAACATATACAACTAACGGCAATCGCTCAATACATTTTTATAAGCAGCAATTAAATAAATTCAGAGGCAAAAAGGTAAGTTTTTCATTCATAATATATTACGATTAAAAACGGGATTTATTTTGGTCTACGTTATAACAATACATATAAATTGTGGAAATTGTGGCAGAATATAGAAGGTGGATGAATCGGTGAAAGAAGGAGAAGTAAATAGCATCCCACAGAAGATTAAAAAATTCGTTGTTGCTCCAACTCGCATGTCATGCGATAAGGGCAATACAATGATAATGATGTATCATTTTACACTAGTTACAAAAATGCCGAAAATAGTAGGTACCAAAATCTCGAATTTTTAAATGCTTCCAACACTAGAGATTTTTTATTCAAAACCGCACCGAAATAGAACAGAAATCGAAATCCTTGAAACTGTGATACTAATACCAACCAGCCGGCGTATTATGAGCTTTTTAAAATCATTCAAGTTCCAGGCAGGCCGTAAACTGCATGGCTAAATTAGGTATTATGGCAAAAATAAAACTTATAGTTGAAAATTTTTAGTTAGTACTTTAACTTTTAGTTGTACCTTCTCCTTAAACATATTAATGTATGACTGGTTTAGCGAACTGACTGACTAATAATTTGTTCATAATACGAATTTGCCAGACAGTTCAATTCACGGCGTAAACTGCCTGTAAATAAAAGCTCATAATACGGCCGCAGATAACTAAACAGCAAGTAAAACTATCGGGCGCTCCATATTTATATGATTGTAGTAATAATACCACAACGGATAACTCTAACACCCGTATTCACAAACAATATTTACATAAGTAAGTACTTAAGTGTTGATGCACTGTGCAAAGGGTAACACTTCTCAGTGCGTTCCGTTCATCGAGCCTTTTGTATCCATAGACAAAACTTAGCTATGTGTTCAGTTTAACAAACGCATAGTGCCCTTCACCACTTAAGTATTGTTTGTGAAATGATCTTGCTACCCCTGTGCGTCCATGCCTACTAGGAGACGTCACAGTAACGTTTGCGAATACGGCTGTGAGTCACTCGCAGGACTATACTATAACAAGTAATTTGTATGCAAGATACCAACCAAATTAAACTGCTAGGTACTTTTGTGAGATAAATCACGAGGTTTATTAGATATCTTAAATTATTCTTATAATTATTAGCATACCTACAGTAGTTAGATAGCTTATTATTAAAAAAGCTATTAAAAAAGGTCCCTGATAAGTGTGCATTTCAGTTTAATACGACGTTTGGAAGGTGGTTTACATAGAAACGAACAATCTAATAATAGCGTTTTAATAACCATAACAATCAAAATCACCTTGTGTTATATCCAAAACGGTGACAAACACGGAAGGTTGAAAACAAGTTCCGTTTTATTTATTTCGTACGATATCACCAAAATAAGAGCTTAAGGGCCTACATCAATATTATCGTCGACATGTACATAATAACACGGCTAGTAGGTATAGAAAATGAAGAATTAGGGCTAGTTTTTTTGTTTACTCAAAATCTATTTTTTAGGGTTCCGTACCCAAAGGGTAAAAACGGGACCCTATTACTGAGACTTCGCTGTCCGTCCGTCCGTCCGTCCGTCCGTCTGTCACCAGGCTGTATCTCAAGAACGGTGATAGCTAGAGAGTTGAAATTTTCACAGATGATGTATTTCTATTGCCGCTATAACAACAAATACTAAAAATAAATTAAAATAAATATTTAAGGGGGGCTCCCATACAACAAACTCCGACTCGCACTTGACCAATTTTCTTATAAATATATTTTAATTCCGGTTTACGTGTTTCTATATATAATAGTTACTTATAGTTTTGAAAGTTAATTCATTAGTTAATACGCGATAATAGACCGACAAATGAAAAAAATTTTGGTATCCTCTTAAAACCGGTTTTAGTTAATGAATAACTTACAACGTTCACATCAAAACAAGTTATATAACTATCGCATATTAATCAAACTTTCTTCATTTAACAAAAATCTCAGGAGAAACTTTGTAAACCAAACAATTGTCTTGATATGTCGCAACAATGGAAATTAGGAATGAAAAGAAAAATAGAAAGTTGATATAATGATATTTCAATTATTCCTTTCGCTTGACTGTTTCGTAAAAAAGGGTCATTGTTCATATTAAGTCGAAAGTAAACAGATAAATAAAATTGGTCAAGTGCGAGTCGGACTCACGCACGAAGTGTTCCGTACCATTATCTATGCAACATAAGGCAACGTTATTAGTATCGAGCAAAACACGGTAAAAAAAATCATGTTTGTTGTATCGGAGCCCCCCTTAAATATTTATTTTATTTTATTTTTAGTACCTATTTGTTGTTAAAGCGGCAATAGAAATACATCATCTGTGAAAATTTCAACTGTCTAGCTATCACCGTTCTTGAGATACAGCCTGGTGACAGACGAACGGACGGACGGCGAAGTCTCAGTAATAGGGTCCCGTTTTTACCCTTTGGGTACGGAACCCTAATTATGCGATGCCACAGTAACCTTTCCACTTTAAATTAACATGACCATGTTATTTATGAAGACTTACAATCTAATGAGGATAGAATCACTTTTAATTTAGTAGGTAATTAGACCGAGCGTAATAATGCTGCTAAGAAGATAACATTTTTATATACTTGGATTACAGCTAGCGACATCTGTGGTATATGAACGGAAACTTTAAACATACGGTTTCATATGATACTCAATAGAGGTCGCTAGTTGTATCAAAATAAACAACGATGACTTTCAGTAGTAAGTAAATACATTATATAAAATGAGTATTAAGTTACATTCATATTTATGTATTTAATTCCTATAATACTTGTATATATTTAACATTACTTATTTGTTATTGTATGTTTTTATTTTTATCTATTAATTTTTCTAAGAATAATCAGTTGTCAGTTTATTATTTAACTTTTTCACTTGTTTCGGCCAAATATTGTTTTCTCTCCATAGATCATAATACTAGCATGTTCTTGTCTGAAGTTAATACAAAACACTGGCGGAAAGTGACTAGTCCTAAGATAGTCACATATGGGCCATTAAAAGAAGAATTGAATTGAATTGAATGTTATGCTTGGGGTTTGCGTATAAACACTAACAAAAGACAAAATAATTTAATTCGTAAGTACCTTTTAGTATATAAACTGACACATTAAATAGCATATAGATATAGTAGAACTTAATATCAAGAACTTACCTTGTAAATTGTCGAGCATATATGACAATAGCTTAGCAGTTCCGTTGTTATCGTTGTATATTGAAAGCATCTCCTTAGACAGTGGGTTGCCTTGAAGCCCGAGCAGTTGTAAATTAAACAACTTGCCCAGCTCATAAGGCAGTACGCGTAGATAATTGTTGTGCAAATGTAGTTCCCTGTAAATAATAACATAATTTAGATACGATATTCATCTCTCTCTCTCTCCAGCGCTCTCTCTCTCTAACGCCCAACTGTCCGTCTCTCACAGAGGAAGTTATTTACTGTTACTGTGTACAATATCCCTTAGCTGGCTTTTACAGCATCTTGGAAAGAAAAAGGGCTGGTGACACTTGTATTCTTAATCCGTTACCATTCGAACAGCGCGCATGGTACAGATAAATGCAGCCTTTTTGAGTAATGCTTTTGAGAAGCCCTGATGATTTGACGAGTTAATGTGTTGTATGTGGAAATGAACCAGTGTAGTATATTTCTAAATTATAGCACGCATAGGACTTTATTTCTGTTGTTTTTATAGTTTTACCTTTCAGAACACACTAAGAAGAAATCGCTTTAAGCGCTTTAAGCCCATTGTACGGGTTCTTACAATTATATTTATTTTTAATGTAAATTTAATGGAATTGGTGTACAATAAAGTATAAATAAATATATAAGAAATCATGAAGCGTTCTTATAAATTACTAGGTGTTGCCCGCGACTTCGTACGCGTGGAATTTAGATTTTTTCTTCCGTTTTTGCAAAATTTTTCACTACCGCATCGCTGCTATTGTCCGCAGCGTAATTTTATATAGCCTTTCTCGATAAATGGATTATCCAACACAAAAAACAATTTTCAATTCCAACCAGTAGTTCCTGAGATTTAGTTCAAACAAACTAACAAACAAACTCTTCAGCTTTATATTATTAGTAAAGATAAACCTATCAAAGATTTGCGACTGTATTTAGACTACAACACCGGCCACATTTTAAAACTGATTGTTAAAGTCAAAGGCCAATAAAATTATAAGATTTAGGTCGGTGACTCTGCACAAAGTACAACTACTGACCTCGAAAATTATTATCAAAGACTCAGATTTTTAAGTACTTATGCCGCAACAGTTTTTATTTTTTTTTTATAAATATTCATGGACATTTCACACAACGTCCTCTGGTCCCAAGCTAAGCTTTATATGCTTGTGTTATGGGTACCAGAATACGGATATAATACATATACTACTTTTCTTTTGTAAATACATACTTATAATACATAGTAAACACCCAGACGCAGTACAAACATTTGTATGACAATTAAAAACATCACACAAATATTTGTCCTGACCGGGAATCGAACCCGAGACCTCGTGATCGGCAGTCCGTTATATGAACCACTAGACCACGAGGCCCGTCATTAAGTTAATACAGAGAAATGAATTGATGTTACTAAGATTGGCGAAACTGCTTACTATGATTTGTTATTCACGGTTAGCAGTAGCCACGTACATATAATATACCTAAATATAAAGATAGCTGTAATATAGATATAATATGTAAAAAGGAAAGAAGTCTAGCGCCAAATCTAAGAAAAGATGGATGGACTGTGGATGAGGACATGAAAGAAAGAGGAGTTAACACAGATATGAGGTCTAACAGAAGACTATAGAAGAAAAGGAAATGTTGCACCGACCCCAAATAATGGGATAAGGGCCGGAGAATGATGATAGCTGTTTCGTACAGTTCTATATATTACTTCATTTATGTAAATGTGTCGTTTCCAAACAAACACTAAATTTAACTTTATGAGCTCTTTAAATCTCAATACCATATATTATGTACAACATTTAAAGAATTAAAAGATAAAATCATGCTGATCTTATTCCATTGGTAATAAAATACGTGTCTAAGCCTAATTTGGTAATAGACTAACATAGTAAAACGGACGCCGACGATCAATGTTTACATAAACGATTCAATTCGCATGTAAAGTTCGTTAACCTTGAACCAACATACCTACCAGTCACATATTAATACCAAACAGTACTGTGAACGAACTTTAGACCATGTTTTTTTTTAAGATTTTTAGAGGCGTAGCTTTGCCAACTTGTTAAGAAAAAAAAACAGTAGAATTAAAAACTTTCTCCACTTTTCTAAATCGGTAAAACCTGTGTTAAAAACAAAAAAAATCACTAGCTTATTATACGGCCAAGTGGTCACAACACCAAGGACGTTTACCGTTCTACCGAATTTCCCTGACAATGTGGAGATGACCCGAGCCGAAAAAAAAACAGTAGAATTAAAAACTCTCTCCTCTTTTCTAAGTCGGTAAAACCTGTGTTAAAAACATAAAAAAATCACTAACATATTATACGGCCAAGTGGTCACAACACCAAGGACGTTTACTGTTCTACCGAATTTCCCTGACAATGTGGAGACGACCCGAACCCAATGCCATTTTAAGGGTCGCAGTTAAATAATAAGATGCGACGAAATTTATCACAGCTTCAAAGAAAGTCTTGAATAGAAATTGTATTGAAGAGAAAGTAAGAACAAAACCTCATAGCACTTTGATCTCCTGCTAACCCCGTCATGAATTTAACACTATGGTTTTAAGACAAACAGGGTCGAACTGAACCGGCAGGCTCCGGTGGCTGACCATAAGTATGGGGCTCGAGATTAAACGATGGGTTACACCCAGGGGCTCATAGGGATTGCCATTTTTAATTTATGAGCAGTTCGACGCTGTATATAAACAAACATATCAAAAATATTGCGCCGTATCGATACAAATGTACAACAACAAAACTTGTTATTGTACTATTAGCGTAAGATAAACCGGAATAATATGCAAATAATGTTTTGGCGATAGGTATGTTGTGATAAAATATCAACATATACAAATACCGATTATTTACAATATTACATCAGCGCCATTGTAAATTATGACTTGTGTGAAAGCAGAAATGTCTGAAGTTTATCTTTGTAGGATTACAACAAATAAACCTTGCGACATTTCTACTCGGTAAAAAATATCCCTCATGAAGTCATGAACCGTCACGAAAAGCAGTTCAATAAATGCATAGTTTTAAACTACGCATTTATTAATACTTTTACTGCGTAAGATCAGGTGTCGTTCTAATTTCAGTTAGTAAACTACTATACTCTACGTTTCCATGTTTAAAATATCAAATGCTCTATCAATTTTTTCGGAGCCAGTTATAACTGGTGCTTGAATTACACAAATACTAGCTGTTGCCGCGACTTCGTACGCGTGAAATTTAGAAATTAAACCTCAACAAACAGAAGCTTACCATATCACTCGATAGATGGCGTTGTACAGGTTTTTAAATCTCAACTATGGTTTGGTTACACACATTAACACATAAGCTCGTCAAGATTTTTAGTTTTTCATTCGGATTTTCGCATTTGAAATTAGTGAGGATAAATAATTGATAACTCGACACAACCATGATCAATATAACCGCCATGAAACTCATTCATGTTGAAATAAGCATACAAGGTCGCCAGTTTGCAGTTTAATGAACACATTCATTATGCTCATTTAGTTATCAAACGGGGTCAGCACTATTCACTTCTAAACTGATTTACAACCTCGTTGGAGAAAATTTATTCTACAACATACAATTGAAATCTATTAGAGGTAAAATATTATTAAAATAAAATATCAACTAGAAATTTTGAACGAAAAAAAATCCGGGAACCTTCTGAAGCTGAGTCAGCAGAGCAGATAGCAGATTTTACCTACAAATTTTTTTCTTCGCGAAAATTAAACCGACTTTAATTTTTTTTAAGCTATATTATAGATGAACAGTATATCTATGCTTCTGTCACTTGCTTTTTTGGTAAAACCTTACCAAATATGTGTGATAGACGCTGCAACTTTATCTAAAGAAAACCGAAAAAGAACGGGATTTTTGGATGGTCATATTTCTTTTAAATATTATGTTTTGAAAAAAAGAAAGTGAGATAAGCATAGATATATAAGACCTAGATACTGCGAAAAAAAATCGTTCCTCTGGATGAAATACCCACGAAGACTACGGGACAAGGGACTACGACGCCCATATTTTTGCATGGAGCATAATTTGGTATCGTGTCCACTTAAGAATTTCAACAAGCCAATTCTACCAATTTACATCATTCTAATTTCACTGTATGTATTACTCGTTGTCCTAGATTGGTCATCTATTAAAAGTTTTGAACTGAATAAGAAACGAAAAACGTGACGAAACGAACGCGAAATTTAGCATAGCATGTATAATCGATTAAACACACTTTCCATTTGAAAAGCCTTTTACGGTCCAAAATTAATATTCAATAGTCGATCTGCAATCTTGATTAATGTCATCCTTTGAAATAAATATCAGTTTGTGACTTGTATTTTGAGTGACCTCTAATCGTTTCACAGATTAATAGAATATTGAAATGGCATTAGCAATTTTTAAACTATATAGATATCATAATAAATCAAATTATGGTGAAAAAAGTGAAATGCCGCAAGAGGGACTTGAACCCACGACCTCGGAATACCGTTCCGAAGCTCTTCCAACTGAGCTTATTGCGGTCTACTTGCAACATCTCAAATTAACCACCACTTGTTACTCGAATGAGTTTATATATTTTTACGTACAGCGCCATCTATCAGGATTGCTTTACACCCATCTCGACCAACACTTGAGTATTCTTTACAGAATACGTATGGGTTGAAATAATGACGCGACGTTCATTACTAAAGTAATTGCAATTCTGCATTATGCTTGCGGTATTTCACTTTTTCCACCATAATTTGATTTATTAAGTAAAAGCATAGCATGTCAAATGCAAAAATTAATAAATTACTTTAGTATATAGATATCTTTTATTCTTCGTATTCTTTATTGCACACATACAAAGTAAAACAAAAAAATACAGATATAAAAGAAATATCATGTACAAAGGCGAGATAATTCAATAGTGAATTTTCTTCCAGCAAACCTCAATGATGGTTGCTTTTATTTATTCGGAAAATAAACCTTATAGAACAAATCCCAAAATAATTCCGCCAGCTCAGTAGTCAGTCTCTTAAAGAATTTTATTGTCGATAAAACCGAACTGAAATTCTTATTTGCTTATTTAATTCTTTGTTATATACTTATTTGATGTTCAATAAAAAGGCAGATACATCTACAAAGGAGACCATATCATCATCATGTCCTCCACACCGCATCCGGCGACGGCGACTCCTAAATGTCGAGTTGGTCATTATGATAGGCTCTGATATGGCTAGCAAAGCCGAACTTAGATCTAAATACACGGCCGCAAGGAACACAGAATAACTGCCCAGACAAGTTACACGTGTAGGTGTAGGAGGGCTTAGGTCGAGTCTTCTGTAGTTAGCGGAGACCATATAGGACATGCTAGGCTACACGTAGGCCTTGATATGGAATATTGAAAAGCATAAAAGGCCGATCTAAATTCGTTTAAGTTGGTGGAACATTTTTCAGGAAAAAAAAACTACTTAAATTACCGCCATAACACCAAAAATTTTATCTAAACAGTGTATAAAAATAAATTAGTTACGCGTACATGGAGCGATCGAATAATATCACAGTTGTTTATTTCGAAACCGTCATAATATTTATACAAATACTATAAATATTTAAGCAGCTGTCTGTCAAATTCATTCCGCCTTAGATAACACGTGATAAAAAATTCTATATTTACTTCATATTATTCTTTTACGAAGCCAGAACTCAACCCGTAATGTAATCACTATGTAAGAGGGCGCAACGTCCTCATTTAAAATGCCCTTAGGCTACTTATAGTGAAAACTTTCCACAATGAATCGTCAACTGTTTTTGAGTCTAGAGCAAAATTTCTCTTGTTGATTCAACGCAAACATTTGAAATTTTCTCATAAATACCAAAAATTTTTTTTGGTCTACCATTTACATTTCAATCACCTTGATATTAAAGATTTTTTGATAATTCCTGAGAAGATAAGTGAACATTTCGTTAAGATAAAATCCGTGTCACAAAAAAGCGCGTTTCTCGAGAACTAGATTACTGAAATTTAGGAAATGTAATCTAAAATATATACCAATTGGTCGCATACAATTAAACTACTTAGCAATTTTTCTTCATCAACAATTGAATACTATTATTGGATACGTAACTTCTTATCGAAGGTAATTGGTCTACCACAGCATGCTGTTTAACACGGTTATAGCTGCCGCCGTATCTATGACACAGGGGCCTTCAGCTGTAAGGACCACGGATATTAAATATTATTATGCAAGGTTTTCAACTAAAAAATCCCCCTTCATTAGCATTCGTAGGCAAGCTACGCTACTGCTGTCCAAGCGTAATGGCAAGAGTTATCGTTTCAACGACTGTCATTCACTAAAAGGTCAACACAGCAGTCAGGCTCAGCTAACGCAAAAAGACGTTTGGCAATATCTTGTTAACGACTATTTGCAAATATACGATAGCAGAGTTGGCAAGATTATATCACAAAGCAACACTTTCTATTTACTTCAATGCGTCATAGTGAAGCAATAAGAGAAATCTGTATTACGACAGATTTTAGCACGCAAAAAACTATAAAGCATCGCAATTTGAATCATTCTGACTTGTACATAAAAATAAAAACAAACAAATGATAAAACAATGTTTATCAATATTGTAATCTCAACTGTTTAAATATGATAACTAATGTCTTATTTTTAGTTTAATTAAGTCGATTCCGTCAAAATAATAATTCAATTAAAAGGTGAGCCTAACCCTCTGGTCGGATACATAAGATTTAACTCTTTGATCAGATCTTTTCAGTTCGCTTATTGAAGCAGAAAACGTAACTAGCTGTTCTGGTACATTAGATTGATTAACACCCCTTAGCCCAAATGTCGAAAACAGTTAAACATTGAGTGGTTCTAACACAGGAATCGAAAAAGTTAAATTAAGTTTGATGACGACTGACGAGTGATTAAGTTTGTAAAGATTTTAGGGTTTCGTACAAACCCTTATAGGATCACTCCGGTGTCTGTCTGTCTGCCTGTCCGTCTTTCAAACTTTTTTACTCAGCAACGGCTGAAGGTATCAACTTGAAACTCAGATCAAATGTAGATCTACGCGGTCCCTTACTGCAAAAAATATAATCAATCTAATTTGTCTAAACAATAAGAAGATATTTAAAAAAAATGAGGAGCACAGTAGCGCCATTTGACTAGTTTTTGCCGCAATTCAGGAATCAAAATTCAGGGCCTACTACCGTTACTCTAGAGACTTGAAATTTGGCTCAGAGTTAGACTAGATACTGGTGATATTGGGAAAAATCCGAAAACTTTGAATTTCTTATCACATTACGCGTAAACATTATTTTTCCAAAGGTCATATTTTTCCAGGATCAGCACATGAAATTTGTAAAAGCGCCATCTAACACGTAACAACCACAACATTGCGCACGTCGACGCTCAATTTCCACTTTTGTTTACTAAAATTTTATTATACATAAGATTTTGGAACTAAAGTGCTATTAAATTGTTAATGAACTAATTGTTATTATTGAGACAGAAAATACATTTACATAGTATGGGAGTTCATGTTCAAAGAATTACATTTTTTAGTCTGTAATGTGACGTCACTTCAAGTAAAGTCAAAATATACATTTCGTATGTAGATGGCGCTAATTGATTTAAATTCTCGCTATTAAAATGTTCATTGTGTAATTAGTAGGTAATTCTACTGCATTACTGCATTTCTACATACTTTTCGGCACTTACCTACGTATTAGAACTTAACAAATAAAGGATTTTATTTTGTGAGCTAGCAATGACAGGAACTTCTAGTAGATTAATGGCTTTTGTAAACACAATAATATTAATGCAGCTAAAATGTATCCACCTGAATCCACCACTCACCACATTTACAACGCCAAAATTAACTGTAGTTTATAATTATCTACGCTTTTCAATCTACATAATATGGTCTTATTCATAACGACTTATCGGACTTAACGTTTTAGCGTAAAAACATAAAAAAGAATTGTCTTTTTTATGTTTTTACGCTAAAACGTTTATTATCTCTCCGATAAAATCTTCGTTTAAACCTCCGATAAGTCGTTATGAATAAGACCATATTATGTATTATTTTCGCGAACCGATTTTAGCGGACTTTTAAACATCCGATATGTCAATATGAATAAGACCAATAGTAGATACGAAACCCTCAGCGTGCGAGTCCAACTCGTACTTGACCGGTTTTTTTAATTATTTATGCCATCAGTGGTGCAAAGAAGTGTTTCGCTATGACTCAATTATCTACCTATGGTTTTCGTAACACAACAAAATCAAATCTAACTTCTCAAGCTATTAATTACATAATTTTAAACCATTTTAATAATTTAAACAAATATTCCCATTCAACCATACGCCCTCTCTTGTTAACATTGCGAAGGTCGGAAAATTACTACATTAACTAAGGCTGCAAATTGTGTTGCTATGTTCACATTAATTACTGTCACTTTCTTTTTTTGAAAACATAATAAGTAAAAGAAATATGACGATCCGAAAGACCCACTTTTTTTCGGTTTTCTTTAGATGAAGTTGCAGCGTCTTTCACACAAATTTGGTAAAGTTTTACCACTAAAGACAGTAATAGAAGCATAGATATACTCTTTATCTATAATATAACGCAAAAACTATTAAAATCGGTTTAACTTTCGCGAATAAAAAACGGAAGTACAAAACGTCTTTTTTCAAAGAATTTGTAGGTAAAATCCGCTTCATCTATATTTGTCCCTTTCAGCGCGGCGCTCGGAAATAGGGATAGCAATACCTAAGGCAAACACCTAAATGAGAATACAGTACCCTCTTAAGATTAAAATTAAATGATATTTTAGTGCATTTTATGAAAAGATTTTTTATTACCATCGGAAAGTAGAGATTTTAACGAACAGGAAGCATACAGATTATTTGAAAAAAGCTGATATTTTGACTGGTGAAATTTAAGGTGAAAAAACAAATATTTCTAATCAAATAAATTACAGCATATTTAGGACAAAGGTAAAGGTAAGTTTTCAGTTTTTTTTTTGTTTTAGTTAAAAAGCTGATATTTTGACTGGTGAAATTTAAGGTGAAAAAACAAATATTTCTAATCAAATAAATTACAGCATATTTAGGACAAAGGTAAAGGTAAGTTTTCAGTTTTTTTTTTGTTTTAGTTAAAAAGCTGATATTTTGACTGGTGAAATTTAAGGTGAAAAAACAAATATTTCTAATCAAATAAATTACAGCATATTTAGGACAAAGGTAAAGGTAAGTTTTCAGTTTTTTTTTTGTTTTAGTTAAAAAGCTGATATTTTGACTGGTGAAATTTAAGGTGAAAAAACAAATATTTCTAATCAAATAAATTACAGCATATTTAGGACAAAGGTAAAGGTAAGTTTTCACCAAATTTCGTTAGTGAAAAAACATTTTTGTAAAAGATAAAAATAAAAAACCAAAAACTTGCTTTTTTGAAGTTTTCACATAAATTTGAGGTTATGTGAATAAAGTGTGAATGCAAAAGTTTTAGATCTTTTTATTACCTACAACTTTGCCTTTTGACTTTTTTCCATAGGACTATTAGTTTTGTCGGAAATCGAGAAAACCATTTTTTACCCTTAAAACCCCCCCCTCCATCCCCTTCGCGACCTCAGATCGCCCGTAAATTATTTTTCCTATCGTTTTTATAATACTCTCCTCCTTTTCTAATGGGTTTCATCCTACTATTATTTTTTTGCACTTTTTATTATTTATAAAGCTATCTGCACTAGCCTAATAGATGGATGGAAAGATGTTAGGATGTTTATTGCTCTTTCACGCAAAATACACATCATCATCATCCTCCTGCCCTTATCACATTATTCTTGGTCGGCGCAACATCTTTTTCTTCCATAGTCTTCTATCTCCCGTCATATCTGTGTTAGCTCCTCTTCCTTTCATGTCCTTGTACACACAGTCCATCCATCTATTCTTGGGTCTTCCTCTCGACTTTTTTCCTTCCACATTTATATGCAGAACTCTCCTAACGATATTTTTTCCTCTCGTCTCATCACATATCGATATCAGGACATCCGCTCATTCTTCAATTTTTCAGTCACTGGCATCACTTTCAGACTTCCTCCAATATATTCATTCCTTACTTTATCCATTCACGTGAGAAAATACACATAATGGATATTATGTATATTTTCTCGAAACTTTAGGGTTGCATAGCTTAAAGACCAGAATAACCAGGTTACCTTCAGGCTAACTAACCAAAGAGAGGGACAGTAATTAAAAACGCGGATGAAACCTCAGGCATTAACTAGTGTAAAATATTTTCTTCTGATGTACGTCTCCAATTTACCTATGTTATTATGTTAATGGACAGCAAAAGCTTAGTTATAGGGGGATCCTATCTATAACTAAGCTTTTGCCAAGTCCATCTGTTTTAACTTTTGGAAACGAACCTTAAAAATAATAGTGCTGGATTTAAAACTAAAATATAGGCATCTGAATCCATGAAGAGGTTATATTGGACGCTAATAAAAGCTTGTCTAATATTTACCTTAATTGAATATTGTCTCCGAGCTCAGCTGGCAGTGATCTCAGCTTATTATTAGATATGTCAAGTGTGTGCAGGTTACCCAACTGATTGATTTCAGGTGGTATACGTTGTAATGAGTTGTCATTCAGGTACAGTGCAGTCAGGTGCGATAGTTGGAACAATGGAGGCGCTAGAGCGCGCACACCTCCTGTTACCTGGAAATTATTTAAATTTATATTAATAAATCAGTGTGATATTTATAATTGTCATACAAGTGTTTGTGGGTATTGCGTCTGGGTGTTTACTATGTATTATATGTATGTATTTACAAAATAAAAGTAGTATTATGTATTCTATACATATTCTGGTCCCAAAACATAAGCATATAAGCTTAGCTTGGGACCAGAGGACGTTATGTTAAATGTCCATGAATATTTATTAATTTATAAGAGAAGTGTATTTATTTACAACTAGCTATTTACACGCGATTTCGGTTGTCTAAATTTTAATTTATAGACTAAGCGCTCTAAGAGACTGTAGCTTCCTATTTATAAATGTAATTTTTTTTTAGATAGGATCCCTTCTTTATTGTATTATTTCCCACACACATATTGCAGTGAAGTAAATGAGTACAAAAATGAGTACACTACAACCATGATATTAGACAAATAAGATTCTGTAAATACAATTTTTGAATTTGAAAATATATATTGCAGAATTATAATGAATTTCTATGAACAATCATGGTACTCATCTCTATGTATCAGGATTATATGATAGTTACATGTACATAGCCTTCACATAATGCAATAATGATAATTTCCATATAGGTTGTCTGGAAAACATCTCTAAGAGCGATAAGGCTGCCGCTTGTACATAACTTACGGTGTACTAAAAATTATATCATTTTTGTTTTCTGTGGTGTACAATAAAGAATTTTGTATTGTATTGTAAGTATTTAGCTCAGATATTCCTTTACCTGATTTTACAGCAAAGTTATATACAAAGCATACTTCAATTTTCAATCATTGAATTTTGAATGTATAACTCTATTTATACTTAATAAAGATAATATAATATAAATAAAGATTTAATTGTTAGCTTGTAATAAATAGGCTCAGAATACTGAACGAATTTTAAAAAAAGATTATCCATCGAGAACCTATGCAAAAAATGTTAAACATATAATATACTATCCACGTAAATAAAATTATCACTGCTAAACAGTTGCAATTTATTAGTTTAGGTAAATGTATGCATTCATTTTGCTATAATTACCTCAAGCGTAGTCCAACCACCGCGGCGACCAGATGCCCGCTCCGCTTCCGACATAATGTGGTAAGTGCGCCCGCTTGCGCCCTCATGCTTGTCTTTGTTGCGAGACATTCTGTCACCTGAAATATTATCAAAATTTTAATACTCATAATGACTTACACTAATAACGGGCCGACGGGCCTCGTGGTCTAGTGGTTTATATAACGGACTGCCGATCACGAGGTCTCGGGTTCGATTGCCGGTCAGGACAATCATTTGTGTGGTGTTTATACTTCACATACAAATGTTTGTACTGTGTCTGGGTGTTTTCTATGTATTATATGTATGTATTTACAAAAGAAAAAGTTGTATATGTAGCATATCCGTATCTGGTACCCATAACACAAGCATAGAAATATAGCTTACTTTGGGACCAGAGGACGTTGTATGAAATGTCCAAAGTAATAAATAACAAGTCACAGCTCTCTCTCTCTCCAGCCCATTTACGTCTCACTGCTACGCCACGCTACGCTGACCAGGTGTGTAGGCACAGGGTTTACTTTCGAGTTTTCCGTCTCTCACAGTAGATGTTAACTCCTTACATTGTCTCTTAGCCGGCTCTTACAGCACCCTGGGACAGAAATGTGGTGGTGACACTTGTATTCATAGTCTGTCATCACACATCCTATGAATCACAGCTATGTGAACTGTATTCAATAATCTATTTGAATCTGTGTTTGCCAGCTCCAAATTGTTTTTCATTGGCCAAGGCCTTAGTTTCAAAATCTTCAGCAATTTATTTTAGTAGGTTACCAAAAGTAGTAAATCAAAGTTATAATAAAAAGTTTCAAACTTTCTATAATTTTTTTTTATGACAATATAAGAGGCAGTTGGAACACAGGCATCGTAAATACCACAACAGGGTCTCAATACTTTTGAGTAAGTCTGAATATAGTTAACAAGTTTAGTATTTGATTATGCTGCAAATAGTAAATGTTTATTAAAGAATTTTAATTCATAGAAATTATACAACCCATTCATGTATGTATTTGTTATTTTTCATATTTCAGAGAAAATCCTGGAATATTTTTGCCACCTCACTGAGTAAAACATTTGTCTTTAAGTTAGAGTAAAGCGTAGGTCCGGTGGTGATAAATTAAGAATACAAGTGTCACCATCCCATTTCTTTCCCAGGATGCTGTGAAAGCCAGCTAAGGAACAATATAAGCAGTTAACGTCTACTGTGGGAGAGAGAAAACTCAAAACTAAACCCTGTGCCAACACACCTGGTCAGTGCGGCACAGTAGACCATAATCTCTCCCAAAGTGGAGGAGGCGGTGCCCAACAGTGAGAGGTTAATGGGCTGGAGCGAAGTAAAGCTCAACGATAGGCCTTTAGACAGAAAACAGCCAACAGTACAATTGTTTTTTAAATCCATAGTGCTGACCTAGTTGTATGTAGGCAGTCGTATTGAAATAAATAAATAAATATTCATGGACATTTCCCAAGCTAAGCTTATATGCTTGTGTTATGGGTACCAGAATACGGATATAATACATATACTACTTTTCTTTTGTAAATACATGAAATGAAATGAAATGAAAAATGAAATGAAAAATCATTTAATCACGTAGACACAATTTTTCAGAAAAATTATGTGCTTATGACATGTCCAATTTTTTTCCCTACCACCGGTACACATACTTATAATACATAGTAAACACCCAGACGTAGTACAAATATTTGTATGACAATTAAAAACATCACACAAATGATAGTCCTGACCGGGAATCGAACCCGAGACCTCGTGATGGGCGGTCCGTTATATGAAGTTCATATAAGCCTCGTGGTGGAGTGGTTAATATTATGAACCACTCCACCACGAGGCCCGTCAAATTCATTTGTCAAGTCATTTGTTAGTAATGTAGTTTCTACCAAGATATATGGATTTAATTGGGCTTATTTTGTCTCGTTGAATTGCTGATTTATGTACAGTTGTTTAAATGTATGCCTAGTAGGCATCTTACTATTAAAAAACATAGCTACTGAATAGGGTCTTATCGTGTTTTTAGAATAGAGAATATCCATTAATTCATTAGGTACTACTTAACATATTATGTATTTTAATTTCTAATTTTTAAATACATGCCCTCAACAAAATGTATGTTTCAATTGCTAAGTTAAGGGCTGTAATATGCTGTCATGTTTAGAGACTAATAAGATAAATAGGCAACAATATTGGTTATACTAGATACAAAGTTCTTGCTACTTTACCTAAAAATGTGTTCATCATAATACATATACTATAGTAATATGAAAAGTATCTTAATATAAGATTTTAATACTGAATGGCAGATATATTTTATATTAAAATAACAGAAATAACACTATATTTAGAAAAGTTTGATCATGTAAATACAATTAATGAGAAGTGACAAAATTTAACAATTTGACAAATGAGATTATGCAAATATCACTAAAGTACTAACCAAGAGTGTACTACAATAATGTTTATGGAAATTTAAGCAATAATACTCGTACAACAATCCATATTCCGAACTTATCTACGTAAACACTGATATCATTGTTTTCATACATATGGATACGAATCTTTAGGCTACAGGAACATAGAGCGATAAAAGTGTACCTTTATATCACCGCAAGGGGTCATTAGGTGTGATAAATTAACATTTTCTGATAAATTATCTTCCTTTGAAGAATAGGGACAACACAAGTCCATAACCTCCGTAGTTCAATGGAGATACCTAAAGAATGTGGATAAAATATATTTACAGCAGGCTTTCGACAACAAAACTTTACCTATTTCTTAGAAAAAATACTGATTTAATTCATTATTATAACGATTATAGCTTATATGCGTAGCATCTTTGTGTACAGCTGACAAGAAAGAGATGAATCGACTGGCTCCTCTGTTGACTCCAGAAGCGCCAGCTCTAATGTTAAACAATAAGACAACAGCAGCCAAAACTTAACTGTTATATCGAATTATACACACCTTCATCTACTCCT
Source organism: Orgyia antiqua (assembly GCA_916999025.1). Taxonomy (NCBI): domain Eukaryota; kingdom Metazoa; phylum Arthropoda; class Insecta; order Lepidoptera; family Erebidae; genus Orgyia; species Orgyia antiqua. The sequence goes on from OU779867.1 coordinate 3,680,074, forward strand.
TAAAAACCTTTTACCTCAATTAGGATTATATTATCGCAAAATAAATCACTGTAAACAGACAATAGCACTCTTGACAAACAACCACATCAAACGTCCATTTACCGACTACAGCGCCAATCGACATTAGTTTAGTGACCAATTTTGGAACTTTTCGCTTGTGTTGTAGCTACCATAGATAATAAAACATTACGAACACTCAAAATAAAACCGGTCGGAAATGGTAAATAATATGATTAAATTTATTTTATGTACATTAATATTATTTATTCTTTACTCATTATAAAATTACATTTTTAAATATAAAATTATAAAAAAGTACATTTAAAAATATAAAATTACGCGGAGGTCCATCGGTGTCGGGTACAGGGACCAAGCCACCGGTGGTTAGAGCCCCAGAGAAAGGAACCTCCTCACAATGCGTGCCGTGCCGAGGAGTGCCGCCTTCTGCACCAGGCCCTTGATCCAAACATTCAACGCAAGTTTCTTCAGGTGGTGGTCGAAACTTTTGGCTATTAATCCATTTACCGAAACAACTATCGGCACAATGATAGCCGAGTCCACATCCCACATGTCGACAACTTCGTGGGCTAAGTCCAGGTATTTTTCCTGTTTGTCTTTTTCAGCTTTCACGAGAGTGTCGTCATGAGGAACCGTGATATCGACTATCATTGCGAGGTGCTCTGATCGATCTATCACCACGATATCAGGTCTGTTAGCAACAACAGTCCCGTCCGTGTGACACGACCATTTTCCAAAACCGGATCTGGTTCATACCTGTAGTACGGTACCCCTACGCTCACAAGTCCGTATCGCAGAGCAATTTGTTGGTGTATTATCCTAGCTACTTGGTTATTTCTGTGCAAGTACTCGCCGTTAGCAAGACGTGAACAGCCGGAAACGATATGTCTGAGGGATTCACCAGGGCGGTGACAAGCCCGACATATATCTACTGTACCATCCCTCAGAATATATTTCCGGTAGTTATTCGTCTTAATAACTTCGTCAGTAATTGCACAGACAAAACCTTCGGTTTCCCCAAAAAGGTTGCCGAAATGTAGCCAGGACACGGATGACGAGAATTCTACTTCTGACCCATGAAGAGCCTTGTAGAACCTACCGTGCAGTTCTTTATATTATTAATTTATTTATTTATTTTTTCTTTATGTACATTAATAATAATAATAATAATAAATATTCATGGACATTTCACACAACGTCCTCTGGTCTCAAGCTAAGCTTATATGCTTGTGTTATGGGTACCAGAATACGGATATAATACATAAACTACTTTTCTTTTGTAAACACATACTTATAATACATAGTAAACACCCAGACGCAGTACAAACATTTGTATGACAATTAAAAACATCACACAAATGATTGTCCTGACCGGGAATCGAACCCGAGACCTCATGATCGGCAGTCCGTTATAATATGAACCACTACACCACGAGGCCCGTCATTATGATTATGTATTACAAATTATTAGGTACTATTGCATTTTGACAACAAAACTGTATATATTGTACAATATAACAGTCCATGCCTACTATTGCCTACGAACGCTACGATCACAGGCTACGACACTTCAGTAAAAGGCAATTATGCTTGTGTTATGGGTACCAGAATACGGATAAAATATAATACATAAACTATTTTCCTTTTGTAAATACATACTCATAATCTTTATATATATAAATCTTCTGTACGTGTGTTTGTAATTGAACTCCTCTTAAACGGCTGGACCGATTTTGATGAAATTTTTTGTTGTTGATTTTTACACAGAATTGTATGGCAAAACAACGTTTGCCGGGGCAGCTAGTACATAGTAAAATAGTAAACACCCAGACGCAGGACAAACATTTGTATGACAATTATAAATATCACGCAAAATAATTGTCCCGAGTCCCGAGCAGGAATCGAACCCGCGACCTTGTGAACGGCAGTTCAGATATAAAAAATTGACTTGGAACTTACGAAGAATTCATACACACTACACAGAATACACACACATACTGCGTAAAAAAAGCGTATTGCTCACATTACGGATAATAAAAATTGTTCTATTATCGTTAATCTACGGTTAAATTAAAGTCAAATTAAATGTTGAAATATTTAGTTAATTAATAAATCGACGAAGTCGTGAGTTTAGGCTAGTATACAGTAATTATTTAAGTAGGTATCGGTTAATTATAAATGTAAATTAATTTTGGTCTTTGCCCTCTACATGAATATGTAATGTTATTACGGGAATAGTCTTTGATAAACGTAACATAAAAGAAGTCAATAGTTTACCGAAATATAAGTATTAAAAATAATCTCGTGAAAATGGTTGAAGTTAGTAGGTTCATGGTAAATTATTACCCTGAAATATGTACATCGTCATGCAAACAACTTCTACATCCTAATAATACATGTGTGGAAGCATTTTGTTCAAATTTCTGGGCTTTTTCAAAAGGTGCTTTTTCGTTCTTCGCAGTTGTACATGGACTTTCTTTAGTAAGTATTATGTTTCTAACATTTTAGCAGGGGTAGGTCCTGTAATACTGAATAAGCTTTAACTACAACATTCTATTAACTACGATGAGATTGATCAGTGGCTTACGACACGTGTAGCTGGTTTGGAAGAATCCTTTTATGAATATTCAACGGGTCACCATTCAAATACATCAGATAAAGGAATTACTCACCATTGATACCATTTCAGGACCCACTTCACAATCTTGGAACCTAAGTTAAAACTAAAAATCCTTAATTAAACTATTTTAATCAAGTCTCCTATGACACGGCCATTCTGCGAATATACACGTCCCCGTGTGTAAACCTCCAACAGAAATAAGTTTTCCGCTCGGCTAATTCTGGCCCAATACAAAGTCACAAAATAAAGAAATCCAGTCCATGCACTCGATCTGTTACTACGATTCTGCATTATCGTTTCTTTGCACTTTGTCACAAATACACACTCAGAAATTACAATTTAAAGGATATTCTAATTGTTTAAGTTATAGAACTGGGCAGCGTAACGACCCGTATAATACTGACTGCTCTGCTCTGCCAGGTTATTCGTATTTATTCTAACAAACAATGAGTTGTGGTGGCTTAGTATCGACTTATCGAGTTAATACAATCGCATTGAAATAGATGAGTTCAAATGATCAAATCCACTAAATCCATTAAAATTGTATTTTCATAAAGACAACAGCTCAGCTGTAATTTGATAACTAATTATTTAGGATTTAGCTAATTAATCGTAAATTACTCAGAAAAGGATTTTAGCCACGTTGGTAAATGCATTAGAAAAAAATTTTTATTGTTCTGGACTTTTCAAAACAAAAGCTAATAACGATTCTTCAATCATTCGATCCCACTTCTGATATCATAAAAATGTCATAGAAATCACCTGTAATTATTGCCAGGGTAGTCTCCAATCCAAACACCCTGTAATACTGAATAAGCTAACTACTTTAACTACAACATTCTATTAACTACGATAAGATTGATCCGTGGCTTACGACACGTGTAACTGGTTTGAAAGGATCCTTTTATGAATATTCAACGGGTCACCATTCAAACTCATCAGATAAAGGAATTACTCACCATTGACACCATTTCAGGACCCACTTCACAATCTTGGAACCTAAGTTAAAACTAAAAATACTTAAGTAAACTATTTTAATCAAGTCTCCTATGACAGATATTTATTTTTACTTCTATTTGATCTGTCTGTGCAGTACTCTGTAATTTTTAAATTCTTTTGAATTTTTAATTCTTTTGTTTTTAGCAAGTCTCCATGGTTTTTAGTGTTACCAAACCATCGCATTATTTTACATTAAACCTACCCTTCATACATTGGGCTTGTGTGGTCGTAGCACGGCCGTTCTAATAAAAAAGATTTGTCCCAACAAAATGTAGACTTCTGTAAAAGCAACTTATCTTATCCATCTTCTGAAGCAGTGGATGTGCTTATAAGAGTCTATACAAGTACGTTACTTGTTTATGGTCTTAAAAGTACTAGAAATCATTTACGTTTAAGTATAATGTAAATATGGCATTGTTTACATTACGGGGGTGACATGGAGACTGTGACGAAACCCCTACTCAAAAATTAAGAAAAGTAAAAAAAAACATACCTTTTTTCGACGCATTTCAATGAAGGCAACGCAATACGAATGAAATAGAATTCTCTTTTTTTACAATATTTTCTTTTATTTGTCTTTCTTTTGGCACTTCTGATAAAATTTGGTAAAAGAAATTTTGGTTTTTTCAAGGTGTTCATTAAATTCTTCATTTATACAAACGTAGAAAAAATGCTGGAAACTTAATTGTTTCAAATATGAAAGTTTTGTAGATTTTTCAATATTTTACAATTTATAAGTCAGTTTAGTTTATACCTAATTATTTTTGCAGACGGTACATGTATTTATTTGCTTTTTTATTAACGGATAGCCCTGGTTTGACAACTGGGCCCTGAGTCGGGTATTTCAACGGTGTCACAACTGTACCATTATTGTACCATTATGGTGCAATAGTAAAGTTTTTGGTAGTCTACTATTAATGTGTCGTCATAACGACTTCATCATTGTCTTACAATTGTCAAAGTGACATAAATTGCTAGTCTCGTACACAACTGCTTCACAATTGCAATTCAATGACTGAAATGTTTCGGTAGTCTGCTATTTTGAATTTGACAGTAATATTTTTAAATTGTCCTGTGTCGACAGATTGCCATAAATAAAAAATAGATAGATAGAAATATTAGAAATTGTTCTTTGTAATTTATTGCAATTTACTAATCTCCTAAACTTCACATTGCTTTTTATACTAATAAATAGTATGTACAAATATATTTAAACGAAGTCTAGCATGATTAAATGTTTAAATTTATTAGTAGTTTTTCGAAAATCACTTCAAATAACGCATTTTTTAAAAACGGCAACACATACATACCATTCTAACACAATCCATAGATAAAAGAGACCGAAAATTCAATGCATAGATAAAAGAGATCGACAATTCTATTACCATTGAAAGACCGTTATGACGGCATATAGCAGACTACGGATATTTGACTTCAATTGCAACGGTATCGTGCCGGTATTGTGCCGGTATGACAATTGTTCCAAAATAGTGGACTTGAGCACCTGTATGCATGGAGACTAGAAGAAAGGAGGAATATCTCAGTATATTATAAAGTGTCCGCTGAAAGGCAGCAAATTAAGGTGGCACCATAGTAGCAAGTGTAAGAATTTTAAAAAGAGCGCCACAAATTATTAGAAAGGAAAGAAAAACTTCCGCTTTGTTACAGCGCAGAAATTATACGGTGTTCTTAAGTACGCCAAATATTTGTAAATAGCAAATAGAAAATAGTATTAAAGAATTACCGCAACAGTAGCACACTTCACTCTGCTTATAAATGCTACATTCATATCATTCATCTTGCTACACTAGCGCTATTTCGTTGAGTGTTATTTACTGTTTACAAGTGGACACTTTTTGGACTGATCCCCCATACATGGAGACTAGAAGAAAAGAGGAATATCTTGTATGGGGGATCAGTCCAAAAAGTGTCCAGTTGTCCACTTGTAAACAGCAAAGAACACTCACCGAAATAGCACTAGTGTAGCAAGTGGAAATGATACGAATGTAGCAGTTAAAAGCAGAGTGAAGTGTGCTACTGTTGCGGTAATTCTTTAATACTATTTTCTATTTGCTATTTACAAATATTTGGGGTACTTAAAAACATCGTATAAATAGAATAATAATTAATATAAATTTATTTCATAGTCATGTCTGTCTATACAGGGTGACTTTGCAAGGTGTTGCCAAATTTTTAGGAGCGACTCTGAATCAGTAACTTAATCGATTTACGTAAAGAACAAAAAATTTTTTTTTTCATTTTAATTATTTCTATCCGCTGTTTAAAAATAGTACGCGTGGATAATTTACTTCATTCATAGAAAAATACGCACGCACGTCACGATAGTTTCGTAAAAGTTAAACTGTAAGTGTAGCTGTGATTATGGTGCGCGAAAATAAGCCTTATGCTTAACAACATAAGGTTCGGGCGCCCGCGCAAGCGAGGGGTGCGGGAAGGGCTGTGCGGGAAGGGCTAGACGGGAGGCCCTTTTGGGAAACGTCCTTGCGAATCAGCAGTGACCGTGACCTAACTGCGTAAGCGCATCTGATCGTGCGCCGCTCCTGTAGTATCGCGTGTGCAGTTGAGTGTAGTTGTGACTTGTGACACCAATCATGGCGCATAATTATTCACATGCCGAACGATATGAGATGGTGCGTTGCTACATACTTAGTGGAGAAAGTTTACGTGGTGCGCAAAGACTTTACCGTAGTGATAGTTTACCCCGTTTACAACGTCGAGGAATCACCTCGACTGTACCTTCCAGGGCCATAATTTTAGCTGCGAATCAAAATTTACTGGATTTCGGACAATTCACCACTCCTTCACACGCAATTGGTGGCGGTGGTCATAATCAAATTTCACTAACACTTGACGATACAGTAATTGAATTTTTTGAGCGAAATCCGTGTGCTAGCACACGCGAGGCAGCGCGACGTTTTAACGTGGCCCAATACTACGTTTGGAAGCTTTTAAACTCAAATAATTATCACCCATACCATTACCAACGCGTGCAGGACTTACACGACGGTGATGGACCCGCCCGAATACGGTTTTGTGAGTGGTTACTTGCGAACAATAACAATAACATACTGTGGACGGACGAAGCATTGTTTACGCGCGGTGGAATTTACAACAGTAAAAATGAACATTATTGGGGTCTAAGTAATCCTCATGTTATCAAAAGTAGTTACCATCGAGTCCGGTTTAGTGTTAATGTTTGGGCCGGCATTATCGGAAATGTGATTGTAGGACCAGTGATTATTGAAGGGTCATTGACCGGTGGAAATTATTTGGACATGTTACAAGGCGTTATCGAGGACTTGTTAGACGATGTGCCTTTAAGTTTAACAGGGCACCATTATTACCAGCATGACGGCGCTCCTACGCATTATGCAAGGTCAGTGCGTGATGTTTTAAACGCGAAGTACGGCGACAGGTGGATTGGGCGCGGTGGGCCAGTGCCGTGGCCCGCCAGGTCTCCCGACTTGACACCTCTTGATTTTTATTTATGGGGAGAAGTGAAGAGACGTGTTTACATTGAGGAAGCACAAAGTTACGATGACCTTCGTAATAAAATCGTTTCTGCTTTCGATGTTATTAAAAGTGAAACTGAGACACTGAATTTATTACAGAACAGTTTGCGGAAACGTGCACGTTTGTGTATTGAGAGGAACGGACTCCATTTTGAACAATTATTAAAATACGTGTAAAAATTAGTTGTGGATGTCGGGGTTAATTAGGTTGTGATTGTTGATTATCGTAAATCGATTTGTAAATAGCTGATTTTTTTAATGCCTTGCAGTTTTGTAGCTGATTTCCAATTTTTTAAATACGCCTTAATTTTTTAATTAGGACGGTCCTAAGCCCGTTAAAGTATGAAGGGAAAATTGGAATCATACAAACAACTTGCCGTTTTGCTAATAAATAACAACCAGATCGTGTTGATGAAATTGCACCGTATGTGTACTGCATAAGAACTTGTTGGCGCGCTTGTAGTTATGTGGTCTGCATAAGGTCGTTTTTGGCTCTGGTCTCTGATGAATGATGGCGCACGCGGTGTCTCTATATTGAGTTACTTTTAAGGATATTTTGAATAGTTTTTTTTTTGAAAAATGCTATGGTTACAAATAATTACTACAAAGACGTATTTTAGTATTGTTCTATAGAGCTTATTTAAAAAATTTGGCAACACCTTGCAAAGTCACCCTGTATAATATAATAATTAATTTAAAAAACTGCGCTGTAACAGAGCGGAAGTTTTTCTTTCCTTTCTAACAATTTGTGGCGCTCTTTTTAAAATTCTTCCACTTGCTACAATGGCGCCACCTTAATTTGCTGTCTTTCAGCGGACACTTTTTAATCATGAAGGTATGTTTTTATTATACTGAGATATTCCTCCTTTCTTCTAGTCTCCATGACTGTATGTCAAATAACGTGTGTATTGTCAAATTTGTCAATTTTGTTCTTTGTTTATTAGTCTGTGCTCGTTTCGTTTCATGACTGATTAAATCGGATTAAATTTATCAAATCCATATAATTATTTTTTAGTTCTTGTGTTAACATGTACATGTATGTGTATTCTTCTCAAGGTTTCTCTTAAATATACTAAGAGCTAGTAGCAATATTGTTCAAAATTTTATTCTAAAGATTATCCTAAAATTTCCTCTGAAATTTGTTGATAGTGAACTCTTATTCCTCTACGATGGTTGAAGCTAGTAAATTTTTATTTGAACTAGCCTGTCGTGACTGTAGGTGTCACGAACTCATTCACCCTTGGACTTACCGATGCTCTGATGCTACTACTACCATGCTACTAAGCTGTATCAAAGGCAGTTACAAATTCTATGCTATGGTGTACCTTGTAAGTGTTTGTAGTTGACTTTTGGCTAGTTGAAGTTGGCTATGCTGCAAATTTTTGTATTGCAAGTTTCCTTATTTTTTTAAATGCCTATATACTAGAAATCACCCATGGTTTTGCAGATGTTTTGTCTTAAACACAAAAATAAATAGGTACTGCCACACTGATTGGCTTTTAGTGTTATGGTATACAAATCTGTTTACTTTGTTTTTTTTATACCTAATACTGGAAAGAGTTAAACTCCTTATGTTATCCTTATGTATTCTTGAATTCAATCAAATGAAGTTATTAGCCAGTAAAAGTTTGCCATACCCTTTGTTCTAGTAATAATATGTTCGTTTCATATCCTAAAATAATAATGTCTTTAAGGCCCCTAATATAACTATAATTACTAAGAGATTAAATAATTATGTAATTCTATTTCAGATACAAATATTAATGAAAGGGAAAAAGCTATCAAAAAAAGAAATAATTGAGCAGTTCAAATTGTATATAAAATCTGGAATATTTGGTTTAACGGTTGGAAGTTCCTTTGTTACTTTAAATTGTATATTTAGGTAAGTTTGTACTATCTTCTCAGCCAACTAATGCCCCACTGCCTAGCATGGAGCCTCCACTTTTCACTTCCTCTAGTTTAGGAGCGTGTCTAGTCTACTTATGATAGTAATATATAAACGGGGTTGATGATTGATTGGAATCACGCTCAACATGTCAATTATTTTCAGCACACCTGCTAAAATAGAAAACTAAAAAAATAAAAAACTTTTAACAAGCTGATTGAGGGTGTTAGTATAGGTTTTATTTTAAAGTTTTTCTCCTCTCACAGATGGGGTTTGTTTTGCTTATTTCGCTTTTGCTGGGGTGATGATATTAGTATTCTTAAATCCTTAGTATTCTTAAATCATCACACAGACAGTCGTATGCTTTCTGTTTTATTTATGCATTGAATTAATTATAAAGTCCATTATTTATATATTTTACTAAAGAATGGTTAATGCTTATGCTTATACCTTTAAATGTGCCTTAATTTATTTTATGTAGCTAGGTGTTCACTATACCTTTTAAGTAATAGTTAATTAGATCTAAGTGCTATAATACTAATTTGCATATGGATGGAGTATACTATCTCCGTGTGGTGACGGATTAAGAATACAAGTGTCACCACCCCATCTCCTCCCAAGGGTGCTGCAAGAGTCAGCTAAGGGATATTGCACACAGATAACATCTTCTGTGAGAGATGGAAATCTCGAAAATAAACCCTGTGCCAACACGCCTGGTCAGCGTGGCACAGTAGACCATAATCCCTCCCAAAGTGGAGGAGGCCCGTGCCCAACAGTGGGACGTAAATGGGCTGGAGACAGGAGTATACTTATAAGTATATTTTATTACATTGGCAACTTCATACAATGTTTGGTTTTACCATTCAAAAACAAACCTTAACAAATTATACTAAAAATTGGTCAAGTGCGAGTCGGACTCGCGCACGAAGGGTTCCGTACCATTATCTATGCAACATAAGGCAACGTTATTAGTATCGAGCAAGAAACGGTAAAAAAATCATGTTTGTTGTATGGGAGCCCCCCCTTAAATATTAATTTTATTTTATTTTTAGTATTTGTTGTTATAGCGGCAATAGAAATACATCATCTGTGAAAATTTCAACTGTCTAGCTATCACCGTTCTTGAGATACAGCCTGGTGACAGACGGACGGACGGACAGCGAAGTCTCAGTAATAGGGTCCCGTTTTTACCCTTTGGGTACGGAACCCTAAAAAATGAATTCTCTTGTACCACTATTATCTTCATCAAAATCTGTTGCGTAACACTTAGAAATGAGTGAAAGTAGGAATGGACTTTAGATGGATAAACAAGATGATTGTGTTTATTTAGCTGGACTCAGGCATCTCTACTTCAACCACAAAATTAATGTTTTTAGTGATCATAAGAAAGACGTAAATTTTTCTTCTTGCAGGAGATTATTCTTTAGTGAATTTTCGTACTACACAACAGTTTTGTTACCATGCACAATCAGTGGATTAGCTGTTTATTTCGAACCTCCATACAGAAGAGTTATGGTCCTCAATCTTTTTGTCAATTTGGTAAGTAATATTTTGCCTCTCACATAATTTTTTTTAGAATTTCGCTGAAATTTATCTAACACTAGCTGCCCCGGCAAACGTTGTTTTGCCATACAATTCTGTATAAAATAAAATTTCATCAAAATCGGTCCAGCCAATTTGTAGCCTATGTGTTATTCTGATGTATAAGCTATATTGTGGTAAAGTTTCATTCAAATCCATTCAGTAGTTTTTACGTGAAAGAGTAACAAACATCCATACATACATCCATACTTACAAACTTTCGCCTTTATAATATTAGTAGGATTTTTTAGAGTATGATGTATACAGTGCATAAGTTGTGAATCAATCAATACATTATATGATTATTAGTTATTCGAAAAATATATATGTACCCATCTGGCTGCAATTTCTTTAAAATGATTTCTTAGTGCATCTACGCACGCACGTAATTAGTTACGCACGTACGCACACTCGCACGTAGACAATGTATAGTCAAAACGATCAATCAACAGTCAGAAGTCTTTAACAGTGTAGATTCGAATAAAGATTTGCCTTTGCTTGTCGCCGTTATTATGTAAGAAAACACTTAATTAAATAAAAACAAGCCTTATGTATAGAGCAATAATAATAAGACTTTTTATTGTTACATTATAATGTATTATATATTACCGTGATCATGATATTTTATTTTATATTTATATTGGATGTAGATTAGATACTCCGGAGCTAATAATTACGTGAAACTGTATAATAATCTTAATACCAATTAATGGCTTATCGAATTCTAAGGATAAATAGAACGCGATAACAATGTATTGTTTAACGTACAATCAGATTTATGTTTAGATATGTGCTGACATGTTATTCTAGCACCTTGGCTTATAATTCTTCACTCCATTAGCGTATTGGTCAACTGTGTCAAGCTGCCGTTAAACGTCAAAGTTTCAGTATTTTGTATATCGCAGCTTATTACTTTCGGCGCTTTTGCTACCGGTTTCAAGGGAGGAACTCAGTTAGTCCATTAGAAAATAATGACGAAATGCTATTGCAGCTATTGTAACTATAGTCACCAGTAACTGCACTTAGACATATATTTGCTCGTCATGTTACGAAATGAGAAATATGTATTTAATATTAGACAAATGTTCGATCTGGTATTTTTATTAAATTCCTTCAATTTATCCAGGGTCCTGTCATCAGACCCTGACGTGATGATTGGCCCATCTAGGACAGAAAAAGCCACACAAAAAGTTTGTAACCCGGTGTACTAATAGTTAATGATAAAGAATACGCTTAGTGTGTACTGAGGTGACCTTAATAGCCACGTAATTTAATAGGTATTGTTTTCAAACTTTTAATGTTATTGGGTATTTGATTTGCAAACATTTAACGCTTTAAAACAAAATAACAAACAAACTAACTCCTCAGCTTTATAATGTTATAGCGGCCCGTCCCGGCTTCGCACGGGTACCTAAATATAGCCTATGTTACTCAGTGACAATGTAGCTTTCTAATGACAACATAATTATTAAAATCGGTGCAGTACTTTTTGAGTTTATTCGTTACATACAAAAGTACAAATCTTTCCTCTTTTAATATTAGTGTAGTTAATAGTATAGATACATAATATTGCGGGTTTTACTGTATTTGATTGTCATAGTTACATCATTTATTATTAAAATTTTGACTTTTTTTATTACGTTTGTATACATTACTAATGTGTAAATTATTTTGTGTGTTCATTCAATTAATGAACTTTGGAGTTTAGGTCTTTACATATTATTATGCAATTGGTATACCTACATTTACATAGAATGCTAATCATTGTTACTGGCCAGTGTGGTTCAGTTGACATATTATATTCTGCAAAATTATCGCGCAGACTTATAATTAATCAGAGAACGGACAACCATTGGGGCAAAGAGTCATAAAAATCAGCTACGAACTATAAGACAAAAGGAAAGGCCTCTTTATGGGAAGTGCGCCTGCGCAGTAACTAGGTTTTATTAACCAGGTCAATAACCACAAAAAAGCTGCGTTTAACACCAATACATAATCTTTTGAATAATAAACAGTAATTTTTATACCGTATATCTGAATGAATACATCATATTTTAGAAAAATGCATTCAGAAATGTCTAAAACTTAAGCGTGAACATAGGCAATATTCCGTTAGTTTTCAAAATTTCATTTCCTGCCATAATTTTTAGGTGTTCGAGTATTGGGTACGGACTTTAGAAATGAAAGGGTGGCTGCGGCGTTCTCCTGGCAAAGAGACTGTAATCTTCATGTTGGGCAGCGCTGTCTTTTTCTATCTCATGCGATTAGATAGAGAAAACGATAAACGTACACCTTTGTTTTGGTATGTATGCAAAACTTTGGTAACTAATTCCTATCTGCTAAAAGCACAGTATTCTCCATTATAATGAGTTTTCTAAGAAAAATATCTTAAAGAAAATGTTTCTTCGATGATGATAGTATATGTATAAAATGATTTCTGTAGAATTTTTTCTTCTTATCGAATTTAGAAATATATGGGTAAATTAAAGTTTTAATCAATTTTGTGTACAGAAATTCGTTTTAAATGCCATGTTCTTTGACTGTGTTTTTATCTCTCAATAATGTTAACTAATGCTTCCGGGAAGCGTGTAGACTTGGATAATTTTATAAGGATATCATGACGTTAATTAATATTTACATACAAATATAAAAATTTAGTTTTTATCCGTATTACCATATCCATATCCGATTTACCATATACCGTATAAAGTTATCAAATTGGACTTCGGGTTGTAATTGCCTTGTGGTTGTCACTAATCGTAGTTAGAATTGTACTAAATAAAGTAAATAAAGTTGTGGAATGGACTACGTGCCGAGATTGTCCCACAGAATGGGGTTCTTTAAAAAAGATGTGAAGATTCCTGCAGGGTCGACGACGCGTGAGTGATACCACTGGTGTTATAAACTTCTATAGGCTGCAGTAACCGCTTACCATCACCAGGTTGGCCGTGCGCATGTTCGCCAACGGTAGTGATAAAAAAAATTAAATCAGATACAGACAGACAGCATATAGGCTGGTTTTAGTGTCACACGGACCGTCGGTACGGATCGCTCCAAATACCACATGGTGGGTTGACGTTTAAAATTTAACTTTAGCCTGGCTAAATCGTACTTCATAGGATACTGACGTTTTATATGACGTACAGCCTGTATCACAGACACACATAGATATATTTTCACGCACACATAGATATGTAAGTGACTTCAAGCCGAGTGAGAGATGTAGCCATATACACTACATCCGGTATAGGTATCTGTGGTTTATAGTCTTGGGCCTAGTCGGTCACCACTGAAAGCGCTCAATTCAGTTCATAATCCAATCTCGAACTAGTTCGCTCTATTAGTTCATTAGTTCTTTTTTAGGGTTCCGTACCCAAAGGGTAAAAACGGGACCCTATTACTGAGACTTCGCTGTCCGTCCGTCCGTCCGTCCGTTCGTTCGTCTGTCACCAGGCTGTATCTCAAGAACGGTGATAGCTAGACAGTTGAAATTTTCACAGATGATGTATTTCTATTGCCGCTATAACAACAAATACTAAAAATAAAATAAAATAAATATTTAAGGGGGGCTCCCATACAACAAACATGATTTTTTTACCGTTTCTTGCTCGATACTAATAACGTTGCCTTATGTTGCATAGATAATGGTACGGAACCTTTCGTGCGCGAGTCCGACTCGCACTTGACCAATTTTTGAAATAATTTAGTAAAAACAATAAATAAAGAAAAATATATATTTTTGGTCATTGCAAGTTCTGTTTAGCTTATATGTCGCTAAGTAACGTAATATGTAATAATAATAATAATCAATTATTTATAACAATTAATGGAAATAGAAGAGTAAAATGTTAATTTTCTTACTGTAAAATCAGATATAAATGGTATTAGTATACTGTTTGATGATTAGCCATCACTGCCATCAGTTAAATATTTAATTATTCATTAGTTCAAAACATTTACATTTCAAAACATTTAGTCCGTTATTAGATGTAGATATGAAGTTGTTAAGTATCGATATCGAAATATTATGACGCGCACAGTGAGAGTAAATAAACTCGGTTGTCACAGAGCGCCACTGTCTAGTAAAGCAGACGCTAAAAAAATATAAAAAGAATTAAGAGCGAGATCAGACTATTATTGTTTTTAAAGTTATTTCATTAGTTAATACGCGATAATAGACCGACAAATGAAAGAAATAAAAAATTAGAGAGGTTGTTTCGCTAAGATTTTCTATCGAGAAAACTTTTCTCAATCGCGTTTCTGAGTTTATGCGATCCTAGATCATATATTGAAAAAACATATACTTAAAAATTAGAGCCCTAGCCATTCAATCTAAAGAAACAATGAAAACTTCGTACGTAGAAAAATGCACGAAGCTATTTTGGTATCCTCTTAACATTGTTACAGGTTCTTTACGCCACCTCGCGTGTCAAAGCAAGTTGGTAAACCAGTACAAGGTATCGAGGGTAAAAGTGAAGCATGCCCACACAAAGGACCTTGTATCAATTATATTTTAAAGGTAAGTTTATCATTCGAAATAAAGGTTAAAATATTGAGTGATTGTGGTCTAGTGGTTCATGTAATGGACTGCCGTTAACAAGGTTCCGAGTTGGATCCCCACACTATACAATCATTTGTGTGATGTTTATTATATTTGTCATATAAATGTTTATACTGAGTCTGCGTGTTTACTATGTGTGTATGTGTATATGTATTATAAGAGTGTATTTAGAAAAACTAAATTGTTTATGTAGTATATCTGTATTCTGGGTTGACATGTCCATATGGTCAAAAACCCTTATTCCAGTTTGTAAGTTATATAAAGAAAAATCTGATACTTCAAAGGTATATATTTTTTTTACAGGGTACTGCTCAACTATTCGGTGTTGGCTATGCAATGGCTTTGTTAAGAGCTATAATACCCAAAATCTTAACACCCACCAAAGCGCTTAAGTCTCTTAGGTTGTCACAATTAAAATTAGGACTGTTCTTCGGTGGTTACATCGGTATTTATAGGGTAAGTAGTAGTAAAAAATTATTAGCTTCATCCAATGTTTTTTTTTACCTACTTGCATTAGTCGAATTGATCTAAAATTTTGTACCATAGGGACCGGATGACTAGGTATGTAATAATTTTTTGTTACAAACATCATTATCATCAAATCACGCCTTTTTCCCATGGGGTTGGGGAAAAACTATAAAACGCCATTTGCTACTATCCAAACATACTTCCTCTTAAAGACGAACTATAGACATCCATCTGTTGAACTCCTAAAATGATCCAAAATCAAAATCATTTGTTCATGTAGGCACAAATGTTTTTGCCAAAAATATGGGCTCTTATGATATGTCCAAATTTTTTTGCCAACCACCGTTTCAGGATTTTCAATCCGCTGAGAAGAACCGTAAGAAACTCGGCAGACTTTGTTATCTTTAGTCACTTTACTTTTTTACATTTACGATTTTCAAGTATACCAAGGGATATGATGGGACATTTCTCTGAGATGTTACCCGTCCGTCACTCCTTCCGTACGTCTGTCTGTCACCACGTTATATCTCATGAACAATGATAGCTAATTATTTGACATTCAAAATGTGTATGTTTCAGCTAGTAGTGTGCCTACTATGTAGAGCTCATGGTAGAGATAGTGCTCTATACGCGTTACCGGCTGGATTCCTTTCCGGGCTGGCCTTCAGAGCGGCACCTTCAACACCTATCTCTTTAGCACCTATTACGTCATCGTTGCAGGTAAGATAATAATGAATTTTTTCATCATCATCATCATCATAAAATCACGCCTTTTTCCCATGGGGGTAGGCAGAGACTATAGAGCGCCATCTGCTACGACCCAAACATACTTCCTTGGCTTCATCCACACTCATACATCTGGCATATTATACATACTCATCTCATACATATACATGCCTGGTGGTTGTAAGTGCTACGCACTTGCCCCTTTTGGAGTATACCGGCGATGACATCGGAGTATATTATCGCCGTGTCTCAATTAACATTTTTGATTTTTGTTTTTTTATTCACATTAGAAAAATACAATACATTTATGGTCTTATTCATAATGACTTATCGGAGGTTTAAAGGTTCGCTAAAATAGGTTCGGGAAAATTGTCAAATCTTGTTATTCATAACAGTCTTTTTACGCTAAAACGTTTAGTATCTCTCCAATAAAATCTCCGTTTAAACATCCGATAAGTCATTATGAATAAGACCGTAAATAATAATACATTACAGCAATAGAAACTATATAATATGTTTATGTCTTCACTCACAAAATATTTTTTTTCTTGTCCCGTATAAACATTTATGAATTGATTTACATTGATCTGGGTTACTCACAATTTTTGATACGATATATTTTTGATCTTATAGTCTCTTTGAAGACTGTCTTCATCTTTACTTATTACTAACTGTTGTAACCGCGGCCTCATACGCGTAGAACTTACAAAATTTCCCTCGTTTTTGCAAAAAATTTCACTGATTTATGAGTCCCCTTTATAGCCTAAAAGTCTATAATTTAAAACGAATACATGCGTCTAAATCCGTAAAAAGTAGTTTTATTTGAACGGATAAGTCGTTCGCCGCAAAAGTTAGAGAATTTTACATTGATCCTAATTAAAATTTGATCGTTTTTTGCAGATACTATGTTCGTGGGCATACCAGAAGGGCATGATTCCTTCCCAGCTACCATTAGTTGAGCTCCTATACTGTTTATGTCAAGGACTGCTATTCCATGCCCGAGTGATGCATGAAGATGTATGTCCGAGATATATTATAAATTTGATGCACACTGTTACCAGTTCAAAGTAAGTCCCTTAGTATTATTTTTTTTTTTTTTTTATAAATAAATATAAATATTCATGGACATTTCTCACAACGTCCTCTGGTCCCAAGCTAAGCTTATATGCTTGTGTTATGGGTACCAGAATACGGATAGAATACATATACTACTTTTTTTTTGTAAATACATACTTATAATACATAGAAAAACCCAGACGCAGAACAAACATTTGTTTTTAAAATTTTTAAAATTTTTTATAAAAATTTTTAAAAAATTTTGTTTTTAAAAAACAATTATTAATTATTATAAACAATTTATATTAAAATGTTACATTAAGTACATTTCATAATGAATAATTCATAAATTGCTTTAAGTGCATCAATTTAAATTATATAATATTATGAAATGTTTAAATAAATACATTAAACATACATTTTGAATTAATATTTTTGGGGTTTTATCTTTTACCTATATAAAGATCCCCGGTTCTACCCCGGGTTTCGGCAATCTTCTTATTATACAATTTTCGTTTTATTTTTACTGTTATGTGTGTTTATTTTGTATCTTCATTGTAATAACGCGTACGATAGTATTTATTAAAGTCAGAGATCCGATTTTAAAACCAACTATTATATAAAGATTTATACGATAATAAAATTGATGACCATAAAAAAAGGGCGTGGTTTGAGAGTTTCATTAAAGAAACTCCTAGGCCACGCCCATTTTTTATGTTCGCTAATAATGTGTTCAAATTGTGGTATATAGAGACTTTAGTTTTATATGATGCGTAAGTATAATATTGATATCTTTTCAGGGCCGATGAAATTCAAGCAGCTTTTGTACAGAAATTACTGAAGTTTATTTAAAGTTAGTGATATTTAGAATAGTGTATATTATGTTGGGACGGAATTATATTTAAGAAAGTAAATAGTGTTAAGTAGTAATTTAATTTGATTTTTGGTGCTTTAAAGTTTAAAATACATCACAGTAAATTATTATAAATAAAATGTACGGGATTATAAAAAGCAGTTTCCCAATTTTGAATTTATGTAACCAAAAATATTGATATAGGGGATTAAGTAGTATATTAGTAAATAAGCAATAATTATTACGTAGGTATAATCCTTGTCGCCCTGATAATCTTGATTTGTAGGCGGCAGAATGTTTTTAATATTATTTCTTACACTGGTATAAAAATACATGACATTGTGGTGTGTACACATTTTCTAATTATTACGCTTCCTTTTTAGACTATTCTAGCACTTTGTTATCTAGAAATATTGACTATATGTAGCGCTCTACGGCAGACTGTGACTGTAGAAATAAGTTAATAGTCATCACAATTAAAGGTTAAGGTAACGTCACGAGTTATGAGCGCTCTATTTTAGTGGTGGGGATTTCTCTATTTATTATAGAAGTCAATGATCATCATCATCATTACAATCTATCAGGATGTTTGTATTTAGTGCCTGGAATATAGAATAAGGACTGTAAAATAGACAAAGTTATCATCGAAAATTAGTTATAAGGCTTTTTATTTTACTTTATACTTGTGAATAATACAATCTTATGTATGTACTTACATCAATTTCTTTTATGACGTTATAACAAAAATGTTGAGTGCCTTATGTTATAGTTTTCTACTTGGTTCTTGAAATGTTTGAAATAGGTATTGTACAAAAAGAGAAAATATACAAAAGCCATCCGTCTGTAATCAACTATCAATAATAAAAAATATCTGGCATTTCCAAGTGATTTGGTTTCCATAGATCCGCATAGATCTGTATGCACCAAATTTAATACTTCTTGGTTTCTTGACGAGCTGGAAAGGGTAATCTAAATCTTGAAAGGACTGTTATAAATTAAACTCGTGTTGAAGAGGAATGTACAACGCAGTAGTGCTTTTATGAAAAAAAAACTTACAGGAAATGGTGAACATCAACCAATCAAATCAACTTACTACCGCAGATTAAATAACATTATTTTTTATATATAGATTAACACCGTATGTCTCGTGAAGTACCTTACGATTTTTTTTTCTTCAGAGTTTATTGCGAGAACTCTTGTTTACTTTTTAAAGTCTGAACTTTCTTTATATCTGACATTCCACTAACGATAAATTCTGTTTATATAATTCTAATCTTATAAAGTGGCAATAGTAGTGTTGCTAGTTTAATTTATTTATTTTTAACTTAGTTTAAAAACTAAAAAACACGCTTAAATATCCTGAATATTTTTTTAATGATTGCATTGTCATCAATACTCAATTCTATGCTACCTACTTACAAAACGTTGACAGTTTGTTGTCAGAGACTTAAGTTTCTATTGTCACAATCGTAGTAAACACAAGTAAACAATTATGATATTTTTACCTGACTCTATAAACAAAGCGTTTTTTTTTTTTTTTTTTTTTTTTTTTGACTTTGTCACCGGCTGTGAAAGCGATTAAACTGTTGTGGAATTGTGGCGGTGTTTTTTCAAAATTTTGGCCCGTTTTATTATAATTTTTCATAACCAGAGTGATTTTATGTGTTACGGTAGTAGTATATAGTGTTAATTTGTATATATATATTATTTTAGCTTAGTTTTATTATAGTAGCTTCGTGTTTGCGGTTACGTCAAACAAGGAGTGTGGCGTCATAATGTCGCCTATGTTGGAGCCGGACCCTCCGGACCCACCGGATCCTATGTCTTGTGAATCGGGATCCGTTAGCACAGCTACTAAACGCAGATTGATTACAGAAGACGTTAATCCGGCAAAGAAAACGATAACCTCCCCGGATTTGGCGGTGGCGTCGATCCAAACTCTTTACACACACCCTTCCTATACTATTGGCGCTATTAATACATACACATCTAATGACAAAGGCCCCTATATCGTACATGTTTCCCGTTCAAGCCCCGATCCAGCAACAGGTACTACTATCCGTCCTATAAAATTTGGTCAGTTTCTCTCTACACATAAAATAAAAAATGTCATTCCAGGAGGTGTTAAAAAGGTGGGACGTAATAAGGTATCTATCGAATTCCGTTCAGCTGATGATGCCAACTCTTTCACCACCAACCCTGTTCTTCCTCAATACCAATACACAGCGATCATACCTACATTTCACGTTACAAGGATGGGCTTGATAAGACAGGTTCCGACAGATCTATCCATGCATGACTTTGCAAAAGATATAGAACTTCCACCTAATTGCGGCATAATTATTAAAGCACGTAGACTGAATCGTAAGAAGGTTGAAGATAGTATTGTTACATGGGTTCCCACACAAACTGTAGTCGTAACATTCCAAGGGCAAATCCTCCCCTCCCGCGTTTTTCTTTATTACACATCACTCCCGGTCGAGCTCTATTACTACCCTACTATCCAATGCCACTCCTGTTGCAGGTTTGGCCATACCAAATTACAGTGCCGTTCGCAGCCTCGGTGTTTCCGCTGCTCTCAAGAACATACGGGTAACAACTGCGAAATCCCTGAATCTAAGGCCACCTGCGTCCACTGTTCAGGGAAACACTTTTCTACTAGCTCAAGTTGTCCTGAACAAGAACGACAACGTTCAATAAAAATCGTTATGGCTCAAGAGTGCATTTCTTACCAAGAAGCCAGTTTAAAGTTCCCTACAGTTTCTCGAGCCTACTCAGAAATTGCACAAGTAATGCCACATCAGCCGTCTTCTTCCAAAGCCCCATTGTCTAGAGTCTTCCCCTCACTTTCCCAACATTCACGATCCTCAATTAAGACAATATACACCACTCCCCGCCCCAGAGCTCCCCTGGGTAAGTCCTATGATAAGGCTGCCCACAATGATTTAGTTTCCACTCCCAAACCATCAATGCCTAATGGCTGTGCTTTGGAACATGATTCCAATGCCCAGTTAACCTCTAATACATTGGAATCTCTACTTTCCATTTTATTTGAGTTTATCTTACTTAACCCGAATAGCTTACCGTCCAACGTTGCCTCTAAATTAACCCAGCTTGCCAACTTATCCAATCATAATGGATCCAATAATCACACTTCAATGGAACTGTCGTAGTTTACGTAATAAAACGCATGAATTATCACACTTAATCAACAAGTTCCGCCCATCGATTATTGCCGTCTCGGAAACATGGTTGAGACCTGAGTCCCGCTTCCGGGTTCCAGGCTTCTTCTGTGTTAGAGATGACGGTATTGATGGGCATGCAGGAAGTGCTTTGCTTGTAAAGCGCTCCCTTTCTTTCTCTTCTATTTCCTTTCCTTCTCATCCTACCTCTATCAACATTGTTGGTATTAGGTCTTTAAATATTTCATTTGTTTCTATTTATATACCTCACCCTAATTCATCATTAATCCCCGACATTATTTTACTTCTGTCTTCTATCCCTTCTCCTGTAATACTTATGGGAGACTTTAATGCACATAACTCCGTATGGGGACATTCTCTTACGAACCTTTTTGGGCGTTCTCTACTTGACGCTTTTGATGAGGCCAATTTATGCCTCCTAAATGATGGCTCACCTACCCGTAGAGTCCTTCCCTCCCAAAATTCGAATAGTGCTGTAGATCTTTCTCTCTGCTCTCCCTCTCTACTTCACTCTATATCTTGGAGAATACTCGCACTTACCTATGGTAGTGACCACTTCCCCATTTTGCTTTCTATTTACACTCCAAATAATGTATCTCCCCATTGTAATCCTTCGCCCTCCTTTAAATATAGACTCTCTGCAGCCGATTGGCTATCTTATTCTTCAACCCTTGATATTAAATTGAATTCACTTCCTTCCCTTCAATCTAGTTCCCCCCTTATTGTCTACAACTCGTATGTTGATTGTATTTCCTCTTCTGCCGACCTCCACATCCCTCACAAAAAGCCTGCAAAAGGCTTCAGGATTTCCCCCCCTTGGTGGGATGATGAATGCTCAGCAGCAGTAGTGGAGCGGAGAGAGGCGGAAAAGGCTTATGGTCGGCATATGACTGTGGACAATTTCTTAAATTATAAACGTATAGCAGCAAAATTCAAGCGACTTACCTCTAAAAAGAAAAGACTAAGTTGGATAGGATTTTGTGAAAAATTGTCCCCTAGAACTTCATCTTGCCTTGTTTGGGAACAGATCAGACGCTTTAGAGGTTCTTGTAATGTAAGAAATTCTTCAAGTAATGACCCGTCTTCTTGGCTAGAAGACTTTTCTGATAAACTTGCACCCCCCTCAGTTCCTTGTTTGTCTGTAATACCATCTCCACCCTCTCTTATTCCTTCTCAAAATCGTTTTGACTCACCCTTTTCTCTTAATGAACTATCCCTTGTACTTAATAGACTGACTGACTCTTCCCCAGGCATCGATGGTATCCCTTATTCCTTTTTAACTAAATCATCCACTAAAGCACAGTCTATTCTTTTATCTCTTTTTAATTCTTTTCTCAACTTAGGCATTGTCCCTGAACAGTGGAAATCCCAAATTATCATTCCTATCCCCAAACCCGGTAAGGACCCTTTGGAAGCTAATAGTTACAGACCGATAGCCTTATCTCCAACAGTGGCCAAAATTATGGAACATCTGATTAAACAGCGCCTAGAGTGGATAGTAGAAAGCGAATCTATTCTTCCCAGAACGCAATTTGGATTCAGAAAGGGAGTTAGCACGATGGATAGTTTAAGCTTGTTGGTCACAGAAATACAGTTAGCCTATCAGGAAAAGCGGTACGTGGTAGGAGTGTTCTTAGACATAACGGCAGCCTACGACAATGTCCTTCTTCAGGTTCTTAGGAGTAAACTCATCCAACTGAGAATCCCTGAGAAGTTGGTAAGGTTAATTAACAACATGTTAGTGGATAGATCTGTCGTGATTAAGTCGAACTCTGGATTTCTACCCGCCAGGAAGGTATGGAGAGGCCTGCCTCAAGGCTCCGTCCTTAGTCCCTTGCTATTTAACCTATATACATATGACTTGGAACAATCGGTCTCATCCTTCTGTGACATTTTACAATATGCAGATGATCTTGTTTTATATGTTTCTTCATCCTCTTTAGCGGTAGCCACTAGTCGTCTAAATTCTGCTCTAAGTTACCTTACATCATGGCTGGATAATCATGGCTTATCCCTATGTCCATCAAAAAGTTCTGTAGTTGTCTTCTCGAAAAAAAGAATATCTCCTTCCGTTTCTATTTCTGTTAACAATGTAATCATCCCCCAATTCGAAAACGTTAAATTCTTGGGTCTTACATTAGATTCGAGAATGTCAGGCACTCCTCACTTTAAAGACTTGGAATTAAAGTGTCAAAAAAATATTAATATCCTCAGATCTCTCTCCGGTGTATGGTGGGGCTCCCACCCATACACACAAAAACTTTTATATAACGCTATAATCCGTAGTCACCTTGATTATGGTTCCTTCATCCTTAATTCCTGTAACAAATCTAACCTTGACATCCTTTCGAAAATTCAGTCCAAATGTCTACGGATTATTTTAGGAGCCATGAAATCTTCCCCTATCAGTGCTATGCAAGTTGAGTGTGGCGAGCCTCCACTGAATATACGTAGACAATTCCTCTCCGATCGATTCCTTTTTAAAGCATTCCAAAATTCTAATCACCCTCTTCTTCCTAAACTAGCTCGTCTTTTTGAATTAATCCTACCCTCTGATAAATACCCTTGCCTTTTGCATAGCTTTAAAACACTTTCTCGTCTCCCAAACCCAGTGGTACAGTATCCGATGAACCCACTTTTCCTCACCCCATATGATGCTTTAATTTTTCTTCCAAACATTATTCTCAATTTTGGTCTTGATAAATCTTGCGCTTCACGTGACATCTTTAATGCTAACTTCAACCATAAATTCCAAGGATGGCTTCAAATCTATACTGATGCTTCCAAACTCAGTGACGACACTGCGGTCGGAGTGTCTGTTTGGATCCCCTCTTCTAAAATTTCTTTAAGTTATAAATGCCCTTCTACTTCTTCAGTATACACTGGGGAGGCACTAGCTATTCTTGAAGCAATTAGATTTGTTATTTCCCACTGTCTTAACAACTGTATAATCTTCTGCGACTCACTAAGTTGCCTTCAATCTATCCTTTCCAATCCCTTCAGATCTCGTTCTCGATCACCTGTAATCCTGAAAATTAGGGAATCTGTTAGAATGCCATTACAAAAATATAAACATTGCCATTGCCTGGATACCTGGGCATTCTGGCATTCCAGGAAATGAAACAGCAGACGCTTGCGCAAAATTAGCAGTACACAATGGGACTTTAGAACACTACACTACGTATTCCAGTGACCTATGCACAATAGCTAAACCATTACTTGAAAAATCATGGAACGTGCACTGGGATTCTGTGAAACTGTATTCCGCGAAACATTATGCTTCTGTACAACCAGATATTCCCCCTCGCCCATGGTTTTTCAAGTACCGTAAAGCAGACAAAAGAACATGCTCCACCATCTGTCGATTAAGACTAGGACATGCCTGCACTCCAGTCTTTCTTGCTAAATTAAGGATTAGGAATTCTTCTATTTGTGAATGCGGTCTGGATGAAGGCGATGTTGACCACTTATTCTTTGTTTGTCCTAACTTGCGCCAATCTCTTCATGACTCGCTTCCCCGTTTTATTCCTCGTCCTACCTCTGTTAAATGTCTCCTCTATAATACTTTTTCCCTTCGTGTAAACTCTTCACTCTGTAATTTTGTACAAAAAAATAATATTAGACTGTAGATACGTGTGTTTTAAGTTTTTAACATTTATTAACATTTTATGTAATTTATTGTAGATAAGTATACTAACCTCCTGACTCAGTATTGGTCTGTATATAGTTTAAATTTCTAATTAAATTACCTTGGTTGTCGGAATCTCCCAAAATTTCAACCGATCTACACGTTGGTAGACAAACACCACAACCCCTATAGTTTGTGACACTATCACTAAGGATACTGGCAGAGTCGCGACTTAAACACTACGATAAGTCGCTTCTAAAGAAGCCATCAAACAAGAACAAGAACAACAACAACAACAACAACAAAGCGTTTTTATGTGAAATTATCTGATTGTATATGAAAGGCATACGTAGAAACACAATAATCTTGGTGAGTCTACTCATATACAATTAAACTGTTACATGTATAATTAAAAATACAAGTGTGGTCATAGTGATACTTCAACATGCTATTCTAGTAATTCTGATCAAGGAATTGAGATTATTCTTTTAAATTATTGCATTGTCATCGGTCCTTGTTAGGTGTGCAAAATTTGAGATCAATCAGTCTACTGCAAGTGGCTGAAAATCGCTTTCAAAGATTCCGTTACACTGATTAATACATTGATAGATACATACCAAACTTATAAAAGCGTGTTAAAAATAGGTAACATCTACATTCGAACGAGTGAGGTAGAAAATTGTATCTCGGAATATAATAGTATTAGAATGAACATTCACAAGTATATAAGAATATTAGACATGTATTTAAGCGCAAATTTATTATACCAAGTTACCAATATGTCTTATGAACAAAATAGTTACAATTAAGATAATTATTGTTAATTTTGTTATTCTATTTATAATGTGAATAGTTATTAGTAATAGTTTGGACCATGGTATAATAAAATACTAACTTCTGGTATTCTCCGTTGTTCCACTTGAAAACGTGAAGTTAATCACAACATGTCCTTGTGAAGTCACAAGGAACCCTCATAAAGTCACAAAATTCAGAACATGTGACGTCACAAGAAGTCCTTAAAAAATCAAATATCTGAGCAAGAGATATTAATAAATAAATATAGTCTTACTAATAAAAATTACGACACAGTGTATACAAGTACTATTAGCATTGCGTAACGAAAACGTAACTAATAAAAAAAAATTTGACAGATGGCGTGTATACATGCGTTATACGAGATCAAAATTTACACTCAAACTTACACAAGCTCTACGCGCGCTTGCACCCTTGTATTAGGACTGCGTAAATGCAAAATGGCGGCTATTTAATCAGCTGAGGTTGTCACTTGTTAGGAATATAAAATAAATTTTATTTGTGAAGATATTTATCCGAGTTAAATTTTTATCTAGCGATGGATTATTTACATTACGTTAGTTTATTTGATATGTTAGATAGTGAGGACACACAAGGATATCAAAGAAAGACAAAATCCTACAAAATAGATTTGATCCATTTGATCTGGATGATAAAAGTTTTAAATCTAAATATAGATTCACGAAAGCCTATGCAAGGAAAATAATCGATTTGGTGAAAGACGACATCAAAAAGGATAAAAGAGGGGGCGCCATTTCACCTGAATTACAAGTTTTAACAGCTCTAAGAAGTTGGGCCCGTCAGGAAATACAAGACGACACAGCTGACTTACATGGCATTAGTCAACAGTCTGTTACCAATATACCTATGTCGCCGAGTATAGCTATGTGTACAAATCAAAACGTAGTTATCCTTCGGAAAATAAAAACCTTCTTCGTCTTTAGTTTTTGGACATTAAATTAATAGATAAGAGATATTTTTAAGAAGAAAACCCATTTAATATAATATATTTAAGCTTGTAAAATGCATTAGAAACTATAAAATACAATTAAATTGTTAAAACGATGTTACGAGCATAAGTTTTTGAACGTACTTCGTCTAAGGTTGCCAGCATAATTGCCGTACACAGCGTGAGTAGTTACACAAGCTTGTCTTTGCGTTTAGTAGTAGCGATGTTGTGTTAACCCTGTGTAACTCCTATACAGACGTTATACGCTGTGTAAGTATTCACACGTTAAACGTGTGAGTAATATTTTTTTATTAGTAAGACAGTTAATATATAATATTCTTTTATGCTTTACCTCATCTCTTCAATAAATTGGTTTCATTATGACGGGCTTCGTGGTGGAGTGGTTTATGTAATGGACTGCCGATCACGAAGTCTCGGGTTCGATTCCCGGTCAGGACAATCATTTGTGTGATATCCATAAATGTCATACAAATGTTTGTACTGCGTCTGGGTGTTTGTTTACTATGTATCATAATTATGTATTTACAAAAGAAAAGTAGTTTATGTATTATATCCGTATCTGGTACCCATAATACAAGCATAGAAATATAGCTTACTTTGGGACCAGAGGACGTTGTGTGAATTGTCCTGAATATTTATTTTATTTTTATTTTATTATCATACCGTCACGCCCTTTCCCCGCGGGTAGACACAGATTACAGAGGGCCATCTGCTACGGTCTAAACACTTTTTCTTGCCTTCATTTACACCTGTACACTGGTCAATATTTTGGAGTGATTCGAAATTGCTATGTCCTTTTCGAATAACAAGACCTAGACCTTTTATTAGACCTTGGTTCGAACTGGGTAAAAACTGGAAGCAATATATTTGTTGCCTTCCTCATTGTGTGATAATTCGTGAATTAAAATAAATATAGATAACCAAAAAATTGGTCAAGTGCGAGTGGGACTCGCGCACGAAGGGTTCCGTACCATTATCTATGCAACATAAGGCAACGTTATTAGTATCGAGCAAGAAACGGTAAAAAAAATCAGTTTTTTGTAAGGGTTGCTCCCTTAAATATTTATTTTATTTTATTTTTAGTATTTGTTGTTATAGCGGCAATAGAAATACATCATCTGTGAAAATTTCAACTCTCTAGCTATCACCGTTCTTGAGATACAGCCTGGTGACAGACGGACGGACGGACGGACAGACGGACGGACAGCGAAGTCTCAGTAATAGGGTTTCCGTTTTTACCCTTTGGGTACGGAACCCTAAAAACGCAAAATCAAAAAAAGTGGATACCCCAATAGCTAAAACAGAAAATAGTCTTTCGAACAAGTAATTTTATTGCATAGTTATGTAAAAAGCACAGCACCGTTTAGGCATTTATTATAATTATTGTAGGATTTAAATATAAAGGTGGTGGCGCCATCTGTAATTAATTTATATTGAAGACTGTGGTCTCTCATGATCTCTTGCGCGATATACCAAGGATTATAATGAAAGTCTAGAAGTGAACATATCAAAATCGGACGGGAGTTCCTTTAAATTAGTCCTTTTTTTTTCTCAAAACATCCCCCGATATGCAACGATTTTTACTCGTAAGTAAAACCTACGCCTATGTATTATGTGGAGCCTTTATTATCAATCTTCCCGCACAATTATTTACCATCAACGAGATTGCCAATATAATGTGTAGAATTCGGCGTCAAGAGATCATGATAGGTCTAAAGTTTTTAAAAAGTGGTATTAGTCTTCCTATATTAATTAATGCTTAAAGAATTGGTAGGTAGTCCATTGGGTGTGGCGATTTAGCCGTAGTGTATTTTATATAAATGTATGACAACGGAAATGAAAAAAATAGTACAATTATTGTTGATTCACTTGATGAATTCATTTTATGCAGCACATTCACGAAGTTAGTAATAAGAGGCTCGGTATTATTGTTATATTTTTGTAATAAATGACTTGGATTTATATATTTGTTTTCATAAGAGTTCCTTGGTAAATATTTAATCAAAGTCGAAACAGGTACCTACGCTTTTCCATCAAAGATTCCATTGTCGCTCACCATTAGGTGGCATGGCATCAAGAGCAAATATGCTTTATGCAAAAAAAAAACAGATTTAGGAGTATTCACTATTTGCTGTAAGGCATTTTTGTTTTTAAGTTTAGACCCTATTACTGAGACTAAGCTGTCAATCCGTCCGTCTGTCACCAGGCTGTATCTTTGGGATGGTGATAGTTAGTGACCGGGTATGAGAATGTCATATATCGTGATGGTCAAGGCATTGTTGGTTAGAAAGATCTGTAACTCCTATACATAGTTCTCAGAATAACCGAATAATATAAAAATAATTTTAATGGTTTCGTAGAAGATTTTTTAATCTTATTATATAGACTTGAGGTGACAGATGTTTATGAGTTCTGCTTAATTTCTTATATCTGTACCAAACTCCTTATGGATGCATGGATAGTCAATATGTATATCTACTTTATATAATGGGTTAAGTATGTATTGCCTAAACAATCGTATGAATATTGAATACACTAAAAATCATTCGATACAATAATCCTATTGCATTCATCTAATCGACTTCTTCGACTCGAGGTCCTAATGGGCTATCTGGTCTACCGCTTGGTCCACCTGCTGCGCCATGAAGTTTCATCATTAAGGGTTGACACACTCTTTGGATATCTTTTAGGCGTTGTTCCAAAACCGATTTGCTTGCGTCTTGATTGGATTCGAGCCAACGTAGTTGATTGTTGCATTCAGTTACAACAGTGGCTTTTTCGGTCTCCGTTAGGCTTGCTCCTGCCATTTCTGCAGCCTGTAATAGAATAGATGTGTTACGATTACATTTATGAGGCGTCTGCTTCTATGCACCTTACCACATTCGGGGACACTTATGAATTATTTTGTTTTATGGCATCATATTAAACTATAAAAGTGGTTTGTATTTGAAAAAAGAAATATTTTTGAGTGGCTTCCTGTCGTAGTATGGGTTTCAACTTGGGACAGTAAAGGTAAAGACTGTTACGACTTATATGTACATTGCTTAACTCTATTTGCTATATATTATATATTTAGCTAAAACTGACCGTTTTGCATCCAAATAAGTAACTTTCCAATTGATTTTTCGCTTCTACAGTTTTTCTTACATTCTCATCTTCAGCCTTGTATTTCTCAGCATCTTGTAACATTTTATCTATATCTTTTTTGCTTAAGCGACCCTTGTCGTTGGAAATGGTGATCCCTTGTGATCTTCCAGTGCTTTTATCATGAGCACTGACATTTAGAATTCCATTGGCATCAATATCAAAAGTAACCTGTTTAAGATAAAATCTTTTATAAGAGAACATCTTCACCCAAGTTTTAGGAAAATAAAAACAATCAGATTTGAATTCTGTTAAAATCAGATAATTTTATTTATTGATTTTACTGTTAGTTGCACTTCAGCAGCTTTAAAAGTATTAACATAAATGCTTTTGGTATTTACTAACTTCTACTTGCGGAACTCCTCTGGGTGCTGGAGGTATCCCTGATAAATTAAATGTGCCGAGCAAATTGTTGTCTTTTGTTTTTACTCTTTCTCCTTCGTATATCTGTAACAAGACAATGGCTATTGAAAACTGCCTGATGACTGACTGCACTTAATATCCCTTATTATTAAAGAAAAAGCCGGAGAGATTACCTGGATAGTTACAGCAGGTTGATTGTCTGCATATGTGGTGAATATTTGGGTTTGTGATGTTGGTATACGAGTATTTCTTTCAACAATTCGTGTCATCACTCCACCTGCCGTTTCTATCCCTAACGATAGTGGAGTCACATCCAATAACAATACATCTTGTATACGAGTGTCCTTAGACCCACTGAGAATAGCTGCTTGAACTGCAGCACCATACGCCACTGCTTCGTCAGGGTTTATGGAAAGATTGAGAGATTTTCCACTAAAGAAATCCTGCAAATGAATTGCAATTAATTTAGCAAGAAAATATTTGTCAGTAGCGAACTTAACGAATCGAGTCGATTGCTTCACTTAATAATTGGTATAGCCACTTCCAACCCATTGTCTAGGTGAAAAGATCTGTCTCTTAAATATTCGTCAGTCAACGCGCTGGCATATTTATTAAAAGTGATATATTTTATCAACAATAATACTGAAAAGTGATACATACACTTAATAGCCTTTGGACCTTCGGAATTCGTGTTGATCCACCTACCATCACAACATCATGTATTTCTCTGGTGTTTAAATTAGCATCTTTCAATGCTTTTTCTACCGGAGCGAGAGTTTGGCGAAACAGATCTGAACACAATTCTTCAAAGCGTGCTCTAGACAGTTTAGAATAAAAATCTATACCCTCATATAAGGCATCAATTTCTACAGTTGCTTCAGTGCTTGACGATAGTGTTCTTTTAGCTCTCTCGCACGCTGTTCGTAACCTTCTAACAGCTTTTGCATTTTCTTTCAGGTTTTTCTTATATTTCCTTTCAAATTCTAGACTAAAGTGTTCTACCATTCTACTGTCAAAATCTTCACCGCCTAAGTGTGTATCCCCAGATGTAGATCTTACTTCAAAAAGTGACCCTTCAGCAATTTGAAGAACAGAAACATCAAAAGTTCCGCCGCCTAAATCGAATATCAGAACATTCTTTTCTCCTGTTAGATTTTTATCTAATCCGTAAGCGAGAGCTGCGGCAGTTGGCTCGTTAATTATTCTCAAAACATTTAGGCCGGCAATGATACCAGCATCTTTGGTTGCCTGTCGCTGCGAATCATTGAAGTACGCTGGCACAGTTACTACAGCATCTTTAACATTTTCACCAAGATATGCTTCAGCAACTTCTTTCATTTTGGTGAGAATCATAGACGATATTTCTTCCGGGGAAAAATTTTTTGTCTCTCGCTTGTATTCGACCACAATTTTTGGTTTTCCTCCTTCTGAAATAACTTTAAATGGCCAGTGTTTAATATCTTGTTGTACAGTGGAGTCATCAAATTTTCTACCTATAAGACGTTTGGCATCAAAAACAGTGTTTTTTGGATTCGTTGCTACCTGAAATGAAATTATATTAGTTTATCTATAAATTAGTTACTAAAACAGGTTGAGAACTTTGTAAGTAAAGATCATATTGCAAGTATCCTATTACTATAGTTACCTAGATTTATTGCACTTAGATTTATGCTGATTTTCATTTTGATTGAAGCGGAATCATTGGATAAACGAACCTGGTTTTTTGCAGCATCTCCGATAAGTCTCTCAGTTTCTGTAAATGCCACATAAGAGGGAGTAGTTCTGTTCCCCTGATCGTTTGCGAGTATCTCCACTTTGCCATGCTGAAAAACACCCACGCAGGAATACGTAGTTCCCAGATCTATGCCCACCGCTGGAGCCATTTTCGATTGTTAAATACTGAAAATATTTATTTACAACAGATAATCCATATAAGTTCACCACTGAATCCGCTAATGAATTTGTTCAGCCATGGGTACATCCAAAATATAAATGTATATTTGCAACAGCTAGACCGATTTTAATCACCTACAGCAGCCCGGGTATTCACCAGATTGGGGTTTCCCCACTATGCCGTCAGATTCGTAGTCGGCACTCACCAACCTTATCACCTTTATGGTACTGCATACTCTTTTACCGCTTGAGTCTAGCGATTCTCCACTCGTATCTCAAAAGAATTAAGAAGCACAGCAAAATATACAGAAACGCACACAAATCTAGTACCAAATCAAAATCACCAATAATCGGTTCGGGAATACCATCTCATGTGACTTTTTACTTTATCCTAAAATGAAAGTGAATTACTTCACCAATATCTACAATGAACCGTTCTACCTGACCTTACAATCGGTTCTGTCTGGTCTTATGTCAGCAAATTGTCTCGACAATATATAATCAAAAGAATTGTAGACGACACAGACATGGTACTACATAGTACCTACCCGAGGAACGACGCCGTTCTTTTGAATATTTTATCGATCGTTGGCATAATAGATATCTACTTGAGTATTACGCAAATGAAAGATTTCGTAAGAGGTTTATGACTCGTAAGAAAAGATAAATTAGGGGGCTTTGTAGAAACGATGGCAGAATCGTATTAAACTCTTCAACTATAGAGCGACTAGTTATTTAGATAAGGGTATAATTAAAAACTAGCTGTGACCCGCAGTAGGTATCACTTGCGTAGGCAGTGCATTATAGGTACTTAAAATTTAACCAATCCATAATGTCTCACCGTTTATTCAAACCTTTACTTTATCTTGGCTTCACGATTCAACTTAAATAAATACTCCCTATCCACCCTACCCTTACCGTTTACTAACTTTAAAATAGAACATATTTTATGATCAACGATAAATATGAAAAAACATTTTAACTTCAGGAATGAATAATGATATTGCTTAATAAAACACTGATAAGCTTGAAAGAGAAAGTTATATAAAATATTGCAAATTCAACTTAGATGGAAAGGAATTAACATATTATTGGTTTCCAATATTTATTAGCACTTTTATTGGCAACTGAATCGTTGGCTTGTGCGAGCCAGATACCGCGTGATTGAACGCAAGTGTCGGTGTTTTATAGACCTGTAAATTATAAATTACTTCTGATGTATTTTTATATTGGTTTCACTTGATATATACCTCTAGTACCGACTATACTTATTAGTCTCTTTGTTACGGGATCTTGGATGTGAGACACGTGTGACTAATTACTAGTAATAACATTATCACACGATACCAAACTATGCCCCATACAAAAATATGAGTTTCGTAGTCCACTGTTTTCTTCGTGGATATTGCCTCCAAAGGAACGAATTTTTTTCACAGTATCTAGGTCTTATATATCAATGTTTCTATCACTTTCTTTTTTCAAAACATAATATCTAAAAGAAATATGCACCCACCAAATTATAAATACTTATGTGACAAACTCAGACACGTTACCTATTATAAGTGTAGATCTCTTACTTGCAGAGTTATAAAACTTTGGTAGCTCTACAGAAGAGTTCAGGTGTGAGAGAGAGGAGAGAAGAAGAGTCGTCCATCCATCCGGCCATCACATTTCTCTTTCCACTGCTGAACGTCGGAGTAAATAACTATTCCTTTTTTCTATATCTTATGTCTTACCTGTTGTTTGTCATGGTTGTAGTTATGATATTATTCTGAATGTGTTTAAGGTCTTCTGATCTGAAAATTACATGATTTTTCACTGGTATTTTTATAACTAGAAGCAGGTTGGGTTATCTTCCGGTAATTTTTTGACAATGGGATGGCATGTTTCAAGTTTACAGTAATCATTTATGGCCACAGAAGTATGTTTATGGCATACAGATAGGGACGTATTAAGCGTACTTGGTAGTACCAAGTAAGTTACTCAAGTATTAGTATTTTTATAAAGAAGCTTTTCTAATTTCTTATTTTAACGAAAGTAATAGTTTTTACAAGATAATTTATTATATGTAAATGTTCTAATATACCACATGGGTCTCCTAGAATCTAATATACCACATCAAGTTGGCTTCATAGAAGATTTTATTTCTAGATTTCTTTTTGCCGTTATTTTTTGTATTCCTTAGTTGTTTCGTCTGCCTGGACTGTAAGACCAACCCAGATATTCTAGATAACATCTAGCAGACGTCCTTGTGTAACTAACTCCATGAGGAAAATTTCGGAGCGATTTTGTCAGAACACTGCGCAATGTAATTGCAGCGTCTATTCAAAGCTGTTAAATCAATACGATATGTCCGAAAACGTTGCTATAGACACAATCATGAAACAAACTGAAAGCTTCTATGGCTGGTAAAGGTAAGAAAAAAGATAAAAAGGAAGCTGCTAAAGACGGCGATGCTGTCAATAAAAAGGAAAAGAAAGGAGGGGGTAAGAAGAAAGGAAAGTCAAAAGGAAAATGTAATGTGGATATGTTGACTGATGCAGCGATGGATAACGTTTACTACGCTTGTCATAATGTACAAGAACTGCTTCAAGCTCGTGGCTTCCATCCTCCTGATTTTGCTAAGAAGAAAAAGAAGGGGAAACGTTGATTTTTTCTGGACAAATCGCCTACTTTAAAATCGTAGTAACAAAGTGTTGATATGGATATTAATATAAATATTTAACATCTCTCTATAAATAAAGTAAATTCGAATTACGTTTTATTTTAACAATTATTTTAATCATAAGACTTTAAAATAAGTTCGTGTTAAAGGAATATACAAAAATTAAGTTAAAATTTTAATGATATTCAAAAATAAATACATAAATATTTACAGTAAAAATTTACAAAATAAATGCTTCATGAAACTTTCTTACAATAAATATTTGGAATTTGAAATATTACAATTAAATTAAATTCAGGCTGACACTGAGTTCAATTTAAAAAGAAAACTAAATTATTACTGATGTAATTAAATATAACATAATAATACACTCTTAATTGGCTATTCAATCATTCTATTAAGTTAATTCAATTAAATAAGTTCGTAATGTAATCGTACAACTTAAATTGTATAAAAATCATTGAAATAGAAAACTTTTTTACTGCATTAAATCAATTGATTACTTGTAAAACAGGTCAACAAAAAATAAATTACTTAATATAAAGCATATCTTTGAAAACTCGGAGAAAGTATTTATATATATAGTATTATGTTATAGTCTATTTAATATTATATAATGGTTCCTTAAGCACATGTTCCACCTCAACTCGGTGTAAAACTGATGTGCCTACAGCTGGAGTTGGGGCTTCAGCTCTGCCAGAATATATTAACTGAAAAAATAATAAGGCATTGTAAAACTGACAAGTTTCTCTCTAATTACATCATTATCTCTCTCTTTCTCTCCAAGCGTTTTCTCACTGTTGGCCACTGGCCTCTTCCACTTTGGCAGGAATTATGGCTTACTGTGTCACGCTGACCAAGCGTGTTGGCACAGAGTTTATTTTCGAGTTTTTCCGTCTCTCACAGGGAATATTATTTGTGTACAATATTCCTTATCTGGCTTCTACAGCACTCAAGCGTAAATGCCGGTCAATTGTTGCAATTTTTGTTACTTTCTAATTAAAAATCTCAGTAATTTTGTATGAGAATATTTAATTCTAATGTGTTTCTATTCTCTTTTACGTAGAATGAATATGCCGGTTGATACTCACTTTTCTGCCAAGAAGATTTTCAAACCTAGGTTTTACGAAACTCCAGGCTCCCATATTTCTATGTTCCTCTTGACTCCATATGAACTCTGAAATTGCACATAAAAGTGATCTATTTTTAACACGCTTCTAAGTTCAGTATGTATCTATCAATGTATTAATCTATGTAACGGAATCTTTGAAAGTGATTTTCACACACAGTAGTCGGATTGATCTGAAATTTTGCATACCTACATATTAAGGACCGATGACAATGCAATAGTTTTGAAAAATATTTAGGATTTTCAAGCGTGTTTTTTAGTTTTTTAACTAAGCATATTATTTGCTGAAAAGCTTATCGTATGTTTTAGACAAATGGGATAATTAAAGTAGCTTTTTTGGATTTATCATTTGAAGCCATTAATCGTTTTGGTTACTACGTTAGGTATGATTGATTGTTATATTTTTTTTAGAAATGTATTTATCAGTTTTCGCTTAGTGCAAATTTATTGTGAATAATGAGGTTTTACGAAAGCATTAACGAAATGGTTGCATTTTACAAATTCAAATTTAACCTCTGAGAGAAAACCTTTATATCTAACTATTTAAGCAATTTATAGGCATCAATGATAAGTTAAAAGCTTCATTGATTAAGCCTTAATAAAAAAAGTACGTAGGTACCTATTTGTAAAATAAATATTGACGATGATATCGATCCTACGTGCACATTTAAACTTAACTAAAAATGAAAATTGATAGTGTCAATTGCACAATTTTTCAATGTTAAGAGGATACCAAAATAGCTTCGTGCATTTTTATACGTACGAAGTTTTCATTGTTTCTTTAGATTGAATGGCTAGAGCTCTAATTTTTAAGTATATGTTTTTTCACTATATGATCTAGGATGGCATAAACTCAGAAACGCGATTGAAAAAAGTTTTCTCGATAGAAAATCTTAGCGAAACAACCTCTCAAATTTTTTATTTTTTTCATTTGTCGGTCTATTATCGCGTATTAACTCTTGAAATAACTTTAAAAACATAAGTAACTATTATATATAGAAACACGTAAATCAGGATTAAAATATATTTAGTAGATTTTGAGTAAATAGGAAAAGTATCCCTAATTCTTCATTTTCTGTGCCTACTGGCTGTGTTAATATGTATGTGTCGGCGATGATATACGATAATATTGATGTAGGCCCTTAACTGAACTTTCTTATTATAAAAACTGTGCATTATAGACTAACGATTCTAATTAATATAAATGTGCGCAACAAAATAGCCAATAAATCAAAATACGGAATAGTTGTTTTTTTTTTGTTTTTTTTTAATATTCACGGACATTTCACACAACGTCCTCTGGTCCCAAGCTAAGCTTATATGCTTGTGTTATGGGTACCAGAATACGGATATACTACATAAACTACTTTTCTTTTGTAAATACATACTTATAATACATAGAAAACACCCAGACGCAGTACAAACATTTGTATGACATTTATGGATATCACACAAATGATTGTCACAAGCGGGAATCGAACCCGCGACCTCGTGATCGGCAGTCCATTACATAAACCACTCCACCACGAAGCCTGTCAGTTTAGTTTAGTTGTGCAATTAGAATTGGTACCAATGTCTGTACCGTAGTGTCGCAAAAACATTCCTATCGCACTGACTCTACATCAATACTCTCTGTCCAGTCTATTAATGACCGATGTTCAGAGGCGTATTTTGAAACTTAGCGCTGGGGCCATTTTGATTTGATGCCCCGGGCCAATTTAATAAGCCGACCTATAAATTAATAAAAATAGAGTTAAATTTCAAACTTGAAGGCGTCCACCGCCTTCCTCAGTCTGGCCGCCCTGGGCCATGGCCCCTATGGCCCTAGGGTAAATACGCTTCTACCGATGTTGGGCACAGGCCTCCTTCACTTCAAAAAAGTGTTTTGTGTACTATGCTCCACTGACCAGACGTGCTAGCATAGAGTTTAGTTTTGAATTTACCATTTTTACAGAGCTTGCATCCGCTTTTGTTATCTAGCTGGCTCTTACAGCACCCTGGGGACATCAATATTAGGACTAAGCCGACTAAGTATTATGTTTATTTTATATAGGTGCATAAATATAGGTATTTTTAAAATGTCTTTCAGTACTTACTTCTAGCATTCGGATATTTCTCTAATTCTTTCTGAATGTCCTGTAGGGGGAAGGGTGCGAGTGCTTCTACTCGTACTATCGCTACATCGTCTATCTTCGACTTAACTCTCTCCTTATTCAGCTCATAATAATGTTTGCCGCAGACAAGAATAACCCGCTTTACTTTCTTTGGATCTGCTAGAGAATCACCTGTAAAGAAATTATATAAGATACGTAAATAAATATTTAGTTTGTATTGCATTTGACTCCTCCCTCTACGAAACTTATCTTTACTAATATTATAAAGCTAAATGGTCTTATTCATAATGATATATCGGAGGTTTAAAAGTTCGCTAAAATGAGTTCGTGAAAATTGTCAAAACTTGTTATTCATAATAGTCTTTTTACGATAAAACGTTTATTATCTCTCCAATAAAATCTCCGTTTAAACCTCCGATAAGTCATTATGAATAAGACCATAAGAGTTTGTTTGTTTAAACGCGCTAATCTCGGGATTCACTGGTCCAATTTGAAAAATTCTTTCAGTGTTGAATAATAGTACATTTATCGAGGAAGGCTATAGGCTATATAGCATCACGCTGTGATTAATAGGAGCGAGGCATCAGTCAAAAAATGTTGCATAAGCGGGAAAAAAATTACTAAATTCCACGCGTACGAAGTGTCGCGGCCAACAGCTAGTTTATTATAGATAGTGTTGTGAGTTTTGCGATAGATATTCCTATTATACGTTTTACTTAATTAAGAGGATACCAAAATTAAAATAGCTTCGTGCATTTTTCTACGTACGAAGTTTTCATTGTTTCTTTAGATTGAATGGCTAGAGCTCTAATTTTTAAGTATATGTTTTTTTAATATATGATCTTTTTATTTTTTTCATTTGTCGGTCTATTATCGCGTATTTATATGCCCTTAAGGGCCTACATTAATATTATCGTCGACATGTACATATTAACACAGCTAGTAGGTATAGAAAATGAAGAATTAGGGATATTTGTTTTGTTTACTCAAAATCTACTAAATATTTTTTAATTCTGATTTACGTGTTTCTATATATAATAGTTACTTATGTTTTTAAAGTTATTTCATTAGTTAATACGCGTTATTAGACCGACAAATGAAAAAAATAAAAAATTAGAGAGGTTGTTTCGCTAAGATTTTCTATCGAGAAAACTTTTTTCAATCGCGTTTCTGAGTTTATGCGATCCTAGATCATATATTGAAAAAACATATACTTAAAAGTTAGAGCTCTAGCCATTCAATCTAAAGAAAAAATGAAAACTTCGTACGTAGAAAAATGCACGAAGCTATTTTGGTATCCTCTTAAGTGTTGAATGAGAAAAGATCTTCTCATGGACGTAGACCGGATTTAGATTTGGAAGGGGTTTTCGTTTCATTTCTTTCGTTTTGTTGTACATGTAGCAAATACTAAAAATTTTAATTGTACTGTGTATTTTTGGTACGGTTTTCGATATATAATCATTTAAACAAATTTATTACGTTATATGACAACTTGAGCAGTGTTAAAATTTATTACATTAATTTTGTTTGTAAATAAATATTCAGTTCGTTTGGCAAAAAGAGTCCGAGAATTTCACAATAATGAAACCAAATGCCGCATACAAAACACTATTTACTTTATAGCGAATGGCCAATATCCTTTTCGCAAATGGTTTTTCCTATTGTACAACATAACGGATTTCTTTTATCTTAATTTATTTCAAGTGGTTTTGCTTTATCTCAACCATAAGTTATTTTTATTAGCCGATTGCTCTGCTCGTATAAATCTCTAGGCTATTTAGATTTCAACCCCAAGTTATTAATCATATACTTTATTGATCCTAATATTTTGTTTGTGTTTGTCTGTACGTCTATCTCTCCAGACCATTAACTATCAACTGTTGGGTCCATAAAGCCTGGCTAACTGTTAATCTATAATATAAAGATGCGTTGCTGAATATGTTACTTGCTAAGCACAGGATCGATTTCTATATTCTTTTTTGAGAATACCTACTCTATGAAGTACGGGGATGGTTCTTACACAGAAAAAAACCTAAAAATGCCGTAAAAAGGACGCAAGTAAAACTGGAGGCACAGCTCATTAGATATTTTAGAATTAAAATATGAAGGGCATATTTTCTATGAGCACTTACCAATGACATTTTTAAAATGCGTGTTTGGAGTGAACTCGGATATGGGTGAGACAGCTTCTGCTAACCTTAGTAGTATCTTTGGTGAGGCCACTACTAATGGTTTCCTGTAGCTTCTTACAACCTGTACTTGCAAAATAAATCATAAATTTTAAATTATTTATAAAGGTTCTATATAATTTTAATATTATTTATATATTTATTTAAAAACTTTTGCACAAAAAAAATGTACATAGGCGTGCTTAATGCTAAAAGCATTCTCTACCAGCTAACCTAGGGTGGTGCAGAAAACTTCAAGGTAGGTGCAATGAGGAATTAGAAAATTAGTGCATAAAATACCATGATTACAATATAGACATACAGACATACATATTAAGTATATGTACATATACTAATTTTCTCTCTCTCTCTCTCTCCAGCCCATTTTCGTCCCACAGCTGGGCACGGTCCTCCTGGAAGGAATTTCTACTGTCACGCGCTGACCAGGCGTTATGGAACAGGGTTTATTTTCGAGTTTTCAGTCTCTCAGAGAGTACGTTATCTGTGTACAGACTTACAGATGTATTAAGTACTTATTTATAAATTTATATCTATAGAGACTAAATTGATTTAACCCGTGGCCCCGTGAAAAGTAGCCAATTATGCTATCACTACGCCACGAGGTTCCTCAAATAATCAATTACCTGTCTTCTCAACAAATGGAAATACTGGCTGGGTGTCGTAGGATTAGCTACGTGCAAACACACATTCTCTGAGTCAGGCTTGGTTTCCAAACTGTCTGTAAGTTGAAGGAACCTTTCTATTCTGCACGAAGAATGTTCAGATGCTGCACCGTCCATACCGTGGGGAAGTAACATCACGAGGCCATTACTACGAACCCATTTAGCTGGAATATTTAAATAAATATTATTTACCGACATTTTCACACAAGGGCTGCTAATCTTATGTTATCTTTTTTGGTAATATGTACTTAGAATCTATAAAAATTAATACTAGGCCGCGTCTAAGGTATTTACATAACTGTATTTGTTCACACACCTCATAATAAATGAGCTTTATACGAGGTGATTGGACTCCCTATCGCATTAGACAGACGATAAAATCGCAAATGTATTTCTATTTCGTGATTGTATCGCATCAGACATTGAAAAAGAAATGTTTTGTTACATCAACGAATACCTCACTGTTAATAAGGCCTGCAGCAATCATGTGGGGTTCGGAACCTTTGATATTTAAGGTATTATTTATCAGTGAAGTGCAAGTTGTGTTTTATTTTTAAGAGCTAAATCCGTCCTACGCATTTTTTAGCATATAATAGCAAAAAATGCTCCATACAAAAATATGAAAATCGTACTCCGCAGTTTCTTTCGTAGATTTAACCTCCAGAACTTAAAGAATATGCTTACAGAAATATGCTTCCATTACTTTCGTTTTTCAAAAATATAATGGGGAGGCGATGGCGGCAAAGAGGGGGGCCCTGCAGGCCGTGAACGCTCTAGTGGCATTTTATCGTCGTTGCAAAAGCCAGCGGCAACCCCGACATGG
Organism: Orgyia antiqua; assembly: GCA_916999025.1. NCBI lineage: Eukaryota > Metazoa > Arthropoda > Insecta > Lepidoptera > Erebidae > Orgyia > Orgyia antiqua. Next base: position 3,721,970 of record OU779867.1, read on the forward strand.
CGGTTACGCGCGGTGGATCAGAATTCTAGGACCCGCCGCGCTCAATGTGGCAGATGGGCACGTGACGGGAGGAGATAACCTCTAAAGAAGAGTATGGAAGAAAAAGCAAATACATTCTATAGGTACTTACATTCTCCAGATGCGATAAACGCATCCACTATGATTTGAGCACCATTGTAAAAGTCACCAAATTGTGCCTCCCAAATATATAAGTTATCTGGACAATCGAACGCCATGCCGTATTCAAAACCCAAAACTGCTTCCTCAGATAAAATAGAATTAGCTACCTGAAACATTAGTCACATTGGTTTTCTTAATATTGTTTACACTAGTTTTTCTTTAACACAATATTGTTTACTTTGTTATAATATATGGTATCTAAAATTGAATTCTCCAAAAGCCTACATCACGGTTTGGTAGCAAAACTGAACAAAAAATGGTTACGTTTTAAATTAGCTTGATAAAAAAAATCTTGATCAATATCGATAAAATGTCCGTTTAAAAACTTTGAATTCACAAACTCACTTCTAAAAATCCTTTCTGATCTTTATGTATGTGATTGAGTGGTATCCTTATCGCTTCTGTTTTCTGGTCTACCAACATAACGTGGCGATGAGAGAAAGTGCCTCTACCAACGTCTTCTCCACTCAAACGAACGTGTCGTCCCTCCATTAACAAAGAGCCTATAACAAATACATACGTATAATAATAATTTTATTACATAAACAGTAGGTATAATTAAATTAGAACATTGAAATTTTCGAACTATGGAGTACACAGTCAATTTCTGGAACCTTTACCAGTTACAAAGATAATGGTTTATATACGAACATGGTTCCTCCATTATCATCATCATCATAACATCACGCCTTTTTCCCATGGGGGTAGGCAGAGCCCGGCCTATATAGCAGGCGCCATCAACGTAGCCCACGTCTTCTCTCAGGCTCTACACTATCGTGTACCCATTTAACTCAATTCACAGACAGAGTTTCTTTCGTATATATTATATATTTTATATTAGTTGTTTTGTGCGATTTTATTAGTAAGAATCTAAAGTAATGGTAGTAACATTATCAAGTTGTTACGACAAACTACTTTCAGTTTTAGCTTTTACGTAATGAATTTATTTACTAGCTGCCGAAAATAAATACTAGTCAGACAGAATACTATTAGCAGACAGACTAGGTCGAATAGAACTGAGCCTAAAATAATAACTGCTTACATAGTACTTGTTACAAATCTAATATTACAGTGAATTGGATGTATTTTCAACCAATTTCATTTTCTGAGAGTATCCTCTACAAGAACAGACGGTTTTGATAAGACTTATGTGTTTATCGATATGTCTGACTTCTCTCTATGTCTCTTTTCCAGTATCAAAATTATACAGATCTTTCATTAATTAAATTTGCCATCGGTATTAAAGGAATATATTCAAGTGAATTTAATAACTAGTTGTTGCACGCAACTTCGTACGCGTGTAATAAAAAAAAATCCCCGTCTGCAACGTTTTTCACCAATGCTTTGCTCCTATTAGTCGCACCGTGATATTATATAGCTTTCTTCGATAAATGTACTATCCAACACTGAAAGAACATTTGAAATCGGACCAGTAGTTTCTGAGATTAGCGCGATATAACAAACAAACAAACTCGTCAACTTTATAATTTCTTAATATTAGTATAGACATTTCTTCTTAGTCTCTCTTCTTATGAGATATCCAACCGACCGCATCCAACTATTTAAAGCACATGCTTCATGACACACAGCCTAGTGACGGACAGCGGAGTTCCGTTTTGCTCCTTGGATATAGAAAACTAAAATCAATAAAATAAAACATTCCACATATCACCTGTCAATTTGTTCGTAATGAAATCTTACAAACGTCTAGTGAAACTTGAATGAAACAAATTTGAACGTGGATGTGTTCAATTGGATTGAACATGAAATATTTGATTGAATTGAAAGTCAGATATCAATTTTTAGCAACGCAATTTTAGCGTGAGATCGAATACATTATTGGCATAAATCTTCATCGGCATCCTGTCAAATGTATAAAAGACTTTGCTTTTGACTTATTTCATTCAAATCCAAATCTCACGTACAATTTGAATCCAAGAAAGTTATTGCAGAACTATCGAGGTAAACTTTTTAGGCATTGTTAGAATGTTAAGAAGAAAGGATTATTATTCTTATATATATTATGAGTGCGAAACTAACCCTGTCTGTATCTGTCTGCTCTTTCACGCTAAAACTACTGTACAGTTTTAATTAAATGAAAGACAACAGGCTACAGCCAGCATAACATGAATCGTAGAATGTTATAAATAATTTTTATGGACATTTTACATAACGTCCTTTGCTCCAAAGTAAGATAGATTAATCGGTGGTTGTGTTATGTTATGCTTTAGTGTGTTGTTATAGAATGTTTTATAACATTGTGAGCTTTTGCTATCATATTATTTTGATGAGCTTTTCATCATTTGCGCTAAATCATAAGTTATAAGTAAGTTATAAGATGTAAACAAATCAATTGGTATCTTTTACCATCGATGTTTAAAAAACTGCTAGTGTCAGCTACTGTGTTATGTAAAATATTGTTACAAATTATACTCCTCAATACTGCAAAAGTTCCTTATCGTTTGAACCGCATACGAGATATAAACAAATAAAATGCAAATACAGTTGAAATGTAATTCAATGCAAAGCGGCGCGTTTAAGCTTTCGTTAAAGTATGATTTATATGGGCTTCTCGCTTGTCGTATGATTTAAAATATTACCATTTTAATTTTACTGTAAATTTCCAATGTAATAATATAATTGTAATAAAAATTATAAAAATAAAAATTTTGAAACCTGAGCAGATTATATTCGTTATTAGAACATAACGCAAAACTAACCAGACCCTACGAATTTCACAGACTAATGGCCTTATTTTTCTTCTAAACCTCCGATAAGTCATTATGAATAAGACCACGATCTTGATCTTTACGATTAGATAGCGTTTACCGATGTCTTTCTGTAAAAAAATCAGGTATGTACTTAATAATAGGCCATGTGGGTTCTTAAGAAGAAATATGTGAATAGAGGCTAATTAATTCTTAATTATAACCGATAAAAAGCAATAAACGATAAGATTGGTTTGGTATCTACCAGTAGATATCGTAATGTTTGATTGCTTGATTCTAGTTAAATTTCGTCAAAACAATACCGGCTATAGAATGATGCACATGCGATCAAAACCACAATTCACATTCGTCAGATAAAGGCTAAATACAGGGTGTGGCGTAATTAATGGATAAGCCTGTGCCTGTGGATAAGCCTCCTACTGCGCTATACGAATATGTATATTTTTAATTAATCCTATGTATGGTCTTGAAAAAAATGGCATAAGTCATGTTTTTCATAAAATGACTACTTTCACTAACCAATTATGCTACTGTTGCCACAATTTTCAAAAATTTTGCATTCTGTTTTTTTTATAAAACAGCTTAAGAGGTGAGCTATTGAAAGCAATAAAGAATTCCCTATTCGTAATACAAATTTTGGGAAAAAATACATGAGATATCAAAAAAGTGTTATTGATTATTCAATTTGTTGACTTTGTACATCGTCTAGCTTAAAAAATCTTTATGGGAGTTGATTTGCCCAATATCTTAAAAACATGCTTGTTTTATGCAGTTTCCGAAATGGTATAATACTTATTACATTTCACGAGGTTTTAAAAAAAAACGACAGTTGTAAAAAAATACCCTAATTTTCTTTAACAGAATTATTAATTTATCTTAAACATGTCTTTGTAAACAGTTTGAATGGACCCTTTTTTGTGTGCTCCGGAGCAGGTAGTCATTCACAATGGACCCTTTTTTGGGTGCTCGGGAGCAGGTAGTCATCCACCATGAATAGGGTAAGCAGATAACGACTCTAAGTCAACTACTTGTGGTTGTTTATCGCACGGCAAATCCAGACGGTTAGTCTTATCATAAGACAGAGACAAAGCATTTTGATGTCAGGTAAATAACAGTTGTGCGACAGAGATAGATTTTTATTATTCTCACAAACAACAAAACAGCTTTTGAACTTGTTTAACAAAGTTAGTGCTCTTTTGACTATCGTCTCTTGCGCACATATCGTTTGCTCTATCGTGTTTGTTATTGTGACGTGAATTTGGCTTATGTACTACGGACTCTGTTTTTGCTATACGAATTGGACAATTGTGATATTATCGACGACTTCTACATATCCCTGGACTACTGATCATGCCGCGTCATACGTACACTCCTCAAGAGTATGCAAATATGCATCTTATTTACGGCCTGTGTAACTGCAATGCAAATGAAGCTGCACGCGAATATCGTCGAAGATACCCCGATTTGCGACACCCAGACTACCGGGTGTTTACACGTGTGCACATCGCTTTTAGCGAAGGGCGAATGCCTGGTACCGGTGTTGGTGGTGCTTCGGAAGGCAGACCTCGACGACATCGTGATGACGAAGTTCTAGAAGCTGTGCGTGCTAATCCAGAGTTATCAATTCGTGAGTTAAGTAGAGGAACCGGTGTAGATACGCGTACTGTGGGCAGAATTCTGCACAGGCATGAGCTTCACCCGTATCACTATCAAAGGGTGCAAACACTAATGACACGAGACTATGAGCCTAGAGTCCAATTTTGTCGCGTCATGTTGCGAAAAATACGCGAAGATTCGGCGTTTTTTGACAAAATACTGTGGAGCGATGAGTCATCATGTAAAAGAAATGGCTACGTCAACATGCACAATCTTCATAGTTGGCAGGCAACCAATCCGAGAAACATAAGGCAAGACCGAGCTCAAGTCCAGTTTAAAGTGAACCTTTGGACAGGAATTTTAAATGGACAAATAGTTGGGCCCGTCGAACTATCCGAGACACTAACAGGTCCCAATTATTTAAATTTTCTGCAAAATACGTTGCCGGAACTATTACAAAGTTTAAATGTGCCAGAAAACTACTGGTTACAAAATGATGGTTGTCCCGCTCCCTACGCACGAATTGTACGGAACTACCTCAATGATGAGTACAATGAGAGGTGGATAGGTCGTTTGGGTCCCATTTTGTGGCCACCAAGGTCCCCTGATTTGAACCCTCTAGACTTTTTTTACTGGGGGTGTTTAAAAGAAAAAGTGTATAAAAAAGAAATAGCATCCCTGGAACAACTAAAGGCCCTGATTTTTGAAGCCGCTGATGAAATCAAGAGCTCCGGCTTCATCCGACGCCTAAAGCGGTCATTTATCCGTCGATGCAGGGCCTGCATAGCCGCAGGTGGCCGCCATTTCGAACATTTTTTGTAAAATAAAATTTATGTAGTGTTTGCATCTTTAGAATAAAAAAAATAAAATAAGTTGTTATTTTTTTTCAACGACTAACATTCCCACTGGTAAACTCAGACAGATAAGTTAAAATACCACTGACAGTTTGTTTAAGTTAACAGTATTAATTTGATTAATTAAATCACAATAAGAACATTTTTTTACGAGTGTCATTTGGTTCTTTAATATCACATCAAACTTAATAAGTATTATAATAAGTATTATACCATTTCGGAAACTGCATAAAACAAGCATGTTTTTAAGATATTGGGCAAATCAACTCCCATAAAGATTTTTTAAGCTAGACGATGTACAAAGTCAACAAATTGAATAATCAATAACCCTTTTTTGATATTTCATGCATAATTTTCAAAAAATTTGTATTACGAATAGGGAATTCTTTATTGCTTGCAATAATTCAACTCTTAAGCTGTATTATAAAAAAAACAGAAAGCAAAACTTTTGAAAATTGTGGCAACAGTAGCAGAATTGGTTAGTGAAAGTAGTCATTTTATGAAAAACATGACTTATGCCATTTTTTTCAAGACCATACATAGGATTAATTAAAAATATACATATTCGTATAGCGCAGTAGGAGGCTTATCCACAGGCACAGGCTTATCCATTAATTACGCCACACCCTGTATAAAGTTGTGTCGGAGATAGATATACGATCTTAGGATTACATTTTTACCTACTATGCCTCTGGTGGTCTTTCATGTCCAAAATCGTTATTAAATTTATGCTCCTGTCGTGCAAAGGATGATTATATATTTAACAGTGAAAATATATGAAAAGCTAATGTTTAGATAGATCAAAGCATAATAAAGAGTAAAAATCCCAATAAATTTTAATAACGAAGAAATACGCCAAATAATATTCAAAATCTTATAGAGTACTTACCAAAAGCTAGTGCTTCGGCTGTCGCCCAATCAATATCAGTACCGTTCGATAACTTAGCTAAGCGGTTTTTAACATGGGTCTTGGCAAGATGAGGGTGAATATTCTGGAAACAAGCATAAGTATATATTAATTTACCCGTATCACTTAGTCAAGCAATTTGATGACTTTGAAAGCTTCACAATTATTACTCAGAAGTAATTTCCATCTCAAGTAATTTCATATTTCAAAGTACGTGTAACTTTAATGTTGATTGACATTTGAAATTGTTATTAAGTGAACATTATGAAATATTTTGAAGCCATGAATAATAAAGTACCGTTATTTTTGAAGTACTAATCTGAACTAGAGTCTTGCAGTTTAGGCGCACACAGGTATGTATTGGTTTCGGTTTTTTTGGTATTGGTTTTATGACATTTTCGATATTTTAAACAATTGTCGTCATATTTGAATTAACTTACACAAAAGATTTACAAAATATAAACCATCTCTCGACTCTTGAATTACTGTGGATGATGGATGACAACGACATGAAAACCCATTCAATACTTTTTAAGTTTAATGCTAATAAATGGACAGATTCTGTATTACTATAATATAATATTCTCCATGATGGAATAACAATCATTTATATTCGATGTTGTACGAAACAATTATAACATTTGCTGATTTCTTATGTTGAAATAGATTAATGTAAGTGAAGGAAAAGGGTTCGCAAAAATTACTAGAGCGTGGTATATTCGCGGAAACTTAGTAATAAAATAAAGGCGAACAAGCGTTAACACTCTGTAACAAATATAGTTTGTTCTTAGGAGAGAATTAGGTTGAATTGTATACAGTTCATGTAATCCTTGCGATTGATTTGAGTATCAGAAGGCTAGTAAATACAATTAGTAATTTTTTTTTGGTTTAAATACAATGTTACTTACTATTTAGAAACATTAGATTGGAGTTAAAATAAACCTGTGTTGTATGCCTTTCATCCATCCATCCATCCATCAGCCTTTCTCCGTGCACTGGCTTCCCCTATAGAACGCCACAACACGCGGTCCTGTGCCGCTTGCATCCAATATATGCCTCTAATTTGGAGCAAATCTATAATAGCGTTCTATGCTGACATTACTTAGTTAAATTAAGAGGGATGGTGCTTAACAATACAAAGCATACATATAACCTAGGATTGAAGACAATATTTGGAAGTGTATGTGACGACAAATATGAATATGCAGGTGATTTAAAAATAATCAATAGAGTTTTCACTGAGCTGTTGCCTGTCTTTTTAGTATTGTCTGTAAGTATGGACAGTAATCCAAACTTTTCGAGTATTTCGAACACTATAGAGCGCACTTATTATTTTAGAGCCAATTCAATTTTACAGCGATTTTGTATAGTTAATAACGCCAGTAATACATACAAAATCTTCAGAGACAGCGACAGAAGCCTGGCCAATGACGTTCAGCATGTTGGCATCCACTCCAGTGTCCCAGGTCTCTACTGCTTTTGGGGCTGGCTTCAAACGTGACCAATTTTCTTGATAATAAGATACCTGCAAATATGTCACATATACATGTCTACTAATTGGCTGGTCATACTTGATATTTAGGTTATAGGTTACGCAGAATTAGCGTTGATAGGAAAACCGATTGCAAAAATCAATGTCATCTTATTCGATAAGCTGAATAACTTAATATAAAATTAAGAAGCATGGTTAACTATAAAGATTCCAAAAACTTAAAAAAGGTTTTTATTACAGACTAGTCATCAAAAAAGACATCCTTAAAATTTTGTGATTTGTCATATTGATTAGAAATTAAAATCGCGCCAGCTTATATTTGATACTGATGCAATTTCGAGGTCAAATATTATGAATGCTATATTCCAAATATCATAGCACTCATCTCAACCCTTAGGCTATTATATCTACTTACCGCAATAAGTGGTTTTTGAAAATGTAAAGACAAGGTTTTACATAATTCATGAGTTCAATTTTGTGTCGTAAATGAGTATTTTATCTTCGCGGTACGAAGTAAAATCGTGCGGATGTCGACAAAATGCCATCATCCTTTGCAGTAGGGTTGCCTATTTAGAGAGTATTAGTGAATTTACACTTACTTATTCGGAAATTAATTATTTAAGTTACTAGTTTAAAAAAGTCACAGCGTTGCAGCAGAAATCACAAACTAGGGTCAAAAGGTAAAAAGAAAATGTTCGGTCTAATAATGTTTAATAGTAGCGAAATTAACGACAGGATAAGACACAACAAGATAACAAACGGACTGTCATCGTAAGTTTTAGCAATCAGAAAATTCATAAAGAGGTGACTAATAAGTGAAATTCATAAGTGAATATAATATGGCGTCGAACATTTAATTGGGTATAAAATTATGAGTACTTTCCAAAAATTAATACATTCCTGACGCAAAAACTCATTTAAAACTTGTGAAGAAAGTACTATATAAACCATTTTCCATGCACTTATTATGTGTACAGAAGAAAAAGGGCATTTAAAATTAGTCCATGGAGCAAATACTTTTGACAACCCTGTACATGTAGTAATAACGTTATAGTACCTACTTTGTTGCTTCTAAAGATGTCAATTGGGATAAAAACCCCTAAAATATAAAATGACGTAGCCGATTTGAATACGACTGTAACTAAATACTTACATATAATCAAAGAAAACATACACACGCAGGATAAAGCTTTGTGTGACATGAAGACAGATATAAGCATCAAACAAATGAATGCGGGAATCGAACCAGCAACCTCGTAATCCGCAGTCCGTTATACCAACCAATAGACCACACGGACCTTGTGGTATATCCGTGTGAACCTACGTATACATAACAGTTCAGTCTTACCTCAGGTTTATAGGAAGGCACCATGTCGTATTGTGACTGTAAGTACTTAGTGTATGTTGCTGTGATCTCTTTGACGTCATCTGTCGTTACAATCCCATCCGATATTAGCCTATCTGCATAAACATCGGGGATTGATCTGCAAATACATACGTAGTTCAAATATGTGCAGAGCAAATACATCTTTCATTAAAATCTAAATTACGTATTGCGGTAAGCAATCAACTATGTGGTTTTGGTATCGGCATGAGGCGTGTCATTGGCGCTTACTATTAATCATTTTGCATCCACACAATAAACGATATTTATGCTTAACATGAGAAGGGTTTGCACAATTTATTGTAAAAAAATTATATAGTAAAGTTTTAGATATTGGAAGCCCTTTTAATAAGAACTTAAAATGATGTACTTCAAGCTATGATATTTATTTCAATAACTAGCCGTTGCCCGCAACTTCGTACGCGTTTTTGTCTCTTCGTACGCTTAAAAAGAAAACCTTAACAAATTACACAAAAAAAAACATCCTTGAACCACTCTATTCAAAAAATTGCATCAAAATCCGTAGCAACTTTTGAAGATATAAACACATATAGGTAGGGATACCTATACATACAAAAATAACGACTTTCTTTTATAATAAGTAATGATATATTGATTTCGAATTTATTGATTATCTGATAACTTAATTAAAAGTAGATACCTCTCCAGCCCATTTACGTCCGACTGTTGGGCACGGGCTTCCTCCATTTTGGAGGGATTATGGTCTATTGTGCCGCGCTGACCAGGCATGTTAGCACAGGGTTTATTTACGAGTTTTCCGTCTCTCATATAGCAAGTTATCTGTGTGCAATATCCCTTAGCTAACTTTTACAGCAGCAGATGGGGTGGTGACACTTGTATTCTTAATCCGTCACCACATGGAGTTAAAAGTAGATACTATCAATCAACACTATTAAACTAAACATGCATCACAAAACCAGTGTATTTGGATCCTATTTATTTTAGTCATTAGTATTTCATACAAGATTAATGGTCTTATTCTTAATGACTTATCGGAGGTTTAAAAGTTCGCTAAAATCGGTTCGCGAAAATTGTCAAAGCTTGTTATTCATAATAGTCTTTTTACGATAAAACGTTTATTATCTCTCCGATAAAATCTCCGTTTAAACCTCCGATAAGTCATTATGAATAAGACCTCAAGTCATAGCATGTCAAATTACTTACTTTCTATTATGTATGAGTTGGTATAACAGTGGATTGGTGAAGGTGGGGTCATCTAACTCATTGTGACCCCAGCGTCTGAAGCAGTTGTAATCAATGAACACGTCTTTGCGAAATTTTCTTTGATATTCAAACGCGATATTCGTTGCTTTCTCAACTAACTGAAAAATAGGATAAAGAGAATATTACAATGTTCTATTCAGATTTCTAAACTTGATCTAGAGTTTACGTTAGACCGACGCGGACGTCCTGTAGTCCCAAATTAAGTCATATTTTTATACTTGTGTTATGGGTACCAGAATACGGATATACTACATAAATGTACTTTTTTTTGTAAATATGTATAACACCCAGACGCAGTACAAACATTTGTATTATAAACATAAATAGATGATATATAAATATCACGCAAATGATTGTTCTGTGCGCGAACTCGTGAACGCCAAATGTAAAGAAATTGTGAACAATTCGTTTGCATCACATAATTATACTCACTTCAGGATGATCACCATTTACATGTATAACCGGGGCGTATATTGCTTTAGCTAAATCTGTCACGTATCGACAAGAACGACTCCGCATAGCTGGTAATGTGAAACCAACCTGAAACAAAGTTAAAATATATTTTGACTGATTCCATTTTTCATGACGTATTTTGCAAGATATACGGATAATCTTAAATAATTTATTTTATCGTTATATATAATTAACTAATGCCCGCGGTTTCACCCGCGTTGGTGGTTATTGAGCCCCTCCTCCCTCAATATTAAAAGAAACCGCATCAAAAACCATCTAGTAGTTTTGTAGATATAAGCTCACATAGGGACATACATACAAAAATAACGACTTTGTTTTATAATAAGTAAAGATAAAGTTATGCCAGTTAAAATATGTTCCATATATACCTATATTAAAAAAAAAACTAATAGGTATTGCGGTCCGTAATAGAGCTCTCAACACTTGAAAATTTTTTCCTTATGTATTGCAAATCAAGTAAAATCTGCTGCAGAAATAAATGCTATTTTCTCCAATGTATTTTTCTTAACAAAAATTGTTTAATTCGCAAGGGATTTGTAAGCTGAAAAGTAATGTGATATAATTAATAATTTTTATAATATTAATAATTTTTTTAAGTAATTTTCTTACTTGGTTGTTTACAACTATATGTAGTGACCCACCAATGTTAAAATGCGGAGCTTGTGATAACATTAGTGTCTCCTGATTGACCCCTTGACCGGTGAAAGCTGCATCACCGTGGATCTGGAAAAAACGAGCAACATAGTGACATCTTCGTAGATTCTCTCTCCAGCCCGTTAACGTCCCACTGTTCGGCATGGGCCTCCCCCACTTTGGAAGGGATTATGGTCTATTGTACCACGCTGACCAGGCGTATGGACACATTTGAGTTTTCCACCTCTCACAGAGGATGTTAAATGAATGTATACACTATCCTAATGGGCTGAAGAGAGACAGACAGAGCGAGATATACAGGGAGAGACAGACAGACACAGAGAGAGAGAGAATAATAAATAATATATACACATCTAAAAGGGATAGTGTGTGGAAGATTTGCGGACAATTTATATTGAGTACTCTGAAATAACCAGCGACAGTTCAGATCTGACGAAGAACTGACTACTTCTTACTTGAAAAGGTCAAACTTTAATATATGACACTACTTTTTATGGTAGCAAAAGTAAAACCAACAAAGGAAAAACAATGAGAAAAACCATTAAGAAATTCTTTTTTTCTTAAAATTTAGACAAAACATGGACTTTTAAGAACTTTGGAAAAGCTTCATTTGAATAAAACCTCCATTATTAAACAACGAACAAAGTTACGAAGCTAAAAATATAAACTTTCACTTTGATATTTATTTATGGAAATCGTACCCACTTGTACATTGAGAACTTTGTCCCCCATTCTTGTGCTTCCGTCTTCTGAGTAGTCTCCTTCCTTTATACGCAGTTGTTTTGATCTTGTTTTACCCATGGAAACAGGATTTGCAGCCTGAAATATCAACGACAATGTAGGAGTGCACATTTTAGTCTAAACTCTATTCAGTTAATAAACGACAGAAACGAACTTTAATTTCACACAATAACAGGTACAATAAGACCAGTAAATTTATGTATTGTAGGAGAAACGTATACTTCAAAAATAAAGGTTATCTCAACAGCCCTGGCCAGCGTGGTAGGTATATTGTTTAATAGACTGGCTTGTCTACTTTTTTGGCGCAGGGCTCCTTGTACTCTAAGTAGACGATACATTTATGGAGTGAGAAGGAAGCAGAGAGAAATTATGGTAATATATTGTAATAATATAATGTAATGGTAATGTTGGGCGTCTCTTCAATTTCTTTTAAAGCTGACAAGTAGGTAGTTAAATCACTAGAAAGCAATGATGATATTTACTTAAGACAGTAGTGTGTAATAATTTAAAAATAATTATGTACCTCTAAATGCGACGGATTATTTAATAAAGAAAATCTGACTGTTTTGTTGTTTACTGTAATATCTGCTGATGCACCTGAAATTGGATATCAATGTTTTATGTAGTATGAGTTTTTATAAAATAGTTCTGCAGTAATGCTTAATATTTTATACAAGGGTAATTAAAGGAGGCCTTCAAGCAAAAAATATATGTTTTATGGCGTTAATAAAGTGCTTTTTGATGATTGAAATACTTCAATAAGAATAGAGTTGCCACCTTTTTATGTCAGTTAAAAATACAAAGTACTTTTTGTTTGTTCTCGGAATAGATATCCATTTATGAATTTTATGGTCCAATAATGCTTATAACTGTTTTATAAATATGCCAATACGTCCAACGATCTCTAAAGAAGTTTTAGTATTTTAAAACGTACTGTATAATAATAACTTACTAAGATGAGTTGCGATATCACAAACTGAATTAGCCTCCTCAGGGAACTCGGGCTTGCCACTAAATTTGTGGAAGATCTTAACAGGCGGGCATTGTAAAAGTCCACTCAGTGCATTTAATTTACCACGATGTGCCATTGCGAGTGTTACTTGTTCTACTCCTTCTGTAAATATGAATAAATAAACCGTATATAAAAAAATATGTACCTACCTACTAAACTTCACTTATATGCACGTAACGTGTACGTGCATATAAGTGAAGTTTGTATGAAGTAAGTAAATGTAATGTTTTTATGAATGTAAGTATGAAAAAATTGGTCAAGTGCGAGTCGGACTCGCGCACGAAGGGTTCCGTACCATTATCTATGCAACATAAGGCAACGTTATTAGTATCGAGCAAGAAACGGTAAAAAAATCATGTTTGTTGTATGGGAGCCACCCTTAAATATTTATTTTATTTTATTTTTAGTATTTGTTGTTATAGCGGCAATAGAAATACATCATCTGTGAAAATTTCAACTCTCTAGCTATCACCGTTCTTGAGATACAGCCTGGCGACAGACGGACGGACGGACGGACGGACGGACGGACAGCGAAGTTTCAGTAATAGGGTCCCGTTTTTACCCTTTGGGTACGGAACCCTAAAAAATACCAATAAATTTCTTTATATCGGTCTACGACTATGGATAAGCATATCAATTCTCTTTTTCTATCATCAGTAAATATAAAAAATACTGATCCAATTTTTTATTACTATTTTGTTTTGATAAGTACGGCTTATTGCCATTTTAAAAAACAACACAGAACTTACCAGTCGTGGTCAGCTTAAATAAAGAAGAGAAGAATGTAAGAAGAGATTCAGCGCCTTCTCCACAGTATCGCTTTACTGTTGGGTACTTGATACCAACAAATTTATCCCAAACTTGAGAGTGAAGCAACTCTTTCAATATTTCCAACTGTCGACTCTTGTCTACTGAGTCTGTGCTACTCTCTATACGTTCAGCAAACCATTCTCTTTCTGCTTCAGTCTGCGAAAATCATGATAGTAAAAGTTAGTGGGAATAAAAATAGCGTTATCTATCGTTATGGTAAAAAAAAATATACCCATCCAATATAATCATTAATATTTAAAAACACATGAAATAGTAACTATATCCGTGTGTCACTAAAAACTACTGTAGTTTAGTAGCTTTTGCATACAAGAGAAAAGATGATAAACAAATTTGTTACTCACACAGTCTACATTTTAATGCAAGGAATAGTGCTCGGAAAATCCACGCGGAGATCTCACAGGCATCAGCTACTAATATTATTATATAGATAGCATACACGATTGTAATGGGTTTTTACGTCAAACTTACTTTTTCTAATGTAAATATAAATCAGAAAAGTGCAATAAAATTAGGTTTATATTTGCGCTATTTCGGTAGAGGTTTTGTTGGACAAATAATAATGTAAATCTCCGAAATTCTCTAATGATACTAAACGAAGTTATTTAATATCTGTTGTCTGTGCTGGTCGTAAAATAAACATTAAGGTACCACGTAATACCACAATGAAAATAGCGAGTAAATTTGAAATTCCTTTAGAACAGCATTGATAAGAATTCATGACCGTTCCGTACTCCCAGTGCAATCAACATTTATTACTGTCTAAACGATCTTTACTGTCTATGATCGTTGCCACTTATTTGTTACTCCATAAGTATTTTGACTTATGTCTGTACTGCGACTTCCATACATAATTCTAAACATAAAGCCATTGATTTGGTTCGCAGCCAATTTAGGACATCTTGCTACAGAGCTTTTTCTATAGCCATAAGATTTGGTCAATTAGGTACCATAAACTAAGCTTGTTGAAAGTAATATCGTTAGGAGAGTTCTGAGTATAAATGTGGAAGGAAAAAAGTCTAGAGGAAGACCCAAGAAAAGATGGATGGACTGTGTGAAAGAGGACATGAAAGAAAGAGGAGTTGATACAGATATGACGGCTAATAGAAGACTATGGTAGAAAAAGACATGTTGCGCCGACCCCAAATAATGGGATAAGGGCAGGAGGATGATGAAACTAAGCTTGTTTTTGTTTTGAGTTTTTTTCTCTTGTAGACCTTCTGTTCTTTTTATATTGTCCGTGTGGAGACAGATTAAAAATATAAGTGTCACCACTCCTTTTACTTCTCATGGTGCTGTAAAAGCCAGCTGAGGAATATTTTACACACATAAAATCCTCTGTGAGAGACGGAAAACTCGAAAATAAATCTTGTGCGTGCTAACACGCCTGATCAGCGCGGCACAATAGACCATAATCCCTCCCAAAGTAGAGCAGTCCTGCGGCCGTATTATGAGCTTTTATTTACAGGCAGTTTACGCCGTGAATTGAACTGTCTGGCAAATTCGTATTATGAACAAATTATTAGTCAGTCAGTTCGCTAAACCAGTCATACATTAATATGTTTAAGGAGAAGGTACAACTAAAAGTTAAAGTACTAACAAAAAATTTTTGCCATAATACCTAATTTAGCCATGCAGTTTACGGCCTGCCTGGAACTTGAATGATTCTAAAAAGCTCATAATACGCCGGCTGTTCCCAACAGTGGAGCATTAATGGGCTGGAGAGAGGGAGAGAGAAAACTTCTTTTAGATAGGATTCACCCAGCTATACAATATGCTTTTCTTTTCTAATTACACTTACCTCTAAATACGTGAATTCGTAAGAAATAGGTCCACAATATATCTTATCTAGTTCATCTATTAACTTCTGTATGGAATGTTTACCGCTGTAACCGTATAATAATCCTACATCAACAATGTCTTCAGAACGGAGGCCGTATCTTGACATACTTAGTTCTATGATGCTTCTGAAATGGTATTTACGAAGTTAATGAGTATATAACGAGGGATATATGCGTAATAAATACTTAGTCTAGCCGTGTTTGTGTTGATCAGCTGTCAAATATCTAGAGCACATCTATTTTATGATATTTAAGTGCTCTCCATGCCTATGTAGGACATAATATCATACAAAGCTTGACCTTTATGTGTGCGTTAATAATTACTTAAATGTGTAATCAAGAATACCTAAAAGTCAAAACGCGAAATGAAATATTAAATTATGCAGACTTAGAAACTGTATTAACGATGGATATTATTGTTAATGTATTCTACAAGAAACTAAGAAAATATGTCAATGAATAAAAAAAATCTGTTCAGTTACGTTGTAAATAGATATCAGCAAATAGTTTTATCACTGTTATCTCTTGATAGTAGTGGTCATTAGTACAGAATAATAAAATACACGATTTATTTTATAATAACTTGATTATACGAATATTATTCCTTGTGTTTTTTTCTCCTATTACTTTGTTTATACTGGCTTCCTTTAAGACACGATCACTCTTATTCAGATTGATTAAAAAGGGGTTATTCTCGCTCGATTTTTCCAACGGTAATAATTTTGGCAGTAGACAAAAATGCGACTGTTTTCAAAATGTTTTTCAAGGTGGTTATTAAATTATATGCCTAACACTATGTGGCATATTATCTTATGTACATCCTGTGTGTACATCCATATTATTGCAACATTTTAAATGGTTCCTACTGTTGACAATGAGAAATAAATAGCCTATTGTGTACAAGACGACACACAATAAGCGATTTTATTTTACTATTAGTTGTCACCCGAGACTGTCGTATGCGTGGAATTTAGAAAATATTTCCCGTTTTTGCAACATTTTTCACTAATGCTTCGCTCCTATTAGTCGCAGCGTAATGTTATATATTATAGCCTTCCTCGATAAATGGACAAACCAACACAAAAAACAATTCAATTCAAAAACTAGTTCCTAAGATTTGCGCCTCTAAACAACCAAACTCTTCAGCTTTACAATACTAGTAAAAATTACGTTAACATCAATGTCCATGTCATGACAGAATCAGTATGGTGAGGGTTTAAGAATACAAGTGCGCCACCCCTTTTTATTCTCAGGGTTCTGTAAAAGCCAGCTAAGGAATATTGTGCACAGATAACATCCTCTCCTCTGTGAAAGACATGAAAACTCAAAAATAAACCCTGCGCAAACAACCCTGGTTAGTGCGTCACAGTGGATCACAATCTTTTCAAAGTGGAGGGTGCCTAAGCCCAACATTGAGACTTTAATGGACTAAAGAGAGAGTGTGTTAACGGGTTCTTATTAGTTAGGTAGTAGTTGCGTTGACTTTATTTATGGTAATATGTACATATTTATAAAAATAAGATTACTTGTCTTCATTTTTATATTGGACGTTGTCTATTGTAGCTCTGAGGTGTCCATAAGTCCTATAGGCGTCCACTAGTTGCTGGGCGCGGCAGTTTTCATACCGTCTGCTTAACACCTCTTCTGATGTCTCTGAGTAGAATAAAAATATTCAGTAGTTATACTGCGCTTTATCCTTGACTTCCACTTCCATCTACGAGCTTTATGGCAAAGTGCTGTTTACTGTTTTCGATTTTATGGGTTCAATGACACTCAAGGTAATTCTTAAAGTAGGTCTCAAGAACGAAATGCTAAGATACAAAACGCGATAAATTTTTGCATATGTAGGGCCTAACATTTAAGTTTATCATTAAAATTTTTGGTGTTTGTATTTTCACGTTTGCAACAGCATCTCTTAAAGATTTTATTGTTGTATCTAAATTACTTGAGGAAACAGAAAATGTACCTAAATAGTTTTTATCAAATGTTTTGTGGATTGTCCAAATTTGTTTCCTCTACCACTGCTTCAATGTAATCCTGAGATGACCCAGGGTAAAAAACTTCTAGTGATCGATAGGAACACAGTACGATTGTTTTGTATACAAGCTTAGGTCTCTAGAGTTCATGCGATGCTCCTACATCATGCAAGCACGCGTCTGTAAAAATTACTTGACATTCATTAATATTTTTAATGAAAGTCATTTAGTGTTAGTGTGTTATTTAGTTCAAGGTCTCAATTAACGATTATTTAGTAACTAATATATTAATTCGTATCATCAGTATGTCAGTGGTACCAATTATATGTGCACAACTAAACCGAACTAAAAAATAAAAACAATTTTTTTTTTATTAATTAAAATCGCTAGTCTATAATATACAGATTTTCTAATTAAAAAGTTCTGTTAACATTACCGAATTGTGTTATTGACACTATCAATTTTCATTTTTTAGTTAAGTTTAGTTGTGCAATAGAGTCGGTACCATTAACTAATAATTGTATTTGTTTCTGATAAAAGTTGCTCAATCAATTGTTTTAATAATTGGTGTCTTGTTTTGCTTATATGGTTAATATTAATCTGTCCGCCTGTGTCAGTTTGTAACTCTGCTGATAGCAACTTTTTTTTTTAAATATAATGTCATGGACAAATTTATAATACTGAAGCAAAAGAATTAGCTTCTCTGCTCTTGATATCGGCGACTTACCAGTTTCATTCACTTTTATAGGTCGATGCCCGAACACTCCAATACCTGAGTGGTACATCATCCGATCGAATGACGTCTCTTTCCATCTCATTAGCTGTCTCGTTCCCACTTTGAAACTCAACATTGTTACACTGCACTTTTAACTAACCTCACATCAAATTATTTAAAATTGGAACACAACTCTCTTTTTCAAACTATTGACCTAAGCCAAGGTCCTTCTATTTTTAATACATATTGCGCACGAGTGGACGGTAACGCTATTACACGCATACTAAACTGTTATCACTGTTATATTTACTTGTTATTTGTATGTTATTTAATAGTGACGTAACTGTATGATCTTGATATGCTGCAATGCAAATAATTATTTTATTAAACACTGCAGTTAACTCTGGATTTTGCTATGAAAGACAATATTTTGTAATAACAAGTAGAATGACGTCGCCAGCCAGTCGCCGGTCAATGATTAAAGGAGCCAACTAATCTATATAATCCATGGGAAAGGTTTAATAAGACTTGGTACATCGATTTATGACAAAACCTATGATCTAATCTTCAGGGAGGGGTTTTTAGGGGTTCTGAAACTCTTTTGATTTAAAGAATTTCATTTAGGAACAGGTCGCCTGTTGTCAATGCTCTACATTTATTTAACTTATAAATTTCTAGCATAGAATTCGAAAGCAGATTATAATTTAAACATAATTACAATTTTATTATATATATAATAGAAACAGTGTTTATTTAGAAATCATGTCTTATTTAACTGTTGTAAGATTGTTCTTAGTAAAAATTATTGAAAGACTATTAACACAATAATTAATAAGTAATATAAAACTATGCGATTAGCCTTTACAACGAAAACGAAACTTATAGAGCTATAATTATTTTCTATATACAAAGACATCTTTATATATAATACTAGCTGACCCGGCAAACGTTGTTTTGCAATACTAAAAAAAAAAGTTTGAAAAATAGATGTTGGCCGATTCTCAGACCTACTGAATATGTATGCAAAATTTGAGAAGAATCGGTCAAGCCGTTTCGGAGAAGTACGGTAACTAACACTGTGACACGTGAATTTTATATATTAGACTAGCTGTCCCGGCAAACGTAGTTTTGCCATACCAAAAAAAAAGTTTTGAAAAATAGATGTTGGCCGATTCTCAGACCTAGAGGATATATACACAAAATTTCATGAAAATCGGTGGAGCCGTTTCGGAGGAGTACGGTAACTAACACTGTGACACGTGAATTTTATATATTAGACTAGCTGACCCGGCAAACGTTGTTTTGCCATACAAAAAAAAAAACAAAAAGGTTTGAAAAATAGATGTTGGCCGATTCTCAGACCTACTGAATATGTATGTAAAATTTGAGAGGAATCGGTCAAGCCGTTTCGGAGGAGTACGGTAACTAACACTGTGACACGTTAATTTTATATATTAGATTAGATTAGATTAGATTAATATAATGGATCGTCAAATCAACACAAACACACATACAACTCACATTGTCACTATATTAAGTAGGTATAAATAATATCACAGATGACTTCGGTGTACATAGAGTTATCTATATATAGTACGGGATCCGTAGTACATTTTTTTCACTTGATTACTATCAAGCTGATTTTCCGTGAGTAGCTTTATTATGACGAGACGCCCAATAATTTTCTATTCCAAAATCTCGATTGTGGTAGCTAACAGAGGTAACAAGGATAAAATATCGTACTATTACTGGAAGAAAGCAGAAATTTTTGACGCAAGTTCACTTACGTCTTTTTTTTAAAGTTAACTAGGTCCAAGACTAGCACTCAACAGTGCTAGTCTTGGACCTATTTTAAGAATATCTTTTTAAATGATTTATTGATTTATTGCAGCGATTACAAGGTAAGGGGACGACACCTTATGGGCGTTGCAGACCAAAAGGGAAGAGACCCAGAAAATAATGGGGTCATAATGAGTCTAGTAGGTGACAAATAGGGTCGCTAAAAATAATTTATTCTCAAAGTGGGCAGTAAAAAAAAATTAGTTTAGAAACTCCTAATTTATTGGTTGCTAAATCGATCATGATATACCTTGTGGAATAGGCCTATCTGTATTAAATAATGAAACGTTAATATCTTAAAGAACTGTGTCTGTGTTAACAGCTGTGGTTTCACGTTTGGTCATTCATAATAAAAAGTAAAAAGTTTGTTTAACCAAGTCAACTTTTATTGTACTGCCACAAATTGGTATAGAGATCATTGATGGAAAGAGTAAACTATTTTATTATATATTTTATACTTGTATATTGATAAGAACCAACGTGCTTTTGTGATAACTCTATCTTATCAAATATAACATAGCAACTTGATATTTAAAGAAACTGTTATTACATATCAGTGTGGTTTTATTTAACTACTTAATATTATGCATACTGACACGCCTTTTTCCATGCGCTTAGAACTCTACCTACTCTTATAATTTGATATGTTGCAGCCCATATCCATTCTCTATCTCTCTCTTCAGACCACCTTCGATAATAGATAAATAGATAATAGATAAATATTCATGGACATTTCACACAACGTCCTCTGGTCCCAAGCTAAGCTTATATACTTGTGTTATGGGTACCAGAATACGGATAGAATACATATACTACTTTTATATTACTTTTGTAAATACATACTTATAATACATAGAAACACCCAGGCACAGTACAAACATTTGTATAACAATTAGAAAAATCATACAAATGATTGTCCCGAGCGGGTATCGAACCCGCGACCTCTTGATCGGCAGTCCGTTACATAAACCACTCAACCACGAGGCTCGACATAATATTACAAAGCTGAAGAGTTTGCATGTTTGAACGCGCTAATCTGAGGAATTACTGGTTCGAATTGGAAAGATATTTTTGAGTTAAATTGTACATTCATTGAGGAATGCTATATAGGCTATATTACATTACGCTGCGATCGATAGGAGCGAAAAATATTGCAAAAACTTTACTTAATTACTTTTTAAATTCCACGCGTACAGAGTCGCTGGTAACAGCTAGTACATTAGAAACCCCAGTTGCATTCTCCTTCTCTCTCTCCAGACCAGCGGCCGTATTATGAGCTCTTATTCCCAGGCCGTTTACGCCGTGAATGGAACTGCCCGGCAAATTCGTAATATGAACATAACTCCCAGCCATCCAGTTCGCTAAAACAGTCATAGATTAATGAGTTTATAGAGAAGGTACAACTAAAAGTTTAAGTACTAACTAAAATTTTTCAACGAAATGTTTTATGTTTACCATAATACATAATTTAGTCAGGCAGTGTACAGCCTGTATGGAACTTGCATTATTTTTAAAAAGCTCATAATACGCCCGCTGATACGTTAGAGTAACCAGTACTCTAAACCAGATAAACTCGAGCAACAGTATTCTATCTTTTTTGTGTTAACCATAAAGCAGTTCGAGTTGAATGCATAGTAAAAAATACTCTCTCGTTTCTGCGTTTTGCAACTGCACTTGTAAGTACATATATCAAAACATGTGATTTACTCGCTATTCTAAGTATTCTACTGCTTTAGGTTTAATCTATACTAAAAAAATTCTCTCAGTGTTGGATAGTACATTTACCGAGGAAGGCTTTATGGCTATATAACATCACGTTGCCACCAATAGGAGCGACGCATCAGTGAAAAATTTCTGAATTCCACGCATAATTCAAGATGACTTCAAGGGCCACAATTCGAAGGAATTTAAGGCTTTAAGACAGTAAACTACATTGTTTACCAAAGATGTGTACGGGATGTTTAATAAAGATAATAATTTTTACAGATGTGCCATTGTATACGAAGACATGAAAAGATGAAGTGCCTCTGTCTGAATTATTATCATAACTTTTATCTATGTACAAAATTTTGTATAAAATATTTTGAATAAGATCTTAGTTATAAACACACATATTGCAACCACATAAATAAAAACTAAAATATTTTATGTTTCTGTTTTTTTTATTATAAAACTCTGCTAAAATTATTATGAAAATAAATAAAATTATTTTATTTATGTTTGACAAATTTTCAATAGTTTTCTCTAGTCCTGATTTTGAGTAAACATTTGCAAAACAAAACTAGCACCTATATTTGGAAACAAAAGGTTCCCAAAAACATTGGCCAAGCTTATAATCGAACCCAAGACGTGAGCAGGTCGAGACTATTGAGGTAGATACTGTGCATGCAAGCAACCAACTCCAATTATTCGATAAAACATTATATCGTTTAAGTTATATGTTTAAAAGATAAAGATATAATAATATGTGCTATCTTTTGAAGTGTCAAAAAAGATAAACTTATTATTCTTTGAAGGGGGTTATAGATACTGATATCACTGTGAAATAAATAAGATTAAATAATATTTTGATGATAAAGAAATTGAAGGTTAGAAACAACAACATCGTTGTGTCGTAACGGTGATGTAACCAATTACAACCTACGATGTCGTGGATTTGAACCCCGGGCATAATAATTATTTGTGTGATGGATAAACATAAATATTATGTATGTTTAAGTATTTATAATAATAATATTATTCACAGCATAGGTTGATGTTATGTATTTTTTTTTTATTTTTTTATTTTATTTAAGTAACATACATACAGTTGTTATTAAATCTAACTTAATATTAACAGTGTAGCATAAACCAAACATTGGTTTTTCCGCACACTGGTATTCGTCTTGACGTAAATTTATATATTGTATTAATAACACATGATGCCAAGCAAAACAGAAAAAAAAAACAAAAAAAAAAACAAACCTATGTATGACACCGCTTTGTCTAGCATCATGTAAGGTTAACATCTAAGTTACAAGTTTAGTTTGTGGGTAGGTACAATGTTAGAATTAATGTTAAACATTAGGTATGAATATTAATACTGTTAGCGCTATGCACTTCCGTTTTCCACACTGCCCAATGGTTGACTGGAGGAGAATGCTTTTAGCATTAAGCCCGCCATTGTACATATTAATTTTGTGCAAGAAGTTTGAAAATAAAAATAAATAAAATAAATATTAGTATTTGTGTATTTTCCATCCATTTTATGCATGTCTCTATAAAATAAAATATAGTATAAGTACTTTACTGTGGTACTTTTTTTAGTAATAACCTATTAATTTAGTTTAGTATCAAAAAATGTGAAGTTAAATGTCCATTTATAAAAAAATACAAACTAAAAAAATCCATACTTATCATAAAACAAAGTCGTTATTTTTGTATGTATGTCCTTATGTGAGCTTATATCTTCAAAACTACGCAGCGGACTATGATGCGGATTTCTTTTATACATAGAAATCCGCAGGAACCATCGTGAGGATGGCTTTTTTGTACAATTTTAATTTGTAAATTCTTTTTCATTTTCTAATTTCTACGCATACGAATTCACTCAACACCTAGTTATGTTATAATTACTAATGCATGTGACTGTGTAAAGTTATTTTCCATGTATGTTGTCTAATCTCTGTTAATTACACACACGTATCTACAACAAATGTAATTATGTAACACAACCTTTTTATATTTAAACAAGAAAACTGACTTAATAAAACAACCATGACTAAACATTTCAATATTTATATGTTATGTGTAAAATTAATATCATTTTAACAATTTTTATTAGACTACAGGTTCGCCCGCAACATCATACGCGAAACCTTAGCAAAAAATCATCCTCTTTAACCACTTCATCCATTAAAAAACAACATCAAAATCCACTGTGTAGTTTGGAACAAATAAGCTAACATAGGGACATACATATAAAAATAAGGACTTTGTTTTATGTATGTTCGTATGTGATGTGAGCTTATATCTTAAAAACCACGCGACGGACTTGAGACGGTTTTTTTAATAAACAGAGTAGTTCAATTGTATAATTTAATTTAGTTTTTAAATTCCATGCGTATGAAGTTGCGTACAAAAGCTAGAAAAGCTAGTTACTTATATTAACGGAACTTTCATGTCGCCAGAATAATATTGGTTAATTTAAACGATAGCATAAACATCGCATTGCAGCTTCTCTATTAGTAAGATTATCAGGAACATAGTTGAATGAAATTCAAGATTTTAGAAGTTTAGTGTTTAAAATTTAAGAATATGTTTAACGACAATCAAAATAATACTTTCTATGAGAAATGGAGAAACAGAATACAATATTTAAGTGATAATTGTAGCTTGCGTGTTGTGGGATATGTAATAACTCCGACTAGAGTGCCCTTTTTGAAGAGGTATGATTTAATTAATTTGTCATCATCATAACACCACGCCTTTTCCCATGAGGTAGGTAGAGACTATAGAGCGCCATCTGCTACAATCCAAACATACTACCTTGGCTTCATCCACACTCATACATCGGTTACACATGCCCGACGGTTGTAAGTGATACGCACTGGACCCTTTTGAACTATACCGCCGATGACGTCGGTGATGACATTCCACTTACCTACGCCGTGTTTATTATGCCTTTCGTTAATAGTCTATCATCCTCTCCATTTGGCCAAACCACATAAGCATACTTTTCTCCACCTTAGTCTTAAAAAGTGGTTTCTCCTACTTTTTGACGGGCTTCGTGATCTAGTGGTTCATGTAACGGACCGTTCACGACGTCGCGGGTTCGATTCCCGCTCGTGACAATCATTTGTGTGATGCTTATAAATGTCATACAAATGTTTGTTCCGCGTCTGGGTGTTTCTATGTATTATAAGTATGTATTTACAAAAGACAAGTAGTATGTGTAGTATATCCGTATTCTGGTACACATAACACAAGCATAAGCTTAGCTTGGGACCAGAGGACTTTGTGTGAAATGTCCGTGAATATTTATATTTATTTACTAGCAGTGCCCGCGACTTCGTACGCGTGGAATTAAGAAACGAAAAATTAAATAAACTAACAATAACGCCATTTTATAGCTAATTAGTAAATCGACAGTGTGGTTCTCTTTTCTTGCACAGTTCTAAAGAAGTAACACACACGGCCCAATATCATTTTAGTAAATGATATCTCAGAGCTTCATCATGCCTTTTTAGGTCTTTGCACAAACCCTTATACTCTCAATACGGTGTCCGTCTGTCTGTCTATCCACTCGTTAACCTTTTCTTTACTCAGCCACGGCTGAAGTTGTTAATTTGAAACTTATACCAAACGTAGATCTATGCGGTCCCTTGCTGAAAAAGATACAGCCAATAATTTAGATCTACGCATTCGGAAGATATAACCGAACTACAGCCATTTTTGAGTATTTTCCACTTTCGCTAGGGAATCAAAATTTACAGGTTACTTCCCACTATCATAGAGACTTGAAATTTGGCATGGTCCAAAATGAATAAATAAAAATACTTCATTATATTAAAGCGTATATGAATAAGAATTTTCCACACAATGTGCTTGTGTTATGGGTACCAGAATAGGTACGGATAGAATACATAAACTACTTTTCTTTTGTAAATACATACTTATAATACATAGTAAACACCCACCCTTATAATACCATAAACATGGCTCTTAATTTTTTATCCGTGAGGACCTATAAGTCGCTTGCTGATGAATATTTCTTTTTTGTTCATACTGATTGAGAAGCTGTTGGTCTTCCTTGAAATAAATAAATCTCATAAATAAATAAAAAATTAGAATATTTTGTTGTTCTATCTTTTAAAGTTTAAGCAGCGTACGCAAAATAGTTAACTCTTTTAGTTGATTTTTTTTCGAAAAACCCAAATATTTTACGGAACCCTAATTTTTCCAAAATAAAATCTAGCCTATTTTAAGCGCAGATAAAGTAGCTTTCAAATGGTGAAAGAATTTAAAAAAACGGTCTAGCAGTTTTGAGCCTATTGACCATACGCCGACGCCGACGCCGCTGTCGATGCCAACACCTATAAAACTAACTCAGCACCGATACCTCGGGGTTTGAGCAACGTAACGACCATACGCCGGAGGCGTCGGCGAAGCCGGCGCCGACGACGACGCTGACGCCGAATCTGATGACGACGCCGACGCCGAAGCCGATGACGACGACGACGCCGAAGCCGCCGCCGATGCCGACGCCGACGCCGACGCCGACGTCGTCGCCTACGCCGCTGTAGAAGCCAACGCCTATAAAAACCAACTCAGCACCAATACGTCGGGATTTGAGCAGCGTAACGACCATACGCCGACGCCGACGCCGATGCCGCTGTCCATGCCAACACCTATAAAAACCAACTCAGCACCGATACGTCGGGATTTGAGCAAAGTAACGACCATACGCCGGAGGCTTCGGCGAAGCCGGCGCCAACGACGACGCCGAAGCCGACGACGACGCCGAAGCCGACGCCGACGCCTATAGAAACCAACTCAGCACCGATACGTCGGGATTTGAGCAGCGTAACGACCATACGCCGACGATGACGCCGGCGCCTATAAATACCAACTCAACACTGATCCTTCGGGGATTGAGCAGCGTAACAACCTGTACAATACTGACTTTTACACACACTAAGACGCCGTGACACATAGTATCTTTATAAATTATTGCATATGTGTTAATCTGATATGTAAGCTATATTATTGCAAAGTTTCACGAAAATCCATCCAGTAGTCTTTACGTGAAAGAACAACAAACATCCTTACATTCATACATTCAACCATACATCGAAACAATGGAGTATAGATAGATGACCGGGGAAACGTTCTCGTTGCTCAGCGAACAGTTTAACTTTATTTTATCACGCGTAATTCTTTTTTCGTCATATCTCCGAAGATATTCAGTTAAATTGCATGCTGTAAAGAGCAGTTATTATCTATATTAAATGCGTAAGCTAACTAAGGTATTTAATTTGATAAAAAATGTTACTATATACACATAAATAGCTTTTGAAAATATCCTATTGAATTTGATAATTTTGTTGACGTTCTTATGGGTACAGCGGGTTTTCCTTAAAAGATAGACATATGGCCTCGCGGACTTTTTTAAAGATCTGTAGGTAACAAACAATTTCTCCATACATTACTTTGTTGTAACTTACATGGATAAGGCAGCGTTTTCATTTAAAGCTCGCGCGCGTGACTTTTTTCCCCGTTTCTTGCAACATTTTACACTGATGCTTCGCTTCTATTCGTTGCAGCGTGATGTTATATAGCCTATAGCCTTCCTCGATAAATGTACTATCCAACACTGAAAGAATTTTTCAAATCGGACCGGCTGATCCTGAGATTACCGCGTTTAAACAAACAAACAAACAAACAAACAAACTCTTTCGCTTTATAATATTAGTATATATTTATTTATTTATTATTATTTATTTCATTAGATTCTTGGCAACACTTCTTTCTTGGCAATTATTCTTGCTGCATTGACATGAAGTACTTTCTAATTATTTGTCTTTTCACTAATCCACTAGAATATTCTGGTTACTCATCATAATAGCATGCTGCGTTGGCTCAGCAAGTGTGTTACGAGGTGCTCTCAATTTATATACAACTGAATCTGTTTCGTATTCAGTGGAGACTGATTACTTAGAATTTGATACTCCATTTCCTGCCATCACGATATGTCAAGAAATAACTGAGAGCTATATTACAAAGTTCCTGAAAGCGTAAGTATATGTAAAACAATGGTACAGTAACAATTATATGTAAAACGAGGAAACGGGTGGTGACACTTGTATTCGTAATCCGTCACAACCGTCATCCTCCATGTGAGACGGAAAACTCGAAAACGCCCAGTCCCTTGGTCAGCACGGCGTAGTACACCATAATCCCGGCCCGTGCCTAATAGCGGGACCTTAATGGGCGGGAGACTCTGGAGAGGGAGAAAAGTAATTTAATAAATAGCCGGTAGAGAATTTTATGTTATTATGCTGTGATTTAAGGAATAATCTCTCCTCATATTTATTGGATTTCGTCAGAGATGTTAGCGTCTGGAACCCAAAGTATTGCAAGTCATGCTTAACCTGTAAATTTGGCCACAATTGCGTTGTTGACTTTTTGGATATTGTGCACAAAATTAGGAAGAACTGCTCCGAAATACTAACTTGGTGTTCTTGGAACGATGAAACGTTTCCTTGTTGTGAGAGGTAAGTTATATTATCATTATCATCATAATTATAACATCATCATAACATCTTGTGTGCGACTTTGTACCTACGTGTGGAATTTAGAAAACTTTCAACATTTTTACAACTTTATTCACTGATACTTCGCTCCTATTAGTCGCAGCGTGATGTTATCTAGCCTATAGGCTTCCTCAATAAATGTATTATCCAACACTGAAAGAATTTTTTAAATATGTCAGTAGTTCTTGAGATTAGCGCGTTCAAACAAACTCTCAAACACTATTCAGATAATATTAGCATAGATAAAAGTGTGTTCAGTCCTACACTTTACAGGCGCGCCAAATATTACCTACATTTTTTCATTTAAGTAGAACCAGAGAATACCAAAAGCAATAACGTTATAAAACACGTTCGGCACGTTTTCAATACTTACTAGGGTACAAAAGATACAAATAAGGTGCTCGTAAGTACTGCTTTTCATAAACTCTATATTACGGGTGTCTAAGCCCTTTTGGCTGAATCCCACTTTTCTAGAGAAATACTTACAAATACGTGTTTTTCATTTTTCTAATATAATTTTGTGTATTTTGTTTTTCTTGTTACTTGTCTTGTGTATGACATAGATAGCACTACACCGTGATAGCATTAATTTATTATAATCTATACAAATATTAAAAAGCTGAAGAGTTTGTTTGTTTGAACGCGCTAATCTCAGGAACTACTGGTCCGATTTGAAAAATTCTTTCAGTATTGAATAGTACATATATCGAGAAAGGCTATCAGTGAAAAATGTTGCAAAAACGGGGGAAATTCTTTAAATTCCACGCGTGCGAAGTCGCGAGTACCAACTAGTAGTTCCATAAATTTCAAACATACTGGATATATTTTTTAAATTATTGCTTTGTCATCGGTAGGTACGGGTTTGCAAAATTTCAAAGCCATTTCATGTGGTAAAAATCGTTTTCGAAATACGTAATTTTCGTATTAAATATGTTTGCAATTAGATAACTATGTTCTGCCAAAAACTTTATTATATAATAGGTACTTATATTTCCAGGTTTCGTCCAATCGAAACTGAATACGGAGTTTGTTTTGTGTTCAACTCGCACTTGACTGACCAAGAAACAATATACACAGTCAACAGACACACGGGTTTATCCAGCTTAACATTTGAGGCCATTGAAGATGTAAAGGTACTAAAAATAAATATCTTTATAAAGAAAAAAAATCACATCCTTCGCCCTTTCGATATAAATAAGAAGGGATAAAGCAAAAAAAAAAGGTACCATTCGCAGCACTGAAACACATCTCTCTCTCTCCACTCTCCAGCGCCTTAACGCTGGCCACGGGCCTCCTCCAATTTGGGAGAGATTATGGTCTATCTACTATGCCGCACTAACCAGACCGATGACCGAATGCTTCGATTGTTACTTATATTTATTTAGCGAATAGAAAACATAGCTTTGTAGTTATAGCTGAAATGTGTTTTAGTTAGAGGCTAAATAGTGGCATTTTAAATAGTTACTATTGGTTTTCAGTTAAGAGTTCATGCGTCGGATGATATGGTATGTGCCGCCACCAGTATAGCCTCAGAAAAGGTTTTAAGTTCTTGCGATAAATTGCTGCTCATAAATGATTTCGATTTACTGTTATCGGTAAGTAAAGTAAGTTTATAGAATGTTGTACTACTGAAGTCGGACAAACATTAATTCAGCCAAAAAATTGGGGCCTAATATTTTTAAAACAGATTTTTTAAAGCAAAGTGTATTTTTATAATATGAGCTTTTGTTATTATAACATGCATTTATAAGTTCGGTGTGTTTCTATTAATGTAATCTATTAAGAGGATACCAAAATAGCTTCGTGCATTTTTCTATGTACGAAGTTTTCATTGTTTCTTTAGATTGAATGGCTAGAGCTCTAATTTTTAAGTATATGTTTTTTCAATATATGATCTAGGATCGCATGAACTCAGAAACGCGATTGAAAAAAGTTTTCTCGATAGAAAATCTTAGCGAAACAACCTCTCTAATTTTTTATTTTTTTCATTTGTCGGTCTATTTTCGCGTATTAACTAATGAAATAACTTTAAAAACATAAGTAACTATTATATATAGAAACACGTAAATCAGAATTAAAATAGAAAATAGTAGATTTTGAGTAAATAGGAAAAGTATCCCTAATTCTTCATTTTCTGTGCCTACTGGCTGTGTTAAAATGTACGTGTCGGCGATGATATACGATAATATTGATGTAGGCCCTTAATGTATTAATCTATGTAACGAAATCTTTGAACGCGATTTTCACCCTCTTGCAATAGTCGGATTGATATGAAATTCTGCATACACAATAATACACATCAGGGATCGATGACAATGTAATTATTTAAAAATATATTCAGGATTGTTATCCGTGTTTTTTAGTTTTTTAACTAAGCAAATTATTGAAGAAATACCTTACTTTAAGCTGAGGCAATTCTCACGTTGAATGTGACGGGCCTCGTGGTCTAGTGGTTCATATAACGGACTGCCGATCACGAGGTCTCGGGTTCGATTTCCGGTCAGGACAAATATTTGTGTGATGTTTTTAATTGTCATACAAATGTTTGTACTGCGTCTGGGTGTTTACTATGTATTATAAGTATGTATTTACAAAAGAAAAGTAGTATATGTATTATATCCGTATTCTGGTACCCATAACACAAGCATATAAAGCTTAGCTTGGGACCAGAGGACGTTGTGTGAAATGTCCATGAATATTTAAAAAAAAAATTTAAAAAAAATGTTCATTTATCTCTCTCTCCAGCCCATTAACTTCCCACTTTTGGGCACGTGCCTAATCCACTTTTACCGGTGCACACTATCCCTTAGCTGGGTTTTAAGACCTGGGGAGAAAAGAGGTGGTGATACTTCTTGTATTCTCTTTATTTGCCATGTTTTAGGCAGAACAAACATACAGCGATGTATCAGTACAAAGGTTGGCTCAATCAAAACGAAATTGTTTGTTCGATTATGAGCGACCTGACTTTGCACATCTCTGGCCTTTCAAGCGATATTCATATAGCACTTGTCTGTTATACTGTACCGCTATTACTCAAGCAGAAGTATGTAATTGCACTCATCATTTTATGCCAATTATAGGTAAGATGAATTGTGTTATCTTATATATAACGTTTGCCGGGTCAGCTGGTAGGTATATATATGTGAAAGAGCGAATTAAAAGATAGATAAACGTAGAAAAGATGGTCGTCATGGTAACCAAAATAAAATCTATACTAATATTATAAAGCTGAAGAGTTTGTTTGAACACGTCGATCTCAGGAACCACTACTTTCAGAAAAAAATCTTTCCGTGTTGAATAGTACCTACATTTATTGCGGAATTTATTGAACATTACGAAAATTTAAGAATAAATAAATAAATAAATATTCATGGACATTACACACAACGTCCTCTGGTCCCTTGCTAAGCTCATTATGCTTGTGTTATGGGTACCAGAGTACGGATATGAATACATAAACCATTTTTCTTTTGTAAATTCATACTTATAATACATACACCAAAACACCCAGACGTAGTACAAACATTTGTATGACATTTATAGATATCACACAAATGATTGTCCCAAGCGGGAATCGAAACCGCGACCTCGTGAATGGCAGTCCATTACATGAACCACTACGCCACGAAGCCCGTCGAATAAATAAAATTTTAACAAGTAACATTTTAAAACGATATTATTAAATCAATTATTATATTTATCACCCCAATTTTTTTAAGCTATATTGTAGCAAAATTGCTTCTCATTTTAAATAGCGCTTTTGAATTTGAAGAGATGTGATAAATTAAAGTATTATTTTTCAGGAGATATCCCAAGGTGCGATATTGAAGGATTAATCTGTCTTTATAAAAATAAAGGTAAACTGACAATGAAAAATGTTTTCTTTCGGGCTTCTTTCTTTGTAAATACTTTAGGATGATTTTAAAAATATTTTCGGAGGTACTTTTTATTTGCAGATCTACTGAGTATAGACCACTATGAGTGTCCGATGTCTTGTGAAGAAATGATGTACAAAGTGGTCCACGTAACATGTCCGTAAGTCCTCATCAAATTGTTTAGTAATAATTTACAATCAGCTAAAAATAAACCTGTTTGTGAAGTAGTACCTACCTCATAAAAACATCTAGAAATATCTTAAAGTATAATAATATAAAGAATGACAATCTTTGTACACGTGGAAATTCAAATCACTACGTATCGTTTTTGCATGAAAAAATGTCTATGTCATTTCTCAAGCTCTATTGAAAATTTGATATATTATGAGTAATAAATAATGTGTAATAAAGTATAATGTTGGGTAAAAATAATGTTGGGTGTGGCAGGAGAAGCACAAAAGTAGAATAAATGCTGTAGAGATGCGCTCTTTGAGAAGTATGTGTGGTGTGACTTTGAAAGAGAGATTAAGAAATGAAGTTATAAGAGACCGTTGTGGTCTGAAAGAGGATGTAGTGACTAAGGTGGAGAAAAGTATGCTTAGGTGGTTTGGTCATGTGGAGAGGATGGATGAGAGACGCTTAACGAAAGGCATATACACGGCGAAAGTAAGTGGAAATGCTGGGAGAGGACGCCCGAGAAAAATATACTCCGATGTCATCGCCGGGATACTCCAAAAGGGGCAAGTGCGTAGCACTTACAACCGTCGGGCATGTATGACCAGATGTATGAGTGTGGATGAAGCCAAGGAAGTGTGCTTCGATCGTGGCAGATGGCGCTCTATAGTCTCTGCCTACCCCCATGGGAAAAAGGCGTGATGTTATGATGATGATGATGATAATAAATAATAATAAATAAATATTCACGGACATTTCACACAACGTCCTCTGGTCCCAAGCTAAGCTTATTATGCTTGTGTTATGGGTACCAGAATACGGATATAATACATAAACTACTTTTCTTTTGTAAATACATACTTATAATACATAGTAAACACCTTAGTTACATTAAACATTTTACATAAAATTAACGTTTTTTTAGACTAAATCGTCTTTACAAACATGTACCTTAATGTCAACTTATTTTATATTTTACAGATTAACTACAGAAACAACATAATATTACAAAACACACTAAAAAACATATGACTTAACCTGTCAATATAGTGTAACATATTTATGTAGCTTTAAACACATATAGGCAGACCCAAAACACTAACACCTCGCTGCAATGTGTAAAACTATTAGGTCATAGACATGACATCGAGGCACCAAAATCTTTAGTCCCCTTGTTGTAGATAATGACAAAGGTGATTGCTGTACCTTATACCTATATAATGTTCTCTTTTTTTGTTTTTTTTTGTTTTATACAAGTAAGGATAAAGCGAGGACGTAAAGATTTATATATGTATATGATTTCAGGCGCCACATAGGTAAAGTAGAGAAAGATAACTCACATAGTCATGGCACAAGAGGTCGAATACGTTTGTCTCATTTGCCCACAATGCGAGTTAGACGTCTTGCTATCAGAGAATTACTTGGACTTGTTGGTGAGTCTCTATTCACTTTTCTTTGCCCTCTGTTCGACGCAGACCACTTTGTAATGGCCTGTCCCATTAAAAGTGCTTATATTAGGCGTGTGTTTATCAATGGTAAATACTTTTTTTACTGTAGGACTTTGTTGTCATTTTTTTAAAATAAACATTCATGGACATCTTCACACAACGTCCTCTGGTCCCAAAGTAAGCTATACTTCTATGCTTGTGTTATGGGTACCAGAATACGGATAGACTACATAATAATATACTACTTTTCTTTTGTAAATAAACACCCAGATGCAGTACGAACATTTGTATGACAATTATAAAAATCACACCAATGATTGTCCCGAGCGGGAATCGAACCCGCGACCTCGTGAACGGCAGTCTGTTACTAGAACCACTCTACCACGAGGCCCGTCGTTAGGATTCGTGATATTAGCTTTTGTGATATTTATTTGCTTATAATAAAGCTATGATTTCAGTGGACACAGGCGGTGTGATTGGAGTGTTTTTCGGTGCATCGCTGCTCAGTTTCATTGAAATATTATACCTAATTTTCATTAGACGATATCGCTAATACAATAGGTAAGGCAAAAACATTGATAATACTAGAGTATTATCAATGTTTTAGAGTTTTTATTTAACAGAATGTAATTACCTTCATAGATGAAGGTAAATACATTCTGTTAAATAAAAACTCTTTATTAAATTAATGATTAATTAAACATCAAGGTTTCAGATTGAAAAACATTTTTGATGACATTTTTGTCTAAATTTAGTTTTCAAAGCAATGTGTGTTAATATTTATTTATATTGATACAGTTTTGCTAAATTCTTTTTAGAAAATGTCTTTGAAATTTGTAACGTTTTTATATTTATTGTTTATTTTATTTATAGTCGCAAATGCTAGAGTTAGGAAGAGATTCCGACCATCTGAAGGTATGAAAAGTATTTTTAACTTCAATGGAATTTGCAACTGAACATGTTACTGAACAAACAAAATTTTTCTTTTGCTTGTCTAAATTTATTAGCTTTCAGATATTGATTAACATAGACATACTACGTACACACACACGTACATACGTACTTCTGTGTTGAATAATATTTCGATCAGAAAATGTGTAGGTACTTTTATGCGTTTATTTTTTATATACTATCTTTTCAATTATATCATAGTAATTTACTATTGTTTACAGATCAAAAAGACCTCGATTTTCAGCCTTCTGAAAGAGGTAAGCATACTCTCAGTTATCACTCGTTAGCTTTTTTATTTTTTAGACATGAAATGAAATGAAATGAAAAATCATTTAATCAAGTAGACACAATTTTTCAGATTTATTTTATCCCTGCACTCATGCATCGCTTTGTTAAGTATGGACATCCTCTTTAATGAAAGTGTATTAAGTTTACTATTGGCTTTGTTGGTAGATAGCTAAGCCAGGGCTAACGAGGTTCGCAGGTGTATTTAGTTACCAAATATCTACGATGTTCTTTGGACAATACTAATTATATAAATTGTAGCAAGTGTTCTTTTAGCCTTAATACTAGGATTTAATTACCCTTGCTATGGTGTGCTACGATTGAAGGATATACTTAACTAGCTATCGCCCACGACTTCGTACGCGTAGAGTTTAGAAAATTTTCCCCGTTTTTGCAACATTTTTACAAATGCTTCGCTTTTATTAGTCGCAGCGTGATGTTGTATAGCTTTCCTTGATAAATGTATCCAACATTAAAATAATTTTTCAATTCTGACCATTGGGTTCTGAGATTAGCGCGTTCAAGCGAACAAACTATTGAGCTTTATAATCTAATATATAAAATTCACGTGTCACAGTGTTAGTTACCGTACTCCTCCGAAACGGCTTGACCGATTATTCTCAAATTTTGCATACATATTCAGTAGGTCTGAGAATCGGCCAACATCTATTTTTAAACTTTTTTTTTTAGTATGGCAAAACAACGTTTGCCGGGTCAGCTAGTCTTATATAAAATTGGTCAAGTGCGAGTGGGACTCGCGCACGAAGTGTTCCGTAGGGGAGCGAGGGGCTTGTTGTAACAGGGGTAAGTAGTAACAGCCCTTTTTCAATAGGAATTTAAACTTTATTCACGAATCTTTATTATCAAATCTTAAAATTATAACGTGCCACGCCACTTTTTCACAGTCAGTGTCCCGCCAGGCAACGCAGTGAGTTGGTATGTGCAAACACTTCGTTGTAGACAGGTAACCTATAATTTTATTTGCCTAAGTTTTTGGTTAGCTTTACTATTTTCGAGTAATTGAAGCTTTATGTACCTTATTTGATGCTATAATATAACTATTTATGATGTTGTGCAACAATTTTCGAGATTACTAAGTTGATTTAATATTTATCGTGATAAATATTAAGAACTATACCTAGGGGCTAGTTGTAACAAAACCTCGGGGTTTGTTGTACCATGTTACAACTTGCCCCCAGATTGCCGTAAGTTACTGTTATTATTTGTAATGTAACCTACCTTATTTGTTTTCGTGTAGAATGAGAGAATATAAAAGAAAGACAGACCGGGCAAAACAAAGCCAGGAGTTTATAAGAGTTAGCTGTAGCTGAAGTTTTAGAAAACAACTATAGTATTCGGAAGGCAAGTAAGAATTTTTATCTTTGTCACGTATCTCTGTACAGATACATTAAGAAGAAGAAAAATAAAGAAAGTCCAAAAGTAGGCTATGTCAAGCCTAGACAAGTATTCACAGAAGAAGAAGAATGTAAAATGTCTTCATATATCCTCAAGTGCGCTGAAATAGAAGCAACTCATTGCAAGGCTGATTATTGCAAGATGTAAGCTAGAACTAAGAGATAATTAAGATTAGGAGGTTTATAACTAGAAGAAGAAGAAGAAATAAGAATTTACTTTGATTATAAAGTGCCATGTTGATATATAAGTACCTATAGTAGTACATAAGTACAAAATAAGATAGATAGTTAAAAACTTAATTCTTTAATTTGTTGATTGTATAATTATTAACTAAAACGAACGTTTTAGTTAATAGTTTTATAAAAAAAAACATATTATAGAATTATCTAGTTAGTTTTTGTTGTAAATAAAGCAAATTGGTCCAAAATGTGAAAAAAATAAACGATTGAAGGTGTCACATTTTTGTTTTTATTTTTGTTACTACATGCCCCAATAGATGTTACAACTAGCCCCAACCACGGGGTAAGTTGTAACACTTCCCTTTTTAAACTAAAATTGAAAATGTGAAAGAGTTACCCGTAGATTTGATATTTTTTCGATTTAACTTAATAAAAGAATAGTTAGAGTATCAATTAAAGTTTAGTTAATGGGAATTTAGCCAATACTCTTCAAGATATATCATTATTTGTTAAAATTGTTACAACTAGCCCCTCGCTCCCCTACCATTATCTATGCAACATAAGGCAACGTTATTAGTATCGAGCAAGAAACGGTAAAAAAATCAGTTTTTTGTATGGGAGCCCCCCTTAAATATTTATTTTATTTTATTTTTAGTATTTGTTGTTATAGCGGCAATAGAAATACATCATCTGTAAAAATTTCAACTCTCTAGCTATCACCGTTCTTGAGATACAGCCTGGTGACAGACGGACGGACGGACGGACGGACGGACAGCGAAGTCTCAGTAATAGGGTTTCCGTTTTTACCCTTTGGGTACGGAACCCTAATAAAAATGAAACCCGTTTTCCGTTGTCACGAGTAGTCACGACAAAGCATGAAAACGGCTTGACCGATTTGTGTGTATTCAAGGGGGTTTGGGGATGGTTTATATTCACAATTGGCTGGACCGATTTTGATGCAATTTTTTGTTGTTGATGTTAGAACATTTTACACAGAACGTGGGTCAGGACAACGTCTGTCCGGTCCGCTAGTAATATATGTATAAAGCTTAAATTTTATGGATAACGGTTTCATATTCAATATATTGTCAATATTTTATTATCACGGTAACGGTTTATTATACGGTAAAAAAATCATGTTTTTTGTATGGGAGCCCCCTTAAATATTTATTTTATTTTATTTTTAGTATTTATTGTTATAGCGGCAATAGAAATACATCATCTGTGAAAATTTCAACTCTCTAGCTATCACCGTTCTTGAGATACAGCTTGGTGACAGACGGACGGACGGACGGACGGACGGACGGACAGCGAAGTCTCAGTAATAGGGTCCCGTTTTTACCCTTTGGGTACGGAACCCTAAAAATATACATTTTCAGCTTAAGAATAATGTTAAGGAAAATTTATATAACATTACAACACGATCCGCCGGCGAGGAGCATTATCCATCAATGTCACTTAACATGGCGGAAACTGCGACCACGAAGTATAGATACAAGGAGTCCGAACGTAATGTTGAACGAATGGTCTCAATTTAAGGGACAGATTTTTTGCCTCTCGTTTGAACTATTGACACCTGTGGAAAAAAATATTCTGAGAAACGTGCAATTAAATATAAGTTTCAGGAAATTTTTAGAAATTTTTCGAGTGCTTTAAACCCAACAATACAGAGAAGGTCAAAAGATATTCTGATATTCTATAATAGCATCGGTACGTCCTGAATACTAGCGCAGCCAGTGGCAGAAAATAGAACTATGATCTGGGTTTATTATTGTGTACACGAAATATTATGGAAAAGCCTATACCGTTCGGACTCCTTCTATCTATACTTCGTGCTGCGACGTACAGCTTATGTTACAACAAAATTTTGATGTACACTTTTGAAATCGAATATTGTTCTTGGGTGTGATACTGCTGTGTGACATACTTTGAACATAATACTCTAAACTTATGGTGTAGTTATAATATAAGTGTTATTTATGCTTTACATTTGTTTAAATTCTATAATAAGGCATTATCATCAATGAGGCTTTAAATAAATAGTAAATAATAACGGTCTTATTCATAATGACTTATCGGAGGTTTAAAAGTTCGCTAAAATCGGTTCGCGAAAAATTTTCAAAAACTTGTATTCTTATTAGTCTTTTTAAACAAACGTTTATTATCTCGCCGATAAATTTCCTTATGTTCGTGGACATTTCACACAACAAGCTAAGTTTATATGCCTTAATTTTATTTTTTATGTCATTTTTTTCTTTTGTAAATACATACATACATAAAAAACACCCAGACGCAGTACAAACATTTGTATGTCATTTATAAATATCACACAAATAATTGTCCCGTGCAGGAACCGAACCTGCGACCACCCCGTGAATGACAGTCCATTACGTGAACCATTCGACCACAAGGCCCGTCGAAATAATATTAACAATTTAATTTGAGAAGTAAGTATAAGTAAAATGTCGTTGTTTTTAAAATTTGTGTGTACTAAGAATGAACAGAAAAGTATTGTCGAATATAGTTTCTTTACCTATATTTTCATAGTGAGACCCAAAATTTCATTAGCTCAAGTTTATCAAAATAAATAAATCGCCAATTATATCTCGTTTTGCTCTTTCAAATGTAATACAAATGAAAAATAACCGCTAAATCAAGTGGTATGGTTAAAAAAAATTCGATTTCTACCGCTAAAAATAACTGTACAAAAATACTATCTCTAATAACATAAAATGATATTATTTATCGCTAGC
Source organism: Orgyia antiqua (assembly GCA_916999025.1). Classification (NCBI taxonomy): domain Eukaryota; kingdom Metazoa; phylum Arthropoda; class Insecta; order Lepidoptera; family Erebidae; genus Orgyia; species Orgyia antiqua. The sequence continues at coordinate 3,761,812 of OU779867.1, forward strand.
TTTGCAGACGCTACTTGTACAAACACATTCAGCTGAATCTTATAGCCGTAGTTTAATAAAGCCGATCCCAATACAATTGGGAATTGTGTGTATTCCAGATTAATTCTCTCAAACAATCGAAATAATTTATAACTTAATAAATGACTCTGACACCCAATTGTCTGTTATTAGGTTTATCTCTGTGGTGACGCACTAAGAATACAAGTATCAACACCCCATTTCTTCTCCAGGGTGCTTTATGAGCCAGCCAAGGTATATTATAAGCAGATTACATTTTAGATAAATAGATTACTCTTTATTGTACACCATTTTACATTACAGTAGCTTAGTCTATGTTAACAATAGTTAAGTACAATGGGCGGTCTTATCACATGCTGCGATCTCTTCCAGACAACCTTTGGATGGACTACGTTTGGTCATAGAGAGGGCTTTATGTAGTGTACTCTAACCTACAAAGATTAATTAATACTTACATAGACTTAATACATATATAAATACACATACACATACATAAATACATACCTATAGATACACATACTTACACAATACATAACAAATACATATCTATGAGACACAGAAACTAAACCTCAGGCCTAAGGTTTAATTTCTGTTATGCTAGTAGACCATACTCCCGTCCAAAGTGGAAGACACATGTGTCTAAAAATTATACAAATTACGCAACAACAAATACAAACAATACCAAAATATTGCCCGAATTGTATTAGTTACAATTAATATTGTAAAGCTAAAGAGTTTGCTTGTTTGTTTGTTTGAACGTGCTAAGCTCAGGAACCACTGGTCCGATTCAAAAAAAATTTTCGCAGTGTTGGACCGTTGATTTATCGAGGAAGGCTATAAGCTATACCTACAACATCACGCTGCAACCTCAGAGTTAAGAATAAAAAAAACTATACCTTTCCACGACAGACAATCTGTATAATAGGGGCGCCGTCTATTTACTGAAATTGGATAAAAACAGCAAGTCAGTGCAGATTTTGCGGTTTCCTTGACATACCTATTCCCCCGGGACGGCGCTTGAAGTTTCTAAAACGATTCTAGAAGCTGCGGATAGTATTTGGAAAATTATTACCTATAAAATGTTACAAATTTTGGCTACACAGGTCTTACTACTAAAATAATAAATAAATTAGCTTTTATTCAGAAAAACAGATATACAATTATATTTCTTTATCTTTTTATAGTAGTTATGTTTTATATAACTTTATCGCATATTTGATGCTGCTAAACTTTCTGAAAGTCTGTTTACAAGTTAGCAACAAGATCTGCCCCAACCTTCTACATTCTATCTTTCATTGTCTTTCTGGCTACTCTACGCCGTACGACGTGTCTTTAACCCGCCTGATATGGTCGTCTTATCCTTTTAGTTTTATTTTTTTATGTATACCAATTAGTATGGGATGCACTTAATGAAACTCCATAGGTATATAAAAAAAGAAAGGAGTGCCTTTAATGGTAGGCCATAGCCTTGCCCCATAAATACGCCCAAAACATTTGCAAATGCCGATCAATCATAAAAAAAAATACATAGTTCAATCAAATGGCATTGTTCATAATTTTTGACCTGCTGTTTTTATACTTTTTTTAGAAAATATAGACTATTTTAAGCAATTAATTTCAATATTATTGAAATATTCACTATATAGAATTTTTCAAAAATACTTAAAGATATTATTTTAAATGTTGTGACGTCATCGTTGTACGCAATCTGTGTATTGACTTTTCCTGGGCCCCGAGTCGGGTGTTTCAATGGTGTCACAATTGTACCACAATGGTTCCATTATGGTGCAATTGTAAAGTTTTTGGTAGTCTACTATTAATGTCTTTTCATAGTGGTGCCATTACGACTTCATCATTGACTTACAATTGTCAAAGTGACATAAATTGCTAGTCTCGTACACAATTGCTTCACAATTGCAATTCAATGACTGAAATGTTTCGGTAGTCTGCTATTTTGAATTTGACAGTAATATTTTGAAATTGTCCTGTGTCGACAGATTGCCATAAATAAAAAATAGATAGATAGAAATATTAGAAATTGTTCTTTGTAATTTATTGCAATTTACTAATCTCCTAAACTTCACATTGCTTTTTATACTAATAAATAGTATGTACAAATATATTTAAACGAAGTCTAGCATGATTAAATGTTTAAATTTATTAGTAGTTTTTCGAAAATCACTTCGACTAACGCATTTTTAAAAACGGCAACACATACATACCATTCTAACACAATTCATAGATAAAAGAGACCGAAAATTCAATGCATAGATAAAAGAGACCGACAATTCTATTACCATTGAACGACCGTTATGAACTCATATAGCAGACTACGGACATTTGACTTCAATTGCAACGGTATTGCAGTTGCATCGTGCCGGTATGACCATTGTTCCAAAATAGTAGACTTGAGCACCTGATAGACTTAAGACAGATTGCAATACATGTTTTCAAAGTTGCCAAGTTGATATAACAGACCAATTTTAACTTCACCACAGAGTAGTATATCCCTCAGAACGCCTTAATATTTTAAGTCCTTCATTTCAAGGGAAAATAGAGATCATTAGATTTTTTGGAACAATAATCGTTAATATAGCAAATTTTCCGAAAAAAACTAATGAATCATGATCAGAAACTCTATTCCCCAAAATGGTTTTTGAATTAAGAGTTTAAAAAAATATATGAATAATGCCAATTAGTCTTTGCCACCAATGCAGATGCAATACGTATTAAAATTAATTTTAAATGCTAATAAAAGTTGTGTGTCAAGAACTATCGAGCGAAAACAAACTACATCTGATAGGTAAAATAACTTTCTTGACTTCTTGGGAAATTTATGTGACAACAAGAGGCAATATATTGAAGATTCTTGGTGACAAGACGCCTGTTATATTAACAAGGCAAATAGTTAGCTGTGGCATATTGTGAACCATGTTTGCAAATACGTATTGAATATATTGGCAAATAGGTACCTATATATTGACAGAATTGATCATCTAAATTTCAAGCCCACGTAACAAACGTAGCAGAAATTATATACTGGGCTAATAAATAAATGAATATTCATGGAGATTTCAGACAACATCCTCTGGTCCCAAGCTAAGCTTATATGCTTGTGATATGGGTACCAGAATACGGATAGAATTACATATACATACTTTTAATACGTAGAAAACACCCAGAGGCAGAACAAACACATGTATGACAATTTTATTACAAATATCACACAAATGATTGTCCCAAGCGGGAATCGAACCCGCGACCTCGTGAACGGCAGTCCGTTACATGAACCAGTTCACCACGAAGCCCGCCGAATTAATTGCATGCTTCAGTTAGTAGTTATCAATCAAAAATCAATTTTATCATTTACATTACATACCCCATAAGACTAATAAATTTATAAGACTGATTAATATTGATAAAATTAATCAGTCTTATAAACTCTGGCATATTATTTTTTTCTACTCAATCATTTTAAATACTATAATTAATTATGGGGTATGTAATGTAAATGATAAAATTGATTAATCAAACTTGGCCGATTGATCAAAGTATTACTCGTACTACAAACTTTAAAATACACTTACATTACTTATTATTTTTAATAGATTTGTTTTTTATTAGCTACTTCAACTAAGAGTAGAGGTGTAAATGCTCAAAGAGCGTTATTGTCAAAATAAGTACAAAATCTATTAAATCTTATCTATTTTCAATGAACTACTTCAAATCTGTACTAATACTAGCTGACCCGGCGAACGTTGTTTCGCCATACTAAAAAAAAAGGTTTGAAAAATAGATGTTGGCAGATTCTCAGACCTACTGAATACACATGTAAAATTTCATAAAAATCGGTCAAGATGTTTCGGAGGAGTACGGTAACTAACAATGTGACACGTGAATTTTATACATATAGATAAAACAAAGTCCCTATTTTTGTATGTATGTCTCTATGTGATCTTATATCTTCCAAAATACACGACGGATTTTGAAGCGGTTTTTTAATAGATAAAGTATTTCAAGAGGATGGCTTTTTTGTATCATTTGGTTTCTAAATTCCAGCGTACAAAGTTGCAGGCAACAGCTAATTTACTATATAAAATAAGAATGTTTCGGATTTTGTTACTTTTCATCGGTCAGATTAGACATAAAGCATAGCATAAATTGAAATAGGTGATTCCAATAGAAAGAGATTTTACAATTTCTGTTGACCTCCGAAACCTTTAAAGGGGTCATCAATTGTATTTCCTAAGCCTCGATAGAGGTCAGTTAATACAATCACATGGTTACATTCATAAGTATTGATTTTAAACTTACGCGATTTGAACTCATAATTTGTTACGTAAATTGTTGTTAAAAAAGATTCATTAACATTTGTATGTACCTAGTCTTGCTTCAAAAATAATAATTACTTAGGCAAGAATATCAGTCACTTTCTAAACCAAGATAAAACCTACAAACCTTACTAAATAAAATGAAATATTTACAGAGATATCTAACTAAGTCACGTGGCACTTATTTAATATTTTCCTGCTACGTGATCAGATATTTCCTCGTCATTTCTTCTAACATAAGATGCCAACAGTTATTTTTATATATTATTTTTTAACACCCTTGCTCGTAAAGTTGATGTAATTCCACCGGTTTTAAATATGTAAAGCGGGTCATAACAAACGCGTGTGTTATCAAATCAAATAGTTAAGTTATAGTCCATACAAATTTCATAACAGTATTATTTGGCATTTCAAATATGGAACTGACCGCCGCCGCACAACTCGAACAGTGCGCTGTTGCTATTCAAATTTCGAACAGATTACAGATTGAGTTTTTTTTAAATATAAAATAAACAGTTTATTTGGTAAACTTGGCTGCATGCTCTAGCGTCTTTGCCAACATTTTCACGCAGCCACGGCAGAAAGTAATCCTCGCGCCATTTTTCTCAAATTTTCTTTTCTTTGTACTTTGAACAAAATATAAAATGATTTTATACGCTTTATATTAGCTTCACTTGTATGTTTGTTTGTATGTTTGTTTGTTTGTATGTTTGTAACCGACTCCTTTGGACGCTATTTTGACCCACTTTAAACGGTCAGATTCTATTCAAATTTTGCACACCTGTCAAAGACCGATGACAATACAATAATTCGATTAAATAAAGCGTGTTTTTTAGTTTTTTTAAACTATTTTTAATTATTTTTTCTGTTTCCTCGCAAATGTGTTAAAAAACGTCGTACGATATATTATACGTGCGTATTGGTTTTAACATGCTCGGCTCAATTACGAACTGAAATTCCGCCTCGCATGTTATAACCATCTTTACGCACTAATATCGTAATGTACTATTATATGATTTTTTGCGTAGGGCGGTTTTCATAACATTTTACATAGATAAATATATTGATTGCTATGTATATGATAGGTGGTTTGATAGGTATACGACTATATCTATACTAATATTTTAAAGCTGAAGAATTTCTTTAATTGAACGCGCTAATCTCAAGAACTACTGGTTCAAATTGAAGAATTCTTTTAATTATAGATAGTACATTCTCCGTGTGGTGACTGATATTCTGGTACCCATAACACAAGCATAATAAGCTTAGCTTGGGACCAGAGGACGTTGTGTGAAATGTCTGTGAATAGAATACAAGTGTCACTATCCCATCTCCTCCCGAGGGTGCTGTAAAAGTCCGCTAAGGGATATTGCACACAGATAACATCTTCTGTGAGAGACGGAAAACTCGAAAAGAAACCCTGTGCCAATACGTCTGGTCAGCGCGGCACACTAGACCATAATCCCTCCCAAACTGGAGGAGGCCCGTGCCCAACAGTGGGATGTAAATGGGCTGGAGAAGAAGAAGAAGAAGTACATTTATCAGTTTGCAATCAATAGGAGCCAAGCAGTAGTGGAAAATGTTGGAAAAATCGAGGAAAATTTTCTAAATTCCACGCGTACGTAGTCTGTGGCAAAAGCTAGTCAATAATTTTTAATTATTTGTTACATAGGTAACAATTATTTTAAATTAGAGAACTTAGAATTTTTAACGGCCTTTGATTGGAATTGATATAACATTATTATACGTATACAGTACAATGTGTCTGTCTGTAAAACTTCTTAGCAACACGTGTAGTTACAATATCGTCAGCAATTCAGTCATCTTTACGTAATTTGCTCGTGTAAATTTAATAGTTAATCTCCGTATGGATTAACATAATGTCGAATCGTGTACTTGCTTATAAATCTTATATTTAACTTATTAATTTTCCTCGCATAATATGTATAATCATAAGTATGGGCATGTAATGAGGAGGGATGAAGGACATTTAAGCCAAAAGGTGATGAATATGAATTTTGATGACTGGAAAAGGAGAGGAAGACCAAAGAAAAGATGTATCGTGTGAGAGACGATGTGAAAGAAAAAGGAGTTGACGAGAGTAAGACGCTGAGAGGAGAAGGCTGATTCATAATGGCGACTCTAGCAAGCTGATTTACATAAATGGCATTCTTGGTTGTAGTTTACACTGTAAGATCTTAATATATATATTTCTTGTGTGCGTGTGTATGTGACTGAACTCCTCCTAAACGACTGGACCGATTTTGATGAAATTTGTTGTGTGTGTTCAGGGGGGTCTGAGGATGGTTTAGATTCACAATTGGCTGGACCGATTTTGATGAAATTTTTTTTACACAGAATTGTATGGCAAAACAACGTTTGCCGGCGCAGCTAGTATATATAAAAAATCAAAATTATTGTAACAAAAAACTGCTAAAATAATGAACAAGAAATAAAGGCAATAAGTACACAAGTTGCGAAGAAACACAAAATATTTGACTGCAATAAATATTTACATACTAGCGGACCCGACAGACGTTGTCCTGTCCCACGTTCTGTGTAAAATGTTCTAACATCAACAACAAAAAATTCCATCAAAATCGGCCCAGCCAATTGTGAATATAAACCATCCTCCAACCCCCTTGAATACACACAAAAAATTTCTGCCAAATCGGTCAAGCCGTTTTCATGCTATGTCGTGACAACGGAAAACGGGTTTCATTTTTATATTATATAGATGAATGTGTATCCACGATCCGGTCGTATCTAAACATTACTAAGTTTTCCCTTTTCTAAATCAGTTATATAAGGCAAAATGTACCGAATAAAGGTTCGGTACATCTATTCGGTACATTTTGCTGTATATAAACGTTGAGGAAGGCACATTTCCGGGCGGATGGATACGAATAAAAGAAAATCCGCATTCAAACGTACTAAGTAAAGATGAAAAGTTTCTCTCTCTACGTGTAATTTAAAGTATACTTTGAATATACCAATCTTTTTTACATATAAACCTTTTTAAGTATCAATAAAACGGCCAAGTACGAGTTAGATTCGCACACGAAGGGTTCTGTACCGTTATTATAATAATAATAACGGAGGAATTTACGTTAAACGATTACTGTATCCTCTTGATTGGTGAAAATGATGTGAAAGATGAAAAAAGCCACATAAAAACTATAAATTTTATAAAAAAATCTTTGCAAACAATAACTCATACCAATAAAATCATCTGTTACCCTACATATATAACAGGCGCACCAATATACAATTTTAAAGTGGAAATGTTCAGTAACCTTTTATATCTTGACTTAATTAATAATGAATATGCATACTTTTTTGACAGTAATAACGATTTATCCTTGGATATGTTTTCCTATAAGACAGGAAAGATTAATAAAAATGGACTAAGAAATATATATACAAATATTATGAATAATATTAAAATTGACATTAATTTATATAGCCAGATAAGAGACAACAAAGCAATTACTAATATCCCCGACACAGCACAAAAGGGCTCTCAAAAACAAAATTCTCAATTTTTTCTCTGAACAATGTTTATATATCCTGCACCAAAATATAGCAGGCTTACTTAACAAATGTGATGCTATGTGCATTAATTTATGTGAACTTGAGGACAATAAAAAGGTAACTGACGTATTATGTATAACAGAGCATTTTATGATAAAAGAACAAGAAATCTATCTGAACCTGCCGAACTACATACTGGCCGCATCGTACAATAGAAAGAATAGCAAAAGAGGAGGAGCTTGTATCTTACTAAGAAAAACACATAGTTTTAAGGAAATAAGGGAAATTAAAAATTTTTGTATTGAAAATATCATTGAATGTTGTGCAATTGAACTTGTTGACTATAGGATTAATGTAATTTGTTTGTACCGAGTTCCTAAGCAGAGCAATTTAGGTGATTTTTTTGACCGGTTTGAAAAGATTTTATCTTATGTCAGAAAATATAACCGTAATAAAATTCTAGTTGCTGGAGACTTCAATATCGATATTTTGATGACTAATAATGTAACTCTTGATTTTGAATGTTTATTATTAAACAATAATCTTAAATTAGCCTTACATAAACCAACAAGACTTGCTAGTCGAACTTGTATTGATAACTTTGCACATGACTTTGTGCAACGTTGCAATACAGAAATTTTAGAGCTAGGCTTATCTGATCATACGGCTCAATTAATTAGAGTTCCAATCAAAAGGATACCTATACTGGATTCTTGGCGCAGCATAAAACGTGACTATAGCAAAGAAAATATGGAAAAATTCAAAATGTCTCTCAGGAGTTTGTCTTTCATAGATATTTATCAAACTGACGACCCCAATTTGGCCTATCACCATTTCATAAGTGATTTTAAATTATTTTATGACCTCTGCTTTCCACAAACTGCTCTCCATAACAAAGTTAATATTAAACCAAAATGGGTATCACGCGGAATAAAAACTTGTAGTAAAAGGAAAAAAGATCTTCTTTGGAAATATAGACTAAGCCCCACAAACGAAAACAAAATAAATCTCAAAAGATATAATAGACTGTTCAAGAAAATTATCAGATTGACTAAGATGGCTCAAAACAACCACAAAATAACTACATCAACTAATAAATCTAAAACGGCATGGCGAATTATAAATAATACAAAGCACAATATTCCAAGGGATAATATTGATAGCATTGAGGTAAATAAGAATTATTACACAAATAACTCAATGGAAATTGTGAACGCTTTTAATAATTTCTTTGTGGACAGGGTCCGCCCCAATCAATACACTGGAAAAAATGTCACCGCTCTAATTAATCATCAACTAAACTCAATGTTTCTAGGTCCCAGTACTGCCGAGCATGTAAATAAAATAATAAAAAACCTAAAAAACACCTATAGTACGGGATACGACGGCATCAGTACTAAAGTAATTAAATCTGTATCTGATGAAATATGTCATCATCTTAGTCACATCATCAATATTTCTATTCCTGCGGGTGTATTTCCTGAAGCTCTAAAGCTGTCAATTATAAAACCTTTGTTTAAAAAAGATAACAAACAGTGTATGGAAAATTATAGACCTATAGCTTTACTCTCGATATTTTCAAAAATTATTGAAAAATATTTGTATAGCGAGTTAAATACGTACCTAGAAAAGAACAAAATTTTGTGCAATGAGCAAAAAGGATTTCGACAAAATAAAACTATAAATATGGCTCTTTATGACTTTATTGATAATGTTATATCACATGTTGACAAAAGAATACCAATATGTGCAATATTTTGTGATATGTCCCTAGCATTTGATTACGTGGACCATACGATATTGATAAATAAACTTGAGGCCTACGGTATTAGAGGCAATGTTCTTAAATTAATTACTTCATATTTAACAGACAGACAGCAAATGACTCAAATTACTAAAATAAACCTAAAAACAAAATTGGAAGAAAATTATACGTCTGTGAAACGAAATATATCATTTGGTGTCCCACAGGGAAGTGTATTGGGCCCACTACTATTCATTATTTATATCAATGACTTGCCTAAAGCTACAAATCATCCTATGACATTATTTGCTGATGATAGTACTATTACAATTGCATCTAAAGACATTGACAAGTATAATTTTGACATAAATAACACATTGACATCTATAATAGCATGGTTATCCAATAATAATTTAAAAATTAATTTAACTAAAACAAATGTAATGCATTTTAACCAAAGACGACAAAATCCATTTAATATTAAATTAACTTACGAAAACAATGTTATAAATGATGTAACTACTGCTCGCTTTCTCGGTCTGACTATAGACCATCAATTAAATTGGAAAGAACATATTGATAATCTTTGTAAGAAAATAAGCAGCCTGTCATATGCTTTATACAAACTTGCTCCGATAATTAATAAAGACGCGCTTTTGTTGGCATACTATGGCCTCGTTGAATCTGTGCTCAGATATGGTGTAATCTTCTGGGCGAACTCTACCAATAGGGAAATGGTTTTGAAAATGCAGAAGCGGTGCATAAGAGCTATGTTCCAAATAAAAAGTACTGCTTCATGTAAACCCTTTTTTATTGAGCACAAAATTCTGACACTGCCCTGCCTATATATTATGGAAGTAGCGCTGTTTGTTAGAGGTAATCCTCATTTATATCCATTACTATCAAGCAGTGGAACACGACCCTGTCGTGATAATCTCAGACTTTGTGTTCATCCCGCAAAAACAGCTTTGCTACATAAAAGTGTTATGTGCAAGGCTCCACTAATATATAATAAAATTCCAAATATCATTAAACAATTACCTACAAATAAATTTAAAAAGGTATTTAAAAAATTTCTTATTGACAAGTGTTATTACAATGTTGACGAGTTTCTTAATGATAAACTTTGAATGCATGACATAATGATGATTTTAACTGACGATTTTAATAAACATGACTACTCTATTTTTCTTTCCCTTCAATTTATTTAATGATACATGTCTAAATGTCTTATAATGATCTTAAACTCTCTATGATTGTATTTCATTATCTATTTGTTACGTAATTCTTAATAAAAAAACATATAATATTTTATATTCAATAATTGCATGCTGAAATTTTAAATTGTACCTATAAATATTAGATACCTCATTCATATATTTGTACACCATGTCATGGTTAAACATGTTGACTCCTACTAAATATGTATTTAAGATCTATAATAATAAGCAATTTATTGTATTATTATACCTACACATGTTTTGCAAATAAATATATCTTATCTTATCTTATCTTAACGGTATAATCATGGCGTCTAATGACATCATCAAATTATGGTGAACATTTGTTCAAAACATTGTTGCATGATGCCCTCTTAAATATTTTTAACCGATTTTAAAAAAAGCATTTAATTATAAAGGTAGTTTCCGTGTGGTCCCATTGGCACCAAATCAGGATCTGACGGTTATATCCTAAGAAATCGAGAAGTACCTGAAAAGTTAGTTCAACTTTAAAAAAAAAAACCAATTATAGTATTTGTTGATATAGCATCAACAGATATATATCATCTGTAATGAACTCCCTAGCTTTTACCGTTTCTGAGACACAGTCTATTGATATGTGAAATCACAATAATAGTTCTCGTTCTACGTTTTGGTACGGAACCCTAAAACGGTAACAATCGAAATAATCCCATAAAGCAATTTTTCCATACAAGTTTTATTTAATACCAACATTTCCCCCACAGAAGAGTACTTTAGATCTCATTTCCAAGTTTTATTCAGAAATTGGAACATTATTACTTTTAGTTTTAGTTTTACTGACTTTTCATAGACATAATAAATATTCTCTAACACTAGCGCGACTCATTCGTTCAAATAAAAAAGAATCCTTAAAATTGCTTTGCCCATTTAAAAGTTATGAGGTAACAAAAAAAAATACATACAGACGAATTGAGAACCTCCTCTTTTTCTGAAGTCGGTTAATCAAGTTACTTTTGATTTAGATGCGTGTATTTGTTTTAATTTGTTTTTTTTTTCCCTGTAGTTACAGATTAAGAATACAAATGACGCCATCCCTAACGAAATCTTTTGTAAAATAATGATGATAAAGTCGAATGTTCTCGAATTGGTACAATGTAAATTTTATAAGGTGTTGTGGAATACCAAATTTATATCGAAATCTTCAGATCGTAATTGCAGTGATACACTAACTTATCAAACAGTTCAATTGATTGCGAAAGGCTTATTAAAACTTGGGAGATACATTACTCCCAGTGGTATTAGTATTGGAATTCTTGATTTGCTTTTGTCGATGTTTTCTGATATTGATTTAGTTAAAGTTAGGCAACTGTGTTGAGATAAATTAATGTAGTCAATTAAAGACAATAAAACAACAAGACATCTTAATACTGATGATAAATCAGTTTTTACCACATTTTACATGAAAATGACCTGTTTTTCCAAAGCGTGAAAAGAAAATTGAATTTTCATAGACAATTTTACCAAATCCTGCGTCAACACGTATTCCAGGCATGATATATGAAGGCATGAGGAGGGTTCTATTATGGAAATGTCAACGCCAAGCATGGTGTTTACAAATGGTAGCATCTAATGAAAAGTAAAGATAACTTTGGCGGGCTTTCTGGTTTTTTGGTTCATGTAACGGACTGCAGTTAAAGAGGTTACGAGTTCGATCCTAACACAGTACAAATATTTGTGTGACAATCGTATTTGTTCCATAAATATTTATACTGCGTCTCGATGTTTTCTATATATTATAAGTACCTATGTATTTCATCATCATACAGTAACGCCTTTTTGACATGGAGGTAAGCAGAGACTATAGAGCGCCATCTGCTAAGATACAAACATGTGTCTATAAAAAAAATTATGCATTATATCCGTATTCTGGTATAGGTACATAACACAAGCAAATAAGCTTAGCTTGGGACCAAGGAATGTGAAATGTCCATAAACATATGTAAAAAGAAAATTAGTGAAAGAAACCCCAAGTTAGAATATGTAACTTTTCAGTCGTTAATATTTATTACAGCTTTTAGCTAACTTAACTCATCATTAGCGTAACATACAAAGTGTACAACGTATAAGTAATTCAGTAGGTAAGTAAAGTTAGGAAATGTTTTTACGATGTGTTTATCGAACATCCAACTTCGTCTGTTAGTCTATACAAAATATAAATGTTGTTGCTTGGCGTGTGGGAGATTTCTAATGTAGCGTCGTTTAAATATTAATCTGTATAATGACGCTCAAACAAATTTTGCATGCTGTGTCCAGCTTAGTACGTTAAGCTACTGGACCATATACCTACTAATAAATAAATAAATGAATAATTTTAGCCAAACCAACGTATCTAACAGATATGATATTGGCCGTAAAGTTAAACAACAGAAACAAGAGCAGTTCCCAGATTGACACTGACGTAAGAGTGTTACACTCCCTTTGCGTGATGCAATTTAAAATGATTTTGTCATTTTCATAAGAGGTTAAGAAGAGAATAATCACATAAACGGTTCAGAAAGTCTGATTCAAGTGACTGTTGCTGGCACACTAAAGTGGCACCGCTGATGATGTAACAAAGGTCTGTTTCAGAAGATCACCCCCAAGCTCAAAACTGCATATTGTAAAAATATTTGGAAGAGGTCTCTAAGAAAGTAAAGTTTTGAGTATTATCAAAGTATCAACGTTCTAATAATAGAATACAGTGACATATTATGGAAACTTTTTGTTTATGTATATTTTAAGTACGATTACATGATGTAGAGTATTGCTTCATCGTCCATGTTTTCCTCAATCCCATCGACATCCTATTTCCTATATTATTTCCGATTGTCAATGTTATTTTACTAAAGGGTTAGCTTTTATTCTTTATGTAATGAAATAAATAGTTTACATTGTATAAATGTATTTCTAAATTATCGCTCGAATATATAAATATATGCACCGTGTTATATTTCATCAATATTCTGATTTACTAAGGTGTATTCGTGTATTAGATATGAAACGATAATTGAATATTGGAATTATCTAGCACACAGATCCTACACGGTATGTACCTACTCAGTGCTAACCACTGAGAGAAGGTAATTGATTTTCCGTTGCACTCAAAAGGGATTAAATATTATTTATATTCAGTTCTATGAAGCCAATGATCAGCTACGAATATGATAGTGATATTTATTTATGTTACGCCTTATTGTACACCTCAAATATTACATAAAGAGTTGGTACGGCTATACTAGAAACATGTACAATAGATACCTATCATTATAATTTTCACAAAAATATGCCTCAGTTATTTTCGTAACGATTTATTTAAAAAGTTTGGATGTTTAGCAAATTTCGATCACGGAAATATCCATTTTTATATGGATTCCACATATCAGAATCCTTTTATAGATATGGCCAACAAAGTACAAACTTTCTATAGAATCTCGAAAGTTGTTAGCAAAGTTACTCCGTCACGCTTCCAGTTTAAATTTAAGTTATGTTCTTAGGGATCTGTTAGCAAACTACTTGTTAAAAGTTTATCCTCAAACTATGTACAAATTAAATATCTATAAAACTGAAATGGCTGTCGGGGAATTTGTTTACTATATGCTTATCTAGTACGAATAATATGGAGGAATGCAATAGATGTGTGTCACAGAACCGCTTATTGTGGCGTTCTAAAGACATAGCCTAATTGTAGCTAAAAATGGAGAAAGATATGTTTATTACAAATGTTTGTACTGCGTCTGGGTGTTCACTATGTATAATAAGTATGTATTTACAAAAGAAAAGTAGTATATGTATTCTATCCGTATTCTGGTACCCATAACACAAGCATATAAGCTTAGCTTGGGACCAGAGGACGTTGTGTGAAATGTCCATAAGTATTTATTTATTTATTTATTTATTATTAAATTCAATTAACTGACATGTCTCACATCATACTTACAAGACTTAAGTATAACTACTCAGGTGGTTATTTCCATGTTCCTTTCATGAAACACGTGATCAAATAATAATGCACCCATTTGTTCCGAGCTTCTCAGTGTATTTTTATACCGACACAGTACTCACAAAGACATCAATTTCATAAAAAGCATGAAAACCATTTTCATAATAGACATGCAGTGTTGCTTCTGCAAAATATCACAACTATGAGGAAAAACACAATATATAATATGAAGAATTATGTGAAATTTGCAAACTCAACTACAGCTTTTAACGAAAATGGCTTGTACCTTCCAAGCTCCGCGGGAAACCAGACGGAACTCCTTCTGATTTCTCCCGGCGTTTGCAGTGAACTACACTTTAAATCTATAGTATCTAACATCACTTTAGTTGTCCTAGGGGTTTTTAAGGTAGAGACCGTGACGATAAATAAGGTGTTTTTCCCTTTCCCAGTCCCACTATTTGGGATGGGTTTCCTCCACCTTGGGAAAATATTTTGTCTGATGTTAGACCAAATATTTATATATTTTTTTTTGTTTTTTCATTACACGTGATGATTGTAGGTTTAGTTTCGAGTTTCCCGTCTCTCTCAGAAGACGTTAGATAGATATCTACTCATAATATCCCTTAGATGGCTCTTACAGCATTACTGTGTCCCACCACTGGTAACAAAATAAACTAATTCACATAAATAGTGTCCCCACACACATCATGTCATGTACTAATAACCCGTCAGCATTTGGACAGAAATAATGGTCACTGAGTAAGCAAAAAATAGAGAAAATAGGAGTATTCGAATAAACCCTCAAAAATAATGCTTAAATATGAGCTTAAATGGTCTTTCTTTATATAGCCAATGGAGTGAAAAGGTTTTCGCTGTCCACTTCACATTAGATCTTTATGGCACATTAAAAATATTTATCGCTGTATATTTATTACGCTAACATCTACTTTTTACTAACATTTGGAGGAATGTCCTACATAATTGGTGATATTAGACATCTGACTGCCTCGTTGACCTCATGACTTGTGATTGTTTTATGAGTACTCCGGTTTTCTTCGACCTTCAAGACTTATGGTTCTTTTACGAGTTCTCGGGATCTGATATTTTGTCCACACCTTTAAATTATTATCTTATTAGTTTTAAAATGACAGAAACAGCATAATTCCAAGAAGATCGAACTATTATATATTATACAGAAGTTCCATAAATAGTTTTTAGAATAGAACGTAATAGAATAATTAAAAAAAATAAAATAAAAAAAAGCCGCTTATAGATCGCGCTTATAAATAATAAAAATATTATTTTGAATCATTGCAGTGTCATTTTTGTGCAATATTTCAAATCAATCCGACTATTTTAAGTGATTGAAAATCACTTATAAAGATTCCGTTACATATATTAATAGATTGATAGATACATACTGAATTACTAAAAGCGTGTTAATGAAAAAATATGTTATGCATGTCGCGTACAAAATAATTATACAGGTCGGCCTTAAGAGGATACCAAAATAGCTTCGTTCATTTTTCTATGTACGAAGTTTTCATTGTTTCTTTAGATTGAATGGCTAGAGCTCTAATTTTTTAAGTATATGTTTTTTCAATATATGATCTAGGATCGCATGAACTCAGAAACGCGATTGAAAAAAGTTTTCTCGATAGAAAATCTTGGCGAAACAATCTCTCAATTTTTTTTTTTTCATTTGTCGGTCTATTATCGCGTATTAACTAATGAAATAACTTTAAAAACATAGGTAACTATTATGTATAGAAACACGTGGATCAGAATTAAAATATATTTAGTAGATTTTGAGTAAATAGGAAAAGTATCCCTAATTCTTCATTTTCTGTGCCTACTGGCTGTGTTAAAATGTACGTGTCGGCGATGATATACGATAATATTGATGTAGGCCCTTAAGTGATTGAAAATCACTTATAAAGATTCCGTTACATATTATATTAATAGATTGATAGATACATACTGAATTACTAAAAGCGTGTTAATGAAAAAATATGTTATGCATGTCGCGTACAAAATAATTATACAGGATGGCCTTATCTTGATGAAGTTGATTTATTCTAAGCTCATACTACAGGCTTGTTACTAAAATCCAAGCAAGTCTTTTTGAAATGTATATAAGTGAATTAGTTTATCCTAATCCTCCATCCGTAATACTCGTGTGAGGGATTTGTATGCGTATATATGTGAAACTAGCAAAAAGGATTTTCAGGGTATTATTCTAACATGATTTAGGTATCGGATTCTTTTTAGAAATTCAATTTCTTTCGGAGCAATAGATAGTAGGTATATGCTTACCATACTACACTGAATACCTATCAGAAGCAATGAGATGATGATTTCGACAGCTACTTCTTAGCATTTGTATGTATTCAAAAGTATTACCTCCAATAAACCCTATTTTTTTTCTCTAACAATAATGTATAAGACACCTACTACTTCCTCTTCCACTACCTAAGGTTGACTAGAAAAAAATGCTATGGACATAGTATAATAAGACAGGTATGCCCAATTCCTGACATAGCTGATTGTTGACATCGAACTCACCAATTACTGAATTGTTCAGAGTGTCTCATTTGTGAATCCGTTGACATCAACCTGCTATGCATACCTAAATACTTGTCTTATTATACTTTGGCTATTATTGGCTATAGGCATTAAGTCCACTTTTTTAACTTATTTGTGTATAGAAGTGTTAAATAAATAACTATAATACCACTATTGGGCAAGGACTGCTTTCACAATAGTGACGGCAGTCCTTGCCTTGGCAATGGCAAGTTTTTTTTAGTGAATAGATTTTTCAATACGGTATTTAATTTTGAGATTTTTCGAGGTTATCCAACGTCTAACATTTTATATAAATTTATGTAGTCTCTACCAGCTATTTACGATGCAACTACAAAAACATTTTAGTAAACATATATGCTATTGACAATAAAAAGGAGACCAGCAACATCTCGATGGACTTCGTACAAAAACGGTCCCAAGGGATCATGATACATTACAAGGAAACCGCACAATCTGCACGTATATTCGGTGACTCAATCTCAGTGAAATGGTAGCGATGTTATTAAATAGATTGCCTTAGGTCGAAATTTTAGTTCTACTTTCTTTCTTGTTATCATTGAGGACAACAATATGTAAGTCAGCCAATTTTATCATCTCCTTCTGTTTATCGTATAATATATTTATATGCGTATAATATACTTTAACTATATTGATATCGATACTGTCCGTGTGGTGACGGATTAAGAATACAATTTCTTATCTAGGGTGCTTTAAAAGTCAGCTAAAGGACATTGTACATAGATAACACCCTCTGTGAGAGACGGAAACCTTGGAAATAAATATACCGACACGCCTGGTCAGCGCGGCATAGTAGATTATAATCTCTACCAATGTGAAGGAAGGCTCTAGGCTGGGTATCAAACCGAAGAATCACTCCACAACCTGCTAACGTAACACGGACGAGCTAAAACAATAATTTAAAATAATAAAAATCTAAATAGTGTATGTCTGTACTTTGAAGATATTGCAAAGAAAAAATTAGATAGTCTTTACTAGCATAACAAAAGCCAAAACAATGGTTTTTAGAATTTTTATCTGTCCGTCTGTATGTTTGTACGCGCATCACGCTAAACGCATCGATTTGGATAGTGCTTTCATCGATATACTAGTATGTCTATAATGTCACCATACTTTTTTAGGGTTCCGTACCCAAAGGGTAAAAACGGGACCCTATTACTGAGACTTCGCTGTCCGTCCGTCCGTCCGTCCGTCCGTCCGTCTGTCACCAGGCTGTATCTCAAGAACGGTGATAGCTAGAGAGTTGAAATTTTCACAGATGATGTATTTCTATTGCCGCTATAACAACAAATACTAAAAATAAAATAAAATAAATATTTAAGGGGGGCTCCCATACAACAAACATGATTTTTAGGGTTCCGTACCCAGTATCTCAAGAACGGTGATAGCTAGACAGTTGAAATTTTCACAGATGATGTATTTCTATTGCCGCTATAACAACAAATACTAAAAATAAAATAAAATAAATATTTAAGGGGGGCTCCCATACAACAAACATGATTTTTTTACCGTTTCTTGCTCGATACTAATAACGTTGCCTTATGTTGCATAGATAATGGTACTGAACACTTCGTGCGCGAGTCCGACTCGCACTTGACCAATTATTTTATTCCGCCCTTAGCCCTACTGGGCCATCAAGGTGCCGTAAGCCTGACTCGACAAATGTCAAAGTTCCAGGTCCCCCCGTCGCCGTCGTCCTAAAGTCGCGTGTGCCCCTTCGTCGAATGTCACTATATTTAGCAATATAATATACCTATTTACAAGTATGTAGTTACAAGACGTAACAGGATGTAGCCTATAAGATTATTAAAAACTTATTTTTGTTAATAGCTGTTAGGGGACTAAATAATTCCGAACTTTTATATTCATCAAATATTCTGTCTATTTCAACACATCATGTATGGCTAATAAAATATGTATAACATTAAAAGGTAGTACGGGATGTGTTCGTTTTATCCCCTAATCTACATCAGATACTGTACTGTTTATTTCAGGACTAGCTGTTGCCCGCCACTTCGTACCCGTGGAATTTAGAAAGTTTTTCCCGTTTTTACTACATTTTTCACTAATGCTTTGCTCCTATTGATCGCAGTGTAATGTTATGTAGTATATAGCCTTACTCGATAAATGGACTATCTAATATTGACAGAAATTTTTTAATTGGACTCCTAAATTCCTCTGCAAATTTGATTGCAAAATTGATCGTTTTCATTTTTAACTTTTGTATCAAAAAGTTAACGGTGTGCTTTATGATGACTTAGACTGTGTCTGTGGTTTAAAATTCAATAGATTTATCATGAAAGAGCGACAGGTAAATAGACAGAAATATTTGCGCATTTGTAAGCAATATTAGTTAGGATTAGCGAAATTTTCAAAAACCAAACTTCGGTTAGGTATAAAATATATTAAAGGTACTTTTATTAAAAGCATTTTACAATCATTGTCTGCTGTAACTATAACAATACCTTTTAAGCGACAATGTAACTGATGTACAGTTATTTCTCAGTAATTACTTAAAAGCAAAAAGCTCGTAGCGACCTTAATTAGAACGGGTGTGCCTGCAAATAGTTTCCATAAAACACTTATCAATTTGCATAACTGTCTTGTTATACTGTTTATGACATCATCTACGTCTGTACTGTACAGGTTGTACAGAAAACCTGGTCTTCAACGTAATTAAATAAATAAATATTCATAGACATTTCACATAACGTCCTCTGGTCTCAAGCTAAGCATAAGTACTTGTGTTATGGGTACCAGAGCACGAATATACTATATAAACTACTTTTCTTTTGTAAATAAATACTTATAATACATAGTAAACGTAAGACGTAGTACAAACATTTGTATAAAAATTACAAATATCACATAAATGATTGTAATGCATTAAGGGCCTACATCAATATTATCGTCGATATGTACATATTAACACAGCTAGTAGGTATAGAAAATGAAGAATTAGGGATATTTTTTTGTTTACTCAAAATGTACTAAATATATTTTAATTCTGATTTACGTATTTCTATATATAATAGTTACTTATGTTTTTAAAGTTATTTCATTAGTTAATACGCGATAATAGACCGACAAATGAAAAAAATAAAAAATGAGAGAGGTTGTTTCGCTAAGATTTTCTATCGAGAAAACTTTTATCAATCGCGTTTCTGAGTTTATGCGATCCTAGATTAGATATTGAAAAAACATATACTTAAAAATTAGAGCTCTAGCCATTCAATATAAAGAAACAATGAAAAATTCGTACGTAGAAAAATGCACGAAGCTATTTTGGTATCCTCTTAATGTAATAATTGAACCCGGTATCTCGTAAACGACAGCTCGTTACATAAACCATTAGACCAAGATGTCCGTCATAAATAGCTCTATAACCGTGTGGTACCATTGAAAAAAACACCCTGTGCCAACATGTTTGGTCAGCGCAGTAGAGTAGACCATATAGCCTTCCACAGGAGTAGGCCCGTGTCTATATAGGACAGAGACAAATGATTTTTAGGGTTCCGTACCCAAAGGGTAAAAACGGAAACCCTATTACTGAGACTTCGCTGTCCGTCCGTCCGTCCGTCCGTCCGTCCGTCTGTCACCAGGCTGTATCTCAAGAACGGTGATAGCTAGAGAGTTGAAATTTTCACAGATGATGTATTTCTATTGCCGCTATAACAACAAATACTAAAAATAAAATAAAATAAATATTTAAGGGGGGCTCCCATACAAAAAACTGATTTTTTTTACCGTTTCTTGCTCGATACTAATAACGTTGCCTTATGTTGCATAGATAATGGTACAGAACCCTTCGTGCGCGAGTCCCACTCGCACTTGACCAATTTTTATTCTTCCTAAGCTATAAAAAAATCAATTTCAGATATTTCTTTCACCTTCACTATTTGTCTAATACAAAATGGTTTAAACAAAACCACTTTTTGCGGATTTAGACTTCAGTCACAAAATTGTTGCTTCTCTCCCTCTCCCTCTCTCTCTCCGGCCCATTTACTTACCCCTGTTGGGCACGGGCCTCCTCCACTTTCGAAGGGATTATGGTCTACTGTGCCGCGCTGACCAGGCGTATTGGCACAGGGTTTATTTTCGACTTTTTCGTCTCTCACAGAGGATGTTATCTGTGTGCAATATCCCTTAGCTGATTTTTACAGCACCAGGAGGAGATGGGGTGGTGACACTTGTATTCTTAATCCGTCACCACACGAAGAAATTGGTTGCTTAATTAAGACGAAATATTTAAAATATTTCACTAAAATCAAATAAAAATTTTGCTTTTAACTTTAATAAATTGAGATATCCATTGTAATTACGAAAAGCTGAAAGGGCGTTAACCCAATTTGCTAAGTCTTGTTTAATTAAGCTTTTCTGGCTGACATTAACTCAACATCAATAGAGATTAATTAGTTTACTAAGTTGTGTTCCATCGTCAGTCCAATGCACTTTGTTCACATTGCACATTATCAAAGAAACGCTTATTATTACGCTTTTATTAACTTCTACGTATTTATGTATGTAATATGTTATGAAATAAATATGCGATTTAACCCGATAAATACGTTAGATTAATACGAAATTATATAATCATACTAATTATAAATGTGAAAGTTTGTGAGTGGATATTTGAAAGAAAGAAAAAAAGAAAAAAAAACATTTAAAACAACAAAACAAACGTTTGGATGTTTGTTATTCTTTCTCGCAAAAACTACTGAATGGATTTTAATGAAACTTAACAATAATGAGACTTATACATCAGAATAACATATAGGCTACATTTTATCCCAAAATTATGCAATGTTCCAGTGGGATAATAAAAAAGGAACAGAGTTTTTATCCTTTTTACCGCTGGTAACACCGCGGCGCACAACTGGTATAATAATAATATAATGAGATGTCGTGTAAAGGGCAAGTGTTTAAGTGTTCTTTTTGTCCGTCACCTTAAGGGCCTACATCAATATTATCGTATATCATCGCCGACACGTACATATTAACACAGCCAGTAGGCACAGAAAATGAAGAATTAGGGATACTTTTCCTATTTACTCATAATCTACTAAATATATTTTAATTCTGATTTACGTGTTTCTATATATAATAGTTACCTATGTTTTTAAAGTTATTTCATTAGTTAATACGCGATAATAGACCGACAAATGAAAAAAATAAGAAAGGAGAGAGGTATTTTCGCTAAGATTTTCTATCGAGAAAACTTTTTTCAATCGCGTTTCTGAGTTTATGCGATCCTAGATTATATATTGAAAAAACATATACTTAAAAATTAGAGCTCTAGCCATTCAATCTAAAGAAACAATGAAAACTTCGTACCTAGAAAAATGCACGAAGCTATTTTGGTATCCTCTTAACGGACTATTGCTTTTGTCGCTATAGTTTAAACGAATTAAAGCACATTAACTAATTACTTTGTAAATGGAAGTTAAGTTTATGTTACAATTACACGTTACAATATTACGAGTATGTTACGAGCAAATACGAATGTTTAAAATACATTACATTCAGATTGCGTCTTATTATTACAGGGACTTCTATTATTTTAAGACAATATAATATGTCTGTATACCCCTGATGAGCATGGGTATTTTATTTAGGACCAGCTGTTGAATTTTGAAAAATTTCCATGTTTTTGCACCATTTTTCACAAATGCTTCGCTCCCATTGGTCGCAGCGTAATGTTATATAACCTATAAGCCTTTCTCGATAAATGGACTATCTAACACAAAATAATTGTTCAAACCGACACTTCCTGAGATTAGCGCGTTCAAACAAACTCTTCAGCTTTATTATATTAGAATAGATAGCCTCTGGTATATGGTTAATTCGTCACATAAATCCAAAACGATTGTTACGAGAACAGTTTTATTAAATTTATTTTAAACTAGCTGTTGTCCTCGACTCCGTTCGCGTAGAATTTAGAAAATTTTCCCCATTTTTGCAACATTTTTAACTACTGCTTGAGTGAGAGTATTATAAACGTAAGAGTAAACAAATATAATCTGAATGAACGAACTGCTAACCTATCAGGAGTTACACGTGTTATTGTGAGTCAACCATAAAATATAGATATGTGCTGTTTCGGGATATTTTTTAGACAATTTTATGTAGAATATTTCCGTCATACATGATTTCTATGTAACTTTAACCATTAAGGCTGCACACGCGACGGAAGCTTAAAAAATGGAGCACCTCTTCCCGTTTTCCCAACATTTCCCTTCACTACTGTGCTCCTATTGATTGTAGCGTGATGAAAAGTATACTATAACCTGCCCAGGAGTATGAAGAATAATTGTACCAAGTTTCGTTAAAATCCGTCGAGTAGTTTTTGTTTCTATAAGGAACATACAGACGGACAGACAGACAGACAGACAAAAATTTTACTGATTGCATTTTTGGCATCAGTATCGATCACTAATCACCACCTGATAGTTATTTTGAAAATATATTTTATGTACAGAATTGACCTCTCTACAGATTTATTATAAGTATAGATAATCAATACAATTTGATAAATAAAGTCTATGTTAGGTTTAAAGCATTTCATTGTTTAACTAGTGCAAAACTATCTTCCGTAAAATATGTATTATATTAACAATTAATACTCCATTGTAAATTGCCCTTTTAAATTCAGTTCAAATAGAATTATTTCCCATCTCGAGGGAAATTATAATATTACTTTACAAATTAGGAATTGCCTCAATAAAACACGTTTCATATTAAAATCACGTTGTCCAGGGCTCAAATCAAAGTAGGTAAATGGTAAACTTTATGCAAATAAGGTTGCAACGACAATCGTTATTGTAGCAACGCCTATAAATCATTATTTATGAAAATAGAATTTCTTTTAAAATATAAACGTTCGAAATTTGAAAATATAAAAAAAAAATAACGCATATTCTGTCAAACGTCTGCTACTTTTTAGGGTTCCGTACCCAAAGGGTAAAAACGGGACCCTATTACTGAGACTTCGCTGTCCGTCCGTCCGTCCGTCCGTCCGTCTGTCACCAGGCTGTATCTCAAGAACGGTGATAGCTAGAGAGTTGAAATTTTCACAGATGATGTATTTCTATTGCCGCTATAACAACAAATACTAAAAATAAAATAAAATAAATATTTAAGGGGGGCTCCCATACAACAAACATGATTTTTAGGGTTCCGCACCCAGTATCTCAAGAACGGTGATAGCTAGACAGTTGAAATTTTCACAGATGATGTATTTCTATTGCCGCTATAACAACAAATACTAAAAATAAAATAAAATAAATATTTAAGGGGGGCTCCCATACAACAAACATGATTTTTTTACCGTTTCTTGCTCGATACTAATAACGTTGCCTTATGTTGCATAGATAATGGTACGGAACCCTTCGTGCGCGAGTCCGACTCGCACTTGACCAATTATTATTAACACGCTTTTGTAAGTTTATAACACGCTTTTATAAGTTTAGTATGTATCTATCAATGTATTAATCTGTGTAACGGAATCTTTGAAAGCGATTTTCAGCCACTTGCAGTAGACGGATTGATCTGAAATTTTGCACACCTAACAAGGACGGATGACAATGCAATAATTTAAAAGAATAATCCCAATTCCTTGATCAGAATTACTAGAATAGCATGTTGAAGTATCACTATGACCACACTTGTATTTTTAATTATACACGTAATAGTTTAATTGTATATGAGTAGACTCACCAAGATTATTGTGTTTCTACGTATGCCTTTCATATAAAATCAGATAATCTATACTTATAATAAATCTGTAGAGAGGTCAATTCTGTACATGAAATATATTTTCAAAATAACTATCAGGGGGTGATTAGTGATCGATACTGATGCCAAAAATGCAATCAGTAAAATTTTTGTCTGTCTGTCTGTCTGTCCGTCTGTATGTTCCTTATAGAAACAAAAACTACTCGACGGATTTTAACGAAACTTGGTACAATTATTCTTCATACTCCTGGGCAGGTTATAGTATACTTTTCATCACGCTACAATCAATAGGAGCAGAGTAGTGAAGAGAAATGTTGGGAAAACGGGAAAAGGTGCTCCATTTTTAGGGTTCCGTACCCAAAGAGTAAAAACGGGACCCTATTACTGAGACTTCGCTGTCCGTCCGTCCGTCCGTCCGTCCGTCCGTCCGTCCGTCCGTCCGTCCGTCCGTCCGTCCGTCCGTCCGTCCGTCTGTCACCAGGCTGTATCTCAAGAACGGTGATAGCTAGAGAGTTGAAATTTTCACAGATGATGTATTTCTATTGCCGCTATAACAACAAATACTAAAAATAAAATAAAATAAATATTTAAGGGGGGCTCCCATACAACAAACATGATTTTTTTACCGTTTCTTGCTCGATACTAATAACGTTGCCTTATGTTGCATAGATAATGGTACGGAACCCTTCGTGCGCGAGTCCGACTCGCACTTGACCAATTTTTTCTCATGGATACGTTTTTACAGGTTTATACCTTTCTGTCCAAGCTTGCTTGATTGTTTTTTAGGGTTCCGTACCCAAAGGGTAAAAACGGGACCCTATTACTGAGACTTCGCTGTCCGTCCGTCCGTCCGTCCGTCCGTCCGTCCGTCCGTCCGTCCGTCTGTCACCAGGCTGTATCTCAAGAACGGTGATAGCTAGAGAGTTGAAATTTTCACAGATGATGTATTTCTATTGCCGCTATAACAACAAATACTAAAAATAAAATAAAATAAATATTTAAGGGGGGCTCCCATACAACAAACATGATTTTTAGGGTTCCGTACCCAGTATCTCAAGAACGGTGATAGCTAGACAGTTGAAATTTTCACAGATGATGTATTTCTATTGCCGCTATAACAACAAATACTAAAAATAAAATAAAATTAATATTTAAGGGGGGCTCCCATACAACAAACATGATTTTTTAAGCTTCCGTCGCGTGTGCAGCCTTAATGGTTAAAGTTACATAGAAATCATGTATGACGGAAATATTCTACATAAAATTGTCTAAAAAATATCCCGTAACAGCACATATCTATATTTTATGGTTGACTCACAATAACACGTGTAACTCCTGATAGCTTAGCAGTTCGTTCATTCTGATTATATTTGTTTACTCTTACGTTTTTTTTTTTTTTTTTTTTTTTTTTGTCCGGACGCTAGGCCCGGCCCGCGAGTTCTCCCCTGACTTGAGTCAGAGACCTTATTTAGCATGCATTAATTTTTCAGTTAGTATTTTTACTTTTCTTTAACATTATTCTTTCAGTTTCTTATTTCTTATTTATCTGTTTTACATTTACATTTTAATCGTTGTTTTACATTATTATTACAGTTTCCATATTGTGTACGTACGAGTCTTTAACCTATTTTAACACATTTCTCTTATTTTTATATTACATTTAATTTTTGTGTATTATTTCTTACAGTTCACTCTTATGTTTACTTATGTTTACGTTTTATTGTTTGCAGATGTGGTACAATTCTTAGTATCTAATTACATTTATCTTGTGATTTATACTATTTATATATACTATTACATGAGTATGTGTTCTTTTATACTCTTTATTCTTTTTATTTTCTTTAATATTATTCTTTTTTATAATTTATTTCTTTTTGTTTTCTTTAGTATTCTTTTGTTCTTTTATAATCTTATTCATTTCTTTGTTTTCTTTAGTATTATTCTTTTATTCTTTTTAGGCTTTATTATACATTACATTGATCTTTTGTCTTACATAATTACAGTTTTCCTTTACGTACACAATCTTTTGGTTTATTGTAATACATTTCTCATCTATCCATTTACATTAATCTTATCTATTCTTAACTTACAGGTAACAACAGCAGTTCAGCTTAGCAGTAGCGTCAGACAGAATATATGAGAAACATGGTTTGGTACAGGGATAGGGGCCATTTATTCTTTGGTTCTATTTTAGTCTTTATTTCTTTTGTTTTCTTAGTATTATTCTTTTTTATTCCTTTAAATTCATTGCTTATTTTGTCTATTTACATTATAAATCTTTTGCCTTACATTACTAAAATTTTTCGTTTTATGTACATAGGTTGCTTACTGACTTACTGTATACATTTCCAGACTTAGTATCTAATCTGTTTGTTGTTTTCAGATTTACAGCAATCGACCGCATCGACAGTGCGACAGTAGTACACATCGAGGGCGAGGTATGAGCAACATTGAATACTATACTACACGTTTATGTCGACAACAGTTACAATATAACAACGTTCAATCGGTTGGCGTCGTTTAGTGACGAGAACGACAGTGGAAGTCCCTACAACAGCTCGGTAAGTCACACAACAGCATTTATATCGGACAGTTATTAGCCAATCACTATGGTGGCAAAATGAACGGCCGCAGTGTCGGCGGCAACAACAATTCTGACACTCAGACATCGGTTAATAACAATTAGTATCTACTAATACAGCAGTTGTACAACAATTTTTGCTAACAGTAGTTTTCCAAAAACTATGTTATCAATAGTGTAAATTTAAAAGGTCACAGTTTGGCATTATAATTTTAATAATGGATATCAATAATAATAAATAATAATTTGGATAATAGTGGAATTTTCGAGAGATGGTAGTGTTATTAATAGTTAATATAAATAAATATATGATAATAATTATATAAATAATAAAAATTTTGTATATGGATATAAAATATATAGTGTATAGAGTGATGTTGAATGAGTGCAGGGTGTAGGTTTGTGGAGTGTTCGCCGGTTTCAGTTTTGTCAACAAAATTGAGTTCTCAAAACAAGGTTTGAGTTCGGATTTTGTGTTAATTGCAGAAGACCCCCCACATTCATTAGTGAGTTTGCCGTCCGCGGCAGTCACCGCGGCCTTCCCCGCCACCGGGTTCAGGTTTCCCTCCCAGAGGACACTTACGGAGCAGACAACGGTTTTAAAACCATCCACTTCGTGGGCATTTATAGGGTTAGGATCCTTGACCACCGCAGTTCGCAACTTTCTTAAGAATACCTTGCCATTGTTACAATGTTGTGGTGATTTTATTGAGTCGGTTATTTTGTTACAGCGGCCGGGATCGCGACCAGCTTCCGTGTCGTCGGGGAGGAGGACCCTTGCCGGCAGCTTGGAGGATTCCTCAGCGCTCACGGTCGGATCTTTAGCCAGGTGAGTCGCTCGTTGTTGGCCCTCGGCACCCTCAGCAATACGCAATTACAGATCGCGCTATTCTGTCCCACTTCGTTCTAACGGGGCAATCCGAACTATACACCGTGTGGTCTGTCTGCTTTAGCCCGGCTTTGGAGCAGTTGGTACAGCTCGGCGAGTGTCCCTCGGCTGCCGCAGGACATACAGCTTTCATGTGCGGGCCTCCGCAATAGAAGCAGGCCTTTTCGCTCGTTTCACAATGTTTGGTTCCGTGTCCGAATGCCAAGCATTTCGTGCACTGGATTAGCGGAGATTGGTCCTCAACGCGTACCTTCTGCAAGTCTATGTAGGCGAAGCCTGCCTCAGTTAGCCTTTGCCACATTGAGGGTGAGACCCGGAGGACGGCGTGGCACTCATGTTCGTTCCTCGCCCTCCTCCGGTATCTCACCTCGAAGTCGGTCTCTTCCTTTGTCAGCCCCTTTAATGTGTGTTTGTTCTGGTTTAACAGAGCTTCCCTTATTGCGTCGTCTGTGTTGTAGCTGAGAACATTTTTCAGCACCACGAGAGGGTCCTTGTTGGCAGTTGCTTCCGTCGTAACGCTGTCGTTTGTCTTTAGCAGGTTCTCAGCCTCTTTCAAATGTTCTTTATCTTTACAGCTCAAGATCACCTTTCCGTCACGGATCTTCCTTAGTCGCTCCACCTGTAACCCCTTCGTTTTAGCCTCCAACGTCTTCTTAATCTCTCCTATCACTTCGTCACTGGTTTTAGAGTCGTCGGCTGATGAGACCATTAGCGAGTGGATGGGTGTTCTCGTGATTTCCGCATAAGAGGTGGTCGGGATGCGTGCTGCCACAGGTGCTCTGGCTACTGTCTGTTCAAGTTTCTCAACCTCTCCAGTAAGTCGGTCCGTTTTAGTAATCACTTCCTCCATCCTCACCGCCAAGGCTGCACCGATTTGTTGGCTCTCTGAGTCTGGTACGAGAGCTGTGTTCTCCAGTGTGCCCATCAATCCTCTCCCTATGTTGCTGTTCTCCTTTGATACTTTAATACTTTCCATTAAAATATCGGTCAAGTCCTTGATTTTGTTGGACAAGTCGTTAGGTAAGTTGTTTTGAGGCGGTCCACCTCTTCCCTTTTCCAGTTTGTCCACCACAGCGCAGATGTCATCGACGACTGCCAGGATGCATGACCTTTTGTCATCTTTCTTGGCCTTGGTCTTAGCATTTATAAGGTCCTCTAGGTGTTCCGCTATCACATCTCTCATTTGCCTGACTTTAGTCAAGTTGCTGTCCTCATCGACACGGTTCGAGTCTGTCTGTCTCCTGATCTCCGAGGAGGTTTTCGGAGAGTCCTCGTGGGGTTTTGGCGATTTGTCGAACGTTGAATTAAGTTCGCTACCCTTCAGTATCTTGTGAGGTACAGCTTTCTTGTTTATTGCTGGTGTACGATGCATGATTTCGCGGTTATATTAAATCAATATTGGGTGTAAATGGCCCTGTGTAAAAGTGTATAAGTAATTTAGTGTAAATAATCCGCCAAAGGCGTAGTCTGTAGATGGGTGTAAAGAGTCCTATAATTGTCAAATTAACTAATCCTATAATACTATGTATATGTTGCCGAAAAACCCTACTGGTCAGTGAGCAAAATGCTAGCTGTAAACACAGCGGTCAATTGCAACACGGAGCAGCAGAGTGTCAAAAATTTGGAATCAGTCTTTTTATTAAAGATGAGTATTCAATAATTTTAAAATTTTAAAAATGTGTATACCTAACCTATTTGAAGTACTGCTCAGCAGTTCTTGTCTTATAATATGTTTTATTAATATTATTAATGATTTTTGTTTTATTTACAGGTGCCCGAGCGGGAGCAGATGCGATCTACAGCGTGCAGAGAAGTCTGGTGGACGTTCCCAACACGAGCCCCAACAAAAATATCCAAAAAGAAGAGAAAGAAGAAAAAAGAAGATTGTAAAGAAATAAAGAAGAAGGCCCAGAAGAAAGACCGCGGCCCCAACGAGCCACGCGCGACCCGCCAAGACCACCAGAGAAAATCCCAGAGCTCTAGCTACTATAGGAGCGGAGATATCGCGCTTTCACGCCCGCGGGTTTTTCACCGGGTTTTCGGGTAGTGAATTTAAAACGTCAATATCTTCGCACCCAGACGTCGCAGGGCTTCGGGAATCGATTCTTCCGGTAGGCCTTAGCGCCCCGCGCGCTATGACACCGCCACCGGTACTCTTACGTTTATAATACTCTCACTCAAGCAGTAGTTAAAAATGTTGCAAAAACGGGGAAATTTTCCTAAATTCTACGCGGACGGAGTCGAGGGCAACAGCTAGTTTCACATAAAAACGCTTTGTTTATAGAATCAGGTAAAAATATCCTAATTGTTTACTTGTGTTTATTACGATTGTGACAACATGTGACAACAGAAACTTTTGTCTCTGACAACATAAACTGTCAACGTTTTGTAAGTAGTTAGCATAGAATTGAGTATTGATGAATAGCAATCATTTAAAACATTTTCAGGATATTTAAGTGTGTTTTTTAGTTTTTAAACTAAGTAGATTATTATCATCCTTGAAGTCTACATAACAATATTTTAAAAGAAATAAAAACATGAGATACTTATTAGGTTGACTTTATTGTTGTGCAATTGCAGTGGACACACAAAACCTACATCGAAATCGGTACCGTACCGTCGGGCATGTATGACCAGATGTATGAGTGTGGATGAAGCCAAGGAAGTATGTTTGGATGGCGCTCTATAGTCTCTGCCTACCCCCATTGGAAAATGTCGTGATGTTATGATGATGATGATGACGCACCAGAAGGTAAAACGCGACCCTATTGCTGAGACTTCACTGTTCGTCCATCCATCTGTCACCAGGCTGTATCTCTGGGATAGAAAGAGAGCTGAAAATTTCACACACTCATCCTCATAATTCTCCTACTCTTATCAGTATCACACATTATTTGGGGCTCCATCATTTGGTGTTATTTGAGTTCGGTATGATAAATAAATATACATATAATTATTATGATAATAACGGTACAGCGTGGGAGAGTCCGGCTCATTCTTGAACCGTTTTTTACTTGTGTTTCGCTACAATAATAGGCTGACATAATGAAATTGTTAGTTTTTACAAGATGTTTATTATTTTAGGTTTTTTTTATACTACTGACGTCCGGCCCGCCTAATGGAAAGCGGTTACTGTAGCTTATAGACGTCTGTAACACCAGGTTAAAAGGTAATTAATTTAGGTAATTTAAGAGTAAAAGAAATTTACAAGTATTCTTCTATACCTACATAATTGTACATAAAAGGTATTTAGACATAGTCAGGGATTTGTACAACAATACAATATAATACAACGAAGTTAGTTCAAATGTTTACTCAATCCATAGTTATGCTATATCTAAACAGCAGTGCAGCTTCAGTGCAAGTAAACCTTCAAATGCATAAGCCCCGAAATTGGGCTAAATCCCAATTTAGTTACGTGTGACTTATTGATGACTACAACTGGCATAGTGTTATACTCTACAAAGATCTCGTATTTGCTAACTTTGCTGCACAGAAAGCAAATCAAAACACGAATTAAAAATAAAATTTTCTTATTTTTTAGTCATAGAGTCTATACTGAAATCCTGTAAATAATATTGGTGAAAACTCATATATATAATATAGACCTTCTTTCGCACCAAAACAAAACAGGCACCTTTATGTATTGAAACTCATAAGATAGTCACGAAACCGTCTAATAGATGTCGCTCTTCGGTTAGAATTCAAGTTCACATAATTTTCCAACGCGCATAACAAAATCGCTATATTTATATAGCATGTCTGGTTAAAATTTGGCTCGAAGGACCATTGTATACGACCAGGAGGTCGTATAAATTTTTGTAATGGATCCGCTTTGTGGTCCATGTCCATGTGAACTAGTTGATGAACTAGTTAATTTCATCAACGAATTTACGCGTTTAAATTGAGACCAAAAAAAAAAATTAAAAAACTGACTACTATGCCGTGACTATGCCATATGACCGGGTTTGACACCAGTATTCCAGTATTTCGAGTTTTCCGTCTTTCATAGTTGATGTTATCTGTGTAGGTACAATATTCCTTAGCTGGTTTTTACAAAACCCTGGTGAGGAAATGGGGTGGTGACACCAGTATTCCAGTATTTCGAGAATTCCGTCTTTCACAGTTGATGTTATCTGTGTAGGTACAATATTCCTTAGCTGGTTTTTACAAAACTCTGGTAAGGAATTGGGGTGGTGACACCAGTATTCCAGTATTTCGAGTTTTCCGACTTTCACAGTTGATGTTATCTGTGTAGAGGTACAATATTCCTTAGCTGGTTTTTACAAAACCCTGGTAAAGAAATGGGGTGGTGACACCAGTATTTCGAGTTTTCCGTCTTTCACAGTTGATGTTATCTGTGTAGGTACAATATTCCTTAGCTGGTTTTTACAAAACCCTGGTAAGGAAATGGGGTGGTGACACCAGTATTCCAGTATTTCGAGTTTTCCGTCTTTCACAGTTGATGTTATCTGTGTAGGTACAATATTCCTTAGCTGGTTTTTACAAAACCCTGGTAAGGAAATGGGGTGGTGACACCAGTATTCCAGTATTTCGAGTTTTCCGTCTTTCACAGTTGATGTTATCTGTGTAGGTACAATATTCCTTAGCTGGTTTTTACAAAACCCTGGTAAGGAAATGGGGTGGTGACACCAGTATTCCATTATTTCGAGTTTTCCGTCTTTCACAGTTGATGTTATCTGTGTAGGTACAATATTCCTTAGCTGGTTTTTACAAAACCCTGGTGAGGAAATGTGGTGGTGACACCAGTATTCCAGTATTTCGAGATTTCCGTCTTTCACAGTTGATGTTATCTGTGTAGGTACAATATTCCTTAGCTGGTTTTTACAAAACCCTGTGAAGGAAATGGGGTGGTGACACCAGTATTCCATTATTTCGAGTTTTCCGTCTTTCACAGTTGATGTTATCTGTGTAGGTACAATATTCCTTAGCTGGTTTTTACAAAACCCTGGTGAGGAAATGTGGTGGTGACACCAGTATTCCAGTATTTCGTTCGAGATTTCCGTCTTTCACAGTTGATGTTATCTGTGTAGGTACAATATTGCTTAGCTGGTTTTTACAAAACCCTGGGAAGGAAATGGGGTGGTGATACTTGTAATCTCAATGCGTCACCACACGTAGGAACAGTGATTCATAACATTATTATTTAGGAAAATATCTCTTGATAAAGTAATTTTAAAGTTCACTATTGTACCTATATCATAACAGTCGCTTACGATCTTTTGTTTTAAGAAGTATAATTTCTTTGATTATGGGCCGATTTTTCAATCATCGAATAACTGAACGAATAACTAACTAGAGAATTAACTTATCTGATTGATAAAAGGACAAATAAAATTGTTGCATTTTTCAATGGCTAGATAACAAGCGAATAGTTTCTGTGACTTTTATGTTGCCAACTTCACTGCAATATTGTGGAAGCGAGACACGCGTATGGTGTACTGTGTGATAAAAGAGGATAGCAAATGTGTTGACACTCGTTTATTTGACGTTTATGGATAAATAAAATTTGTTAACTTTCTCTTTCTCGTGTGGTGATTTTGTAGGTTAGTTTCATTTATTGTCAGTGATTTGTTATTATTTTGCTATTAATGGAATCTTTTCTGTTCCGTACCCAATGGGTTCCGTACCCAAAGGGTAAAAACGGGACCCTATTACTGAGACTTCGCTGTCCGTCCGTCCGTCCGTCCGTCCGTCCGTCCGTCCGTCCGTCCGTCCGTCCGTCCGTCTGTCACCAGGCTGTATCTCAAGAACGGTGATAGCTAGACAGTTGAAATTTTCACAGATGATGTATTTCTATTGCCGCTATAACAACAAATACTAAAAATAAAATAAAATAAATATTTAAGGGGGGCTCCCATACAACAAACGTGATTTTTAGGGTTCCGTACCCAGTATCTCAAGAACGGTGATAGCTAGACAGTTGAAATTTTCATAGATGATGTATTTCTATTGCCGCTATAACAACAAATACTAAAAATAAAATAAAATAAATATTTAAGGGGGGCTCCCATACAACAAACGTGATTTTTAGGGTTCCGTACCCAGTATCTCAAGAACGGTGATAGCTAGACAGTTGAAATTTTCACAGATGATGTATTTCTATTGCCGCTATAACAACAAATACTAAAAATAAAATAAAATAAATATTTAAGGGGGGCTCCCATACAACAAACGTGATTTTTAGGGTTCCGTACCCAGTATCTCAAGAACGGTGATAGCTAGACAGTTGAAATTTTCACAGATGATGTATTTCTATTGCCGCTATAACAACAAATACTAAAAATAAAATAAAATAAATATTTAAGGGGGGATCCCATACAACAAACATGATTTTTTTACCGTTTCTTGCTCGATACTAATAACGTTGCCTTATGTTGCATAGATAATGGTACGGAACCCTTCGTGCGCGAGTCCGACTCGCACTTGACCAATTATTCTCTTTTTGTGTGACATTGGACCTAAAAATCGTTTTGTTTTTAAATCGATTTTTTATGGCACAAAGAAATCGATAATTAAATAACCGATTTTTCTTAAAAAAGTAATCGATTTTTTAAATTTTTGTTATAGCAAGACAAGCCTGTATGAGGTTTATAAATAGAGTGGCTAAGTAAAATTAACTATCTGTAGTTTTCCTGATACGTGACAGGAGATTTCGCCTCTTCATACAATTCAGTACGTGAATGTAGAATTATTTCGTCTATTTACTACGATATTTTGGAAATAATAATTTATACTAATATTTAAACTAACTAAATATAACAATTTGTTTTGCAAAAATATGTATTTAGGATCTATAAGACCTATAGATCTTTTGTATACTGTTTATATTAACAGTAAAACTTTATACAATTAGATTTTATTGAGATAGGTAATATTATTGTATCGAAAGGTCCAATTTAATACGATTCAACTATTAATAATAACACAAGTTGATCTTGTTTGTGAAACAGTTGAGATAACGTAAATTATTTGTAATACAAATTGAATATTGAAATAGACGCTTTGGTAAACAGCAAACTAGAACAAAACTACACCATAATCTAGTAAATTAAATTTAAACTACATTATACGGAGTAATATAAAAAAAAATGTTTAGTTCAAAAACTAAAAAACGCACTCGAAAATCCTGAATATTTTTTAAACTTTTGTACTGTTATCACTCCTCAATAAGTGTGCAAAACAGATCAAGCCGGCTACTGCAAGTTAGTTAAAATCACTCTCAGATTCCGTTATATAGATTATTACATTGATAGATACGTTCCGAAGTAATATAAGCGTGATAACTAGCCAGTATATCTTTAACTAGCCCGATTTTTCAATGACTTTTTTGGTGACGGTGTTTGCGTGCAACGTAATTAACTCCCAACATTTTTCCCTAAAGCGTCTTATGAAGTAAAATTTCAAGTACCTACATCCTTTGTGCCTGTCTGTAAAACTAAATTACCAAGTTTCGTAACAATGTGTCTACTTTGTATATACCAAGTATTAAGTGCGCCTTAACGACTCTCAAATAGCCTCGTAATTATTTCTAAGTGTAAGACATAACCATAAGGAGAGCGATTAGCCCATATTCCTATAACACCTTAAATCGTCTATTCATTTAACCGTATACAAAATTAATGGTGTAAAATAAGGCTCAAAAGGATACCAAAATAGCTTCGTGCATTTTTCTATGTACGAAGTTTTCATTGTTTCTTTAGATTGAATGGCTAGAGCTCTAATTTTTAAGTATATGTTTTTTCAATATATGATCTAGGATCGCATAAACTCAGAAACGCGATTGAAAAAAGTTTTCTCGATAGAAAATCTTAGCGAAACAACCTCTCCAATTTTTTATTTTTATTCATTTGTCGGTCTATTATTGCGTATTAGCTAATGAAATAACTTTAAAAACATAAGTAACTATTATATATAGAAACACGTAAATCAGAATTAAAATATATTTAGTAGATTTTGAGTAAATAGGAAAAGTATCCCTAATTCTTCATTTTCTGTGCCTACTGGCTGTGTTAATATGTACGTGTCGGCGATGATATACGATAATATTGATGTAGGCCTTTAATTCATATACTGAGATCAATGTTACACCTCTGCATGGTCATTGAGCGGTATGAGAAGACCATATAGCCTTCCGAAATGAAAAGGTCCGTGCCCAACAGAATAATAATATTGGGCTGAGAAAAAAGAAAAAGAGCGTAGTAGACTCAATAATTGTTGTGGAGAAATTGGTGTAATATATACCAATTTCTTCTGGTGGAGAAATTTATTACCGCTGGCACGGCCGCAATAGCTCAGTCGGTATAGCGACAGTTATACGGTATAGGATCTCCATTATATAATTTACTAGCTGTTGTCCGCAACTTCGTATGCGTGGAATTTAGAAACTAAACCTTGACAAATTTTATAAAAAAGGCGTTTGCGTGGTTCAAGAGGATCTTGAACCACGCAAATGAACAAAACAAAAAACTATACGTAAATCTTTTGCAGATTTATATAATATTGTAAATTAATTAAAGTTAACTATTTTCACGGATTCATACGACCAGTACAACCCTGTGTATTACTTTATTTCTGAGATATGCGTGTACAAACTCACTCACGCGAACAAATAACTAATAACCTTACTAGAGTTCAGCATGGTGCTATGCTCGCCAGAATCATAGAACAATGCAACGAGAATCAAATAACGACTAACCGTAAAATGGCGAATTTTTAACTTTGTTTTTGTTTTTGAAGACATGGTTATATTACTTTATGTTATATTATACAAAGCAGTGATTCCCAATTCCACGCGTACGACTTCGCAGGCAATAGCTAGTACGACATTTCTGGTCGGTTTAAATAATCAGTAATAACCGGGATAAAAAAAATACGGTTGGCCAACACTATTGCCAAAAATGTGGCAGCATTATTTTCAAGTTTGACATTAGCAACTGTCAAATAACATTTCGAATTCTGGGACGGATAATATAGTTTTGAAAATATATGACCACATAGGAACATACAAATAAAAGCAATGACTTTGTTTTATGTATAAAATATTATTAAAGCTGAAGAGTTTATTTGTTTGTTTGAACACGCTAATCCAAGAAACTACTGGTTCGAATTGAAAAAATCTTTTTGTATTGCATAGTCCATTTATAAAGGAAGGCTATAGGCTATAGAACATCACGCTGCGACCAATAGAAGCTAAGCATTATAATAAGTAAAGATTAAACTTTCTATTAGTATTTTAATATTAGATAGCAAGTTTATAGCACGTATTTACTACACTCGTAACGTATCGTATAATTTTATACAATGGTTTTATATTTATCTTTGCGAGCGTATAGGTTGTTCTTAACGTGATTCTAATGGTGTGTTAAATTTTTA
Source organism: Orgyia antiqua (assembly GCA_916999025.1). Lineage (NCBI taxonomy): Eukaryota > Metazoa > Arthropoda > Insecta > Lepidoptera > Erebidae > Orgyia > Orgyia antiqua. The sequence continues at coordinate 3,799,824 of OU779867.1, forward strand.
TTCTGCAACTTTATTTGAAAGCTCTAAGAGATATGACTACTATTGCTTCCAAGAAAACGAGTGATATACATTGTTGTTTAATAGGATATTAAGTTAACACAGCCACTTAAAATCAGCCAAGGAATTTAATTTAATTTTATTTTTAAAGTTATTTATTAATTTTGAAATTTACTTCCTATGCTTTTACTTAATAAATCAAATTGTGGTGGAAAAAGTGATCACCACGAGCAGGACTTGAAAGTTCTACCGACTGAGCAACCATGGGACCTGCACATGATAACCAAATCTTCCACTTCAATTAAATATTTCTCAATGTGAGTTAAATATCGCAATAATGTTTTTCTACATCACCATCTATGAAGCTGTTTGTGGTTGATTTATATATACGTAGATACGAATGAAGTTAATAAAGCGTGCTAGAAATAACACATTGGTTCATTTACACGAAATAAACGACTTTAGTTTTCGTTCGAAAATCGTTGACATTTGGAAGTGGTGATAAAATAGATAGGTTTACGAACGTAGTTTAAAAGCGTTCCTAGGGGAATATGAGTCATTATGAGGGCACCGCAGAATCTACGCGAATTGCTGTACTGATGAAATCTGTGCAAATTGTCATGAACTTTATCTATAAGATTGTTGTGTTTATTCTTTATATTCTGTGTTAAGTTATATTTAGGGTACAATGAATGAACGATATTAATAAAATGAAGTGTTAAAAGAACGTTGCGGTCTAAAACAGGATGTAGTAATTAAGGTAGAGAAAAGTATGCATAGGTGGTTTGTTCATGTGGAGAAGATGGATGAAAGACAATTAACGAAAGGCATATAGACGGCGGAGGTAAGTAGAAAATCTGGGAAGGAACGCCCGAGAAAAATTTCGATGTCATCAATATAGAATAGAATAGAATACACTTTATTGTACACCAAAACATATTACATGTCACTTATGTAACGAAAATAAAATAAAACATGTACAATTGGCGGTCTTATCGCATATTGCCATCTCTTCCAGACAATCTTTGGATGGACTCCTATTTATACCTACTATGGAGGGTAGACCCTCCATAATACCTACACATAAGGGTCAACTGCGCAGCACTTACCACCGTTTTTCAAGGAAGTTTGTTCTTTTCTTTGAAGTTGGCACTCTATTTTCTCTGCCTACCTTCATGGAAAAAAGGGGTGACGTTACGATGATGATAAATGAACGTGTTATGTTATTTCTACATATACAATAAAATTAATATTTGCAGCAAAATTCAAATATATCATAGCTGTCATTTTTGAAATATTGCAAAAATAGTTGTTTAAAATTTATATACGCTTCAAATATGGATTGCCATATTAGACTTTAAAAGTTATTGTTACTTAAAATATCATAACTGTAAAGTAGAAGACGTATCTCAGTATACATATAAATCTTAAAAAATTCATAATCTATCCTTTCAAACTTATGTTTAACACATAAATAGGAATTAACTCATTATATTATTGTAGATAACGTTTGGTTCCGAGCTTAAGACGAAGTAAATAAATAAATAATAAATAAATATTCATGGACATTTCATATAACGTCCTCTGATCCCAAGCTAAGCTTATATGCTTGTGTTATGGGTACCAGAATACGGATAGAATACATTTACTATTTTTTTTTGTAAATACATACTTAAAATACATAGAAAACACCCAGACTCAGGACAAACGACGATTAGATGTTAGATGTATGACGGTTAGAAAAATCACACAAATGATTGTCCCGAGCGGGAATCGAACCCGCGACCTCTTGATCGGCAGTCCGTTACATGAACCACGAGGCTCGTCTATGGCTAGGCTAGGCTCGTAAATGAATAAGTTCCTTAACGAAATGTGAAATAATAACTGTAAATGGATCCATTTATGTCGCTACCGGATCGAAAAGGGTTTCTATGTTCGCTTCACATTTACTGCTTTATATTATGTTGGTACGTTTAAATATTATTTCCAGTGAAAAGACTATCTTCAATCCTGGCTTCGACGTGGACAGCCGATTTGTTAATAATGTAAAAACAAAACGTCTAATTATTCCATAAATATTGATAACTATCCGGTTGTATCAAGTTCTCTTAAAAATAAACTATTGTTATGAACAATGTGTTTTATTCTGATATACTCGTAGTTTTGTTACTGCACTTACTAATAATTGACACTAAACTTCATTTAATTACCTATGTAATCTACTACCTATGTATGGTGTAGGCTACTGAAAACTATTATTTTTATTACGTCATTACCTAAGTGGTACATATCTAGGCCGAAAGTCCCTACAAAGTGAAGAAAGAAAGAAAACACATTTATTAGATACACACATACAGAAGCACAAGTTACACATACATAAATAAGCCAGTAATTAAAAAGAATAATACAAAACAATAAAATTAATGAATAAATACAATCAACAAACAAAAAGCAAAATAAATAAATAATTAGAATGGATACAATATAAAAGCGGTGTATCTAAAAGCTCCAGCTCAGCGTATGCCATGATGCAACGTTAGATCACGGCGCTGATTTTCAGCTGAAGCTGGTGTGAAGTGGTCGGTCCCCTTTATTACTCGAAAGTATAATAACAACGATACTCTCTCTCTATCTCCAGCTCATTAGCCACGTCCCATTGCTGGGCATTAGTTTCCTCTACTTTGGAATAGATTATCTAGTGTAAGTGTAATTAGCACTGAAATCCACACTGACTAAATTTTATTTATCTTCTTTATCTTTACTTCTTATAAAACAAAGTCGTTATTTTTGTATGTATGTCCCTATGTGAGCTTATATCTTTAAAAATACGCAACGGATCTTGATGCGGTTTTTTTTTAATAGATAGAATGGTTCAAGAGGATGGCTTTTTTCGTATAATTTGTTGGGGTTTGCTGTATATTGGATGAGATATGCTTAAATTTGCCGAGAAATTCGGACGCGCGCGAGCTATAAATGAAAACGCTGCGTTATCTATGTGAGGTGCAATAAACCAATGTATGGAGGAATTATTTGTTACCTATAGTTCTTCAGAAAAGTCCGCGAGAGTCTATCTTTTAAGGGAAACCCATTGTACCCATAATAATGTCAAAAAAAAAAATCTAATTTAATAGGGTGTTTTCAAAGGCTATTTATATGTGTATAGTAATATTTTTTATCAAATTAAAACGCTTACGCAAACAATATAGATTATAACTGCTCTTTACAGCATGCAATTTAAATGAATATCTTAGAAAATATGACGAAAAAAAATTCCGCGCGGCAAAATAAAATAACTTAAACTGTTGGCTGAGCAACGCGAACGTTTCCTCGGTCTTCTATCCATATGTTTATTGTGCTTTCACGTAAAGACTACTGGATGGATTTTCATGAACCTTTCCAATGGAAAATGGAATAGAAAACGAACTTATTTTTTATCCTTTTTACCGCGGGTAACACCGCGGGGCACAGCTAGTAAAGAATATTTTATGAAATTTTCTCTAAAAATAAGGAACTCCAAGCTGATATTTTTGCCGGATATTTTATATTTGAGCCGGTAATTGATGGCAAATAAACGCCTACAATATTTTAGCCAGTAATAAAGCTGGTACATTTCGTGAAAACTAAAACCTAGGTTAGTCAACACACATTCAACGTTGTCAGCTTTACGTGACCCCGCATGTGAGTTGACGTTATATGGCAATTTATTACTACATTTCTTTATTGACACCGATTGTACAAAATGGCAAAATAGTGTAGTTTACTGAATTCTACGGCATATGTTGCTAAGATATATTAACGTAAACTAAATTCGCTGCCAGCTGTCATAACAGTTTGGCGATACGTAGAACTTAAGAACTATGTAATGATGTCAAATGAATAAATAAAAAAAAAACAAAAATAGAAAGAAAGAAAGGTGCATTTATTTATTCTTAATTTATTAAAGATGATCACGATGAGCGGGACTTGAACCCACGACCTCGGAATACCGTTCCGTTGCTCTTCCAATTGAGCTTCCATGGGATTAGCCCATGATAACCAAATTAGATTTATTATTAAAGAAAATGTATTTATTTCATAGTCAAAGTAGACACCAACAAAGTTAATATCTATACTAATATTACAAAGCTGAAGAATTTGTTTGTTTGAACGCGCTAATCTCAGGAACTACCGGTTTGATTTGCAAAATTCTTTTTGTGTTCGATAGTTCTCTTATTGAAGAAGTCTATAGGCCATATAATATCACGCTGCGACTAATGACAGCGAAGCATTAGTGAAAAATGTTGCAAAATAGCTAGTAATACTAAATAAACAAATAAATATAAATTTAAGTTACCAGCTAGCCTGGCGTCCACAGTGACCGAAATAGGACATTATTATATACGCTGGTTTTTAGAAATATGTAAAATGACAATACCCCCTGGCCAACATGGTAGCAGAGTGAATATCCTCAAAGGTAATGGCGACCCGATCCTTTTCTACTAAATCTGATCTAAAATTAGAAAGATTTCGACTGAGGAGGAAATACAGTCACTTGTGCCATAAAACGCAGATATCGTTGTGGTCTAGAATTTGCGTACGTAAACAGAGAAGCATAATTTACATAGTGTTAATGATTTAATTATACAACTATCAAAACTAAGATATAACAAGTACACTAGTTATTGACCGCGCGTTCGTACGTGTGGAATTTAAACCTAATGCTAACAAATTATACAAAAAAGTCATCCCAAAATCGTCTCATTCACTCTAAGAGATGACTGTGTCCGTATACAACGAATATGAACATTGCTCTCGTACCTATTTTGGCGAGGGTCGTCTTATTATGTTAACTCCTTTTGGATTAATGCTCTAAGGTACTGAATGATGTAATATAAGTCACTTAGAAGTTTATTCTCTGCTTTACGTCAACCTAGTTTTAATGAACTATTTAGCGATTTAACTCAAGCATATAATTGAGACTGAAATACTATGCTTAGTGTTTCTCTAAGTGATAAAGTTAATATACAATGTCGGAGTAACATAATAGAGAGCGTAACTGCTATGGTTTATAATCAGTCTAGAAATTGTAGAAACTATCTTTTAGATGGTCATACATCAATCTGACTTTCTCTTTCATACATAAAAGCTTTCCACTGCAGGTCTCCAACCAAATCTCCCTTTAACCTGCCCCTTTACCACCAAGATAATGATGTTCACACAAAACGTCACCTCTCAATCGTCACTTTTCACTTTCTTTCAAATGCACACTTTATAATTATACACTCGCGGTTATACAAACGCGGTTACTGTAAAAACTCGTTATCACTACTGTGAGCAACTAGTCGGGATTCGCCCTGTCTAACGTCTCAAACGATACTGACTGTTAGCTCTGTGACTGTCTCGTATTTATACTGACTGCGAGATAGGGCAACGTAAAACACAACGTGGGGAAAACACGTGTTAGGACTTGTCTACAACTCTTTATGTGAACAAATCATACGTTCACATTTGTTTATTTTAATTGTAGCTCCGTCATATAATATCTTTAATAGCAAAAAAGAAACAGATGTATATGGAAAAAATACAAGACGGGAAAGAGACAGATATATTATATTAATATACCGAGATGCATCTTAAGTTATGACGCCCAAACAGCAGCTTTCAAATAAAAAAAAATCATTAAATTCGCTTCCCAGTTAAAAGTTATGGGGTAACAACATGAAAAAAAAAACATACAGACGAATTGAGAACCACCTCCTTTTTTGAAGTCGGTTAAAAATTATTCGTAGGATTTTAAAAACATTACATTCATAGCCTGATCTCATGATTTAATTTAAACTGCAATCCTTTTAGCTATAATGTTACTTTTATATTTCTTTTTATTACCTCTTCAGTCCAGAATGTAATTAAGTTTCAAGCCTTAGAAAAGTTTTCTACAGAGTTAATTAAAAACTCCAACAGAATCTGGTGATATAATGCTGTATTTTGTTGTCACTTAGCAAGTTTAAAACAACTAAGATAATAAAACGTATAATTAAACATCTTAAATTAATTTTTACCGGGTGTAAGGCCTTAAATAAAGCATACATACGACAAGAGTTAGTATTATTACCTGGAAGAAATCGCTTTACGCGATAAGGTCGCCAATTGTACATAATTTTAAGTAGTTCAAGGTTGTATCATTTAAATCGTACAATAAAGAATTATCTATCTATCTATCTATTATGTTTGAATCGTAGCACATGGCGGTTTGTAGTCTCTACCTACCCGCACGTGAAAAAGGCTTGATGCTATTATTATGGAGAATAATATGATTATGTTATGATGTGTTGGCATTGTCTCATAATCCCCGCTAAAAAAGGTACAAGAGCAATGCTCATACTCATAGTATACAGACAGTGTCGTCTCTTAGTGTGTGTAATGCCAATTTTGTACTGTACTTGTGTAGCGGTACTTGCATTAAGTTATATTATTTGTATGCGTTAACTCGGTACTACTATGTAGTTAAATACTTCTAAACCTATATCATATACCTTGTGTCTTTAAGTGAGGTTTTGTATATCATCGCAGGCTGTACTACTTATATGCTCTAAACCGTAATATTCTTCTCCTTCTCCAGCCCACTGTTGGGCACTGGGTTCCTCCACTTTGGGAGGGATTATGGTCTACTGTGTCGCGCTGACCAGGCGTGTTTGCACAGGGTTTATTTTCGAGTTTTCCGTCTCTCACAGAAGATATTATCTGTGTGCAATATCCCTTAGCTGTTTTTTACATACATCTCCTCCCAAGGGTGCCCTTAGGAGGAGATGGGGTGGTGACACTTGTATTTTTAATCCGTCACCACACAGAGAATAAACCCTAATATTTTCTCTAAAATAAGACTTACTAGGTGCGTAGGGCATTTTCAGTAAGGGTCGCTGTCACGGTACTAACCACTAACTATAGTTCCGGCTTATGTCACAGAGCTTTTAGCTACTTTCATGTCGCAGTGTAAATCTATTCGTAGATATATTATAATAGATATATCTGATGGTAGGTATAATATAAGTTTATAACATCATTATTATCTTGCCCTTATTTGTAACATTTTATTATAGCACAAAACTATATAAAACGTCTAACGCGTCGAATTTAGAAAATTTGACTCGTTTTTGCAACATTGCTTCGCTCCTATTGGTCGCAGCGTGATGTAACATAGCCTATAGCCTTCCTCGATAAACGTATTATCTAAAACTGAAAGATTTTTTATAATGGACCGGTGGTTTCGGTGATTAGCGCGTTAAAACAAACAAACTCTTCTGCTTTCTAATATTAGTAGGTACCTATAGATTGAGCTTGAATTGTATTAAAATGATTATTATTCTATTGCAATTTGATTTTAGTGTTACAGATAAATGATAGATAGATTAAGTAAAATTGAAAGATAGATATACATTAGATACTGCTATAATCATTGACGGCCTTATTATAATAAGCGCTCTTCTTTTCTTTGAAAAGTGCATTTTAGGGTATTAATATCTTACACAAATTGAAGAGCTTGTAAAGTAACCAATCATAAGCATTCAAACCATCTGAATACGAACGTCTATTGACACTATTGACAGAATGTCAGCAAATTTAATATTTGTCTGACATCATTGAAGTTAGCAACGTAATTGCTTTTCCTTTGATTGAAGCCTTTGATGTTTATTTACGCAATGTTGGAGATGCTTAAATAGATACTACCGGTATTACGTTAGCTTCTATTGTGTTAGATGTAGCTACCTAATTATTTCTTGTGATTAAGGTAGGAACCCAATTAATTCTGACAGATCTCTTAGTCCGCTCAATCTATTGAATGACAGTGATAGTACCTATTAGTAATCTATTTCATAAAGAAGGAGATTTTAATAATTGGTCTATATTTTATATATGTATTTTATGTATGAATTTACAAAATAAAAGTAGTATATGTATTCTATTCGTATTCTGGTACCCATAACACAAGCATATAAGCTTAGCTTGGGAACAAGAGGTTCTCAATTCGTCTGTATTTTTTATGTTTGTTACCGCATAACTTTTAATTGGGTGAAGCGATTTCTTTTATTCTTTTTAAGTTATTGCATAGCTTCTATCGCGGGCCTTGAGCGTGGAGACTGCGTAATCCCCTCTTCGCCCCGCAATTTATTTCATACTGCTGATACAAGGGTAAACGCCTTCCTCAAATTAAACAACGTATTAAATTAAGGATTTTGAATCGACAACATAATTATATCCTAAATGTTCAGATAACAGCGTATTTTATGTTTTAATAATGTCAAAACAAAAATTGTATATCAACAGATTGACATTTGATTGACAATCGCTATTTTATCATAATCTAGGATCTAGGAAGATCATATATTGAAAAAACATATACTTAAAAATTAGAGCTCTAGCCATTCAATCTAAAGAAACAATGAAAACTTCGTACATAGAAAAATGCACGAAGCTATTTTGGTATCCTCTTAACCGCGGCAGTCTCCGAGTGCCACACGTCTTTTTTTACTTAAAAACTGGTGCTTCCCGTGTTGTCCTATTGGTACCAGGTCAGGATCTAATGGTTACCTCCTGAGAAATCTAGGAAAAGCTTCAGACTTCAAATCACACTGTTTTTATTTAATTATCGATTTTATTATGAATTGATACATAGATATATTTATTTAATAGGTACCTATAAATTTTATCATGGTTAATGGTTTTGATAGGTAATAACTCAATCATTAAAGATTTCTGATCATTGAAGAAATAAGAAAAGGGCTGTTAGTAAATAATAAATAAATATCACGCACATTTCACACAACGTCCTCTGGTCCCAAGCTAAGCTTATATGCTTGTGTTATGGGTACCAGAATACGGATATACTACTTTTCTTTTGTAAATACATACTGATAGTACATAGTAACACCCAGACGCAGAACAAACATTCGTATGACATTTATAAACATCACACACAAATGATTGTCCCGAGCGGGAATCGAACTCGCGACCTCGTAAACGGCAATCTGTTATATGGACCACTAGACCTTATTCTTATACCATCATTTTTATGGCTTCTAAAAGTCCCAAAATATAAAAAAAAAACAGATTATGAGGTAGGTACTTACAAAAAAAAAATTTTTCACTTTGCTAGATTTTTGCCAAAAAAAGAAATATTACAAGAATAATATTATTTACATAATATTGCGATTTCCCTGGACAAGAAAGTTTTATACTGCAGAAAACTATTTCAGGATAAAATGTGAATTGACCTTATTACATAGTTTTGGACGAGGGTAGCAACTGGGAAACATATTATGTATACTCTGTTGAGTTTTATAAGCTCTTCATAGGCATAGTGAAATATATTTTCTTTCACAACAAGTCAACAAAACCGGTCAAGTATGAGTTGACCGTACACGAAGTGTTTCGTTCTATTATTATCATAATCCATCCATCCATCAGCCCTTCTCCGTCCACTGCTGGACATAGGCCTCCCTCATAGAACGACACAACGCGCGGTCTTGCGCTAACTGCATCCAGCGGCCCCCGGCGCATTTGATGATTTCGTCATTCGAGGACCTTCCGTCCCCAACCGTCGTCACGTCGCTGAGCGATGTGGCCTGCCCATTGCTGCTTCAGCGTGGTAACTCTTTGGGCAATGTCGTACATACCGGTCCTTCTGCGGATCTCCGCATTCCGGATCTTATTACATATGGATCATTTATTATCATAATATATTGCCATATTCCTGACCCCAAATAACGGTATAAGGGCAGAATAATGATAATGATGATTCTCTATTGTTATAGCATCAACTAATATACATAAACTGTGGAATTTCTAAGCCCTTTAGCTATCACCGTACTAGAGATACAGACAGTTGATAGACCGACGCGACGGACGAAAGGATAACGAATTTTCAGTATAAGGTTCCTTTATTGTGCGGAACCCTAACAAATAATTCTGCTTTGAGGATATACTGTATAGAGTTAGTTTACAGAATTTGTGCAAAACGTTACTTGAATGTTTGGGAACAACATGTTTCTTTCGGTCAAAAACATTCCGATGCCTTGATGTATGGTCAGTAATAGAATCAGATAAAATCAATCGATTCGCTTATTTTATGACCACATCATATTTTTATTTCTACATATCTTCAAGAAAAAGTTATTAGTAATAAAGCTTTTATGAACATTTTAGTAACATATTTTTGTGAAAACGAATTCATCGCGGCCAATATATTTTTTATATTTACTCACTGTATTTTTTAGATTTATCTAAGAAGGAATAACGTCCCACTGTTGGGCACGGGCCTACTCCACTTTGAGAGGGATTATGGTTTACTATGCCAGGCTGACCAGGCGTGTCGGCATGGGGTCTAGTTTCAAGATGATGAGGAGATGGGGTGGTGACACTCGTATTCTTTATCACTGAGGATCTCACCAGTAAGTAAAACTGCGTGGCACAACTAGTGTAAGTATAAGATTTAATCTACTTTTCTAATGAAGTGCTTCCATCTCACTATGAGCCAAATGACTTTCTTGCGACTAAGCATTTACTATTACTCGAGTCATTGAGTAAATAACACGATTATATCGCGGGCTATTTATTTTCTTAGTGATAAAAACTAAAGACATACTTAGGGAAAAAGAAAACTTTAATAATAATTGCGCGCGACATCGTACGCTTGGATTTCGAATACAGGGGATAACATAATATAGCCTACAGAGTTTGTAGTCATTCGTGGATACAAAATTGGGACCAGTCCGCTACTTTCTAAGACAATCCCAGTGGCGGATTTGCAGTCTCGACCGCCCTAGGCCTCAAGCAAATAGCCACCCCTTTCTCAGCTGCCACCATATAGACTACATAATGAAATTACCTCATTGCCAACTTTTATTTAAATAGATTTAGAAATTTAGGAGAAAACTTCAGTTTTGTTACGCAAGAAAATTTTATTAAAATTTATTAAAATTTTTGTAAATAAGAAGCTTTTTTGTAAATCACCGCCCTTAAATCTGGCCGCCCTAGGCTCGGGCCTACCGGGCCTTAGGGTTAATCCGCCACTGGACAATCCCCTACATACATAATTACAAACTTTATCTTTTTATTAACTTCGTGCGCGTGGAATTTATAAACGAAACCTTGACAAAGTCCACAAAAAAGCCACCCTCTTAAACTCTATCTATTGAAAAAAACCGCATCAAAATCCGTTGCGTAGTTTTCAAGATAAAAGCTCACAAAAATATATCCAAAAATAATGAATTTGTTTTATTATGAGTAAAGACAAAGATAGTATAGATAAAATGAGCTATATCAGAAAACTATATTATATTTAGTGATAAATTTGCTAGATCAGAAGTCTTACGAATAGCCTGTTAATAGACTAATTGAATATCTGTTTGGCTTCGTGATATGTTAAATTATCTTGCAGAACGTTATAAGAGAGTTTTAGTATGCGTACTAAATATGTTTGAGTGGTTACATAAGATTGGAATTATATCTGTAAGTTCATAGTATGTATGATTTGTTGCATAATATCTTTAAACAATATTCATCTATTGGCTGATTTAATAAAAGAGAAAGCAGAAATATCTTCTGCAAGAGACAAAATATTCAAAGCTACATTTTTTAAATCCGTATTTGTTGAATAAAAAACTTATTATTGAAAACGCGATTATCGAAAACGATTGCCCGCTAGCTCCGTCCGCGTGGAATTTAGAAAATTGTTCCCGTTTTTGCAACATTTTTCACTAATGCTTCGCTTCTACTGGTCGAAGCGTGATGTTATATAGCCTAAAGCCTTCCTCGATAAATGCCTTATCTGCCCAGTGGTTCCTGAGATTAGCGCGTTCAAACAAACAAACAAACAAACTCTTCAGCATTATAATCTTTCTTATATATAAAATTCACGTGTCACAGTGTTAGTTACCGTACTCCTCCGAAACGGCTTGACCGATTTTTATGAAATTTTACATGCATATTCAGTAGGTCTGAGAATAGGCCAATATCTATTTTTCAAACCTTTTTTTTGGTATGGCAAAACAACGTTTGCCGGGTCAGCTAGTATTACTATAGATAAAAGTTTTAAATTTTAGCCTAATGTTTTGGAGACTTTGCAGTCACCATGGTCAAGGGTGGGACTGAGCTGTAAAGTGTCCTCTACGACCAGTTAGTTAGTTAGTCTTGAAAATAATGGTATGTGCATATTCTATCTATTCTAGCAGCAATTTTTTTCCACAAATATTATTGATGATTCGTTGCTACTGCATCGTAGACATGTTTAAAGCATATATCTACGTAAATATAAACATTTTATAAGATTTATTTCTCAGCACGTTGCAATATTATGAAGCCAAACATGTTTTCAATCAGTACGTTATTGGGTTATTCATAGGTCTTCTGCAGTCTTACAGTACGTAAATAAGTATAATTATATTCATATTTAAACTGCAGTATGCTTTAGTTGATTTTTCTGAAATTAAATCCCAAGCTACATTATCATCATATCATAACATCCCGCGATTTTGTTTTTCCATGGGGGTAGGCAGAGATTAGAGCGCCATCTGCTACCAAACACACTTTTTTGGCTTCATCAACACTCACACATCGTGTCATACATGCCCGACGGTTGTGAGGGCTATATACTTGACCCATTTGAAGTATACTTGTTATGACATCGGAGTATATTTTTCTCGGTCGTCCTTTCCCAGCGATTCCACCGCCGTTTATAATAATATGACTTTCGTTAACCGCCATATATAGCTAAATAAGAGAGTAAAGAAATAAATGGAGTATTCATGTATGTTACACAGTTGACAAGCCTCGTGGTTGAGTGGTAACGGACTGCCGATCAAGAGGTCACGGGTTCGATTCCCGCTCGGGACAATAATTTGTGTGATATTTATAATTGTCATAGAAATGATTGTATTGCGTCTGGGTGTTTCTATGTATTATAAGTATGTATTTACAAAAGAAAAGTAGTAGATGTATTCTATCCGTATTCTGGTACCCATAACACAAGCATGTAAGCTTAGCTTGGGACCAGAGGACGTTGTCAACGTTGTGTGAAATGTCCGTGAATATTTATTATTAACTAGCTGTTGCCCGCGACTCCGTCCGCGTGAAATTTAGAAAACTTTTCATCCCTTTGTTTCGCAATAAAAGGTAGCCTATGTCCTTTCTCAGGGTCTAAAGATTGTCTGTGCCAAATTTCATCAAAATCGGTTGAGAGGTTTAAGCAGGAAAGCGTAACAGACAGACAGACAGAGTTACTTTCGCATTTATAATATTAGTAGGGATTATCGGTTCTTCCTACTCCATACCTCCATCCTCTGGGAAAATCAAGGCAGGCAGTTCTAGGTGTAAATAATTTGATTCTTAGCGAGAGACAGGATTCCATTAAAAACTGGGCTCCATAATAATTTGATATGATCATTGATTTGGTTTACTTGTCTAGCTACTTATACTTTAAATTATACTGCGAAAACCACCTTTCCAAAGTAGTTAAATATCTAAAATAAACTACGATAACAATCTAAAAGATTGTTTGCTGTTCGGGCAATTTTCTACTTCAGTGCCTAGCGCACACATCTAGATTAAACCAAAGCCTTCTAGTTCTGTAGATAAAGATAGTACAATGTTCTAACAGTTTTGTAGCTTAACTACATAAACCTTCATGATTTAACCTAATAGCATCATACTTTTTTTCTCATGGATGTAGACAGAGACTACGAAGCGCCATCCATCCATCCATCAACCTTTCTCAGTCCACTGCTGGACATAGGCCTCCCCCATAGAACGCCACAACGTGCGGTCTTGCGCTAACTGCATCCAGCGGCCCCCGGCGTATTTGACGATATCGTCCGTCCATCTTGTTGGGGGCCGCCCCACGCTGCGTCGTCCGGTTCGTGGTCGCCACTCGAGGACCTTCCGTCCCCAACGGTCATCAGATCGTCGAGCGATGTGGCCTGCCCATTGCCACTTCAGCGTGCTAACTCTTCGGGCTATGTCGTACACACCAGTCCTTCTACGGATCTCCGCATTCCGGATCTTATCACGTAGGGAAACACCGAGCATAGCCCTCTCCATAGCACGCTGCGCGACTCTGAGTTTTGTTATGAGGCCGACATTCAGGGACCACGTCTCAGTTCCGTAAGTCATCACTGGTAACACACACTGGTCATAGACCTTTCTTTTCAGGCACTGAGGTATTTTGGACGTGAAGATGTGCCCGAACGCTGCCCAGCCGAGTTGGATTCGTCGGTTGACCTCTTTCTCGAAGTTGGATTTGCCCAACTGGACTGTTTGTCCTAGGTAGACATAATGATCGACAACTTCGAGAATCGCATTCCCAACAGACACTGGTGCTGGAGTGACATGGACATTGAACATGACCTTGTTTTATCCATGTTCATCCTCAAACCAACCCGTTGGGAGACACTGCTGAGGTCATTGAGCATTGTGCCAAGGTCCTCCAGGGATTCTGCCATGACCACGATATCGTCTGCAAATCGAAGGTGAGTGATGTATTCGCCATTGATGTTGATGCCGAGTCCGGCCCAATTGAGGAGCTTGAAAACGTCTTCCAATGCAGCGGTGAACAGTTTTGGGGAAATTACATCCCCCTGTCTGACACCCTTCTGCAGTGGAATTGGTCTTGCGCTCCCATCCTGGATTCGGACTGACATAGTGGCGTTTCTATACAAACACTTCAGCGCTTCGATGTACCGGTAGTCAATAGGGACTGCAGCACCGCCCAAGTCTCGACTGAATCGAAGGCCTTCTCATAGTCCACATACGCTAGACAAAAAGGCCAATTATACTCCTCAGCCTTCTGTATAATCTGGCGCAGCGTATGTATGTGGTCTATGGTACTAAAGCCTTTTCGGAAACCGGCTTGTTCGGCTGGAAGTCGTCGAACCTGCGCGAGAGTCGATTTGTAATGACTCTCGAAAACAACTTATAGACGTGGCTCAAGAGCGAGATAGGTCGATAGTTTTTCAAGCGGGTTTTAAAATATTTTCGAACAAAATTTCAAAAAGTATTTATTATTTTTGCATAAATCTTTCTCTACCTCAACTGAACATTCTTGATATTATGAAATATTCTGCATTGAATTGAGTTAACAAATCACGTGTTTTTAAATCGTGAAGCTTTTTCACGGTATCAAAATAAAATATGTTTCTGACAGTTTTTATACAGTTATATGCCAACAGCCAGAAATAGAAATATTCAACGTAAAAAGTTATTTTTATGAGCTCTTCACATTTTAGTTTTTGTCGATATGAAAACAGATTAACAAAAACATTTCGTATTGTATTTTTATATATTTTTCTTTTTCACTTTCTATATTACTTGTATAGTGACGCTTTTCTGTAGTTAACCTAATATATTAAAAAAAAAATACATTACTTCTTGATGCCTGCTACTACGTATGCGTGGAATAGATCCCCATATATTTTGTCACCGTTTAAACCTTCCCTGGACTTTCACAAATATTTCAAGACCAAAATCACAAAAATCGGCCCAACCGATCTCGAGTTTTAGCGAGATTAACGATCAGCTTTATAGATTTTTTTATTTATAACATTCTGATAATAGAGTGCTAATAATTGTATTTAAATATTAGTAAAGGATTTCTATCTTAAAAGATAACTTTATGTTAGTTCTATGTGTGGTCTATGTGGCATCCGTGTGATGGTTAAAGCTTGTTAGGTCTTAGTATAAAGCAAATGAAGAAAACAAAGTATACCTACCTACCTATTTGTATATTAAAGAAACTTTTACCTTTCACGTCGTGTTTATCTTCTATTCGACCCTTGTTGTGTTTACTTCGTAAAGGTTTCAAACTAAAAGCAAATTGTATGAGTAAACGTGAGCTTTGTTAGAATAATTGCACCTATATCTTAGTTAATACGCCTCTTTGATCTCACAATAATTTACATGGACAGAGTACACATCTCTATTCCTCTATCCATTCGATTAAAATCCCACTGTTGAGGACGGGCCTCCTCCATTTCCGGAGGGATAATGGTCTGCTATGCCGCGCTGACCAGGTGTGTTGGCTCAGGTTTTATGTTATCTGTGTATAAATATTCTTTAGCTGGCTTTTACAACACCCTAGGAAGGAAATGGGTTAGTGACGCTAGTATTCTTAATCTGTCACCAGGTGAACGGAGAATAAGAATAAATACACATCATCACATCATGCTGAAATGGGGACCTATTGTTGCCAACAGGATTCAAATCAAACTGGCGCACTGTGCTTGGGTACTATTTATAAAAGATTATTTAATATATATATTTTTTTTGTGTATTAATGTCTGTGTTTGGCAACAATAAATCTTTATTTCTATCATCAATATTTATAGCACTATGAAGAACTACTTTATATCTTTGAGTAGATAAAAATAAAGATATGATTTCGTTTCCCAAAATATTTATTAAAGTATGCACTTCGAAGTGACTGTAATAATATTTTATTAGACGTACCGCCTATAACGTGGACGTCGATATCCTATTTATAGACTGAAACTAAATCGCATAAATATGATGTTCCATGTGGATGTTACCCATCTTTATATGCATGCGATTTATAACTCAGAACTAAGTATCGTAATATATTTAATAAAGTATAGTATATATATTTTTTAATTGCTGCTGAAATATTATTTTACTATCCTTATTTCTTTATTATTATTAGTACATATTTTGTTTTGCACATAATATGTTGCTCATTTTAGAATCTCTCTAACACTTCGCGACTTATTTGTTTAAATAAAACCACTTTCTTCGGATTTAGACGCATGTATTTGTTTTAAATTTTAGCCCGACGTTTCGGTGGTTTTATTTAATCACCAATATTTTTTGAATATGATGATATCAATTTCATTGTAACTGTACAATGGATTTATTATGGGTTGGGGTATGAGAACTGACGAGATATGCTTATAAATCGTACTTAATAGTTATACGAAACCTTTCATACGCAAGGCTAATCATTCATCATTATAATACCAAACATTAGCTTGTTTTGGTTAGTTAATAATATATACATATATATATTCATGGACATTTCACACAACGTCCTCTGGTCCCAAGCTAAGCTTATATGCTTGTGTTATGGGTACCAGAATACGGATAGAATACATATACTACTTTTTTTTTTTTGTAAATACATACTTATAATACATAGGAACACCCAGACGCAGTACAAACATTTGTATGACAATTAGAAAAATCACACAAATGATTGTCCCGAGCGGGAATCGAACCCGCGACCTCTTGATCGAATATAACAGTTGGGTTTACATTTTGTTTAACTATTCAGCGAATAACTCAAGTTGCGAATTTATTTGCAAATCGATGACCTAGAAACCCAAATACTAGCGTCAAATATATTTATTTGAATGTAGTTTTCAATACTAAAATGTTGACATAATATTTTCTAACACTTGCGCGACTCATCTGTTTAAATAAAACTACTTTTTACGGATTTAGACGCGTATATTTGTTTTAAATTTTGGCCCGACGTTTCGGAGATTTTGCAGTCACCATGGCTCAGTCTCACCCGTCACCATGGTGACTGCAAAGTCTCCGAAACGTCGGGCCAAAATTTAAAACAAATATACGCGTCTAAATCCGTAAAAAGTAGTTTTATTTAAACTAAAATGTTGAATCATTTATTGAACTATACTGTAATCTACAACTTTGTCTGCATGAAATCAGGGAAGCTGAAAAACACTTCACAGAATGTTTTTTTTTTAATTTTTCTCTAACTCTTGTTCGAGTCTAAGTTATATGTAAAAATCTCACAGTGAAAGTTCAGTCAAAATTTAATACGCTCATCCGGAGATTACCTCGAATAAACAGACAGACAGATGTATTTAGTAAAACGTTATTATTTAGATATTGAAATGGTTGAAAATCACAATAAAAATAACCGTTCATAATCGTGAACTTGTAAAATCGTAATAAAATTATTGTCAGGTTTTGTTTAAAAATGAAACTGCTTCAGATTTATTTATAGATATTTCACCCAGTTGTAGGTATATAATAATATATGTAAATTGAATCTACAAATAAAGGTTGACTAAGAAATCTCATGAACAATGCAGCTAGAATTATACCTATAGCTGAAAAGAACAGATACTAGAATTAGACCTATAGCTGCTTCTATGGTCGTGATCCTACGAGTAAAATTTAGAAACAAATCCTTAACAAAAACACCATCCTCTTGAACCACTCTATCGATTAATAAAACCGCATCAAATCCGTTGCGTAATTTTGAAGATTTAAGCTCACATAAGGACATACATACAAAAAAATAACGACTATGTTTTTAATAAGTAAAGCTAAAGGAATTTGAAGGCATAAATAGTAATTTTGCTTGCAAATACACTACATCATTCTAGTCAATCCTGTATTAGTTTTTAGCGCAACGGAATTCATGCTATTATTAGAAAATTCTCAGAATCATAATGCAGATTGTATTCGTTGAAATGGAAAATGCAACCAAGTGAGTTGAAATCGATACGAGGACTCATTGATACGTACAACATTATTATCTACATAGTATATGACTTATCTACATAGTATATGACTTATCTACATAATAGAAAAAGGGTCTAGTACATACGTACATAGTACCTGTACTTTTTGACGGACCTCGTGGTCTAGTGATTCAGGTAACGGACTGACGTTCACGAGGTCGCGGTTTCGATCCCGCTCGAGACTATCATTTGTGTGATATTTATAATTGTCATATAAATGTTTGTCCTGCGTCTAGGTGTTTCTATGTATTACATCCGTATTCTGGTACCCATAACACAGGCATGTGTTATGGGTACCAGAATACGGTCCATGGGTACCTGGTACGTCCTCTGGTCCCAAGCTATGTAAGCTTAGCTTGGGACCAGAGGACGTTGTGTGAAATGTCCATGAATATTTATTTTGATTTATTTACTTATGAAGTAGTATTTTTACTTGTTATAAAACCATTATTATCTTTACTAATATTATAAAGTTGAAGAGTTTGTTTGTTTGAACGCGCTAATCTCAGGAACCATAAGTCCGATTTCAAAAGTTCTTTCATTCTTAGATAGTACATTTATCGAGGGAGGCTATAGGCTATATAACATCATGCTGCGACTAATAGGAGTAAAGCGTCAGTGAAAAATGTTGGAAACACGGTGAACATTTTCTAAATTCCACGCGTATGAAGGCGCGGTCGTCAGCTAGTTAACAAAAACATATATGATACACAACGGACTATAGTTCACTACATGTAGTGAACTATTGTCCGTGTGGTGACGGATTAAGAATACAAGTGCCAACACCTCTTTTACTTCTCAGGGTGCTGTAAAAGCCAAGGATAATATACACAGATAACATCCTATGTGAGAGACGGAAACCTCGAAAATAAAATGGGAAATGTTACCGTAATTTCAAGAGTAGGTTTTGTGAGTTAGTTATAACAAAAACTGTACACTTTGTACTGGAATATAATGTTTATTTAAATTATTTATATACTTTATAATTTGCACCATATTTAGACAATTTACATAAATAAATATTACAAAAATTGTATTAGACTAGAATTAGACAATAAAGACTAGAAGACTAGACTAGAATTTTTTGAATAATTGCGTATATACAATTTTTCATAAAATTCTATAGATGTGTTATGTTGTTTTTTTGGATTGCATAGGTATCAAAAGGTAAAACGGGACAATTATTACCGACACTTCACTGTGTATTTGTCGGTCTGTCACTAGGCTGTATCTCTGGAACGGCAATAATCAGAGAACTGAATATTTCACAGTAAGTGAATATCACTTGATGCTGTATACTCATCATCATAATTTTTGTAATACAATAATTAAAATGAATTTAATAATATGCAGAATTGTACCTTTATATTTGTGAAAACTTTTAATTGGCCAAATATTTTACTATTTTGTTTTTCTAAATAAGTATTTAGCTGTAAGTTTTCCATGAATTGTAAAATAAAATAAAATAAAATAAAATCATCATTATTATCCTTCCTTTATCCCGTTATTTGGTGTTATTTTTCCAATGGGAAGTTAAAATAACGCCAGCTCACGCCGTTGCCGCGTCGATGTAACGTACTTTTTGAAAAGTACCTATATTTGTTGCTATAATATTTATTTTCGGGGATTCTTACTCCTAAAATTAGGATATATTGACCGTCTTTATAAAAGCAGAAAGATTTCTAGTAATAGTTGTGATCATAAAATGTATCTTATAAGATAATAAAATGGCGTTCAATTACAACACACAACACATAATATCTCAAAACAGTTTCAAAGATGGGCGGACTTAACAAGAGTTAAATAAATTCAACTAGAAGTATAAAAATATTAAACAGAAGTCTTTCTTTTATCACTGAAGCACTATGACTTCATTCACGCGGCTTCACTGCATCAGGTGGGAGGGTCGAGAGGTAAAAGTCCTTTCTCATTGCCATCTTTTCCTTGAGGACTGCTTCCAGGATCGGCTCCCTCACTATTGCCACTATTGATTGCCACCGATGTCAGTGGTACCTAGATGTAAATAAATTAATAAGTAGATACCAATGCAGACTTAATTAACATGCACTGTAATACCTAAACGGGTATTCTGATGTTTATGGTACCATTTCTACGAGCATCTAAACTTAACCTGACTAAAAAACATTTATTGATAGTACCTAAATATCACAATTCGGTAAAAATAAATATAAATAATAAATATTACAAATACATTTCACACAACGTCCTCTGGTCCCAAGCTAAGCTTATATGCTTGTGTTATGGGTACCAGAATACGGATATAATACATACATAAACTACTTTTCTTTTGTAAATACATACTTATAATACATAGTAAAGACCCAGACGCCTGACGCAGTACAAACATTTGTATGACAATTAAAAACATCACACAAATATTGTCCTGACCGGGAATCGAACCCGAGACCTCGTGAACGGCAGTCCGATATATGAACCACTAGACCACGAGGCCCGTCTAAACGGTAAAGTTGATTGAGTTTATTTATTATAAAAACTATGTATTATAGGTAAATGATTTTAATTAATATAAATGTGTACAACGAAATAGCAAATAATAGACGACACTATCGATTTTCATTTTTTAGTTAAGTTTAGTTGTGCACGTAGAATTGGTACATATCAGTGTTCTGTTAAACTCATGCGGTCTTATTCATAATGACTTATCGGAGGTTTAAACAATAACTTTATCGGAGAGATAATAAACATTTTATCGTAAAAAGACTATTATGAATAACAATTTTGGACAATTTTAGCGAACCCATTTTAGCTAACTTTTAAACTTCCGATAAGTCATTATGAATAAGACCGATAGACATAAGTGTGGAACTAAGTTTCACACTTATGTGTTAGAAACACATAGATGTCAGTGATAAACCCATAGACATCAGAATACACAACCTTGGAATAGGGTATTCCAAGGTCGTGTATTTAGTATTTATGTCAATTCTCGTATTGGTAAAAGAACAAATGCAAAAAGACTGAGAAGCAAAACGTTAATCCAGTATTATAACTCTTGCAATTAGCCAATCTTGACTAAAGCAGTTAAACACGTACCATAGAAACTGCAGTACATATATGGCCATCAGATTGTCTTGGAGGTGGCGACAAAGAAGCGTCAAATCTCATGTCTAATTGAATAATGTAAATAACAGCAGCTAATGTCATGATAGACAAAGATAACTGTACACCAGCCACACCGATACAAGTTGTACTACTGCACCTGTAAATAAAATTAAGTGTTTATACATTGATGGATTTCCACCAGGTATTTTTTCCTTCCAATATTGGATTTAAACCTCCAAACCAAAGTTTTGTGTGGATTTCTACAGCGCGTAGTTTAATTAAAACCGCTGTTCTATCAAAATTTTAGAATAGAATACACTTTATTGTACACCATAACATATTACATGTCACTTAACGAAATTAAATCATGTACAATTGGCGGTCTTATCGCATATTGCGATCTCTTCCAGACAACCTTTGTATGGACTCAGTTGATCTGGAACTGCGGTAAAATGGTGTACCTACTACATAAAAACAATTAAGGGCCTACATCAATATTATCGTATATCATCGCCGACACGTACATATTAACACAGCCAGTAGGCACAGAAAATGAAGAATTAGGGATACTTTTCCTATTTACTCAAAATCTACTAAATATATTTTAATTCTGATTTACGTGTTTCTATATATGATAGTTACTTATGTTTTTAAAGTTATTTCATTAGTTAATACGCGATAATAGACCGACAAATGAAAAAAATAAAAAATTTGAGAGGTTGTTTCGCCAAGATTTTCTATCGAGAAAACTTTTTTCAATCGCGTTTCTGAGTTTATGCGATCCTAGATAATATATTGAAAAAACATATACTTAAAAATTAGAGCTCTAGCCATTCAATCTAAAGAAACAATGAAAACTTCGTACATAGAAAAATGCACGAAGAATTTTGGTATCCTCTTAAAAACAAAACTTTTACGTAGTTATGTTATACTGAATATTGTTGTACTTAACTAGTTTTAAATATTTCACACCCTGTTGTAAATGTTGTAATGTGTAAAAAACACAGCCTTAGATATTTCTAGCACGTTTTAATTAGCTCGGTACGTATCTACCAACGAATTTTGACGGGCTTCGTGGTGGAGTGGTTTATGTAATGGACTGCCGTTTACGAGGTCGCGGGTTCGATTCCCGCTTGGGACAATCATTTGTGTGATATCCATAAATGTCATACAAATATTTGTACTACGTCTGGGTGTTTTCTATGTATTATAAGTATGTATTTACAAAAGAAAAGTAGTATATGTAGTATATCCGTATTCTGGTACCCATAACACAAGCATATAAGCTTAGCTTGGGACCAGAGGACGTTGTGTGAAATGTCCATGAATATTTATTTATTTATTTATTTAATTGATGTTTGAATATAATTTTCACCCAATTGCAGTAGTCCGACTACTAAATCTGAAATTTTGGGCACATAACAAGGACCGATGACACAATAATTTAAAAAATATTCATGATTTTCAAGCGTGTTTACTTAGTTTTTAAACTAAGGCATTTATTATTCTACTTACCCGATATTTAACAAAGACCTTGCACAGAATACAAGCATAGCTATATGAGCTCCTACAGCTGCTATCCATAATATCGTGAGTGGTATTGCTGCACAAGGCGATGGTCCTAAAGCTCGCCAAGGAGTGCCCCAGTAGTTACTAGCTCTTGAACGAGCTGATACCCAACCACCAAAACCGCGACTGAAGTAAATCGAGGTTGCTGAAAAGAGATACTGTATAAGCAATCTATAATTTTAAGTATGATTTTATAGAGTGATAGTACTGTAATTTCTCTTTATTGACTAATTTTCTTATTTTTCACATTTTTTAAAAAGATTACGAATACAATCGTACAAAATGAATACAAATAGATAACTTAACAGAAAATAAAAGCAAAACAAATAATTATATACAGAGAGAGAGATCAAATAGTAAAAAAAATA
Organism: Orgyia antiqua; assembly: GCA_916999025.1. Taxonomy (NCBI): domain Eukaryota; kingdom Metazoa; phylum Arthropoda; class Insecta; order Lepidoptera; family Erebidae; genus Orgyia; species Orgyia antiqua. The sequence continues at coordinate 3,823,375 of OU779867.1, forward strand.
CATACACATAATAATAATTTTAAAAATGTAAAAAATAGAACTCCATCGGCTTCGGGTACAAGGGCCAAGCTACCGATAGTCCGGGTTCCAGACATTCGTGCCGTACCGAGGAGAACTACCTTCTGCATAATGTAATGATAATGATAATAAAAATAATACGGTAATGATTATTACGGAGATCATGTGATTATCGATCAATGATTATCGGATACATGAAGTATTTACATTACTATTCGATTTGATATTAACATTTTGTAATTTTCAGAATTTCGCGCCAACTTACAGCATCGTAAAAAAGTATGGTGCCTTAGTCAGTATTTGTTCTGCCTTCAGCCCATTAACTTTTCACTGTTAGACAGGAGCCTCCTCCACTTTACACAGGATTATTACTTACACTTGCACAGGATTTATTTTTAGTCTATCACATAGAATGTTATCTGTGTACAACAATACGAGTATTTAGCTGACTTTTACAGCACCCTGAAGAAAGAAGGAAAAGGGTGGTGTCACTTATATTCTTAATCCATCACCACATGGATATTGTGTTAATATGAAACTATTTGATATTAAAACTCCATAATTTTAAGAATTTTAAGCTAACTTGTAGCATGAGGAAAAAAGATGAAAAAAATGGATTCAGTATAACTCTGTGGTTGACTGGTATAGTGATAATAATCACAGTATTTGTTAGTTTAGTTAAAATAATAAAATAGTAAATAACACCAAGCTATTACCAGAATTGTGTTAGTTATGAAACCATATATAACTAATACAATTGACAACTAATTCCAATTTGGTATTTAAATAAATAAAATATACAGAAAACTAACTGCATGGCTTTTAAAAACTAGCTGGATTTTATTTTTAAGTTGAAACGAACGATGATTAGATGTAATTTATAAACTTTCAATGTTTCCAATTGTAGAACAAACTCTTTGAATTGCTCGACGTAAATTGCAACTGCTACACTCTGAATATAAACTGGTCTAAAATATAAATATTTAAATTTAAATTACAACATTAGAAATGTTAGCTATACTCAGGTAGATTTATGCTAAAATCTAAGTCTTAAAAATTTATGCCCCGTTGGAAAAATAATGTAAAGGATAGAAGATTGAAAATGTGTACCTAATTAGTTTTACAGTATGTTAAAATACCTGCTGCCAATACTGTAACAGCTCCAGTTGGTACTCCCAGACCTAAAGCTGGTTTTTGCCTCTCCTCTAACCATCCCACTGCTCCAAGAACTAAGCCACCAATACCACAGACGATCTGAAACAAATATAAGCACTTATAACAACAAAAAAAACTTATAAAAAAAAATAACGCGGGACGTATCTATCAGTGTTTTAATCAATGTAACGGAATCTTTGAAAGTGATTTTCACCCACTTACAGTAGTCGGATCGATCTGAAACTTTGGACACATAATTGAGTACCGATGACAATGCAATAATTAAAATAAAGATCCAGGATATTCAAGCGTGTTTTTTAGTTTTTGAACTAACTAGATTATTGAATTGTCATCCATCCTTAATGTGTACAAACTTTTAGATCCGAATACTGCAAGTGAGTGAAAATTATTTTCAAAGATTCCGTTACATAAAATAATATATTAATACATACGTACCGAGCTAATAAAGGCGTGTTAAAAGGCGCTTAGGTACAGTAGAAATATTTATGTGATACATAATTACAAATACATAATTAAAATAACGGGTGAAAGCCCTGGCCAGTGCTGATCACCCACGCTCCTCCACAGTATCAATGAATAAAATTTTGACGAGCCTCGTGGTTGAGTGGTACATGTAACGGACTGTCGATCAAGAGGTCGTGGGTTCGATTCCCGCTCGAGACAATCATTTTTGTGATTTTTCTAATTGTCATACAAATGTTTGTACTGCGTCTGGGTGTTTCTATGTATTATAAGTATGTATTTACAAAAGAAAAGTAGTATATGTATTCTATCCGTATTCTGGTACCCATAACACAAGCATATAAGCTTAGCTTGGGACCAGAGGACGTTGTGTGATATGTCCGTAAATATTTATATTATTTATTTATTTACATAATATCACACAAAAACTTGTTAAATGCGGGAATTGAATTCGCAACCTCGTGAACGACAGTCCCATCCGTTTACGGCCCGTCAATGGGGATTGTTCATTATTTTTGACCTACTGTTTTTATATTCTTTTCAGAAAATATAGACTATTTTAAGCAACTAATTTCAATATTATTGAAATATTCACTATACAGAATTTTTAAAAAATTCTTGAAGATATTATTTTAAATGTTGTGACGTCGTCGTTTTACGCAATCTGTGTATAGACTTTTCTTGATAGACTTAATACAGATTGCACTTTATCTTTTCAAAGTTGACAAGTTGATATAATAGACCAATTTCAACTCCACTTCAGAGTAGTATATCCCTAAAAACGTCTTAATATTTTAAGTCCTTCTTCTTCTTCCTTTTTTGGAAAAATAATCGTTAATATAGCAAATTTTCCGAAAAAATCATGATCAGAAACTCTATTCCCCGAAATGGTTTTCGAATTAAGAGTTTTAAAAAAATATGAACAATGCCCATTAATTATAAATAAATATAAATAAATAAATGATTTATTTTCTCACAATGTACAAGCATGAGTTTTAAATAGCAGACAAGATAAATGCAAACAACATCGTGAGAGCTGGTGCCTATTACGGGTTTATTTAAAAACCTGTATTACAGGTCACCAGTGCCCATTCCGTAGTAGTTACAAGTTACAAAAAATATTGTACATATTATGTAATGTGCAGAGTGAACAAATACATTTTATTTCAGTTACATTAAGAGGATACCAAAATAGCTTCGTGCATTTTTCTACGTACGAAGTTTTCATTGTTTCTTTAGATTGAATGGCTAGAGCTCTAATTTTTAAGTATATGGTTTTTCAATATATGATCTAGGATCGCATAAACTCAGAAACGCGATTGAAAAAAGTTTTCTCGATAGAAAATCTTAGCGAAAAAACCTCACTTATTTTTTAATTTTTTCATTTATCGGTCTATTATCGCGTATTAACTAATGAAATAACTTTAAAAACATAAGTAACTATTATATATAGAAACACGTAAATCAGAATTAAAATATATTTAGTAGATTTTGAGTAAATAGGAAAAGTATCCCTAATTCTTCATTTTCTGTGATGATATACGATAATATTGATGTAGGCCCTTAAAGATAGATACAATAAACTAAAGCAGAGAATAGTAATGTGGTGTGTGTAGTGTGCGCAGCACATTGTGCACATGACGTGTAGTTAGTGCATGTGTGTGAAAGAGTGGGAGGTGGTATGAGAGTGTGGGTGTGTTAGTGTGAGAAGTTTATGAGTGTGTGAGTGTGTGTGAGTGAGTGTGCGTATGTGTATTTGAGTTTGACGGAGTGATAACAGGTAAGGGCAAGTATATTAACATGCATAAGAATGTGAATAAAATTGTTGCTATTGTTATTATTTTTATTTTATTAAAGATTTAACTACAGATTTTTTTTTTCTAGTTATATAATTATTTTTAGCAGCTTTTCAGTTTCGTTATAATTTAGTGTTTTAAGGTAAGATGTTAATGATTTTTTGCAGCGAGATTTAGTAAGAGGGTAAAAATTAAGTAATTAACAGATTATAAAAAGTTTTCTCATTCTACAGAATTACTAATAATATTGGTCTAGTAGATAACTAAAAGCACACTTTACGATGTAATTTCCATACTAAATATGTTCACGTAGCACATACAGAACCTGGCTAATTTGCATAACTAATTAGTAAATGTTTAATTTTATGTATGTAGTTAAAGTCAAAAGGGCTCGTAGCAAAATTAGTAGTGTAACAGTACATCGCGTATGAGGCTCGGGTTTGATTCCCACAAATGACAAAATTATGTATTCAGATCCATTAGGTTATTTCGGGATTAATAAACATACAAAATTTCGTTACTATAACATTGATGTATTTCACAAAACAGTTAGACAATGGTGCCAATCCTACGTGCACAACTAAAAATAACTAAAAAACAAAAACAACTAATGGGTTTTTTTATTATTTGGCTATTTTGTTGTGCACCTCCTCCAGCCCATTAACGTCCCACTGTTGGGGACGGGCCTCCTCCACTTTGGGAGGGATTATGGTCTACTGTGCCGCGCTGACCAGGTGTGTTGGTACAGGGTTTATTTTCGAGTTTTCCATCTCTCACGGAGCATGTTATCTGTGTACAATATCCCTTAGCTGGCTCTTACAGCACCCTCGGGAGAAAATAGGGTGGTGACACTTGTATTCTTAATCCGTCACCACATGGACATTTAAATTAATTAAAATCTTTAGTCTACAATAAGCAGTTTTTACAACAAGAAAGTGTAGTTAACATCGCCGAATTGTGTTATCGACACTAGCAAACTTAATTTTTTTAGTATAGTTTAGTTGTGCGCGTAATATTGTTACCAGTATGTATTTATACTTGATATACACTAGTTCGCTATCCAGGTATCTATGTTTTAAATTTAAGAAAGCATCTCACAAGCAGAAAATTACATACTCAAAATGTGCAAACGCTGCTAATTCAAACATCTCTTATTATTGTATATTGATGCAATCCTTTTGTCCCTCATCAGGGATATAGGGCTCTAAAAAGGCGTTTCCACTTAACCCGATCAAGTGCGACAGCCTCCAGCTTTTCCTAGGTTAGACCAGTTGCTACCACCGTACAGCTTTTGACGGGCTTCGTGGCGTAGTGGTTCATGTACTGGACTGCCGTTCACAAGGTCGCGGGTTCGATTCCCGCTTGGGACAATCATTTGTGTGATATTCATAAATATCATACAAATGTTTGTACTACGTCTGGGTGTTTTCTATGTATTATAAGTATGTATTTACAAAAGAAAAGTAGTTTATGTATTATATCCGTATTCTGGTACCCATAACACAAGCTTAATAAGCTTAGCTTGGGACCAGAGGACGTTGTGTGAAATGTCTATGAATATTTATAAAAAAAAAAACAGCCTCCTTCACAACTGTTCGCATTTAGTCAGTGCGTGGGTAACCTAGTTTCCTTTTGCTGAAAGCTTGCCATGTTAGACCTTGCTTGGACAGTCTCTTATAATATGCTCGACTAAAACTATACATCATACCTGGGTAACAAAAAGCCACTAATTCAGTAACATCGAGAGCTAATAATTAATCTTAAAGGGATAGCAATCTTTAAATTACGTCACGCTTAAATTATACGTCTAATTTTAACTTAATTCTATTGAGGACTCAAGGCTCTATGAAATTATAAAGTCAGTCTCTTTCCGAGACGTAACAATATAATGAAGTTGATGTCAGATATGGTGACAACATAATTACATTTATGATACATCGCTTCAGTGTTTTTACTTTATAAATTCAGTATGACCTTAATAAAACCAAGGGACTTATCAGTATTTTTTAAAGTGTCTGCAAAGGCTGTCATGCTTCCTTATTAAAAGAAATATAGATTAAAAATCAGTTTTCTTTTTATTAAACGCGAAAAGTACTAGTGCTCTTTTTTCTATTTTATTCCTGCCTATTAAGGGCTTACATCAATATTATCGTATATCATCGCCGACACGTACATATTAACACAGCCACACACAGTAGGCACAGAAAATGAAGAATTAGGGATACTTTTCCTATTTACTCTAAATCTACTAAATATATTTTAATTCTGATTTACGTGTTTCTATATATAATACTTACTTATGTTTTTAAATTTATTTTAGTAGTTAATATGCGATAATAGACCGACAAATGAAAAAAATAAAAAATTAGAGAGGTTGTTTCGCTAAGATTTTCTATCGAGAAAACTTTTTTCAATCGCGTTTCTGAGTTTATGCGATCCTAGATCATATATTGAAAAACACATACTTAAAAATTAGAGCTCTAGCCATTCAATCTAAAGAAACAATGAAAACTTCGTACGTAGAAAATGCACGAAGCTATTTTGGTATCCTCTTAACGATCCAATGTGGGGCAAATGCCTCCTCAACATGGGAAAAGTTTGTGGTCCACTATGCCGCGCTGACCAGGGGTCTTGACATAGCATTTAGTTTCGAGATTTCCATCTCTCACAAATCTGTATGCATTATCCCATAGCTTGCTTTTACAACACCCTGGGGAAGAAATGGGGTGGTGACACTTGTATTCTTACTCCCTCACATTAATAGATATTAATAAAAATTAATGCCTGACATACCTTGACTCTTCTTGTGTTTGTAACTGTCACAAAGATTTGCATACTTAAACCTATATCAATTATGAGAATACCAAATTATGTAGATGAAACCGCGGGAGTAACAAGAAAACAATTCTTGCAGTTGTTCATCCTCTAAATTTTAATAAAGTGTCGAAAAAGTCTAGATTAATGTGATACGCACGTTGGGTAGAAACAATAAGATAACAAAGAAAATATAAATACTAAAAAACTTCGTGAACATAACTTTAATACGACTAACAATTCTCTCTCTACCCATGGTCTTAATTAAATTACACTCTGCTTCTAAAATTAGAAATTCTTCATAAATACAGAATGGCTTCCCTCATAATTTATTTTTTGAATATGAATTAGGCATATATTATAGCTTTTATTATGAATATAATCACAATCGTATTTAATTTCAGGTTCCTTTGTGTTTCTAAAGCATTTGCCAAAAGTAGTTAATTAAGAGCAACGTTATTGAAATCACTGGAATATCTTCTTATCTTTTATATAATTATCATGTTCTAATGTTTTTTGGGAAATGCTATTAAAGTATAATATTTTGTGAAGTAATTTGTAGCGGAATAGTTCCTCTTTAAATAATCGGAATAAAGCGGAATAGTCCATTGACGTCCCACTGCTATTTGTCCATTTCCCCCGTTTTTTGACCTCGGCCTTTTGGGCCTCGTGGTTGTGTGGTTTATGTAACGGACTGCCGATCATGAGATCGCGGGTTCGATTCCCGCTTGGGACAATCATTTGTGTGATATTTCTAAATGTCATAAAATATCATACAAATGTTTGTACTGCGTCTGGGTGTTTCGATCTATTATAAGTATGTATTTACAAAAGAAAAGTAGTATATTATGTAGTCAATCCGTATTCTGGTACCTACAACGCAAACATATAAGGCTTAGCTTGGGACCAGAGGACGTTGTGTAAAATGTCCATGAATATTAATTATTTAATTATTATTTTAATTTTCACGGATGTTTTGCTCCTATTAGTCGCAGCGTAATGTTATATGGCCTATAGCCTTTCAAATCGGACCGGTGATTCCTGAAATTAGCGCGTTCAAACAAACAAACTCTTAAACAAATATAAATATATAATATATTAGGGCAATATGCCACCAGAGCGTTCGCGCTCCCGCAGGGCCTCCCTCTTTGCCACCATCACCTCCCGAGAGAAGAAGGCGACGGCAGCCCAACACTGTTCGCTCTCGGCCATAGACGAGATCACGACCGAGAGCGACAAGTCCTGTCCCAGCACGCTGACGAGTTCGCTGGCGCGCTGGGCGTCCCAGGCCGTGCATACGGCAAGGGTATGTTCTGCCGTATCCACGGCCCCACTTCCACAATTGCGGCAAACGGGATCCGACTCGATACTAACCACCTCCCACAGGTACTTGGCGAAGCAGTCGTGACCTGTGCTGGGTTAGGTGATACGTCGGATCCCGATGCCTCGCCTCAACCCAGTCTCTCAGGACTGGGTGGACCGCCTCAGCGAGCCGTCTGCTCGCGGTGGAGTCCGCCAGCCTCTCGGCCCATCGCTGGAAGAGATCGTCGCGCAATTCGCTCCTCCAGCGAACGATCTCTTCCGCGAGGGGCTCCATTCCTGATTGCCGCATCAGGGCCCTCCGATGGTAGACCTCGCGATTACACAGGCCGCCTCGTAAGAGACGGTGCGGTAAGCCTTCTGCGCCATGACCCGCTCCGGACGTCGCAACAGAGCCATGTTCGCGGCGCTGAGAGCCTGTCTCGCCCAGATGGGCGCCCCGTAAAGTGCCATGGAGCGCACCACGCCGTCATAGAGGCGGCGACCTACTCGGCCTGCCCCCCTACAATCAGGGAGCAGCCTCGCGAGTATCCCCGCACAACCCATCAACTTAGGAGCCAGAGCGCGGAAATGCTCGTTGAACCTCCATCGGCTGTCAAGCACGAGTCCAAGATAGAAAGAAAGAAAGAAAGAAAGATTTTATTCCTCCCCCATGGGGATACAACAATATACATGATATATTACAATCATAAAAAACATATACGGATAAAAAAAAATGAAAAATCACAAAAGAAAACAAAAAGATACAAATAAAAAGATAATTGTACATACATAATATACTGACAGAATAGTGTTAATGTGTCCCACCCATGGGAGAAAAAAGGGACGTTACTCAGCTATAAGTTGCGGTTTTTATACCGCAACGCTGATTTTCAGTAAAGTTCAATGACACCCGACGATCCGTCCGATTCCACAGATCACACACACACACACATACTCGCACAGTCAATTACATTATAATTTGCTAGATGCATCAACAATACATAAAAAAAAACAAATAATAATAATTATAATTACATAATAAATAGGTACAATAATATGTTGCGATACTTAAAACAAGTCAACCTACAACTATTATAATCTGTGGTGAAATGTATCACCTCTCTGACATTTCTTTTTTTATTTAGATTCTGTGCATCGCAAACGGAAATTATGTCACTTGCTTTTGCTTATGCTTACAAGTGTGCGCGTGCTTTGCAGTTCTTGAGATAGGTACTTCATCGTGCCTTTGACAGCAATGGAGGCGCCACCCACCACAAATATAAATATAGTTACAAAAACTTATCCTATGAACCGGTGCTAAACTAAGCAGTCCAGTACGCTACGTGTTTCGTGAACACAATTAGTATGCAAATGATGTATAAAGTAACTCGCTATGTGACTTGACTTAGAAAATGACACTGTACTTTTTGTACTATATAGGGTTCTTAATGAAGTTATCTTTATGGAAAGTGGCACGTATGTTGAACATTCTCTGTGCGTTTTACATATTTTTATTTTGAACTTCTTTAGCCTAACAAATATGTTACAATTAAGGCCCTCTAAATACTTCTCTTAGGACTCGAGCCTCCTCTACTTTGAGATGGCAACTGTTCTATATATTTAAATTTCCTTGTCCCACAGAAGATGTTTTCTAGCATTCTTAGTAAGCTTTTGCAGCTTGTTCAGAAGGAAATGGAGCGATGATACTTACATAATGAATACGAGTACTTCAGACGGAAATATCTTCCTTTCCAGTATGTATCTTAATACTTAATTAAGATACATACTGGAAAGGAAGATATTTCGTATATACTCGTATTCATTATATAAGTATCATAAAAAACAAAGTCGTTATTTGTATATGTACGTCCCTATGTGAGCTTATATCTTTAAAACTACGCAACCAATTTTGATTCGGTTATTTTTAATAGGTAGAGAAGTTCACGTGGGTGGCTTTTTTTATAATTTGTTGAGGTTTAGTTTCGAAACATCACACATACGAAGTCGCGGGCAATAGTTAGCAGCAAATAATCAATAAAAAGATGTGGCAACATAACATGATTTTTTTAATACAATACAAATCTTGTTTACGAATAGTTGAATAAGTGAAGAAGGATTACAATAGTGGTTTTTGTGTTGATCTCGGAATATACAAAAATCGTATGAAGTTTGCTGTTCTTTTTGGCTACAATAAAAACTTTATCGATGCTTGAAACAGCTATCGTTGCCAAAGGGTACAAACGTGATAGTTTTGTAGATTTTATTTTTATTCTGATCTCGCAGTTACTATTCTCCTACAAAACAACACAAAGGCTCGGGAATTCAGTTTGATGTGTTGTTTTTCGGATTTACATTATTACACAAATACCTACGTAATTTAGTATATCTAGTATTTCATAGTATTTTAATAGCAACTCAGTACTATTTTAATAGTAGATTAGTAGTATTTTCACGGGCAACAGCTAGTATGAATAATAATAACTTTTTAACGTCACACCTAATCATAAAAACAATGCACAACTTACTTGTAAAACTCTGACTCTCAAAGCTATCGCAAATGGATATAGTTTGATGCCGTTGGCTCCAGGTAGCTCCACATCATCTCCCTTGGATGCACCACTTACGGCACTGCAGACTGATTGCTTCCGCGACCACATAGCCGCTGCTGCGTGAAGAACTGTGAAGATATTAAATAAAGGTTAAAAACTGGGATAACATCGACCTACATCTATACTTAATATATTTCTATACTAATATTATAAAGCGGAAGAGTTTGATTGTTTGTTTGAACGCGCTAATCTCAGGAACCACTGGGCCGATTTGAAAAAATCTTTCAGTGTTAGATAGGGCATTTATCGAGGAAGGCTTTAAGCTATATAACATCACGCTACGACTAGTAGAAGCGAAACAGTGGTGAAAAATGTTACAAAACGGGGAAAATTTTCTTAATTCCACGCAGGACTGAGTCGCGGGCAACAGCTAGTAACATTATAAAGCTGAAGAATTTGTTTGTTTGTTTGAACGCGCTAATCTCAGAAACCTCTGGACAGATTTGAAAAATTCTTTCAGTTTTGGATAATATATTTATCGAGGAAGGCTATGGGCTAAATAGCATCACGCTGCGAACAATAGGAGCGAAGCATTATTAAAAATGTTGCAAAAACGGGGAAAATTACCGGAATCCCACGCGTTTGAAGTCGCGGGCAACGGCTAGTAGTGTATATAACCAGATCAAACCTAATTTTAATATCTGTTACATGGAACTTTGCACGCGGTAATGTAAAAAAATAAATTAATTAATTAATAAATTCAACATAGAACCTTTCCTATTGAACCACTCTGTCTATGAAATCGCAATAAAATCCGTTGAGTAGCTTAAGCTAACAAAGGGACATACACATTAAAACTACTTTGTTTTATAATAAGTTAAGATTACCATGGATTCGTCCGTGTGGTGACGGATTAAGAATACAAGTGTCACTGCCCCATCTCCTCCCAAGGGTGCTGTAAAAGTCAGCTAAGGGACCCAGATAACATCCTCTGTGAGAGACGGAAAGCTCGAAAATAAACCCTGTGCCAACACACCTGGTCAGCGCAGCACAGTAGACCATAATCCCTTCAAAGTGGAGGAGGCCCGTGCCCAACAGTGGGACGTAAAAGGGCTGTAGAGAGACCATGAAATCTCACTATATACACATGCCTGTGTTAACTTGCGCATCGAAAAATGTTCATAAGAGTTACATTCTATTAGATATATAAAAATTAGGTATGTGTGAGTGTTAATCTATTTTATCAATGAAACTGATATCTGAATTTTAGCGAAGGTTAAAGTTATCTACATGTTAGTACCTATTCGCGTGATGTATCAGAATATTAAAAGCTGCATAACGATTTATTTTCACAATAAGCTAAAATTTTATTACTTTATTAGGCCTTTCTATAGACCAAATGTTTAATATGTAATACATTTATGTTTATATTTATAGCATACTAGCTATTGGCGACTTCATACGGATGGAATGTAGGAAAATTTGCCCGTTTTGCAACATTTTTCACTGCTGCTTCGCTCCTCTTGGCTGGAGCGTGATGCTATATAACCTATAGCCTTCCTCGCATATTTTTGATTAGAAATATTTAAGTTCAAAATACAATTAATTTGTATTCTCAAATGATTGTAGAAAGTAATCGAGGGACGAGATTGTTTGGTCGAGATTCAATTTCCTCTGACCTGATAAATTATGTACAAAACATTTTAAACAAAATTCGGATAGAAACCTTATTCGAATATCGATTAAAATTTTAATCAATTATACGCTTCTAAATTCGTAAAAACTGGTTTTATTTAAAATAAAACCTTTAACAAAGTCTACAGCCGCGTCTGTCAGTCTATCTGTATGTTCATGCTATTATAATAAACCACTAAATGAATTAATATGCAGATTTTACCAGTAGAAAGGATGGTTTTTAAGAAACTTTTATGGATTAGTTTTTGTTTACTATTAAGGGCCTACATCAATATTATCGTATATCATCGGCGACACGTACATATTAACTGAAAATGAAGAATTAGGGATACTTTTCCTATTTACTCTAAATCTACTAAATATATTTTAATTCTGATTTACGTGTTTCTATATATAATACTTACTTATTTTTTTAAATTTATTTTAGTAGTTAATATGCGATAATAGACCGACAAATGAAAAAAATAAAAAATTAGAGAGGTTGTTTCGCTAAGATTTTCTATCGAGAAAACTTAGCGAAGCTATTTTGGTATCGTCTTAAGAGGATACCAAAATAGCTTCGTGCATTTTCTACGTATGAAGTTTTCATTGTTTCTTTAGATTGAATGGCTAGAGCTCTAATTTTTAAGTATATGTTTTTTCAATATATGATCTAGGATCGCATAAACTCAGAAACACGATTGAAAAAAGTTTTCTCGATAGAAAATCTTGGCGAAACAACCTCTCAAAATTTTTATTTATTTCATTTGTCGGTCTATTATTGCGTATTAACTAATGAAATAACTTTAAAAACATAATGTAACTATTATATATAGAAACACGTAAATCAGAATTAAAATATATTTAGTAGATTTTGAGTAAATAGGAAAAGTATCCCTAATTCTTCATTTTCTGTGCCTACTGGCTGTGTTAATATGTACGTGTCGGCGATGATATACGATAATATTGATGTAGGCCCTTAACGGGGATCGTAGTATATAAAAGGGACTGCTGTTTATGAGGTCGCAGGTTCAATGAATACACTTGACGGTTATTTGTGTTTATACATAGATTTTTGAACTAGGAATGGAAGTTCTTTTTACAAACAAAAGTAGTAAAAGTAATGTATGTAGTGCCAATACTAATAGCATAAAGCTCAGTTAGCGATGAGAGAATATTGTGTGAAATGTTAATATAATAGGTATTTAAATAAAACTACTTTTTACGGATTTAGACGAGTGTATTTGTTTTAGGTTTTTAATAAATACCTATTTAAACAAATGAGTCGCGCAAGTGTTAGAGAATATATAGGTATTTATTTACTGCTTACATCATTTAAAATATTTGCATCTACAGTTTTTTACAAACAAATAAAAAAAATGCATAACTACGTCTATTAACTTACCTGGCATTTAAGCAGCTTATATCCTATTTTAAATACGATAACATCACAATAACACAACAATTTTAGAACAAATAGATTGGCGTTTTAAAATATTTATAGGCGAATATTCATAGCAAACTTTAAATTTCGCGGGAATATTGTTAAAAAGAAAGAAACGTCCTCTCTCTTCGAAGTGTTCACAGCTACTGGTTGCAGAGCGCTGAAATTCAGCGAGTATCATACTGAAACAATAAAGCCTGGCTTCAGTTGGATGGGTTTGATGAAATTCAAGAGCTTTGTTATCGTGCGATAAGCGAGTCATAGATACTGCATAATATTGTTAGTAGATATTAATAGAGATATTATGATACATACTATATTATAAAATTCTGTGTTATATAGTACTAGCTGTGCCCCGCGGTGTTACCCGCGGTAAAAAGGATAAAAAATAAGTTCATTTTCTATTCCATTTTCCATTGGAAAGTTTCATGAAAATCCATCCAGTAGTCTTTACGTGAAAGCACAATAAACATCCTTACTTATCCAAACATTGGAGTATGGATAGAAGACCGAGGAAACGTTCGCGTTGCTCAGCCAACTTCATAGCGCGTAATTCTTTTCTCGTCATATCTCCTAAGATATTCATTTAAATTGCATGCTGTAAAGAGCAGTTATAATCTATACTAATTGCGAAGGCTAATTAAGCTATTCAATTTGATAAAAAATATTACTATATACATATAAATAGCTTTTGAAAACACCCTCTTGAATTTGATATTTTTTTTGACATTATTATGGGTACAACGGGTTTCCCTTAAAAGATAGACATATCGCGGACTTTTTTGAAGAACTATAGGTAACAAACAATTCCTCCATACATTAGTTTGCTGTACCTCACATACTCGTAGATAAGGCAGCGTTTTCATTTATAGCTCGCGCAAGTCCGAATTTCTCGGCAAATTTAATTATATCTCATCCAATATACAGCAAACCACAACAAATTATGCGAAAAAAGCCATCCTCTTGAACCATTCTATCTATTAAAAAAACCGCATCGAGATCTGTTGCGTATTTTTGAAGATATAAGCTCACATAGGGACATACATACAAAAATCACGACTTTGTTTTATAAGAAGTAAAGATAAAGATAAAGATAAAGATGTATTTATTTCCTTAGATGTATTAGATAGCCCTCGTGGTCAAGTGGTTCATGTAATGATCTGCCTTTCACGAACTTCGACTTCCGCACAGGATATACATGAAAAAGAATTAGTTTCTGGACTTGGAATTCTTTTTTTACTTATTTTTGACTACACAGTCCACGAATTCGTACGCGTGAAGTTTAGGAAATGTGTGGCCAACACCACACTTTTGTGCACATAAGATCTACTTTTGATTTTAAAATTGAGTCGCGATTGACCTATTTCTTAGGTAAGAAGGGGGACGTTTATGCTACGTGCTGTTATACCGCCGTGCACACAGTTCCGGCAACATACATGAATATTAATTTAAAGAGTAAAAAAACTTTGTCTAGGGGAATGGAACTTGCGAGTGATCGACCAAAATTGGTCGCTCGATCGACCGGTCGATCGCGATCGAATTGTTGGCCACTCCTGCTCTAGAGCCTTTCTTGATAAATGTTTTATCCAAATACCGGAGGAATGTTTTAAATCGGACCATCGATTCCTGTGATTAGCGCGTAGTAGTATCGATGTTTAGATATACAGTAGCATAATTCAGGCACTAAAACATCTTATCCTAATATGCCTAGTTTTAGCGTATGCCTAGTACTAGCTAATGCTATTTGTTTTACCCGCAAATATAGTTACTACTCCGATCCTGTGGTTTCATTAAAATCCTTTAAGTAGTCAAAGAGCAACAGGAATTCATCCATTCATAGTTCTACTATGAATGGATGAATTCCTGTTGCTAGTAACATAAAGCACAAAAGTACCATCTTTCCAAAACAGTAATTGCACAAACATTGCCTCACAAATGACATGTAAAGCGTTCGGTACTAAGAGGTAAAACGGCACTAACTGATACTTCGCGGTCAGTCTGTTGTCTGTTGTAAGTTGTATGTCTTTCCGTCTATCCGTCCACCAGTCCGTCTGTCATCAAACTCCATCTCAGAAATAGTGATAGCTAGAGAGTTGAAGTTTTCACAGATGATGTGTTTATGTTAATGCAATGTAAATGCAAAATGCAATGTATTTATATAACAACAAATAATCTCTTCTCTTCTCTTCTCCAGCCCATTTACGTCCCACTGTTGGGCACGCGCCTCCTCCATTTTGGGAGGGATTATGGTCTACCTACTGTAACGCGCTGACCAGGCGTGTTGGCACAGGGTTTGTTTTCGAGTTTTCCGTCTCTCATAGAAGATGTTATCTGTGTGCAATATGCCATAACTGGCTTTTACAGCACCCTTGGGAGGAGATGGCGTAGTGACACTTGTATTCTTAATCCGTCACCACACGGAAGACGACAGTAGTTAGCAAATGCTAAAAACCAGAATATATTAGATATTGAAGGGGGCTTTCATGCAACAATCGCTTTCAATGTAAGTTGATGATACGCTTAGACGACCGACGTGGCGTTGTCGGTAATACCGTTATTTAGCAATCATTGCAAGTGGACTACTCATGACGAATAAATTTTAATAATAATGACACGGAACTCTTCTAGTGCGAGTCCAACTGGTACTTGGGTGGTTTTTTATATTAATAGTCAAGTTTTGTCGTGATTTATCTCAGGGATCTTTTAATAAATCTCTCGGTTTTGAGTAGCTCGAGTAAGGCGTATGTATTTTCATGTTTTATGTTAAAATTTGTTTAGTACAAATGTGTCAGGGAGTTTTACATGATATGCTGTTTTAAGTTGTTGAATCTGATATTTTTAAACACTAACCTGCGCGACTCATTTGTTTAAATAAAACCACTTTTTACGGATTTAGACACGTACCTATATTTGTTTTTTAAATTAGCCTGATTATTAATTGGGGGGTGAAGTTGCTTGCGTCCGTAGGAGTTACTACCTTTCCTAGGCCCACCCTACACGTGCCCCCTGGGTGGTGCTAAACAAGCAACAACGCCGAGAAACATATGCCGGCCATAAATAACAAGGCTACCACAAGCCGAGACCCATATTATATATATTCTCTAAAAGAGTGGCCATATCACCTTGGGAAAGTGGTATGTGTGAGCTCCCAACTCGTAAAATGAAAATGTCCGATAATGAAGAATGTGTTATGTCATGCGATCCGGCTAACCCCCGGCGCTCTCCGGTACCCGGGCTGGAGAGTGTGAAATCTGCTACCGAAGACTACTCAGGAGTAGGCAACCAGGCTTCTGAAATAGTAAATACTTCTGGAAGAAAGAAACTTGTGCAACAAGCATTCCATCCTGCTTTATTTGTTCCAAGGTCAAGAACTGCTTCAGTAGGGAGTAAAGGACGTGATGTGGCAAATGAAATTGCATCACCTCCCGTCACTAAAATTCCAATAAAAGATCCCAAAAAAGTCACTAACACTACTAACCCTCCAGACTGGCAAAGAGTACCTATAACTAGAAGTGCTAAACGAAAGAAACTGTCTGATAGTCCACCGAAATTACCTACTTTTAACAGATATGAGCAGTTGCCCATAGACCTCACTGAAAGGGATGACTCAGCCAAACCTATAAAAACTCCCAAGCCGCCACCAATACTTCTCTATGGTATTGAGGACATCAATAAACTGACGGAGCTCCTCAGAACTGCTGCTGACCGAAATGAATTCACATATAAAATAATTAATAAAAACCAACTTAGAGTAAGTAGTACAACAATTGAAACTTACAAAAAATTAATACTGTTACGAACACACAAAACACAAAGGAGCTAGCGCCATCTAGCAGCAACTAGTAAAACCAATTAAAGAACCGAACAGAGTGAAACCCCTATTAGATACTAGATGGCGTTAGAGGAACTACCGTACATGCGCGAATCTTCTAGAAAACATTCGTTCCGGGCGATCACGTTCGCGCACAGTCGGGAACATTCTGGAACTCGTCTCGGCGCATATAAATAGCGGCAGGGAGGCGAGCCCGGGCAGTTCATTTCGAGCTACGATCGAAGCGACTTCGAGAGCGAAAACAAGTGATCAAGAGTGATACCAGTGAAACCTACGACTTGGCTACGACCTAGGACATTGTTAGTGCTTAGTGTTTGGACCTAGTGCTTAGTGTTTGGACCTAGTGCTTAGTGTGTAACTAGTGCTAGTGAATAAAGTCTTCAAAAAAGAGTCAGCAGGTCTTTCTCTCCAAATCCTTCGAACCCTAACACGTAACAACTGGTGTCGGAAGTGAGGTTTGGAGATGCCATTGACTCCGAGAGAGGACTTCGAGGGCGTCAGGACAAGGGCACAACGAGCTGCGGAGGCCACGCCCGCTGTGGACCAAGCCCCGCCCACTGGCCCCACCCACCAGGCCCCGCCCACCGACCACGCCCCTCTAGACCCGCCCACTGGCCACGCCCACCATGCCACGCCCACCGACCACGCCCATCGGGCTCCGCCCACCCAGGCCCAGGCTCCGCCTACTCAGACTCAAGCCACGCCCACTGGCTCCGCCCACCTTGCCACGCCCACCACACCGGCCACGCCCACTAGACAAGCTCCGCCCACTGGATCCGCCCACCTTGCCACGCCCACCACACAGGCCACGCCCACTAGACAAGCCACGCCCACGAGCGGCGCCGTAGCGTCAGTGGCACTTCAATTAGGAAATTTAATTGAACTGATAGAGATGCAAAGGGCTGAAATTCGGTCAATGAAGGAGTTACAAGAACGCAAGTTCGAGTCACAAGAACGCAAGCTCGGCGCTTTGCAAGAATCACAAGAACGCAAGCTCGAGTCACAAGAACGCAAGCTCGGCGCTTTGCAAGAGTCACAAGAACGCAAGCTCGGCGCTTTGCAAGAATCACAAGAAAAAGTGCTTTGTGCTATAAGTGATGTTAGTAACACGGTGATTAAGCTTCGAAAAGATGTCGACGTAGTGGAAGAACGAGTTACCGGGTTAGGATTGGATGTCGAAAATGTGAAAACCGGCCTCATTGAACTACAGAAGAAAGTAGTGCGCCTTGAAACCACGGGAGTTGCGATCTCTAGTGGAACTATCGGAGTGGCACAAGGACCAAGAGTGAAAGTTCCGCCATACGACGGCACTACTTCCTGGAACGCTTATCGTCAGCAATTCCAGACGGTTGCTACTGCCAACGGATGGACGGAAGAACAATGCTTGACCGCTCTCACTGTTGCGCTCAGAGGGCAAGCTTTGTCGGTCCTGGAAGCACTGCCACATACAGGAAATGGGTTCCAAGACCTGATGGAGGCACTTGAATCCAGATACGGGGAGCGACACCTGGAGCACGTGTTCCGTGCCCAACTGCGTGACAGAGTCCAACGCTCAGGAGAAGGACTACAACAATGGGCGTTGGAAATTGAAAAACTCGTCAGAAAGGCACACCCAGGAGCCGACACCAAGATGGTAGACACGAATATTGTTCAAGCATTTGTCGACGGAATCAAAGACCTGGAGGTCAGAACTGCAGTGAGGCTTCGTCACCATACCTCGCTAAAAGAAGCATTGGCGCATGCTTTGGAGGTCGAGGCTGTTCGTTATGACATACGGCATACGCATAAGATCCGCGAGGTCTCTGAGGAAGTCAAGGAGGTTAAGGCCCCTACGAAGAAAAGTTCTGGAGCCATGTGCTACAAGTGCGGTGAGAGGGGCCATCTTCAGCTCAACTGCCCGCAGAAGGAAACCCAGATGGCCAGGATGAACAGACTCGAGGAACAAATAGAGGTGCTGAAGAAGCAGGGGGCTTTGTCTCTTGCCCGGGATCAGGGAAACGAATAAAAGCCAGGACTAAGGGGCGAGTACTGGCTGACGCGGAGGGAGCCCCGATAACTGTTATCTCCCAGGCATGCAGCGGGAATAGTCTTGCGATTCAGGGGACTATTAACGGGACGGATTGCAAAATGACTCTGGACACAGGAGCCTCTAGAACAATAGTGAACCCAACTCTGGTAAAAACCGCAACGGGACACAAGAGGAGAATTAACTGTCGGCTACTTACTGCCTCCGGTCAGCCAATACCCGTCCTGGGAGAAACGTCAGTTACGATGTATGTAGGGGGGTCCTCATACTCTCATAACGTAATCGTGGCTGAGATTGTGGATGATTGCATCTTGGGTTTGGATTTCATGAAGAAACACAACTGCAGAATTAATGTCGCTGACGGAGTTTTCAAGTGTGGTGAAGAAGAAATCTTCATTCTTGGAGGCGTCTGCGGGAAAGTCGCATGTGTACAGAAAGTCATCATACCTGGACGAGCGGAAGCTCAGGTACTGGTGGAACTGCCGCCAGCTGGAAAGAAAAAGTCAAACAGATGCGTGTTGATCGAAGACACACCTACCAAGACATCGTCACAAAAACTGATGACGGCGAGAACCCTTGTTAGTGGAAGCAGAAACGCTGTGGTCAGGGTTTTGAATCTTGATGATCGCGAGATCTGCCTGAACAAAGGTGATGTCATCGGAAAGTGCGAGGAAGTTGTCTGGATGAAAAAGTGTAGTTCGATGACAGGCGCAGACTCGGCAAACAGCAATAATTACGGTTTAGTGACTAAGCTACTCGATGACTGTAAGAGTAATCTGACTTATTCGCAGAGCATGAAAGCTAAGAAGTTTTTGCAGCGCTACGCGAATATCTTCTCCAGTCAAGAAGGGGACCTTGGAAGAACGTCAATGGTTCAGCACAGGATAGATACCGGAAGCGAGAGACCAATTCGTCAACGAGCAAGACGGATACCAATTGCAAAGGAAAAAGAAGTTGAAGGCCTTTTGGAGGACATGAGAAGGAATAAGATTATTGAACCGTCTACAAGTCCGTGGTGCTCACCTGTTGTATTAGTGAAGAAGAAAGATGGTAGCACGAGATTTTGTGTGGACTATAGGCGTCTCAATGATGTCACTAAGAAGGACAGTTACCCGTTACCTCGAATCGACGACACTTTAGATACCCTGAGTGGCATGAAATGGTTCTCGACCCTAGACCTGAAGTCTGGCTACTGGCAGGTAGAAATTCATCCAAAAGACAAGGAGAAGACAGCTTTCTCGACCGGTAAAGGTTTATGGCAATTTAACGTCATGCCCTTCGGATTGTGCAACGCACCTGCCACATTTGAGCGACTCATGGAGTGTGTACTGGCAGGCTTAGTTGGAGAGGCTTGCTTAGTCTACTTGGATGACGTCATAATTGTCGGCCGCGACTTCGAGGACCATTTGCGAAACTTGGAGCGAGTTTTCGCCAAAATATAGGGAGCCAAATTAAAGTTGAACCCGGAAAAGTGTCATTTATTCAGGAGCAAGGTCAACTATCTCGGCCATATTATCTCCAGTGATGGAATCCAGACAGACCCGGAGAAACTGGAAGCAGTTCAAAAATGGCCTACCCCGAAGGACAAAACCGAAGTGCGGGCATTCCTCGGCCTATGCTCGTACTACAGGCGTTTTGTTAAGGGATTCGCAGAGATAGCCAAGCCATTACATCGGCTGACAGAAGATAAACGACAATTTAGTTGGGATGAGACTTGTGAAGATTCTTTTCAGAAACTGAAGAAACATCTGTGTGAAACACCAATCCTGGGTTATCCACAAACTGAAGGTCAGTTTATAGTTGACACGGATGCAAGCAACACGGCCATTGGAGGGGTGTTATCTCAAAAACAGGGTGAAAGAGAAGTTGTTATTGCATATTTCAGCAAATCTTTATCCAAGCCAGAGAGAAACTACTGTGTGACAAGACGAGAACTCCTGGCTGTTGTAAAGACGCTACAACATTTCAACAAATATCTCATCGGCAGACAGTTTTTACTACGAACTGACCACGCAGCCTTGAAGTGGCTACTGCAATTCAAGAACCCAGAAGGTCAAGTAGCTCGATGGATTGAACAGCTCCAGGAGTATGACTTCAAGACGGAACACCGCAGCGGAAAGACACATGGGAATGCCGACGCACTCTCACGAAGGCCGTGTTCGGAGGACTGCAAACATTGTGTTAAGCAGGAATGCAATGAAGAAACATTAAAACTAACGAGAACAGATCCTTTGAGTCTCTGGGAGAATGATGCTATGAGGGAGGCTCAAGAAAAAGATGACGACCTTCGGCACATCATCACATGGAAGAAACGGGGTGACGTGAAACCAATATGGAGTGAGGTTGCACCCACTGGCGCTGTCACTAAGGCGTACTGGGCGCAATGGGACAGTCTGATACTCCAAAACGGAATACTCTACCGGAAATGGGAGAAGACTAACGGCAGAGAGTTCCATCTTCAGATAGTTGTCCCAAGAACGAGAGTACCAGATGTTCTCCGTGAAATACATGATGGCGTATCAGGAGGGCATCTAGGTGTCAAGAGGACGTTAACAAAAGTGCGAGAACGATTCTACTGGTTGCATTGTCGAGATGATGTACAGGATTGGTGCCGCAAATGTACTACTTGCGCTGCTGTAAAAGGACCACAGACCAGGAGCCGTGGGAACCTGCGGTTGTATAACGTCGGTGCACCGTGGGAACGAATTGCAGTTGACGTAGCTGGGCCATTTCCTGTAACGGATTCGGGAAACAAGTATTTTATGGTCGTCATTGACTACTTCACCAAATGGCCCGAAGTGTTCGCCATACCAAACCAAGAAGCCACAACAGTCGCTTCTAAGTTAGTCGAAGAAGTTATATGTCGCTTTGGTGTGCCTCTGGAAATCCATTCTGATCAGGGCAGGAACTTCGAATCGCAGGTGTTCCAGGAAGTGTGCAGAATTTTGGGCATGCATAAGACGAGGACCACCGCGTACCATCCACAGTCTGATGGAATGGTTGAGAGATTTAACCAGACCCTTGAGAGGCATTTGGCGAAATTGGTAGATGACAAACAAAAGGATTGGGACAAGTATATACCACTCTTCCTTCTGTCTTACCGAACCGCCGAGCATGAGAGCATAAAAGCTACCCCGGCGTATGTCAATTTCGGTAGAGAACTACGAATACCAGTAGACCTATTGACAGGAGGGTCACCGGAGGGACCAAAGACTGTACAAGACTATGTCTGCGATTTAAGGGAGAAGATGCGCTATATACACGCCTTGGTTCGGGAAAATGGGTTACAGTCAAGTGAGAACATGAAAACCAGATACGACCGGAAATCGAACACGAGCGGCTTCGAGGAAGGGTCACTGGTGTGGCTGCATAACCCAACTCGCCGGAAAGGGAAATCTCCAAAGTTGCAGAACCAGTGGGACGGTCCATACAAAGTGGTTACCCGACTGAATGATGTGACCTATAGGATTCAAAAGCAACCAAGAGGGACATTCAAAGTGGTACACATAGACCGTCTGGCGCGTTACCATGGTAGTAACAACGATGCTCGGGACGAGCATCTCTAAGAGGGGAGTAGTGTTACGAACACACAAAACACAAAGGAGCTAGCGCCATCTAGCAGCAACTAGTAAAACCAATTAAAGAACCGAACAGAGTGAAACCCCTATTAGATACTAGATGGCGTTAGAGGAACTACCGTACATGCGCGAATCTTCTAGAAAACATTCGTTCCGGGCGATCACGTTCGCGCACAGTCGGGAACATTCTGGAACTCGTCTCGGCGCATATAAATAGCGGCAGGGAGGCGAGCCCGGGCAGTTCATTTCGAGCTACGATCGAAGCGACTTCGAGAGCGAAAACAAGTGATCAAGAGTGATACCAGTGAAACCTACGACTTGGCTACGACCTAGGACATTGTTAGTGCTTAGTGTTTGGACCTAGTGCTTAGTGTTTGGACCTAGTGCTTAGTGTGTAACTAGTGCTAGTGAATAAAGTCTTCAAAAAAGAGTCAGCAGGTCTTTCTCTCCAAATCCTTCGAACCCTAACACGTAACAATACAATTGGTGCGAGAACAAGGCCTCATAGGTCATACTTTCAACCGGAAAGAAGAGCGTTCCTGCAGACTTGTTATCCGAAATCTACACCCTACCACACCGTTTGCTGCAATAAAAGAAGAAATCGAACAAAGTGGAAATGTAGTTGTTGGAGAAATCATAAATTCCAAATATGGTCCTGACAAAAAGCCAACCTCTACCTTCTTCGTGAACCTGATGCCTGGGCCAAACAACAAAGCTGCAAAGGAAATTAGATACATATACCACCAAGCTGTAATAATTGAAGATCCCAGAAAGAGACAGTCTATTGCTCAATGTCAGCGATGCCAACAATACGGACACACAAAAAATTATTGTATGAGACCATACCGTTGTGTGATATGCGGCCAGTCTCATAAAACGTCTGAGTGCAGTAAAACTGACAGAAACACTCCTGCAATGTGTGCATTGTGCCAGGGCCCACATCCAGCAAATTATAAGGGCTGCGAAGTCTACCAGGAAATTTTAAAGCGTAAGACATTTAGGTCCACACCAAGATCACCTAGCCAAAAGACAAAACTGAAAGCTAACATAGCAGTACCAGTCCCTCATCTAAACAAGGAAAGAGATATCATTAGTCCTTCTTATTCCGAGATACTGAAATCTAACAAAACTCAAAAAGAAGCTACAACTCCTAAACAACAGGGTCATATTTCTAGTGACACGATAGAAAAAATGCTTATAAAACAATCACAAAAATTCGACCAACTCCTTCAACAAATGAGTACCATGTTGGGTCTCATAACAACCCTCTTATGCAAACTTACAAAATGAGCACCATACAACTTGCAACATGGAACACAAATGGCCTGGCACCCAACAAGGATGACGTTCAACTTCTCATCAATGAACATAGATTAGACATAGTTTTAATATCTGAAACGCACTGCACAAGCTCCAGTAATATTAGTAATATTAGGTTAGTAATATTAGGTAAGTATTAAAATTTTTGAATTTAATATTAAATTCAAAAATTTTAATACTTACCTCACAAACCACCCAGATGGTACAGGTCATGCTGGTACAGCTATACTTATTCGAAAGACCTTGAAACATCATTTGATGCCAGAATTTAAGACTGACTATCTACAAGCTACCACTGTCACAGTGGAGGACAGATGTGGATTTTTCAATGTGTCTGCTATATACTGCCCACCTAAGCATAAAATAGACCAGAACATGTTTAACAACTTCTTTTCTAGCCTAGGACCTAGATTTATTGCCGGTGGTGATTGGAACGCCAAGCACAGCCACTGGGGATCACGGCTAACAACAACCAGAGGACGTCAACTTAAAAGCTGTATTGACGAGAATCACTTCCACGCAATTTCTTCTTCGGAGCCAAGTTATTGGCCTACAGACCCAAAGAAAGTGCCCGACCTCTTGGACTTTTTTGTTGTGGGTGGGCTGTCCAGGCACTATTTCAAGGCTGAGTCTTGCCTCGATAGTTCCTCTGATCACACGCCGGTAATTCTAACCGCAAGTACGACTTTAATAGAATACGAGAAGGATGGCAAACTATATAATAAACATACGGATTGGCGTCAATTCAGGGAATATATTGAGAGCAATATAGATTTGAGAGTCTCACTTAAATCACCACAGGATATCGAGGAGGCCACTAAGTATATAACATGCTTAATACAAGAAGCTTGCTGGAAATGTACTCCAGAAATTAAACATAAGCATTTAGTTGTAGATCAACCACGGCACATCAAGCAACAAATACTTGAAAAGCGACGCCTTAGAAGAATTTGGCATCTGACTAGGAATCCAAAAGATAAAGCAAATTTAAACAAAGCCATCGTAAATTTGAAATTGACGCTATCACTACTCCACGAAAATACTTTGCAGTCGAGACTAGAAGTACTGACAGCTACGGAACATACCAACTATTCTTTGTGGAAATTCACTAAAACACTTGATCGCCCGCAAGAACCGAAACCGGCTATAAGAACAAAGTCAAATAAATGGGCTAGAACACGTCAGGACAAAGCAAATGCATTTGCGGAACATTTGTCTTCAGTTTTCACTCCAAATGATGCAAGCGACACAAATTCCGACAAGGAGGTCGAAAGCATCTTACTTAGAGATCTACAGCTGGATCCGCCTCCGAGACCAGCTACAGTTCGGGAAGTCTGGAGAGCAATAAGGTCCCTAAAGGACAAGAAAGCGCCGGGTTACGATCTCATAACCAAGGAAGTCCTAAAGGAACTACCCAAAAGAGCTGTGACTTACTTGGTGGTTCTTTTCAATGGTGTTTTGCGCGTGCAATATTTCCCGCAGGCATGGAAAGTCTCCCAGATAGTAATGATCCATAAGTTGGGAAAACCTGCTGATGATGTCACTTCTTACCGACCAATCAGTTTATTACCCATACTATCTAAATTGTTCGAAAAGATTGTCCTAAGTAGAATTATGCCTATGTTGCACAAGAACAATACTATACCTGGACATCAGTTTGGCTTCCGGCAACAGCACTCCACAATAGAGCAGGTTCATCGGGTTTGTGGCATCATAAGAGACACTTTTGAGAAAAGGGAGTACTGTTCATCCGCTTTCCTTGACATCAAGCAAGCCTTCGACAAGGTGTGGCATAATGGATTGCTTGCAAAAATAAAACTACATGTCGCCCACAGCTATTATCTGTTGCTGGCTTCTTACCTTGCAAACAGACTATTCCAGGTGAAAGAGGGTAGCTTCACATCGGCATTATTTGAGATCAAAGCAGGCGTACCTCAAGGATCCATCCTTGGGCCTGTGTTGTACACTATATACACTGCAGATTTACCGGAAGTACCGAGGACGACTGTTGCAACATATGCTGATGATACAGCTATTCTTGCCAGACACACGGACCCCAATGAAGCGTCAGCAATTCTACAGAAAGGACTTGATGAAATTAACATCTGGTTAAAAAAGTGGCGGATACGAGCGAGTACCAGCAAATCCGTACATATCACTTTTACTTTAAGACGGGATAACTGCTCACCAGTCTGCCTTGGTGACGATACACTACATCATACTGATACTGTTAAGTATTTGGGTATTCGTCTAGACAGAAGACTGACTTGGAAAAACCACATCAAAAGTAAAAGAAATGAGCTGAACATCCGCTACAGAAACTTATACTGGTTAATGGGCCGCAACTCGAAACTATCTCTAGATGACGGGCCTCGTGGTCTAGTGGTTCATATAACGGACTGCCGATCACGAGGTCTCGGGTTCGATTCCCGGTCAGGACAAATATTTGTGTGATGTTTTTAATTGTCATACAAATGTTTGTACTGCGTCTGGGTGTTTACTATGTATTATAAGTATGTATTTACAAAAGAAAAGTAGTATATGTATTTTATCCGTATTCTGGAAATATTAAATAATATTTATTAATAATATGAATATTATTATGAATATTTATTTATTTATTTATTTATAATAAGCTGCTTATCTACAAAAGTATACTGAAGCCAAGTATCTTATATGGCATCCAACTATGGGGAAGTGCATGTATTTCCAATATCAGCATACTACAACGCCTGCAAAATATTATACTCAGATCTCTATCGAACGCACCATGGTTTGTAACGAACGCGGAAATACATGCCAATCTAGGTGTTGATACAGTATTACAAGAAATACGAAATGCAAATGAATGCTATAAGCAACGGCTTGCAAATCATCCTAACCATCTAGCTGTCCAATTACTGCAAACTGAGAGCGTGACACGTCTGAAAAGACTTACCATTCTAGACCCACAACATAAGTGAAATGCAATGAGTAGCATATCCTCAATGGGGGATGCACTCTACATGACATAGACGCTGTCCAAACATTTGCACTAGCACTTAGCACAAAAAAAAAAAAAAAAAAAAAAAAAAAAAAAAAAAAAAAAAAAAAAAAATTTGCCTGAGATTTCGGATACTTTCACTGTGGTCACGGGAGGGTTGTTGAATTTGTTTTTCCTTTTATGTTGTCATACCATGAATGCTAGAAAAATATTAAAAAAATAAATAAACAATACTATTTCATACTCAACATATTATGATACCCAACAGATGTGGAGAATTCCCTAGTCCAATTGTGGGGTGTTGATAGGCTGGAAAGAAGAACTAAACACAATACGTGGCATCTAAAAAGTACAAAATATCACCCGTACTTAAAGTTTTCAAGAAAATATTTTAAAGATAGATTTAAATTAATGAAATCTGGGGGTGGTGCAGCGGCACCTATTGGCGACGGAGGTATTTGATAATTTGTCTTTTGGTATATTTATTTTAAACTCTCCACGAGTTAAAAGATTGAGAAGGAAAGATATACCATAAGAGGTAGATGAGGCAATGGCCTTTTCTCCTTAACCATGCATAATTATCTCCAAACAGATACGCATAAAGTCTTGCGACTGATTGCAGATTATTAAAAGGAAAATAGTGTTTTTGTTTAAGGAGCTTCCTGATTACCTTTGACCTTGTACTACAAAGATCTAGTTTCGTCACTCATTATAATCTAATAAAACGCCCACCAAACAGCTATTTTCGGTAACTATCGTCTGTCTGATAATAATGGATACCATAACATAAAACGGTTACGCCCAAGTGTAGTTAACGCAAGAATTCCATTTTAGAGTATTCGCTGATACTTGTGCGATCATATCATCATTTTCTTGCGCTAATCCCATGATTTGGGATCGGCGCAACATGACTTTTTCTTCCATAGTCTTCTGTCAGCCTTCATATCAGTGTTAACTCCTCTTTCTTCCTGTTCTGAATAATAAAAGCATTTAAAAATATATTTCCCAAAAAATCTGATTATATGACAATCAATTTTCATTTTTCGTTAAGTCTAGTTGTGCACGTAGAATTGGTACCGATATTTGAATATTATATTATACTAGCTGTTGCACGCGACTCCGTACGCGTGGAATTTAGGAAAGTTTCATGAAAATCCATCCAGTAGTCTTTACGTGAAAGAACAACAAACATCCTTAAATTCATACAATCCAACTTTAACCAAACATCCAAATATTAGAGTATGGAATATAGATAGAAGACCGAGGAAACGTTCGCGTTGCTCGGCCAACAGTTTAATAAGTATTTTATTTTGTCGCGCGTAATTCTTTTTTTGTCATATTTCCTAAGATATTCATTTAAATTGCATGCTGTAAAATGCAGTTATAATCTATATTAAGCGTGTAAGGTAACTAAGGTATTTAATTAGATAAAAAATATTACTCTATACACATAAATAGCTTTTGAAAACACCCTATTGAATTTTATAATTTTTGCGACATTATTATGGGTGCAGCGGGTTTCCCTTAAAAGATAGACATGGGCATATGTCTATCTTTTAAGGGAAACCCGCTGCACTGCGGACTTTTTTGAAGAACTATATATAGCTAACAAACAATTCCTCCATACATTAGTTTGTTGTACCTCACATAGATAAAGCAGCGTTTTCATTTATAGCTCACACGCGTGCGAGTTTCTCGGCAAATTTAATCATATCTCATCCCATATACATATAGCAAACCCCAATAAATTATGAAAAGCCATCCTCTTGAACCATTCTATCTATTAAAAAAAACCGCATCAAAATCCGTTGCGTATTTTTGAAGATATAAGCTCACATAAGGACATACATACAAAAATTACGACTTTGTTTTATAAAAAGTAAAGATAAAGTAATTTATTAATTTTGCAATTGACATGCTATGCTTTTACTTAATAAGTTAAAAGATACGTTGCACGTAGAAATACGATATAAACTCAATCGAGTGACGATTGCGGTGGCCATATTTGATTACTGAAAAGCACGACCGGAATAAGCTCAGTTGGCAGAGCTACGGAACGGTATTCCGAGGTCGTGGGTTCGAGTCCCGCTTGCGGTAATCACTTTTTCCACCGTAATTTAATTTATTATATTATATATTAATTATTATATTATATTTCCGTTTACTCAAAGGAAAGAATAGTTACATGGTATGACTCTTTTTTATTTGATACGCGACGTCGTTGCATCTTGTCAAATATTAAAACATTCCTTTTCTGTCGAGAAAGTATGACACTATTCATATGAACGACGTAGTAGCCTTGTTGTAAACTAGTGACGTCATAATTAACTGTTTACTTACATACACAACCCACCTAGGCTAACAGACAGGTAAAGCTAATGACGATACATATAATTTTTTTACTAGGTGTTGTTTTTATTTTTACTAGGTGATGCCCGCTACTCCGTACGCGTGGAATTTTAGATCTCCATATATTTTGTCACCGTTTAAACCTTCCCTGAACTCTCATAAACATTTGAAGACCAATATCGCAAAAATCGACGCTCGAGTTTTAGCGAGACTAACGAACAGCAATTGATATTTTACATAAGAAAGAAGAAGATTTAAGTTAAGTTGTGCACGTAGTATTGCTACCATTTATTAAAGTATGACTATAGAGTCAGAATAAATTCCTCAATTTCAAAAAAAAATTGTTTACAGTATAGATAAAGCATCTTTGAAAAATCGAGTAATATCAGACGAGAATTTCCTCCTTCTTGGAAGTCAGTTAAAACATAAAATACCTAATGTGATTGTGACTAAATAACAATGAAGATGTTTTTTAAATGCGAATGTGTACTATTATTTTGAGCCAGGAATTTCACACGACAAATAAAATAGAATTTCTAAGCCTTTGTGTTGTTACGACGCTAAAACTGCGAAATCCAAATAAAAATAAAAGCTACGAAACTATCACGTTTGCTTTTACCCTTTTGTTCATGACGAACATCCATAAAGTTTTATTGCTGTGAAAGAAAATAGAAAATCTCTTATCACTGTTGTTTATTCTGATATCCACACAAAAAATGTTACTTGTAAACAAATTAATAATCAAAACCACTTTTTAAGAATTTAGACGAGTATATTTTGTTTTAAATTTTAGCCAGACAGCACACAGGAAACACCTTCTCACTCGTGCCCATGGTGACTGATAAGTCTCCGAAACGTCGGGTTAAAATTTAAAACAAATATATGTCTAAATCCTTAAAAAGTGGTTAATTTATTTGAACAAAGTTTGAGTTGCAAAATGTTACTGATGTTGCAGTTGTTTAGGGCGATATAGTCGCAAAGCGACCAAGTCCTTTAAATAAAAAAATGAGTTGCACAAGAATATTGCAAAAGATATTAAAAAAACGGTGGTTATCACACTTTAAACTCACGACCATTGGAATATTATCATCTGTAAAAAATTCAACACTCAAGCTATCGTCATTCATGAGACACGGCCTGGTGACGGACGGATGTACAATGCAGTCTGCAGAGTTCCATTTTTAGTTAATTTAGGTAACTTGAAAGTAATCTCTAAGCGAATCTGTTATTGCATGATTTTCGTATCCCAAATTGTGAAACTGGGTACTGATACAGTTTGTTACGTAGCCTTTTTTCGATATTGCTCTCCGTTTTCACTCAATTGATTTTATAAATGAAGTAATAAGAGACAAGATATTGCTACGTTGTTTTTGGACAGAATTGGGTCTTTCAAAGTCCATCCTAATAAGATATCAAATGATAGGTTTCAGATTTGATATGAGTTAGTTAGGAATCCCTTCCGTATTGGTGACATTTATTTATATCCTGTTACTAGTTGTTGCCCGCGACTCCGTCCGCGTGGAATTTAGAAATTTTCCCCCGTTTTTGCAACATTTTAACTACTGCTTCGCTTCTACTCGTCGTAGCGTGATGTTATATAGCGTAAAACTTTCCTCGATGAATGCCCTATCTAACACTGAAAGAATTTTTCAAATCGTACCAGTGGTTCCTGAGATTAGCGCGTTCAAACAAACAAACAAACTCTTCAGCTTTATAATATTTGAATGAAATTATTGAATGAATGAATATCGTTTTCATGTTTACTTAATATAAAATAAATTGGCGGTAAAACAAAATGGTGTTAAAACAAATTAACGAGCTTCGTGGTCTAGTGGTTCATGTAACGGACTGCCGTTCACGAGGACGCGGGTTCGATTCCCGCATAGGACAATCATGCAGTGTGATGTTTATAAATGTCATACAAATGTTTGTACTGCGTCTGGGTGTGTTCTATGTATATATTTACAAAAGAAAAGTAGTATATCCGTATTCTGGTACCCATAACACAAGTATAGAAATATAGCTTTCTTTGGGACCAGAGGACGTTGTGTGAAATGTCCAAAATATTTATTTATTTCTTAAAATCATTGATTAAGTACTAGTCGTATTATTTTATTAATGATTAATGTGTCTTTAAAAACCTTTTTTGTTTTAAATTTAATCACGACCACAGAGAATTCGATTATCTGACTGTCAGATCTGACATTTCCTATCTTACAAAATAAAGTAAGTAAACAATTATGCTAAGCTTTAAACATAGTTTTAAACAAAATGATAGACAGTTTTAAACTAGATAAACGCCAGCCAAAATTACCTGCACCTAATGATCCTTCGTTACCATCCACTGCACCAAAGAATTTGAATAATAGAGCAAGTAAAGGATTTGATCGACCGAAAAAGAAATTCACGGAATATTTATACAATAGAGAAACGCAAGAATATCTTGGAAGGACCTGCACAAGTTGGGCGTGTATAATTGCATATGGATTTATATATTTGACCTTCATTTGTACGTATACGCTCATTTTATTATATTTATCCTTATATTTCATCCGAGAAGTTGTGAAATTTAAGCAATTGCAACCAATGGGATTGACGTACCCTGAAGAAGCCGTTGGATTAACAGCAACCCCAACATCCGAAGAGAGCTATCCTTTGATCTGGTATAAAAACGGCGAAAAGGATGAATACAAAAAGTATGTAGAAGCGATAGGAAAATTCTTGTTAAGTGACAGAAATGGAAGTGATGTAGCCAATTTAGGTCCCTGTGGACAGTATCCTTACGGTTATGGAGATAAGCCTTGTGTTATTTTAAAAATTAACAAGCAGTTCTACTGGTTAGGTAAACCATTACAGGAAAACTCCACGGAAATCGATCTGGCTCCGCCAGAAGTTCAAAATAGGATAAAGACAAACGGTAATCGACTTTGGCTGCACTGTGATGGATACCATTCTTATGACAAAGAGCATATTGGTAGTATCAAGTATTATCCAGATCCACCTGGATTCGATCCTGATTTATTTCCACTGGATGTAGAAGGAAAGTCTCCTTTGATAGCAGTACAAATTGCGGAATTTACGAAAGGAATATCCTTAGCAATAGAGTGCAATCTCTGGTATGAGAAAGGTCCTTCGAGCGTCGATTTTGTTTTATACGTTACTCCAGGCGAAGCTAAATCTCCTTGACAATATAATGTTCCATCCTAAATTTATAAAATAAATAAAAATGATTACGATGTGTGATTTATTAAAAAGATTTTGTTTTAGGTTGGTTGTTAACTGTGTTCTCATTACTTTCTAATTTTAGTGACAGTTAAGTATAACTAAGTTGTCTGGTACTAAATCGTTGGGTAAAAATAGTAACAAGTTTTGTGATATCCATTTAATATATCTATGGTTTAATTTAGTAATTTAATTATATTTTCGATCTTTAACCACAAAAAGGTAAATTAATAAACTTGTCAACCTGGTTAACCTGTCAGTGTGGTGACGAATTAAGAATACGGGTGTCTCCAACGCTTTTCCTTCCTAAGGAGCTATAAAATCCTGACAAGGGATACTGAACACAGATAACATCCTCCGTGGAAATGGAAACATGTCAACACGTCTGCTCAGCTCAAAATAGTTGACCAATAATCCTCCCAAAGTAAGGTAAAAATAATGAAAAGTTTTGTAATATACCTATATATGATTCACGAATTAGGATATCCATGGTTTAATTTAGTCACATAATCATATTTACGATCTTTAACATAAAAGTTAACCAGATATCTAAAGCATTTATTGATATTACGTCTAAAACAAGATCAATAAAATGTTAATATTATCATTACAAAAAATTCCTTCCGCGAATATTTTGATAATTTTCTCCCAAAGACAGCATTACAACAATATTAAGTTGATTGAAATAACGTTTTGAAGAAAACAAACGGAAGGGTCGTTCACTCATTTCAAACATAATATTACTTGTAATATTTTTCATTATTCCTTTGTTAGCCATGCTTGGTTAAATATTCATTGCTTTTATTTTCTGGGATGATAGAATTCTTTCATATAAATATTTCAATTTCATTTTGGGCCCTTTCAACATTATATTTTTATGCACAACAATAGAGTAAAAATATTATAGAGTTACAGAGGTTTCTATAGTATTTATAACTCACTAACATACAGAAATATTTATCTACTAAAAGTACTTTAAGCATTTTATTTCAAGAACAATATTAAAGTGATAATAAAAAATTTCGGTTGCTAAACTTTCCCATATTTATCATTGTAAAGGAAAAGCTAGCTGAATTAAATCTCAATGCATAGCGAAAACAACTGAAGCTAGGAACCTCAAAATATCATTTAATGTAAAGCAACTCAAAAGGATTTTTGAAAATTTTACTCCTAAGTTGTCAAAAACAAGACAAGTACGAGTTGGGCTCGCACGTGTAGGGTTTCCTATTATTGTTTCGTAATATCGTTATAATCAAGTCGTCCAAGCATATCATCAAGTTACATTAAATAAATTTGTTGCAGGTGAGCCCCTATAAATAATTATTATAATATATTCTGGTTTGGATGGATGAACGGACGGAAGGGCAGATAGCGAAATTTTAGTAAAATAATTTTGTTTTACCTTTGGAACGGAACTCTAAAATTTCTATTTTCAGTTATTTATTTAGACGAAAATTTAATTAATTAATTAGAAATCACGGGCAAAATACTCTAAGATTTATAAATCAACAATCTTTTTTATCATAAACTCTTATTACATATTGCTTTTTAGGGTTCCGTACCCAAAGGGTAAAAACGGGACCCTATTACTGAGACTTCGCTGTCCGTCCGTCCGTCCGTCTGTCACCAGGCTGTATGTAGAGAGTTGAAATTTTCACAGATGATGTATTTCTATTGCCGCTATAACAACAAATACTAAAAATAAAATAAAATAAATATTTAAGGGGGGCTCCCATACAACAAACATGATTTTTTTATCGTTTCTTGCTCTCATACAACAAACGTGATTAATTAAGTATTGTGTGTGTTGTTTGCTCATTTATTAATAACGTGCATTATGTTGCATAGATAATGGTACGGAACCCTTCGTGCGCGAGTCCGACTCGCACTTGACCAGTTTTTTATTTCCAATCTTACAAAAAAGTATAACACGTGTTTCAATCTTACAAGATTTAATTGGAATCGTTTGAAAAGTTTTTATTCACAAGGTTTTTTTTGACAAGGTTTTATTGATAAGGTTTTATTGACAAGTTAATCCTAATTAAAAGTTTATTTTAATACAGTTTTATTTCGTTTATTAGAGAAACTGTTACCTGTTAGAAAATAAAAAAATGCATAAAGATTTTTATTGCTTAAACATATTATTTAAGTGTTGTTTTGTCTCTCAAGGGAGACGTTATTATATGTGTGATATGCCTTTTACAGGGAAGGAAATAACTTGGTAACACTTGTATTCTTAATCCACACACACGGTTAAATACAATACAATACATCACCTCCAGTTATTTATAGAAAAATACTCACTCTTTACAACTTGACTTATTATCGGTAGCAAAGAAAAATTATGCGTAGACTTTGATTAAATTGAAAAGATAAAATGGAACGACTGCTGGCTAAGGTCTGAAAATATTAAAATTTATTTCAATGCTTAAATTAAAAGATTTGCTGTTTGAAATTGGTATCAGAGAAATATTGCAGACGTAAAAGTGAATTGACTTATTTATTAGTAGAGATTGCAAACTTGGAATATATCGTATAAACGATGCAATTATTATTATCGCATATGGAACCACAGCTAGAAATCAAACTTGCAAATGGATATCACATGTTAAGTACCTACGCAAACTAATAGACAACTCGACGACTAAAAATTTAAGTAGGTAAGTGGTGCATAAGAGACGGAATCCTCGAAACTAAACCCTGTGCCAACACGCCTGGTCAGCGCGGCACAGTAGATCATAATCCCTCCCAAAGTGGAGGAGGCCCGTGCCCAACAGTGGGACGTTAATGGGCTGGAGAGAGAGAGTCGTGCAAAATATAATAAGTATTTTCAACACTTCTGATATTTACATATTTATCTATTTACATTAAATTTTGTTTACATTAAATTTAACTAATTACAATAATAATAATAATATTTATTTAGCCTTAAAATCATATACATACAGGTTTACACCACAATTATACATTCACAAGGTACTAGATCACAAAGTTGAACACTGGCACCCAATTTAAGATCTAACTTGTGTTATGGGTACCAGAGCCCTCACAAACATTTAAGGGCCTACATCAATATTATCGTCGACATGTACAATATTAACACAGCTAATAGGTATAGAAAATGAAGAATTAGGGATATTTTTTTTGTTTACTCAAAATCTACTAAATATATTTTAATTCTGATTTACGTGTTTCTATATATAATAGTTACTTATGTTTTTAAAGTTATTTCATTAGTTAATACGCGATAATAGACCGACAAATGAAAAAAATAAAAAATTAGAGAGGTTGTTTCGCTAAGATTTTCTATCGAGAAAACTTTTTTCAATCGCGTTTCTGAGTTTATGCGATCCTAGATCATATATTGAAAAAACATTTACTTAAAAATTAGAGCTCTAGCCATTCAATCTAAAGAAACACGAAAGAAACATGAAAACTTCGTACGTAGAAAAATGCACGAAGCTATTTTGGTATCCTCTTAACAATTTGTACATGCGTCGTGCTACCCCGCATATCCCCGAATCAACACGCGTACATAAGTTCAGTATGTATCTATCAATATATTAATCTATATAACGGAATCCATGAAAGTGTCTTTAACCCACTTGCACTGATCTGACATTTTGGACTGATCTGAAATTTTGCACATATATCAAGGACCGATGACAATACAAAAACAAAAACTCCAAAAAGTATTCAGGATTTTCAAGCGTGTTTCCAGTTTTTAAACTAAGTAGATTGTTATTTATGATCAAATGGTTACCCACTTTTATCATTTAAAAATACCGTTATGTCTTCAGCCTATGAAAGTCCTACTGTTGGGGACGAGCTTTAATCACTTTGTGAGGGGTTATGATCTACTATGCCGCGTTGACCAAGCGTGTTAGCATAAATGGTATAGTTTAGAGTTTTCCGTTTCTCACAGTAGATTACAACTGCTTATAATATCCTTCAACTGGTTCTTACAATACCCAGAGGAGGAAAGGGGGTGGTGACATATGGATCACGGTTATAGATGCAATATTATTACGTACATAATTTGATGCTATTGAAGCAGTAAATAGACCTTTCTTTTCTTGATAATATTGTTAGTATGATGAATGAGTCAATACGCTGGTTTCATATAATTTGATTCTCGACGGGGTGCGACTCAATTACGCGCCTTGTGGCTCTAGTGATCATTAATAAATATGAGAAAAAGAACTTGTAATAAGATACTTCTTTTACAAATATTTCAAATTGGAATATAGCTATTTAAAGAAATATTGTATAGAAAATAAAAAACAAACGCTTAGTTACCTAATTCGAGTAGAATTAGTCTATTAAAATACGAGTATATAATGACGCATAGCTGAAACTATTAATGGTCTTATTCATAGCGACTTATCGGAGGTTTAAATGGAGATTTTATCGGAGAGATAATAAACGTTTTAACGTAAAAAGATTAATATATGAAGAACAATTTTTGACAATTTGATTTTAGCGAACTTTTAAACCTGTGGTAAGTTATTATGAATAAGGACCATTAAGGTATACCTAAAAGTTTGCTTTTTCCATACTATAGAAATATTTAAATTTTGAGCAGATTACTCTTCCAAATCCTTACTAATATAACAAATGTGACAGGAACTCTGTCTCTTTTACACGCCAAAACAACTAAACTAAAGGTTTGCTGTACACTTAAGGTTTAGTATAGAGCCTAAGGATATGGCTACTTTTTAATAGAAAGATAATTTCAAATGACGCGAGGATAAATCCGTCGGCAACGGATAGTACAGTTGAAAAATATGAACTTGAATGAAAAGTATACGTAGAATAAAATGAATATCAAGCGGAGCGAATTGGTCTATAAAAATATTCCATTTGCATTCACACGACGAGTTCATGAAAGGGTTGATTCTCTCATTCATATAAATTGTTGGTTTATTTGTCTAACGATAGACTTAAAAATAGAATTACAATTCCTTCATTAATTTTGAATATTCTCTCTCCAGCCCATTTACGTCCCACTGTTGGGCACGGGCCTCCTACACTTTGGAGGGATTATGGTCTACTGTGCCGTGCTAACCAGGCCTGTTGGCACAGGGTTTATTTTGGAGTTTTCCGTCTCTCACAGAGGATGTTATCTGTGTGCAATATCCCTTAGCTGACTTTTACAGCACCCTTGGAAGGAGATGGGGTGGTGACACTTGTTGACACACATTCTTAATCCGTCACCACACGGAGATTTTAGATATTATGTAAACTTAAAAGGCACATTGCAATAGCTTAGATAGCGTGTCGGTAGCGTAACTGCCGTCGCATGATTGTCTGTTCGATTATCCGTTCGTTTTCATCCGTTTGTTAGTTTGCAATTAACTTTAAAACAATATATTCTCTGTACCAAGAGATAGAGTCCTCACAAAAAAGATTTAGTTATAATCTGTTAAGTTAGCAAAAAGGTTAGCAAAAAGACTTTTCTACAAATGTTGCAGAAAGTCAATAAGTCTGAAAGTTGTTACCAATTACGTTAATAATTGTATATGAGAATAAATAAAAATAACGTACATGACCCAAATAGCTCGATGTTATTGTAACAGTCTTTCTCTTGATAATATTGTAATAGTAATATGATGAATAAACCAATAAGCTGGTTTGACATAATTTCATTCGCGACGGGGATCGACTCAATTACGCGCTATGTACTAACTCTAGAAATTATTAACATTTATACAATCATTGAGGTTTTTATTTAGAATCGGAATGTAGAACCTTCAGAACTATAGAATAATTATATAATTATTTTGATCTTTTCGTATTTCTAATATAAACTTAGGCTGAGTGACGAATTAAAATTAAAAATAAAAAAACACAAATTAGAGATTAGAAATACTTTTACATACCTTTTTCAATTCTCAGCGAGCTGTAAGTTTAGCTTTTACAGTATAAACTGCGGGAGATAGAGAACATAAAGAATGATGAATGAAATGAACTCTATGCAAATCTGCTGAATGAAGCAAATGAAGAAGTGGAGAGGGCATGCGTTCTACGCTGGACGCACATTTAGGGCACAGAAGAATGCGTACTCTGATTTTTTCAGTAATGAGAGTCAGGTTTGTATAATTTACAACTGCCGTGAATTAATCTAAATAAAGCAAAAGAAGTACGTTATGATCGTAACAGTTTGCGGTCTCTGTCTATCCCCGTAGTATCAAGCTCCGCTTACCACCCCTCTTCCTCCCATAGGTATTAATAAGAAGCTCGCAGCAGATCTCATTTTACCAATGTTTTAAATATATAATCTTTATAGTAGTTTAGGAATCCATCGCGGACAAACATCGTGACAGAAGATTTATATATATAAATCTCCTGTCACGACGTTTGTCCGCGATGGATTCCTAAACTACTTAACCGATTTTAAATTAAATTGGCACACCGTGAGCAGTCTAGTCCAACTTGAGAGATAGGATAGCTTACATTTCAATTTATGGTCGCAATATTATTTATTGCAAATTATTTGTTTGTATTGTGTAGCAAAACAACGTTTGCCGGGTCAGCTAGTAATATATAGTTTTGTTAAAGAAGTGTTTGTTTAGGAGGAGTGTCTGTTTCTTACTCCTTCATGCTCAAACGACTTATCCTATTTAAATAAAATTTGACATACATACCAACCAGTTTTACGAGTAGTATCTGATAGCTGAAAAGAGAGAAAGCTGTCGTCATTTCAAATGTTTTTACCGTGGGTACACTGCGGGGTAGGTACGGATAGAAATATCTAAAAGAGATCGAAATCTCGAAAGCGAAGTAGGCTATATAAATTAAACTTCAACATTATATTTACGCAATAATTTATTTTAATACGCTAATAATTCAATAATTACTTATTTTCACACTATATTTAAATGAAGACAAAACATTCCATCATCTTATGTCCCTTTAAAATATTTTAAAGTCATCTATGGCGATGTATTAGCCCCATTTTAATCTCTTTTATTATTTTAAATATTTTTTAAAATATATTTACAGCTTCTAATAATATTTTTTAATCTGGAAATACTATTTAGCTATAACTATTTATATATCGATTGGAATAGCTTTCAGAAGAATGGAAATTAAATAAAACCATCTCTTTTCAGAATCGATTCTAGTTAATATATCAATATTTTGAATATTTTTCATCAACTATAGAAACCGAAAGATTGTGTAAAAGTGGATATGGAATAAAGAGGAGTAAATACAGAAATGACGCCTGGCAAAATAGCATGAAAGAAAAACGCATGTTACACCGACCCCAAATAAAGGAATAAGAATAGTTGTAATAAGAATAAATGGTATGGGAACGGAAAGAATTATTTTCTAGCGTCTCCTTTTTAAAATCCAAATGCTTTACCATTTGTTATTTTCAAAAGTTCGAAATTAAAACACTAAGACGAGCAAAAATATGTATGTACACAATTCCAATCAATAATATTTATGTTTAAAAAGATTTTGTTATCTACACACTAAACTCAGTAGTATTGGCACTAACTATTTCTATCACAATGGACCTTGCAGTATAGTTGGAAGTTAAAGTTTGTAATTGTAAGTAATGTAAGTATCGAAATTCATTCTAAGATAGATGGCACTAAATAAGAAAACTGTGTTAGAAATATTAGTTGCATATTGTAATTTTAATGCATTGGATACTAATATATCAGAAAGACTTAGAAACATTAATCCTAATTCTTTTGCAAGCAATTAAAAAATACGATTGATTAATGAAAGCCCATTAAAAATAAATTTCATATTGAAATTATAAACAATGAATAAAATCATTTATTTTAAAACAAACAAAAAGGCTATTGAAAAAGTCTAAAGTATTTTAAGCAAACTAAAAAAAAGAGTCCGTGTTTTTCTTTTACCTACTTGATTAGATAATAATATAATCTAAATCAAAGAAGTAACATAAAATGATTATTCAGAAAAACATTAGTACCATCAGAGATAATTTTTCTACAATTGACACAGAGATCTACATTACGAAGAAGCAATAACAGTTTATAGTTTAAAGGGAGATTTAATTCAACTATACAATTCCCGTTTATATCAGCAATATTCATTGTAGGCTTTATCAAAAATAGAAGGATTAGAGTAATATATGTATATCACAAAATATATTCATTGTTACATCAAACATCCCTTTGTTTTCAATACCAATAATAACCACTATAATAATAGTACTCAACGTTATTGAAGTGATAAATATATGGTGCATCGTGAAATGGCATTGAAAACAAAAAGTTAACAATAGGCCTGATACATACTGGACCACTGATGAAGAGGTATTCAATTGAACTCACAGTTATAGAAGTGTATAAGAAAGCTTATAACATGCATCTCTGTCTAATATTACTAGCGTGCGAATTTATTTAAAAAGAAAATCTAAAATATTTGAAGCATTTCAACGATATGATTAAGCATACAAACAACTTACCTTAATCAGCGTTATAACTCCGAAACATTTAAATTCAGTCGATAAAATTCTAGTAAATAGGTACTATCATGTATATAATACAGCATGCTTCGATACTATAAAATCTAATGACACATTTATAGATAATATGTAATAAAATATTTGTATTCAACAATAACCAGATAGACTTTGTAAACAGCTAAACAATGAAAAATATTATAGAGTAAACAGTGGTATAGGTACTAAGTATTCTTACTGAAGATAGTGAATCTGAATATAGGCTTGTTAATGATACTTTACAAAATTTGTACAAGATTCATTTTTAAAACATTTTCGTATTGACAATAGAACTACTAGCTATGAAATTAACAATATGGAAATTCTAGAAGGTATTAAATGTACAGAATATGTTATAAATGATTTATTACATCTAAAATCACCTATTACAAAAATGAATACATCTATAAATTATATTATTACTCTTAATAATGGACGAACACATATATCATTCGAGCGAATGCAGTCTACTTAGACGATCATAATTAAGTCATTGCTTTTATGTGAACTTATCTTATAAATCGACGTAAATGCAATTTGTTGACACATTAAGTGCACTTCCAGATGTAGTTATTAATAAAATAGAATAATCAGGGCACAAATCTTTGACAATAGTCTAAGGTTGGTAAGGCAGTGCACAAAATGCTTATTTGGTCACTCACGCAATTTTTTTTTGGAATAATATGAGCTCTTTTTATTTATTTAAAATTATTGGTTCTTAATTATGAATGAGCCAAAAGTTTAATTAATTTGTGAGTGACCAATATTATGTAAAGATTAATTATCTTAAAACTATACACACAAAACAATGGGTTTAGGGATAGCAAACTGTATTCTAATTTATTGATTTATGGTAACATTTCTAACGATTCTTCTGAGATCACATATCTGCTTTTCAATTTTAAATCGATAAATCACATTTTAGTAGGCTCCTCTACAATTATCGCACACATATGCATACAAAAGTCACTTTCATCGTTCCAATGTCCTGACTTTAAGTCTTAAAGCATAAATACTTCCATAACACTAACACTATCTATTTGGCTATTCAGGATCACCTCGTTTCAAGACTCGAGTTGTAGGCCAGAAAATGGATTCAGAATAGAAATCTTTTCAATCTCTTAAGCTTCTCTATTCTTCTATCGAATAAAATTTTCAGTGCCCTTTTGTATACCTTTACATTAGAATTTATATACACTTGGTTTTAACGGAACAATTAAAACTTTATTCGAAATTTCTAACAAATTAATATAGTTTTTTTACGTATTAGTTCAAAGGAAGTAAGCGTCAGAATTTTATTCTGTATTAAGTTTTCTAATGACTGTTTTATACTCGAGGCTTTGATTTTCTACGAATTATACACCTTAGCCAAAATTAGATTGAATTCTTCATATACCCTAAGTAGCCAAAAGAGTCCTCATATGTACAAACATGTTAACAGTGACATTCCTATCACTACCAAGAAATTTGCTGAACCAATCCAACCTTTGTTCCATTCACAGTCTAAATCTTTCATCAGAACCTAGAACATAAAATACAAATAAAAGTCAAATACTCAACAAAATACACTAAGCCTTAGTGTATTTAGTGATACCTTAGTGACTAAGGTATCAATACAGGTGCACAACAGCTAAACTTAACAAGAAAAATAAAATTTATTTTTTATTAGAAAATCTGTATATTATAGACTAACGATTTTCATTAATAAAAATGTGCACAACGAAATAGCCAATTAATCGAAATACAAAGCCAAAGTTGTTTTTATTTTTTAGTTAAGGGCCTACATCAATATTATCGTATATCATCGCCGACACGTACATATTAACACAGCCAGTAGGCACAGAAAATGAAGAATTAGGGATACTTTTCCTATTTACTCAAAATCTACTAAATATATTTTAATTCTGATTTACGTGTTTCTATATATAATAGTTACTTATGTTTTTAAAGTTATTTCATTAGTTAATACGCGATAATAGACCGACAAATGAAAAAAATAAAAAATTAGAGAGGTTGTTTCGCTAAGATTTTCTATCGAGAAAACTTTTTTCAATCGTGTTTCTGAGTTTATGCGATCCTAGATCATATATTGAAAAAACATATACTTAAAAATTAGAGCTCTAGCCATTCAATCTAAAGAAACAATGAAAACTTCGTACGTAGAAAAATGCACGAAGCTATTTTGGTATCGTCTTAAGTTTAATTGTGCACGTAGTATTGATATAATTTTATTGTATTGGCTTTGATATATGACGGAACGACAATAAGAATAAACAAATGTGATCGTATGATTTGTTAACGTAAAGAATTGTAGACAAGTCCGAACACGTGTCCTAACCCCTACCTTGCCTACTACCCCACCTCGTAGTGACTATAAATACGAGACAGCTACAGAGCTAACTGTCAGTATCGT
Source organism: Orgyia antiqua (assembly GCA_916999025.1). Taxonomy (NCBI): domain Eukaryota; kingdom Metazoa; phylum Arthropoda; class Insecta; order Lepidoptera; family Erebidae; genus Orgyia; species Orgyia antiqua. Next base: position 3,866,821 of record OU779867.1, read on the forward strand.
TTGAGACGTTAGACAGGGCAAATCACTGCCCAACTAGTTGCTGACAGTAGTAATAAAGAGTTTATACAGTTCGTAACCGCGTGTGTATAATTATAAAGTGTGTATTTGTCAGAAAGTGTAAAGTGACGATAGAAAGGTGATGTTTTGTGTGAACATCATAATTATGGCGGTGAAAGGCGCAGATTTAAGGGAGATTTGGTTGGAGACCTGCTGTGGTACCTTTTATGTGTGATAGAGAATGTCAGATTAATGTATGAACATCTAAAAGACAGTTTCTACAATTTGTGACTGATAGTAAACCATAGTAGTTCCATTCTCTATTATGTTACTCCGACATATACGTATCGATAGATTTTTTAGTGGTTTACCTAATTTTTTTGGGCAATTGACTTGATAGGTTTTTAAGTAATTGCTGCTCTCAACCAAAGAACTAATACAGTTGTATTTCAAAGATCTTAGGTTAAAATTCTAGTTGAGTAACCACAGTTTCTGTCTTATTATGATTTGTTTATAATTTATTTATGTGTATTATTTGTAGATAAAACATTCCTTTTATTTTACTAAATAGAAGGATAAGACGGGCTTCGTGGTGGAGTGGTTTATGTAATGGACTGCCGATCACGAGGTCGCGGGTTCGATTCCCGCTTGGGACAATCATTTGTGTGATATCCATAAATGTCATACAAATGTTTGTACTGCGTCTGGGTGTTTTCTATGTATTATAAGTATGTATTTACAAAAGAAAAATAGTATATGTAGTCTATCCGTATCTGGTACCCATAATACAAGCATAGAAATATAACTTACTTTGGGACCAGAGGACGTTGTGTGAAATGTCCTGAATATTTAATTATAATTATAACTCTTTATTTGTACATCAGCACACAAAGAAAAGAATTATATGATTTGCCTTAACATTAATGTACAAAAGGGTAGCCAGACGATCTCTGCCGCCGACCTTAGCATGGATTGGAATGTATTTGACTGACAAGAAGGAAGTCAGGCAGGTCTTAATATTTTCTATTAATAGTAATTTTGATCTAACTCACGTCAACGAATGTTCTGTTGTAATAAGAAGGACACGTAGCAAATCTGACGTCATCTCGCGTCGCTAAGCACTTAGAGGGACCATCACACATATATTGCCTTCTTTTTCTATCCCATGCTTTAATCCATCTGTAACCAAGTTTGAGAATGTAAATTAAACAAATCAAAGAGATCATCATAGTTAATGTTATGACATTTTAAGAATACAAGTGTCACTACCCCTTTTCAGCAGTTTGTATAAGCCAGCTTATACAAACAGTTAACATCTTTTACGAGAGACGGAAACCTCTAATAAAACCTCTAATAAAAACTCTATGCCAACACGCCTGGTCAGTGTGGCACAGTGGAACATAATCCTTCCCAAAGCGGAGAAGAGCTTAACAGTGGGACGTTAATGGGCTGCACAGAGAGAGAGAGAGAGAGAGAGAGAGAGAGAGAGAACACTGAAAGATTGACAACGTCGTGTTGGCTGGACCACGCCAGCTTTTACCAAGATAATAAGGTAGATAAAGTTCTGTAAAGAATTTTAATTATTTCTTACTGTCTATAAAACAATCTGTACTCAAAAATTTCAGATCAATCCAACTATTGCATGTGGGTGAAAATGATTTTCAAACATTCCGTTACATAGATTAATATATTGATACACATGTACCGAAATAATAAAAGCATGTTAATTAAATTCTTATGAAGTTTTAATAATCGTTTAACTCTAAACTTACCCAATTCCACAATCACAATTCAATGGATTTCCAGCCACTAGTATATCCTGTAAAAACACAGTATTCGGTACACCAGGCCAAGGTCGCTGTGAAGGGTTCGGTACATTCATTAAATAATTGTTTCGTAAGTCCAACGTAAGGTTCTCAATACGACCAGGTTTGTAAAACACTTCGGGTGCTATCTCTTCTATGCTTGTGTTAAAGACAGTTAGGCGGCAAGATTTCGCTTGAACCCCCTAGAAAACAAGGAAAAGTGTTAACTTTGCAGAATACGATAAGAATTTTGCACCATCAGCGTCTGTTCTTCTATAAATAATGGTGATGCTTCAATAAGCATCATAATAGCGATGATGCTTCAATAGGCATCTTAATAATGATGATGTTTTAATGAGCATCATCATTATGCTTAAACAAGCATCATCATTATCGGACAAATAATTAAGTCTCTCTTAATTTTATTATTGGTTCAATTATGATTTGGTAATGTGTTACTTACGCTTAGTAAATACTGTGTCAAATATTTCAAAGGTTTTCCAGTTATAGTAATATTATTAAGTTTGCTTGGTAAAATCCCGTACATTTCTCTTCCAAATTCATTCGTAAACTCTTCTATTTCTATTAGCAAATTCTCAAGAGCTGCATTGTTAGTTAACATTTTTGGAACATTAAAATCTCTGACGTTAGAATATCCGGTGATTTTTAATGTTCTCAATCCATACATTTTGTTGAAAACTCCATGCTGGAATAAATACCAAATGAGTCAATTATAAGGCTTACAAAATGTTTAATTTGATCACACGCTTTGCTTTTAAAGGTGACCCATTTTCTGATTCTGTACATATCGATAAATTAACATAGTTTTTCTTCTAATAATATTTATCCAAAATTCGATTGAAACTACCAAAACAATAATTTTTTTATCACATACCTAAGTTTAAAGTCTCTTAGACATCGTTAAATTGATTCCCTTTTTCAAATTAGGTATACGTACACAAACAAATTAGAAGCCTTTGACCAATTTCGAATTCTTAACAAAATTTCGAAAAAAGTATATATTATGTAAAAGTATATAAGTATATCAATAGGTACTTACCTCAAGTATCCTCAGTCTAAGTCTTGTTACATCCAAATATTCAAGTCGAGGTGATACCCCATACAAACTGGTATTCATTAAAGCACTGATTGGATTTCCTGATAATGATAACCAGCGAAGTTCACTTAACGAGTGTGTAGCCTGAAACACAATATAAAACATGTAAACATAACAATAAACAAAAAAATGGGAGAAATCAGAGGAATACCTACTAATAGAAGTAAAACGATTTAAATCTCATTGCAAGTCGGTGACACCAATTTACAAGATTTTACTTAACCAAAAAGCGTCTAATGGGCCTAGCAAATGGTCAGGTAGATAGGACGAGGCATACGAGTACGTGTTAAAGTACATATAATAAGTCTTCGTGGACACAGGCATATATATGCATATGCACCAGATGTTACCAAGTCAGTGATGCGAACTCATAAGATGTTTTTGTACCAAAAATTCGAAAACACCTAATGATAAAATTTTTTTGTTACTTACAACAGGTACTGCAGTTAAATCATTATAAGAAAGGTCCAATCTTCTTAGCCTTGTTAAATTTGCAGTGGTTTCAGGTGGAATTGATGCCAAATTGTTATATGATAAGTCCAGACTTTTGAGTTTTGATAGCATCATTGACGGCATCTAGAATTTATAAAGAAAGATGTAGGACTGAACTAAATAATCTAGAAGAGCAATATTCACGTAAGTAAAAGCATAAAATGTTTAGATCTGTTCAATTCAAGTTTGACCATCCCTAAATATGCTTTTAATCATTAAGTGCTTTTATTTTACTAGTTATCGCATGAAAGACTCCTTTTCCATCTCAGGAACAAGATATTATTTGGTAACTTTCTCCCTTGGGTGACTGCTTCAGCAACGACGTAGACAAGTTGGATTTAAGTATAATATTTCTTAAATATATCATTATCTTATGGATTCACCACTGTCGAATTATATATAAAATATACTTACAGATACTAAGCTAACATTCTTCAAGCCTAAGTGAGAAAGTCGTCTTTCCAATCCTTTGAAGATAGTAGATCCACGTTCACCAGTGTTAAACGGTGAGTTGTCGCTAAGATCCAACCACCGAAGCTTCGGTAATGCGGAGAATGTACCACTTTCTATTCGTACTAGGTGATTACACGACAGGTCCAACCAAGCCAACGACTGAAAAACAAAGTAATGGTGAATAGAAAGTAGCTTCAATAAAAGCTTCTTTTAAAAGATTCTTGTTGTTGCCAAAGGTGTATTTTGAATATTAGCGCCCTGGGACACTTGATTTGACGCCTCGGGCCAATTTAATAAGCCGCCTTATAAATTACTAAAAATAGAGCTAAATATTAAACTTGAAGGCTTTCACCGCTGTTCTTAGACTGACCGCCCTTGGCCATGGTCCCTATAGCCCTAGGGTAAATATGTCTCTGGTTGTTGCAGTATTATAATTACCATAGCACTTTAAGAGATTTTCCGTTAGAATTTTTAACAATCTATAAAATCCGTAATTTCCAGAAAAATTATAATTATTATGCAGTTAATTTTGACAATAATAGATTAAATATTTGTACAAATAACTAAATTTGTTTTTAGGGTTCCGTACCCAAAGGGTAAAAACGGGACCCTATTACTGAGACTTCGCTGTCCGTCCGTCCGTCTGTCACCAGGCTGTATCTCAAGAACGGTGATAGCTAGAGAGTTGAAATTTTCACAGATGATGTATTTCTATTGCCGCTATAACAACAAATACTAAAAATAAAATAAAATAAATATTTAAGGGGGGCTCCCATACAACAAACATGATTTTTTTACCGTTTCTTGCTCGATACTAATAACGTTGCCTTAAGTTGCATAGATAATGGTACGGAACCCTTCGTGCGCAAGTCCGACTCGCACTTGACCAATTTTTTTAACAATATATCTGTTTTCTGTTATCAACTATTTATTGTGGAGTAAAATTTTAACATGATTAAAAAAATAGAGGAAAAAGATGATAAAATAGTTCAAGTAAAAGAAATTAGAAATGATTTTTCTGAAAAAGAAGACAGTAGAACAAAATAGAAAAAAAAAGGCACGAAGACGGTGGCTCTAAAATAAATGAAAGAAAAGTGCAAGAAACACAAACAAGGTTAGTATCACAAACATCTAAAAGTGCTACCTTATACAAAATATTCTGCGGGTATTGTTTTTTTTGGTGGAACACTCTGGATTGGTCTCTTCTTGCCGTGTGGTACATATACTCGTCACTGTAGTCGGGTTCCTCGGGCCAATATTCGCCCAACTGTTCATGGTTCTGGCGAAACATGCACAACATCTATTAGCAAAACTACACACACGCAAACACATTAATTTTTACTAAGCTACACAAAACTACAAGCAATATGCGATCATGTTACACGTACACCTACAAAACAAATATCATATCACATAATATAATAATCACTTGTGTGTAACCTATGTTAACGAAATAAATAGGTATTGATTGATTGATTCATAGTTTGCTAAAATTATTGCTATGAAGTTTATGTCGAAATGCACGCTTATAATAAAATATACACAATGAACGCCTACAAACACCAAAACTTGTAAAATAGAAGATACTTAATAAGCGGGTACAAGTAACATGATCACATATTTGCAGTTTAGTTAGTTGGAATAGAGCGGACGTCACGGTTACAGTAAAAATTTTATATTACTGTGAAGACTACAACAGTTCATCTCTATTTCCTGGTTTATTACTTTAGAATGTTATGTTAATAAGGGAATACGTTTTTCTTGTAGCCATTTAACAAATATTATCGAGCGATTAGTTGGGTGCTTCATATATTGTTTTTACAAATGCAAATATCTTACAATAAAAATTCTGACATTTCACTCACCCGTAATCTCTGAACTAAGTCTCCCACTGCCACGGCTGGGATTGTATTTCTACTTAAGTCTAAATCGACCAAATTAGCAGCAGCTGCCGTTGACAGGCAGGCAGTTGGTATTCTTGATAAGCCATTATCAGATAGATCTAATCTGTAAAAAGAAAATATGTGTAACGTTACGTTACGTGCTGGTTTTCGCCAAATTCATTAATGTTAACATCCTACTATTCGGCGAATGCTTCTTCTACGATAATTAAAAAATATGTAGTTTAAAAAAACTAAAAAACACGCTTTATATAGAAAACCCAACTAAAAAATAGAAAAAAGAGTTTCTCTGGAAATGCGCGCATGCGTAGTTCGCGTACTAGCCCTCTCTCTTACTCTCATACAAAGGATCCGGAAAGAGATTAATGAATCCTGGCGAATCTAACCAGAATAATCGGATATTTTAATCGAATTATTGCATTGTCATCGGTCTTTGACAGGTGTGCAAAATTTAAATAGAATCTGACCGTTTAAAGTGGGTCAAAATAGCGTCCAAAGGAGTCGGTTACAAACATACAAACATACAAACAAACATACAAGTGAAGCTAATATAAAGCATGTAAAAAGTGTATTAGTTAACTGTACTATCGGCGATAACCAAGAATATTTTGTTTAGGGTTTATTTTAAACTTTTTTGACGGGCTTTGTGGTGGAGTGGTTTATGTAATGGACTGCCGATCACGAGGTCGCGGGTTCGATTCCCGATGGGACAATCATTTGTGTGATATACATAAATCTCATACAAATGTTTGTACTGCGTCTGGGTGATTTTTATGTATTATAAGTATGTACTTACAAAAAAAAAGTAGTTTATGTAGTCTATCCGTATCTGGTACCCATAATACAGGCATAGAAATATAGCTTACTTTGGGACCAGAAGACGTTATGTAAAATGTTCTGAATATTTTAAACCACAATTTTATTTCCAAATATCGCTGTTAGCTTTATAAAGATAAAATAATGTAGTGGGATAAGGATATATCGGGTGACACTAAACGAAAGTCTGAATGATATATACACCAATTATCTTACCTCTCCAGAGCCGGAGAAGGAATTAAATTCTCCGCCAAATTTTTGATACGGTTGTCCGACAGATCGACTGATGTCAACGACTGCATCTCTAGGAATATTTCCACTGGTAAGTCTATTAGGTGATTATGAGACAGATTTAATATCTGAAACGAAAAACATATAAAAATATTAAAATATTACTTGTTTACATAAATACCTTCAGATTCTCGCTCTGTCTCTCCCCAGCCCCGTAGTAACCTATTGTTGGGCACGGGCTACCTCCGCTTCGAGAGGGATTGTGATCTACTGTGCCGCGCTGACCAGGCGTGCACAGGGTTTATTTTCAAGGTTTCCGTCTCTCACAGAGGATTTTTATTTGTGTATACCTTAGCTGGCTTTAACAGCACCCTGGAGAAAGGGTGGTGACACTTGTATTCTTAGTCCGTCACCACACGGAGAATATCATTAGTGAGATATAATTGATATTTTTTTTGTCCACATTTCAAATTCTATGTTGATTTATATTTTAATAGAGTAACTAATCTTTGATAATTTTATTTTTATCGGAACCTTTTGCAATCTAAGATAGTAATAAATATAAAGAAAGTAAACAAATTACTATGTACCTGTAAATTCTTCACTCTTTTGAAACAATCATATTCCATGTGGAATATCTTATTGTAAGATAAATCCAAATATTGCAGCATATGCATAGACCCGAATACTTCGCGAGTTATGTTACGAAGGTAATTATGGGACAAATGCAACTCTGTCAGCGTTAAGTCCGCATGTCTGTAAAATTTAACATAATAGTAGTTAAAGTTTCGGGAAAGAAAAATATTATCCCTGTAGAATTAGCGGTATTTTATTTTACTGTTTTATAAGAAAGATCTAATCAATCATTTTTGAAGGAATGAATACTCTTTATATTGTCACCAGTAAAGTAACACACCTACATCAAACGATGTAATTGACAAAATAACAAGTACAATAGGCGGTCATTTTTTTTAGTAGAGTTGTGATAGAAAATCTAATTTATCAAATAGTCAGATTTTTTATTGTTATTCTTTAAATATCTTTACTAAACGATACCTACTAGACCTGGTTGCACTAAATAATGAAAAGTAAAAAGAAATTAGGTTACACAATTATTTATTTCAACGTAATTCTTACCTAAAATAATATGGAGCGATATATGTGAGGTTATTGTGTGAGAAATCCAGGACTCTTATATTTACTGAAACTGTTCCGAGACCTACAAAAAGATACATTAAATTAAAATCAAGACGACATCGGTATCTTATTCGCTCTATAATAATTATTACATACATCCATATATACGTGTTATCAGTTTTATACCAAAAGCAACTTGACTAAACGTTATTTTATAATAAAATACTTATTATCTTATCATTAATTTATATTTTATTATGTTATACAACGTGTTGCAGAAAGGTGTAGTCATATTTGACCACCGTTACGCATGGCCGGTGACTAGGCACTAGGCATGGATGAAATTACAAATATATAATATTATGATGTTATATTATGACTTGTAGGTGTTCATACAAATTAAATTAATTTATTAAATTAATCGATCTTGTTTAATTACAACACTACTATGAGGTCATCTTTTATCGTAATTCAATAAACCGTAAAAATCTCATAATTAATGCGCTCCTGGTAGTTACTAGCAGTGCCCCGAGGTGTTACCCGCGGTACAAAGGATAAAAAAACTGTTCGTTTGTTCATTTTTAAAAAGTAGCTTTGACGTTATTCTTATGTATAAGCTACATTTATGTAAAGTTTCATTAAAATCCATTTAGTAGTTTTTGCGTGAAAGAGGAACAAACATCCGAACATCCATAATCACAAACTCTCACATTTATAATATCAGTAGGATTATGAGTACAAGAACAACACACAACTAGCTCCTTAAAGTAGACAAAAATGTTCATTTGTCAAAATATCACCTTGTGTAAATATTAATTGATCCTCAGTGTCGTCAACTAAACCTGTTTAAAAGTAAAAAAGCAAGAAAAGTTATTATAAAAGCTAGGTACAGTAAGAAAAACAAATAAAGAAAAGAAGAAAAATAAATAAATAAATAGTAAAGGAAAAAAACTCCGTGAATGAATAAAATTATTATTATACATACTTTGCATAGTTATATTTGATGTAACGTCTTCATATTCCAAATGAAATGATTGGTTTGCGAATATAAAATGATGCATTGGTAAAAAAATAATATCGAAAAGAAAATAAATACAAAATAGTATTTAAATAAATAAATAAGTAAATTAATAATTATGCAGTTCTGAAATAAAATAAATAAAATTGTCTTACTTTGAGCTTTCGGTGGAGGATAGAAATTTGATGTGAAGAAACTGGGTGCATTGGAATCAGTCAATGAAATAATGCCGTTGTATGACGCGTTCACCTTCAATGCTGTTGCTGATCCCACTTGATCGAATATTGAAAACTTGAATGTTTCCAAGAAGTTAAATGAAATATCTAAGCTGAAATAATAAAGTTAATAAATGTATATCTTAATTAAGTATGCGATTGATGACGCCTTGAAATGTGTAAGTTTCATTATTATCTTTAGTAACGGGCGAATCACAAAGATTCTCTTTAAACAACATACATACATTAAAGGTTTGAATTTTATGGAAACGAAATAAGTAACAGTATTAAGATAGTTCCACATTCTAAAGCAAATCAAGATACATATTACATTTTTTTTTAAATAATCTAATATGCTGAATAACATTACCTACACTTTAACAGACAGTTAGACAAACAGATTACAGAAAAACCATATCTCTCTCTCTCTCTCTCCCTCTTACCAGCCCATTTACATCTCACTGTTGGGCACGGGCCTTCTCCACTTTGGGAGGTATTATGGTCTACCGTGCCGCGCTGACCAGGCGTGTTGAGATAGGATTAATTTTCGAGATTTCCGTCTCTCACAGAGGATGTTGTCTGTGTGCAATATCCCTTAGCTGACTTTTACAGTACCCTTGGGAGGAGATGGGGTGGTGACACTTGTATTCTTAATCCGTTACCACACGGAGAGATCCTAAAAGGGTTCCGTTTTTTATTTCTCTGCCAGAGAATTAAAAAAAAAGTACTATGTTACTTACTCTGTTAATGCTGGGATATTTTGGAAAGCTTCTTCGCTAATCTCCCTAATCCTGTTCCCTTTTAACCTGATGACCTTCAGATTGTCCAGACTAGCAAAAGCTCGTCTCTGTATAACTTCTATTAAATTATCTTCAATAAGAACCTCTTGTAATTCTTTTAGACCGACGAAAGCATGCTGTGTTATTTGTGTTATATGATTAAGAGATAGATATATGCTTTCTAATTGTCCGTGGATATCACCCTATAAACAGATAAAAATTAGATTTTAGTAAAGTAGACTAAAATAGAATTAGGTTTTAAAATAAAAGCGACATTTATAATTCCTTTGTTTCAAAATAGCTGATTTCAATTCTCTTTTTATCCAACCCATAAACGTCCCACTGTTGGACACGGATCTCCTCAACTTTAGGAGGGATTATAGTCTACTGTGCCGCGATGACCGGGCGTGTTTTAGTCTCAAGTTTTTCATCTCTCACAGAGGATGTTGTCTGTATACAATATTCCTTAGCTGGCTTTTACAAAACCCTAGTAAAGAAAAGGGGTGGTGACACTTGTATTCTTAACCCGTCACCGAACTATGCATTTACATAAACTTTACATACTACTTAATCGCTTTAAAAGAAACTGATGGTGACGATACACTAACCTGTAATGTTCCTTTAGAGAAATGGTCAATATAATTATCTTGAAGGTTTAAACGCTTGAGTTTGTAAAGAAAATGGAATGATGTGTCAGGCACATTTTTAAGTTTGTTATTGCTTAAATCTAAATATTGCAGTTCTATTAAGGCCTTTAATGGTTCAAAAGGTAGAATTCTCACGTTGTCTGCAAGACCATTTGCCATTTTTAATGTTGTTAAGCTGTGCAACTGAAATAGAAACGTAATTAATTGCTAGTGCTTAATCGGAAAATTCGATGGTTTCATTAAATAGACAGTAGTCACAAATATAGCAGATGGTGGGTTCATGTTTAAAATTGAGGACAAGTAACTTTTTTATTAATTTTTTATTAAAGGGCTTGGTCGCTTTGCGACTACACGACTATACCAAGTAACTTTAGTCTGGCTAAATCGTAGTTCATCGAATAATGATGTTTCATATGAAATATCATATGACGATAGATTATATGTGTCCGTGAATATCATATGACGATAGCCTGTATGATAGACACACGCATAGATACAGTTTCACGGACTCATAGATATTGTAAGTAGCTTCTAGTTGACCGAGTAATAAATAAATAAATATTCACGGACATTTCACACAACGTCCTCTGGTCCCAAGCTAAGCTTATATGCTTGTGTTATGGGTACCAGAATACGGATAGAATACATATACTACTTTTCTTTTGTAAATACATACTTAAAATACATAGAAACACCCAGACGCAGTACAAACATTTGTATGATATTTATAAACATCACACAAATTATTGTCCCGAGCGGGAATCAAACCCGCGACCTCGTGAATGGCAGTCCGCTACATGAACCACTAGACCACGAAGCCCGTCAAATAATGTAGCCATAGACTATCCATCTGGTAAATCCGTGACTGTAGTATTCAATTCTCGTGTTCAGTGTGATTATGTCTTTATCATATCACCACCATGAACGCTATAAAAGAGTTAGTTTAAATTTTTAGGTTCACTAAATATAATACCTAGAGACCAATCTGACTAGTCTCGTTCTTAGCCTAATAATGTCCACTAGAAAGAAAGAAGAAAGAAAGAAACTTTATTACTGCGGACCCACAATTACATTATACAGACTAGACTAATAACTATTTACATAAATTATAACTAAAATAAACATTATATAGCGTTAAGGGAACAGCAGTAATGGGTGCCCATTTCAGCATATGCCTAGTCTTTTGGACTAGACGCTGGTTTTCAAATGGGCCCCTTGACTGATGCTACGGATGCCCAACAGGCATACCTAAATTTTTATCTTATTGTAATAAATTACAGATTTGTTGCCAGCAATTAAATAAAAACTAAGTAGGTACGTAAATGTCAACAGCTAGTGATAAGTTATTTTACATAAAATATTAATGAAATAAAAAGAAAAATTAAAAACATACTTTATACTATAACATACAATAATAGTTACACTACACTAAAACTAAACACTACTGCGCTGACAAGAGGTTCAAAAGATATTTGGTACCAATTGTTCGTGCGCAACTAAACCGAACAAACAATAATCATTGCATCAATGACACAACTCGACCATGTTAACCAAGTTTTATATTAAGTAGTGAATAAAATTGTATAATAACGATTATAATTAATACAAATGTATACATTGCGATAGCCATAAAAACAAAATACGTACACCACAGTTGATTTCATTCTAGTTAAGTTAAGCTTTTGATGTAACAGAATTAGCACTATTGCATTTAAATATAACATTAAAAGTTTTTATGAAAACATATTTTTGCACTACCTACAAAATAACCAATTTATAAAAATAACTAAAAATAGAACATAAAGTATTTTTTATTAACCAATCACTCAAATGCAAATTTTTTTCTTATATTTAGTATTTATTATAAGTATAGATGAAAGGATGCGTTGTAAACTGTTTAAACAACACGAGAAGGATAAGTATAGCATGTGATAATGATGAGATATTTTAACATCATCATCATCATAACATCACGCCTATTTATCATGGGTGTAGGCAGAGACTATAGATATTTTATATTAATTGAATCTCAGGCGTTATAACTTTAGATATATCTTCTATACTACGAATACGGTAGGCTTGTTCTCCATCTGTTTTGCGTGCAAATATTTTACCGTCCTTAGTCCATATGTACTTCCACTTATACTCGTTCCCAGTTTTCCTCGCAAAATAAAACATCCTCTTATTGTGAGGCGTCAAGCGTTCATTAATGTATATATTGGATGGTGTACCCTTTATTTTTAAGTGAGTAGAAGAGAAGCCGCGGTGCGTCCGAGCTGCTTGTAACAAACGCTCGCGTGTTACACGCCTTGTTAACCCGACTGTAATATGCCGTGGTCTCTGAGCAGCAGTACTAATCCCACCTACGCGTTCGGCATGTATTATTTCCTTTTCCTCAACATTAATGCCTAACTTATCTGAAATTAGTTGCACGATTTGGTATACGTTTTCACCTAAATTTTCTGGCACTCCAGCCAATTCTATGTCATTAATAAGTACTTCCTGGTGTCGTTCATTAATTTCACTCTGTAATTCGATGATCGCCTCCTGCATCGAGCTGTCGTTACAGTTGTCTTCCAAAGATGTTAAGCGAACGTCCATAGCGTCTATTGTTACCTTACAAAGGTTCAATGTCGATTTAAATTCAGCAATTTCATCACGGTATGAACGAACTTCAGACCGCAATGCACTTATTTCATCTCTAATATACCGCATTTCGAGGGCCATATCTATTTGATCTTTCTTAAGAACACACTCCGCAGGAGCCGGTGAGTGGTTTTCAGTGTTGTTCAATTTGTTTTTACAGCTAGCACAAAACCAACCTTTAGTTGTACCACTTTCAGGCAAATTAGCGCAACTGCGATGGTATGATGCTGAACAATTATTGCATTTAACTGCTACAGCAACAGCCAGGGTTTTACGGCACACTTCACATTTGCCCATGATATTTTTAATAACAAAAAGGGGCTCCAAATAAAATAAAATATTAGTAGCGGAGATTTCACTTTTTTTGCCGCTATGAGGGTATTTTTAAATTAGTTCGTAAGTGTAAAATATTTTATCGTTAATTTTATATTTAAATACAACACAGATTCACAAATCTTTAACGTATGTTATTTAATTCACTTTTAACTAACTTTATACACTATAATTTATCAACTGTTGCAGATAGTTTGATAGGAAAATATTATAAAGTGTCGAGCAAGTAACTGTTTGACATCCGTGACGTCAGTCTCTATACAACGTGTTTCAGAAAGGTGTAGTCATATTTGACTATTGTTACACATGGCCGGTGACTAGGCACTAGGCATGGATGAAATTACAAATACTAGTTATATTATGACTTTTATGTGTTCATACAAATTTAATTAATTTATTAAATTAATCGATCTTGTTTAAATGCAACACTACTATGAGGTCATATTTTATCGTAAGGTTCAATCGCATTCAATAAACCGTAATAATCTCATAAATGATGCGCTCCTGATAGTTATTTAATATTAGGCCATAAACAACAAAAAACTTACCAAGTGTATTTTTCTATGTGTAACTGTAATATTTATAATATTTAAGGCCTACCACCTAATGCAACCTTAAAATATGACTACACCTTTCTGCAACACGTTGTATTGCACACAGGCTTCTTCTAATTCGGGAGGGAATCTGATCTGTAACACAGCTTGAAATAGTAGTCAAGCTGTTAGCGTTTCAATGTTTTTATATTAAATGCTTAAAATATAATTCTCGAGTAACTGAGATGTGATAATAGTATTGAACTTATGTTACTGCTCAAAGAAGTCAAAGTAGATTTGCCTTTTACTAAAATAATGAATTATAGTTCTATGTATAGTACTTACCTCTGCAAAGGCAAATGGATCAATAAACTCAATATTATTCTCTGACAAGTCAAGAGTTTTTATAGTTCTGACATGTTGAAAGGCACTAGACTCGATCCGTGTTACAGTACTGCCAAATATCTTTAGATCTTCCAGCTCCACACCAAAGTCTTCGAAATCTTCCGTCCGAATACTCTGTCTTATGAGTTTTCCTACTGACAGGAAACGGAGAGATCTCATTCTGTAAGATGTAAAGATCATTGGTTATTTTACAATTAAAATAAAGCCTACATAATTTTTTTTTTAATTCAGTAACGTACGTAACGTATTTGTTTTTAAACAATCGTACCAATTCCGTTAGTAGTCCGTAGTTCTTGACTAAGCTAAACTTAACAAAAATGAAACGGACTATTGTAGATATAGGTATTTTATAAATAAATAAATATTCATGGACATTTCACACAACGTCCTCTGGTCCCAAGCTAAGCTTATATGCTTGTGTTATGGGTACCAGAATACGGATATAATACATAAACTACTTTTCTTTTGTAAATACATATTTATAATACATAGTAAACACTCAGACGCAGTACAAACATTTGTATGACAATTAAAAACATCACACAAATGATTGTCCTGACCGGGAATCGAACCTGAGACCTCATGATCGGCAGTCCGTTATATGAACCACTACACCACGAGGCCCGTCAACGTTTTGGTTTAGGTCTTTACGTTGTTCAACTAAATTACTACACATTTTCAAGAAACTTATTAAACGTTATCGAATAATGGTATTGACACTACAAAATTTATGTTTTAATTAACTGTGGTTTAGTAGCAGTCATCTATAAAAACTGTCTTACAAATAATGTTTTTCTCTTTCATTATCATACCAAAAGAGCTAGAGCTAAAATTACCCACACCGTTACGATGAAATTACAAATATTAAAAGCTACAATGGCAGATCATATGTTACCTTCTAAAATCTTGGAGGCTTGTCTCAATAGAGCTGGCGCCACTGATGTCCAAATAAAATAGTTTATACTGAAAGTTGTTGAATGATGTTTGTGTATACTCTGAAGGTGTCGATGATGTTAAAAGATTAATATCCACCTGTAATTAAAGTCCTTATTAATCACTTAATACTTATACCAATAGTACATTGTAATAATATGTATTGGTTAGGCTTAATGTAATATTTTCTTTTTATCTGAAATTTATACAGTAAGTACACCACTAACACCCCTTTTTCAAATAAACTGAGTCCATCTAAAGGTTGTCTGGAAGAGATCGCATTATGCGATAAGACCGCCAATTGTACATGCTCTATTGTTACATTAGTTTTAATAAAATGTAAATTATGGTGTACAATAAAGTGTATTTTATTCTATTCTACATTTTTCTTAGTCGTGTTAATTCCCATAAAAGAAAACCTAATATATAATTTTTACCCATAATGGAGTTTCCTAACTCTTTCATAAAATACAATTTATATTACTGCCTCTTTCCAGCCCATTAACGTTCCACTGTTGGTCATGGGCCCCTATCACTTTGGGAAGAATTATGGTCTACCGTGCCGCGCTGACCAGGCATGTTGGCACAGGGTTTATTTTCGAGTTTGCTGTCTCTCACAGAGAATGTTTATTTGTGTACAATATTCTTTACCTGGCTTTATCAACACTGTGGGGAGGGGTGAAATTTGTATTTTGAATCCGTCACCACACGGATGATTTATATTTCACCCTAGAGCATTTAGCATTTAGATATGCTAAATGCTCTAAGCCTACGGAGGAGGCACCACAAACCCACAACACAAATTAACAAAATCTGGGTAAGTTTGAAATCTAGATTTTAATAAACACAAGCACGAAAAATGTTTTATACAAAATATTTTCACAAAATGCATTCATTTAGATTCTGTGAAGATAATCTCACCTTGTTCTCCTTCAAATTCAAAAACCTTAGCGAGTCCAATTTGTTCAACATAAACTTTGATAACATAGTGAGATTGTTCTCGGATAAGTCTAAGTTCTGTAAACTGTTCTCAAGACCGGCGAAAGCAGCAGGTGACATTTCGATCAGTTCACAGTCACGGAGTGACAAAGATTTTATTTTGGCGTTTCGGAATGCATCTTCCTAAAAGGCAAGAATACAATTGTTAATAAGAATAAAAACTAGGAAAAATGATCAGACAGAACTGAATTTTTTAAACAAAACTAAATCTAACATAATCATCATTGCACAAATAGAAAAAAACAATAGATGTTAGTAAATAGTTTTCAGTTAAAGATGCAAAAAAACTTACTCGTAAAGTAATTATGGGATTGCCATCTAATGAAGTCGTGTTGAGAACGTTGAAATGATTAAATGAACCAGGTAGTAAATCCCTGATAAGGTTGTTGTCCAATCTGAAATAAATATAAAATTATGTAAACAAAATCAAGAATGCACTGTTAATCGGGAATAATAACTTAATAAGCAAAACTTGCAAGTAATGCAGAGCGAGACTTGGTTTTCTGTGCAAAGGCTATGTTCAGCTGAGGAAATGGCCCTGCTTATGTTTGTCGATTCTTATAACACCCACAGATAGAGATAGGGATATGCTATTCTCAGCTGGCTAATCTCTCATAAAGGATGAAATCTGCTCAAATTATCCATCAGCTAGCTCTTATAGCACCCTGGGGTGGAAATGGGCTGATAACACTGGTTCTTAAGACATGGATGAAAACTTAGACGAGTAACGCAAAATAAAAATAAAACTCACTTTAAAGTATCCAATGAAAGTCGAATTCCATTCAGTTCATGCAGTGGCGGGACTTGCTTGATAATATTGTTGGAAAGATCTAGAAACCGTAGCTGTCGAAGTGGTGATAGCTCTTCATATGGTATAAAGGTAAGTTGGTTATCTCCAAGTAACAGCTGAAATTTTTAATATTCCAATGTGATTATTTTTATTCAAATGTGATTATTTTTAATCAATAAAACTTGTACAGTTGTCAAATTTCCCTGTTTTTGTAAAAAATTCACTGATCCTTCCCTCCTATTAGTCGCAGCGTGATGTTAAAAAGCCTAAAGCATTTCTTAATAAATGGACTATTGAACACGAAAAGAATTTTTCACGTGTTCAAACAAACAAACAAACTATATTTATAATATGAGTATAGATTATCTAAAACAGGAATAATAATTTATTCCAGGAAATACTCACTCTTGTCAATCTCATCATGCCGTCTCTGAACACACCGCCATCAATAACAGAGAGATGATTTCCTTGTAAATCGAGGGTCTCCAACATTGGTAAACTTGAGAATGCATCAAGTGGCAGAGTGGCTATGGAATTATCAGACAGTATTAAGGTTTGTAAAGTATGTTCCAACCCTCGCCAGTTATCACCAGATATATCGGTTATTTCGTTGCCTGGAAAGAAAATAATTGCAAATTAGAATCGTAGAACAGTTTTATAGTACTCCCTAAAGTCTGAGGTTTCTCTTACTGTTATAGTTACTGCCACGCTCCTAAGTTTTTAGCGTAATGATATGTGTTATTTGAAATATATATAATGTTTTTGAACTAACGTAGCTTGTTCGTGTGGTGAGAAATAAGGATACAAGTATCACCACCCTATTTCCTTCCCAGGGTGCTCTTAAAGCCAGCTAAGGGATATTAAAGGCAGATAACATCATCTCTGAGAAACGGAAACTCGAAAATTAACCATATGCCAACACGTCTTGTAAATATGGAACAGTAGATCATAATCCCACCCAAAGTGTAGGAGACACCTGCCCAGCACTGGGACGTCAGTGGACTGGAGATAGAGATATGCGTTATTTTGATCTCTATGCTATACAGCAGTAAAGCTTCATAAATAATTGGCTTGACAACAAGCATCTTTACATACATGCAAAGATTTATACATTCTTACAAAATATAGAAAGTAGGATATTAAGATAGGCAAGAAAAATGCTACATTGCTCTATACCCAAAACAATAATTAGGCCACACGATTCTAGAGAATGTTGTTCGTGATTTTTATTTCTTTGAACGTTGTTTTTACTAGCACAACGTTTTTAAATTCATATAGGTATATAATATTTGCTTTAAATACTTGTTAAATTGTAATGTGAATAGTTAGAATTATTTATCGTAGAAGTAATAACACAAATGAATAATTGGTTTGTAAATAGTAATAAAATACCAGTGACAGGAACATGCTTAACACTATCTTAGCAATTTGATAAAAATATAAAATACGATATCGCGAATAGACATTCAAACCACCGAACCCTAAGTTCGGTGGTTTGAATGCCTTTTACGACCGATATTTATTTTATTTTAATAGACGATATTTTTTCTCCAAATTCGCGATATCGTATTTTATATTTTTATCAAATTGCTAAGATAGTGTTAAGCATGTTCCTGTCACTGGTATTTTATTACTTTACTACTACTGACTATTAGGTTACTTTTGAGCTGTTTATGGAAATACCAGTATTAGCAAAAACAGTGCGTACTTAGTTTTACAATAGAAATTGGAACTATAGAAAAAAAATTCGTCATAAAGAACTAAAACAGTGGGTGTAAAAACTTTTCTTATAAATATTGATTTTTAGTTTACAAAGATCTTTTACAAAGTAGACGCAAGGGAAATAAAACTAAATATTAAAAAGTTCGTGAATCAATTGCCAACAAAGTTTTATATCGCAACATCATGGTGTTTTTAAGAATAGGCTCTACGAATTGAAGATAAATATAGATAACGCGTACTAAGATACGCCCTGACTGGGTTTATATTGAGATATGCTTAAGTAGGGGCGTAAGCATGGTCTGTACTTTTACTAGTTAGTAAGCGTCCCGCCCCCATATTGTCTAGTAGTGTCCGTGTATAAGTTAACAATAAACATTTGGTTTCAATATACTAGTCTTTTCATTTCCAAGATACTTTGGGGTTAAGCTTACTCAACACCTAGTTCCATTATTAACCGACTTCATAAAAAGGAGGAGGTTCTCAATTCGTCTGTATGCTTCTTTTCTTTAGTTTGTTACCTCATAACTTTGAAATGGGCTAAGTGATTTTAATGATTTTTTTTAAAGCTTGTGGTTCCCGTGTGGTCCCATTGGTACCAGGTCAGGATCTGATGGTTATCTCCTAAGAAATCGAGGAAAACCCTCAAATTTCATAGGCAAATGAAGTCGGTTCAACATTTTTTTAAAAATACCCAATTATTTCTGCAGTTAAATCTACTTGACAATATATCAAAGATGCTTTTTACGCTATGTGTTTAAAAATGGTATTTTTACATGTACTTAAAAGAAGTACTTAATAAAATTGGTCAAGTGCGAGTTGGACTCGCGCACGAAGGGTTCCGTACCATTATCTATGCAACATAAGGCAACGTTATTAGTATCGAGCTAGAAACGGTAAAAAAATCATGTTTGTTGTATGGGAGCCCCCCTTAAATATTTATTTTATTTTATTTTTAGTATTTGTTGTTATAGCGGCAATAGAAATACATCATCTGTGAAAATTTCAACTGTCTAGCTATCACCGTTCTTGAGATACAGCCTGGTGACAGACGGACGGACGGACGGACGGACGGACAGCGAAGTCTCAGTAATAGGGTCCCGTTTTTACCCTTTGGGTACGGAACCCTAAAAAGTAATCAACAAAAAAATAAAATGAATATACATCACTGAATGTAGGTACTTCATTTGCGATAAAAATACTAGTTATATTAACGTTAAGGTTTAAATACTTAAAACAAATTTGTTGCACTTCTTCCTAATCTATTAAGATATCGAGTTCTTGCATAAACTATTAAAGTACTTTGAACTTCGTTTATATAATTCTAACCAAACACGAAACAAACAAATCTATACAATTCCCTTAACACCGTCCAGCTAAAATTGGATCAACTAAAATCTATTGAGATTAAACCCAAAACAATAAATATAAATCACCTGACAAATCCAGTAGTCTAAGTTTCTGCAAATATCTTAGAGATCTGCTTGGAACAGCCGTCAATTTGTCTCTTCTCAGTTCCAACTCCCAAAGCGTATTGTCGAGTCCATAGAACGCTTCTTCATGGATACTCTCTAGGGGATTCTCGTTAATTGCGAGCCTGTATAAACCTGGAATGAATTGTCAGTGTTAAATTATGTAAAGTTAATGAGCGTTTCGATGTATGCTGACACGAAACGTTTAATAAGAGACAAGAATTTAATTAAAATGTTAAGTTTCAATGGAACTGCTCCGTGAAATTGTTGTATTAAATTTTGCCTTTGAAATTTTGTATGGATATGGATGGTGAGCTTTGTATAGGATCTAAGTTATATTTTTAGTATATTTTTTAGAGTAGTACTTAATATTTTATGGTTATTATAAAACATGGTAATAAATACCATTTTTAACTGTGTTTAGCAAGACATCATCATCAATCAGACGATTACTTGTGGTTTCTTTGATGCTGTGTTTTGTATTATCAGGCCTTATATCTACGTTTTCTTATCTCTTTCTCATTTCCACCATCAGGCTAATGCTGAGAATGTTATTCTTAAAGAAACTTTGGAAGCTGATATTGTTTCCGAGTCTCTCAAAAAATGCCGAAATTTTACGAAGCTTACTTTAAAAATATAAATCTTACGGAAAACATGCTAATAACACGGGACTAACGAGGCCAACAAACATTTGAGCGGAAATATTACAATGAACATTTCATAGCTTTTTATTTTCTTTCTGTTATATTCAAACTTACGCCTGGAAACAAGTGACTCACAAATTCGCAAGTCAAATAATGCGCATAAATTTCCAAAACGATGACATTGCTGAGTAAGCAACGTGCCATGGCTGTTATGCGGTAAAAGTGGTAAATATTATAAGGGTAAGGCTATCTTAACTTACCACTGAACATTCTAGTTACAGATTTGATTAACTTGACTTTATAAAGGTATACATTTGTAAAGTAAAACCAGATTGTATGTATTTTTTGTTAGTGTATTAGTAATTTTATATTCTCACTCTTATGTTTTTAATTTGTACGTCTATAATCAGACAGAACATGTTGAACGCTATTTTCTTATATTTACATCATATTGTACACATGGTGTTACAAATAAATGATTCTTTCTTTTTTTCAGATAAAGTTTCCCATTGGACATTTCTCATTTCTGAATTTCGGGCTAGCAACAAATTCTTTAAAAAGATAATTAAGATAATTTAACTGTGTACATAATACGGGTAATAAATTGCATTGTGTGCAATTTAAAAATTGAAGTAGGTACTGACAATTTGTGTGGTGACTTCCCTCTGATTTCCTATGTAAGGTGCCGTAAACTGTAGGATAAAATTATAATCAGACAATGACATCCGCTTCAGCGTGGATTCACAAAAGCAACTACGACAAGTATTATCTACTGTAAGCTATTTATTAATCTACATTTAAAGCAAATAAAAAGATATTCAAATCAACAAACCTGTAGCCTGGAAGAATTGAGGCTCTAGATCCCTTATTTTGTTCCCAGTCAGTTGTAGCATAAACACTTTGGAACTGTTGATAGTGGCAGGTACTCGCAGTATGGGCACGTAACTGCAAGTGACAATGCCCAGGTCTCCTGCTGGCTTCGAACACGTGCATAATGCTTGAAATAGACATGGCGAATGTCCTGAATCCACGTGTAACTGAAAATATAGAAAATCTTTTTAAGAAATAATTGCCCGCCATATTACACTGTAATAGATTAACTAAATAAGTGAATCTTCTCTTCTCTTGCCCATTAACGTCCCACTGTTGGGCACAAGCCTCCTCCACTTAGGGAGAAATTTTGGTCTACTGTGCCACGCTGACCAGTCGTGTTGGCACAGGGTTTATTTTATTTTATGGAGCACCGGTGTGGGCGCGATCTCTGACCGCCATGCAGAATAGAACCCTGTTGTGGAGACCACAGAGGGTCGTGGCGGTCAGGGCTATACGTGGATACCGCACGGTGTCTACCGAGGCAGCATGTGCGTTGGCTGGAACACTTCCGTGGGACTTGGAGGCGGAGGTGCTCGCCGAAGTTTATCAGCGGCGGGTAGAGCATACGCGTGAAGACGGCGGTCGCCTTCCACCTGTAGAGACGGAGTCCACGTGGCGCGACGACGCTCGCCATGTTGCCATGGCTCGGTGGAAAGCTCGGCTGGATATGCCTCGGGCCGGTCTTCAGACCGTAGAGGCACTCTAACCATGCTAGAGGAGTGGGCGGGGCGGCAGCATGGGGTCCTTACCTTCCGGCTAGCGCAGGCATTGTCGGGGCACGGGTGCTTCGCCAAATACCTGCACAAGGTCGCAAGGAGGGAACCGACCCCAGGCTGTCACCACTGCGATTGCAGCGAGGATACGGCGCAGCACACGCTAGAGATTTGCCCAGCCTGGACGGTGGAGCGCCGTGATCTCGCTTCAATCACAGGAGGAGATCTTTCACTGCCGACTATCGCTTTTGCCATGGTCACCAGCGAAAGATGTTGGACGGCGGTCGCAACTTTCTGTGAGGTGGTCATCTCGCAGAAGGAGGCGGCGGAGCGACTCAGGGAGGAAAGTGCCCTGGCTGGGTCGATCCGTCGCCGGCAAACCGGGCAGCGGAGGCGCGCCTACGCGCGCCTCCTGCCGCCGTAGCCGGGGCTGCGGGTGGTCGTATCGGAGAGGTTAGTCTGACCATCCGCAATAGAGCCCACCGCGTAGAGGTGACGTCCTGGTGTGCCCGGACGTCGCCCGTGAGAGGATGCTCTCGGAGCAGCCGCTGGGTGGGCAACTGATGGCGGAATCACCGCAGTACCAGTGCCCAATCCCCAGCTGAGTAAGGCACACGGCGGGGGTTTTAGTGGGTGAGGGCCCCACACTACCCTACTGTTATCCCCGAACAGTGGGGTGTGCGATCAGGCATTTCCCCCGCCTCAAACAAAAATAAAGGATTTATTTTCGAGGTATCCGTCTCTCACAGAAGATGTTATCTGTGTGCAACATCCCTTAGCTGATTTTTACAGCACCCTTGGGAGGAGATGGAATGGTGAAACTTGTATTCTTAATCCGTCACCACGCGGAGTGACTGCGAACAACGATTCATTAAATTTTTACGTTGGTTGCCAGATTATTACATAAATTCGTCATAGGTATTTTTCTAAAGTTCTATTGTATAACATATTATGTCGTTTTAGTTCACAAACTAATTACTGTATAGTTTAGTTAATGATAATTTTTTAATGACTTCTTTATTTTATTTTTGTCTAGATCCTAACACGTAACTTTATTCATTTCATTTAATAAACTAAAGCACTGATAGCAGGAAGACAATAAAATTTGTCTCAAAACTCTGTAATTAAACTAAGTATAATAACCATGTTGACTGAAAACTAGAAACAGAAAAGTCTCGTTGGGTGTTAATGTCTAAATCCGTAAAAAATGGTTTTACTTTAAGTATAACAAGTTAGTCTATTTTTAACAGTCTAAACCCGAATTAGAAACATAAGGACGGTAAAAAGAATTACGCCGTTAATTCTAGATCAGTGAAGAAAGGGAGCGGTCCTTGCCGGGCCATGGTAAGGCTCAAGGCACCAACCACCATGGCCCGGTAGGTCGGAAGGCGAGAAAAAAATCTCTACGTATAATATTATAAAGTTTTTTTTTTATAATGGTGTTTCTATGTATTATAAGTATGTATTTACAAAAGAAAAGTAGTTTATGTATTCTATCCGTATTCTGGTACCCATAACACAAGCATAATAAGCTTAGCTTGGGACCAGAGGACGTTGTGTGAAATGTCTGTGAATATTTATTTATTTATTTATTTATTTATAATCCTCAACGATAAAGATGTATAAAAATATTGGGATTTATAAACTATACAAGGGTTGACAGTGAAACAGGTAAAGGGATTGACCTGACTGTGGTGGTCATATTATGTGTTATGTTTATGTTTCACATACTCCAGAGACTATTTGTCTGAATAAATTTTAATTGCTACTTTCCTTTTGCCTTTATCTAAATTTATATTTACCATAATGTTCGAATTTATGACAGCGTATTGTTGAGAAATAATTCATATACCTACTATAATTTTAAAGTAATTTATTAATGTATTGAAATTTTCGTGAGTTTGAGTCATATTAGAAATACTATATTACCGGCTAACACTCACAGTGCACGCCGGAAGGTCGCAGACGCCGCTGCGCACTCACCTGAAGATGAGCATCGGATATGCTCGAAACCTGGGTCGACATCTTCGATCCCAAAACTGTGAGTGTTAGCCGGTAATATAGTAATTCTAATAATTTATTAATTTTGCAATTGACATGCTATGCTTTACTTAATAAATTAAATTATGGTGGAAAACTTTAGTAATGAACGTCGGGTCATTATTTTCAACCCAATTGTATTCTGTAAAGAATACTAGGTGGTTAGTCGAGATGTTGCAAAGCAATCTTGATAGATGGCGTTGTACGTACAAATACGATATAAACTCAATCGAGTGATGATTGTAGTGGTAAATTTGAATGCTACAAGCACGACCGCAATAAGCTCAGTTGGAAAGAGCTTCGGAACGGTATTCCGAGGTCGTGGGTTCAAGTCCCGCTTGCGGCAATTACTTTTTCCACCATAATTTAGTTTACTATAATTTTATATCTGCTCTTGTGTCTGCTCTTAGGCACTCTGTAAATATTTTCTACCTATTCTAAATTCTTTATTTCTAACACGCTTTTATTAGCTCGCTACGTATCTATCAGTGTATTCATCTATGTAACAGAATCTTTAAAAGTGATTTGCTCCAATGAGATTAATTATTTAGTCTTAGAAGAAAGCAAATTATTTCTATTTTGTGTACAGTTATAACTCCCTTGAAAAGCCTACAATAAAAACGGGGTATTGTAGTCTAGGTCATAAGTATGAAATATTTGAAATATTTTAT
This sequence comes from Orgyia antiqua, assembly GCA_916999025.1. Lineage (NCBI taxonomy): Eukaryota > Metazoa > Arthropoda > Insecta > Lepidoptera > Erebidae > Orgyia > Orgyia antiqua. The sequence continues at coordinate 3,892,200 of OU779867.1, forward strand.
TGTCTTACAGTAGATACCATCACCTTAGCTATAACTTAACTATATCTATGCAAATTACTAAAGTTTCCTTATTTTCTATGATTCAATATTAAAATTTGCTAAAATGAGGATTGATTCTGACAAGAATTCCTCCAACAAAAAGGGTGTTATTAAAAATTATTACAGACTACATTTTACTGCGATTTAATACGCTTAAAAGCCTCAACCCAGATTTAATGGCGGGTAAACAGCGGATTTCCGCTTTATTTTAATAACGGACTGAGAATAATTAAACGCACAATAATAAAATATATTCTAAGCTTTCCCTTTGGGTTGAATGCTGAAAACTGATCAAGTTCGAATTGGACTCCCACAAGAAGGATCCCGGTACCATTCTACTTATTATATTTCATACCACAATAATCTCATCGTCAACAGTATGTCATCGAAATATCTACCCAAAAAATTTTGTATTTATTGCATCCTTCACCCGCTCGTAGGACTGATGATTGTTGGGGATGAAAAGTCCTACAGCTTTGGGCTGGGCCCGGTAAGGTGGAACGACGATATCATCAAAGTCACGGGGAGACATTGGATGTAAGCGGCACAACATTCTGGCGTTCTATAGGGGAGGCCTATGTCCAACAGTGGACGGAGAGAGGCTGATGGATGGATGGATCGATTGCATACTGTTTTTGTTGTAATTGTTGCTAGAGTATCAACAGACATACATAATTTGTGAAAATTTCTCCGTTCCTAAGATACAGGCTGGTGACAGACGGATGGACAGAAAGACAGAAAGCAAAGCCTCAGTAATAAGGTCCCGTTTTATGTATTGGCACGGAATCCTAAAAAGCACTTCATTGTAGGTTTGATATTTGCTCGAGATAATTTTGGCATTCTATTGAACTTGGCATCTGTTAAGATTTCGATCTTTTATCAGTGCTGCTGACAGCTTTCAACATTGGAACTAGGCCATAGACTCTTACTCTTATTTGAGTTGGATAATAATTTTCGAATAATTTATATTTAAGATAACGTCATGAAAGTATAAAAAAAAGAAAAAGTATATAAAATCGCTCTATAGTCTCTGCCTACCCCCATGGGGAAAGGCGTGATTTTATGATGGTGATGATGATGTCACAAAAGTTATTACAAAACAAAGTAAATTGGAATTTAATAAATAAATATTTTTTTTCCATGATGTATCTGGATTTTGAAGACCAAATCCATCATTTAAATAACAATCAAGCCTACAAAGGTTAATAAATAATTTTAAACTAACTTAAATTGTTAAATAGAATAAGAAAATTGTAATAATAGACTAAGAATGTGTCCATTAACACTTTTCTTACTGTCTTTATTAAGGCGAAGACACTTTGTCCATGTGTTCTTTAAAACTAGCATTCACTGAACTATTAGCACTATCACTACTAAAAAACTAGTTCAAACGGTTTTGTTCTTTTAAGTCTTCTCGCTAGATCCATATTGTCAAGGAGCTGGATATCAAATTCAATATCAAATTATAGGGAAAAACAAATATCACCACGAGCGTGAAAAATTATCAGTACCTATGTCCCTATCTGAACTTATATCTTGATAATTACGGAGTTTAATAAGGTTTTTCAATAAATACTTGTTTAAGAGAATGTTTTATTTTTGTATAACTTGTTAGGGTATGGTTTTTAAATGGAACGCATACGTAATTGCGATTAACAGTTAGTATTACAATATTTTATTAATTCATTTATCGACAACCAGTGAACTATAAAAGTCAACTTTATTTCCAGACTTATCTTGTCATCAATCATAAAGGAATTTGTTCAGATAATTTGTGCCTTAATTGAGTAACCTCGATGTTTCGAAGAAAACTTTGGCTTAAAAGATCCTATTAGCCTTTGTATGTGGGACATACATACAAAAATAACGACTTTGTTTTATAATAAGTAAAGTGTGAGCTGTGGGTGTCAAATATGTGAGCTTATATCTTCAAAAGTACGCAACGGATTTTGGTGCGGTGTTTTAATAGGTAGAGCAATTTAAGAGGAAGGCTTTGTTAAAGTTTGATTACTAAATCCAAAAATAAAAATAATAATTCATATATATGCACATGCATAGGAATATATAGCTTAATTTGGGACCAGAATATTGTGCAATATCCATAAACATAAAAATTAATTATCGTGACGGAAAAAAGATTTCACGTTTATAAAAATGCCGTAATAATTATATAATAATTTCAATTGTTAAATTCATTATTGAAATGAAATGAAACTAGATATAAAATTCGTCTTTCTTTCTAAACTGAGAAAAATAACCGCCAGGCTAAGGTTCAAATTAATCAGACGAAAGTCGTTTCCGCAGCCATTTGTCCTAACAAAACATTTATTTAGTGTTTACGAAGTAGTTCTCTGGTACAGATATACCTAATGGATAAATATAATAAATAGAAATACATACATACAGTAGACACAGGAAATAAAGAAATACTTTTTACAGATTTTTTTTTGATATGGCAAGGTTTAGGCAAATGACTACACTCCACCTGATGTTAAGTGAAGCGCAATCCAAATGTGAGGACGGCTAGTACGGTGTAAAAGCACTAGCCACCCCCACCTTGTCCGCCCACAAGGTGCCTCTTCACACCTCGCTTGAAAGACCCCATGTTGTAAGAAGAAGGGAACGGGAAGGGAAAGAAGAAGTAAGATTTAAAGTTAAGGTTTATTAACCGCGCGTTTAGTAAAAGGAGTACAATATGATCATTGATGTTTGTTTGTTAGGGTTCCGTACCCAAAGGGTAAAAACGGGACCCTATTACTGAGACTTCGCTGTCCGTCCGTCCGTCCGTCCGTCCGTCCGTCCGTCCGTCCGTCCGTCCGTCCGTCTGTCACCAGGCTGTATCTCAAGAACGGTGATAGCTAGAGAGTTGAAATTTTCACAGATGATGTATTTCTATAGCCGCTATAACAACAAATACTAAAAATAAAATAAATATTTAAGGGGGGCTCCCATACAACAAACATGATTTTTTTACCGTTTCTTGCTCGATACTAATAACGTTGCCTTATGTTGCATAGATAATGGTACGAAACCCTTCGTGCGCGAGTCCGACTCGCACTTGACCAATTTTTTTTTTGAACGCGCTATTCTCAGGAACTACTGGTTGGCATTGAAAAAATCTTTTTGTATTGGATAGTCCATTTATTGAGGAAGGCTATGGGCTATATAACATTATGCTGCTACCAAGTGACGCGAAGCATGAATGAAAAATGTTGCAAAACCAGGGAAATATTTCTAAATTCCACGCGTACGAAGTCGCGGGCAACAGCTAGTAAAATATATTTACTTCGTTATATAAACATAGACATTGACTCATTATTAGTTTTTAGGGTTCCGTACCCAAAGGGTAAAAACGGGACCCTATTACTGAGACTTCGCTGTCCGTCCGTCCGTCCGTCCGTCCGTCCGTCTGTCACCAGGCTGTATCTCAAGAACGGTGATAGCTAGAGAGTTGAAATTTTCACAGATGATGTATTTCTATTGCCGCTATAACAACAAATACTAAAAATAAAATAAAATAAATATTTAAGGGGGGCTCCCATACAACAAACATGATTTTTTTACCGTTTCTTGCTCGATACTAATAACGTTGCCTTATGTTGCATAGATAATGGTACGGAACCCTTCGTGCGCGAGTCCGACTCGCACTTGACCAATTTTTTATTTATATAGCGTTTATTAGCAAGTATTTATTATTTCATTTCCCTACTATTACTGGTTTACAAGGATCTCTCTGTCTCTCCAGCCCATTTACGTCCCACTGTTGGGCACGGGCCTCCTCCACTTTGGGAGGGATTATGGTCTACTGTGCCGCGCTGATCGGGCGTGTCGGCACAGGGATTATTCTCGAGTTTTCCGTCTCTCACAGAGGGTGTTATCTGTGCGCAATATCCCTTACCTGACTTTTACAGCACCCTTGGGAGGAGATAGGGTGGTGACACTTGTATTCTTAATCTGTCACCACACGGAGGATAACAAAGATTACAACGATCAATTTGATTTATTTCATGGATTTTCACAATTGTTCTATTTCAAATGATTTAGGAATTTGAAATTCATTCCATTGCAGTTTTAAGTTTTAACGATAAATTCTAAATTATTACTAAGCTCGTAACTTCCGTCTGAATCGCAGTTAAAACTTAAATCAGTTCCCCAGCTTAAGTTTAACTGTAGCGGAAAACAAATTACAGAACTAGGTGATCAATTGTTTAAAGTAAAAGGTCACCAGATTTTTTACTTTTTGCAGCTAAAGTTAGTTTATTTTGAAACTTAGCAAGCCCCGCAGCAAAGACAAGAATTATCGAGAGCCAACAACAAAATAACTGAAAAATCTGGGCTTTTCAGAGCTATCATATACTGCGATATGAATACAAAACATTCCTGACATAACATTGATGTAGGTTTTAGGTTTAGGATTCACTAGATTAAGTAGATACGTTTAGAAGATTTTAGATAATTTCTTCCTTAGATATAACCATTTTATGTTAAAAGTATTCCATTTTAAAAAATGAATAGAATATAATATTTTCTAACACTTGCGCGACTCATCTGTTTAAATAAAACTACTTTTTACGGATTTAGACGCGTATATTTGTTTTAAATTTTGGCCCGACGTTTCGGAGACTTTGCAGTCACCACATTAACAGACAACAAATTGAATAAGACACATAACAAATTAATAAATTAACAAATTAATTAAGACACATTACAGCTCAGTCTCACCCGTGACCATGGTGACTGCAAAGTCTCCGAAACGTCGGGCCAAAATTTAAAACAAATATACGCGTCTAAATCCGTAAAAAGTAGTTTTATGAATAGAATACATTTCCCCGTTTCAAATACCTAGACCTCAGAGATTAGCCTAACCTTAAAATAAAGACGAGTCTCAATGTTAAGCTCTGGAGATTTCAAGTTTACTTACAAAATAATAACCTCAAATAAAACGAGACAACTTTCTCGAATATTCGGCGAATTGTCGCTGTAAAATCAGCATAATGCCGCCTACACACGTTACGATAAACCATAACGAAAAAACTGCGCAGTTTTATCGAACGATTTTTATGGACGACCGCGGTCGTCAGTTCTCCTCACAAGCTCGTGCAAGTAGCATGTCGTCAACAGTACAGACGATAAATTATATTATTAAATAAACAAATGTCACAAGAAGTTTTTATCCGACTCGATAGATGGCGTTGTGCCGTCTCGCTACATCACGCTATTATTTCGTTTGACGCATTTACGTATAACCTTGACAAAATATTTGTTTAGTATCACATAAGTACATAAACTGCATAATGCATATACTTAAATAGAAATTTTATGTACATTTCACACATGGTCTTCAGGGTCCCAAGCTAAGCTTATAAATATGCCTGTGATATGGTATGGGTAGATAACTAGATAGTAGAGATAGTTATTAGAATAGTTTATGGAACTGTTATTGGCGGTTACACCAGGCTGAGTGGCGCCATGTGATACGTTGTTGTAAACATTTGTGAAATATGACCAACTCTAAACGGCTGGTAGTCTGGTACTGACATCTGTTGTTTTTCTAGTGTAGTATTTCATACGGTACCAAGTAATATTCTTCAAGCGTTCAAATAGTAATGCATTTTTGCGGTAGATGGCATTATTTACAACGTTTTTTACAACTTTTCGTGTGGCACCGAGGGTTGCCGGGGCGCCATCTAGTTTAATTATAAAACATCAATCACTTAACAACATCCTTGAAACTGCGCGGCTGTCCAAAACCAAAACCTAGCAAGTGACGTTTTTTAATTCGTTTTCTTAAACCAATTATTTCCCAATTTTCTTACTGCGTCTAATGCAAAAACAACTGTATTTCTATCTTACATAGAATCACAGATACAAGCATGTATAATAAACCTAGCAACCAGCACTTCATACTTGTTGATTACAAAATGAAAGAGCATCTGCTGAAAAATTTACTCAAATGTAACTTGCTAGGTTTGCGTTTTGGACAGCCGTGCGGCGGCGAACACACCGCCAACAGCGTCAGCGTGTTTCGCACGGAAGCAGGAAACAAACGGGCGGGAACGGTGTCGCGCACGACAACTACATCAGCAGCCAAACCCGTAGTGACCTTTGTCGCTACGGTAGACAGTGCGCTTAACTCATTGGTGGCGGCAGCAAACGCAGCCGGCGCCAATGCAGCCCGCCCTAAAAGGAAGAGAAGAAGGAAATGCCGCCGCAGCGAAAATCGAGTCCGCGCCCCCCGCCAGAAGGCGCCCAAACAAGCCGCACCGCCAGTAACGGCGCCCACTGAGCAGTCCGCAGCGCCCGCCATGTCCATCGCGGCGCTCGCCGCGATACAGGCGCCTGCCGCTCCGCACGGGAATCAGCAGATTTGTACAAAAACAATCATTATAATCGCTTTGCCCAGTTCACTTCTGTATCTTAAAAGTTGAGATTTGTTTGGTGTAACGAGTAAGTAACGAAAACAGGGTAAACCATTATATACTCGTACAACGTGTTTCAGAAAGGTGTAGTCATATTTGACCATCGTTACACATGGACTAGGCATGGATGAATCATTATAATCGCTTTGCCCAGTTAAAAGTTATGAGGTAACAAACATAAATAAAAAAGAAAACATATAAACGATTTGAAAACCTCCTCTTTTTTTTAAGTCGGTCAAAAATACCCAGACGCTGTACCTACTATTTATTATTATAGTATTTGTGTAACAAATAAAAACAAAAATTAATTGGCTGTCCCGCGCAGGAATCGAACCCCTTGACCTTTTGAACGGCCGCAGTAGTCAAATACATGAACCACTAGACCACGAGGACCGTCGATCAAGCGGTCAGAAAATCGAAACGATTTTAAGAAATAAAAATTGTATCTTCCTTCGACGAACGATAATTCGCAGCAAATGTTCTACAAACGAACGAAAAATCGAAGATCAAGAGATCGCACAGTTTTATCGTACGATAATTTAGTGCGCGCTAAACAACGCACATTTGACGAACGATTCGATTTGCAGCGATTTTACATACATTTTTTAAAAAAAGAATACCCAAATTGAACTGCACAGTTTTGTCGGCCGACTTTTCGTTCGATAAATCGTAAGGTGTGTAGGGGCCTTAATATGCCGTATAGACGTTTAAAAGCAATTGGATAAACCAAGATATTCTTTAATTTTATTTGTTGTTTTAATCCCTACCGATATTAGAAATGCAAAACTAACATAATTTGTTGAGATTTGGTGGAGCTGAAGCGTAAAAATTGTAAAACATCATAATTATCACGAGAAAGTCACGGTACACAACACATGTGTAGGCTTTGAGCACTTTTATGAAACCTTTGTACAGAAAAATATAACTCATAATTAACTTGACCAAAAAGCATGGCAGTCACGTTTTAAAATGAAAATTAATAAAGTCCATGAAAGATTTAACTAGGCCAACATTCTGACGTATTTAATACATTTTGATGATACGACTCCAAAAGTCTCCCCAACTTTCAAGGTAATAGAGATTGACTGGTCCCTTGCCGTCGCCAGAATATTAAAGCATCATGATTTATGAAACTATTTGAAAGAAAAACTGTTAGTCATGTTCAATAACTCACCTCAAGCGCTCTCGATAATGAAGCCCATATCATAAGCAGAAGCGTCACCACGACTAAAGCGTACCCAAACTTGATAATCGCCATCAAACTCTGTAACAAAAAGAAACATAAAGATATCGTAAAAGAAACAGTGTCATAAAAACAGTACAAGTAAGAGTTGAACGCTCACACGAAGGGTTCCATACCGTTGTAATCATAATAATATATTCATCATACCGACCACAAATGGCGCCAAATAACGGAACCCTAAATAAGGGGATCAGGGCTTACCCTGATCCCCTTATTTCGGGTTCCGTTCATCTCTCACTCACTCATCATCATTACTCTTAAGTAATGATGATGAGTGTTTGTTGCTATAGTATCAACTCTCTACCTATCACCGTTTCAGCGAAGTCTTATTAATAGAGCTTCGTTTTACCTAATCTTTTTTTAACTTTCTTCTCGCTCTAACCGGGCCATGGTGTGTGCCCTGAGCGAAACCATGATGTTTTACCTTTTGGTATGTAACCCTAAAAATATAATGATCAACAACTTTATATCTAAGAGACGGCTTGTTTATTGCGGTCATTATTTATTAATCAGAGGCGAGTCGTAATGTCAGGACTTTGTGGCTGAATGGCGAACGTAATTGCACCCGTGGCATTAAAATATATTCGTGTAATGTCTCATTTAGAGAGTTTCAAATACTCATGGGGTCAATTAAAAGTGTTCTTGGAGTTGAGAAACTCAACTTTGGTAATTATAACAAACTTCAAGTTCAAGATTAAGTACTTGTTTAGCATAATGCAAGATTTAGGAGCTGGGCTCTTTCTGTAAAAGCAAATCTAAGATTCTTGTACTGTTGGGCACAGGCTTTCTCCACTTAGGAAGAGCTTATAGTCGACTATGTGGCGCTGACCAGGAGTGTTGATATAGGGTTTATTTTGAGTTTTCCGTCTCTTCAGTAGGTCTTAATTGAGAGTGGACACTTGTATTATTTATCTTTCATCATACGGATAAGGAATATTTATTGAATATAAAGTTTTAACCTAAATCCCTGTCAAAACCTAAGCCATCGTTATTTAAAAGTATGCACATATTCTAAAAGGAGCTTTGAAGGATTATGGAAGAAAGCCTGAAGTCAAGGATTATACGGTTCAAAATATACCGCATACAAAATTTCATTTGAAAACACACGTGGATAAAATGTGGCTTGGAATTGAGGGCAAATATGCAATAAATAAAATAATATAAATAAATCATGCATATAGGGAATAGGCTCTCAGGGTGAAATTGAATATCGTTGGATCGTAGATATCGCAGCTGAGAATAGCCGCAGGTTTTAGACGGTAAAATCCGAATAAAATCGGTTCCCAGGCGAATTGGATTCCTTTTGAACCTTACTTTTGTAAATAATAAATTGAAAGGCTTAAATTTTGCTTCTTTTAAATATTTTAATATGAACTGTAGTGATGTCTAATGGGAATATGATATTTATTCGTTTAATCTTTCAATTATTCTTTTCTTGTTATTTTCATGCCATAAATGCATCAGTTATAGGCTTATTAAGGAACCAGATATGTTGGTACTTTTATTACTGAAGATTAGCCGATCAACTACAGGGCAAGTACCACTGTACCGCGCTGACCAGGCGAGTTGGCACAGGGTTTATTTTTGAGTTTTCCTTCTTTCACAGAGGATGTTATCTGGATACATGTGAATATTCTTCTGGCTTTTACAACACCCTGGGAAGGAAAACGGGTGGTGACACTTGTATTCTTAAACCGTCACCAAAGGGACAGGTTTCTGCTTTCTGCCTTTAGCAAATGTTATTTGCTTAAGTTGTTACTTGACTTACCCCAAATACCGAGATTTGTATTTCAAATACTATTATATAAATAGCGAAAAATCGTTAATATCACTACAACTTAATTGTTCCCATGGGGGTAGGCAGAGACTATAGAGCGCCATCTGCTACGTTAATGCACTTGTTAACACGCATATTAGTTTGATACTTAACTATCAGTGTATTAAAATATGTGACGGAATCATTGAAAGAAATGTTCATCCACTTGCAGTAGGTAGTTGGATTTATCTGAAATTTTGAAGACTTTTTAAGGACCGATGTCAATGCAATAACTTAAAAAATATTAAGCATATTCAAGCGTGTTTTTTCGTTTTTGATATAAGAAAATTTGTCGTTCTATAATTCTAAATGCATATTTAGTAAGTAAAGCCATAGCGGAGTTTTTTTTTACTCATCTCTGCTCTGTTGGCCATGATGGTGCCTTGACCTTTACCTCATGGTAGCCCCGGCTAATGACCCGGCGAGGGCGGGCCCCGCTAGCCGGGGCCCTACTCGGCGGGGGGGTCTCTGAATACCGACCCGCCGCGCGCGACCACCTCTTCGAGACGGGCCTCCGGGGCCCTACGGGGTAAGTCATAGCGGAGTGATGTTTGTGTTATGAAACACTATAATTAAATTTACTATTAAAAGAAAATTACTGAAAATCTACTTATGAAATATTTTTATTTATATACGTTGACATTTTGATAAATATTAAATAAGCTACTTCGAAAAATGATTTCTCAAATAAATATTTGTCATACACGAAAATTGATCGAGTATTGTTCGTCTTGAGAAAAGAATTCATAAGCTACCTACTATATTATTCATCTATTTCATATATTAATATAACTTTTGTTGGATTGTAGTAAACAACTAGAGACAAACAACCTGTGCGCAAATATGAAACTTCTCTGTGGTAACAATAAAAGTGAATTCAATAGAAAATCTCTATTTGACCTAATAGTGATCACGTCTCATAATAGAGATTAACGTAAAATAATAGTAGGAATAGAATGGGTAAATTACATTTATTTTAATCAAGTAAGTAATAGTTAGTTACTTGATTAAAATAAATTTAATTTAATATTGCAATTGCGTACAAATAGAATGCAATGATGATTTTATGTAGCGTTAGTAGTAGAGGTGTTATAGTCTACTGTGATTTGCTGACCAGGCGTGTTGGCACAGGGTTTAGTTTCGAGTTTTCTGTCTCTTACAGTAGATGTTATTTGTGTACAATAAGTATACCTTAGCTGGCTTAAAAGCCAGCCTTTCCTGCCCATAGCAGCCATTGCCATCCTTGAAGGAAAGGAAACCGGGTGGTGACACTTTTATTCCTTATCCGTCACCACACGGCTATGGATCTAGTATATAAATATTCTTACAATGTAGTAGTACTAACATATTTTTGACAATTAAATTGTCATAAAAGTTTTTCAGAATATGAAATCACAATCAAGCATACGGTAATATATTTGTTAAGAATATTAATATAACAAACGCTTGAACGAGTCTCAAATGGTATTGATCCGGAGAGATCACGAGAGATATTATGTATAACAAGGTTATCTCGCCAAGTTGACTCCGTTAAACGGATTGCGTAAAATTATATGGATTTAAAATATTTTTATATTGATGGTGCTTGTCTGTTACGCTAGGGGTTAAAAAAAGGGGAGTTGTGGTTTGCCTTGTGTGCTAGTATTGTTTACTATCTCATAAAACGTACCTATGAAATAAAGCTAATTTTCGAAAAAATTTCACTGACTAAAATTAACGCGGTGTTTGCCTATAAGTAATTGTTGCATGTTCATTTGTCTTGTTTTTGAATGTAATTTTTACTTTATCTAATGTTGGTGAACCTAAATAAATAAATAAAACGCTGCATTTTTAGATGATTTTCGTCTATAAGGGGTCTATAATAATAGCTATAAGGGCGAGAAACTTAAAATTTAGCAAAGTTCTTTTTATAATGTAGTAGAGAACTAAGAAATAACTTGGAGAGTTTTATCCTTACATGGGGAATGTAAAGTTAGTATAAAACTTTGCGGTTTTTAAAGTTATCCGATCGAAATTCAAAATAAATGGTGATTCCAATTCCACGCGTATAAAAACGGTGGCAATAGCTAGTACCTGTATAACCACTATGACCACTACTTAGTGCAATTTCAAGGATATTTTGAGCTTTACTATCGATGTTTATCGAATATTCAATTATTCAAATACTGACATTGAACTTGACTATTTCAAAGAAATAATGACCTTTTAAAATCTAGTCACCCTCAGTTAACGGCCAAGGTTATATATTTTTGCAATTATTTAAATGACTCTACATCAACAATAACTAGTTCTAATAATATCAAATGTAGAAAAGAACTAGTAAACTGGTTTGATGTCAACCTACAAATGACGTAATTAGTCGGTTATTATGCAAAATCGCGTTTTTGTGTTTCGCGCCATTTTTTATGACAACCTAAGTTGTAGGTAGCTGTATAATTATGCGTGACGGATAAAAAATACAAGTGCCACCACCCTTATTTCTCCGTATGGTGCTATAAGAGACAGCAGCGGCCGTATTATGAGCTTTTATTTTCAGGCAGTTTACGCCGTGATATGTCTGGCAAATTCGTATTATGAACAAAATTATTAGTCTTGATATAGTTCTGTGAGTCGGACAGTTCGCTAAGCCAGTCATACATTAATATGTTTGAGGAGAATTTTTGAATTTTTTGAATTTTTAGTAAGTACTTTAACTTTTAGTTGTACCAACTAAATGTTAAAGTACTTACTAAAAATTTTCAACTAAACGTTTTATTTTTGCCATAATACCTAATTTAGCCATGCAGTTTACGGCCTGCCTGGAACTTGAATGATTTCAAAAAGCTCATAATATAAGGATGAGGGATATTTTTTTAAGCAACCTCGGATCGGAGACGGAAACTTCGAAATTAAACTCCGTCAGCACGGCATAAAAAACGAAATACCTTTACCAAACAGTAGGACATTAATGGACTAAGTATGAAGAAAGAAAAGAGGAAGAATGGTTTGAAACTTCTAGGGAATTAAAGTAGGTATTAGCATGTTGAAGGCTAGGAAGTATAGATAGTGCTTAAACAAAAATCACGGTAAATTTTTGAAAGCATTTGTAATATATACAGATATTTTACGAAGTGAGTTTCCTTTTGAGGAAATACAACTATTATTCACAAATACCCTAACTATATAAAAACGTGCTATTTTATTCGTGGAAATGTGAACAAACGATTCTCAAATCCAAATAATAATTTAATATACACGCAGAACGTTTATTGATCTCATTTTTATATGCAAAGTACCGTCTTTGGTGGCATAATTTTTATTTCCAAAAGATCTTTATTTCGGGGAATGTTTAACTAACAAAATTAAATTTGTGGATATTCGCAATTTATGTCCCAATTTTATTAAAAGAATATTCTCCGTATTATAATATAATCGAATATCAAGTTTTAACAAATCATATTTCCTCATACTTATTTAAATAGAAGAATGATAAAGCGTCATAATTGAAAAATATATTTCTCTATAATCTATTTCAACTGCCAAGAAGAAAGGGTTCTTGAACGGTGACCACGTAGGTACTGGACAACGTATGGTAGAGTAAAAATTCCAAAAATGTAAAACCATGAAATCTTTAATACATCAGCAAGTCTTTGGTTGCAAGTGGTCTATGTCCAGCAACAAAAAACAATACACGCGTCTAAATCCGTAAAAAGTGGTTTTATTAACAAATGAGTCGCGCAAGTGTACAAACTTGGCAGTATTATAATCACGTCTGTAATGATTTTCAACGAAATGAAATATTGTAACTTTATTTAATAGATATTATTGTTCAGAGTGATCGATTCACAGAATGTTTGTTTGCTGTCATGAAAATATAAACTGTTTAACTACGTAAACGTGTTAAGACTGATCGATATAACTTTTTATTGATATTATTGTTAGTTATTTTTGCATGTGACTGTGAAACCTTGGTTAGAATCACGTAATATTCAGTGCTGGTAAATTTTTAGAGCAAGAAAATTCTCAATAGCATCACTTAGTTATAAAATAAACATAAAAATGTTTTTACATTTTTGCGACCTGTAGGTACGCAGTTATTTATTGCGACGAAGACCCTGTTATTGTATCAAATTATAGTAAAATCTGTAAGATTTATGGTAAGAGCAAACTAACGGTTTTTTCATAGTTTTCTATGAATTTCGTCATTGAAAATTAATTACTAAACACATCATTACACAAATCTAAGACTATTAAATTTATTTTTAGAAACATAAACATCTAGTCTCTGCCTACTTCATGAAAAAAAAGGGCTAACGGTGACTATGTTTGCATACTAAAATTAAATACAAAATAGTAACAAAGTGAGTAAATAAAATCTGCCAAAGTTTTAACCTAAGCCTTTGAGACCGTAATCCTACGCAAATTGTTACAATTCTCGTTTGAAGTAGTATTTTTACAACACTGCATGCAATGAAATACGTTTGCACTAAAATTATTCCGACTGTATTTCCTTTGAGTCCAATATTCCACTTTAAAAATTGACGCACTGTATATAATTTATTAGTAAGACTTGGAGTGCTCATTAGTTAGTCGGGGTTTCTACAACATTTTAAATGAAATACTGTCTCAAATATTAAAATAACAGGTTTTTGCTTTACAAACCTAGAATTTAAGTTACATAATACTACTTAATTGTTTCTATACGTATAACGTATAACGTCTACAGAATTTAAAATCTCGTCAAATCTAGTATTTTTAAACAAACCCTAGCTAGGCCAGTGCGGTCCAGGCCAATTAATACCTCTTCTTATTGTCCGAAATTTACACTGATTTTATTTGCATAACATTATTTTTTATTTCAAGACAACAAAGACAACTATGCTGATCAATACAAATATTACAGCTTACTTTTTCATTTCCAAAATAAACTATTATCGTTTAATACCAAGTGCATGTGTATTTTATTTCCGTTAACAAGCAACCAATTGGAATCCAGGATATGATTTATGTTATGCACTTCGTAGTCGTCAATGAAAATTCAAGTTCCATTACTTTGGTACAAGGTAGAAATTCGTTTGCAATACAATATATTGCACAGTTTGATACAGTTATTTGTTGTGGAAATCGAGGCGTATGGTGGAAATATTTTCCCCATTTCCCGTGGGATACTTGTATGTGATGTATTTGTGTATTTGTTAAGAATAACCCATGTCAGCTAAGGCCGACGTAACTTTGGATGTTTATAGACAAGTTCAAAAAGGATTTGTGGAAATAAGTATAAGCATTTATTGATAACAATGCTATGTATTACTATAACAAATTACTGTTTATTTATTATTGCATACAGTAATTTGTTTTCTTACTGAAGTAATAACTTCCTATGTATACGTTACGTAACGCGTTACTGTCTTAATCTGTTTGTGTCGATAGATAGATAGATAGATAGAAAACTCTTTATTTGTACACCACAATAATACATTTTACTTACATAATAATTTCTTAAAGTAAGGTATTGTGCAAAGGGCGGCCTTATCACTAGTGTGATTTCTCCCAGGCAACCTTAGGATGGATAAAAATATCTAGGATAGATAACGCGGTAGTTTCTGGTGTGTGCTACATATTAGTGTAAACTACATAAGCTACTAAAACATAAAATACACAATATACTTAGATATCTAGAATACTATACATACAATACATACTAAATAAATACACACAATATATACTTAAATCTAAAAACATACACATCAAAAATTCTGTACTATAATGATAAATAATAATGTATTAAAGAGGATGCTTTAGAAAAATACGACGAATTTATGTAATAATCTGGCAACCAACGTAAAAATATAATGACTCGTAGTTCGCAGTCACTCCGCGTGGTGACGGATTAAGAGGATACCAAATTAGCTGCGTGCATTTTTCTATGTACGAAGTTTTCATTGTTTCTTTAGATTGAATGGCTAGAGCTCTAATTTTTAAGTATATGTTTTTTCAATATATGATCTAGGATCGCATGAACTCAGAAACGCGATTGAAAAAAGTTTTCTCGATAGAAAATCTTGGCGAAACAACCTCTCAATTTTTTTATTTTTTTCATTTGTCGGTGTATTATCGCGTATTAACTAATGAAATAACTTTAAAAACATAGGTAACTATTATGTATAGAAACACGTGGATCAGAATTAAAATATATTTAGTAGATTTTGAGTAAATAGGAAAAGTATCCCTAATTCTTCATTTGCTATAAGGTGCACTGGGGTAATCCCGACAGATTTTTTTACGAGATGACTAGAGGTCTATATTTCGGTTAGTTATGTAAAGTAGTTTCAATTTACTGGCAATAATATGCGACTTAAGTTAACTTAATGAAAAGATTTAACCTTTGGATAAATTAGATTCATAAATATGTAGTTGGATTTGCTAAATAGAGCATTTTAATTATTGAGTAATTTTTTTTTGGCATAGGGGGAATCACACAATATCTTGGGGTTATTCCGAAAATATTCAAAAGTGGATTTTATTGCACGTTGACCGAAGGCTTAGATTTCTTTTTCCATCGTATTTACACCTTACACGAAATATTATGAGTTTTACTAATAGTTTCGCTAATATCATTTCTCCTAACTTTGTATTTCGGAATTACCCCTAGAAGAGATAGTGGTTCTCAACATTTCAGTCTATTTCAGTTAACTTATTGGGTTTGTTCTCAGTAACCACTCAGTCACCCAGTATATTCAGAAGAGACAAAAATTACTGGGAATAAACTGTGTGAGTTTATTCCCAGTAATTTTTGTCTCTTCTGGTGACAAATAAGAAAAATACCACATTTGTCATCGAAGCCGACAATGATACTCGAGCGAAATAGTAATAAAGTAGTGTAGTAGTGTTAAAGTAGTGTAGTAGTGTAGTGTAGTAGCGATGTGCACGCCGGAAGGTCGCAGACGCCGCTGCGCAGTCGTCCTGAAGATGAGCATCGGATATGCTCGAATAGTATTTCTAATCTAATTAAAAGTTATATTAAATCACTGTTACGTAATCAGTCAAAAAAAAACAAACATTAATAATTAAATTTTGCACACTTCGTGTAATGTCATGCAAACTAACTGATCCTAAAATCCTAAACATTGAGAATCACTGTTAATTACAATGGAAATACTAAGTGGGGTTATTATGGAATAATATTGCATCAGAATAACCCCAGAGGGGTAATTACGAAAAAAAATTGAAAGCACAGCTAGGACGTTATTCTACACTCACTGATTCAGTAAAAACTATAATTTATCATAAAAAGAAACACTTATTCCAATAACTTATCAGAAAACCGAGATAATTATGTTGGGGTTATTGCGAATCCACGAAAATGGCGCGAAAATATACTCTCTTGACAAAACTTGACGCTAGGGACATAATGTTGACACTAGCTTCTTACGACGACTAATGCGGCGAGGTCAATCAAGATGGCGTCTAAACCAATGTCGCCAATAGGAAAATATCGCTACAATTAGTAGAATTGTTGAACTTTCGGAATATACCCTTTTTCGGAATTACCCCAGTGCACCTTACCTAGGGATATTTTTTTTGTTTACTCAAAATCTACTAAATATATTTTAATTTCGATTATCGTGTTTCTATAATATAATAGTTACTTATGTTTTGAAAGTTATTTCATTAGTTAATACGCTATAATAGACCGACAAATGAAAAAAATAAAAAATTTGAGAGGTTGTTTCGCTAAGATTTTCTATCGAGAAAACTTTTTTCAATCGCGTTTCTGAGTTTATGCGATCCTAGATTATATATTGAAAAAACATATACTTAAAAATTAGAGCTCTAGCCATTCAATCTAAAGAAACAATGAAAACTTCGTACGTAGAAAAATGCACGAAGCTATTTTGGTATCCTCTTAATGTTTAATGTATAAATAACGTGCTCATCATCAGGACGAGCGCGCAGCGATGTCCGTGACCTTCCGACGCGGACTCGCATCGGATATGCTCGAAACCTGGGTCGACATCATCGATCCTATAAAAGTGAGTGTTAGCCGGTAACATATAAATATTTTTAAGATGACTCAAACTCACGAAAATTTCAATACTTAAATGTAATAGTTTAATTTTAAAACTTGCAAGTGACTTCCTGACTACAATCTGGTGTATCAAATAGTTGAACTTAGATTCCGTCTCTCTCTCTTCAGCTTATTAACGTCCCACTGCTGGGCACGGTTCTCCTCTACTTTGGGAGAGATTATGGTTTGCTGTGTTGCGCTGACCAGGTGTTATAGAGGTTTATTTTTGAGTTTTCCGTCTCTCATACAGAATGGTATCTGTACACAATATCCCTTATGATTTTTACATCCAATAAAATGTAAAGCGCATTTTTTCCCTCTAAATAAAGTGTAAATTTACGACAGCAAAGCTTTGCAATAAAAGAACGTATCGTAAAAACTTATTACTTACGGTAATATTAAAATGAAAATATTGCGGCTATTCGGGAATATTTTAAAGATTATATAGAAATAACCAAAGATAATAAAATAAAACCATTTTTACGAATTTAGACGGCGCGTATATTTGTTTTGTTTTGTCTATATCCGTAAAAAGTGGTAAATCGCGCAACTCTTAGACTTAGAGAATAATATTTAACTAGCAAATGCAAGCGATTTCACCCGCGTTTGTTGAGCCCCCTCCCCCAATATGCACGGAACCTGAACAAATTATAGAAAAAACCTTCCACTTAAACCTCTCTATCTATTAAAAAAAAACGCTTGAAAATCCGTTGCATAGTTTTAAAGATATAAGCTCACATAGCGACATACATACAAAAATAACGACTTTGTTTTATGAAAGGTAAAGATAAAATAATTTGTAAAATAAGCAATCAACAAAAAAATATTAAGTCTGTGCCACACTAAACTAAAAACAAGCATAACTACATTAAATCTATCGGCGTTGGCACTTACCATAGTTCTGTGAGTAAGTGTACTTCCACATTAAATCTGTACATTTGGGTCGCCACTGATTATGATTATTCACAATGTAAGAAACACTTCACACTGCACATTTAAAAACATTTACGTAACACTTTGCTATATAGAATATATTTTTAGATGCCTATGTTTTTATTGACACGATTGATATCTACTCTTGTGTGTATTGTATACTCTACGAAATTGAAAACTAATAGTGCAGATGTACTTTTCATTTTTCCCACCAAATTTTTATGATCGATCTTCGGGTTTAGAATTAAACGTACTTTAACATTGAGGTAATTAAAAATCCTAAGGGCTTATAACGAGATTCCTTTTCACTACTTAAACGGTAGTGAGGTCGTCAATGTTTACGCAAAATAGTAAAGAATTAAAACGGCGCCGCCTAGCGGCATGGAACGGTACTCTACTGTACAAAGTCTATTTTGTACATTATTAACAACATAATTATTTTGTCATTGGCATTTCTTTTGTTTTCTTCATTTCAAATTTCTACTGTAAACATAATTTTAATTACAATAAAAGCTTTCGTAATTCCAATTTTGTTTACTTCAAAGGAACAAATAAAATTCTACAGCTACAAAACTGTTTTAATTTTTACTTCGGTACCTTTTCTTAATTAAAGATTTGGTTTCGTATTTTTCAATACGTTTCTTTTCTGCCTAAAAACAATCTCCCGATGGAGCTCTTTGCGTGGCAATAAAAAGCCCAAACTAAATCACAAAGTTTAAACTTAAAAAAAAACTGAAACCCACGTGAATATAAAAGAATAAATATCAGATTTTACTTCTCTAATTTAGAAAATAATTGCATGGATCTCTGAGCTAAATATCCGATTAATATAAAATTTTAAAGAGGGTGGGAAATAATTTTATATATTCCATTGATACATAGATTAGACTAATAAAGCGTGTAAAAAAGATTCTATTTTATTCTGCACAGCTGTTCGGGTGAGGACTTTTTAAGAATAAAACTCTATGCAAATACTTCTAGTCAGCGCGACATAGAAGACCATAATTCCTCCCAAAGTTGAGGAGGCCTGTACCCAATAGTGGGGCGTAAATAAGCTGAAGAAATCAAAATCCGTTATTTAAATATTTAATTGAGTCATACACATCACTAAATATATTTAAATCCTAGAATATGACAACAAGATGTCGACCTGAAATTCACGTCAAATTTTGTCACTTGCACTTACAGAACGTTAAAAATGTATCCTTTTCTCTTTTCTTTGAAAGGTGTGAGTTTATTTTTGGAGTTTGTACAAGGTGTTATGTAGTGAAAGTTATAAAGGATAAATATATTGCTTATATACTTGTGCTTATATGCTTATATGCTTGTACTTATATGCTTATATGCTTGTGTTATGGGTACCAGAATACGGATAGACTATGTACTACTTTTCTTTTGTAAATATATACTTATAATACATAGTAAACACCCAGACGCAGTACAAACATTTGTAAGACAATTGAAAACATCACGCAAATGATTGTCCTGACCGGGAATCGAACCCGAGACCTCGTGAACGATAAATAAATAAATAAATATTCATGGACATTTCACACAACGTCCTCTGGTCTCAAGCTAAGCTTATATGCTTGTGTTATGGGTACCAGAATACGGATATAATACATAAACTACTTTTCTTTTGTAAATACATAATTATAATACATAGTTAATTTTTATACAAACAATACATAACTATATACAAACGATATAATTGAGGTATATTGAAGCAGGGAAACCTTTTAACTCTTGCAGGTTCCACGCTAGCTCAGATGGAAGAGCGAGGCCCAAGCGCGATGATAACTTATGCTAAAATAATTTTTTTTAGAAACTACGTATAAAGAAGTCGACTCGAAACAATTATAATGTTTCCAACTGAAGTTCAAAGCACTGCATTAGTATGGCTACTATGGAAATGGCATAATCACTGCAATAAATCTGTGATTCATTGCTTAGTATAGCAACGGGACTATTATGGGTCATTAAATGCGATGGTAATCGGTGACCCATTTGCAATAAGCGATCGGTCATTACATTCTGTACATTTTTTTCCCGTTTACAATTTTCGTGCCATAAAAAATATCGAACACGTACCGGAAGACGCAGTGTGGGGCGGTTCCAACAAGATGGACTGACGACATTGTCAAATGTACAGAGAGCTGCAGCTGTATGCAGTTAGCCCAGGGCCGCGCGTTGTGGCTTTCTATGGAGAGGGCCTATTGCCTATGAAGATGGTGAACGAGGCCGTTCACCATCTTCAAGTAAAGCGTTGATTAGTTACTTATCGATTAGCGTTAATTGTCAAGTAATAGTTACGAGTATCTTCTGTCAATTTCAATTTTTTAATCTTAAGATTACTGCTACTCGAACGTCGTGAACGTCGCACGTGTAGTTACTGGTGACTTTAACTAGCGATTAGTCTACTTGGCGCTTTACTTGAGAATGGTGAAAGAGGCCCTAAACGTAGAAAAAATACTCATTGAAATATCGATCGATCAACTTTACATAGATATTACTTTTAAGTACCGGTACTAAATATATTAGGAAATAAGCTCTTAGACATTGAAATAATTAGATTAATAAAAATTAATTAAATTATACAACATCCACGTTGACATTGCCTAAGCTTAAATGAAGCCAATGAAGGCCACAATAAATCCGGATTAAAACGTCTCAAGTGGAAATTAGGTCGTTGCGAAGACCAAATAAATTGCATTCAAGTTTGTGGTCGATATATTAAAATACCTACTGATATCACCAAAAACATATAATTATAGGTGTCGTGTCATGAAAAAAGTAAATCAAATAAGTTTAGAGGTCGCTATCCTCAATTCAATTACTTAAGCACATCTTCCTCCTTTCGGCTCATAAATACCTAACCAAATTCTGAGAATGGGCTGCAGATCCCGTGTTCAGAAGCCCCATTATTAGTTGCAGCTGTACAACTGGACTATATTTTAGCCGTTATGCATATAGTCAAACGTTTGGTATCGTGATTTCTCTCACAGAAGATGTCGTCGGCTTCGAATTTTCTCTGTAGTATTTTTGTCTATTTATTATTCTGTTATAACAAACTTCTCTACATAGGAATAAATAATTTAAAACTTATTCGTATAAAATGTAAAAAGATACTAGAATAATATAACAAAAAAGAATCTTAAAAAAGGTTTGCAGCCCATTATACGAAAAGTGGAACAAAAAAATTACTCACCATGTTACCGTGACCCGCAAGTTTTCAAGGCAACAAAAATTGTTTGCCAAGATTTGCATTTTCGTGAGTCTTTTCTACTATATATGCAGAAGCAAGACTTGTATTGTTAAAATAGCTCGCAAAGCACGGGTTTCTTATTAAATTGGGTCATTCAGCTCGGATCGACGACGATTAGGATGGTACTTTTGCTTTATTGTGGTTTTGGTATGGTCTGTTGTAAAAATGTGGTCTTTAATATTGTAGTTCAAACCTTGTAGGCATGAAATATGCTTTTCTTTAAAGAATTATTAAAAAAATTATTGCTGTATAAAATACCTTGAAACTTTAAAGAGTCGAATTTAGGGACAGTTACATTATTTTGTTTAAATTACTCCCAAATCCCGATCGATATCAATTCCATTTCTGAGATAGACTAGATGGAACTAGCAAAAATCTTAATGATGTTATATACAGTCATGTCATATATCCTGGTTTTCTAGTTTTTATCTTCCTATTAGCAAAGAAATAAAATTTAAAAAACCTTACCAATACATATAACTCATACGATAGTTTAAAGGTTTCGTAACTTATTACGATTCAGAACACACTCTTTAGTATTGTCAGAAGAATAACATTATATTAATGGTTTCCTTTCTGCATATTTACTACTGTCACTTTTAAACGTAATATACTTCTCTAAATACAAAAATCTTTGCGACGATACGATAATCTAAGATATTTAAATATATTTAGTACCACTACGACCATGGGTCCAATATTTTAAAACGTTTCAGAAATGGCAACAAATCTTTCTATAATATATTTATTAGAATTCCTATAAAAGTACCTTTAAGACTTGTTAGCAAATGATCAGCCTCGGATTTGTTCATAGCTTACTTTTGTTCGCCCTAATCCTGTACGGGTTTCATCGTATCAACATTGATCCTGCACTAAATTGGTATAGAAGTCTTACTACTCTGATTGGTTTCTTATATTACAACCCTTACTCCTTCTTATAATAGTTCTATTCGTTTTTGTTGGAATATTATTTCAGGTATACAATTAAATATAAAAAATATATACATTATAAAATAAATTAAAATTATATGTATAAATAGACTAGGCATCAAAGTATTCCTCCCCATCGCTGTCGACCGGAAGTGTGCCCAGAAGGCTGGCGGCATTGCCACGTTGTATGGCAATGCTTATTTTCTGTACAAAATAAAGGCCAGCCTTCTGGTCACGAGAGGCGTCGATCAGTCGGCCCGCTAAATCTTTATAAAGATTTCGGGCACTCGGGCCCCATGAGCCTAGCGTTTCGACCCCAAACGGCGCAAAAATATAATCCCCTAAGAGATTATTGTATTTGCGCCGCTTGATGGACTCCGCAGAGGCAGCAGCAGCACCGGCCGCACACACGGTATTTGGAAGATGTGATGGCGCAAGGGTGTCGACGCAAGTGGCGTCCCACACCAAAGGCCTGCCCATTTTCCAAGGCAACAGTGACATACCATCTGGTCTCTTCCCATCGTCACGTACCAAGCCATTGGGTTCTAGCACGGCTGGTACTCCGGCGGTGACAAGAGCACGACGGATAATGTCGTTGATACTTGCATGGCGAGATATGCGTCCGGAACTTCTGCTGCATGACAAGCCATGGTGCCCGAGACCGTCAACAGCCTCGCCGCATTGACAGCGATGAGGAGTGACACAACGAGCCCCGATGCGTAGGCAAGTGGCGATACGGAATGTGGTGTTATCCAGGAAAGTTCCTAAATTAGGTGAAGGGAGCGCCTGTAACCAAACACCAGACTCCCACTCTCCCACAGACAACAAACGTGCCCGCTCGGCAGCGCCGCTAGCGGTATTTAAGAGATTTTGTCTAGCAGCACTGCAGAGAGGACCGTCCCAATGTCTTTGGGAGAGTGGATTAGCTGGTAAATCAGTGCTTGGACAAGCCATTTTCCAAGCGTTTATGGCCTCGGACTTGCACAGCACCTCGGAATCAACCAGTGTGGGTTCTAAAATTTTCCTGGTTAATTGCTCGGTGCTGTGGACCGAGGACAAAAACGCTGGCAAACTAACGTCCGAAGCTTTACGGATACAGGTATATAGATAGATACATTTACAGGTAGATACATTTCAGGTATTCAATATTCTTACGCAGTTTTCTTACCTTTCTCATAATATTTATTTGGTTCAGAATTATAATAATAATCTACTTAGTTTAAAAACTAAAAAACACGCTTAAATATCCTGAATATTTTTTAAATGATTGCATTGTCATCAATACTCAATTCTATGCTACCTACTTACAAAACGTTGACAGTTTGTTGTCAGAGACATAAGTTTCTGTTGTCACATGTTGTCACAATCGTAGTAAACACAAGTAAACAATATTTTTACCTGATTCTATAAACAAAGCTTTTATGTGAAATTATCTGATTGTATATGAAAGGCATACGTAGAAACACAATAATCTTGGTGAGTCTACTCATATACAATTAAACTATTACGTGTATAATTAAAAATACAAGTGTGGTCATAGTGATACTTCAACATGCTATTCTAGTAATTCTGATCGAGGTATCGGGATTATTCGTTTAAATTATTGTATTGTCATCGGTCCTTGTTAGGTGTGCAAAATTTCAATTCAATCCGTCTACTGCAAGTGGCTGAAAATCTCTTTCAAAGATTCCGTTACACAGATTAATACGTTGATAGATACATACCAAACTTAAAAAAGCGTGTTATAAATGTGATTATTCTCGACTATTCTACTGCAGTAGTATAAAAAGAACAATCAGAATATGATACTGAGAGAAAAATATTATTAAATACAATATAGTAGCTTATTTTATAGCATATTCGTATAAAAATATGGTTCTTAGGCTATTTACACATTTGATTCCTGCTCTCTCTCTATTTTGTAGTCGCTGTTTATAGTCAAAATTTTAGATTTTTATTGGGGATAGGAATTCGTAATAGCAAGTCAAAATATTACGTGATTTATATCTAAATATTGTAGCAATATAATAATAGAAATAAAATCTAAAAAAATATAATCATAAGTTATGATTATATTTTTTTAGATAGAAATTATCGCATAGGTAATAGTTATGATTCATAACTATTACCTATGCGATAATTTCTACTGCCGAAGATATATTAAGGTCAAGTCACGCGAACCACTCATTTCTATTTTTAATTTAGAATGATTAATGTATAAGTATGATGTGAAGGATGTGTAAGGTTTTTTACGCTATTTCCGTTACCTACGGAATTTAAATTTCGAATTTTGTGGATTTAGTCTCCACGCTCAAGGCTCGCGATAGAAGCTATGCAATAGCTTAAAATTCGTTAAAACTAAATTATGTAAAAAGGCATATTATAAAATTTCTGATTATACTAAACATGATAAAGCTTGGGAGTAGGTTGCTCTGGAGCAATACATATTCTATATTGTAACGTTTTATTAGCATAGCAAGTACAATGACACTTAATATAAAAAAAAATTGATTTAATTAAAAGGTTCTTCTCAGCAGATTGCGTCCTGAACCGGTGGTAGGAAAAAAGTTTGGACCTGTCATAAGCACATAATTTTCTCAAAAAATGATGTTTACATGATTAAATGATTTTTCATTTCATTTAAGGAATATTATACAGGCAAGATCCTCTGTGAGAGACGGAAATCTTGAAAATAAAACCTATAGCAACACGCCTGGTCAGCGCGGCATATTGGACCATAATCCCTCCAAAGTGGAGGAGGCTCATGTCCAAGAGTGAGACGTCAAAAGTCTAGAAAGAGAGAGAGAGGGGGATACAACTTATAAATAAAGATAAAACAAAATTAAAACAAAGTAGGTTAAGTTTGTGTTCTCCACAAACGCGAAAAGTAATTTTCGTGTTCAATAGATTTTTCCATCACTCCCTACTCGAACGTGAGCCAATTCCAAATCAAACCAACCCCTTTAATAATTGAAATTGGACTGTATTGCTACTTGTTTAAGTGTTTTTCAGAGTATTTCTAAGCGCAGAGTTAAGTCACATTTAGTTTTTTATTCGTTTAGGATGTTATTTAAGAATGTATTAAATGTTGTTTGGCTAACTTAATTGAAACTTTGAGGTTCGCTCTCGACTATTCTGAGATTCAAACAAAAAAGCTTTGAAACTTATTGTTTAAATGTACCTTCATCATACATCACACAAGCTAGCTAAGGAATATTGTTCACAGATAACATTCTCCATGAGAAATAAAAATCTCACAAATAAACCCTGTGCCAACACACCTGGGGCCCAATTTTGTTATTACAATATTTACAATGTTGTCATAATGATCAGTCACTCAGTCAGTCATATAAGACAAAAAATTAATAGTAGACTACCAAACTTGATAAAATTCCCCATTAAGCAATCAGTGACTGATCAACATGATTATGACAACATTGTTACAACATTGTAATAGCAGACTTAGGCCCGTGGTCTGCGCGGCAAAGCATTATGGTCTAATGACCATAATTCTTTGTAAAGGCCTGTTCAGACCTAAGCCGTATTCGCTACCGTCTGCGGCAGAGAAAACCCAGTGGGTATGCGGTAATATTACTGTTCAGACCTAAGCGGTATTCGCAATCCTTGTGGGTAAAATAACGCGCGGTAGTCAAATTTCGCTCAGAGAGGTAAGAAGTTTTCGCCAGTAAACCCGCGCGGTATGTACCTCTACCTACGGCAGCAGCGAATATCGCTCTGCGGCCGTACTAAGAGCTTTTATTTACAGGCAGTTTACGCCGTGAATTGAACTGTCTGGCAAATTCGTATTATGAACAAAATTCTTAGTGAGTCAGTTCGCTAAACCAGTCATACATTAATATGTTTAAGGAGAAGGTAACTAGAAGTTAAAGTACTAACTAAAAATTTTCAACTAAAAGCTTTATTTCTGCCATAATACCTAATTTAGCCATGCAGTTTACGGCCTGCCTGGAACTTGAATGATTTTAACAAGCTCATAATACGCCGGCAGGTCGCTCTAGCCGCGGTACTTGGTACTAAATACCGGAGCGAAACCCGCGCAGTATGTACCTCTACCCACAGCGGCAGCGAATACCGCTTAGGTCTGAATAGGCCTTTAGGCACCTGGTCTGCGCGGCACATTAGACCATAGTTCTTTCTAAGCTGGAAGAGGCCAGTGCCCAACAGTGGGATGTAAATAGGCATTAAAAAAATAGAAACAGTTGCTTTAAAAGCGATTCCGAAGCAGCAATCTTGACCAGTAACGATGAAACTCAAATAATATTTACTAAAAACAAAACAACAGCAGTTTTAAGCTTCTAAATGAAATCAAAACATCTCGAGACAGAGTTGTGACCGCTAGTTAATTGAACTCCTGACATTTTAGTAGTAAAAGCAATCCCATTCGTTAGCAAAATGTTTTAATACAATTACAAATTGTTGCCAATTAGTTGTTCGCAAATGTATTTCTGTTTTGATAAGAAATTATTAATTTTCTTGATTTATGTAAAGGTTTGTAAAGTTGACTATAATTATGAAACTCTGAGGTATTTTATGAAACAATTTTTATACAGGTTTGCTGTTTTTGTTTTCTATTACTAAATAGGTATAATGCGGCCAGCCTTCTGGGCACGTTGCCCATGGACATCGATGCGGATGAAATTTTTGATGAATAAAATATATTTTTGTTTTTTTCTTTTTCAATTTAAATATTTTGTTACCCCATTTTATGTTTTGTTTATACATATATTATTGTAAATTCTATTTTTAATTTTAAAAGGTATTTATTTGCGTATATTTAAGTTTAAAATTTATTAATGTATACCATGTTGTATCACAAATATTATTATATCTTCAGAAAGATACATTCAAACTTTTAGTTTCTGTAGATAACAACATTAAGGGCCTACATCAATATTATCGTATATCATCGCCGACACGTACATATTAACACAGCCAGTAGGCACAGAAAATGAAGAATTAGGGATACTTTTCCTATTTACTCAAAATCTACTAAATATATTTTAATTCTGATTTACGTGTTTCTATATATAATAGTTACTTATGTTTTTAAAGTTATTTCATTAGTTAATACGCGATAATAGACCGACAAATGAAAAAAATAAAAAATTTGAGAGGTTGTTTCGCCAAGATTTTCTATCGAGAAAACTTTTTTCAATCGCGTTTCTGAGTTGATGCGATCCTAGATCATATATTGAAAAAACATATACTTAAAAATTAGAGCTCTAGCCATTCAACCTAAAGAAACAATGAAAACTTCGTACGTAGAAAAATGCACGAAGCTATTTTGGTATCGTCTTAATTAATAAATTTTAGCAATTGTCTTGCTATGCTTTTTATTTAGTTAATTAAATTATAGTTGAAATAATTATAACCTTGAGCGGGTCTTGAACCCACAACCTCAGAATACCGTTCCGTTGCTCTTCCAACTAAGTTATCATGGTTACTGCACATGTTAACCAAATCTTCCAGAACATATTTAAAAATAATAAAAAATACTCCTTATCTGAATGCTTCAAATCAAGTTTCTGAATTTAAAAAACACTGATTACAAATTAAATTGTAGTGGAAAAAGTGATCACCGCAAGCGGGATCACTTTTTCCATTATTTTAATTTATTAAATAAAAGCATAGCAAGTCCATTGTAAAATTAATAAATTACTTTAACACTGATTATCTTAGAACTAGCTGTTGCCCGCGACCCCGTCGCGTGGAATTTAGAAAAGTTTCCCCGTTTCTGCAACATTTTTCACTACTGCTTCGCTTCTACTGGTCGTAGCGTGATTTTATATAGCCTAAATCGTTCCTCGATAAATGCCTTAACTAGCACTGAAAGAATTTTTCAAATCGGCCTAGTGCTTCCTGAGATTAGCGCGTTTAAACAAACAAATAAACAAACGAACTCTACCGCTTTATAATATTATAGTATAGATAATCTTAAATACTGTACGTATACCGACTTTGCCTTTACGTCTTTAAGTCAAAAAGGGCTCATTATTATTTGTTCCTGGGTTAAAGATAGACTGCAAAATTCTAGTATAATAGCAAGCCTTCAGAATAACTGCAAATGGCAACATTAGTATTAAAATTAGGACTTGTATTATACTCGTATACAATGCATTAGAACGTATAATTTACAAGCTAGCACAGGCTCAAACGACAATGTAATTATCAGACTATAGTATATACACGCCAGTGCAATTACCAAATTGTTTCCACACATACCATTTAATTGCTGTACCTACAATATATAAAAAACATGTCAAGAGCAACATAAACTCAAACATGAAGGGTTCTGTACCTAGGGGCGTATCTACCCTAGGGCCACGGGGGCCATGGCCCAGGGCGCCAGAAAAGGGCGGCGAAAGCCTTCAAGTTTAAAATTTAGCTCTATCTCCATTATTTTTAAGGCGGCTAATAAAATTGGCCCGGAGCGTCAAATCAAATCAAAAAAAGACGAGCCTCGTGGTTGAGTGGTTCATGTAACGGACTGCCGATCAAGAGGTCGCAGGTTCGATTCTCGCTCGGGACAATCATTTGTGTGATCTTTAGTTTGTACTGCGTCTGGGTGTTTCTTTG
This sequence comes from Orgyia antiqua, assembly GCA_916999025.1. Lineage (NCBI taxonomy): Eukaryota > Metazoa > Arthropoda > Insecta > Lepidoptera > Erebidae > Orgyia > Orgyia antiqua. The sequence goes on from OU779867.1 coordinate 3,921,489, forward strand.
TATTATAAGTATGTATTTACAGGACGTTGTGTGAATTGTAAAAAACAAAAAAAAATGGCCCAGGGCGTTAATTTTCAAAATACGCCTCTGTGTGTACCTACCAGGCCAAAAAAATTTAATTAACTATCTATACTAATATTATAAAGCTGAAGAGTTTGTTGGTTTGTTTAAACGCGCTAATCTCAGGAAACTCTGGTCCAATTTGAAAAATTATTTCCGTGTTAGATACTACGTTTATCGAGAAAGGCTATAGTCTATATAACATCACACTGCTACTAATAGGAGAGAAGCAGTAGTGAAAAATGTTACAAAAATAAGGAAACATTTTCTAAATTCAACGCGTACGAAGTCGCGGGCAACAGCTGCTTATTAAAATAAGCAGTTAATTATGTTTAAACAATTTCATTTACAAAATTTTGTAGTTAATAAACAGGTAATCGCCTAAATATCTGTGAATTTATAAGTTGGTTTTGTTTTAAATATTTTTTTCTTGCAATTCAGTAATATATTACAAGCTTTTGACTTTTGCTCTATATCAGAACGATATAGGCTTGGTCTACGCCAAATTTCAAGTATCTAGGTCAAGATGAAGTAATCTGTAGGATTTGATGCACTACCATAAGTGGAGAACGCTAGAAGTTGGTAGTAATTTGTTCATAATATCTTTTAAATGCGTACATATAAAAGGTCATTTGTATTTTTATCAGTAAGGGACTGCATAGATCTGCGTATGGTATTAGTTTCAAGTTTATACCTTCAGCCGTAAAAAGCGCATGAAAGACAGATAAAAATGTGGACAACAAAGTGGTCATTATGGGCTTTTTTTGTAGGAAACCCTAAAAACACCAAACCAAATCTCATAACTTATTATATAAACCGCTGTCGTTTGCAAAGTTAGCGCTAAACAAATTATGCAAGAAACTTTTAGTTCAAAACGCTTGTTTGTTGTTGGGTGGGTTTTATAAAATACTAGCTGTTGCCCGCGACTTCGTACGCGTGAAATTTAGAAATCAAACCTTAACAAACAGAAATTTACTATACCACTCGATAGATGGCGTTGTACATACGTTTTTAAATCGCGCTATGGTTTCTTTACGCTCGCCAAAATTATTGTTGTCATCATCCGCGTTTCGCATTTATAAATTTATAAATAAATAAATAAATTAGTAAGGATTGTGAAAATGTGAATGGTGGTTTCTTTGGAAAACTTCATTTGCTGCAGACTTGTTAGATAGAACTGGCGAAAAAGTTGCAGTTGAAGTATTCGTGAAATAGGTACCTATGTAGCAAAAACGGGGAAAGTTTTCTAAATGACGACTATGACGAGTCTCGTGGTTGAGTGGTTCATGTAACGGACTGTCGATCACGAGGTCGCGAGTTCGATTCCCCCTTGAGACAATCATGTGTGATGTTTCTAATTGTCATACAAATGTTTGTACTGCGTCTGGGTGTCTATTTATTACCTAACAAAATAAAAGTAGTATATATATTCTATCCGTATTCTGGTACCCATAACACAAGCATATAAGCTTAGCTTGGGACCAGAGGACGTTGTGTGAAATAAGATTTTTCGACGCATTAGAATTGGTGTCGTTTTTAACGTTAAGGTAGATAAGTAAAAAATGCATATTTATACAATAGGTACATTACATTTCCATTTCAAAGTACAAGCAAACGCACTTTTCAAATATCCAAGGAAACTTTTAAGAAATGAAATAAGAAGGTCGTCTTATTGCTCTTATAGCTGTTGATTTTTCTTTTAAAAATACGAAAGCTCGCGTTTATGAATATTGTAACACAATCTTATTAGCAAATTGAAAATACAAAATTTTATAACAAACAATATTTTATCTATGTTTAAGTGTGTATGTATGTATATGGTCTATGTGTGTCATTTAAATCAAACGAACCATGGTTCCAATTTGAAAAATTCTATCAGATTTGAATATATCGAGGAAGGCTGTAACATGATGCTACGACTAATAGGAATGAATCATCAGAGAAAAACGTTGTTAAGAGGGCACGATACTAAATTATGCTCCATACAAAAATATGGGTACCGTACTTCCCTTTTTTCTTCGCGAAAGTTTAATCCATTATTATTGTTTCTACGCTATATTATAGATGAAGAGTATATCTATGCTTCTGTCACTTTTTTTTTTCAATACATAATAACTAAAAGAAATATGACCATCCGAAAATCCCGTTTTTTTCGGTTTTCTTTAGGTAAAGTTGCAGCGACAATCACACATATTTGGTAACGTTTCACCAAAAAAGAAAGTGATACAAGCATAGATATACTCTTCATCTATAATATATCTTATAAACAATCAAAATCGGTTTAACTTTCGCGAAGAAAAAAGGGAAGTACGAAACGTCTTTTTTCCAAGAATTTGTAGGTAAAATCTGCTTCGGCTATATTTGTCCCTTTCAGCACGGTGCTCGGGAATAGGGATAGCAATACCTAAGACAAATACCTAAAATTAGGAGTACAGTACCCTCTTAAAACGGGGGATATTTTATGAATACCTTGCGTACGAAGTCGCCGGCAACAACAAGTCTGTAATAAAAGTATTGTAGAAATATATATATTTTCCATCTCATAATAATCTTTATTCACTATAGAGAGAGCACCTCAGAGCTAGTCTTATGATTTACAAGTTACAAACAGTAGGCGGTCTTATCGAATAAAATTGCTTATAAGCAATTTCTACCTAGAAATATTATTCTCCGTTCTGCTTCTGCTTTATACTACGATAATTATATAGTAATAAATATGTATAGGTGCATATTACGTATAAGAAAATATGATAATAAATATTAATGACAAGAAAATGGATAGAGTAATAACGTAAATATAAAAAGAAAATTGACAAAATTAAATAAAATGTCTTTTAAATCGAGCAAAAAAAATCCAATTACCTGTACCTATCGTTAAACTTACTCATTTGTATGTGTTTAATATTCATAACACATTATTTTAACATCGTCATACAGAAAAATGTATTACATTTTTTAATCAAATAAGAATCAAAAATATTTGAAATATCTTCACGTAATAAAAGAAGTTGTCCGTGCGGTGACGCATTAAGAATTCAAGTGTCATCACTCCTTTTCCTTCCCGGGCTGTAAAAGCCAGCTAAGGAATTTTGTACATAGATAACATCCTCTGTGAGAGACGGAACACTCAAAAATAAACCCAACACGCCTGGTCAGTGCGGTATAGTAGACCGTGATCCCTTCCAAAGTGGAGGAGGCCCAACAGTGGGGCGTTATTGGGCTGGAGATAGAATTAAACAAGTATTCATTCTACAATGTTTCTGTGATATCAATCAACAAACATCAATCGACTTTGTATACAAAAGGCTGTTTTCGCTACTCGCTACTTTTGGTTCGGAATGTAACACCTAAGTTTAAGAGGATACCAAAATAGCTTCGTGCATTTTTCTATGTACGAAGTTTTCATTGTTTCTTTAGATTGAATGGCTAGAGCTCTAATATTTAAGTATATGTTTTTTCAATATATGATCTAGGATCGCATAAACTCAGAAACGCGATTGAAAAAAGTTTTCTCGATAGAAAATCTTAGCGAAACAACCTCTCTAATTTTTTATTTTTTTCATTTGTCGGTCTATTAGCGCGTATTAACTAATGAAATAACTTTCAAAACATAAGTAACTATTATATATAGAAACACGTAAATCAGAATTAAAATATATTTAGTAGATTTTGAGTAAATAGGAAAAGTATCCCTAATTCTTCATTTTCTGTGCCTACTGGCTGTGTTAATATGTACGTGTCGGCGATGATATACGATAATATTGATGTAGGCCCTTAACACTTATTATTACAAATGAGTGTGACTCCTAAATGATTCATGTTCGTACAGAATGAGCACTTAAAGAGGTGTATTGTTTTCTAACGCTTTAAAAGGTTGACTGAGTGAACGCCCACAGAATACGTAATTACTTGCAACTTCGAATATAGGTTAAGCGTTTATTTATCAATAAATGAATTTAATGATTATTGTCACAAATCGGTTTACAAACTGAAGATTGTTTAATAAATTAAATTACGGTGGAAGAAGTGATTACCGCAAGCGGGACTCGAACCCACGACCTCGGAATACCGTTCCGTAGCTCTGCCAACTGAGCTTATTGCGGTCGTGCTTTCCAGTAATCAAATTTGGCCACCGTAATTGTCACTCGATTGAGTTTATATCGTATTTCTACGTGCAACGCCATCTATCAAGAATGCTTTCCAACATCTCGACCAACCACCTAGCATTCTTTACAGAATATAATTGGATTGAAAATAATGACGCGATGTTCATTACTAAAGTAAATTATTAAGAATTATTAAGTAAAAGCATAGCATGTCAATTGCAAAATCAATAATTTACTGAAGATTGTTTCTTTTTATCTCTTCCGCCTTACTGAGCCATACCCAAGCAAAGGTGTCCATTTTCTGTGGTCTAACTCGACAAAAGGAACATTAGGTCCCCTTCCACAATGGAAGAGGACCGTTATCGAAAGTGGGACGTTAATTGACTGGGAAAGAAGGAAGGTGTAACAATATTTTTGGTGCAAGCAGATTTATCTACCTGAATAAAATACCTTTGCAGATTCCAAATTTCGTTTTCCGAATTCTAAAATTCAATTCACGATGCAGGAATGTTGAGATAGAATATTGACGAATAGAAACACGCATTTTATTCCTCCATTCAATTGACTGCACCTTGCAGTCACATTCACATCAATTGGTTGTCAAGACCTTGACTCAACACACCGACACTGGTTTAGCATACTATACATATATATGCATACTATATACAGGCTATTACAGACAAATACTGCAACGGTTAGGTACTGTGTTGGACGTTTTATAACACAGTCGACTCTCTTTAATTCAAACCTGTGATAATTTGAACCTCAATATAATTCAAAGTTATCACGGGTTTCCTACAAAATCTCTTGATATTTCGAAATAGATCAATACATTTTGATGCACTTTGCATTTCGAATAAAAAAATCGTTGTTAAGTAACAAGACAAGCGATATTTCGAACTCATCGGCACCAAACATACGACATTATTCAAAGATGAAAATTAATTGTTCGACATTCAAAATTCGAACTCTATTAAAGTCAGCACAGTCAAAAAAAACTAAAGCCTAAATATACACGCTTATTATGTAGCAAAACCCCTTTTCAGTCTGAGATAATTCTGTAAATATAACTCGCACAGACATTGATGGATCATATAATAAGCTTCTTAATCATCTGTGACACATTGAATTAAACTACCTTATGAAGATATAACGTGAAATTACTTGGCCTGTATCAAAAGATAGCTTTAACTATGCTTAAAAGAAGCTGGTTAATTGACTGACACATTGCTAGAGCTACATGGGAAGTTATTATTGTTATTGTTATAGTTATTGTTAGTTATTGTTTTTTTGCTTCATAGACGAGCACTAAAGTCGAAGTCAAAGTCAAATTTTTTTATTTCAAGTTGGCATGTTTTACAAGCTCTTTTAAAACGTCAGAAACTAGGTGTCAGATCGAAGGAATGATATTCCAAAATTCCCTTGCACGAGTTATCTATTTTAAAAAACAACTTTTACGGATTAGGAAGAGTGTTTTAAATCTAACCCCATGTTTTGTAAACTTGCTACCTACAATGGTCAAGACTTGAACTAAGCGGCAAAGTGACCTCTCACCCACTCTCCAGCCCATAAATGTTCCCTTGATGGCCACGGGCCACCTTTACTTTGGGTCTACCGTGCCTAACTGACCAGTGCCTCAAGTTTCGTATTTCAATGGTCTCACAATGGCACCACAACGACACATTATAACCTCAAAAAATTAACAATAGACTACCAAATTTGATATAATTCGCTATTAAGCAATAAGTTATTGGATTTTTTTGCAATAACACTAAATAACTAATTGTTTAGTGGTCTATTGTTAATTTTTTGAGGTTATAATGTGTCGTTGTGATGCCATTGTGAGACCATTGAAATACAGGACTTGAGGCACAGGCGTATTGCCTGCCACAGGGTTTTCCGTCTCTCACAGTAGACGTTAACTGCTTAGATTGGCGAGCCTCGTGGTTGAGTAGCTCACGTAGTGGACTGCCGTTCACGAGGTCGCGGGTCCGATTCCCGCTCGGGACAATCATTTGTGTGATATTTATAATTGTCATACAAATATTTGTACTGCGACTGGGTGTTTCTACGTACTATAAATATGTATTTACAAAAGAAAAATAGTATATGTATTCTGTCCGTATTCTGGTACCCATAACACAAGCATAAAAGCTTAGCTTGGGACCAGAGGACGTTGTGTGAAATGTCAATGAATATTGTTTCTTATTCGGCTTTTATAGCACCCTGGGAAAGAAGTGGGGTGGTGACACTTGTATTCTTAATCCGTCACGACACGGACCATACACGTATATACATATTGTGTACCCTTCTTAATCTAGTGCTTAAAATTAAGCTATGAAACTGCTTAGCATAGTATTACATAGTTATGAGTTTCAGAGGATTAATATTACCTGGAGTGTATTAAAATATAACACAGAGCTTCTAAGACCTAAGCCGCTTTGAGGACGGTTGCATAATATATTCTAGTTTTATTTTGTGTCTATATTTCGGAGGCTTTCAATCTCGTTTTAAAATTAATAGAAATTTACTTAGAACAAAGTTGTTTCGTTAATTTTATAGGGTGAAATTTAACGATCAACAGGTATCTACAAAATTTAAAATAATACCATGAGCGGAACTTGAATACATGTCCTCGAAATAACGTTCCGTTTCTCTCCCAACTGAGTGATATCATGGTGACCGCAAATATGAACCAAAAATTTTATTCTGCTATAAAAAAGTAGTTTATGTAATCTATCCGTATTCTGGTACCCATAACACAAGCATATAAGCTTAGCTTGAGCCCAGAGGATGTTATGTGAAATGTCTGCGAATATTTATTTATTTATTGTTTCTCAGTTCGTATCAACACACTGCTTTGAACACGTTCTGAATCTCTTTCCTTTAAACTAAAAGATCTTAACTTCTCGTAAATATTTTCTTATTTTTTTTAATCAATTACAATTACAACACAAACATATTATTATATAAACAGGTAGCCATAAAAACTTTAACAAGTTTGTCTCGGCTACCCTCGGTCCGTTGACAATCACTCGTGCGACACAAGCAAAGTCTTGCAATAAATACACTTATACAGAATGTGACTTTTTATATATGATATTTTTTTTTAAGTACTTTGGACCTGTTCTAATTTCTTCAAGTATAGTTCTTTTAATTTTGATTTATGGTTTTGTTTAGTTATTTCTTTTTGATTAGATGACTGAATATTATTCAGCAACTGGGGTATTAAGTAATTATCGGTTCTCCTGCCATAGTAGTTATTGGTTTTAGGTAATTCCAATGTTGTAATTTTCCTTCTTTCATATTTACTTTTAATCTCCTCTAAATGAATTTATTTATGTTTATAATACTCAGATAAAATTAGCATCTCAGCTTTCATGTGAATAGGTATTTCATACTCACGTTTGATAACACAAACGCATATATTTCTTGATAGTTTACTAGTTTAGCTGCAATTTTAATGAACCAAGGTCTCAATGAATGGAATGCTACATGCGCTTACCGAGGTGACTAATCAACTGCATAACTAGATAAATTTTCCGCGCAGATTGATTTTTATAAACATAAAAGGAATAAAACCAAGTTTTAAAGAATTTTAATATAATATTATAGAGAAGCCGTTAGAAATTTTTGCTCTTTATCAGTTATTAAGTTCATAATGTTTATGATATTGGTTAGAAACAAACTTTTATCAGTGTGTGAAGAGAATTCACTTTAAAATTAGACATTACTGTTTCCTTATTACCTCATTGGGTCTTATAAAAACATTATTCGAATACCCGGTAGAAATTGCAGATTAGTTATGATTAAAATTAATATTTTATAAGTTTAGATCGTGTGGAGGAGCGTGGGTGATCGGGCTCCTCCAACCACAAAATGGAGAATTCTCCGACGAGGCTAGGTGATCAGCACTGGCCAGGGCTTAGCTCGTATGCAAATCTTGCTTTCGCGATGTAGAATTCATTGTGACGTCATATTTTTGACATTTAACGCCATCTGTTTTTATTGTGCTGTACTATGTAGTGACAGCTATGAGTCACTAGATGTCGCTACAATCGCATAATTTAATTTCAATTCAATTTATTTCAGTTGCACAAAATAAAGTGGTAACAATTTTTCGGATTCTGTATCAAAGGGTAAAACGGATCTATATTGTTGAAACTTCGCTGTCCGACTGTCCGTTTGTAGATCTGGAACAGTATTAACTAGAATTGAATTGAAGAAGCTGAATTTTTACAAATAATGAACATTAGCCGATGCTATAACAAAAATTCTGAAAAGTACAACAAATATTGAAAAGGGCTCCAATGCAACAAACTATTTAAATGTAAATGATGATACTCTTGGATGATTAATTGTAACGGTATAACGAATACAATATTTATTATAATAATATTCTTACTGTACGGACTCATTCGTGTACGAGTTTAAGTCGTTCTTAATCTTGTTTTTTTAAATAACTGTTATTATTTCTGGAAATGTGTCTTAAAAATTATGTTTTTATTTTTAAGGTAAAGGAAACAAACAAAATTACGCATAGATAAGTACTTCTTTAATCCGCACATTTAAGGCAAAAAAACAGCTAGAAAGACGAAAAAGAATCTTTTTGAAAATTCCTTTCTACAAAAATGTGAACATCAAAGTCGTAATGTATTACATAGTGGCTGGTCGCCAGCTTACCCGAGTTCACACCACACCGTCTTATTACTTTTTTTCAGGAAAATATAGAATGATATTACAGGTGCAATTTCATTTCGAAAGCGGAGAGAAAACCTCGCGTTTATGAGATTACTTTCATTAATCAAACGCTAAGGGTCGCTAAGCAATACAATTTGTCAAAAAAATCATAGTAAATTAACATACTTATGTATTTTGAAACATTTCTGTTCTTATAATAGGGAAAACTATATGACGAGCATTGTGTTCTATCGATTATGTATAGACTACCTTTCACAAGGTCGCGGATTTGATCCCCAGACAGTAGGTAACCTAATCATTTTTGTGATGTTTACACTCGTCATACAAATGTTTGTACTGCGTCTGGGTGTGTTTTCTATGTATTATAAGTATGTATTCACTAAAAAGAACTATATATAGGTATATAGTTTATCCACATTCCACCGATAACAAAAGCATAGAAATATAGCTTAATTGGGAATCAGAGGACGTTGTGACAAATGTGCACAATATAAAAAAATATAAATAAAACGTGGTAAGTAAAATGCACGGAATCCTTAACTTTCGTCTAATGACTTAATGGCAGTTATAAAAATGATTTATAAGATGGTAATTAAGAGAGACGAGAGAACGTTGGAACGTTTAAGTTTATATAGTCATCAAAAAAGCGATACTGGTCCCTTGGTGACAGTAAAAGAAATATTATTTTATCGTTCAGTGAAATGTTAAACAAGGAAAGTTGTACAAGGAATGAGAATTAAGCGATTTATAATGAAGCCGTCAAAATATTACCAACAAGGATTACAATTATTCTTGACAAACATGAAACACCGGGTATTGATATTTTTCTATTTTATTAACGTTTTTCCGATTATTTTAGCAAACGTGTGTTATTTTTAACCGACATCAATAAAGGAGGAACTTCTCAATTCGTATGTATCTTTTATTTTTCTTTTTTATGTTTGTTACCTGATAACTTTTAACTGGGCGAAGCGATTTTATTGATGTTTTTATTTTAAAGCTGGTGGGTCTCGTATAGTCACATTGGCACTAGGTCTGGATCTGATGGTTACCTCCTGAGAAATTGAGGAAAACCCTCAAATTTCAGAGCAATATGAAGCCGGTTAAACTTTAAAAAAAAAAACTTATTATCATAATATAATTACTGCAGGCTATAAAACCGGCTTGGATTATTATAAGTGCGAGTAGATCCTCTTTGAGAGACGAAAAACACAAACACGTTTGGTCAGTGCACTACAATAAACTAAAACACTCACCAGAAATAGCAGAGGCTCATGCCCAACAGTGGGACATTATGGATTAAGAGGATACCAAAATTCTTCGTGCATTTTTCTACGTACGAAGTTTTCATTGATTCTTTAGATTGAATGGCTAGAGCTCTAATTTTTAAGTATATGTTTTTTCAATATATAATCAAGGATCGCATAAACTCAGAAACGCGATTGAAAAATGTTTTCTCGATAGAAAATATTAGCGAAACAACTTCTCTCATTTTTTATTTTTTTCATTTGTCGGTTTATTATCGCGTATTAACTAATGAAATAACTTTAAAAACACAAGTAACTATTATATATAGAAACACGTAAATCAGAATTAAAATACATTTAGTAGATTTTGAGTAAACAAAAAATATCCCTAATTCTTCATTTTCTATACCTACTAGCTGTGTTAATATGTACGTGTCGACGATAATATTGATGTAGGCCCTTAAGAACAAGATGATTACTTACAACCGTCGAGCATATATGACCAGAGTGCTGAGTGCGACTGTAACAAAAACAAGCGAGTAACTTCAACATCGCGTTTATCGAATAAACTCCAAACGCGGTGACCATCGAGAACAAGCGAGTGCCAGTGACCTTCGATCCTAACTACTCGTTTGGCGTTTGCTCACCGTGAATACTGAACGATAACGTTCTTATGTTGGCATGACGTTTAATAACCAACCATTTTAAGAAATACATTTTTATATGGTGGACATATGGAAGCAAGTGTCTATCTATCGTGGTGGTTTTATAAGTGACGTTTTTGTTTATGTTTTGTTTTGCTCTCGTAAGTTTTAAGTTAATTATTTAGTATACGGCTTGATACTCTGGTATATTGAATTAAAATATTATAATAAGTTCAAAAATGAAGACAAGTTGGGCTCAATTTGATTTGATGGTGACGTTTATGGAGCAGTGGACTCTAGTTTTGATAAACATTTGTACTTAAAACAATTAATATTTCATACATAGGTACTTTATGTTCCATAGAAACGCGTTGAGTTGACCTAAGATTTGTTAGACACCTTAGGTCTTTGCACAAATGTTTGAACACCTTCGTAAGACGATATCTATTTCTAAATTCCGTCTCCGTAAGGTATAATATTGGATCAAAAGATGCACGAGCTTTTGCTTCAACTCGGGCGTTATAATTACGGTCCTCTTGTGCTTTAGCAGTCGAAAACATCCTCCAAGCAAAAAATAAACGTCCTGCCATATTTTTTTTATTGTTTTTCACAAAGAAAGACACCAAAAATATAGTATTTATATTATTCATAATACACTTTCACTGCAAAAATCTAAGTGACAACTTTTCGATCGCTTCAACGTTAACTTTGCTCGTTTTACATGCCGAGATGTCAAAAATGTGGACTCGCACTCACGCAGCAATTGAAATCACCAATCACATGCGCTCACGATATCACTGTCGAGTGCTCGAGTGACACTTGACTCTCGATGCTCGATAAAAAAAAACTCACACTCACAAATAAAGTTACCGCTGGTGGCCGCTGGGCGGCGCTGCTTCAATTTCATAGAAATCCGAGTTAACTTTTACGCGTTCGAGTGCGAGAAAAACTCGCACTAGGCACACAGATGCATGAATGTAGATGAAGTCATGTAGGTTTGGAACGTAGCAGATGGCGCTCTATAGTCTCTGTCTACCCCCCATGGGAAAAAGGCGTGATGTTATGATGATGATGTTATGAACAAGATGATAGTACCGCGGATTGAAAATATTGTTATTTGTGATCTTGGGTCCTTAATCTAACTTTTTAAGTCACTCTGTTTCTTAATTTATATTTCTCATAACCTTATCGTAGTTATTTATTTCCACTGTTTATTTACTAAATAAAGTAAAGACCGTCTTATTTTAATATCCGTTAACGTATTTAGTCTAGTAGCAGAAACTACAGCAAGACAAATATAAGCTCTAGTTCTAAACACATATTCAAATTAGTCTGTTGGCAGTGTTGTTTAGCGTCTCGTAACTTCAATTTACGCGATGCAATCTTAATAATGATGTTACACAAATGTTTTGTACATGAAAACTGTTTCAGCATATTCTCTCTCAACATCAGAAGTTGAACATGAATACAATTAAAACTTTACAAGACAGTTATTAGGTTGTCTTAATAACGTGTCATTTCATGTCAAGTAACAGTTAATGAAGTGGAATATTACTTTTTAAAGAGTAAATTGTTGTAGTCCTTCATAGTTTCCTTTGGGATAGGTACGTGAAATGGAAAGGAATTTAATTTATACTGGTTATGGAATTAAATTGGAATAAATGGAATAAATATTCACGGACATTTACACAAAGTCCTCTGGTGGGACTCAGCTAAGCTTATATGTATATGTTATGGGTACCAAAATAGATAGATAGATAGAACACCCAGACGTAGAACAAACATTTTTATGACAGTTATAATCATTACACAAATGATTGTCCCGTGCGGGAATCGAACTCGCGACCTCATGAACGGCAGTCCGTTACATGAACCACTAGACCACAAAGCCCGTCAAATTAAATTAGTTGATAAATAAAGAAATAGTAATTATATCATTCCGTGTTTACCTTACTAGACCAAAAAACCTTCCTGAAGGGGAGAAGACTTGTGCCCAACAATAGGACGTGAATACTACTAACTTAAAATAATTGATAGATTAAGAACTGAAGTTATAAGAGAACGTTGGGGTCTGAAAGGGGATGTAGTGACTAAGGTGGAGAAAAGTATGCTTAGATGGTTTGGTCATGTGGAGAGGATGGATGAGAGACGCTTAACGAATACATATATACGGCGGAGATAAGTGGAAATGCTGGGAGAGGACGCCCGAGAAAAATATACTCAGATGTCATCGCCAGCATACTCCAAAAGGGGCAAGTGCGTAGCACTTACAACCGTCGAGCATGTATAACCAGATGTATGAGTGTGGATGAAGCCAAGGAAGTATGTTTGGATCGTACCAGATGGCGCTCTATATTCTCTGCCTACCCCCGTGGGAAAAAGGCGTGATGTTATGATGATGATATTGATAAAATATTTGATACTAAATTAAAATTTTGTCCATCTTCTTCACTGGGTAGACTGCGCACATGCCTAGGCCCTCCTGATTATTATGTTAAAGTGTGCAAAGAATTATTTAAAAGAAAGATGGGGCCAAATTTCCTCAAAACCAGCATTCCAGGTTTTGGATAGATTAATAAATTCAAGTTGTGTATTAATTCAATAACACCGTTTTTAGGGTTCTGTACCCAAAGGGTAAAAACGGGACCCTATTACTGAGACTTCGCTGTCCGTCCGTCCGTCCGTCTGTCACCAGGCTGTATCTCAAGAACGGTGATAGCTAGAGAGTTGAAATTTTCACAGATGATGTATTTCTATTGCCGCTATAACAACGAATACTAAAAATAAAATAAATATTTAAGGGGGGCTCCATGGGAGCCCCCCTTAAATATACAACAAACGTGATTTTTTTACCGTTTCTTGCTCGATACTAATAACGTTGCCTTATGTTGCATAGATAATGGTAAGGAACCCTTCGTGCGCGAGTCCGACCCGCACTTGACCAATTTTTATTTTAGTTTATATATATGCACTTACAAATAAATGATAAAATAGTTATCTTAAGACTTGAACTATTTTCTACCAATCAATTTATCGGCGCTGTTGAAAATATACGAGATATTTTAAATTTATAACTTACCTACAGTAAAAATATTGTACCATAAAAATAATTTACCAAGCAGAATATTTCAAGCACTTTATATTTATTTCCTGTTTCAAAGTTAACATTACCTCATTAATCAATCATAATTTTCTCGTTAGAAACTTTTCACTCGCTGTTTTAATCATAATGAATCTTTGTTATATTAATGTTACTAAAAAAATATAAAGAAAAGTAATAAAAATAAACATTTGCTCGTTTTATTGTTCTTACTGAAAGCGGGGTATTTGGCCTTTTATGTAGTTCTTTCACGAGAGATATAAATTGCTCATATTACATAGAAACATACTCGTATGTAAGCTCGTATATATTCGTCCTGGGAGTACACAAAGCAATGTAAATTGTGAGAATAAAAAGTTATGAACCGTCTCTGTGCTAACATTATTTTATTATTTGTCTAGTTGTATTAAAAATTGTTGTGTTGTTAAAAATTGTATTAGAGTATTTTTGGGGCGTGTACCCCAAAATAAAATGGGGCGTGTGTGTATCTTTCTATTTTTGGGTGCTGGCTTTTAAGTATTACGTATTTATACGTCCAAATGTGCAGTCGCTGGATGCAGATATTGCAGTACCGCGCGTTGTGACGTTCTATGAGGGAGGCCTATGTTCAGCATTGGACGAAGGTCCAGAAATTGAACCCTTGACTCCAAGAACTCTCTACGTCTGCTACGCCCACTACTGACCACAATATAAAATTAATATAGAATATGAATGCGCAATAATAAACGCTATATTATTACACGAATAACAAATTCTAGCAACAGAATAATAACCACGTTAAATTAGATGAATTCTCTACGTTATGCGTTGATGTAATGTTAGTGGGAATGGTCTTATTTATAACAAGACGTAATATTTTATTTATTTATTTATTTGAAAAACAACCAACAAATCATACAGCGAATCATAATTAAATAAAGTTAAAAACAAAATATTACATAGCATACTGCTGACTTAATTAAAGGTTGCCCTAACATGCGTTAACAATAAGAAAAGTGTAATAATAACATTTGAAGAGAAAGTAGATATAACATTAAGAAAATAAAATAAAATAAAAAAAAAAACTTGTACCTAATAGACAAAAACAATAATTATATGTAATAGACAATTAATTAATACATGTGATTATTTGTACTACATTGTAATTAATCATGAAAAAGAACTAAAATATAATATAATAATAAATTATATATATACATACTCTATAATATTATTTGCTTTATTGAATTAATTAACCGGAATTACACATATATAATATGTCACGACTGATTACGCTTTTCATAGTGTATTTACTTAAAGTAATAATTATTTGAATTTTATTTTCCAGTTGAACGTCTTTCACAGTTATCTGTGTACAATATTCCTTAGCTAGCTTCGACAGCACTGAGGGAACACCCCTTTCCCTCTCCAGAGTGCTGTAAAAGCCAGCTGACAATGATGGATTAAGAATACAAATTTTGTATTCTTAATCCGTCGCCATGCGGACTCTTAATCAGTCACATTTATCGATAGATACGTATAATCACGTCCAATAATAAAATATACTCAAAAAATAAATTTTACAGTAGCATTAAATATAATAGTTAAAGTCATTATCGAATTGTTATAGCATCATAAAAACTATTCTCATTAAGTTAAATTTATAGAGGTCATAAAAGTACAAAGGTCAAAGAAAGGTTAAGCCCTCTTAATTTAGGCGATTTTATGGACCCGGTAAGTTTAGGTACGCTCTTAAGATTGTTTATACGAGAAATAGGATAGACTTACTTTGTTCAACAAGTTAACACATATGAGTCCACTAAAGGTCGCATCCTCAAGATTTCGGCTTATAAAGAAAAATACAAAACTTATGTCTATTTTTTTTACGTAATATATGTTGTGACCGATAATGATACAATTGTCGCCACCACATTTTCTTCTCAGGGAGATGTGACACTCAACTAAGAAATTACAGTAGATAACATTTTCAGTGAAAGACTTAAAACTCGAAATTAAACCCTGTGCCAGCACGCCCAGTCAGTCGGTATAGTAGAATAAAATACCCCTTGCCGGGTCATGGTAAGGCTCAAGGCACCACCATGGCCCAGTAGGGCAGAGAGAGGAGGGAAAAAAAACCAAAAAAAATCTTGTAGAATAAAATATAGTGAAGGAGGTCTGTGCCTGTCAGTGGGAAGATAGAGCTAGGAAGAAGATAAAGGATACGCAGAAATGTTATTGGTATCTATCTATAATAAAAACACGTTTCAGATTTCATTAAGTTTCCTTGAGGAGATTATAATTTTGCTCGATAATAAATAAATAAATATTAAAACGTATAATGTTTTAAAAGTGATGCCGAATCTTCATAGAAAGACTCTAGATGCTGTTTTCTTTTCTTCATTTACTCTCATCAAAAGACTGGACAGTAAATAGAAAACTAAGTATAAATACAACTCATGAATTAAGACGCAGTTTGTTATACAACGTGTTTCAGAAAGGTGTGGTCATATTTGACCATCTTTACACATGGCCGGTGACTAGGCACTAGGCATGGATGAAATTACAAATACTAGTTATATTATGACTTTTATGTGTTCATAAAAGTTTAAATTAATTTATTAAATTAATCGATCTTCTTCAAATACAACACTACTATGAGGTTATCTTTTATCGTAAGGTTCAATCGCATTCAATAAACCGTAAACATGTCATAATTGATGCGTTCCTGGTAGTTATTTAATAGTCGGCTATAAACAATAAAAAACTTACCAACTGTATTTTTCTATGTGTAACTGTAATATTTATAATATTTAAGGCCCATCCAATGTAACCTTAAAATATGACTACACCTTTATGCAACACGTTGTATAAATATCACTAAAATAATTACACATCTTGCAAAAATTTTTTGCCTATTATGTACTGTAATGTACATTTTATTAAATTGTTGACCACCCTATATTATGAGTTTATCATTACATTGTGGGTTATCATGTATGATATTTTATTATAGACTAAATAATAAAAAAACGTATAATTTTTATTACTTAGATTATAATATTATCTGCCCTATTAAGTAATATTAAACAGCTTGTTTATACCAAGAAATAAGTCGTCATAGTCATCTTTCAATTATTTCTTCTTAGGAAGAATCAAAAGGTAGAACAGGACCCTCTTACTTCGCTATTCGGTTGTTTATTTCTCCCCAAGTTGTATCTCAAGAACGGTAATAGCTAGAGAACTGAAAATTTCAGTTTGTATATATCAGTTCAGGCTGCAATAACAAATACTCAACATTATCATTCTCCTGCCCTTATCCCATTTCTTGGCGTCCTATTATTTGGTCTTATTTAGGGTCAGTATGGCGTATTTATAATTATATTAACGGTATGGAACCCTTCGCGTACGTGTGCAACTCGTATTTGATCGTTATTTTTTATTTATGGCCTATTTCTAAGGTTGACTTGTTCTTTTTAAAAATGCATCTCCGTGATTTGAATCATGATGGTTAAATGCCACAATTATCTTTTTAAAACAGATTACAACGGCTGACTCGTGCACTAGCTATGATATGACTAATGTTCCTCTTGCAACATTAATAGGAGTTAAGTGTAAAAGGTCAGATGAAAGATAAACGGATTAAATTTAAGTTGTTTCTTTTATTATTAAACAAACATTAGCAAAATATTGCTACATTTCTCATATCTACAGCACTCAAGGAATGAAAAGGCGTGGTGATGCTTATATTCTCAATCCGTTATCATATGGACAGCATAGACATTTAACGATGGATATTGATATGAATTTAAATAAATTGTTATAAGCTAGATCAATGACGGACAATCCTTAAGGCAAACTCTTGGTAACCCAGGCACGTGAGGTTCTCACGTCTCGTGTGAAAAAGGACTAAAAGGGCGATTTCCTAGGGTGTTACCGATTATTCTTTTTAAAGTATACTCGCTATGACTATCAGATTTGAACTGACGAAGAATTGTCGTAGAATGGATAGTATACTGCCTATAGTATCTATAGTATAGTACACTAACGTTTCCGTTTTTCGGCCGTTTTCAATATTTCAGCTATCCTCGATCCTTGCTGTCAAAAACAGACTAATCTAAATCTTTGTAGTTACTTGCATATCAATAAGCTACTAATGACAGGATTACTTATTAAAAATTTGACAGGAGATAGAAATATATTACTGCTAAATAAGGATAACAATCTATCCGCAATCAAAGATCGTTTATTTAAAATGTCCATAAGTAGTAATATATAGCACATCTTGCAGTTTCACTTCAGGAATTATAGAAACCCTGGATGCGGGCCGATTCTCAGACGTAGCGTTGCGGAGAAGTTTGACAACAAACACCGGGTCAGGAGAATATTTTATAGGCACCTATACTGCTAAATAATATCGATCAAATAGAATTTCCGGTTTGTCAAAGATAATAAAGCAATCGATGCAACAATACCCTAAAGGTTTGAAACCGATTGGGGAGCCATTAATTAAAATTTTGCCTCATTGAATGTGCCAGCCTGTCGCAGAAATTGCTTGTTCACAGCTGACGCAGCTTGAGTTGATGATTTTCCTTGATATTAAGTGGTTTGTGGTATTTTCACGGCACAATGACGGAAAACCATTGTCACTGTTCTTGCTTATGGTAGATAGGAGCTGTTTACGTTGTAATTAACTGTGTAAAAATATTTGTTTATTTTTATTTATTGGCCAATATCTATTATCGATCAGCGTTTTCCCAACTACTGCTGGCAACTGCTTCCCAACTAGAACAACACAAAGTGCGGTTCAGCGTCACCTGCATTGAGATCATTATTATGTTTCGAAATCTACATCATTTTAAGAGTATTTTTACAGTCTTTATTTTTTAAAGATATTAAAGACTAGACAAAAATGCCTACAAGAATAAAACAATGTCCTCCCTTTTCAGTTACATAGCTACAGATATTTAGTTATTATTTATATATAATACCTCTTTAAGTCATCGAGCTAGAAAAAAAAAATGAAATTCCTTGTTTTTATAGGTACATAATATATATTACGACTCTATTATCAACGATAAGTTATTGTTCCAGTTATGAAAATCACAAAAGCGGATGTTCGATCGGAAAACTGCATTGCTATGCCTAAGAAAAGCTAATTATTGTCACAATGTCCACATTCAAGCTACAGTCCAGCTGCTTCTGCGTATATTCTAAGAACGTTATAACAAAACCTATTAGAGCTTGTTATTGTAAATCGATTGAGAAGCATGGAGTATTCTACAAAATACACAATGGACAATAGTTAACATCAATTGAATGACAACGGACATCGTTAAGATAAGAATGACCGAGGGCTTTTTACACGCTTTATATTAGCTTCACTTGTATGTTTGTTTGTATGTTTGTTTGTTTGTATGTTTGTAACCGACTCCTTTGGACGCTATTTTGACCCACTTCAAACGGTCAGATTCTATTCAAATTTTGCACACCTGTCAAAGACCGATGACAATGCAATAATTCGATTAAATAAAGCGTGTTTTTTAGTTTTTTTTAAACTATTTATTTGAGAATATGTTTTAAATATCTACTTGGTTTTTGTATATAATGGACCAGAAATTATTTTATTTTAGCTAAAAGAAGACAAGAATAATTTTACCTATCGATTAAAGTGCTTACGATAATTGGCGTTGTTTAGGTATCAGAAGGTCTCGTCCTGGCGGAGAGCTACCGCCGGAGGGCCCTGATGCGGCAGGCGACAATAGAGCCCCTCGCGGAAGAGATCGTTCGCTGGAGAAGCGAGATGCGCGACGAGCTCTTCCGACGATGGGCCGAGAGGTTGGCGGATCCCTCCGCGAGCAGACGGCTCGTCGAGGCGGTCCACCCGGTCCTTAGGGACTGGGTTGAGGCGAGGCACCGGGATCCGACGTTTCACCTCACCCAGCTCCTAACAGGTCATGGCTGTTTTGCCAAGTACCTGTGGGAGGTGGTTGGCATCGAGTCGGATCCCGCGTGCCGAAACTGTGGTAGTGGGGCCGTGGACACGGCAGAACACACACTCGCCGTGTGCACGGCCTGGGACGCCCAGCGCGCCGAACTCGTTGGCGTGCTGGGCGAGGATTTGTCGCTCTTGGCCATCGTTCCGTCCATGGCCGAGAGCGAACGGTGTTGGGCCGCCGTCGCCACCTTTGCTCGGGAGGTGATGGCGGCAAAGAGGGAGGCCTTGCGGGGGCGTGAACGCGCTGGCGACACGTTACCACCCCGCAGGGCCCCGGGCGGGGGTCGTCGACGGGCAAGAGCCGGCGGCCCCTCTCGAAGAGGTGGTCGTGCGCGGCGGGTCGGTATTCAGAGACCCGCCGCGGCAAATGTGGCACTCGGCCACGCGGCGGGGGAAACAATAGGTCCCCCCGTCGAGTTGGGCCCCAAAGTTGGGGAAAGAAATCTGAATATATTTTCATTATTATCTCATTTCTATTGCTATCATGTCTCATATTATATTAATTGGATGATTTTATATTCGATCGACATCTACTTTATCTATTGGAAGGTTTAAATAGGAACACAGGTGCAAAACGGTAAACCCCTTTGCGAATTTGACGACATAAAATATAATAATCATTATTACTATCGATTCACATCACGTCTATTCACGTTTTCATAATTGACATTGAGCGAGGACACTATGAGACCTGTTATTTATGATTCATGATATTATGACTCATAAATGTTTTTAAAAGTTTTCCTTGTAATACAATCATCTTGTTAGCTATGGTAAGACTCTAGTCATAACGTCAGTCATTTATTACGTAAATGTTATCAAAATATGAATGAAGGATATTTATTCTTCCTTATAAGGCATAGAATCCTTCGAAATTCAAATTTTGATACAAATTTATAGATGCATAATCTTGCTTATTTTATCCATTATAACGAGGTCTTCATCTTAATTGATCGAATTCCAGAATAGGCATTAGAATTTTTCTATTACTATAGACTATGTCAACGGCGTGAAATGGTTTTATTTTATCATTAGCTAGAATATAGATTACGAATTAAAAGATTATACCTACTTCTAAATGGGAAATTTCGTTAGTACGAGTAGTAGATAAAAATTTTGCATTAAGAATGATTACAAAAACAGACTAATGTCACGTATTAATTCAACTTCAAAATTAAATAAATTCAAATAAAATCTTAAACTGTATTAAAAAAGCCTCATGCAAGCGTCGTCGTTCATAATATAAAAGGAATCTAAGTAAGCGCAAAAATGAAGCAAGCTCTTTCATAAAGTAAGTGAATATTCCGCTCCTTCACAGAGATTGTCGCTTGTTAAAACCAAGAAAAGGGAGGCATAACCGCCTTAAAATTGCCAACTCGCATAACATTACAGAATATCTTCAAAGTTTTACAAAAACATTACAGCAAAAGAACAATAATTTAACATTTAACAACGGAACAAGTCAAGCTCATACAAGTGCTCATAAATCTTACATAATTTCTAATTAAACTCAC
The DNA here is from genome assembly GCA_916999025.1 of Orgyia antiqua. Classification (NCBI taxonomy): domain Eukaryota; kingdom Metazoa; phylum Arthropoda; class Insecta; order Lepidoptera; family Erebidae; genus Orgyia; species Orgyia antiqua. The sequence goes on from OU779867.1 coordinate 3,942,835, forward strand.
ATTCGTCTGCTTGTCTCCATTTCAAGCATAATAACTGTTTGTAATAAACGTAATTCTGACAACGTCAGATTATTATTATGAGCAAAAATAACAGAAGCCCTGATTACTTTGAAGTATAAATAAACATAAATTGAACGAAAACTTCTAAGTCACTGGGCTTCCGTTTGTGAAATATTTATCCAAGAGCAGCCGATTTCTTTTTCTTTAGGAGTATTTTCTTACTTTTAACCTTTTTTCAGGATTTATAAACCGCGACAGTTTATACATTCTTTATAATGTAAATTTTCTTTTTGTGTTGTGGTTCATTTATACAGTTTTAGTATTTCCGTATTTGCCAGTTTTAAGCACGTTCTGCTAGCTTCGTCATTATATTTATTTGTATTTGTGAAGTATGCCCAGTCACATTAAGCGTCTTTTACTTCCTAGGTCGTTTTTTATGGTTATTTTAGCACTAGCTTTTATTCTTATTAAAAATGAAATCTATTGTGTGACACATTTAACTACCATTGTGCTATGAATAATCTTTCTCCCGAGGTGGTCTGCGGATTCCACAGATTCTTAGGAATGCTTTTACCGATCAAGTGCTGTTCAAATCTGAGCAAGATAGAATTCTCATTTAAAAAACCTATTCAAAACCGATTTACTGAACGAGTATATGAGTATTATGAGTGTCAGATCACAGGAAACCGGATTTACTATATCAATGGGCGATTAATTTCATTACTAATTTCGGAAAAATTGGGAACCCGTGTTTCATCTCTAATGTCATTGCAGATATGTAAGTACTATATACGACAGTTGGAGTTCAAGTAGTTTATTTAGGCAAAAAGAAATACCACAGCGCTATGTCAAAACTCAAATAAATACGCTATATTTTGCGCCATTAGGGCAGAACAATCGATAAAATAATTGAGTGTTTGGTTGACTGCGTCTAATGATGACCCTTATCTCGACACAAGTTTTCAACTGGAAACTTACGTTCTTGATTATTACGGTGAAGAGAAGCAATTAATCAACAGAATATACGCTACCGTTATATTCTCTAAGATAACGTATAATTTTATGGAAGTTTCTCGGTAGGTCGCCCGAACAAAGAATATTCATATTACTTACGTGTAAAGTTCTTTGAAAAGTCTGAGAAATAGATTAAAACCTAAACAGATCACAATAACATACACCTATCGATTAGGTATTTATTTGAGTAACGGAATCAATAAAAGTGATTTTCACCCATTAATTTATTAATATTTGCAATTGATTTTCACCAACTTACAATGGCCAGTTTGATATGAAATTTTGTACAATTTTGTACTAATTTCAAAAAAGCGTCCAGGATATTTAAGCGAGTTTTTTAATTTTAAAACTAAGCATAAAAAAATCTATATAATATGTAGGTACTAGAGTACGTTTTAATGAAATTTCATGCGTTACAAGAATAAAACGAAAAAAATCAACATTTCTTTCATGTTTCCTTGAGTTTATAAGTTGAACAAGAATTTTAATCTAAAACATCAAATGCCGTGTGCTGTGAATTCCCTTGAAACTAAAATCTGACCCTTTACGTGAGTACAGATGTTATCGGCCTTGTTGCGCATAATATATCAAGGCTTAATGTTATGGTATATAGCCATTATAATAAAAAGTTATTGATATTCATTTAAATCATGTTTTAAATACAAATATATTGGAAATATTATGTAGACCTTAATATAACGACTTTAATAGTTTAATTTATATATTTATTTTCCAAAGAAAATTTACCCCGTTTATGCAACATTTTTTACTGACGCTCCTATTTGTCGTAGAGTGATGTTATATAGAAAATAACCTACCTTAATAAATGTAGTATCCAACACCGAAAGAATTTTTCAAATCGGGCCAGTGGTTCCTGAGATTAGCGCGTTTTAACAAACAAACAAACTCTTTAGCTTTATAACATTTATTTTATTATTTTTATTTATTTATTTATAGATGAATCAATGGTTGGATATAAGCTTAGTATATAAGGTACTCTTTGATATTTAGTGTGATATCATTATAGTACCATTACTAGGAAAGGCGGAATTATTACACGGTAATACCAGAGTGCTATCTAAATTTAGACTTTAAATCTGGTATTTTAATCTAAATCTACAACTATTTTACGTTTCGAATGATAGGTAGGTACTATTTTCAAATTTCATTTCATTTTTTCAATATTTACAAAATATAATGTATTATTTATTAATACAAGTAATAAGCTAATTTTAGGACCAGAGAACATTGTCCGTAAATATTTAAATATTTTGGTCTTGCGTATTAATTTCAAACCAGGTCACATAATAACTACTTGAAGTAATAACTTTAAAATATTTTAGTAGATACGACTTGAAGTTTGCGTAAGAGATGGTAAGGTCAACCAGTATTAAAGAACCTCCTGCTTATGAATTTTATGTCAATGGAATAAGGTTTATTTCACTTACGTGTTTTAACGTTGTGTTTAATATTATTTTACGTTGTTTACGTGACTCAAAGTCGATTACGAATGACTTCCAGTGTGTCAACTTTGGGTATAGACATATGAGGAGTGAAAGTTACACTATAATAAGTATTTTAAACATTTGTATTGAAACAGTATTCTTCTAGACTACAAATCAATAATTTATTTCAATAATAGCCGTTGCCCGCAACTTTTCTACATATGGAAATTAGGAAAAAGAAACCATCCTCTTAAACCCCTGTATCTTTTAAATAAAAATTGGTCAAGTGCGAGTCGGATTCGCGCACGAAGGGTTCCGTACCATTATCTATGCAACATAAGGCAACGTTATTCGTATCGAGCAAGAAACGGTAAAAAAATCATGTTTGTTGTATGGGAGCCCCCCTTAAATATTTATTTTATTTTATTTTTAGTATTTGTTGTTATAGCGGCAATAGAAATACATCATCTGTGAAAATTTCAACTCTCTAGCTATCACCGTTCTTGAGATACAGCCTGGTGACAGACGGACGGACGGACGGACGGACAGCGAAGTCTCAGTAATAGGGTCCCGTTTTTACCCTTTGGGTACGGAACCCTAAAAAGATCGCATTTAAATCCGTTAGGTAGTTTTGAAGATATAAGCTCACATAGGGACATACGTACAAAAATAACGACTTTGATTTATAATAAGTAAAGATAAAGAAATTGCGACTAAGTAAACTAGCACTTTCATTATTTAAAATGACTTTTACCACTTGTAATTAAAATATATATACTTTGTATTAACAAAGTACCTTTGTTTATTTTATTCGTCTTAACAAAATACAGAATGTCTTTTTAAATAAACGACTTTAACATTTTTGTATAAGTACATAAAAGAATACAAATTAAAATGTTTATGCTAGAAAGTAATAATTTGAGAAAAATAATAATAGAAAAGGAAACTTACTTTCCATTATTTTACTATTTTAGTTACACCTGCAAGTACTACTGTTCTATGTTAGAAAAACTTGCATTTGTTAAAAATCTAACTACTTATAACTGCAAAAATGACCATGAACGATACTTGAACTCACAGCCTCGGATCTCCGTTCCGTTACGTTACCGACTGAGCTATCATATTGTCTGCAAATTTTTACCAATACTTTTGCTACTAATAATAAAAAATAGCATAGCAAGTCAAAAGCACAATTAATAAATTACTGTAGTAACTTACAATTAAACTTCTTTTGCGAAATAAGCATACCCAATTGCGTAACGTTTTTCGTTCACATTTTTGGCAATGGCAATGCTCAAATAAGACGCCCATATGACGTTGAAATAAGTAGGCCGCTATTTCCGTACTAAGGTCCCTCCGTGCCCAGTGTAAAGACGGTTATAGCACTAATTTTATATATAACGTTAAACACAGACATACATATCGTTACACCTTTTACTATTAAAGCAGGCAGAGAATTTTGTCTCTTCTTGTTCAAATTACCATGATTTCGAAATGAATTTCTCATTTTTAGGGTTCCGTACCCAAAGGGTAAAAACGGGACCCTATTACTGAGACTTCGCTGTCCATCCGTCCGTCCGTCCGTCCGTCCGTCCGTCCGTCCGTCCGTCTGTCACCAGGCTGTATCTCAAGAACGGTGATAGCTAGAGAGTTGAAATTTTCACAGATGATGTATTTCTATTGCCGCTATTACAACAAATACTAAAAATAAAATAAAATAAATATTTAAGGGGGGCTCCCATACAACAAACATGATTTTTTACCGTTTCTTGCTCGATACTAATAACGTTGCCTTATGTTGCATAGATAATGGTACGGAACCCTTCGTGCGCGAGTCCCACTCGCACTTGACCAATTTTTTAACGATTATAAACAGCGCAAAATTTGGTTACCATAAAATAAAATGAAAAGAATAGCAACACTGATTGATTGTTTTGGCGTTCTATGAGGAAGCCTATGTCCATCAGTGGACGGAGAAAGGCTGAGGCAATACTTAATCTAAGATTATGTAAACAATAAACTCTCTCTTCAGCCCGTTAATGTCCCACCGTTGGGCACAGGCCTCATAGAGGATGTTATTTGTGTACAATATCCTAATCTCACTTTTACAGCACTCTGGGAAGAAAAGGTGACACTTGTATTCTTAATCCGTTACCACACAAACAAACAGTAAACGTATAATAAATATTCTGAGATCGTAGTTATCTATTAGGTATAGCAATATTTTTTAATCTAGATGAGTAATGTTTAGTTAAAGGCTTACGAGTACTTAATAAAGACATCTATATCTAATGAAAATTCACGCTGAGATTATGGTTTGGACGCTTTTAAGAGCCTGTGGAGCCTGGTTGGTTAGATTTGCAAGATTAATGTGTTCAGTATAGAATAACTAAGTTTATAATGGTTTATAATAATGACGGGCCTCGTGGTGGAGTGGTTTATATAACGGACTGCTGATCATGAGGTCTCGGGTTCGATTCCCGGTCAGGACAATCATTTGTGTGATGTTTTTAATTGTCATACAAATGTTTGTACTGCGTCTGGGTGTTTACTATGTATTATAAGTATGTATTTACAAAAGAAAAGTAGTTTATGTATTATATCCGTATTCTGGTACCCATAACACAAGCATAAATAAGCTTATCTTGGGACCATCGGACGTTGTGAAAAAAAAAAAAAATGGGTTACAGTGAGACTGGCCTCTGAACGAGTTACACCTAATAATTATGTTCAATGTGTCCTTAGGCTGGCTCTCTCACTAATATATTTAATTTATACGATATTGGACTACAATAATAGGTTTATAAGATTGAAATAGGTAAAAAAAATATTTTTATGCTTTATTCAGCACTTAATACTTTTTTTTTTCGAAGAACACTACTTTTTTTTTTCTTTAGGTAATAAAGGAACCGCCATTTAATTAATTAAACATTTCCAAAAATTTTCAATAGGTGTCAATAATTTCCAGTAAGACTTAATGTTTTTTAAAATCCCCTAGTTTTCTCCAGTTTCTCATTATTAGTGACCATAAGATTTAGTAAATAAACACCTGTTCAGATGATCTCAAAAACTATCCTTATCAGAGCCGAATCAGATATTATTTAAAAACCATAATTATATAAACACACAGACGCGACGGTCTATGTTAAAATCGATTAGAGTTGATATTTCATTTCGTAAGGAGAATAATGTAGGTTGAGATTCATTTTCGTTAATAAAAGCTCTTAAGAAAGTAGAACAGGGGAGAAGAACTGCTCTTTGTCTTAACACAATGCTTATATATTGATTAAGAGGTTATTAGAGTCGGTTCCAATAATATGAATAAGGATGGAATACACTCATTAGAATCGTAATCCTCAGTCAAAGATCCGAAATAATCGCGGAATGAAATGTTTTATCAAGAGTCCTTTTAATTAAGCCGTAAAGGTTTGCTTAAAGGCTTTCTTCTAATATTTTGCGGAACTCTATTCCTAAGTTATTAGAACAATAAGTCTACGATTTGTTTTCAGTGATAATTGTTGTATTAAAAATTAACTTAATAGAAAAAAAAATTAAAAGTTAATTCTTAAATGTAAAAATTACTCCGTCTGTTTGCCGCTCTTTCAAGTTAAAACTACTGATCTGATTCAAAGTCAAAGTCAAAGTCAATTTTTTTTATTTCAAGTTGGCATGCTTTACAAGCTTTTTTGAAACGTCAGAAACTAGGTGTCTGTTCCAAACGCGAATCCTATGATGAACAGACAAGAAACTCCATGGATTTTTTTTTTCTATTCTTTTCATACCTTTTTTTTCAATATAATTTTACATTGTTGGAGGGGTGTGAGGATGATGGCGATTAATGCTATCTAACAATTAATAACTAATTTAGAGACAAGATTGCCTTGTTAGAGCAAGTCGACCAGTCCCAGCAGAAGGCACCCGTTCACTAGTATAACGCACACATCAGCCCCGCACAGCTCGACCATTTTGTAGGGAATCGTGCGACCCGACGTGCAACGCTACCAACTTCGAGACATTTGAGTGAGCATGACGAACTTGCACCATTTGACAATACACAAGACAGAAAAAATACAATAAAATATAATCAAGAGAAATACAATAGGGCTGGCAAATTAAAATTAAATTCGATAGATAGCTCTAGAACCTGCTTAAGGCTAGTTATTGATCCAAAAAACGGTATGTAGTGATTTCAAAATCCACCTTATCAAAGTCATGGATAACAACTTCCATAGCAACCTCGTTGTCCTGGACTAGACCAGGACGTCTGTCAAAATTTAGCTAACGAAGGTATACTAGTATATAATATCTCGTCTCTGAACATGCAATTTTAATAATCTTAAATTCATAGTTTCTCAAACCACCTAAATAAGTGTAATTCCATTATTATCTCTCGGGACAGTATTTTAAAGGTATTTTCTTCCATAAAAACACTATTATATTCTGCTAAAGTCGATATCGAGATCAATATAATAACTTTAACATAATAATATCCCTACAAACCCTACACAGAACTATAAAATATATATTCTATTGAATTCACTTTATTTTTAGACCAGCGAGTAATGTAATACGTTTATCGTACCTTCCTGAAAGGTTTTTTACATATAGAGAGGTAGATATAACCCGACCGAATAATGTAGTTAAACCTGCGAATATACCAAAAAGCTGGTTTTACTGAGGTCAATAAAATAAGTAATGGTTTTAGTTTAATACGCGAATAGCAGGAACAGTGCTTTATAGCTGTTACGATATACGACAAAGCTTATAGCCTTTCTTTTATAGTCAATTTGAAATTATGTCAACAATATTTCATGAAGTTAAAATTACTTTAGCTTTTCCCAATATATTAAGTACTTTTATTACGTGTGGTAAATTAATGGTTTTCTTTAACATTATTTATATTGTGTAGTGACGGATTAAGAATACAAGTGTCACCACCGAATGTTTTCCCAGGTAAGAGCGCGATAATGGAGAAAACATATACTGTGAGAGGTGGAAAACTCGAAACTAAACTCTACGCCAACATGACTGGTCAGCGCGGCAAAGTACACCATAAACCTTTCCGAGTGGAGGAGGCTCGTGCCCAACAATGGGACGTTAAAGACCTGGAGAGAGAGGTATAAATAGAAGTAATACCTTATATTAAAGAACAGAATAATCTTTTTCTTTTATAAAGTTTAAGAAATTTAGGTTTGACGAACATGAACCCAGTTTTTCGGTATATTATGGACTTATAGTATTTTTTTAGTCCGTAAATATCTACGGTTTTCAAATAAAATATTAGCAGTATTTATCATACTTAATATTCTAAAGCTGAAGAGTTTGTTTGTTGGTTTAAACGCGCTAATCTCAGGAATCTCTGGTCCGATTTAAAAAATTCTTTCAGTATTGGATAGTCCAATTAGCGAGGAAAGCCATAGACTATATAACATCACGCTGCGACTAATAGGAGTGCGTTCTACGCGTATGAAGTCGCGAGGAACAGCTAGTCATTAATACATACAAATCAATTCATAGTACTTACTATGATTTTTTTGCATGAATATATCGATTAATATTTTCACTTGTTGCTGGCAGAAGCCGCGACGTACTCCAAATACGGCCCGACGGAAAACCAGCGTTGGTTTTTAACCAGCATAATGCTGAGTTGGGTTCGTATTTGTGACTACTCACCTATTTATCTGGTACTGTTTGTAATTACTAACTATATAAAATTATTTCTTTCTTTTATTAATTAAAATCTAAGTATTTACATAGTAAGTCTACATTGAGTCAGATTTCATTCAAATATTTTGACTTAAGCATGCTAAAAACCATTTAATACATGCGTAGAAGATTCATAGCCTCTATTGTGATATTTCAACAAATTACACTGACAAAAAAGTTGATGATATCACAAAAATCATATTAATATCGGGCCAGGGATACCTAAAGAAATGATTTGCCATTTCTTTGAAGGGGTAACTTATGTATGACCAATAAAGGAATCCTTCGAAAATCCTTTATCGTCTTATTAAGTCACTATAGTATGTATTATGGGTCTAATATTAAGAGGATACCAAAATAGCTTCGTGCATTTTTCTACGTACGAAGTTTTCATTGTTTCTTTAGATTGAATGGCTAGAGCTCTAATTTTTAAGTATATGTTTTTTCAATATATGATCTAGGATCGCATAAACTCAGAAACGCGATTGAAAAAAGTTTTCTCAATAGAAAATCTTAGCGAAACAACCTCTCTAATTTTTTATTTTTTTCATTTGTCGGTCTATTATCGCGTATTAACTAATGAAATAACTTTAAAAACATAAGTAACTATTATATATAGAAACATGTAAATCAGAATTAAAATATATTTAGTAGATTTTGAGTAAACAAAAAAAATATCCCTAATTCTTCATTTTCTATACCTAATATGTACATGTCGACGATAATATTGATGTAGGCCCTTAAGGTTAGTCGAAAACGATAGAGGTATTGTTAAACATGTAAACTTATGATATAACTACTAAATTGTAATGGAAATTTAAAGTTAGAAATTGTTTTTTTCAACTACGTCAGGTAGAGAGAGATAGGTAGAGAGAAAGAGAGCGAGAGAGAGACGTCGGGTATTCCTAATAGCCCTATTTAATTAATTTTGTTGTAGGCGTATTTAGATTTTCAAGGGGGTATTTCGTGTAGGTGTATTGCATTATTGTTTCGATGACTAAAAATAGTAGATAATACTCGTATTTTTGCCATCTAACGGGTTATGAGGGAATTCCAAATCCCCATTTCTGATGTGTTGGTTATGATAATAAAACATAGGTAGTGTTTGTTATAGAGGTTAATACATATATAAAACATACCTATGTTGTATATATTTATATACAACATAGGTAACATGTTAACTTATTGTATGATTAACCAGATATTAATAAATAATCTATAGAATTTATATCAAAACTGCCGATGAACTTTTGAAACAAATTATTCATACCACGAAACATAAGCATGGTCAAAATATTAAAACATGGTAATTTCAAAATGTTTCCTCATTTTTTCCGGGTGTTAAAATATTAATTAATAAATTTTCGACCCGGATATAAAAAGATTTGTTCAGAAACTTTTTTAATTTCGATTTCAATATCAGTTTTGAACATTCTTCATTGGTCATATTTAATTGGAGGTTTACAATTGCGTTAAATATTTATAGTTAATGCTGTGTTTTGTGTTTTCCTGTTGTATTTTATCAATGTTTTTGTATCTAGGTAAGAGGAGCTTGCGTTGCTCTAAATCCATGTACCTACTTGAGACGTGATGTTAATGATTTTCGCTTGTAATATGGAGGTGCTGGGTTTGATTCCCTTTTCACTAAAACTAACAGTAAAACTAATATAACTTAAACTAGTTAAAAGACTTTTATAATTTGCCGGACATACTACAATATTGTCTAGATTTACACAAACTACTACATATATCTGTTAATTCTAAATAACTGCTGCCTACTCTACCAAAAATTACAAAGCTTTATACGTACCTACATCTACACTTCTCGATGTCCCATAAAGATCAATAAGCGCATTTTACTTTAAACTACTATTTCGCAACTCGAATTTTCTGTTGAATCATCTATGATAAAGTAATGCACATTTTCCGGCCACATACTTGGCAGCTGCTGGCACCGCAGCACTAATAAAAAGATCGAGTTCACTTAATTTCTTCCACCTGCTTCGACAACTGGGCGTTTTATTAGGATGGGTGGCAATTACGGTCGGCGATAACTCCTCAAATTGCGAACACAAATTAAATTTTACAATACCTACCTATTATATTATAAGTTTTATTTACAAGTTTAAATATCAGACAACAACGAAAACAGACTTTGGTATATTCTATCAGTCAGCCTAGGTGATGTAGAAAATATTCAAAGTTTATTGAAGGGGAACAACACAACAGCAATATTAAGATTTCGAATTTTAGATTTTTAATATGTAACGTAACAGAATTTGTATATACATTATACATTTATAGGCAAGAGAGTTTCATTTTTTAGTTTAGTTGTGCAAGTAGAATTGGTACCATTGTCTGTTTAATTTAAAATTCGTTAATATTCGTTCCATTTCAACCATATTATTATCACCGAAGAGACTTTTACTAAAAGAAAATGTTCTGTTCATGACAAGCATAAAATCTTAGTAATACTGCCCCGGAGAATACCTTCATGTCATGTAGAGGAAAATTTACGTACCTACTGACAAGTTTATGAATATTGATGTGGAAGGAATGGAGTACCGCAATGGAGATCGAAAAATATACCTATATTATTATAAGTGTGTTTTATTGTTCCCATAAAATGGAATTTATATAAACAGGCTCTTATATTTTGTAATACAGACGAGAAAATCTGACAATGACAGTCTAACAATGAAGCAATCGGTCCGTGGATAATGGATACGAAAAAAATTCTATTGTTAAATCATATCATTATATAGGTACTTATTTCGTATATACAGGTAATAGTCGAAAAAAGCTGTATTACAGAGTCAATATAAGATTATGTTTGAAATCTAAGGTACCACTAACTAGATACTTGTACTACAGATCTGTTGGCGAAGGGTGCAAGATTTACTTCTCTCACAGAATGTTAGATTCAAAAGGCAGATAGATAGTCTTTTTTTAAATTTTACAAGTTCATTTTTTTATTAATGTAACAAACTGCCATTCACGAGGTCGCGGCATCGATTCCCACTCGGGACAATCATTTGTGTGATATTTATAATTGTCATACAAATGTTTGTACTGCTTCTGCGTGTTTTCTACTATAAGTATGTATTTACAAAAGAAAAGTGATTTATGTATCATATCCGTATTCTGGTACCCATAACACAAGCATATAAGCCTAAAAACGCACACGAAAGGTTTCGAACCGTTATTATAATCGAGTGAAAAAACTATCATAAAATTTATCACGTTATTTTTACTCTAATTTTACCAAAGTATTCCCATGTGATATGTCCCATATTACCCAGAATAAACGCAGTTAACTATTCATTATAACGAGATTGTTAAATGAGTATCGTTAACGAGCTAAACGAAGCGGCTCAATGCGTCATCTGTCACCCACGTACGGGCTATTTTATACCTTTAAAAGGACACGTAGAGATAAACCGTGACTTTTCATATTTTACAAATAGATTACTATTAAATAGATTACTATTGACTTATCTATCTATTACATAATATATAATAATATAATATTATAAAGCTAAATAGTTTGTTTGTTTGAACGCGCTATTCTCAGGAGCCACGGGTTCGGTTTGAAAACTTCTTATCTTCTCTAAGTTATATAACATCACACTGTGATCAGTAAGAGCAAAGCATAAGTGAAAAATGTAGCAAAAACGGAATATTTTTTTCTAAACTCTACACGTTTGAAGTTGCAGATAGCAGCTAGTACAGAATAAAATAGATTTGCAAACAATTCATATGATGGGCTTCGTAGCACTATAGTTAGTGTTACCGTTCACAAAGTAGCGGGTTTAATTCCAGTTCGGGACAATGCTTATCGCAATTTTGACTAGAACTTGGATTAAATTTTCCTACTACCAAAATAAAACAAAAATATAATATGTAGGTGTACACTCGCAACGTCAAACCGCATTTGCGCAGAAAACAGTGCCGTCGTTGCCACCATTTTTGTTACTCCACCCATTTTTGTTTAAAAAAAAAGTTGCGCTAACTTTTAATATTCGAGTTGATTCCGGTAGCGTGTTAGGGTCGCTCGTCGCTAGGATCTCATGATTTACATATATAAAAAAGAGGTATTATTCCAAACACGTTTTTCCTAAGAGATAAACGCTTCCAATCTTTAATTCCTTAATTGCTAATGTGAAAATCAGTGGTGTAAGAAAGTTCACTAAACTTTGTACCAAAGATAAGTGAACTAATTATTCCGCTTGACTTACAACGTTTTACAGAACGAAGATTGTCTGTTATAATCTTGGGTATAAAGAGAGATTTCATATTCTTATTTTATCTTTGGTTCCATTCAGATTAAATCTATTTTTAGGGAAATTTGAGGAATTTTCCGGTAGAGTTTTCTATATCTTACCGAAATATATTTATGTATTCGTGGACACTTCACATAGTATTTTCTTATTCAAATATAGACACAAAATTACATAACTGATTTATATAAAATTAAATACACAGGGAGCGCAGTCATAAGTACATCTCATTCTTTCGCGTGTCCATGGTAAGCCTCGGAAACGTCGAGCTAAAATTTAAAACAAATACATGCGTCATCCGTAAAAGTTGCAGAGAATAAGCAAGTGCGCAAGTGTTAGAGAATAGCATGTTCCTTCTTAATAGGAAACAGGGTAGTATGAGGTTGAAAGGAAGATAAAAATGGATATCATCGTCAATTTTAAATTCCTGTGATGAAAAATTATAATTATTAAGAAAAAGAAAGTTTAGTTACTTTGTTTTATATTTAAAATTTGATACGTATACAGTTAGTTATTAATATACACCTTGAAGTACGATGACATTACGAGACCCCACATTGAGTGTAAATAATATCGAATCATATATGCAAATTCAGCACAAATATTTACTTAACCGAGTTATTCGTTGTTCATAAACCATAACTATGTCGAACGTGATACAAATAGCTGCGTTTACCTATTTGTGACATTGTTTATTAACTGGTACTATATCATGCGTGATTTTAATCAACACGGAAGCATAGAATAAGATGTGTTATAAGTTCAAGCTATGTATGTGCTTATATGTTTGTAGTTTACCTCATAAACAGTTAAACCGATTTTCATCTAGGTTTGTGTTTCGATGAATTTTTAGGTCTTTAGTTTCCACTGAATCAAATAGATATTTTTGTTTTACGTTGGATGGCTCATACATCGTGATAAGAATATGACGGCTGATGGGAGAGGCTGGAAGCAAAAACGAGCTGCCCCGACCCCAAGTAGCTTGGGATGAGGGCAGGAAGAAGAAGAAGATCTATACTTCGTCATCTGAACCCAAATTAAGTATAAACTTGTTCTACAGCGGATTTAATACTTAAATATCTTTTTTGTAGACATATATTATATTTACATAAAAGAACCAGAATTACCAAAATCTGTCCCCATATTTTTGGAAGGATACTTAGTCTACTTACATCACCCTGACCAGTGTCTTGGTAAAGGGTTTAGTTTCGAGATTTTTGTCTCTTACAGAGGATGTTAGCTGATTATTAGATTATATTACTCTGGAGAGTTTGTTGCTTATCCCTCCAGGTATCTTTCTATATTTAGTCAAAATCAATTATTTTTATTTTAAGTTGGCATTTTTACAAGCTCTTTTAAACGTCAGATACTAGGCGTGAGGTGTCTGATCCAAACGCGAATCCTATGGAGAAGAACAGACAAAAACTCCATGGATTAATTTTTCTCTTTTTGATTATTTTAAACTCACCACTCGCATTATTTACTAAAACTTTCTATATTGGCACTAACATAGTACAATATAATTGCTCTTGGTGGTATTAGGGTTTTGAAATAGTTATGATACGCTTCATCGAATCTGGGATCGCTATCACGCTTCACGTACCATTTGACACATTACAAGTTTAGTTTTGACATAGATACGATCTATTCACGGACTCATCGTGTAAATTTGACAGGCTGAAATAACGTATTGAATTCAATTTCGATAATAAAACAGAATGTGTTTGTATAAATAAAATAATCTGACTTTAGTTTAATTGATTCCGCAAAAAACTCTTCGCAAATTAATATCATGTATAATGACTGACTCTCTGACAAACGTGCTTGCTTGTAGCTGCCATTTTCAATAACCAATCTACAATAACGGATAGATTGTAATCCTCGTTTATCAGTGAGATATTTCTATCTCCAGTCTTTTCAATATAAAATAGCGTCATCAGTTGCTTACTGATATGCAAATAAAGACAATAGTTTAGATTAGTCCGACTTTAATAGTATGTATTGAGGATAGATAAAATATTGAAAACGGCCGTAAGAGCACAGATAAAACTAACTACTGGAGTTAGAAACCTGTAAGCAGGTTTCTTTTACAGTGTAGGCAAGCATTGAGAATTTATTTTTCGAAACTATATCTTGGAGAAAATAAGAGGAAATTTGTTCATTATCTTAAAACAAAGTTATGAAAATTAAAGTTTAGGCAAATAAAAATTAGGTAAAATGCTAGGACATGTTTAAAACAGATATATCATTATACTTTTAGATAAACGACGGAAGACAATGATACGCTTGTTAGTCATGTTTGTAAGTCTGTTAAACTTTGTTACTAACGTGCAATAAGTTATAGGCCTAGGCCAGGAACTTATTTCTTGATAATTATTATTGTTTGTTTACATTTGTCCTTACTGTCGCACGGCGTCAAAATGTATGGCCGATGATACTGAGTGCATAAAAAACTACGAAACACTGAAAACCATTACAGCAACTGGACGTAAAGTTAAAATAAATAAAACTTAGCAAATTTTTAGATGGACATAATTGTTTTCAGTTCTACTGCTTTTTTTACTTACGTTGACGGTTGGTATTATCCGAAATCGTTATTTTTCCTTAAAGTTAGCCATAGCTAAATAATACCTATCACAGTCGTGTACATTTTTTATTATTTGTTACTAAGTATATGAGTTGATGATCTCATCAAGATCAACATTCTTTTTTTTAATAATATTAACGTAAGGAAATGTTTGTGTATAATTTGCATAACAACCGTCAACCGATTTCAAATAAAAGTCGTTGGATTTAGAGTTGTGGTTAGAAACCAGTTTACTATTATAAATTTTTATGATAGAAGACTTTTTACTAATCACGTTTATGTTTAGCTGCTAGTATAACATTTAAAATACGCAGAACAAAACTAAGCTCAATTATACGTTTGCATACAAAGTTTTCTTAATCAAGCTCACCTAAATTGAAGGCTCCATTGACCAGTTGAGAGTTGAAACTTCTTTAAATATTATAAAGCTGAAGAGTTTGCTTATTAGAACGCGCTCATCTCAGGAACTACTGGCACTTTCATTGAGGAAGGCTGTAGATAGACTATATGATATCACGTTACGACTAATATGAGTTAAGCATCAGTAAAAAATGTTTTAAAAACGGGAGAAAATTTTCTAAATTCCACGAGTATGAAGTCGCGGGCAACGGCATATAACCAATATACATGGTGGGAATGGTTTTAATTTCATTACTTAGATAAGTTACATGCTTCCTAATTGTACTAAGATTGAAAGTTTTGATAATACAATACACAGATTGCATTCAATCAATTTTGCACCAATTACCGGATTTAGATAAGTTATTTTCGAAAATAACGTCGAAAATATATAGAATACCAACATAACAACTCTTAATATAGAAGCACCACACAATGGTACCAATTTTACCTGCACAACTAAACTAACTTAAAAACTGACAGTGTCATTAACACAATTCGGCAACGTTAGCAATACTTTCTTATTACAAAAACTGTTTATTAATAGCTAACGAGTTTAATTAATATACAATAAAATAGCCAACTAATTAAAATACCTTCACTAAAGTTATTTTCATTTTAGTTTAGTTAGGTTAAGTGTTTGATGCATCGGAATTGGCCACAATGTCAACATTCATTGATTACGCAACAAGACCTCGCCAAGAAAAAATCGTTGCGTTTCTAAACCGGTTTGTTTATAGTACGTAACCTACTCTATTATTATAAACGTAAAGATGAATATTGATTGTAAATTTTAAGTAGGACTGGTAGTAAGTTCGCGTTAAGTTACGACACGGTTATGTTGTATGGGAAGGGACCTGTGCGTAGTTTCTATAGCACTATAGCACACCATAATACTTACAATATATAGAACACTATAATAAATATTAGCAATTCTTTGTAATTCTCTCATTTTCTCTGTTTCCAGCCCATTCACGTCCTACTGTTGAGCATAAACCTCCTCTACTTTGGGAGGGATTATGGTCTACTACGCGCTAATCTCAAGAATTACTGGTCTGATTCATAAAAATCTTTCAGTGTTGACCAGTACATTTATTGACGAAGATTATAGGCTATATAACATCACGCTGCGACTAATAGAAGCGAAGCATAAGTGAAAAATGTTGTAAAAACTGGGAAAATTTTCTAAATTCCACGCATACGAAGTCGCGGGCAATAGGTTGACTGAGCAGTTATATATCCGTATTCTGGTTTCCATAACACAAGCATAGAAATAAAGCTTCTTTAGGACCAGGGGCGTTGTGTGAAATGTCCTTAAATATTATTTGTTGTCGAGTTTTCCGTCTCTCAAAGAGGCTTTTATGTTTACTGTGTAGAATATTCCTTAGTATTCTAGTATCTTATAGGCTTAGTTTCCAGAGGAAGTTGTGTGAAATGTCCATTG
Organism: Orgyia antiqua; assembly: GCA_916999025.1. Classification (NCBI taxonomy): domain Eukaryota; kingdom Metazoa; phylum Arthropoda; class Insecta; order Lepidoptera; family Erebidae; genus Orgyia; species Orgyia antiqua. The sequence continues at coordinate 3,959,710 of OU779867.1, forward strand.
TCCATGAATATTTTTATTTATTTATATAAATTTGCATACAATAAACTAGGAAGCTAATAATACATAAATGCAATAAGATTTAAATACCTTCAATGCATCAACACTTATGCAAACGTGCTTAATTTAACTTTCGCATTCGTACGTTGAATCATGCAATTCCATGAATACATTAAGTAATTAGACTTAATCAAAGTAGATTGAGTTAATCATCTAAACCGGTTTAGTACTAAATTACCAATTGTTGAATACGGATATCTTTCTACAAAAAGAAAGATTTATGAAATTGTGTAATCTATATTTAATATTATAAAGCGGAAGAGTTTATTTGTTTGAATGCGTTAATCTCAGGAACCACAGGTTTGATTTAAAAAAATGTTTCAGTGTTGGATTGTACATTTATCGAGGAAGGCTATATAACATCACGCTGCGACCAACAGGAGCAAAATATTAGTGGAAGATGTTGGAAAAACTTGGAAAGTTTTTAAAATTGCACGCATACAAGTTAAAAAAGTTACCTGAGTGACTACCATGGCCCGGCTAAGGGGCGAGGAGTCGAGGAGGAACACCGTGGGGTTTAGTGGGTAGTTCGGGTCCGCTTCTGACCCGGGAATCCCACACAAAGTGCGTGAATGCATTCCCCACGTAAAAAAAAAACGCATACAAGTTAAAAAATAAAATAAAAAATATTGTTAACAACAATGATGTGCTATTTTGAAATAAAAATCATAACAAGTCTTGGTCTAGTTTTCGATAATAATCGTAATTTTTACATAATAACACATTCATCCATCTACCTTTCTCCGTCCACTGCTGGACATAGGCCTCCCCCATAGAACGCCACAGCGCGCGGTCCTTCGCTAACTGCATACAGCCTGCAGCCTTCGGCACATTTGATAATTAACGTACTATCCTATGTAAGTTTGTAATTCATAGTTACATTACCTTTATATATGTTTAAAAACCAATGAAAGTCATGTTTTTTACTACCTATAAATCTTTACAATCGTCTTAACTTCCAAGACTTTTAGAAAGGGCATTTTCGTAACTAAGAACAAAGGCGACCGTCGAAATGTCAATTTGAGAGAATATTCAATTTAGAAGTTATTAAAATGAGAGCTACCTTTTATGGTATATTAATTTGCTTTTATTGTTATTACTCAAGCTCTTATTGCCGCAAAGATAGGTATTAATTATCACTAATAATCGACTTTGCGGAAGAAAATCGTTTTAAATACATTCTGTATCCTACGTGCATTGTAACAATTGAAAAAAATCGTGGAAAAAATGCAACTTAACAATGAACACAGCCCTGAAGGTTAAGAGTCTTAAGACAGCTTGTGCTTAGTTTTTTTTACTACAATTTAAGGTTTTTATGCTTTGTATAGGTCATTATGCAAAATACTCTGCATAATATTATATGAAAATTAAAACAATAAAAATACCTTTAGTACTCTATACAGTACATTAAAAAGATTTGTCGGAAAAATAAATATTTATGGTATTTTTAATTTGTTTTCATAATTCAACAACAATACGAGTAGGTATATTATATAAGTAATCATATTAAATAACAATTAAAAATGAAATTAGTTCTGCCTAATTATGTATATTCATTAATAATAAACAATATTAGTAAATGTTAGGATAGAATTAAACAAAATAAAAACAAGTTTACCAAGTTAATTACAAAATTGTTAGTAAAAAATATGGCAATTAAAAACCTCACCTTTGTAATAAGATGATCAAAATAGAAAATCAGCAACGTCCAAAACTACACATTATCGAGCGAAAATGCACCAACCGCCCATGAACTTGACGTAATTCGTTGCTATAGTAATGCTCTCCCAGGGAAAACGACCCTTAAGCTAAATCACATAAAACTATACGCAACTCAAAAAATTCAATTTCCAATATGGCAACACACAATAAAAAAACATAGGCACCTTTCGTTTTATGTACGTAATTCGTAATTCGAATAGATTTTGAAATTCGAACGATATTTTTATGCGCGTAACTGACGCGCGTCTACACGACGGTAAGGAGCGCACTACGTAAATGTCAGCACAATCGGCACATGTGCGGGCCGTAGTAAAGGCTCGTACATAGGCAAAGTCGTTTTCCTTGCTACATTTTTATTGAATGAGTCTCACGTTGGTAATTGAATTCAAAGTTAATATTATGAAATTGTTATAAATACAAGAATTAGGATTTTTAGTAGGTACAAATGTTTGTTTTATCCTTTATGTAGAATCTGACCGATTCGTTAATTGTATGGTAAATCAGGAATAGTTTTAAGTATTTAAATTGAAACAAACATAGTTATTCCGAATGGAAAGTGTAATTACAGCTAAATACACAATAGGAATTATCAGTTCTGTGTGTTCTGACTACACCACGATTCCTATGTTTTAGTCGTGTAAAATTTTTTCATTACATGCTAGTTAATTTTAGTCATCTACGCTAACTTAACTTTTATAAAGCTGAGCTGAGCTAATCTCAGGAACTGGTCCGATTCGAAAAATTATTTCAGTGTTGGATAGAACATTAATCGAGGAAGGCTATAGCCTGTTTAGCATCATATATATCGCTGCGACCAATAGGAGCGAAGCATGATAACAAATTTATGTAAAAACCCGGAATATTTTCTAAATTCCACGTGTCCATCGCGGACATACCTAGCTAGTAGAGAAATAAACATACATACTTTCACATTGACTACACAATTAAACTGGTCTAACAATGGCCAATAGAATTTAAATTATTTCCTATACATGATAATTAGGTCAGAGGGGTTACAGTTCACGCTTGAAATCCTATCATTTGCTTTAATGAGCAGTAACCGTGACGGCTTTCAACCTGCACGTTCACAAAGATGAGCAGACTGAAAAAATGAACTTACTGTCTATAATAGCCGATGAACTATGCTTTATTATACACGCTATTATTAAATTAACATGCTTATTATCACGTCTATTACATAAAGGGCAAAGACGTGAGTAAGTGAATATTTTAATATTATTATTTTCATTAAGTCCGTAAAGTTAACTAAAAAAAAAATAAGATGCGTAATTAACTACTCTCAAGACTTATCGCTAATTTATTTCAAGTTAGAGATTTACTGACTTTAAATCTTTATTAAACCTAAATAAATATAATATTAAAATTTTGTTTTACTTGTATGACTAAGATATCTAATTTAAAAATTATTATTGTATTAAAGTATTTCAAACAAAAGTCCTATAAGGTTGGATACCGGACATTAAGTAATTTATCTATCTATAATATCTTAAATTGGCTACTTCTTAGGACAGGAACTAAGTAACATCACTATGGAGTAACTTTAACCAGGTCTCCAAATTGCAGCAAGTGCAATATTAATAACCAAGCTTTCTATCCGAATAAACTTGAACCAGCTATCAACGAAAAACTGGTCACTAGTCGGTCATCAGTATGCACGTATGGTGCGCCAACGATAAAAGTGAAAGTATGGTGTAGGTACCCGTCTATCATGGACTGACGTAAACAACGATAACACATTTTGAAAGTGAATGTTTTAGAACACTTGTATTTTTTATTCATCAACGGTAAAATGTAATACAGCGCCATCTATTAAATCCGATTGAACGATTGATTAAACTTCCGCCTTATTACAAAACGTGGACTAAGTTTAAGCCACAGTTTAAGCCTGGTTTTTAAACACTTCAATTGCGCATTTCCAGTAGATTTTTCTCAAATCCTAGATCTAACAACGACCTTAGTCTTAAACCGACGCCAAACTAGTGTCAGAGCGGGTCTAACTATCCAATTCCTCGTAAACAAATTTTGTTAAACCTGGGTTTAACGTTGAGCCGCGTTTTGTAATAAGGGGGTGTGTTTATCATTAGGTTGGTTAGTTACGTGGTTATTTAATCGGTTTTGTACGTCTCATTTTATTGAAAGGTGGTTTGTATAATTTTACATGTGGCGTTAAACACATCCTTCGTTGAGTGCTGTGAGAATCGATAAAAACAAAGCATAAACAATTTTCAGGTAGAGAAAACTCGTATTATTAGATTTTATCATATTAAATACTAACAGGCCAAATAGTCTCCTAGGAAGAGGCCCAAGTTCAACAGTTTTAGGATTTTATTAGAAGAAATATATCGAAATTACAAATCCACAGTAGAAAATTAAATAAAAATCAATCTATTAATTTCAATATTACGAGTCGTGACGTCAATTACCAATTACCATAATGACCCAGTTCCGAGTACCGAGTTCAAGTAATCACAAAGTGACTAAGATCTTTGTCATGTTATGATAGCTATGATCGCATGAAGTGTTTTACTAATGTTATGATCTATGTGACCACTAAAAAAGAGGGTGCTGTTCTTAACTGGATGACGCAAAATCATGTCGCGATGTCACAAAGTCGTCATCAACTCCATATTGCTCAGATGTAAGTTGACGGAGTTGGAAATTTTTTATATAGATCAATCTATGATGTATTTGAAAATATTCAGATTATAAAGGTTAAAAGGTATTTTTGGTACATATATGTATTGACATATAATTTATCTTTTACTGGCTAATGCCCGCTATTTCATTCGCGCTTGTAGTTATCGAGCCTCCCTTTTCCCAATGTCCATAAAACCGTAATAAAGTTATACAATAAAGCCATCCTCTGGAACCACTCTATCTATTGCAAAAAAATCGTTCCTAGATCCGTCGCGTAGTTTGAAAGATATAAGCTCACATAGGGACATACATATAAAATAACGACTTTGTTTTGCAAAGCAAAGAAGCTAGTAGGTATACTTGTTTCACGTAAAATGGGAATTCCATATTGTGTGCTAGGAATAGAATAACATAGATTCATTTACACCTGTGTCATAGTTTTAATTTTCCGCTCTTGTGGTTTCTATGCGTTGTCATTGGTATGACAAGATAATCACGTTTTACTATTTGTTATACGTCAATATTACATGATTCATTGTTTATTGAATAATAGTAAATAACCTATTTGTAAGTTTAAACCCATTCCTATAACGTAAAACTCTAACAAAAAATAGTAGGTACACCATAAAACTTAATATATAAAGTTAGCTCCTGAAAATATCCTGGTTAAAAGTTTTTAGTATTTAAGAGTTAAAAGTTGTTATACATATAATTTAAGATTCTATATTTAAATATCTGTTTCTCCAGCCTATTAACGTTTCACAGCTGGGCCTACTACACTTTGGGAGGGATTATGATCTACTGTGCCCCGCTGACCAAGCGTTTATTTTCAAGTTTAGCACACGGTTCATGTTTTTGCACACGGGGTTTAATTTCAAGTTTTCCGTCTTTTACAGAGGATGTTTTCCGTGTACAATATTCCTTAGCTGGCTTTATCTTTTTTCCTTGCCGGGATGCCATACACCCTGGAAAGGGAAAGGGAAGGAAAAGGAATGACTCTTGTATTCTTTATCCATTACCGTTATTTAAATATTTCTAATTAATTATTTATTAAAGGAATTTGTTCATTAGCTGTCCTGATGCTTAAATATAAAATAACATTTGTAATAGTTTTTAGGAAGAAAACGCGCGAAAATCAGCTCAAATATATACACGTCTTTATAAAGTGCGAAAGAGATAGAATCCAGCCGGGGTTGTACATCCGCTTTTCTCTGCGTTATGTAAGCTACAGCCCTGGAGCCGAGCTACACGCCCCCCTGCTACCCTATACCCCTGTACTCTGTACCCCTAGCGAGTCTGCAAAGATTGGGGTGGAAGCATAACTATATGTTAGGACAACACCACTGTCTATTTTGATGCTTTTGTCGCTAATATTTGCAGATAGAATATTAATCATGAAAGAAAATATAATTATATCGACAGAAGATATCAATATTTTATATGTAACAATATTAAATTTATCTACCTAATATTTTTTTTTAATCTTTATTCGATTTAAATATATCTTCTGTACACACAAACATTTTATACTCTAGTAATATACTAGTTTTATTTTATACTCGCACTTAACAGACGATGATACCAATTCTATATGCACAACTAAACTTAACTAAAACATAAAAACGACTATGCTGTATTTTGATTAAATGGCTATTTCACTATACACATCCATAATAATTAAAATTGTTATTCTATTTAACACAGCAGTTTTTATAATAAGAAAATTCAAGTAACATTGCCGAATTGCGTTATTGACAGAATCAAATCGCATTTTTAGTAAACGTAGACGTAAATAGGCTGTAGATTCTTCTCCAGCCTATTTACGTCCCACTGTTGGGCACGGGTCCTCCAGCTTGGGAGGCATTATGGTCTACTGTGCCACGCTGAGCAGGCGTGTTGGCACAGGGTTTCTTTTCGAGTTTTCCGTCTCTCACAGAAGATGTTATCTGTGTGCAATATCCCCTAGCTGACTTTTACAGCAACCTTGGGAGGAGATGGGGTGGTGACACTTGTATTCTTAATCCGTCATCACACGGACAACGGACGACGGATTTTTAGTTAAGGTTTTTTTTTTATAAATATATCATGGGCATTTTATACAACGTCCTCTGGTCCCAAGCTAAGCTTATATGCTTGAGTTATGGGTACCAGAATACGAATATAATACATAAACTACTTTTCTTTTGTAAATACATACTTATAATACCTAGTAAACACCCAGACGCAGTACAAACATTTGTATGACAGTTAAAAACATCACACAAATGATTGTCCTGACCGGGAATTGAACCCGCGACCTCGTGATCTGCAGTCCGTTATATGAACGACTAGACCACGAGGCCCGTCCCGGACCAAGGTTATTATATTTATTTATAAGGAAAACTTACAGCTAGATTTAACAAGTAATAAGTTAATATTGTGTAAAAAGGCCAAATAATTTTAGTGGTGTACGTAGAATTGATGCCAGTTACATCACTATAACTAAAACAGTTACATCACTATACCCTGAAATAGGTTACCAGGATTAGGACCCGGGTTTACGTAAATAAAACTCATTAAGGGGCCAATTTGTTTATCAATTTCGCAGGGTCACATTCCCTTTTATTATACAGAATGTTCGCACCCTTTCATCAAAAACAATTCATCTTCGTTCGAGTAGCCAGTTGTTTATGTATTGAATGAGCCTAAATGTTTTGTTTTGTCCGTTATAAATGGCACATTAGGTATTTCATATATTTTTGTATTGACAGTAGATTTTCGAATCTATTTAAGTAAAAATGAATAAAAAAATATGTAAGCATGCGCATATCTTCTAAACGGCTACACCAAATTGGATGATTCCTTTCTGCTGTGTTTATTATTTCAAAATAAGGTTTGTATTCAAGAAAAATTGAAAAATAATAATTATGTCAAATTATTATTTTTCTATTTTTGTTGAATACAAACCTTATTTTGAAATAATGCTGCTTTAATAATGAAGTAACATTGACCCAGTGACGTCATTTCTTTAAGAGAGACATTTAACACCGTTTATTTGAAAAAAAAAACATTTTGTAGAGCAAGTCGAAATATTTTTATTCTAACTTAAACTAGTATAACTATTTCGTTAAAAATGTTAACAGGCACAGTTTTCAGTCTTTAATAATTGACCTACATGTCTCTATAACTATCAACTGCATAAAATAAAATACATATTCGCAAAACTTAATGATGTTGACTGTACAGCAAGCTGTTGAAAATAATTCTGTGTTTCATTTTAATGGAAATTTTTATATTATCAAGTGTTTCGTTATCAATTATGAAATAAAATATTTTATATTATACACTAATAAGACCTAAGAAAAGTTGGATGGCCTGTGTGGAGGACATGAAAGAAAGAGGAGTTAACATAGACATGACGGCTGCCAGCAGACTGTGGAAGAAAAAGACATGTTGCGCAAATTACAGTAAAAGTTTTGTAAAATTTACACATTTACGTGATTACAAAATGTAGGTACGTTACATATTTACAAAACACAACTTACGCATAAGTGAATTCTTATGTCCTTTATTTGATATCTTGAACATTGTAAAAGACTGCTTCAAAATTGATGAAAGTTAACTACGAATACTTATTACGAGAATCACTACTAAACCTTATTTCAAATACAGATAGCAGGAACAGGAATCACATAATGCTAAATTGTTTGCGTACGAAATCACGGGCAACAGCTAGTTTCTTTACAAAGATGTGGTACCCTAAAACATTACATTAATTTTATATAAGGAACAGATAATCCCAGCTCGCTACACTTGCGAAGTTTCTCTTTGTCTTACAAGTTCTTAAACTAAGTACGTATGTATGAGAACATTGTTAAACTCAATTGTACAAGTAGTTGAAAGTTTACAATTTAATTCGTTTTAAGCTTGTTCTTCAGACGTTTCTAGATAATACTTTTCTATATAATTAAGTAAGTATTATTATCATTAATAAACTGTTAAATACAAGAATCTAATTTACTAGTATCTATAAGCATTTTTGGGGTTGAAATATGCGAAATCACGTCATAGAATATTTTTCTATATGAAATCAGAAATTCATAGGCATAGGATTATCATAATATAATAACCAATCGTATAGTGGAATAAGCACACTTTTAATAAGTGAGCCACATTGCTTATGGAACGCGCAAGCGCTGGTAAAGACAAGAAGAAAGACAACGTGAGATAGGGTGTTGGAACAACAAGGTAGAGTGAGACATAAGAAGAAACAACATGAACATAAGAAGACGCCAGAAAAATGTAAGTGCCACAAACCCCCACATTGCAGCGTTCTATTGAGGTGACGGTGAAGTAGAGCAGTCGTCACAGAAAGGCTTATGGATGAAATAAATAAATAAAATAAATATTTATGAACATTTCACACAACGTCCTCTGGTCCCAAGCAAAGCTTATATGCTCGTGTTATGGGTCCCAGAATACGGATAAAACACGCATACTACTTTTCTTTGGAAATACATGCTTCTAATACATAAGAAAAAGAAAGGAAAAGATGAAAGGGGCTAAATGTAAATATATTAATTGATGCTGGAAGTTGTCAGTGTATTGTATTAGTTATTTTAAATCTTTAAAACTATACAACGGATTTTCATGCGGTTTTATTTAATAGATGGAGTGATTCAAGAGAAAGATTTTAATGTATTTATCAAGATATGTTTTCAAATTCCAGACAAAGAAAGTCCCGGGTAACAGCTAGTAAAAAAAAACAAGAAATGTGTTATCTACTTTTTTATTACGTTGGGACACCATCCAATTTATGCTATGATAGTTATATACTATCATTCGAAAAAGAAAATACATATTGTTGATATATTTCTAGGTTTATGTTTATTAGTTTGGTGTGTATATCAGTCCTTACGTCATAAAAGGAATATTCTCACTAGTCATTCAATACATTTGCTTCTTGGCTGTGACCATTCACAAAGTAATAGATTTTCGCTGTATCATTTGTGGCTTTTATTTTTATTAAAGTTTTTTCAATTACATATTTCTGAAGGTAAAGATATAAATAATTTATTTGTTCTTTAGGGAGATAATGTTTCAGATAATATTACAAGCAGCCTTTATCTACGATTTTGTCTATCGTAACCCCGATTTTATAACTTCAATTACAATTTTTATGTTATCGTCAATAATTATTTAATTTTAACAACCAATTACATATTATTGTTATTTAATTGGTACATTAATTTTTACGGATTTAGACGCGTATATTTGTTTTAATTTTAGCCCGACGTTTCGGAGACTTTGCAGTCACCATGGTCACGGGTAAGACTGAGCTGTAATGTGTCTTCTACGATCAGTTATTACAGGGTTTACCCACATTCGATTTTAATTTTACATTGACCATAAAGATAGACTTTTACCATAAACTATATCATATTACATTGTGCTCAGACTACATAAAATTAATAACATTATTTTAGTTTCTAAAAATACATTAACAAATTGTAGCAATATAAAGAAAATTTTTAATTTATATAAGGTAAAACATACATAATTTTATCATAGACTAAAGTTTTAATTATTATAGAGGTAGTATACAATATAGCAAGCAAAACTAAGTTTATATAATTAAATACAATATTATTTACATAATAACAAGAAATTTTTAAAAAGGATTTTTGGTTTAAGATTTAAATTAGTTTATATAAAAAGAAAAATTGTAAATTTTTATTTGAAATTATAGAAATTAGTATTTATTTTAATTATTTAGTTTTTATTATTTTATCTAATATACTACCACCAGATCGGAAGGCGTCCCACTTGAGAAAGATCTGGCAAGAAAACTCAAAGGGAGTCAAAGAAAATTATTTATTATTAACTTTATTTTGTCGGTCTAAAGTGAAGTTAAGGGGATTTTAAGTCTTGTGGTCTGCAAAATGTGCTAACGGTGTCTTGCTGTTTTGAAACCGAGTGTATTTTGGATTTTATTAAACTAATTACAGGATCATAAAATTATAAAATTATCATAGATTAATAAAAGTAGTTTTATTTATGCAAATGAGTCGCGCAAGTGTTAGAAAATTTAATTGGTACATTTTTCTTTTCACACCGAATTCTTTAGCTGTCCAGGCTGTCTTCTAAAACGCATTTTATTATTTTTTGACAGTAAGAATTAATACATTATTTCGTTAATATTCCATTCAGGCAACGCAAGGCAAAAATATACCATCGCGACATCGTCGTATTAAATTTTACGCGCTCAATTCCATCCAATGTAATGCTGTCCATATAGAGTGATAAAGGTTTAATGTACAGACAGAATATATTATGTGACGATTTATATATTTCGTTAGCTTAAAGAATAGATGGCATTAACATTCCTATTCCATCAAAAAACGAAAAAAAAAAAAACTAATTCACCTTAATTAAATTAAAGTTGCTAATCTGTTTTACACAGTTTTCTTTGAAAATATAAAGTATCCATATACATACATATACTAGCTTCTGCCCGCGGCTTCGCACGCTTTAGTCAATATCAAATTAAATCAAATCATTTATTCGCAAAAATATGGTACAAATAGCGATATACAAAATACACACAATATATTTATAAACTGTCTGTTGTTCTGATGTATAAGCTACATTATTGTAAAATTTCATCAAAATCCATTCAGTAGTTTTTGCGATAAAGAGTAACAAACATCCATACTCACAAACTCTCACATTTTTAATATTAGAAGGAGTATTGGCTGACGTTTTAGTGAATTACTAAAACACAATATTCTATTCGAAAATGTTTCACAATAAAAAGGTAAATTTTATATCTTAATATTAAGTTAGAGATGTTACTCGTCACAACACTATAACTTTTGTTAAAAGTATCGACATCGACTTGTTATCGATTTAATCTTGTTTATAACTTTATCGATCTAAAATGTCACAGATGATGTACATTTTGTTCTGTAATTTTATTTACTTAGTAATTATTTAGATGCAATTTATTACGTAGGTACCTAGTGCGCTGATTTTGTTTCGTAAATGGCTTCTTGAACATTAATTTCTTTTTTCTGATACTGTACAGACGAATCGCAACAAACGCATCTTCTGTAGATGCAGAGGACACAAAACTGCATCCAGGCGCGTTCTTTATATAACTTGGATATCTGGAAATTGAATTTACCCTTAATACCTAGACCCTGGAGTTCTCCGCGAGGTGACGGATTAAGAATAAAGTGTCACCACCCCATGTCCTCACCAGGGCGCTATAAAAGCCAGCCAATAGGGATACCTGTAAACCCTAGCCAACATGCCTAGTCAGTGCGGCATAGGGGACCATAATCCCTCCCAAAGTGGGTGAGGCCAGTGCCCAACAGTGGAACGTTAATAGATTAGAGAGATATATAAATAAATATTTGAAAAGTAATCCTTCCGGAGGGCCATAAACAGTAAACAAATAAACTATGGAACAAAACTATTAAAAAGTATCCTTCATAGTATAAAATACGTTATATCTTTTTAGGGTTCCGTACCCAAAGGGTAAAAACGGGACCCTATTACTGAGACTTCGCTGTTCGTCCGTCCGTCCGTCTGTCACCAGGCTGTATCTCAAGAACGGTGATAGCTAGACAGTTGAAATTTTCACAGATGATGTATTTCTATTGCCGCTATAACAACAAATACTAAAAATAAAATAAAATAAATATTTAAGGGGGGCTCCCATACAACAAACATGATTTTTTTACCGTTTCTTGCTCGATACTAATAACGTTGCCTTATGTTGCATAGATAATGGTACGGAACCCTTCGTGCGCGAGTCCGACTCGCACTTGACCAATTTTTTAAAGATGATATTATATATTTTAGATACAGTGCAAGCATTGTTACTTCCCTTGAATGTTGGTCCCCTCACAACAATATGGACGTTATCCTCGCATCTACGCTTTATGTAAGAGGGGCCTCATAAAATGTCACACAATATTAGCGAGCTCATATATAACATAGCCGTTCAAAGCGTGTCACATATGAATTGTGATCGGTAATATATCGGAAAATGTCTTAATTAGGAGCAATGGAATACAATGCTTTATATTCCCACTTAATTATCTAATAATATTATTTTATGTATGACATTTCAATTAGTAGGGACATGGTAGGAACGCTCTGCCATGAAATATGTAGTTACAGCTGCAAGCTTTGAGAATCACAGGATGTGTTTGTTATCTTTAGAACTTGTCATTAATATCGTGATCCATCACCACAAGTCACCCTATTTATTTCCCAGGTTGCTGTAAGAGCCAGCTAAGGGACAATATAAGCAGTTAACGTCCACTGTGAGAGACGGAAATCTCGAAACTAAACACTGTGCCAACACGACTGGTCAGCGAGGCTCAGTAGACCATAGTCCCTCCAAAGTGGAGGAGGCCCGTGACGTTTATGGGGTGGAGAGAGAGAAAGACATTAATATTGTAAATACGTATTAATGCATAAATAAAAAATTGAAATCGCTGACGCGGTGCTTGTGACAATGACAATAAAATTTCTTAATAAGAATGCTTAATGTGATGTCACGGATGTCATTACGGTCACAAGCCTACTTGTTTTTTAAGCGTTTTATAATATAACTATTTGTTAAAAGTAGCCAGATACAGTGTAAAAAGTTCCTTTGGAGTGCGTTACAAGACATACATTGTTATTCAGTGATTTTATACAGTGGTTTGCGGAAAAAGATCAAATTTAATATTCTATCGTAAAAGATCGTAATAAATAAAATAAAACACAGATACCCTACCTTTTTTAAGAAAATAAATTAAATTGAATTGTTTTGCCTACCGACAAGTGTGAGGTGCCTTTATTATTTTAATTATTAGACAAAGGATTGTGGTTCAAATTAGCTTTTTACATTATGGTTAAATGTAAACAGTGTCACAAAACTGTCGCAGCGGCTACAGCTGCGAAGTGTAGTAAATGCCTACTCACTTATCACCGGGGCTGCGCTAAACTACCCGAAAGTGTTACTATTACAAATGGATGGGTCTGTATTAATTGTAAAAATAAAACAAGCCCTAGCAGAAATCTCTCGCCAAGTTCAGTGGTAGAAACTACATGTAAAGACGTGCCTATAGATCTTGGAATAGAAATCCGTTGCTTCAGAGAAGAGCTCAGCGCACTAAGATCTGAAGTTCGCGCGTATAGAAACGAAATAGCTGAATTTAAAGCAGCACTTAATTTATGCAATGTAAATATAGACGCTATGGACAGTCGCATAGCAGCGCTCGAAAAAAGAGCTGATGAGGACAACATGGTAGAATCACTGATCGACTTGGAATGCCAGATAAATGAGCGGCATCAGGATACTTTAATCAGCGATATCGAAATCGCTGGAGTACCAGAGCACTTGGGTGAAGATCCTGTCCAACTAGCAATACTGGTCGCGAACAAATTAGGTATAGAAGTTAACGAAAGAGACATTGTGAATGCCGAGCGTGTCGGTTCAATCCGTAGGTCAACGGTTAACTCTGGGGAGCCCAGCCTCAGTCCGAGTGCTCCAAGACCGCGCCGCATTGCAGTCGCATTAGCTAGACGGAGAACACGCGAATACTTGCTGGAAGCAGCTCGGGAGCAGCGCGGACTTTCTTCTGCAGACATTGGAATACCTGGCCCCCCATCATATTTACACGTTAACGAGCACTTAACATCGTATAATAAATTGTTATTTTACCTGGCAAGAAAGTATGGATTAGAATTTAAATGGAAATACGTATGGTTCAAAAATGGCAAACTTTTTGCTCGTAAATCTGATGGGGACAAGGCAGCGCGCATACGCTGTGTCAGCGATATTAGTAAAGTGTTCGAGCCTGTGGCTATGTGATTTTAATTTATCTGTATTGTTTTCATATAAATATATTCAAATAAATATTCATGGACATTTCACACAACGTCCTCTGGTCCCAGGCTAAGCTTATATGCTTGTGTTATGGGTACCAGAATACGGATAGAATACATATACTACTTTTTTTTTTGTAAATACATACTTATAATACATAGAAACACCGCAAAATAAAAATGAATAAATAAATGTTTCTAATAAATAAATAAATGTTTCTACTGCGTCTGTGTGTTTATTACGTATTTACAAAAATATGTTTTAAATACGTATTGGCAAAAATGGTATGTGTAGTGATTATTTTATAAAAGTATATTATTCTTTTTATTTAGCATCTAGTAAGTAGCGTAACTATTTTCTTTGATTAAGCAACATTAAAGAGTGGGTCTGATTTTTATAGATGAATATTATTGTGAATACTTTATGTAGGTAATGTCGGTACCAATAATACTTACACAGCTAAATTTAACTTAAAAATCAATATTTATGCCTCAACTTATTTTGTTGCCGAGTTAGATTTATTTTTGATCGGGAGAATTGGTGTCACTTTGCATTTCACGTCAAACAAACTGTCCGGCTCCTTGCCTCTCGGCGTCATGTTAGCCCACGTGTTATTCTGAGTGACGTACTTATTATAATATGTTGTATGTATGTAATGTAAAGTTTCTGATAGTGTATTTATGTATAAGTTTAAATATTTGTACCTATATATATAGACATACCTATTGATAACAGTGATTACCTAAGTCTTAAACTAGAATAAATCTTAATAGTTGTTAGTATGGGCTTAAACTAAATAATAATTAAGTCTAATAATATAGTTTAGTATAATTTTAGTTAATAATCTTTCTGTATCTGTATGGTTCAAAAATGTTTTAAACACTGTTAATAATAATTGTGTTAGTGATATCCGTGTGGGCATCCGTGTCACCACTCTCATAGGCCCCATTTGAAAATCAGCGTTAGGTCCTTGAGACCTAACATTATGCTGAAATGGGTGCCTATTTGCTGTGGTGAAACAAAATACCATATTTTAATAAACTAAATTTATACTTTTAATGTAATATACAAATTTTGTTTTACACAGTAAATAAAACATTTCTTTCTTTCTTTCTTTCTTTCTAATCTGTATTACATATCAAGAGTAAAACTATGCCTAAGATCTTTTTTTAGGGTTCCTTACCCAAAGGGTAAAAACGGGACCCTATTACTGAGACTTCGCTGTCCGTCCGTCCATCCGTCCGTCTGTCACCAGGCTGTATCTCAAGAACGGTGATAGCTAGACAGTTGAAATTTTCACAGATGATGTATTTATATTGCCGCTGTAACAACAAATACTAAAAACAAAATAAAATAAATATTTATGGGGGGCTCCCATACAACAAACATGATTTTTTTACCGTTTCTTGCTCGATACTAATAACGTTGCCTTATGTTGCATAGATAATGGTACGGAACCCTTCGTGCACGGGTCCGACTCGCATTTGACCAATTTTTTTAATTTGTGTTGAGCCTTAATATATTGTTTTGGCATATTCAATTTAAAAGATTTCCGAAAAGAAGAGGTTTAAAGTCATAATAATATGTATATTCGTAAATAGCTCATTTTCTTTGATCTGTAATATAACATCTTTAGCTAGAGCTTCCGCTCTAGTTATAAGGAAACTTTTGATGGCTTTTAACTCAATTTTGTGATCAATCTCCCGCCTTCGAAGCAGGCTACCTTGGTGCGATACTTCCTTGCAATATTTAATTTTAAGAAGGACTTGATTTATATTACTTAGCTCTATAGCTACTTTAATGTCTATAAGAAATTATTTTATTGATTTTTTTTTTATCATGTTTTGATTATTATAAACTCGTCTGAATATATTTTTCTCTTTGTTTGAAATTAAAGTTAAATATAACTTTATTTCTGTAATGAATTTCAATAATTTATTTTTTCTAAAATTAAATTAGGAATTTCTTTATACACAACAGGGAAGCAAAACGTTTCGACGTCCACATATTGTTTTAGAACACCGATACAAAAATTTTAATTGTATTTGTATTTATGCGACCATACAGGGGAGTAAAATTTTAAACCATTTCTAAAACATCTCTGAGTACTAAGTAATTTATAATTTGTGAATGTAAATAAATAAATAAATATTCATGGACATTTCACACAACGTCCTCTGGTCCCAAGCTAAGCTTATTATGCTTGTGTTATGGGTACCAGAATACGGATAGAATACATAAACTACTTTTCTTTTGTAAATACATACTTATAATACTTAGAAACACCCAGACGCAGGACAAACATTTGTATGACATTTATAAACATCACACAAATGATTGTCCGAGGCGGGAATCGAACCCGCGACCTCGTGAACGGCAGTCCGTTATATGAATCACTAGACCACGAAGCCCGTCAGAATGTATCTTTAAACCTTTTACAAATCAGAAGATAAGTTTCCTTAGGTGCTTTATGAACAGTTTAGGCGAACGAAGTCGCTTGCAAATGTATGTACGTATGTATTACATAAAGTTCAATAATTGTTACATGTCTGAAATCGACTAAACCTAAAACCATATTATATTGTGTTCACAGGAAACATCCGTAAATCGGGTTAGGTAAAGCCTTATTAGTGTCCCAGACATACCTTTTATTTCAAATGTATTTTATGCTACAATATGCTGTGATATTATTAGTACACCTTTTTAATTTAAAAATATAATTAATATAAGCACTTTTTACGAATTTAGCCACATGTTTTTTTTTATTATTAATAATGGACATTTTACACAACGTCCTCTGGTCCCAAAGTAAGCTATATTTCTATACTTGTGTTATGGGTACCAGAATACGAATAGACTACTTATTCTACTTTTCTTTTGTGAATACATACATACTTATAATACATAGAAACACCCAGACGCAGTACAAACATTCGTATGACATTTATAAAGATCACACAAATGATTGTCCCGAGCGGGAATCGAACCCGTGACCTCGTGAACGGCAGTCCGTTACATGAACCACTCCACCACGAGGCCCGCCCGTGTTTTCGTTTTAATTGCGTCTAAATTCGTAAAAACTGGTTTTATTTAAACAAATGAATTGCGCAAATTTAAGACAATATCACAAATTGTAGGTGGAGTGCTGTGGCTTTTCTGTGGTAAAATAATCGCTTAGTAAACAATATTTTGTATTGAACTTCAATTTTATTTCTAATATTCTAATCACATTAACTTTTTTATAATATTTTCAAATTATACAACAAAGAACGTTGTTACATTAATTTATTAATATTTTGCGATTGACTCGCTATGCTTTTTTTACTAAATAATCTAAATTATAATGGAAAAAAATGATAACCATAAGCGGGACTTGAACACTTGGTACTTGGTGTACGAAAAAACATCGCACGATGTTAAAACTCGCATTGAGATGATTGTAGTGGAAAATTTGGTAAACATTTGCGTGGACCATAATAGCTCAGTTGGGAGAGCGACGGAACGGCATTCCGAGGTCGCGGGTTCAAGTCCCGCTTATGGTTATCATTTTTTCCATTATAATTTAGTTTATTTAGTAAAGAACGTTGTTACTTACAATAAGCCACGCCATATAATAATATGTAGGTAATATGAATAAGTGTTGTGTGAGACGAGCTTATTCATTGATCCAATGAGCACGCCTATTGTAGAATTTATGTATAAAAGTTAAATTAATACAACAGGTAACATATTGTTTTATGTTCATTTATGTTTTATGCTTTGTTAATGGCAATTGTGTGCCGTTTGTGTGTTGTGTTACTTTGAATTATGTTTGTTGGTTTGGATAAAACTGTGTCGTTGTGTTTACAGAGGCAACAATTATTTATTTCAAAATACTGCTTAGAGCTATACCATTTCCATTTCTTTACTTTCTCGATGACAGTTCTAATTTATCCATTTATTTATTACTAGCCGTTGCCGTTGTTTCGTATGCGTGGTATTTAGAAAATTTTCTCCGTTTTTGCAACATTTTTCACTTATGATTCGCTTCTATTGATCGCATCGTGATGTTATATATCCTATAGCCTTTCTCGATATATGGTCTATCGTACGAAAAAACAAAGTTTTCAGTTTTCAGTTCGAACTAGTATTTCTATACATTAGCGCGTTTAAACTAACTGACAAACAAACTCTACAACTTTTTAATATTAGTATGGATAGATATAGTTTGGATTTGTCCCAAACCTATCGGTTTTTCCGACTCTGGTGTGACCTTATATGTGTGCAAGTGTCATATCTTCTTCTAATATATAAAATTCACGTGTCACAGTGTTAGTTACCGTACTCCTCCGAAACGGCTTGATCAATTTTTATGAAATTTTACATGCATATTCAGTAGGTCCGAGAATCGGCCAACGTCTATTTTTCTAACTTTTTTTTTTGTATGGCAAAACAACGTTTGTCGGTACAGCTAGTTTTTATATATAATGATGCATACATAATGTAAAAAGACGCTAATTCAAGAAAAAACAGAAGCTGTTATCGAGAAAAGAAATGAAAATGGTATAATTTTCAACGTCTTAAAAGCAAGTGAGTTTAGGAGTTTGGATCGTAGTAGATGGCACTCTATAGTCTCTGCTTACCCCCATGGGAAAAAGGCGTGATGTTATGATGATGATGATTTAGGTGTTTCTCAAGCCATAGAGCCAACACGAGGATAACAATGAGCATTAAAGTAGCGAAAGATAATAGTGTGCGGTTATCGATAGGTACTCATCAAAATGAATTACTTATTTTAGTTACTGCGTAAACCCTATACAGGATATTATTGTTTGTCACCTTCTCTCAAATTGCATACCAACTAACAAAACAAAACTCATCTAACTCCTTAATAGGGCAGTTTAAAAACAGCTGATGTGCACAAAGTCCGTGTTCCTTCCTGTACCATTATCTTATTACGCCATTAGACGCTTGGGTCCCAATTAACCGAGGTCAGAGGTGATCACAATGTTAACTAGAGACTTACGATAGTTGCAAGGAAGTCTTTCTAATCTCTATAATTTGTAAATTTGTATTCTATTTATGTCAAGATTTGGATGTAGGTAAGTATAGCACTTTTTTCATCGCAAATATAATGTGATCAGTCAAATTATGTTTCTCTCATGAGAGAAACATGTTTCTGCTTTGTTATGGACGTTTCTGTGCTTATATTATGGATATATGTAGTACATTTTATACATATACTAGCTGTTGCCCGCGACTCCGTACACACACGGACGTTTAGCAACATTTTCAGTGATACTTTACTATTGGTCGCAGCGTGATGTAATATAGCCTTCCTTGTGTACTATCGTACTGTACAATGTACTATCCAACACTGAAAGAATAATTCAAATCAGACCAGCGGTTCCTGAGATTTGAGCATTCAAACAAACTCTTCAGCTTTATAATATTAGCATAGATACTTTTTTTTGTAAAAACATACTTAAGGGCCTACATCAATATTATCGTCGACATATACATATTAACACAGCTAGTAGGTATAGAAAATGAAGAATTAGGGATATTTTTTTGTTTACTCAAAATCTACTAAATATATTTTAATTCTGATTTACGTGTTTCTATATATAATAGTTACTTATGTTTTTAAAGTTATTTCATTAGTTAATACGCGATAATAGACCGACAAATGAAAAAAATAAGAAATGAGAGAGGTATTTTCGCTAAGATTTTCTATCGAGAAAACTTTTTTCAATCGCGTTTCTGAGTTTATGCGATCCTAGATTATATATTGAAAAAACATAATATATACTTAAAAATTAGAGCTCTAGCCATTCAATCTAAAGAAACAATGAAAACTTCGTACGTAGAAAAATGCACGTTGCTATTTTGGTATCCTCTTAAGCATTTGTATGTCATTTTCAAATATCGCACAAATTTAAAGTTTAAAATCAGCTCTGGATTTCAATCCTTTGTACTTACATTTTAAAAGCGGATATTTTATTTAATCTAAATTAGATTCCTGACGATGTTTTATTGATAACATTCTATTCTATGATGTTCTTTAATTTACTCAGTACTATTAGACTATTAGCGTCATGGCCCATAAAATAAAAAGGCATGGCTCAGTTTACAGAATTTCTATTATTTTTAAACGTATTTTACCTATTATAGTGTCTCTCCGTGCCACCTAAGCATCACGGTTAAGTAATACAGCAAACTAACCTTTATACATTGTTCTGTGATAATAAAGGTGTGTCCAAACATTGAGCGGCAATCGAGCGCGGCTGCCGCGCGTGGCCCGTCGCGCTATCCTTGGACGACAGCCACGCGGACTACCTGCCGCGTACGATGAAGGCTAAGCGTATGCTGAGACGCAGGCGACGTAGGTCCACGCAGGGCGTACCGTGTGCTACGTACGTTGCAACGCAGGTACATGCGACGCAGACATGTGTCTGCTCTGCTCTGCGCCCCGTTGTAGTGGATAAAAACATTTAAGCTAAGCGCATGCTGGGACGCGGGTAACGCAGGTGCAGGCAGGGCAGGGCGGCGCAGATTTTGTAATGCTCGAGCGTACCGCGGCTACGTACGTTGCGAAGCTTCGTCCTAACTAGAGCGCGGCAGAAATGTGTCCTGCAAACGCCGCGTGTTGCTGCCGCGCTCTTGCCGCTCAATGTTTGGACACACCTTATGAATATACAATAAAAATAAATATTAAGCTAGTGTGATCGAATCCTTAAAACAAAGAGGTCATATGAGTCACCTATTACTCGGTCGTTCGTCGCCCGATAGGTCAGTCGGCCATTAGTGTATGGCTTCCGAAGATACGTCAGCCACATTGGAGCCGTAATATATGAGCTGTTTATTATGTCACTTACAACAGTACCTAGTACCGGTCTTGTTCTCCTTCTGTCCAGCCCATTACCGTCTTATTGTTGGTTCTTCACTTTGAGAGGAATTATGGTCTAATAAGCCGCTCTCCGTGTGGTGACGGGTAAAGAATACAAATGTCACCACCCCATCTCCTCCCAAGAGTGCTGTAAAAGTCAGCTAAGGGATATTGCACACAGATAACATCCTCTGTGAGAGACGGAAAACTCGAAAATAAACCCTGTGCCAACACGCTTGGTCAGCGCGGCACAGTAGACTATAATCCCTCCCAAAGTGGAGGAGGCCCGTGCCCAACAGTGGGACGTAAATGGGCTGGAAAGAGAAGCCGCTCTGACCAAACGTACTGGGTTTATTTCCAATATTTCCATCTCTCATAGATGTTATCTGTGTACATTATTCTGACTGCTAGCTGGCCTTTAAAGTACCCTGGGAATGAAATGTGTTGGTGACACTTGTAGTCTCAATTAGTCACTACACGATCTAGTTACACATGCAAGGATATAAAGTTATTTCAAATAATATTATATCGTTGCTTGTCTTCTAATACTTACTAATGCCTGCAGTTTCGCCAGCGTTTAAATTTATTCAGCCAATTCTCCCTCAATATACATTAAATCTTAACAAATTAAACAAAAAGCCATCCTCTTGAACCAATCTATCTATTGAAAAAAAAACCGCATCAAAATCCATTGCGGCGTTTTGGAGATATAAGCTCACATAGGGACATGCATACAGAAATAACGACTATAATAAGTATAGGATAATAAATATTATCTTTATTTATTATCCTATACTAAAACATATTTTTTTTTGTTTTGCAAATGATGTCAACTTGAGGCCCTTTATTTATTTGAAACATACTACACATAGTTTTTTCAAATAAAACATTAATGTATTGTTGTGACAGTTGGCATGAAATCTGTGCTAAATCGGTTTTGTCCTACTTTCATGAAAAAAAAACAGTTTTAAGGCTTCTTTCGTGGCATGTATTGTGAAGCTCGATAAGTTTCAATATTTAGGCTACATAACACAACTATTCTGAGTTTGTTATGGGTTAGTTGTGAAACATAATTTGTTAGTTTCACTTACAAAATTAACATTAAATCATGTAAAAATAATATAAATCTGTGCCTAATATTATAAAGCTGAAGAGTTTGTTTATTTGTTTGTTTGTTTGAACGCGCTAATCTCAGGAACCGCCTGGTCCGATTTGAAAAATTATTTCGGTTGGAGAGTAGGTACATTTATCGAAGAAGGCTAAAGGCTATAAAACATTACGCTGCGACCAATAGGAGTAAAGCATCCGTGAAAAATGTTGTAAAAACGAGATTTTTTTTTAATTTCCATGCATATGACAGAGAGACGAGCCTCGTGGTTGAGTGGTTCATGTAATGGACTGGCAATCAAGAGGTCGCGGGTTCGTTTCCCGCTCGGGACAATCATTTGTGTGATTTTTCTAATATTATATTTATTTATCTAATACAAATGTTTGTACTGCGTCTGGGTGTTTCTATGTATTATAAGTATGTATTTAAAAAAGAAAAGTAGTATATGTATTCTATCCGTATTCTGGTACTCATAACACAAGCATATAGCTATATAGCTTAGCTTGGGACCAGAGGACGTTGTGTGAAATGTCCATGAATATTTATTATTATTATTATATGATGTCGCAGGCAACGGCAAGTGTCACATAAGCTGCTGATAAATTACTAATAAAATTATTGTCAACAACCCATGGTCTCTTATTTATGCTGCAGATAAGAGATACGAGAGATACTCACATTGAATTTCTGCACTAAAGATTTAAATTGGAAACCTACCTATTTCGGTAAAATAGAAGTTAATTACACTTGGTCCTTCCTCTCAAGCACGTTATCATCCCACTGCAACGCCTCCTCCACTTTGGGAGGGATTATGGTCTACTGTGCGGCGCTGACGTGTGTATGTGAACCTTTCACAGTTTAGTTTCGAGATTTCCATCTCTCACAGTAGAAGTTAGCTGCTTATATTGTCCTTAGCTTGTAGTATATTGTCCTTACAGCATCTTGGGAAAGAAATGGGATGGTGACACTTGTATTATTAATCCGTCACCACACGAATGGATAAATGGACTTACTTGTTATTAATCTCAAAACAGTAGAGTCGATAATTTCAACTAGTTTGTTTTGAGAGCAAACTTAAATAGCTACTCTAATGTGTTTCAGATGGTCCCTACAGATTCACTATACAGCAAATTTGAACTTTGAAATTACTAAGATCCAACTATTAGCCCTTTATTTACTCTCTAAGAACGACCGACCTTAATCCTTTTGTAGTCGCTTTATGTTAAAGTAAGTGTGTTTATTAAGTCATTCGAGTCTAAATAACGTCACAAATGACATATTAGTATATATTAATATAGAGAGAAAGAGACAGATGTATACAGAAAAAAAAATTCATGGACATTTCACGCAACGTCCTCTGGTCCCAAGCTAAGCTTATATGCTTGTGTTATGGGTACCAGAATACGGATATACTACATATACTACTTTTCTTTTGTAAATACATACTTATAATACATAGAAACACCCAGACGCATTACAAACATTTGTATGACCATTAGAAAAATCACACAAATGATTGTTCCGAGCGGTAATCGAACCTGCGACCTCTTGATCGGCAATCCGTTACATGAACCACTCAACCACGAGGCTCGTCAAACGAGAAAAGACGAGGTTAGGAAGAGACAAAAGAACAAAACTAACAAAATCCATAAACTAACATTTATCTTTTATGTTTATTTCTTAATTTACAATTCATAGAACGTGTATTTTCTAAGATATTTCTTTTCGTAATTTTTCTTTAAATTCTTTATAATTTAAAGGAAAAAAATTCAAGCAAAATCTTTTTCAAACTAAAATTTCGCATGAAAAAACTCTTCTAAAGTACTGATTTTATTACGTTCCGGGGCGACAGTCAAGTAATATTTCCTGATAAAAATATAAAATACCTGCAAAGTAAAATGCTTTCAAAGTTGGACGTCGGTGCTTTGATATTCCGGTTAACGTTTTATTTTAAACTAGCTGCTGCCCGCGACTCCGTCCGCGTGGAATTTAGAAAATTTCCCCCGTTTTCGTAACATTTTTCACTACTGCTTCGCTTCTACTAGTCGTAGTGTGATGTTATATAGCTTGAAGCCTTCCTCGATAAATGCCCTATCTAACACTGATAGAATTTTTCAAATCGGTCCAGTAGTTCTTGAGATTAGCTCGTTCAAAGAAACAAACAAACAAACATATGTACAAAAATACAAACAAACAAACAAACTCCAACTTTATAATAGTAGTATACCTATTTATTTTTAAATCGTTACAAAAACTACTGGGTGGGCTATTTTAATAGAAAGAAGAGTTCATTTTAAGATGAGCAAAAACCTATAGAAATAATTTAAATACTTCTCTCTCTCTCTCCAGCCCATTTACGTCCCACTGTTGGGCATGGGACTCAATCACTTTGGGAAGGTTATTAGTATACTATGCCACGTTGACCTGGCATAGGATTTAATTTCTGTCTCTCAGTTCATGTTAACTGCTTATAATGTCCCATAACTGACTCTTACAGCACCCTGCGAGAAGAAATGGAGTAGGTACTACACTTGTATTCATAATCTGTCACCACAATACATGGAGAACACAGATAATTAATTCATTACAATAGAACATTACGCAGACAATCGTTTTCTTGCCGATGTTTGTGTTACTTCGTTTCTGGAATAACTCAACGTGTTAATACAATTTAAGACAGTTGCCAATACTAAAGCGTAGCAGTTAATTTCAATATTACTCCTTGTTTTCCGTTGCTGGGTTTAGTTATATAGGTTGATGTTTTAAGCACTTCTTTTTTTATCATCAAAGAATTCGCATCAAAATCAGTTGAGTAGTTTTGAAGATACAAACTCGCATAGGGACATACATATTAAAAATAACGACTTTGTTTAATGATATGATTTTAAGATTTTCTTAAATAAGTTTTATTTTCCAAGAAAGCCATTTGTAAACTACTTCTTTAAAATATTTCTATTTTTTACAAATATCTTTTTATCATTTATCACAAAGCTAAAAATTTATTTGACCTCAGAATGGGTCTTTGGTTAAAGTATAACATTTGACAAAAGAGGTCCGCTTTTAACCTTTCTCGTTGCGTAAATTTCGCTGAAAAGGAATTATGAAATGAATATTTTCGCTGTATTTGGAGTAGAGATTTTACCATTTTATAAAAATGCAGGCTTGCACTAAATACGGACTTGTAAAGATTGTAACATAATCTGTTCAAATGAGGTCATGAAATGAATAGAATGTATTCGGCTTAGGCTTTCATTGGTATAAATTCTTAAAAGGGAAATACAGCCCCAATTTAAGTATTTGCCTTAGGTATTGCTATCTATACTCCTGAGCGCCGTGCTGAAAGGGACAAATATAGTAAAGTCAGACTTTACCAAGAATTTCTTTGAAAAAAGACGTTTCGTAGCCCGTTGTTTTGATGAATGATTTTTGCTACATGGTACCCATCAACCCATGTAGTAGAAGTCATTTTAAAACACCAAAAAATATCGTCGGACGACAATATGGTTGTAGTTCTAAAGCTGATATTAAAGTTAATTAAATCCGTAAAGGGTGATCTTTTACGTCACGATACAGTCCGTCAACAGTCCTAAACAAACCAACTATGTGAAATGGTAAAGCTAAATGGCTTTCGTGAAGTATTGATTTCGTATTATGTATTAGTGGACAGTTCAGTGAAAGAGCCGCTCTAAGAATGATGTACAAGTTTTGATAACCACATGAGACCCAGGTACATAATAATATCTATATTTACTTGCTGTGTAAACAATTATGATAAACCTGTAGAGTTTGTTTGTTTGTTTGAACGCGCTAATCTCAGGAAGCCGTAGGTGCGATTTGAATAACTCTTTCAGGGTAGGTAGATAGTGCATTAATCGAGGAAGGCTACAGGCTACATAACATCACGCTGCGACCAATAGGAGCGACGAATTAGTAAAAATTGTTGTAAAAACGGGATTTTTTTCTAAATTCCACGCGTAATAGCCTTTCTTGATAAATGTACTAGATAAATGTACTATCCTACACAGAAAGAATTTTTCAAATCGAACAACAATCGTCCAGAGTGGTTTCTGAGATTAGCTCGTTCAAACAAACAAATAAACTCTTCAGCTTTGTAATATTAAGTAAATATGTATGTAAGTATAGACCTCAAACAGATTAAACAGCGTTTTGGATGTTTATGCTCTCAGACTCACAGGTTAATTTCTACAACTATTATTATATTTCAATTATCATCATTATTCTCCTGCTTTAAACCCATACTTTGGGTCGGCGCAACATGTTTCTACGTAACAGTGTTTTGGTTGAATCTTTCTCTTTTTACTTATTTTATTTTATTATTTTCTCATAAAGCCCCACCGAGCTAACTTCGGTTCAACCAGATATTAGATTTTAAATACAAAATATTTTTATTTCTCTATCAAGTATGCTATCAGATTAGAAAAGTCTGTAAAGATAGTATATTTATTGTGAATAAATAAATAAATATTTGTAACACTGTGTAGTCGCTATGATCAAATTTTAGCAGTCTATATTTTAGTTTAATGAATATTTGATAATAAATTACATGCTCTGAACTTAATTTTACCGCTTAATAAGAGCTTGATAGAAGAGCGACCTTCAAATTACCTAATACACAAACAGGCATTAAACCGTTAAATCAGCTGTGATGAACCCATACAAGTATTTTTGTTAGCTCTAGTTAATCCACCTGTCAAATCGATGTTGGTATCACGTACTCGTATTACAATTAATGCTCTGTATAGTTTACTAGCTTCTGCCCGCGGCTTCGCACGCATTAGTGGCCGAATCGAATTTGAAATCAAATCTAAAATAAAAGTTGTATAGGGACAGTTAGATACTGGTTTCATCGTGCACAAAAAGAGGCGTGTCAGCAGATCTACGAATGTATAAAGACGGTTGTTCGCGCCGCCTAAGTTATTATATACAAATATATTATGTATGGATTCATTGTATGCACGATGACGCGTGTCAGCAGATTTTTAATAGGTATTATAGCCTATGTTACTTCCTGGACTACAAATTATCTCTATACCTACCAACCCTACCAATTTTCGTGCAATTCCATTCGGTAGATTTTGGGTGAAAGCGTCACAAACAAACAAACAAACTCACTTATAAATATAAGTAAGGATTTAATTTAACATAAATAACTTCAAGTTGCGTTACTTGGTGGGCTTAACTGCAAGCGTTATAATCCGTATTTAAATGTATGACTAATTTGTGTTAATAATTATAAAAAAAAATATGTATTAAGTATACTTCTTTCATCATGCCTGATGCCTGTCCAGCATGCCTGTCTGATGACCCCTGAGAGGGCTTCATGGGTCATACAGGCATAATTTAAGAAGTTAGTAACCAAGAATACTTTAGCAACAAAACAATGAAACTTTAGCCAACACACTCGTTTCATATCGAATTAACAATAGACGTAAAACAGAACACAACATTACTGACCACGATGCATGACCTAATAAATACCGGACAGATTGTTTAAAATTTCCATAAATAGACTTACAATATGATTGAGTAATGAAGATAATTACTCCACGTGGCTCTAAATGTAAACAATTTACATGCAGTGTAAACAATCGCCATGATAAGTATACTTGCAACCAAAACTGTCTTCCTTTCTTCATTAAATAAATAAATAAATATTCACAGACATTTCACACAACGTCCTCTGGTCCCAAGCTAAGCTTATATGCTTGTGTTATGGGTACCAGAATACGGATATAATACATAAACTACTTTTCTTTTGTAAATACATACTTATAATACATAGTAAACACCCCGACGCAGTACAAACATTTGTATGACAATTAAAAACATCACACAAATGATTGTCCTGACCGGGAATCGAACCCGAGACCCCATGATCGGCAGTCCGTTATATGAACCACTACACCACGAGGCCCGTCATTTCCATTATAACTTCATTCTGATTTAACTTAATGTTCATTGCATTAATGTAGTGTTTAAAACAGACAGTTTTGTTTGTGTTTAAGCCGTTTGTATGGATTAACGTACTGTGTGTTTAAAGAAGTCTTTGAACTGGGCATATTACTTAGGTAGGTAAATAAATGATCGAAAGCAAAACCATAAACAATAATTTTATAATATGTATTCTACATGACTAATTATCGTATAGGATTATTTATACAAGTTTTCGAACAAAAGGCTAATGGTAGAGTTAATTTTATTGAGAAAAATAATCTTGAAAATGTCTTAAACGTAGCATGATATGTATTTAAAAAAATTGGTCAAGTGCGAGTCGGACTCGCGCACGAAGGGTTCCGTACCATTATCTATGCAACATAAGGCAACGTTATTAGTATCGAGCAAGAAACGGTAAAAAAATCATGTTTGTTGTATGGGAGCCCCCCTTAAATCTTTATTTTATTTTATTTTTAGTATTTGTTGTTATAGCGGCAATAGAAATACATCATCTGTGAAAATTTCAAATGTCTAGCTATCACCGTTCTTGAGATACAGCCTGGTGACAGACGGACGGACGGACGGACGGACGGACAGCGAAGTCTCAGTAATAGGGTCCCGTTTTTACCATTTGGGTACGGAACCCTAAAACAAAAATTAGTTAAATACCTAAGTAATTCTGTAAAAGTTCAGAATTTTTTGGTGTCAATAGAATCTTGATTTATAGATTACTAGCTCCTTTTGCCAGCTATAGGTCCTATTAGGTCTAAGGCCTTCCTTGGTATGTGTACTACCCAATACTGAAAGAATATTTCAAATCGGACTAGTAGTTACTGAGATTAGCGCGTTAAAACAAACAAACTCTTCAGCTTTATAATATTAGAATAAATGAAATAATTTATAAAGTCAAATAAATCCCTAATAATTAAATAACATAACTTTTTTTTAACTTAAATTTTACTTACAAACACTACAACTACTACTACAAACACTAAACTACTACAAACTGAATTGACGAGCTTCGTGGTCTAGTGGTTTATATAACGGACTGCCAATCACGAGGTCGCAGGTTCGATTCTCGCCTCGGACATTCATTTGTGTTATGTTTATAAATGTCACACAAATGTTTGTTCTGCGTCTGGGTGTTTACCATGTATAATAAGTATGTATTTACAAAAGAAAAGTAGTTTATGTATTCTATCCGTATTCTGGTACCCATAACACGAGCATAATAAGCTTAGCTTGGGACCAGAGGACGTTGTGTGTAATGTCCATGAATATTTATTTATTTATTATTATTATTTATTAATTATTTAAAGTATATAATCTATATGAAGCTAGGATTATAAATACTTATACTTTAATATTTCATACCGATACAGGTCATCCCTTGACCTCAAATTTCAGTTTACGTCCTGAGTAATTTATTACCAATTTTCTCGTGAAAAATTAACACAGTCCATCACTATAAATAAGTTTAAATAACAAAATGTCTAATAAATCTTAACCGTAACTTAACTCACTAGAATTCTAGCAAGCGAAGTAGTTTTATGAATATAATGTAAAATCAAAGTTAGCCCTTAAATTAGTACATAAAAAGTACTTACTCGTAGTCTAATAAAATTATACCTAATAGGAAAAGTTTTGCAGGTTGCATAATTATAATAGTTTGTTAATTCTTTGAAATAAAAACACTAATGGTCTTATTCATAATGACTTATCGGAGGTTTAAAAGTTCGCTAAAATAGGTTCGCGAAAATTGTCAAAACTTGTTATTATTGATAGTCTTTTTTACGCTAAAACGTTTATTGTGTCTCCGAAAAAATCTCCGTTTAAATCTCCGATGCGTCATTATGAATAAGACCGTAAATAAATATTTACAAATAGGATTCCTAATAAGCTATTAATTAAAAAAAAATGCGTAATTTTAAGCCATATCTAAAGAATTTACCATTGTCCTAATTATGGAAAACAATTTCATAGGCATTTAATAATAATTTATGTCGAGATAATATAATGACAGACATCGTACACGAGAGTCAGAGCGTGATTTTGCATATATTTTCGTAATAAAATTGTGCCAACTAAAGTTTTTTGCTTATATTTATATTTTTTTGAACTGGTCTATATCGTTACTTGAATTAAGAGCTTTATGGAGCAAACACATGCGTGCTTACACAGTCTAGCCTTCTAGTCATTACCTTCAGTTACTTCTTATTAATTTATTAATTTTTGCAATTGACTTGCTATGCTTTTACTAAATAAACTAAATTATAGTGGAAAAAATGATAACCATCCTTCTTATTAACTCATACTTCTTTGACACCATCTCTCACGTAATCCAACCATCTTTTCTTTGGTGTTCTCCTTTTCTGGCCATCAACATTTATGTTCATCACAAATTATGTTCTATCCCTTCTCATTACAATAATTAATAATGTAAATATAAGGTACTTAAACCTTTTTCCACTTGACTGTACACTCAGTAAAAATATAGTTAAGTTAATGATCCATCATAAGCGTGTATTGGGATTAAGAGGGCACAGGAAATACGTTATATTTATGAGCAATTTTTACAAGATTTAACGCAACGGCTGGATTATGACGCACTACGCGACTATTATGAATAGATACCTTACCTACTACGAATATTACAATATATTGAGAATTGTTTTTTATAAATATACGAAGCAACAGAAAGAGGCAGATATTTCATAATTTTTATTGCTTAATAACTAAACTGTCTGGATACCTACTTTATGACACTGCTCTGGCTATAACACATAGACTAAAAAGACTGGAAAACCATTGGCTAGTAGGAGATGCTAATCATTAGGTCGTTTGTTCGACCTCCGCACAGTACAGGTATTTAATTGGCATTGTTCATAATTTTTAACCTGCTGTTTTTATTTTATTTTTAGAAAATATAGACTATTTTAAACAACTAATTTCGATATTATTGAAACATGCACTATATAGAATTTAAAAAAAATACTTAAAGATATTATTTTAAATGTTGTGACGTCATCGTTGTACGCAATCTGTGTATTGACTTTTCCTGATAGACTTAAGACAGATTGCAATACATCTTTTCAAAGTTGCCATGTTGATATAACAGACCAATTCCAACTCCACCACAGAGTAGTATATCCCTCAGAACGCCTTAGTATTTTAAGTCCTTCATTTCAAGGGCAAATAGAGATAATTTGCTTTTTTGGAAAAATAATCGTTAATAAAGCAAATTTTCCGAAAAAAACTAATGGATCATTATCAGAAACTCTATTCCCCGAAATGGTTTTCGAATTAAGAGTTTTAAAAAAATATGAACAATCCCAATTGTCACGTAAACATTTGTACTGCGTCTAGGTGTTTTCTATATAGTACTAGCTGACCCGGGAAACGTTCTTATGCCATACTAAAAAAAAGGTTTGAAAAATAGATGTTGGCCGATTCCCAGACCTACTGAATGTGCATGTAAAATTTCATAAAAATCGGTCAGGCCGTTTCGGAGGAGTACGGTAACAAACACTGTGACACATGAATTTTATATATAACTAGCTGACCCGGCAAACGTTGTTTTGCCATACTAAATTAAAAAAAACAGGTTTGAAAAATAGATGTTGGCCGATTCTCAGACCTACTGAATATGTATGTAAAATTTGAGAAGAATCGGTCAAGCCATTTCGGAGGAGTACGGTAACTAACACTGTGACACGTGAATTTTATATATTAGACAAGACAAGACAAGATAACCGTATTCTAGTACACAAAACACAAACAAATATCTAAAATCTTATAGCTTGGGACCTTATTTATTTGTGTGAAATGTTCTTAAATATTAAAAAAAGTAAAATAAGTATCAATTATTTAAGGAGTATCCATTACTCACCTTTTAACACATCCAGAGAACACTCACATATATTAAAAACTAAAAAACACGCTTGAAATTCCTGAAAATATTTTTAAATTATTGCATTGTCATCGGTCCTTGATGTGTATGCAAAATTTCAAATCAGTCCGACTATTGCAAGTGGGTGAAAATCACGTTCAAAGATTCCGTTACATAGATTAATACATTGATAGATACATACCGAACTTATAAAAGCGTGTTAATAAATAAAAACAAGCCAGTTGTTATTCAGGCAACTTTTCACATCATTTTTCAATATTATATGGGTACATAAAGGTCGCTGAGGTCAGGCATCGCTCCCATCTCATAGAACAGATGCGACCCACTCACACATATATATACTTATTGAAATATTGTGACAACGGTTGTGGATTATAAAATATTTTCACAAATGATGTATATATTTGAGATGTTATTATTAAATTTCTCATAATAACATGACGTGTTACCTATTAGATAATTTGTAGTGCTTATTATATAATCGAAAAGTGTAGGTACTAATTACAGCACAGATGAGTATGCAAGTGGCCCAAATCCGTGTAGCATAGCATTATGGGAGGCCTTGTGTAGATGATCCTATACTTAATATCTGAGACCTTTTTTCTTGTCAAAAATATGATCCAGGGAAAAGTGATAGATACTTATGAATCTTGAGGTTTATGGTAAGGGCTCTACCATTTTGCAAGTAGGTTTATAACCTAGTATATTATTATGTCGAAACCATCACCGACCGTAACTAGCACCAACGAAATGTGTAATTGTGCTTATAATGGTGCCAATTCTACATACACAAGTAAACTTAACTAAATAATGAAAACAGCTATTGCTGTAATTTGATTATTTGACTATTTTGTTGCGCGCATTTATGTTAATTATAATCTTTAGTCTATAATAAACAGTTTTTATAACAAGAAAGTTAACATTGTCGAATTGTGTTATCGATTCTATTAAAATGTATTTTTAGTTTAGTTTAGTTTGGTTATGCGCGTAGAATTGGTCTCAATGTAGTGTAAATGTGGTAAATTTATAGTCAGTGTGGTACTGGTGACGGTTTAAGAATACAAGCGTAACCACCCCATGTCCTCGTACCGTATGGCCTAAGAGCAAACTTATGGGTATTAAACAATACTTTTTTTAATAAACATCCTCGTTGAGAGTCAGTAAGCTCAAACAAAAAACCCCTATGCCAACACGACTGGTCAGCATGGCATAGTAGTCTACTTATGGGCCTTATTATCCTAAAGTGCCCAGGGTCTTTTAGAGGTGAAACTCTGCCCTACATATTAGACCAATACCTTCCCTTTTAGGCAGCCCCAGATCAATAGTTAAACTGGGGCTAGGACGTTAATGGGCTGGCTGGGAAGGTATAGAGTATATAGGTTTTTTGTTATATTAGATTCGAACTGTGTCATGTAAACTATAGTCAATTAAATTCACACTAGAACAACACTGTTGCTATGCTCATTTAGCTTGATATACCAACCTTGAAGTTTGTTGGCTTTATGTACTGCTAATCTACAGTTTTTCGTTTATACTAGAGCTTAGGAAACCTTAATAATATATCTCAAGGTTTTACGTTAACATGGACAGACAATACACCCTGTGATGTAAGTTTTGATGTCCATTTCATAATTGCTACTTATGAGTAGGTCTCATAAGCAGCAAATGTAAGCACAAGGTCTAGTAAGTAAGCAAATGGAACAGTGCTCTCTCCAGTCCATTAATGTCGCATCGCCAAGCACGGGCCAACTCCACTTTAGGAGAGATTATGGTATACTGTGCCGCGCTGTCTGTGTGGTGACGTATTAAGAATACAAGTGTCACGACCCCATCTCCTCCCAAGGGTGCTGTAAAAGACAGCTAAGGGATATTGCACACAGATAACATCCTCTGTGAGAGACGGAAAGCTCGAAAAAAACCCTGTGCCAACGCCTGGTCAGTGCGGCATAGTAGACCATAAATCCCTCCAAAGTGAAGGAGGCCTGTGGCCAACAGTGGGACGTAAGTGGGCTGGAGAGAAGATTACTTAGCTGTTCTTTTATAGGAAGGAAAAGGGGTGGTGACATTTGTATACTTAATCCGTCGCTACATGGACCAGTTAAACGGTTAGTACTTTAGACATAAAAGTCTAATATTTATGATGTTACATAATAGTAGAGAACTTCAAACCAAAACAGCAGAGCAGAGTAGAGTAAACATACCTAATCTAATATATAAAATTCTCGAGTCACAGTGTTAGTTACCATACATACTCCTCCGAAACGGCTTGACTAATTACAATGAAATTTTATATACATGTCCGTTAGATCTAAGAATCGGACATCTATTTTTCAAAACACCTCACAACCGGCTAGCCCCCCCCCTCCCTGACATTTGTATGACAAAACAACGTTTGCCGGGTCAACTAGTCTAATATTATTATATAAAATTGTCACAATGTTTGTTCCCATACTCCTCCGAAACGGCTTGACCGATTCTTATGAAATTTTATATGCATATTCGGTAGGTCTGAGAATCAGCTACTATTTATTTTTCATACCCCTAAGCACTGATATATTAAAACACTCTCAATGCCCCTAAGTAATAAGGGCTTTAACAATTATATGGCAAAACAATGTTTGCCGGTTCACCTAGTATTTATAATAATATGAAATATCCTAATGTAATAAAATAAATGATGGTCCAGTCCTATTGTTGTGACTTTGCAGTCCATCATAATAATCCGTCAAGTTTGTGACACAAGCGATAAGTACTTCACAGGGCTCACTAATGAGTTTTCTGCCATTTCCTCTGCCTATTGTGTGAACAGTCAACGGAAAATATATTGTTAGTACATACCTACTTCAGTTGTGTAGAATGCTTCAGTGTATACAAAAGTTTATTTTTCTTCAAAGACCGCTTTTGATCTAAGAAAGATATATAAGTCGGTCCGGTATTTAAAGAAATTCTATTTTGTAAATTGTAGGTACAAACTTGTGATTTGTCTTTTCGTCACGTTTCTTTCAGACAGTGGTACCAATTCTACATGCACAACTAAACTTGACTAAATTATTTGGCCTGTGGAACTTTAATGGGCTGGAGCGAGAGAGAGATTTAAAAACATTATTGGTGCATTTTAACTTGTGATCAATAATTCTGTGCACGAATCCATATGTTTAATTTTATTAACATGAGATCAAAGCATTCAAACTCAGTTTATTTACTTAAACAAATACACTCGTTACACGGTTTACATCTTTTTGATCTTTGATTTATTTGTATCGTAACGAAAATTAGGAGTTACGAGTTAGAATTGCGATGATGTGTACGTATAATATACTAGCTGTTGCCAGCGACTCCCGTCCGCGTGGAATTTAGAAAATTTTCCCCATGTATCCAACATATTTCACTACTCCTTCGCTTCTACTGGTCGTAGCGTGATGTTATATAGCCTAAATCCTTCCTCGATAAATGCCCTATCTAACACTGAAAGAATTTTTCAAATCGGCCCAGTGGTTCCTGAGATTAACGCGTTCAAACAAACAAACTCTTCAGCTTCATATTAGTATATAGATAGCTGATTAGCTATTACCCGCGACTTCATACGTGTAGAATTTAGAAAACAAACCTTAACAAATTTTCCAAATAAATCATGTAACGGACTGCTGTTCACAAAGTCGCGGGTTCAATTCCCACATGGGACAATTATTTGTGTAATAATTACAAATGTTATACATACAAATGTTTGTACTGCGTCTGGGTGTTTACTATGTATTTTATTTGTATTTACAAAAGAAAAGTAGTATATGTATTCTATCCGCATTCTGGGACCAGAGGACGATGTTTGATATGACCATGAACATAAATAAAAAATAATCATTATTTTAGCAGTCGTAACAAATATGTTTTGCATCTGACGACGTGATTATTACGCCTAAAAACGAATTATAGTATGATGTTAGAACGAAACCTTACATGTGCGAGTTTAAATAGCATTAGTTGTTTTTTATATGTCAGGTAACTTTTAAAATAAAACTAATATTGTGATTAAAATGCAAATTTATTTACAATCTTATTGCTAACAAATGCATATTTTGTTACATGATATTTTAATTCTTCGCCCATTGTTGTAACTTCGGCAATATCATCTGTCGATGGTTCTGAAAAAAAAAAATACAAAATCTAAATAAATAATAATCTGCTTAGTTTAAAAACTAATAAACACATATACACTTTTAAACTTTCGCGTTGCATTTTATTACATTGAAAAACACAGGTATTAAACGCGTTTAAATTTTTAGTATAGGTGTTAAGCACCTAACCTTTTTGCCGACGTATCGACCGAGTTGCATCGGCCGTGGTCACGGGTTGACTGGATATGCGGTGTCATGCAGTCGAAATAATAGTCGGAATAAGTCGCAGAAATAACGTCGGCAAAAAGGTAGGTGCTTAAGAGGATACCAAAATAGCTTCGTGCATTTTTCTACGTACGAAGTTTTCATTGTTTCTTTAGATTGAATGGCTAGAGCTCTAATTTTTAAGTATATGTTTTTTCAATATATGATCTAGGATCGCATAAACTCAGAAACGCGATTGATAAAATAATAGTTTAAAAAAACTAAAAAACACGCTTTATTTAATCGAATTATTGCATTGTCATCGGTCTTTGACAGGTGTGCAAAATTTGAATAGAATCTGACCGTTTAAAGTGGGTCAAAATAGCGTCCAAAGGAGTCGGTTACAAACATACAAACATACAAACAAACATACAAACAAACATACAAAACAAACATACAAACAAACATACAAACAAACATACAAGTGAAGCTAATATAAAGCATGTAAAAAGTTTTCTCGATAGAAAATCTTATCAAAACAACCTCTCAAATTTTTTATTTTTTTCATTTGTCGGTCTATTATCGCGTATTAACTAATGAAACAACTTTAAAACCATAGGTAACTATTATATATAGAAACACATAAGCCGGAATTAAAATATATTTAGTAGATTTTAAGTAAACAAAAAAATATCCCTAATTCTTCATTTTCTATACGTACTAGCTGTGTTAATATGTACATGTCGACGATAATATTGATGTAGGCCCTTAACACCTATACTAAAAATTTAAACGCGTTTTAATACCTGTGTTTTTCTATGTACCTACTAATAAACACGCTTGAAAATCCTGAATATTTTTTTTTTAAATAATCGCTTTGTCATCATCGATCATCGAGTTACTATTCTAGTTATATATTAATTCTATGGTATTCACTTACAAAAAAGTTAAGTTTCTGTTGTTACAACAATGTCACAATCGTAGTAAACATTTAAGATATTTTTATCTGATTCTTTAAATAAAGCATTTTTATGTGAAATTATCTGATTGTATATGAAAGGCATACGTAGAAACACAATAATCTTGGTGAGTCTACTCATATACAATTAAACTATTATGTGTATAGTCTTTGTTTGTAATTGAACTCTTCCTAAACGGCTGGACCGATTTTGATGAAATTTGTTGTGTGTATTCAAGGGGGTTTGAGAGTTGTTTAGATTCACAATTGGCTGGACCGATTATGATGACACAGAATTGTATGGCAAAATAACGTTTGCCGGGGCAGCTAGTTAAATATAAAAGTGTGGTTATAGTGATACTTCAACATGCTATTCTAGTAATTCTGAACGAGGAAATTGGATTATTCTTTTAAATTATTGCATTGTCATCGGTCCTTGGTAGGTGTACGAAATTTCAGATCAATCCGACTACTGCAAGTGCCTGAAAATCGCTTTCAAAGATTCCGTTACATAGATCAATACATTGATAGATACATACCGAACTTATAAAAGCGTGTTATAATATATTCGTATCATCATCATAACATCACGCCTGTTTCCAATGGGGGTAGGCAGAGACTATAGAGCGCCATAATCTACGATCCAAACATACTTCCTTGGCTTAATCCACACTCATATTATATGCCCGACGGTTGTAAGTGCGTACCTATAAAAATATTTGTATGTGCCACTATTTATATATTGATAGAGTTGGCACGTAAGAATTTTGAAAAGACCATTGGAAGTAATTTATTAATTTTGCAATTGACATGCTATGCTTTTACTTAAGGGCCTACATCAATATTATCGTCGACATGTACCTATTAACACAGCTAGTAGGTATAGAAAATGAAGAATTAGGGATATTTTTTTGTTTACTCAAAATCTACTAAATATATTTTAATTCCGGCTTACGTGTTTCTATATATAATAGTTACCTATGGTTTTAAAGTTATTTCATTAGTTAATACGCGATAATAGACCGACAAATGAAAAAAATAAAAAATTAGAGAGGTTGTTTCGCTAAGATTTTCTATCGAGAAAACTCTTTTCAATCGCGTTTCTGAGTTCATGCGATCCTAGATCATATATTAAAAAAACATATACTTAAAAATTAGAGCTCTAGCCATTCAATCTAAAGAAACAATGAAAACTTCGTACGTAGAAAAATGCACGAAGCTATTTTGGTATCCTCTTAATAAATCAAATTACGATGGAAAAAGTGATTACCGCAAGCGTTTCAACCTAATTGTATTCTGTAAAGAATGCTAGGTGGTTGGTCGAGACGTTGCAAAGCATTCTTGATAGACAGCGTTGCACGTAGAAATGGATATAAACTCAATTGAGTGACGATTGCGGTGGCCAAATTTGATTACTGGAAAGCACGACCGCAATAAGCTCAGTTGGCAGCGCTACGGAACGGTATTCCGAGATCATGGGTTCGAGTCCCGCTTGCGGTAATCACCTTTTCCACCGTAATGTAATTTATTAAAACCAAAGGAAGTGTGTTTTGATCGCAACAGGTGGACAAAGATGTGACGATATGTACGTATGCACTTATATATTCATAAGTCAATTTACAATATTTCATACCTAAATTAGACCATACTGAAGGCGGCAAAACTGGTTGTTGTGAGAAAACGTAGACCATTTTAGAATCTCTTTGAATCCCTTTGTTTGTAGCATTTTCTTTTCTCATCATTTCTACACGATACCAGAAGGCGGATTTTCTGTAAATAATTTATAACTTTCATATTTTATGTCAAATTATATAAAATTGGTTATTACGAGTGATACCCACGATAGCTCAGTGGGTTAAGCCACTGGATGGGAATGGAGAGGTCTTGAGATTTAATTTCAGTTGTGGTAATAATTTGTTGCTATATTTAATTTTTTTATATTATTTTAATTCGCCAGGCCTCGTGGTGCAGTGGTAGAGTAAACCACACCCAGAAATAAGCGAAAATGTCCCAATGTTTGGCATAGGACTTCTCTACATCGAGGAGTTCTGGTCTACTGGGCCACACTGATAAGGTGTGTTTGCATAGTGTTTAGTGTCGAGTCTTTTACAAAATGTTATTTGCTTCAAATATACCTTAGCTGGTCTTTACAGAACTCTCTCTTCAGCCCATTACGTCCCACTGCGGGATAGGGCACCTCCATTTTGAGAGAGAATATGCCAAGCTGGACAGGCAAGTTGGTAAGTATATGGTTTATTTTCGAGTTTCCCGTCCTTTAACAGAGTATGTTAACTGTTTGTAATATTCCTTAATTGGCTCTAACAACACCCCTGGGAAGAAGTGGGATGGTGACATTTGTATTCTTAATCCGTCACCACAGGGAGAATTATACTTCTTCTTCTTCTTCAGCCCATTTACGTCCCACTGTTGGGCACGAGCCTTCTCTACTTTGGGAGGGATTATTGTCTACTGTGCCGCGCTGACCAGGCGTGTTGGCACAGGGTTAATTTTCGAGATTTCCGTCTCTCACAGAGGATGTTTTCTGTGTGCAATGACCCTTAGCTGACTTTTACAGCAGCCTGGGAAGGAAAAGGAATGGTGACACTTGTATTCTTAGTCCGTCACCACACGGAGAATTATACTACTGATATTATACTATACTATTGATTATTATACTACTGAGTTATAAATACTTACTTCAAATGTTCTTGTACAACATTGTTAGCAATTGGTATAGTGATTTTTTGTACAGGATCACTCATTAGTTGTCCAACTGTTCGTATCGGTGATTTATCTGATACATAATGTTCTAAAAGACGGGTCACAAGCGGCTTTAAACTTGCTAAAAAAGAAAAAAATTTAAGAAATTCAACAAAATTTTATGTTATTGAAAATCGTTAGGAGGATACCAAAATAGCTTCGTGCATTTTTCTACGTACGAAGTTTTCATTGTTTCTTTAAATTGAATGGCTAGAGCTCTAATTTTTAAGTAAGTATATGTTTTTTCAATATATGATCTAGGATCGCATAAACTCAGAAACGCGATTGAAAAAAGTTTTCTCGATAGAAAATCTTAGCGAAACAACCTCTCTCATTTTTTATTTTTTTCATTTGTCAGTCTATTATCGCGTATTAACTAATGAAATAACTTTAAAAACATAAGTAACTATTTTAAATAGAAACACGTAAATCAGAATTAAAATATATTTAGTAGATTTTGAGTAAACAAAAAAAATATCCCTAATTCTTCATTTTCTATACCTACTAGCTGTGTTAATATGTACATGTCGACGATAATATTGATGTAGGCCCTTAACATCTGCGAATCCTTTTTGATTAAAGTGCTATTAACTGTATCCAAATTTGCGATATGTGCAAATAGTCCGATAGATGGTGTGATATAGTGTGTAGTTATTAAGTAAAAGCATAGCATGTCAAATGCAAAAATTAATAAATTACTTTAGTAATGAACGTCGTGTCATTATTTCAACCATTCGTATTCTGGAAAGAATACTCAAGTGTTGGTCGAGATGGTGTAAAGCAGTCGTGATAGATGGCGCTGTACGTAAAAATATATAAACTCATTCGAGTGATAGATATGGTGGTTAATTTGAAGTGTTGCAAGTAGACCGCAATAAGCTCAGTTGGAAGAGCTTCGGAACGGTATTCCGAGGTCGTGGGTTCAAGTCCCACTTGCGGCATTTCACTTTTTCCAACATAATTTGATTTATTAAGGGCCTACATCAATATTATCGTATATCATCGCCGACACGTACATATTAACACAGCCAGTAGGCACAGAAAATGAAGAATTAGGGATACTTTTCCTATTTACTCAAAATCTACTAAATATATTTTAATTCTGATTTACGTGTTTCTATACATAATAGTTACCTATGTTTTTAAAGTTATTTCATTAGTTAATACGCGATAATAGACCGACAAATGAAAAAAATAAAAAATTTGAGAGGTTGTTTCGCCAAGATTTTCTATCGAGAAAACTTTTTTCGATCGGGTTTCTGAGTTTATGCGATCCTAGATCATATATTGAAAAAACATATACTTAAAAATTAGAGCTCTAGCCATTCAATCTAAAGAAACAATGAAAACTTCGTACATAGAAAAATGCACGAAGCTATTTTGGTATCGTCTTAAGTAAAAGCATAGCATGTCAAATGCAAAAATTAATAAATTACTTTAGTAATGAACGTCGTGTCATTATTTCAACCATTCGTATTCTGGAAAGAATACTCAAGTGTTGGTCGAGATGGTGTCAAGCAATCTTGATAGATGGCGCTGTACGTAAAAATATATAAACTCATTCGAGTGATAGATATGGTGGTTAATTTGAAGTGTTGTAACTAGACCGCAATAAGCTCAGTTGTATTGTTAACTATAATGGCCTATGTATGTAAATGAATAAAAGCTTTTTGTTTTTAAAAAAAGGTAGAAACAAAATAGTACAGAAATCGTTTATAGGTTGTGTGTACCACAATGACTCAGTTGGTTAATTAAGTTCAAATATAGCAATCATAATAGAATATATGTTCAATTATTTTATTATTCTTTTAAAGCATTTAAAATAATCAAAAATATTTAGAAAATTGAAAAGCTCACCAAAATCAGCTCTTAAACAATTTTCAGCTCTATACAAATGGTCTAAGCATACGTGAACTTGTGCGAATTTCATTAACAGATTCTTCCAAGGACTTATGTCGATTTCATCTGTGATTAATGGTACCTAAGGAAATTAAACATTATTATACATAATCTTGAATACACTAAGGTTTCACCAATTTTTATAGATATTGCACAGACCCAAAAGGTAAAACTATATGACAAATAAACAGTGAAATATTAATAACAGGTTCCCGTTTTACCTTTTGGGGCTAGGCTTTGTTTTATTAAAGGCGTCCTAGAGAATTGAATTGTTATAGATAACTTGCTGACCTGGCAAACGTTATTTTGCCATACAAATGTCAGGG
Organism: Orgyia antiqua; assembly: GCA_916999025.1. Taxonomy (NCBI): domain Eukaryota; kingdom Metazoa; phylum Arthropoda; class Insecta; order Lepidoptera; family Erebidae; genus Orgyia; species Orgyia antiqua. The sequence continues at coordinate 4,002,115 of OU779867.1, forward strand.
AGGGGTATGAAAAATAAATAGTAGCCGATTCTCAAGACTTACTGAATATGTATAAAAAGGTTTTTATCGGTCAAGCCGTTTCAGAGGAGTATGGGACTGAACATTGTGACAAGAGAATTTTATATATTAATACATAGAAGATGTATTTATATTGATGCTATAACAACAAACACCAATACGAGAAATATTGAAAGTCGTTGCCATACAACACACGTTTTCACTTAAACATATGCATAGTTGTTAGGTAAATAGAAATAACATGCTGTGTAAATTTAAATGTGATTATATTTTAAATAAAATACAACACTTTGCATTGTAAAAAATGCCATTGACAATTGGCTGTGTTACATGTTGAAATGGAAACGGAAAAGTGTCAGTGTTGACACACTTAAAATTAGGCAATAATAGTTGCCATAGTGAACTTAATTATTAAAACAATTAGTTATCGATTTTAATCGATCACTTTTATGTTTATTTATTAAACATAAGTTGGGCCGGGCCAAAACCATATATATATTAACATAATAACAAACTTATTATAACATACATACTTAATACAAGAAAACCATCTTCAAGTATAAATACATTCAAAAACAGAAATATGCTTAGTTAAGTAGTCTCTAGCCCTACGACAAAGTCTTGGGATCGGCTAACCACTAGGGACTACTCAACTGTTCATCAGAAACAGTATTATTAAGTGGTAATAAACTTAACTTTCTAAATGACCTTAAATATGTTTTATTATTTGGCATCTTTATTTCAGCCACCCTGACCCTACCATCTGGTCCAGGGATAACCCTTACAACTCTAGCCATGGGCCATGTTAATGGAGGTGTATTGTCATTGCGTACAATGACAAGGTCCCCTTCTTTTAAGTTAGGATGACTTTGTAGCCACTTTGGTCTACTTTGTAACTGTGTGAGATAATCACGTGACCAGACATTCCAAAAGTCCTGTTTAATTTTGGTTAAGATATTCCAAAATTTTAATCTATTGATATTTTTATCAGAAAGGTCAGTTTCAGGGTAACTTGACAATGCATTTCCTATGAGGAAGTGGCCAGCCGTTAAATATTCATAACTGGAAACATCCGAACTTATAGGAAGAAGGGGTCGTGAATTTAACACAGCTTCAATTTCTGTAACCACTGTATACAAAGCTTCAAAGGTTAAGGCAATGTTGCCAACAATTCTCTTCAGGTGAAATTTAAAACTTTTAACCCCGGCTTCCCATAAGCCTCCAAACTCTGGTGAATAGCTTGGTATAAATCTAAACTGAATATATTTAGGTATACAATAATTATCAATTGCATCAATGTGCTTTTTTGAAGTAAACAGATCATGTAAAGCTTTTAATTCGTTAGCTGCACCTTTAAAGGTTTTGGCATTATCACAAAATATTTTACTTGGCATTCCTCGTCAAGCAATAAATCGCTTAAGGCAAGCCAAAAATGCTTCAGTGGTTAAGTCGCTTACAAGTTCCATGTGGATGGCCTTAATTGAAAAACAAACAAATATAGCTACATAGCCTTTAGTCACTATAGGCCTTCTTAAGCGTGTAACTTTCACACTGAATGGTCCGCAGAAGTCAACACCTACCACTTGGAACGGTCTGGCAACAGAAAGTCTTTCAGGTGGCAGAGAGCCCATTAATTGGTTTACGGCTGCTGCTTTCATTCTAAAACATTTAACACACCTATTTACTACTTTCTTTACTTCTCTTATGCCATTAACAAGCCAAAAGCGTTGTGATAAAGAGCTAAGTACCAATTTGGCACCAGCATGTAATAATCTTAAATGTTCTTTGTGAATTAGAATAGTTGTCAAGTGACAAGACTTGGGTAATATGACTGGATGCTTTTTATCAAAGGGAATATCATTGGCATTTTGTAACCGACCACCTACCCTTAATATACCAGTCTTATCCAGGAAGGGGTGTAGTTTTGACAAACCTGACTTTACCGGCAAGGACCTATTTAGCCACTCCATCTCTTTAGAAAAATATTTATTTTGTGAGACGCGAATTATTACCAACAAGGCATTATGGAGCTCTTGTGGTGTCAATGACCCACTTTCTTTATCTTTCTTTAAACAATTATTACGAAATCGTAAAATATATGCTACTACTCTCTGCAGCTTTCCAACATCAGAAAATTTATTAAGAAAATCTAATTGGGGTAAGGTCACATTGGTCACTAATTCGTCCTCAAAAGATGAGGGAATGGGCCATTTTACATCACACATAGAGTGCTGAAAGTCCATATGAGACAGTTCCTTGGGACCATGCCACCATAGTTCATTTGATCTTAATTTGTGTGGATCACAGCCTCTAGAAAGTAAATCAGCAGGATTCTTACTTGAGCTAACATAAGACCACATTTTGTCTTCTGTCAGTGTTTTAATTTGATTGACCCTATTTATAATATATGAATTTGATTTTAAATTTGCTGACTTGATCCAAGCAAGTGTAATTTGAGAATCACTATACAAGTGAATAGAAAGTTTTGGTAATCTTGGTTTTAAAATATCCTGAACTTTATTTGCTAGCTGAGCAAGCAATAATGCACTGCTTAACTCTAACTTTGGTATTGTTACCGATTTGTTTAATGGAGCAACTCGTGACTTGGAGCATAACAAGTCAACAGAGACTGTCCCATTAGAATTAAAAATTCTTAAGAAGAGACAACAACCAAGAGCTTTCATGGAGGCATCACAGTAGCCTACAAGTTCCATGGCATCTACTGGATGTGATAAAACACACCTTGGAATAGAGAGAGTGCCCAATGAAATTAAATCATTTAAAAATTTATCCCATGTATTAATATAGTCTTGGGGCAGAACAGCATCCCAGTTAATATTAAGTGCCCATAGAGACTGCATGAACAGTTTAGCCACTACTACAATGGGACCTAAGAGACCAAGAGGGTCAAATATTTTACCAATAAAACTTAATATTGTTCTTTTAGTTTTTTGAGTGTCATCCATCATGGGACATTGAAACAACAAGGAATCAGTGAGTACATTGTACTTCAAACCAAGTGTTTTAATTATATTGTCTTTATTTAAGTCAATCTGTTCAAAATATTTTTTATTTTCAGGAATATTATGCAGAACATCTATAGAGTTTGAACACCATTTGTGTAAATTAAAATTCCCCAACTTCATTAGGTTCAGTAACTCCTCTTTCAGGAGATGTAACTGGTTTTTCGAATCCGCGCCACATATGACATCATCGACATATGTGTGTTGTCTAATAGCCTCTGCAGCTAAAGGGTACTTATCTTGGTACAAATGAGCTAGTTCTAACAAACATCTAGTACTCAAAAAAGTAGAAGCTTTAAGGCCATATGTAACTGTTTGCAATTGCAAGCAGTTGATTGGCTGACATGGGTCATCTCGCCACAATATATTCTGTAAAGGTCTGTAGTCTTCATTGATGAGACACATTCGAAACATTTTTTCAATATCACACATGAGTGTGTAACGATAAGTACGAAAGTAGATAAGTATGTCAAATAATTCACGTTGCACAATGGGACCGTTTAGCATTACATCATTAATTGATACACCTTTTTTAGATTTCATATTGCCAGAAAATACTATGCGTAACTTAGTGGTTTTGCTGCTTTCATTCGAGACAGCATGATGTGAAAGAAAATATACCGGACCATTACAAATGTCGTAGGCATTGACATCAACGACCTTAGCATGCCCTAGCGTGACATACTCATCTATAAACTTTTTATATTTTGAAAAATATTCTGGATCAGACTGAAATTTTTTCTCTAATACCAAAAATCTTTGTAAAGCAATTGAAAACGAATCTCCAATATTTAATTCATTCAAAGGGCAGTGTAAAGGAATATCAACTGAAAATTGATTATCAATATATTTTACTGAATTATTAAAACAGTCCTCTGCTCTTTGAAATTCCAAAGACTGAGTCTTTTTCTTCTCAGGCTCAGGCATTTTTTCAGACAACCAAAATTTTGCCATAATTTCTTCCAAATTATTTTCCTTGGTAATAAAATTAGAAGTCAAGTTAACATTTGAATCTGGAGCTTTAGCTTTACGAAAAGCTGCACCAGCTACAACATAGCCATACAATGTGTTCTGGAGAACTAATCCATTATTTAACTTTAAATGTCCATCAAGAAGCACTTTAAAATAGAAATCAGAACCTAGTAGAATGGCAATCTCTGATGGGACATTAAACTCTGTATCAGCCAGAAAAACATTTTCAGGAATCCTAATATTGCTAATATCAATAGGATTCTGAGGCAAAACAGTTGTGATAGAATCTACAACATGGCACTTCACTTCAAACTTAACATTGTAAATTGAGGAAGGTAACATTATGTTGGCACATTCATTGGCTTTATTATTATTATTACCAAGTCCAATAATATTTACATGAAAAGGTACAGTCTTTAATTTTAATTGATTAACAAGAGATCGCTTTATTATAGATGCTTGGCTCCCACTATCGAGTAGGGCCTTAACAAAAATTTTACAACCATTTTTATCAATCAGTTTTATACGTATAGTAGGTAACAAAACATTGATATTATTATTGTTAGAATGCAACACAGTATTGACTGGTGTTTCAGGTTGTTTATCTTGATGCAAGAGAGTATTATGGGACTCTTTGCACATTCTACATTTAAATGTATATTTGCAGACATCCAAGTGGTGCCTTAGGCAAGTTGTACATAAGTTATTATCTGTCACAAACTTCAATCTGTCTATAATTGGAGACATTTTAAATTTTGGACAGGCAAATAAGAGATGATTATTTTTACAGAATAAGCAAGTGATTTGTTTTTGGTTTTGTTTTGAAACAACATTGGAAACTTTATGATTAAAACTATTAGCCTTTTGTTTAACATTATTATTACCATCATGGAAATTACTTTTAGGGGGAGGACTGTCCTCCAAAGCTATTGCTCGCTTTTCTAAAAATGACAGAAATTCAGACATTGTGGGTAAATCATCAGGAGAGTTTCTATCTAAATGATAAGCTCTGTTTGTATAACAGTCTAGTTTCCTTGAAAAAATAGAAATTAACAACATGTCCCATTTGTCTGTGGGTTGTTCTAAATTTTTTAAAGCATATAGTTGTTGGCGAATACATGACACAAAAGACCTTATAGAAGATGCAGTACCTTTTTGCATTTGAGGTAACTCTAGCAACTGATTAATATGATTACATATAAGCCTTGCCTTATTATCAAACCGGTTTTTTAGTAACAACAATGCCTCTGTATAGGACTCATTAACAATAGGCAAGTTAATTATTACAGCCAGAGCATCTCCTGTCAAATACTTTCTCAAATAACACAATTTTTGTACATTAGACAAAGAACTATTTCTCTCAATGACAGCATTGAACAAATCCATAGGTCGCTGGTTCATATCCGGCTCGAAGGACCACAACAGCATGTTAGGTAAATAGAAATAACATGCTGTGTAAATTTAAATGTGATTATATTTTAAATAAAATACAACACTTTGCATTGTAAAAAATGCCATTGACAATTGGCTGTGTTACATGTTGAAATGGAAACGGAAAAGTGTCAGTGTTGACACACTTAAAATTAGGCAATAATAGTTGCCATAGTGAACTTAATTATTAATACAATTAGTTATCGATTTTAATCGATCACTTTTATGTTTATTTATTAAACATAGTAATTATACAAAAAAAAACCTTCCTCTAAATTTACTCCATTTACTAAAGAAACTGCATCAATATCTGTCACGTAGTTTTAAAGATTTAAGCTCACAGGGACATACATACAAAAATAACGACTTTGTTTTATACTAATTAACTCGTCTGGACGTATACGTGCGAATTTCGCAATTAAATTAAATGCAACCAATTTTTTTTCTACAAAACTTAGATAAATATTAAATTTACTTTAACAAAGTAATTTATTAATTTTGCAATTGACATGCTAACTATGCTTTTACTTAATAAATTAAATTATGGGGGATTAATTATTTAGTTTTATTACTTAATAAATTTAATTTATTAAATAAAAGCATAGCATGTCAATTGCAAAATTAATAAATTACTTAAGTAATGAAAGTCGCGTCATTATTTTTCATTTAAGATGATTTAAGATCATTTAAGAAAACTAGGTGGCTGGTCGAGATTGTTGCAAAACTTTCTCGATAGATGGCGTTACACGTGAAAATACGATATAAACTCAATCGAGTGACGATTATGGTGGCCTAATTTGATTACTGAAAGCACGATCGCAATAAGCTCAGTTGGTAGAGCTACGGAACGGTATTCCGAGGTCGTGGGTTCAAGTCCCCACTTGCGGTAATCACTTTTTCCACCATAATATAATTTATTAAATTTACTTTAACAAATAAATCTCCATACCTCATTAACATCTTTCTTCTCACTAACAAGTCCATGTTTCTTTAACGATGCAAAATCATCAATATTCAACTCATTAGTATCTTCTTCATAGAACGATCCACTATCTAACCGTATAGATTGTTCAGTATTTGTTAGTGATTCAAACGGATTTAGTGTGAAATCACCACCACTCATAGTCATATCTTGAATAGTTTGGTTAATTTGTTCTATTGATTCCTGTGTTCTAGAAATAAGCATAGCTGTTAGTACTATAAGGATTCCGTGTGTGGTGACGGATTAAGAATACAAGTCTCGCAACTCCATTTCTTTCCCAGGATACTGTAAGCAACACAAGAGATATTACACGGATAACATCCTCTGTGAGAGACGGAAAACTCAAATTAAACCCTATGCCAACATATCTTGTTGGCGTGGCATAGTTACCATAATCCCTCCTACAGTGGAGGAGGTCTGAGAAAGAGAGAGAGCATATAAGGTTTTATATTTATAGCACAGCTGTTAGCCACGATTTCTTAAGGTTAGGGCGTTCAAACAAAATAACTCTTTAAAGATTATATAGACTTATATAGACTTTGGAATTGATAACGTTAAGGGCCTACATCAATATTATCGTATATCATCGCCGACACGTACATATTAACACAGCCAGTAGGCACAGAAATAGAAGAATTAGGGATACTTTTCCAATTTACTCATAATCTACTAAATATATTTTAATTCTGGTTTACGTGTTTCTATATATAATAGTTACTTATGTTTTTAAAGTTATTTCATTAGTTAATACGCGATAATAGACCGACAAATGAAAAAAATAAGAAATGAGAGAGGTATTTTCGCTAAGATTTTCTATCGAGAAAACTTTTTTCAATCGCGTTTCTGAGTTTATGCGATCCTAGATTATATATTGAAAAAACATATACTTAAAAATTAGAGCTCTAGCCATTCAATCTAAAGAAACAATGAAAACTTCGTACATAGAAAAATGCACGAAGCTATTTTGGTATCCTCTTAAGAGGAAAAAAACACGCTTTATTTAATCGAATTATTGCATTGTCATCGGTCTTTGACAGGTGTGCAAAATTTGAATAGAATCTGACCGTTTAAAGTGGGTCAAAATAGCGTCCAAAGGAGTCGGTTACAAACATACAAACATACAAACAAACATACAAGTGAAGCTAATATAAAGCATGTAAAAAGTTTTCTCGATAGAAAATCTTATCAAAACAACCTCTCAAATTTTTTATTTTTTTCATTTGTCGGTCTATTATCGCGTATTAACTAATGAAATAACTTTAAAAACATAAGTAACTATTATATATAGAAACACGTAAACCAGAATTAAAATATATTTAGTAGATTATGAGTAAATAGGAAAAGTATCCCTAATTCTTCATTTTCTGTGCCTACTGGCTGTGTTAATATGTACGTGTCGGCGATGATATACGATAATCAATATTATCGTATATCATCGCCGACACCGACATCAATATGTAGGCCCTTAAGAACTTACGACCGACTGACTTAAGAGGATACCAAAATAGCTTCGTGCATATTTCTACGTACGAAGTTTTCATTTTTTCTTTAGATTGAACGGCTAGAGCTCTAATTTTTAAGTATATGTTTTTTCAATATATGATCTAGGATCGCATAAACTCAGAAACGCGATTGAAAAAAGTTTTCTCGATAGAAAATCTTAGCGAAACAACCTCTCTCATTTTTTATTTTTTTCATTTGTCGGTCTATTATCGCGTTTTAACTAATGAAATAACTTTAAAAACATAAGTAACTATTATATATAGAAACACGTAAACCAGAATTAAAATATATTTAGTAGATTATGAGTAAATAGGAAAAGTATCCCTAATTCTTCATTTTCTGTGCCTACTGGCTGTGTTAATATGTACGTGTCGGCGATGATATACGATAATATTGATGTAGGCCCTTAAGAACTTACGACCGACTGACTTAAGAGGATACCAAAATAGCTTCGTGCATATTTCTACGTACGAAGTTTTCATTTTTTCTTTAGATTGAACGGCTAGAGCTCTAATTTTTAAGTATATGTTTTTTCAATATATGATCTAGGATCGCATAAACTCAGAAACGCGATTGAAAAAAGTTTTCTCGATAGAAAATCTTAGCGAAACAACCTCTCTCATTTTTTATTTTTTTCATTTGTCGGTCTATTATCGCGTATTAACTAATGAAATAACTTTCAAAACATAAGTAACTATTATATATAGAAACACGTAAACCAGAATTAAAATATATTTAGTAGATTTTGAGTAAACAAAAAAAATATCCCTAATTCTTCATTTTCTATACCTACTAGCTGTGATAATATGTACATGTCGACGATAATATTGATGTAGGCCCTTAAGACCGGATGACGCTGTCCGTCATCTATACATCTTTCTAAATAATAAATGAGTATAAAAATTTTTTTGTACATTGCATATATTTAAAAAAAATATGTCAGATGGTTAAAAGACAACCAACAGAACCCATTTCCAGCATTTTTGAAAACACTTATAAATACTAATGTTATACGTAAACGTTGTACACAACTCAAGGCATTACTTAGTCTTTGTTTCATCGCAATCGGTCCACTCAAACAAGAGATATTTACATAATACGAAATTTCTCAATTTGGTTACTTGCAACGCTATCTAGCCGCTAAAAAAAGAATCAAAAAACTTATTGGGTCGAAAATCAAAATCGAATAGAATCGAAAAAAATCGATCCACGCGGTCGGAGTCGTGGGCACAGCTAAATTTAATAATAACATTACTCACCTAGCTTCATTATTCCATATACCCGTAATGAAGAACGAATGCTCTAACAGGGACATGAACCTGGTATATTCCCACATAGTTTTCTCAATACCAACTTGAGCAACCAATGACAATGCCTGTGGTGGACTTGAGCGAAGATTTTTTAGTACTTTTGATGCTTGAGAATGACCTCGAGACAATTTTAGTACTAATTTTGATAAATATGTTTTGTTATTTGCATCAATCTGTGAAATAATAGATTTTATTATTTGAAATAGTTTTCAAAAGAAATAACTGTATTAGTTACAAACATACAAAATATTAAAGAACTAGATGTTGCCCGTGACTTCATACGAGTGAAATTTTGAAAAAATTCTTTGTTTTTGCAATATTTTTCACTGACGCTTCGCTCTTATTAGCCGCAGTGTGATGTTATACAGCCTATAGCCTTCGATGATAAACGTACTATCCAACACTGAACGAATTTTTCAATTCGGACCATTGGCTCCTGAGATTATTGGGTCCAAACAAACAAACTTCTCTTATTTTTTTTTCAATGCAGTGATGATAATCAAACGGATACTTACAAATGGTCTTATTTTACCCGATGATATGAATTTCAATGTATGTAATAATAATGTTATTAACTCCTCGGCTGTTTCACAATCTGAAACATTAATCTTATATATAAAATTCACGTGTCACAGTGTTAGTTACCGTACTCCTCCGAAACGGCTTGACCGATTTTTATGAAATTTTACATCTATTTTTCTAACCTTTTTTTTTTTGTATTGCAAAACAACGTTTGCCGGGACAGCTAGTTTACATATAAATCAAATACAGCAGAAGAAATCCCTACAGAGAGAAAAAATAGTAAAAAAATAATTGCTGCTTGCGGCATTTCACTTTTTCCGCCATAATTTGTTTTATTAAAAAAAAATATTTTTTATTATTCCTTTTTTAGACTTGGAGTCACTCTAGATGCCCATGCCAGACTCTTAAAACTTAAAAAAACATACATACCTCTCAATATATCCCATAGTTTATAAGTAAAATCATTACTAGAACCGACACTACTTAAATCAGAGAGACATTGTCCTAAAGTGTTAGTATCTTCGTTAACACATATACATCCACCCGCTGGACATTCTGAGGTATATGCATATGTTTCTGTTTCATTTAACAGTTCATCTATCCGTTTTGTATTGTCTGGATGCCTTTTACCTACGACTGTGTGCCTGAAAATAGAATAATCTTATTAAAAAGTTAAAGTAAATCTGTATGTTACCTTTTCACGCTAAAAGTACTCAATTGACAAGATTTATTACACAGTATACAGGCTAAGTCAAAGTCAAAGTCAAAATATTTTATTTCAAGTTCGCATGTTTTACAAGCTCTTTTGAAACGTCAGAAACTAGGTGTCTGTTCCAAACGCGGATCCTATGGAGAAGAACAGACAAGAAACTCCATGGATATTTTTTTTTTTAACAATATTATGCATAATTGTATCAGGGGTGTGAGAATGATGCCGATCAGTACTATCACGACTAACTAAAACCAACTTTTTTAAAACTAAAACTAACTTAATAATAAAATAGCCTTGTTGGAGCAAATCGACCAGTCCCAGCAGAAGGCACCCGTTCACGAGTATAACGCACACATCAGCCCCGCACAGCTCGACCATTTTGTAGGGAACCGTGCGACGCGACGTGCAACGCTACCAAACCAAGTCTGTGTGGTGACAGATTAAGAATACAAGTGTCACCGCCCCGTTTCCTCCTGGATATTATATAAGCAGATAATCCTAAGGTGAGAGACGGTATTGTAAAGCTTCTTCTTTAATGAAAAACTTTTAATATAATTAATTTGTTATATTTTTTTATAATATAGAAAAACTATTTTACAATCATTTTTCAACATCCTCTCTTCATGTCCTTTTCTCATCTCCCCAAATTCTTTTCTTTTTATTTTCAAATTTTAAATTTTTTATTCCTTTTTTAAAAACAAATCTTAAGTGGCCTGTATCATTGTATAGGTTATATTCAATGATCACAACCTTTACATTCTCCCCCCCTTAGAGGATAAAAAAAATTTTTTTTTTCTAAGTTACAAAATACTGGACACCCTACCTAAGGTTGGAAAGCATGATAACAAACTAGAATGAACCAGATTAGATCCAGCTAGGACCTAGCTTTTCGAAGCAATACATTTCGAAAAACTTGAAAAGCAAAAAACCAACCAAAAATTGCCTTTCTAATCTTAGTTATCCGAACCACACTAACTACGATGCCCTTATATCATATCACTCTTTTCATAAAATATTAAACTACTTCATCTTTAAAATTGATTTATCCAATAATAAACAAGAGTGATAAGGCATCCTTAAAACTATCACACCAAGACACAAAGCATATATCATCAACAATCAATCAGAAAAATGTTCATCACCAAACAATTAATGCTCTTATAAAAACTATCGAGCTTCAATTATGAGGTCAGCATCATAGATCCGAAAGATATGCTAATTTAACAGCTTTCCAGCTTAATGAGAAAATTTACATAAGAAACCATTATAATTGACAGAATCCAGAGATTATCAAATTAAAATTTAAAGTATGCTCAGATAATACTCAACCTTCTTTTCAATTATTTAGGTATAATTTCTACTAAGTAATTCTGAATGCTCGGGAATGACCTATTTATTCCACATTTAGAATTCCTTCTCGTGAGATAAATTTACCAACCATTCTTCTACCACAAGTAACGTTTTAAATAATCAATCATTCTATTATCTAAGTAATTATAAACTATTCGCTAATCATTATTATCTAACTATTACCCAATAAATAAAATAAAAATATTATCAGCAACCTCACACTATAATACAACTTCTTTCAATTTTCAACCTTTCACATTTCTCTCCTAATGAACAAATACTTTACTCTAGCACCTACTTTCCTAAATCCTATCTTATGAGTTCTATCTCTAAAATGCGTAATATCCCAAAACAGGATTCCATGACAAATAGCCTATGGCCTTACCATGTTGCATTCAAAGATATTACCCGTTGATACGACTCATCCAACTAACTCTACCAAGCCACTACCTTCGACATTATAACTCAATACAACCCATTATTATACCTATTAATCGTTCTACCTTAATACTATAATCATAATCTAGTACGAAATACTCACTATCTAATTACTATGTTAATATATTTATCTCACATTTTTAACTAAACATTCAAAATATAAATATGAAAAAATAATTAAATTTTTGATGTGGTTCCTTTTCATTGCATCTTTCTTATGTACAAATTTGCTGACGTCATTATGAAGTCTCGCCGATCCCGAACAATATGAAACACACCAAAATAAAACGATATTAGTAAATTATAATTATCACTATATATATAACCTTAATCTAATTGAATCACTAAACCAATTTACATCATTATGCAAATAATTATTTCGTTATAGAACAATTCTTGGTAATTTACTTCTTGGAACTCTTCCCTTAGTCTATCAAATACCTCCTGCACGCTTTTGCACGTGTCTTTAATGCCCCGGAAGAAAAGTAAGGCGTTACCCCTTAAAAATGAGGGCAATAGTGATAATTTTTCTTCTTCAGACGAGCATCTCTTGAAAGTTATAAAAGCGTAAAACATTTCTTCGAATTCATCTAGGCACTCCTGTGCGCAACCACCGAAAGTTATCGTGGCTAGTTCCATCTTAGTTATAAATAATTTATAAAAATTTAATAAAAAGATACGGCTACTTCTCTGATAATTAATATTTATCCTGTGTCGACCCTTTGCTCGTCAACACATCCCTGGGCGTAGGAGCTGGTTTACCAATCGGGCCGCTATACCCGGCGCCTCCACCAATTGTAAAGCTTCTTCTTTAATGAAAAACTTTTAATATAATTAATTTGTTATATTTTTTTATAATATAGAAAAACTATTTTACAATCATTTTTCAACATCCTCTCTTCATGTCCTTTTCTCATCTCCCCAAATTCTTTTCTTTTTATTTTCAAATTTTAAATTTTTTATTCCTTTTTTAAAAACAAATCTTAAGTGGCCTGTATCATTGTATAGGTTATATTCAATGATCACAACCTTTACAGTATACTCGAAACCAAACACTATGCCAACGCGTCTGGTCAGGATGGTATCGTAGACCAAATACCCTCCAGCGATAGATATAATGAGAATAAGGACGTAAAATAATATAAAAGCAGAAGTTACTCTAATTTCTGTTGCTCTTCATTGCTAAAGCCTTTAATAAATTCTCGCAGTCTCTAACATTAGCATGAGGTTAGTTAATCCTATGGAAACAAACTACGAATCTGTTGCTTCTTGTTAGCAAAAAAAATATGATTGGACCATTACTTTCAGAGATTATCACCTATAAATATTACTAGAATAATGCCGATTACTGTCAATACAATACAATAAACTTTATTGCACACCAAATAAAAACAATGTTACAAAACCAATGTTATTTTCATGTCTAATGAAAACTTTAACTGTAAATGCCTGTGGCATTAAGGCTGCCTTTGTACAATTAATGTATATCTTTACTTCTTATGAAACCAAGTCGTAATTTTTGTATGTATGTCCCTATGGTGAGCTTATATCTTCAGAAATCCGCAATGGAGCTTGATGCGGTTTTTTTTAATAGATAGAATGGTTCAAGCGGATGGCTTTTTTCGCATAATTTATTGGGGTTTACTGTATATTGGATGAGATATGATTAAATTTGCCGAGAAATTCGGACGCGCGCGAGATATAAATGAAAACGCTGCCTTATCTATGAGAGGTACAACAAACTAATGTATAAAGGAATTGTTTGTTACCTAAGTTCTTCAAAAAAGTCCGCGAGGGCATATGTCTATCTATTAAGGGAAACCCGCTGTACCTATAATAATGTAAAAAAATTATCAAATTCAATAGGGTGTTTTCAAAAGCTATTTATGTGTATATAGTAATATTTTTATCGAATTAAATAGCTTAGTTAGCTTACGCAATTAGTATAGATTATAACTGCTCTTTACAGCATGCAATTTAAATATCTTAGGAGATATGACGAGAAAAGAATTACGCGTGGCAAAATAAAATAAACTGTTGGCTAAGCAACGCGAACGTTTGTTCGGTCGTCTATCCATACTCCAGTGTTTGGATATGTAAGGATGTTTATTGTGCTTTCTCGTAAAGACTACTGGATGGATTTTCATAAAACTTTCTAATGAAAAATGGAATAGAAAATGAACTTATTTTTTATCCTTTTTACCGCGGGTAACACCGCGGGGCGCAGCTAGTAAAGTATAAAATAAATAAATAAATATAAAAAAGCTAGTTTAAAACAACATACCTAACAGCAGCAGTTTCAAGATTTACAGACGAGTAACCCGCAGCAGTCATATCGACTAGAAGTTGATTCAAATTGTGTAACGCACATATTGACCTCCAGATGGCATGAGTGGGTGTTCCTAAATGACCAACTATTATTTCTTGTTCCTGTAACATAATAAATATTCATGGACCTTACAAACAACATCCTCTGGTCAAGGTAAACAGAAATGCTTCTGTTATGCCTATCAGAATATGGATATATGTACTTATTATTAATTACTAATATATATTACTTATTATACATAAAATATATTGTTTTTAAAAAACATTTTTGTAAAAGAAAAAATAAAAAACCAAAAACTTGGTTTTTTGAATTTTTCACATAAATTTTGAGGTTATGTGAATAAAATGTGAATACAAAAGTTTTAGATCTTTTTATTACCTACAACTTTGCCTGTTGACTTTTTTCCATAGGACTATTAGTTTTGCCGGAAATCGATAAAAACCATTTTTTACCCTTAAAAACGCCCCCCCACCCCAACCCCTTCCTAACCTCAGGTGCTCAAGTCTACTATTTTGGAACAATTGTCATACCGGCACGATACCGTTGCAATTGAAGTCAAATATCCGTAGTCTGCTATATGCGTTCATAACGGTCGTTCAATGGTAATAGAATTGTCGATCTCTTTTATCTATGCATTGAATTTTCGGTCTCTTTTATCTATGAATTGTGTTAGAATGGTATGTATGTTTTGCCGTTTTTAAAAAATGCGTTAGTCAAAGTGATTTTCGAAAAACTACTAATAAATTTAAACATTTAATCATGCTAGACTTCGTTTAGATATATTTGTACATACTATTTATTAGTATAAAAAGCAATGTGAAGTTTAGGAGATTAGAAAATTGCAATAAATTACAAAGAACAATTTCTAATATTTCTATCTATCTATTTTTTATTTATGGCAATCTGTCGACACAGGACAATTTAAAAATATTACTGTCAAATTCAAAATAGCAGACTACCGAAACATTTCAGTCATTGAATTGCAATTGTGAAGCAGTTGTGTACGAGACTAGCAATTTATGTCACTTTGACAATTGTAAGACAATGATGAAGTCGTTATGACGACACAATAATAGTAGACTACCAAAAACTTTACAATTGCACCATAATGGTACAATAATGGTACAGTTGTGACACCGTTGAAATACCCGACTCAGGGCCCATATCGCCCGTAAATTATTTTTCCTTTCATTTTTATAATATTCTCCTCCTTTTCTAATGGGTTTCGTCCTACTATATTTTTTTTTTGTTTTAAATATTATCGGCACTGGTCTAATATTATATGACGGAGCGACAATAACAATAGGCAGGTGTGAGCGTATAATTTGTTAACATAAGGAATTGTGGACAAGTCGTAACACGTGATTACCCCACCACATCCCCACTTTGCAATGAGTTTAAATACGAGACAGCCACATAGCTACCAATCAGTATCGTTTGAGACGTTAGACAGGGCGAACGGCTGTCTAATTAGTTGCTCACAGTAGTGATAGAGTTTATACTGTAAGCGCGTGTAATAATTATAAGTGTGTATTTGAAAGAAAGTGTAAAGTGACGATTGAGAGGTTACATTTTGTGTGAACATCATTTTTGTGGTAGAGGCGCAGGTTAAAGGGAGATTTGGTTGGAGACCTGCTATTACTACTACTACCCTTTTATGTGTGAAAGACAATGCCAGATTGATGTGTAAACATCTAAAAGGCAGTTTCTACAATTTCTAGACTTATAGTAAACCTTAGCAATTCCACTATCTATTATGTTACTCCGACATATATTAGAGCAAAATTTTGTTTTGTTACAATTATGTCTGCATGATTTGTATTGTGTATCATGGAATTGAATGGATTCCTTGTTAAATTAATAACTCAATAAATAAATTACTTACAAGATTAACTTTGCAGCTTATAAATGGTGTATGTAAAGTTTTATTATTCCATTCACAATGTAACTCCGTTATACCATTGTGTGGTGCATTTACTAGTTCATCTGGACTATGGCTACCATATGATATGCCTGATAATAGATATTTGCAGTCTACAAGAATAGACACCTGTAAATTGTAAAAAGAATATATTATTTGAATAGATAAATATAAGTACAAGTTTGACTCACGCCTATATGGAAGGGTTCCACGCCCTCATCATTACTTGTGTCAAATGAGAAAAATATGGTTACTTAGTATCAATTGTTACAAAAACAACACAATATGTAAAAATTTCAACTGTGTAAGGACATTTTATTTTTTTATAGCTCTCTCTCTCTCTCTCTCCAGTCGTTAATGTCCCACTGTTGGTCATGAGCTTTCTTCACTTTGGGAAGGGTTATGGTTTACTTTACTAACCACGCGTGTTGGCATAGAGTTTACCTTTGAGTTTTCCATCTCGCACAGAGGATGTTATCTGTGTTTAATATTCCCAAACTAGCTTTTACACCCTGTGGAGAAAACGGGGTGGTCAACATCATATCTGTGTTAACTACTCTTTCATACAGTCAATCTATCTTCGTTATAATTTTTTTTTTCTCTTTTATTGTGTCTGCAACATAGCAATCTGTTTTCAAAAACAATGAGCTACTTCTTTGTTTGGTCTAAGCTGAATGATGATTGCACGAGGATGAAGCGTCCATTGACACTTTTTTCATTTATTGATCGATCTTAAATCTGAATTTTTTATAAATGAATTTATGTATTTATATTTACCGAATCAACCATTAATCCTTCTTGTACTGCAAAATTTTCAAGAAGTTGATCCAAGTCCACATCATCCAAATTCACAGCATCATCGTAAGTGACTAAACCTCTTGAAAAATGGTTATTATCCGATTGTACTGTTAAGAGTAAGGGTTTGTTTTCGTCTAAAGGATTGGTGACAATCCATATTGGTACGACATCTTCATTGGATATTGCATTCCGATTTTTGTTGAATAGATTAGCTATTTCCCTGAAAATTTATATATACACTAGCTGACTCGGCAAACGTTGTTTTGCCATACTAAAAAAAATAAAAGATTTGAAAAATAGATGTTGGCCGATTCTCAGACCTACTGAATATGCATGTAAAATTTCATAAAGATCGGTCAAGCCGTTTCGGAGGAGTCCGGTAACTAACACTGTGACACGTGAATTTTATATATTAGATACATAATATTTGTAACAGCATTAAATATTTAATAGCATAATGCTGGCACCATAAGTACTACGATGGTACCAATTCTATGTGCACAGTTAAACGTAACTTAACTAAAATATAAAAATTGATAGTATCAATAACACAATTTGACAATGTAAACAAAACTTTTGCATTAGGAAATCTGTAAATTATTGACTAATGATTTTAATCAATAATAGTGTGCACAACAAATAAGTCATTAAAATTTTTTTAGTTTAAGTTGCTCATGTAGAATTGCTACCAACATTGAGGATATGTTTAAAACGAATCTTGAATATTAAATGCCTCATCTTCTAGTATCCAAATTTAACAAGGGCTTCCTCCCTTTTGGGAGAGACTGGTCTAATTATGCTACACAGACCAAACACATCAGACATGTTAGCATAATATTTTGTTAGTGTTCTGCAAAGTTTTCATGCAAAATCTGGTCAAACATTCTCAGGTATTAATGAGCTAGTTAATTTGATTTTTATACATAAATAGGGCTCTATTGGAAGTGCGTGCGTCGAAATGACGATGATGTTCACGTCATCTGCTTTACTTATAGTGCAAATTGACTGATTGCAACATAAGATAAAAACAATACATAAGTAAAAAACATACCTTGCAGTGTCAATATTAATAGGGCCATGATTCATTTCCTCTTTAGTGTACAACTGTGGTTCATCTGATACCATAGTGTCATCTAATATGGTGTGTAAGCTGAGATCAATTTTTAAAGGAGATCCAGTGAGATCAAAGTCATCTGTAATTAAATTCAATTTTAATATAATTTAATTGTTAAAAGTACTAACTAAACAAAAGACCTAACAATGTTTAATAACACTTTTTTAAACAAGGTAGTAGCTTTGTATCTGTCTGTGAATCTTATATAGATTATATCTTATACACATAATATTTACAAGTGGTTTTTTGCCTATCTTCATCCATATTAATCAGGGAATTTTTTTTTGTAAAAGCAGAGACTTGTAATACGGTCTTCTAAGTTGCAATTCTGCCAGAATCAGAATCCTTAGTAAAAAAATAAACAAAAGTATAAACAAAAGGATATCTATAATCTATTTAGTATTTAGATCTTACAAGTGCTGATACGTAATTACATTAAAAGTAGCCATTAATTAAATATTTACTCACCACTATCTCTTTTATTATTGTTTCCATAGGTATTCGTAACATTAGGTCCTTGTTTTACCTGAAATATGGTTCATTTATATTTTTACACCATTTTATACTTTATATTTAATATTAATTCTCTGCTCTGATGAAAATATTCAAGTATAATGTTAGGCACACGCTAGTTTTGTAAAATAAGGGTAATTTTCTTACAAACTTATAATTTATCGGAATAATTTAATGTAGATCTTACCTTGTTTACGACCAACACAACATGTTTATTGTTTTTAGAATACATTTGAACGTAACTTGGACTTTTCTGTTTCTCAATGTAATATTTCACGTGACAGTCCGCTACTTGTTTTATTATAACATCCATTGTTGGTAATTTTTGACGATAATCCAAATTTATTCACAAAAATCGCTGTACCGCGCTCGTTGTTTATTTGATTTGAATTTTAAAATCATAGATAGACACCACAGAATAGATAGAAGATACTAGACACCACAGAATCACAGAATAGATAGAAGTTGTCACAGACAATCAAAGTTAATTCAAGCTGTGTATAAAAAAAAAATATAAGTATGGATGAAGGTACAAACAATGACTTTTTTTAACAATTTTATCTGGTGCATTTGAAAACTAATTCATGTTCCAATTAAACGTCAGCCTAGTTCAGCATTGTGCGGCACTTAGTCGCATTATGCTCTGCAATTGGAAAACTAGCACAGACAACCACAAATTGACTTAAAAATGACTATTTATGTCGTTCCTACTTGTGGGACGATGAAGATCAAAACCTCATGCACCTACCTTGGACCACGGATCTATTAGGCACTGTGAATTGTGAAAGCCCTAGCGCTCCCTGGCGTGCTCATAAAGAATCAAGAAAAGTCAACATAGGCTGCCATCTACATTCTTCTCCTTAGAATGATTAGTCTATTATTTTTAGAGGTTCAACTTATTTTCGATAGATGCCAGTAGACGTCACAAATTGTTACTAAAATATTTTTTTATACATTTACAGATTTTATAGATTCGAGATACTAAACTGTATTTTGTTTGTGATTGACAACAAAATTATGTTTTTTGTAAATACATCATTACGTACATGCAGTTACGACTTTTATTTAAATCTGCGCATAAGTAGGTACCTAGGTCATAAATTGCGATGCGCTGTCTTGTTTCTTCTATGAAACACTTTCATTAGATTGTATGGTAAAAAAAAAACCATTCTATAACGGCTGGGCAAACATTATAGGAACAGATACCTAATTTATGGAACTTTGGCTATTAGCGTAATTAAATAGCGTAGGACCACAATAATACAGGGAAGCTGTGAATTTAAGTCTCTTTTTAGAATATTATAGTCCGATCTTTCTGTGGGTCTAGATGAGAAGACTGAACAAAATTATATGGCTTCATAGGTAGGTTGGTATATTTAGTAACTGCTTAACTTTGTTATAAATTATGCTTAACCCTAAAACACGTCACTCTTATGTTACGCTTTGATACTCTTTCAAAGCCAAACCACTCATACCGACGTCACATTAATCCATGCCTGTGGTTAATCCTTACTATAGAATTACTATTAGAGCCGACACACATTATCCAACAGTATCGCAATTTTTTGCAAATTTAGACCGATCATTACGGACTATTTAACCGACTTTAAAAAAAGGAGGAGGTTCTCAATTCGTCTGTATGTTTTTTATTTAGGTTTTTATTCTTTTATATGTTTGTTACGTCATAATCATAACTTTTAACTGGGCGAAGCGATTTTAATGATTCTTTTTTATTTGAAAGCTGGTGGTTTTCGCTTAGTTCCATTGGCACCAGATCAGAATTCGATGATTATTTCCTAAGAAATCGAGGAAAACCCTCAAATTTCAAAGGCACTTAAAGTCGGTTGAACGTTTTTTTAAAAAATCTTAAATATTATAGAGTAGACTAAAATCTTCTGTGAGAGATGAAAAACACGAAAGTTAACCTTGTACCTACCAACATGCCTCTTGCTAGCGTTAGACGTGGTTGTCAATCTTGAATCAAGAATATTACATTTTTAATAAAGCTACCGAGACTACTTTTATCAAAATTGTATAAAATGTTCCAGTAATTTATGCAACAGAATTGTTTCCTACTCGACAGAATCTAAGCCATTTTGATTAATAATTTTGGGAACAGATAACTTAACAGTGCGGCATCGCATAAATGTGTAAAAACCTTTAGGTACATCACCACTTTATTAGTAATCGGTATGCGATTTTAAATACGATAATATCGGCACTTCGTTGAAGTAAACACGTACAGTTTTACGGTCGAGTGGTCTCGTTTTAAATAGTCACTTGAAGTAGTGGCAATAAATAACTCTGTTATCACCCCATACGTGGGTGACAAGGGAATCTATGAGAAATATGAGATATGGTAGTTACATGTTTACAATGTAAAATGTGAAACTTACTTCCATAGTTTAATGAGCAATGGCACCAATTCTACGTGCATCCCTAAACTTAACTAAATAATTTACTTAGTTTAAACACTCAAAAACACGCTTCAAAATACTGAATATTTTTTTAAATATTGCACTGTTATCGGTCCTTGTCAAGTGTGCAAAATTTCAGATCCATCAGACTACTGCAAGTGGATGAAAATCACTTATAAAGATACATACTGAACTTAAATAAGCGTGTTCAAAATGAAAACAACACTGGCGTATTTTATTTAATTCGCTATTTCATTGTGTACATTTTTATTAATTAAAATCGTTAGTCTAAGTATAATCTATAATATTCATATTTTCTTATACATATGTAGAAACGTTTTGTTAACATTGCCAAATTGTGATATTGACACTTTCAATTTCTATTTTTTAGATAAGATTAGTTGTGCGCATAGAATCGGTACCATTGTCCTTTTCTGTTCTTAATCAATAATATTATTACATTGACGGGCCTTGTGGTCTGTTGTTTATGCAACGGTTGCTGTTCACTAGGACGCGGGTTCTATTTCCGCTCAAGATATTCCTTTGTGTAATATATATATAAATATCTGTCATGCAAATGTTTGTCTACAAGTTTAGGTTTACGACTTAATAAGTACAAAGTTATAAAAAAAACTAGATATATTTTATTTAATTTCATAAGTATAAAGATATATAGCTTAATTTGGGATCTGGTCCCAAATTAAACAATAGGTATTTCTATATTTGTTGACGTTTCATTCTATGGCCATAAATAAGCTACGATCATACCTGCGTTATCGTTAGCGATAATTGAAGCGATGAATAGAGCTAAAAGGAAAGGACAAACTGAAATCTTGTAAAAGCAATCTATATTAAAGTTCCAAATGTTGGTATCAATTCTAAGTGCTCGACTAAACTCACTTAACTAATATTAAATTAAAATTGATAGCGTCCATACGACGAATCGGCAATGTTAACTGATCTTTCTTATTGTAAAACCTCTGTACTAAAGACTAATGATCTTAATTAATTTCGCTATATTTTTATATTCGGTCACAAATAAATAACAAGTTACAATAAAATCATAACTTAAATCTCGCAACCATATACTACTAAATAGTCCGTGTGGTGACGGATTAATAAAACAAGAGTCACCACCTCATTTCCTTCTCAGGGTGCTGTAAATGCCAGCTAAAAGATATCACGCTGATAAAGCTGCTCTGTGAGAGACGGAAAATTCGAAAATAAACTGTATGTTACAACACACCTGGTCAGGGTAGTATAGTAGACCATAATCCCTCCCAAAGTGGAGGAGGCTCGTGTCCAACAGTGGGACGTTGACGGGCTGGATAGAGAGAGAGAGAGAGAGGGTAAAATGTGTACAACTAAAAAGCCAATTAATCAAAGTACACCTTAGATGCTTTCATTTTTAATCGACTTATAAAAAAAATTGGTCAAGTGCGAGTCGGACTCGCGCACGAAGGGTTCCGTACCATTATCTATGCAACATAAGGCAACGTTATTAGTATCGAGCAAGAAACGGTAAAAAAATCATGTTTGTTGTATGGGAGCCCCCCTTAAATATTTATTTTATTTTATTTTTAGTATTTGTTGTTATAGCGGCAATACAAATACATCATCTTAATGAATGAATAATAAATTTCAATGCTTTCTGGGCCCGATGCTGTATAACAAAATTAACAAAAATGTGTACATATATCCTCTAAATCATGCTAAATGCAAGAAAACATTGATAGATTGGCTCAAAAAGCAAAATTATGATGCAATTGAAAATATGTTTTACGTGCTCGCGTGAAGTTTTAACTTCTTTTTTGTGTATTTATTTAATTGTGCTCTGCACTTACAGACAGCCACATACTTCTTACATAAGCATACAATTATGTGAATACGCTGACACACATACAAATACACGTACATACACACACGCACACACACACACACACACACACACACACACACACACACACACAAATGAAAATTCCATTGTAAGCTATGTATTCATAAGTAAATAACAAAAAAAAAACATCTATTTAGGTTACATTCTATCTTGCAATTTTGTACCCTAAACATATTTAAACTTAACTTACATCTAACAACAAAAAAGAAAAAATTATAATAATAAATAAACTTTCTTTTTTTTTAAATTGTTATCATAGTTCGGAGTTTTAGTTGTCTAACCGAAATAAATAAAGCAGACAAACTTGTATTAATAAACATTATGAAATTTTTTAGTACTACCTGCAATAAATTTGTATGTGAATTATTTTATCAAGAAATTATTTACAACGATTGATAGACATCTTACTTAAGTTGAATGTGTCAATGGAATAAATGGTATCCAAAATACAGGCTATGCCTAGTTTGGATGCCAAGGATTAATAGGTATTATACGTTCCTCTTATTAATAGTTGAGTTCTATCTTTTAAGTAAATAAGATTGTATTTACCTGTTTTTGTAACTTTGTAAGCACTTAAATAAATAAATAAATAAAAAAAAAAAAAATCATCTGTGAAAATTTTAACTCTCTAGCTATCACCGTTCTTGAGATACAGCCTGGTGACAGACGGACGGACGGACGGACAGCGAAGTCTCAGTAATGGGGTCCCGTTTTTACCCTTTGGGTACGGAACCCTAAAAAAGGAGGAGGTTCTCAATTCGTATATATGTTTTTTGTTTTTTGTGTCTGTTACCTCATGACTATTACCTGGGCGAAGCTATTTTAATAATTCTTTTTTTTTAATTTGAAAGCTGGTGGTTCCCGCGTGGGCCCATTGGCATCAGATGTTTATCTCCTAAGAAATCGAGAAAACCCCTCAAATTTCGAAGGCACGTGAAGTTGGTACAACTTTTTTTTCAAAATCCCAATTATAGTTAAGTTAGGTTAAGTTTTTGATGCACTGGAATTGTTCTCATTGTTTCTTAGTTAATTATGGTAAGACTTTTATAAGTATACTTACCAAGTTATTTGTTACAAGTTCTTGTAGCTGAACATTGAATAAATTAGCATCATACGTGTTACAAAAAGTATGTAAATCCTTTTACTCTGATTAAATAGAAACCCCTCACATTTTATTGCATTCATATAGGTAACGATTGCCACGTGGAATGGGCTTCAATGATTACGCTTGAATTGAAAAGATCAAAGCATATTCTAATTAGAAAATTTACATGTAGGTGTGTTAAATATTAACAGATACCAACCGACATAATAACGAAACACATTGCCAAATAATGTACTTAAGAGGATACCAAAATAGCTTCGTGCATTTTTCTATGTACGAAGTTTTCATTGTTTCTTTAGATTGAATGGCCAGAGCTCTAATTTTTAAGTATATGTTTTTTCAATATATGATCTAGGATCGAATCAACTCAGAAACGCGATTGAAAAAAGTTTTCTCGATAGAAAATCTTGGCAAAACAACCTCTCAAATTTTTTATTTGTGTCATTTGTCGGTCTATTATCGCGTATTAACTAATGAAATAACTTTAAAAACATAAGTAACTTTTATATATAGAAACACGTAAATCAGAATTAAAATATATTTAGTAGATTTTGAGTAAATAGGAAAAGTATCCCTAATTCTTAATTTTCTGTGCCTACTGGCTGTGTTAATATGTACGTGTCGGCGATGATATACGATAATATTGATGTAGGCCCTTAGGAGCTTTTAGTCAGATGTTTCGGAGTCCCACCCGTGGCCATGATGACTAAAAGTCTCCGAAACGTCGGACTAAAATTTAAATTAAAATTTAAAATCTTTAATTGACTAAACTTATCACCTTAATTTATAAAATCTAAACTATGTAAAAAGGCGTATTATAAAATTTTAGACTATGTTAATGACAATAAAGCATGGGAGTAGGTAAATTGTTCCAGAGCAACACATTATTATTATAATTGTAATCTATTTATATTGTAAGAACTATTGTAATATGTAATTATTTAAAAAAAAAGATTAATATGACTAAAGATAACGATATCTGCTGAGTTTCTTATGCCGTGTCTACTCCGCGGGAAATATAATTTATTTTAGGTACGATACCTGTTTTGTCCCGACGTTTCGGTCGACTTGTATCGACCGTGGTCACGGGTGAACAGGGCCCTGAGTCGGGTATTTCACTACCAAAAACTTTACAATTGCACCATAATGGTACAATAATGGTACAATTGTGACACCATTGAAATACGCGACTCAGGGCCCAGGTATCGTACCTCAAATAAATTATATTTCCCGCGGAGTAGACCCGGTCATTATATATTAATATGTGTGAAAGCCGCGAAAGTTTAAAAACATTTCTTACGCCGGTTCTTCTCAGCAGATTGGAAGTCCTGAACCGGTGGTAGGGAAAAAAATTTGGACATATCATAAGATTTTTTTTTGCCACAAAAAATATGAGTACATGAATAAATGATTTTTGATTTTGATTTTGACCTAAGTCATCATTTACGACGTTTTAAACGAGTATTACCTACGAGATAGAATAGTTTCATAGGTTTTTTTTTCAGTTCACATATCCATGGATCCTACAGGCTTATTCACACAGGACCATCATAATTTCGTTTCCTCACGTTATCTTTAAAAATATACGCCTAATTTACGCATAAAGTTTACTTAGATAATCTAATTTGTTTTTGTTTTTATTTTGTACCTTAATTAAACTTCCTTTTATGTGTAGGTAAAATTAATTATTACAGGTATAAGAGTCCAACAAAACTTGTCAAAGCGAACGTAATTATGTTAATATGATACGTGATACGACATTTTTGGAACACTCGCAATTCATGAGTTGTATTTTGAATTGTAAGATTGAGTGTGAAAACTCTTTTGATGTACTATTTACATACTCATAATTATTAAGTACTGAAGTACTTCATTTGTAAATTATAGAAGTGAATGAAATACATAAATACATCTGACATCGTCTATAAGATATGGGGTTTTTCATAATATGTTCTAGTCTAGGAACCTAGGAACTATTTTATTGGCTGGTGTTTTTACACACTTAAGCGAGAATTATAAAAGATTTTTCGACTAAATTCGTGGTCTCGTGGTTCAATACCCGCGCAATACAATCATTTGTGTGATATTTTTATTGTCTGTACTGCGTTCAGGTGTTTATGGTGTATTTTAAGTATGTACATACATTATTTTACAAAATAAAAGTAGTTCATGTAATGTATTCTGGTACCCATAACGCAAGCATATAAGCCTACCTTGGGGCCAGGAGGTTGTTTTATTTTCAAAATTTGGTGAAAAGTTTAGATACATAATAATATGTGAAAATAATGTGTGTTGAAATTTGAGGGTTTTCCTCGATATCTTAGGAGATAACCATCAGATCCTGACGTGGTGCCAATGGGATGACCACACGGGAAGCATCGGCTTTCAAATACAAAAAATAATCATTAAAATCAGTAATCTTTAAAAGTTCTCCTCCTTTTTTGAAGTCCATTAAAAAACATTACTCTTCCCGTTATATTGTAAGGTAAAAAATATAACATAAATAGGGTGTTTTCGTCCTATTTAACGGATGAAATTGGAACCGATAAAATGATAATTCGCATAACAAATTGTTTTGTAGGTAACATAATACTTTTTAAAGTGAAGTCGTACGTTTTGAATACAAAAAACAGCGTTTCAGTTTTTGTAATATACCTAAGATAACCCTCCTCAATCACTTATTTAATAATTTATTTATTCAATACTTAAATATTCACAACTGCCATAAACGCTGATATAGGTTATAGTTATACTGATATATATATATATATATATATCCTGATATAGGTTAGGAATACCCGTGTTTCAGGAGTCAGTCACTTCTTATATGAACAAACATTAAATTTTAACATTTAGATACACATGCTGTCTCGCTTACAGTTCTTAATATAGGTGAAGGGAGGGCATGACGGGGTAGCAAGGTAAGACGGGGTACCCCCCATATAGAAGAAACTGGACGTTTGTGAATATAAAACAATAGGCCAATAGAAAGCCTCTTTCAACTAAGGGATAGTGCGAGAGAAACTGTGAGCCTGACTGCAAGCGTCTTTTGTTTACATACGAAAAAGTGTTTTAACGTCTCGTCCTTAAATTTTTTTGTAAGGTTATACGTTATTATTTTATGGTAATTATGATTACCCTATTTATGTATTTTGGATGTTTGGTAACTAGCGTTGTTTATTTTGATATGGTATGTTGTTTGAAGTAATCCGTCAAACATTTTATTTGTTATTATTTTTTTGTCCAGAATGACCTCATGAGGCATGATGGGGAATTGGGGCTGGGGTATGATGGGGTATTGAGGCAAGATGGGGTTATTAGTCTGGATTCATTTAATTTTTGTAATATAAGTATTACTTATTACTGTATTACTTTTTTTGTTAAAATCATGGTATTTACTTACAAGAAAAAACCAAAACAGGAGAATGGTCGTTAGATTCTATAACAATGGCTGTAGATAAAGTTTTGAGCAAAGCCAAGAAAACTGCTTTTGCATACGCAGTGCCTCAGACTACTTTAGAGCGATATGTTAAGAAAATGATGGAAGGGGGTTAAGTTACGGTTAGTTTACCTTTTTGCCCCAAAAAAACTGTATATACACCTAAAGAAGAAGGTGGAATAGAAGCATATCTGAAATATATGAAAGAGAGTCTGTTTGGACTAACAACGATCGAACAACAGCTCTGTGAGCGTTGTTCTCACTACGCTTGTGCTGGCGTAGACGGACTGGGTGGTACGTTCCACTGTTGGGCACGGGCCTCCTCCACTTTGGGAGGGACTATGGTCTACTGTGCCGCGCTGACCAGGCGTGTTGGTATAGGGTTTAGATTCGAGTTTTCCATCTCTCACAGTAGACGTTTACTGCTTATGTTGTCTCTTAGGTGGCTCTTACAGCCCTTTGGAAAAGAAATGGGGCGGTGACACTTTTATTCTCAATCCGTCACCACACGGACTGCCTTTCCTTACATTATTAATATTATTATGTAGGTATTAGTCTTTCTGCCTTTTCGTAGGTATCTGGTACCCATAACATTAACATGGAAATACAGCTTACTTTTTTTTTTTTACTTTGTAACCATAGGTCATGGTGTGAAATGTCCATTTTTAAACATAATTATAACTTTTTTTATTTTGGTCTTTATATTAACAACGCTAAACACTATTTCCCAAATGATTGTCAATTACGTAAATGGGATATGTTGGAGTAACATAGATGAGGATGGGATTGCCATGTTTTAAAATCAGTCTACAAATTGTAGACACTGTCTTTAAGATGTACATACATCAATCTGACATTCTCTTTCACACATAAAAGGTTCCACAGCAGGTCTCCAACCAAATCCCCTATAACCTGCGCCTCTACCACCAAGATAATGATGTTCACACAAAACGTCACCTCTCAATCGTCACTTTACACTTTCTCACAAATACACACTTTATAATTATACACTCGCGATTATGACCGGAATAAACTCTTTATCACTACTGTGAGTGAGCAACTAGTCGGGCAGAGATTCGCCCTGTCTAACGTCTCAATCGATACTGCACAAGTAATCTTTAAGTGTTTATTCAACGAGCAGCGTAACGATTCCCAAGAAAGGTCCGTACTGTACGGCGGCTCGAGTGTAACTGCCTCGATTGCCCACCGTGCGGCGGTATTTATAGTGCCGGCGCACGTGCATGTCATTCGGTCGTACCTGCACGTGTTCGTAAGTTTTTAGGTTAAGTATTGAATTTACAATGACGTTATTTTTACATCGTAATAAACCCTAAAGTAATCAACTTGGTGGTTTATAAATTAATATTGGAACAATCAAATGGTTTAACTTAATTATTCTAGGTTCTCTAGACTAATTGTTGTGGTTGCGCCGACAGATATATAACATTTATATCTATAGTTATTTTTAGGTAACGATAAGTTAATTAAATATTGCCTCAATTGGGTAAAACTTAACACATTTTAGAAAATTTTAGTTCACATAATATTACTATTATCGCATAAAGAATAACTATTACTATGTACTAGAACATATTATAAAGAGTATTAATTAGGTTAAAACGTTTAGAAGCTTAAAATTAAATGGGATTATATTGTACTAGAATCCTGGCTTCGGACCCAAATTATTGGTAAAACTTACTTGTTAAATAAAAAATCATAAAAAGCAATTATATTTTGAATAAATAAGTTACGTAAGTGTTGGATAATATTATGTAACCCATATTTACAGTAAAATGTTACTTTGACGAGCCTAGTACTGAAGTCGAGTTCAATTTCCACTAGAAAAATTACTCGTGTCATAAATATTTGTAACAAGATTTCTAGGTGAGAAACTAATCTATGAAATATATGAATATATTTATATGTGTATGTATATTAATTTTAGGTAGGTTTAACTAGCATTTAAGTGTTTTCACTATTGTTTTTATGTAGTAGGTACACCCCAGTTCCAGATCAACTGAGTCTGAGTTCATCCAAAGGTTGTCTGGAAGAGATAAGACCGCCAATTGTACATGTTTTATCCTAATTTCGATATTTATATAAGTGACATGTAAAATGTTTTGGTGTACAATAAAGTGTATTCTATTATATTCTATTCTATTCTAATCTAACCAGTATGACTTATCTACGTAGAATTCTATTACTTTTATCATAACACTAGATTATATTAAGTTAGTAGTGAAGTACTGGCTGTTCTAAAGTAAATAACGCCTTCAGATGTCTTGTTAATTCAATACCTAATGTTAATCATCACCAGTTCCCCATTTTTGCAACATTTTTACTAATGCTTCGCTCCTATTGGGACTAATGGACTCTTTCTTTCTTTCCAGCCCATTTACGTCCCACTGTTGGGCACGGGCCTCCTCCACTTTGGGAGGGATTATGGTCTACTGTGCCGCGCTGACCGGGCGTTTTGGCACAGGGTTTATTTTCGAGTTTTCCGTCTCTCACAGACCTCACCTCACCTGTGTGTAATACCCCTTAGCTGACTTTTACAGCACCCTTGGGAGGAGATGGGGTGGTGACACTTGTATTCTTAATCCAATACAAAATGATTTTTTTGAATTTAAACCAGTAAAGTTCCTGATTAAGAAATAAAGTCATATTATTATGGTCTTATTCATAATGGTTTAAACGGAGATTTTATCGGAGAGATAATAAACGTTTTAGCGTAATAAGACTATTATGAATAACAAGTTTTGACAATTTTCGCGAACCGATTTTAGCGAACTTTTAAACCTCCGATAAGTCATTATGAATAAGAACAAAGCTTATCGTCATTATTCATAATGACTTATCGGAGGCTCAAACGGAGATTATATCGGAGAGATAAATGTTTTAGCTTAAAAAGACTATTATGAATAACAAGTTTTGACAATAAATTAAATTATGGTGGAAAGAGTGATTGCCGCAAGCGGGACTGACTCACTTTTTCCACCATAATTTAATTTATTAAGTAAAAGCATAGCATGTCAATTGCAAAATTAATAAATTACTTAAACGAACAGAAGTTTACTATACCATTCGATAGGTGGCGTTGTACAGTTTTTTTTATCGTGCTATGGTTTCGTTGCACACATTTACACTTCAGCTCGTCAAAATTGTCAACTCGATTTCACATTATAATATATTAGTACGGATATATTATCTGTGGTACGGATAAGGATTCGGATTAGGATGAAAATAACTATACGTAAGTGAATTTACAGGGCAAACTAGTTACGTAGCGAATAGGTCAGGTAAACCCACTTGTATAATTGCATTATACCTCACTTGTAATTTAGATTTGAATACAACAGGTATTCAATTAACTTACGAAGGCTGTATTGGCAAAGGCTTTATGTTATAGTACTTAACCCTAACTTGGAAAGTTTTAGTTAAAGTGGGTGCTGTTTCAAGGGAAGTGCATGTTTTGGTAAAGTTATTTAGTTAAACTGTGAAGTAACTAATACAAGTTTAAATTAGTGAGTTATTATATTAAATTAAATGTAATTTAATGACATAATGTAATAATAGAATATAATAATAAGTATAATAATAATATAAAAGTAATAATATAAGTAAGAATAATATATATAACATAAGTAAGAATGTAATAATGTAATGTAATGACGGGCTTCGCTTCGTGGTGGAATGGTTTATGTAATGGACTGCTGATCACGAGGTCGCGGGTTCGATTCCCGCTTGGCATTTGTGTGATATCCATAAATGTCATACAAATGTTTGTACTGCGTCTGGGTGTGTTCTATGTATTATAAGTATGTATTTACAAAAGAAAAGTAGTATATCTAGTCTATCCGTATTCTGGTAGCCATAACACAAGCATAGAAATATAGCTTACTTTGGGACCAGAGGACGTTGTCCTGAATATTTATTTATTATTAATTTGGATTGTTTTCGTAAACAGTTGAGTCATCATCATACTTCCTTGGTTAAACAGTTGAGGTTGTATCTTTACTTATTATAAAACAAAGTCGTTATTTTTGTATGTATGTCCCTATGTGAGCTTATATTATATCTTCGGAACTACGCAATTGATGCTCTTTTTAAACTAATTGAATTCATTCAAATTAATTTCTTGTAGAGACTAATTAAAATAGTTCAAAATCTAAAAAACACGCTTGAAAATCCTGAATATTTTTTTAAAGTATTGCATTGGCATCGGTCTTTGATATATGAGGAAAATTTCATATCGATCCGACTACTGCCAGTGGGTTAAAATCACTTTCAAATATTAATAAAACTTATAATCAGAGTGAAACTTTTAAAAAACATGTAAATAATTATTCTAAAGTTTTTAAAAAAGCCTGTTCTGCCGCAAAGACGATTTACTTAAAAAATAAAATAAAAACTTCTTCAAACAAAATTAAAACTACTTGGGATATTATAAATAGTGAAACTGGTAGGGCTACAGCTCGTAGCCGCGACTTTAATATAAAAATAAATAATGTAAATATAACGGCGGATATGGAAGTAGCGACTGAGTTTGAACATTATTTTTCTAACATTCCTATATTAACAACCAGTTCACTCAAGTCCTCTCCCATCTCAGCCGAAGAGCTCCTCAAACAAAATGTTACAGAATGTATCACCGAGTTTTCGTTTACTGCAGTTAATGACATAGACATTATAAGTACTTTCAAAACAATTGATAAAAAGAAAACCATAGACCTATGGGGATTGTCTGTCAAAACTATTGAAAATATTATAGGAATAATTGCCCCTTGCCTGGCTGAAATTTTTAATTGTTGTATTGATTTAGGTGTGTTTCCAGATCTCATGAAACACAGAAAAGTAATACCTTTATTTAATTCAGGTGATTCTTCGGATCCAACGAATTTCCGACCTGTTTCTATACTTCCTTCTTTAAGAAAAATATTTGAAAAAATTATTCTAAATCAGCTCCTCAAGCACTTTAATGACAATAAATTATTACATAAGAAACAGTTTGGATTTACGAAAGGATGTTCAACTACAGATGCAGGGGTTGAACTGTTAAAAGGTATATTCTCGGCCTGGGAGAACTCGCAAGATTCGTTAGGTGGTTTTTGCGATTTGTCCAAAGCTTTTGACTGTGTACAACATGAAACCTTACTTAGGAAACTACATCATTATGGTATCAGAAATAAAGCACTCGATCTTTTAAACTCTTATTTAGACAATAGAATTCAGAAAGTTGATGTTAACGGTAAACGATCTCCAGGAGCTGCTGTTACATTGGGCGTCCCACAGGGCTCCATTCTCGGCTCATTCCTTTTCCTTACTTATATTAATGACTTACCGTACTATGTTGGGAACGATCAAGAGATTGTTCTGTTTGCTGATGATACTTCCTTGAATTTTAAAATTAATAGACAAATGCGTGATTATGACGAAGTAAACAGTGCACTCTCACAACTTGTACAATGGTTTAATGTTAATAACTTATTATTAAACTCTAAGAAAACAAAAGTAATAAAATTCTCCATGCCAAATGTTACCCAAGTAGAAACCAATGTACATTTGAGTGGTGCGAAATTGGAACCAGTACATTCAACTATATTTTTAGGAATCACTATTGATTCGAAATTACAGTGGGGCCCACAAATTGAAAAAATGTCTGGCAAACTTAGCTCTGCGGCATATGCGGTGAAAACAATTAGACGACTTACGGATGTAGATACGGCTAGAATGGTTTACTTTAGTTATTTTCACAGTGTAATGTGCTATGGAATTCTTCTTTGGGGAAGCTGTGCGGACATTAATCGGATATTTGTGCTCCAGAAACGCGCTGTTAGAGCTATATATAACCGAGGTCCACGGGATTCTCTAAGGGAGAAATTCAAAGACATAAATATTTTAACGGTCGCTTCGCAATATATATATGAAAATTTATTGTATGTTCATAAAAATATTCATAATTTTACAAAAAAAAGCGACCACCATAATGTTAATACAAGGCATAAACACAATCTTATGATGAATGTAACCCGTCTCCACAAAATATGTAACTCTTTCATGGGTCATTGCATACGATTTTATAATAAACTCCCTATTGATGTAAGAGAATGAAATAATTCTAAATTTAAAAAATTCATTAAAACTAAATTATGTAAAAAGGCGTATTATAAAATTTCTGATTATATTAAAGATGATAAAGCTTGGGAGTAGGTTGCTCTGGAGCAATACATATTCTATATAGTAAAGTTATTAGCATTGTAAGTATAATTGACATTTAATTTAAAAATATTGATTTGATTAAAAGCTCTGCTGAGTTTCTTACGCCGGTTCTTCTCAGCAGATTGCGTCCTGAACCGGTGGTAGGGAAAAAAATTGGACATGTCATAAGCACATAATTTTTCTGAAAAATTGTGTCTACGTGATTAAATGATTTTTAATTTCATTTCATTTCATTTCAATACATTGATAGATACATACCGAACTAATATAAGCGTGTTAATTAAATATATTATTATATGACAGCTACAAAAACGGACGTACACACTATTCAAAAGATTATTTTATTACAGAACGAACATCGATGTAAAAATAAAACAGTAGTTACTGATAAGCTTCCAACTAATCAGGTCAAATGAGGCTATAAGTATGTTCTAATATGTTTTTAATAAAATAAAAAATGCTACTATGACGACAGGTAAGCTGACATTTTTATCTGTTTAACAAAATGGCGACGTGCTGCGTCACAAATTGTAATTCAACTAGTGTTAATAGATAAATGATTAATTTAGGATATGTGTCGGATGCTTAGATATTTAGAAGTGCCCGCCTTTATGGCTTAGGGGTGCAGTAGCATGGAGATCTGAGTTTAGATTTCGAGTTGGGTAAAAAATCAGCCCACTTGCTTAATATTTCACTGCACTAAGGACAAGTACATGAAGCTGGCTGGTCATACATATTCTTTAATATTTGTTAATTATAAATTATTATATTATTGGCGTCTTATAATTGTGTACGCTGTAAACTTGTACCAACTGTCTTATAATGGATGTATAATTTAAAATACATAAAGAGCTAGAAAATAAAACGTGGAATTTGATTGCGCGGTGAAAAAAATGGACCAATCTGTATCTATTATTGTAGAATTTACCATAGAGCAACTAATTTATAGTTTTGTATAAGGAGTTTAAACAAGCATGTTCTTTCTCCAGGATTGAAAAAAAAAGAAGGAAACATATTTATTTGCAGTCATGGAAGGTTTTGGAGCAAAACAGGATATAAAAAAAATCCAAATTACTTATGATTCTTGTTTTAATTTTAGAAAATTATCTATTGATTGGTAGCCTATGCTATATAAAAAAACCTTTTTCTAGGAAAGCTCAAGTCACAGTTTAAGTAAAATTCTGATGCCTACGCGTGCGTAGCTCCGCCTACTAACCGCCCAAACGGTACGTATAAATGCCGGCACTGCCGATCTCGAACACCACTTCTAACTTGGTGCACTTTCGCGATCTCCGGTCCTCCGAAGTTCAAAAAGTTTTTGTCGCCGCGTTCCAGTAAAAGCCAAGTCAAGGTAAGTGCAAAAAAAGAAATAAAAGAAAAATAAATTCTAAATTTAAATTTGAATACGCGTTATATATTTTTTTAACCATAACTACGTAACTATTTTGTTTTTGAAAGAATTTTATAAATTAAATATTTATAAAATTCTTCTTCTGAAACTGACTTCTAAATATTTTATCTGAATTATATTTTACAGATTATCAAGTATACTTTTATGTTCAAACGAATATCTATTACAATTTTACGTATAATATTTTACTGACATTAATTTAAAAATATTTAGATATTATTCCGCCGTTAAATAGCTACTTTTTACTATTATAATGGAATGGAATAAATTAACAAGTTTTAAAAATTAACTAGATGTTTTATCTGTTCTAAAACGCACCTACTATCTACCTATGCATTAACTTCAATTAGAATGATGTTAAAAAAGAAACAAATTCTATTTGGCCTATAATTTTACGCAAATATGGGTCCTAATTTATTTTAAAAATTACTTTTATTTTTTACAAATTATCAGTATTCGCTATTAAATATTATGAAAAAATAATGACGAGGTACCTAATTAAAAGAACATTCAGACACAAAAATTCAGAATGAAAAAAAATCATATAATTTTACGCAAATCCGGTTTCTAATTTATTTTTATAATTATTTTTATTCTTTACAAAATATAGGTAATTTGTTTTAAAAATAGTTAATACTACTTTTCTACTCGTACATACATAAAACACATCCACCACGGGGCTTAGTAAAAAAAGAAATGGCTAAATTAAAAAAAAATTCAGACAAAACCAAATATTTATATACGAATCTTTCAGCATTTGAGTTTCTTTTATAAGATAAATTCAATAACATAATTATACCAAAAGCGTGCGTCTTTGTAAATATTAAATAGGTAAATATTTGATTTAAAATGAAAAGTAAATTAATTTATAAGATTCTTCTTCTGGTATTTGTAAAAAAATGAGGAAAATTTATTTTGTAACGTGTTTTTAATTATGATATTTATTTATTATTTTCTAATTCCTGAGCAACTCATTTTTGGGTCACGTGTTCCCTGCAACTATGGTGCTAAAATTTAAAACATATAGGTAATTATACGCTTTCAAATCCGTGAAATGTGGTTTTATTTCGTACGCGTGTAATTTAAAATCTAAACACTAACAAATTATACAAAAGAAGAATTCTCTTGAACCAATCTATCTAATAAAATAAACCGCATCGAAATCCGTTATTAATTTTTGAAGATATAAGCTCACATAGGGACATACATACAAAAATATCGACTTTGTTTAATAATAAGTAAGGATATTTATTTATTATATTTTTTCTAGCTATATATCGAAAAAATGTAAACTTGTTAGCTTACGCATATTGATATTAAAATTAAATAAATAATTTTCAGAGCTACTATAAATTACTACGTCTATTTTTTATAACGAAAATGTGAAAACAACCAAAGTTTTCTCTTTGGTTCAAACATGTCGTTTAAAAACAATTATAAAAATAACAACCTTAAATGATGAGTTAGAAAATATTATCTTTCTGATTTGTGGTCAAACTTTGACCATCAGTCATTATTAGAAATCTATGACTGTATGTAAAAACAAGCTGTAACGGCACTGCGTAGCAGTGTAGATGTCTACGTGGCTACGACATGCGCTACGGATATTTCTTAAGAGAAAATAAATAATATGCACTATAACAAATGCGTAACAGGTCAGAAGTTATCACCTGGATAATATTAGGTATATTTAAAAAAATCTAATACCTAATAAATGCTTTTACGCTAAGTAGGTAGGTACCAATTCTAGAAGCACAATCATACTTAACTTAAAAATGAAAACAACTATGATGTATTTTGATGATTTGGCTATGTCATTGTACACATTTTTATTAATTAAAATCGTTAGTATATAATATACAGATTTTGTAATAAAAAAGTTTAATTAACAAATTAGGTTATTGATACTATCAGTTTTCATTTTTTAGTTAAATTTAGATGCACGTAGAATCGGTACCATTTTCAATTGTTTTAAAATCTATAAATTTCACATAGAATAATAACATTTTTCAAGGTGCTTATTTTCTTTGTAACACTCCATTAGAAAGTGTCATCTAAATAAAGGGTTTGGGCATGTTTTTGACAACACACTTTAATGTAGATGTCGATCACATCTTAGATAATGCAAAGTAACTTTACATCTTCAAAAACACTACGACTCGTTCTTTATTTCGAATTTGAGCCATATAGATATCTTAATAACAAAAAACACGAAGATAAAAACATTGAAACATACAAAAAGTTCAGACTTTTTTATAGTAAACTATTAGATAGCACTTTAGAGTATCTGCCTACCTCTGTGGAAAAAGGCGTGATGTTATCATGATCATAATGAAAATTATAATAATATTTTTTTTAGAAAATTTAAAAAAAATCCCTCTCTTTGGCTGACTAACAAGGAGGGATCGACGCGTACCTTGTATGTATGTAGTTAGTACATGTAATTTTCGTTTTTACTATATCTGCCAAATCGATGGAAAAATGTTGACAATTACGTGGTATCTCTCAATGTGTCTTAATCAGCCCAGTGTAAGTTTCGCCCATACCTATAGGTTTTTAGAAACAAAAGCAGCGGATTTTTGGTCTTAAGATGTGAAATGGAAGTAAAAAAAAATCCAAATTTATCGAGTTGGGTATTAAAACATAGAAAATTAAAAGGCGAGTTTATTTGTTTGATCGCGGACTGATTTGAAAAGTTCTTTTCTTTTATTATTGGATAGTAGATACATTTATCGAGGAAGGCTATAGGCAAAATAACATCACGCTGTGACAAATAGAAGTAAAGCATTAGTGAAAAATGTAACGAAAATGGGGAAAATGTAAGAAAACTCAGGTTTGAGTTAAGCTCGCCTTTGTACATTTTTTTTTTAGTTTTATTTATTTCTGTTGTCATCTTCTCTTGTGTACAATAAAGCATAAATAAATAAATAAAATTTTCTAAATTCCATGCGTATGAAGTTGCGGGCAACATCCAGTATAATATATGTAAGTACACGTTAAAGCCTAATTTCGAAGAATTTTGGGGCAATATTTTTTCTACTTTCATTATATTATTATTATTAGCTGTTGCCAGGAACTTCGTACGCAGGAAATTTAGAATCAAAACCTTAATAAATTATACAAAAAAGCCATCCTCTTAAACCACACTATCTATAAAAAAAAACGCATCAAAATCTCTAGCGTAGTTTTGAAGATATAAGCTAACATAGGTACATACATACAAAAATAACGACTTTGTTTTATAATAAGTAAAGATATAGAAAATCTAAATATTTATGTACTTTATTCTACTTTAATAAAACCGTCATCAGAGAACTAGTTGCTCTTGGAACTAAATCATAAGCATTATTTATATTTGCTTCAAGTATACGGAAGTTAATATTGGTATTAAGTTTGCTTTGCTGTATTTAAGTAGTTTCTTATGAATCTTCTTTTAATTAGAAACATGTATGTATTACTTAATATATCTAAAGTAATTTATCTACTATAAAAACTAAAAAACACGGATTTTTTTAAAGTGTTGTATTCTGATGGTGTTTCTTCCGTCGGTGTGGTGACGCATTACGAATACACGTGTCACCACCCCATTTCTTTCCCAGGGTGCTGTAAGAGTCAGCTAAGAGATTTATCTCTTAATTATTATAAGTAGTTAACATTAACTGTGAGAGACGGAAACTCTAAATTAAATTAAACCCAATGCCAACACGCTTCGTCAGCGTGGCATAGTAGATCAAAAGCCCGAGAGGCTCATGCCCAGCAGTGGGACGTTATTGGGCTGGAGAGAGATGGTTCATAATATGAGGGCAAAATTTCATCCGAATGTTGCATCTAAGTGTCTATGAGTTTAAAACATTCCGTTAGGTACATACAACATAGATTAATTCAAACACACATAGATACAATCGAAGCTTATAAAATCGTGAAAATAAAAAATTGTCCAAGTAGGAAAATTTTAAAAATTTACTTAATAAATTAAATTATGGTGGAAAAAGTGATTGCCGCAAGCGGGACTTGACACGCTTGCGGCAATCACGTTTTCCACCATAATTTAATTTATTAAGTAAAGCATAGCATGTCAATTGCAAAATCAATAATAAATATACTTTAGGAAAATTTTAGTAATAAAATAGTTACTAATACATTCAATGATTAAATTCACGTGAGGAATCAAAAAAAAACGGTTCGGTAGTTCTATAGAAAAGTACGAGTTAGATTAGACTCGCACACGAAGGGTTCCGTACAGTTATTATCATATCTAATAATGGGATAAGTGCAGGAAAATGATGATAATTATTTTTTGTTGTTATAACATCGACTGATATACAAATATGGGGAAATTTCAGTTCTCTAGATATCACCGTTCCAGAAATAGCCTATTGACAGACGGACGGACGGACAACGAAGTCTCAATTATAGGGTCCCGTTTTTTTAAATTTAAATAAATATTCATGGACATTTCACACAACGTCCTCTGGTCCCAAGCTAAGCTTATATGCTTGTGTTATGGGTACCGGAATACGGATATAATACGTAAACTACTTTTCTTTTGTAAATACATACATATAATACATAGTAAACACCCAGACGCAGTACAAACATTTGTATGACATTTATGGATATCACACAAATGATTGTCCCAACCGGGAATCGAACCCGAGACCTCGTGATCGGCTTACATAAACCACTCCACCACGAAGCCCGTCAACCTTTGACCTTATGATACAGAAATCTAATAATCACTGATAATTTTAAACATTTATTTTATTTATTTATTTTACACTTCTATACACAAATAGGCGGTTTAATGTCGGAGGATTCTCTTCCAGTCAACTTTAGGTGGTGCAGGAACTAGTAGGTGTGTTAGATATACACTACATACGCTTACATAAGTAAAATAAATACGGGAATAATCATTCAGATAATTTTGCTATCTTTAGTTGTAAAACTGTTTTAATCTCTTCTCTAAACATCTTGTTTTGTTTTCGGTAACAACTTCTACAATAATTATTACTGACTTAATTCCTATTAATAACTTTATATCATATTCAATGCTATCAATATCACTCATTGTGCAAACAAATATAATAATTATGTATACACAACACAGTGATATCGTATTTCATAAACAATGTCAAGAGAATATCTTCACGTTTGTATTTTGCATGGTACTTTGTTAATCTCTATGTATTGTTTTGGACACGGTTTTGGAACTCTCTTGTAGCAGAAGATCGCTTTAACAATTGTTATGAAACAGTAAGAATCTATAAACAGAGCTTTTTTATCTTTATTACTTACTAGCTGATGCTCGCTGCGCGTGGAATTTTAGATCCCCATATATTTTGTCACCGTTTATACCTTCCCTGGACTTTCATGAATATTTCAAGACCAAAATCACCAAAATCGGCCCAGCCGTTCTCGAGTTTTAGCGAGACAACGAACAGCAAATGATTTTTATATTTATGAGATTATAAAACAGTCTTTATTTTTGTATGTATCTTCCCATGTGAGCTCATATCTTCAGAACTACGAAACGGATTTCAATGCGGTTTATTAATAAAGTGATTCAAGAGGATGGCTTTTTTGTATAATTTGTTAACTTTTTAAATTCCACGTGTATGAAGGTGTGGGAAACAGCTAGTTTTACAATATGGGTAACGATTCACGTTGGAAAACGACTCTGCCCTATCGAGACTTGCTGACGCACGCATCTCTACTAATGGCAGTTCAGTTCCTTGAGCCGCACATCCGAGTCGCGAAGCTAGTTGCCATACCCACCGTACAGTTATTTAATGTATTTCTCGTATAATACTTTGATATTACTTTTCAATAGCTCCCTCAGATGTTAAAAATAGGTTAAGATTAATTCATTACTTATCAACGGCAAAAATCTTTCAAGTAAAATTTATTTTCTTTTTAACCTTTTTTATATTAAAAAGATATAAAAACAAAAATTCATATCTCTGTGGTGAATGGAGAATCTTTTTAAAAATATGATAAAATTTGAAAGTAAAATACTTTGATTTATTTATTAAAGGACGAAATAGATCAACAGTTCTTAAAATAAATAATAAAGTCTTGTGTTTTCCAGAAAAGAAAGGCTGATAGATAGATGGATAGATAAAATTTGTAGCCTCACGGAGAAATTCGATTTAATAAATATTCATATTTCTTTAACAGTTTACATAATAATTTTGTACACTTTCGCACACAAGTAACTGACTTTTTATCAACAGATAACAAGTGGTTATATGTGGTATGTGGTAGCGCTTTCAAACGTACCAAATAAACATTTTATTTAATACCAACTGTTACCTGCATTTTTGTACGTGTGGAATTTAGAAACCAAATATTAACAAACTATACAGAAAAGCCATCCTCTTGAACCACTTTATCTTTAAAAAAAACCGCATCAAATTCCATTGCGTAGTTTTGAAGATATATGCTCACATAGGGACACACATATACATAAGGACTTTATTTTATAATAAGTAAAGAAATGGCAGGCCTCGTTTACTAGTGGTTCATATAAAAAACTGCTGTTCATGAGGTCTCGGGTTCGATTCGACAAATGTTTGTTCTGGGTGTTTCTATGTATAATAAGTATGTATTTACAAAAGTAAAGTAGTTTATGTATTCTATGCGTATTCTGGTACACATAACACAACCATGTAAGCTTAACTTGGGACCAGAGGACGTTGTGTGTAAATAAAAAAAAGGAGTATCGATTTTTTTTACTTTTGATTTCCAAATTCCATTTATTTGGCAGTCATATCTTACGATTCAATCATTTATATTATTAGTTTTATCTGTGAAGATTTTGTTTGTGTTTAATCGCTACAAAGCGGGAATGTTTTGTTAATTTTATT
This sequence comes from Orgyia antiqua, assembly GCA_916999025.1. Classification (NCBI taxonomy): domain Eukaryota; kingdom Metazoa; phylum Arthropoda; class Insecta; order Lepidoptera; family Erebidae; genus Orgyia; species Orgyia antiqua. Next base: position 4,044,405 of record OU779867.1, read on the forward strand.
TCATGATGTTGTTTTAAGTTGTAAAAATCAAATTGGATCAGATTGTAAATAAAGTTTTAAATAAAAAAATAAATATTGGTTTTCCTATATTACGTACTTACAAATTTTATAGAATGCATGAAAATACTGTCTTTAAGTAAACTTTTACAAATTTCAATCTGTTCGTGCGTCTCTATACAGACCTATTCTTGGCACATAACCGAATCTACTCATTTTAATGAATTTTGTAAGCATCTGGCTCATAACCTAAATTATAATAATAATAATAAATATACGACCGGACATATATATATGTATCTAATATATAAAATTCACGTGTCACAGTGTTAGTTACCGTACTCCTCCGAAACGGCTTGACCGATTCTTCTCAAATTTTGCATACATATTCAGTAGGTCTGAGAATCGGTCAACATCTATTTTTCAAACTTTTTTTTTTAGTATGGCAAAACAACGTTTGCCGGGTCAGCTAGTATATATTTAAATATGTCCGGTGGCTTGACCCCTGTGCCCGCCGCCTGTTGGAGCTCATATTTATTTTATATTTTTAAATGTATATTTTTTATTATTTAGTTTATATTTAATTATATATTTAAAAATGTAAGATATTGTGATGTAAAAGAGATAAATAAAGATAATAATAAATATAATAAATATTCATGGACATTTCACTCAACGTTCTCTGGTCCCAAGCTAAGCTTATTATGATTGTGGTATGGGTACAAGAATACGGATAGAAAACATAAACTACTTTTCTTTTGTAAATACATACTTATAATACATAGAAACACCCAGACGCAGGACAAACATTTGTATGACATTTATAAACATCACACAAATTATTGTCTGAGGCGAGGAGATTATAGGACAGTCTCACTCTCTCTCCAACTCGTAAACGTCCTACTGTTGAGCATAGGCCTCCTTCACTTTGGGAAGATACTGGTCTACTGTGCTACGCTGACCAAGCGTGTTTATATTCGAGGTTTTTGTCTCTCGCAGAAGATGTCATCCGCGTACAATATCCCTTTTCGGCTTTTACAGCACCCTGGGAAAGAAAAGGGGTGGTAACATTTTGATTTTAATCCGCGACTACATAATGGTACAAATTCTAAGAGCAGAACTAAACTTAGCTTAAGAACTTAACTTAGCTAAAAACTAAAAAATTAAAATTAATGCTGTCAAAAATACAATCTGGCACTGTTAACTGAATTTTGTTATTATAAAAACTGTGTATTATAGACTAATAATTTTCAGTAATTTATATAATGTACAATGAAATAGCCGGAGTATTAGTTTTCATTTTTTATTTAGGTTTAGTTTTTTTCCCTCCCTTCTTGCCCTAACCGGACCATGGTATAGTGCCATGAGCCTGACCATGACCCGGCAAAGGGGTGGGCCTGTTATTCGGGGCCCGACGCGATGGGAGGGACGTTAGGCCCCCCCATCGTGTGCGTGGCCTCCCACCAGAACCTTTGGTGGGGGGCCATCCGTAGTTAGTTTAGTTGTACACCTAGAATTGGTACTAATATCAATAAAGTTTCTGATTAAAATACATCTATCGTCTATTTTTATGTATTTTCTACTCATATTTCTGTGGTCTGAGCACACGAATGAGACTCTATACTTTCTGCTAACCTGCTAAAGGGGAAAAAGACGTCACGTGGTTGAAATAAGAAACATTGTTATTATAAATTTGTTTAATTTGCATGGTTTCCTGTTTTTTTTTGTTAGAACAAAACGTATTTGGTCACGGGTTTCTTTTTGTTCTCGAACAATAATAGGTATTTGTTTGTTAAGAACTAATGATTTTTGTATACCTATTCTTATATGTATGACGAACCTCGTGGTTGAGTGGTTTATGTACCGGATTGCCGATCAAGGGGTTCGATTCCCGCTCGGTACAATCATTTGTGTGCTTTTTCTAATTGTCATGCAAATGTTTGTACTGCGTCTGGGTGTTTCTATGTATTATAAGTATGTATTTACAAAAGAAAAGTAGTATATGTATTCTATCCGTATTCTGGTACCCATAACACAAGCATAATAAGCTTAGCTTGGGACCAGAGGACGTTGTGTGAAATGTCCATATTTATTATTATTATTATTATAATATGCGCAATACATTTTTATACAAGTCAATCCTACACGACAAAACCAATTTAATCCATTAGAATAATTTTTTTTCATGAGTTATTTTACAACTGATAATTTATTATTAAAGAAAGAAAGAAAGATTCCTTCAAGATTATTCCACGCCTGTTGAATCCAGTTAGAGCACAATTTACTTATTGGAGTTTTCATAATCTTTTGATCATTATAGGATTTTGCTGTCCATCAGAACAACCAAAGCCCTGCCGATTTTGATAATAAATATATTTATAAATAACGAATTTGTTTTATACCTATTATATTCAGTTGAAATAATAATTATTTCTTTACATATTTTGAGTTCAAAACGATTAGTGAACTGTAAGATTCATTGAGACGAGGCAGTCAGGAGTCCATATAAATATCAAATAATAAGTGGGTGTATAATTGTGTATAAACAATACTATAAAGAAACTAATATAGGTAACCGTATTTGTGACACCTAAATGAATCCATTAGAGCATCAATCCAAAGGAGTCGACACTACAAAGAGACCCCCCGCTGAAAAAGTATGGGACCAATGTTATACTCATTGCGTGCAGACACTGTCGTCTCTTAGTGCGCATGAAGAGATTAAGAGCGGGCGTGCGTAGCGAACATTGCAATTCAGTTTAAAGAGGGTCATAAGCGGCATCCTAATTAATAATTGTGAAAACGAGATAATGACTCAATGAAAATTTTGAAGAGCATAAGTGTTAATGTGTGTAACAAAACTATATCGTGATTTAAAATACTGTACAACGCCATCTATTGAGCGGTATAGTAAACTTCTGTTTGTTAAGGTTTGATTATTCAATTTCACGGGTACGAAGTCGCGGGCAACAGCTAATATTGATATATATTGATATAGCAAAAAAGAGTCAGACGTATGCAGAAAAAATACGAGGTGAGAAAGTGACAGATATATCTGTCGGTGACGTCATAAGTATAGATACATCTCGGTATAATAATATGTATCTTACTCTTTCTCGTTATATTAATATATCGTAATATGCCGTTTGTCGTGACCTATAGTGTTTGTGTGCGTTACCCCAGCATACTAACGCAACAGTATATTAGTCAAAGAATGTTTTTATAGTTTGTAACGCTCCTGTTGATTATATACTCTAAGAAATGAGTACTCAGATTAAACAATAAAATAGTTAATTAGATTAATTCAGGCATCGTTATTCTTTTGTAGTTGTAAAATACAAAGGATTTATCTATCGTTTGATTATTTCAATCTATATACTTAATTTGTTATGGCCGCGAATTATTTTGAACAATAGGTATTCAGCCGACCCAAAGATATGAGCACTGTTGTGACATTATTATTATAGGGTTAAATAAGGCAGTAAAAGTCATAACGCTTTGGTTTATTATCTGATATTTGATAAAGTATAAATGTAAAGAATGATATTGTTGTCGGTTAGTTATTACATAGAAACAGTTCATGCTCAGCCAGGAACTAATAATAGTTTGCTTAGTTCAAAAACTAGAAAATGTTAATGTTGTTACAAAATAATGTAATGATTGTAACTGCTTGCTACTACTAGCGCCATTTGTCTGTCTGCCTGTGTAAGTTGTCTCAATAATTAGTCTATTGAATAATTTCACTGCGCATTAGTGCCCCAGCACGCTTCCACTGCGCCCACACCCTCGAAAGCCCCTAATATTTTTAAATTAAAATTATCGTAATATAGATATATCCTAATATAGTCATCGGTGCTTAATATGTGTGCAAAATTTCAAATCAATCTGATTATTGCAAGTGTATTAAGAACGCGATCAATAAGTATTACTAATCACTAAAATTATCTAAATAAAAAAAAAGTCAGTAATGCTCAATAATGTCAGTACGGCGTATTTAGAAAATTTGCGCCCCGGGCCAATTTAATTAGCCGCCCTATAAATTAGTAACGACAGCGCAAAATTTTAAACTTGAAGGCTTTTGCCGCCCTTCTTAAGGTGGCCGCCCCGGGCCATGGCCCCTATGGCCCTAAGGTAAATACGCCTTTGAATACTATAACTGCTCCTCAATAAGATAAAGTACTTAAACAAAAATTATATTAGTTATCTCGAAACAAATTCTACAATATTATTTTTAAAATCATATTTACTATTTTTTTTAAACACATTTTTTCACATATTTAAGACTATGTACAATAGTTAGTGTATAAAGCTACATGGACTAGTGTACATAGTGCTTGATTTACTGTAGCCAAAAATAGTTGCATTCGTAGACATATCCAATTAAATTGTTGTTCAATCAATACGTAAAGTTAAAAAAGTCTGTGTATATTTTTTACACGTTTTCGCTCTCGTTTCTGTTTAGATGTTTGCGAAAAACATCACTGGCTTGTTAGTAACATAAAAACCTATTTTCAAAGTTTATAAAGACTACTTTTTGTATGTAAATAATAATAATAATTCCTTGCCAACTGTTAAACTTATATGCATAAGTTTAAAAAACAAATTTAGTTTGTATAATGACTAAATATTCCAAAATTTTGAAAAATATTTTGTAGTATACCTATACTTATATTTATTAGCATCTCTTTTATATTAAACTTCCTTTAAAAATAGAGTCTATAAACCAATAAACAGGGGTAGAAAACACACATATTCACGCTGGCAAATGGTAAGCGAAGCCAACCTTCTTGATGAAAGAAAAGGTAAAAATATGTTTTTTTATATTATCATGGACATTTCACACAATGATAATATAATTATAATTAAATTTTTATTTGTTGCTCACAGTTTCAAACACGCGGAATTTTAATTTTTTTTCCCCTTTTTGAAATAGTTTTAACTAATGCTTCGTTCATATTGGTTGCAGCATGATGTTATATAGCAGCATTTCTCCATAAATGGGCTATCCGACACAAAAATAATTTTATAAATCAAACCTGTTCCTTAGATTAGCGCGACAAATAAAGAAACAAACTCTTCAGCTATATAATGTCGAGTATTGATAGTATAGAAGTATAAATAAAATCCATAAACTTTAAAGGTTTATAATGCATTTAAAATTGTATCTCACAGTAAATGTTATTCCGGATCTACTCAATATAAAATCAGAATGGAAGTGTCTTTATTAATCCGATTATCGTATAATTAATTATTTTTTATTAATCCGACAATCGTGGATGTGACTATTTGTACGGCTTTTTTTTTTGAATGAGTATATTCATACGGATATTATTATTTTTTTATTATTAAATTTATTACTAAGAATTTTTTTCGTGAAAAAAGTGAAAATCTTTTTCGACACTGTCCACGGAGCAGAAGATTAACTAAGGAGCAAAAGGAAAAAATTGCGGAGTTATTAGATTTCGAAGCTAACCGAGTGAAGGATAAAAAAAAAATAAAAAAAAAATAAAAAAAAAATACCTATAATATTTCCTTATTATTTTCCTATACAGCTCTCTTAAAAAACTCGTTAACATTTTATTTTTTAATATAAATGAATATTTTAGTGCTTTTTAATATCTATAATGGTCATTATTACATCACGCCTTGTTCCCGTGGGTGTAGACAGAGACTAGAGCCATCTACTATTTAAATAATATCTATCATGTAATTAAATATCTGCGTATATTACTGATGTTTCAAATAAGAACCTCTATGTTTGCTCTATTTCTTTACTTTTTATATACCTACTAGTAAAAAAATTCATTGTTAATCAATTCTAAGGAAAAACGTATTTCCCAAATGTCAGTACATTTGAAAATACTGTCACCCATAATCACTATAATATTTGACGAATCTGTTAACGACGTCGGCTTTAACAAGGCATCTATATATATGAGGTGTGAGTATCATGTAGGTGCAAAAAAGTCTTAGGCATTTTAAGTAATGACTTACCCAGTACATAAACGATAATACATAAGTATAAGTACACAGCACTCAGGAAAAGTTGGGTTTTCTAGTAGTAAAACTCTCCTAGGTGTGTAACCTAATTTGCAGTAGCATACATTTTATTTTTTATCCTATCATCCTAATATCATAAGTGGATCAAAATTTGATCAGTTCTAATAAAAGGAAGTAGGAGAGAGATAAATTTGTACCTAATATACATAAATATTTGTGCCAGTATATATCTATTGAGCAGAGCGATCTCTGAAAGTAATAGAACGATCATAATTTTTTTTCTTGTTTGTTTGAATGCGCTAATATCAGGTTCCACTGGGCCGGTTCAAAAAATTCTTTCAGTGTTGGATAGTACATTTATTGAGGAAGGCTATATAAATAAATAAATATTCTTGGACATTTCACACAACGTCCTCTGGTCCCAAGCTAAGCTTGTATGCTTGTGTTATGGGTACCAGAATACGGGTATACTACTTATACTATTTTTCTTTTTTGTAAATACATACTTATAATACATAGAAACACCCAGATGCAGTACAAACATTTGTATGACAATTAGAAATATCACACAAATGATTGTCCCGAGCGGGAATCGAACCCGCGACCATTTGATTGGCAGTCCGTTACATGAACCACTCAACCACGAGGCTCGTCGATATAACATTCCACTGCAACCAATAGGAGCGAAGCATCAGTGAAAAATGTTGCAAAAACAGGGGTTTACTTAGTAAATTGAAATGACAGACGCATGAAGTCGCAGGCAATAGCTAGTTGAAAATATGAATTGAGTTTAAAATGACCTTATCTTCTGAGCACGAATTAAGTACCTGAACTTTGCATTTGTCTCGTTAAATAAATGGTAGTTCATTCTTAATCCATTTTAATATTTAATGTTCTGTCCGCTCTTTAACTTAAATAATGCGCATAGTATTAATACAGTTATTTATTTATATTTCTATATATTTCACTACTATGCTGTATGAGTTTGTTAAAGCCATTCCAGTTGAATTAATTAAAAATTTTATTTAATACTCATGTTTTTTCTACTTAATTTCGGGGTCCATCCATCAATCTATACGTCAGCCTTTCTCCGTCCACTGTTGGACATAGGCCTCTCCCATAGAACACCACAACGCGCGTCTTGTACGCTTGCATCCAATGGCTCCCCGCAATCTTGACGATATCGTCGCTCCACCTTATTTGGACCAAACATCAAAAGCTACCCAACGCTGCATCGTCCGGTGCGTGGTCGCCACTCTAGGCCCTTTCTTCCCCAACAATCATCAGTCCTTCGAGCGATGTGGTCTGCCCATTGCCACTTCAGTGAGGTTAGTCGTTTTAACTAGTATTCAACAAGCATAAATAAACTATATTCGATGACGAATGTTCTCTTACGAAGCCACGATCTAAAACAAAAAGACATAATATTTCTTCTCAATTTTACAATAATTATCAATAGGTACCTACCTATATTTTTAAAGATCCAGCTTTGTGATATGTTTTGACAGGATCTGAACAGGGTGCTTTTAATCTTTTCAACCGTAATAAGGTAAAATTACCATAAAATATAAAAACATTGCCATTTCTTATAATATTTTGGTCTGATTATTTTCTTTCATAATATTTTGTGATGGTTTTCGAGGTAAATATATTGTGTTTATTTGTATGTATTATTTATATGTGCATGTATATTGAATATTTGACTTATCATAATTAGTGCACCTACAACTATTACTCTTCTCTCTTCTCAAGATCTCCATCCAAAGGTTGCCTGGCAGAAATTGCTTTTAGCGATAAGGCCGCTCATTAAACTATATTTATAATCTGAATTTCCTGTAAATTTCACTCTTAAGGTGTACAATAAAGTGTATAATAATAAGTAAATAAATAAGTATGTTAGAAATGGAACAAAATTTATGTGGCAGATATAAATATAGCACAAACGAATGTCCTATGCGGGGTTCGAACCCGAGACCTTGTGATCGGCAGTTCCTTACATAAAACACTAGACTACGAGGCCCGACATGAAAGATGATTATAATATTGACGGGCCTCGTGGTCGAGTGGTTCATGTAAAGGTGCTCCCTAACCAGGAGCATTCACGTGTATTGTAACATTATAGATTCGACTTTGAGCATTACATTACAATAATACCTCCCTGACTAACGAGCATTTGCGTGTAATGCAACATATTGATTCGACTTGAGCATTTCATAGCAAGATGTCAGACGAAGCGGTCGTTGTGCTGAGTGCGGCAATAATTATTCGACATTGTTATTTACGGGGGAAGTAGAGCGCATTGATGTTACAGGTTGTATCAAGATATTACACATTGTATCATTACAAGGCGCGCATTGTAATGCTCGGTTCTTCTCCTTCACTGATGTATGCCCGTTTTGTATCATTACAAGGTGCGCATTGTAAAGCTCGGTTCTCCTCCTTCACTGATGTAATGCTCAAATCTGTAACGTTACATTACACGCGAATGCTCCCGGTGAGGGAGCACCTTTACGGATTGCCTTTCACGTGGTCGTGGGTTCGATCCGCGCACGGTACAATTATTTGGGTGATATTTATATACAGTACAAATGTTTGTACTGCGTCTGGGTGTTTTTTATGTATTTTAAGTATGAATTTAAAAAAAAAAGTTTGCTTATATGTAGGTAGTATATCCATATCGGATACGCGTAACAGAAGCATAGCAATATATTATAAGTAGTATACCTATGTATTATATCCGTATTCTGGTACCCATAACACAAGCATATAAGCTTAGCTTGGGACCAGAGGATGTTGTGTGAAATATTCATGAATATTTATTTATTTATTTAATATAGCTTACTTTGGGACATTGTGGGAAATGTCCAAAAATATTTATAACAAAAAATAAGCGATAAAGATGTGATTAACATTTATTTTAGGACTATAATAATTAATAAGATATTGTATCACACCAAGTTTGCTTTTATTACTAAAACGTTACTTGTTATACAAACACCTTATATATATTCCTTTAATACTTGACTTTTCACATAAAGCGATTTTGTAATTATTTCAACAGCGCACAAAGTCAATAAACGGGAAAGTTGCTTGCGAGTTTACGCTTTAATTTTAATATGAAATAAAGCAAAAAAGTTGCCACAAATTTTATTTTATAAAAGAACTGGGGTGTTTTCTATGTATTATAAGTATCTATTTACAAAAGAAAAGTAGTATATGTAGTCTATCCGTATCCGGTACCCATAATACAAGCATAGAAAATAAATATAGCTTACTTTGGGACCAGAGGACGTTGTGTGAAAATGTCTTGAATATTTATTTATTTATTCAACTAGTTGTTGCCCGCAAAACCTTAACAAATTGTACAAAAAAGCCATACTCTTAAATCACTCCGTCTATTAAAAATTCCGCATCAATATCCGTTGTGTAGTTTTGAAGATTTAAGTTCACCATAGGAACAAGAATAACGACTCTGTTTTATAATAAGTAAACCAGTACAAATCGTATCGGAATAATTTACGTTAATAACATGCTTTTATTACCTTCGTTCATATCTATCTATCTATGTATGTATCTATGCAATTGAATCTTCAAAAGTGACTTTTACCTTCTTGCAAAAGTCGGATTGATTTGAAATGTCGAACACGTATAAGGATCGATATACGATCGTATAAGGATATCTTTTGATCTACTACCATGACTAGGCGTGTTGGTCTATACCAACACGCCTAGTCATGGTATATACTTAGGTATATACTTACTAGTCATAGTACAACTTTAAGAGACAGAAAACTCGAAACTAAATCCTATGATTTAGTTTCGAGTTTTCTGTCTCTTAAAGTTGATGCAGAAGCAGTTGAGCTTATATATTTCCTTTGCTGTCTCCTACAACACAATGGGGATGAAATGGGGTGATGATTGTATTCATAATCTCACACCACACGGAACGTATTCCGTTACACATATATCTCAAAATGTAACATAATCATTCACATGTCCTTTGTATATTAAAGTCTACATCGTTTAGTACTGCTACAAAACTTTTACAATATTATTCCACAAAGTTCTTAAAATTTATAAAACGCGTAATATAAAAGTATATGAACATTTTTACTTATTTGGCATGGCATTCGTAAAATAGACTTCATTTAGACGCTTATGATATAATTTGCACGGGTCTAATTTGGCCAAATTCAGTAGGAATGTGTAATGAAATTCTAAAAATGGATTGTGACATTATTAAAGTCGTATGTTGTAATTTGTAACCAAGGAGGGTTAACATCAAGTAGGTTAACTGTTTTATTAGCTAAGATAAATGAAAGGATTTCTGTTCAAAATTGTTATTTGTGTGCTGGCACCAGAAAGATAATTTGATTTATTTTGATAAACTTACGATTGTTATATGGCTCAAAAATATAGGTATAAACGTCTCATTAATACAGTAAAATACAATGTTTACCATATAAATACTTAACTAACAGCACCTTTTTATAAAGAAATTCTTTATAGATATATTTTCGCTGACAGCAGTAAAGTTTATGTCAAATGCCCTACACCAACTATATATCCAGTGTTCCTCGGGACTATACTACTATAGTTGCGAGAGAGATCCAAAGAGACTATACATATCTTCATCTCATTCTTAGCAAGCTCTTTGCTGCATCTAAATGACAGGGCCTTCTCTCGTAAAGTGGCGGTGCAGGCTTACTTAGGCCTGTTTATCCTTGGGCAGTAGAGCAATATCTAACTGCTCTAGGATCCTGTAAAAATTATTAAATAAAAAGAAATTTATATCGGATTATCATCTTGGTATAGACTAACAGAGTACCTAAAAATGTTTGTGTTGTTGGTCGGTTACAGAAAAAAACTCAAAGATTTAATTAATACGCCAATATTAAGTAAACATTTTAAAATCCAATTTAGGATTTCCCAATATTCCGCTTCAATACATTCACTGTAATGTTTTTTTTACTTTACACATTTCCTTTGATCGTTGAGTGAAATATTGAAACGAAATTTAATAGGACTGTGCAATCTAATTTCAATTAAAGTCTACGTAAATATTTTTATACTTATCTATATTGCATTTTTTAACATCCTTATGTTAGTTCGGTCATAATCATGATAAATAATAATATGAATGTATTAATCTATGTAACGGAATTTTCGAAAGTGATTTTCACCTACTTGCAGTAGTCGGATTGATCTGAACACGTATTAAAAACTGATGACAATGCAATAATTTAAAACTAAGGATTTTTAAGTGTATTTTTATCCTCCGTGTGGTGACGGATTAAGAATACAAGTGTCACTAGCCCATCTCCTCCCAAGGGTGCTGTAAAAGTCAGCTAAGGAATATTGCACACAGATAATATTTGTGAGAGCCGGAAAATTCGAAAATAAACCCTGTACCAACACGCCTGGTCAGCGCGGCATAACCCCTCCCAAAGGGGAGGAGGCCCGTGCCCAACAGTGGGACGTAGATGAGCTGGAGAGAGAGTGTATTTTTAGTTCTTGACTGTCTTTTTTTATTTTACATCATAACTTAAATATTTGGCATACAGATTGCGCCTAAGAAAGGAAATATTATTTAATGCGAAAAAACCGGTCAAGCATGAGTGGAACTCGCACATGAGGGTTCCATACCGTTATTATTACAATATATTCGACATATCGACCCTAAATAAAAAAAAAACGGGATAAGAGCAGAAGAATGAAGAGGACGAGCATCGTGGTTAAATGGTTCGTGTACCGGACTGCGGATCAAGAGGTTGCGGGTTCGATTCCAGCTCGGGACAATCATTTCTGTGATCTTTCTAAATGTCATACAAATGTTTGTACTGTGTCTGGGTGTTTCTATGTATTATAAATATGTATTTACAAAAAAAAAGTAGTATATGTATTCTATCCGTCTTCTGGTACCCATAACACAAGCATATAAGCTTAGCTTGGGACCAGAGGACGTTGTGTGAAATGTCCATGAAATATTCATAAATATTTATTTATTTAATGATGAAATGTCAGAAATAAGGTCCCGTTTTATCTTCTAGTGCGGTAACCTAAAGAGGTGATTTTAAATTTCATGCACACGAAGGCTAAGCTAAGCTAGCAATTAACAAATCTAGTATAAATCTTAACGTTTTTATTTTCACGTCACGTCACTTTAAGTTTGTAAACACAAATACAGAATTCTATGTTCGTTTATGTATAAAGCGATTATGTCAAGAAACATCATGTACTAAGCTTGAATTTGCATAAGCCATTGATAACAATATGATAACTTTGACAACCAAATATAACTAAAGCTGTGTGGGTTGAGCTTTATATGAATGTAGACAGCTTAGCAAATTTTCTACTAAGATTAAAATAAAGTTCTGTTAAATTTTCTATTTGTGAAAATGATACTACCTGTACTTATCAGAACGTAGAAAATGTTCATTTGACAAAAACGTTGAAAGCTCTATAGAGATGGCGACTGTTAAAAATATTCCTCATCTCAATCCGTTTGTTTTTGAGTTTGAAGAAGTAACGAAATGTACTCACAAAAACTCACGCACACACTCAAATACACGCTAAAACTTACACTCAAATATACATTAAAATTTGTAATACGTAATTTTCGAAAATAGTAGTCCAATTCTAAAGAAAACACTAACAGGAAGTAATTTATTAATTTTGCAATTGACATGCAATGCTTGTTACTTAATAAATCAAATTATGGTGGAAAAAGTGACTGAAGCAAGCGGGACTTGAATCCACGACCTCGGAATACCGTTTCGAAGCTCTTCCAACTGAGCTTATTGCGGTCGTGCCTGCAACATTCACATTTGTACGTAAAAATATATAAACTCAATCGAGTGACAAATGTGGTGGTTAATTTGAATGTTGCAGGCACGACCGCATAAGCTCAGCTCAGTCTCCGATAGTGCTATTGTGTCATCCCAGGCGAACGAAGTCGCTGGCAATAGCCAACTGTTACTCTAAAATAATTTGGATTAATATTTTCTATTCGGTCGTATTGGCAGCAGCACCAAGGAATTTAGTTCGAAAAAAATGTCTTGGCGAATATAACGAGGTAGTACAAAATTTTCCTGTAACATATGGTTCGTTAAGCGCATCACTAATGAAAAGAAAGACTCGACCAATAGTTCTTCATGTTGCACGTGATATAATCTTTTTTATATTTTTTTTTATATTTGTCAACATTTTGCACAACGTCCTTCAGTTGATAATTTATTGACTATAACAATACTACTGGAGTTTTCTTTAAAAAAAATACATAAAAAAATAACCGAATTCGAAAAAGAAAATTCTGAATTTATCTGAGGTTTCCAGTGTAACTCTACAACAGGCTTAGAAGACATGGTTAGCTTATGATATTGTTTTGAAAAATATATTATGAAGCAGATGGCACAAAACCCTTCGTGCTGCAAGATTCAATTCGTCTAACTTGTGCTTAGACATTATTCTTTTAACTTATTAAGTCAAATTATATTCTTAATATATTTATATATATTATTCTTTTGTCAAAATAACATTGGGATAGTAAAATAGTTTTACCTCTATGTCTTTGTATCTTAGTCAGCCACTGTGCTATGAAAGACAATAACATTATTTTCAGTCAATTATTTAACGTTGTATATAATGAAATGAAAGTTATATCAAAAATACGATCTGAGTAAATCTACAATAAGTATGTAAGTTTCCTTTGCTTGAGTTGGTATCAAATAGAGTGTGAAAAAGGTAAAAGAAATATTCACATATTTCAGATCCCGACGGAAAATAAATTGTGTTGGTAACTTTGAAAGTGATATGGTTTTTTTTGTAGAGATTTAGTTTCACAAGAAAAGTAAACACCATTGTTGATTTTTTTATAGTTTCAAATCCTTACTGACATAAATGTCTGGATTACACTTGCGCATAACAAGTGAAGTGAAAACTTTACAGGTGAAGTGTGGTCATTTGACTACGCAAGCTATAAAAAAAAGTAATTCTATATGTCTATTTTTCTTATAAACCAAAACTACTGAATGGATTTAATCGAAATTTGGAATACAGATGATGATATAGAGTCCAAGAGTGGCTACTTTTTAATATGAAAGAAAGTCAGTAAACAGCAAGAAAAATAAGATTTAAGTCTTCCGAAATAAAATAAGGAAAATAGGAAACCCAGAAATCAAATCTAAACATAATATATTTCCACTTCATAGCATCGCGCAGTCGGGTAAAAAGCAGAACAGTACCATAAACGTGGAGAAACTACAGAATTTATATTTAAAAACACAGCTTTATAAAAGGCCCTTTTAATTAAGTGGTGTTTAATTATCTAAAGGTGATTTGAACAGGCTGGTTTTTGAAATACAATACACGTATTTGAAGACACTCTTGAGCTATACACGAGCACTTCATAAACAGTTTATAAAGGGATAAATAAAATTGATACATAACGTATGAATATTCATTAGTAAGGACGTAAATAGACTTTGTGTGCGTGTGGTGACGGATTAAGTATGCAATTTTCACCACCCCATTTCCTTCCCATATTGTAAAACCAGCTAAGGAATATTGAACACGGATTACACCCACTGTGTGAGACGAAAACCTCGGAAATAAAGTCTGTGCCAACACGCCTGGTCAGCGTGGCGCAGTACGTGCCTTATAGGTTATATAACACCGTCGTCTTTGTGGGACATAATGGGCTGGAGAGAGAGAGAGGGGGAGAAAGAGAGAAAGAGAGAGAGAGAATTAAACGTAGAAGTATTGAAGTGAGACCTAAGAAAATCATAACAGACGGACGGACGGAGAGCAACGTCTCACAAATATGACTCCGTTTTACAATCTAATAAGGAACTCTAAAAACCAAAAAAAAATACAAATAAAATAAATGATACTAGGTACATGTAAATATACTTATATGTGACAATAACATGAACGTAATAAAAATAAGTCATTAGTTTAAATATATTAAAAACTAGCTGTGGCCTGCGACTTCGTACGCGTGAAATTTAGAAATCAAAACTTAACAAACAGAAGTTAACTACTCCGCTCGATAAATGGCGTTGGACAGTTTTTTTAAATCGCACTATGGTTTGGTTACCAGCATTAACACATAAACTCGTCAAAATTTTAAGTTTTCGTTTCGCTTTCTGCATTTATAAATTAGTAAGGATAAACAAGTGAAATATTTCTTTATTTAAGTTCACCAAGACTAGATTTTATTGCACTACTTAAAACTACTGTTAGTTAAAATAAAATTTTAGCAGTGGCTCAGTAAAAACTTTTAAAACTCTGCACTTAAACTAAGTCACAACAAATTTTATTATATGTACTTGAAAAAGTAGGTTTTTTGTTGCAAATATTTGAGTATTAAAGTTAATTTCTAACTTAAAACATTTTAATAATAAAAAAGAACATTGATAACAAAGTTTGCTGTCATCGAGGGTTGGTAGATACAGTTTTATAAGCCGTCGTCAAACTGATCAGAGATGAAACTCAAACAATCGATGAACATTGCGGGACAAACCACTTGAACAAAATAATCCTTTTTACAAAGAAGTAGAAATATCAATAAAAGTATTTATAGTTTCGTAATAAATAGATGAATTGAAACTTTGTTATTTAAAAATAATCTTATCCGCTGTAAACATATTATATTGCTTTTCGACGTCAAAGTTTCCGGGACTATCTTGTTATAAAATTTCGAATAGTTGATTGGAGATAGTGTATTATGAAAGTTTTAAATTTTGATAGTGTTGCTTAATTTTCTTTTCGTTAATTTGTAGAGACAATAATCTCACACTGAATCCCGACTACTCTATTAAATTAAACCTAACCTAATCTAACTATAATTTTATAAAAGCCCATTAAATTCTCTACACACCTAGTTAGCTTGTCCAAAAGTGCTCGTGGTTATGTTCAGTTTCATTATATATAACCCATTTTTTTCTAACTCTCTCTCTAACTATAAGATGTACTTAATTCCTATAATACCAAATCCTTTAACAAATGTAACAAATGTAGTCATCTATTATTATTATTTTATTAGAAACTGGTAGATATAAACAAGATAATAGCCGCAGTAGTGTCGATCATATTGTAAAAATTTTGTTCCGATCACACTGTACATTTCTATCAATATATTTAGGTATGCACCTATTGTAGTTAGTAATGACATCAATCAGTCCTGACCTCTTTGATAGAATATGGGAATGTGTCAAATAGGTCAGATCCCAGCGCAATCATGAAAAGCATTGGACAAAACTTATTTCGTCTAACCACACATTGAATTTTGAACTTTTGCTTAGGGAAGCTTTAACCAAAGTGAACATTTCTACTCAATTTCAGGCACTCGGCTACTATTAGATATACACCTATGTGTACATATATACATAACTAAAGCGAATCACGAATATCTTTACTTTAATTTTGAAACTTTATCTGTACTTTAATCTTGATATTTTCTTATAATGTTTTTATTCGGGCTGCAAAACTAATAATTAGTGATTTCTAATAAACCAAGTGGATCTCCCGTTATATCATATAGCTATATGGCTGTCAAAGGATCTTAAAGGTCGGAATGTATAGTTGTAAAGCGATTGATTATTTTGATGTTTTTTAATATGTTTTTATTGGCTAGGTATCTATCTAGCACCTATCTATCAAAATATTTATCTAATACTGTTACGACATAGTGTATATATATATATAGTATCGATAGTGTTTTATGCCCAATTGTAATAGTCAGATTAATATATTTTACACACATGTTAAGGACGGATGACAGTGTAATAATTTAAAAAAATATATACAGGATTTTCCTATGTGTTTTTTTTTTGTTTTTATATCCTAAGTATTTGGAAGTACTTGTCTTTTCATTCTGTGTTTCTTATGACAATGCAGTTTACAGTTAAACGGGAATGTTTTTGTTGTACAAGTAATTATGTCCAACATTCAAAATAAATAAACTTATTATAACCAACTTTAGTTACGCTATGTCACAAATTAGTTTGAAATTTATACTAAGTTTTATTACCTCAGCGCTGTTGTTAGCCTGAGTATAAGGAGAAGTTTGAACTGCTAAGATAATAACTTATAGTCACTAATAGGCTCATTGTTTTACATGGATATTAAAAAAATATATTACATATACATAATAATGTATTCTCTAACACATTCACGACTCATTTGTTCGTATAAAACACTTTTTGTTCATTCACAACCAGTTGCTCTTTAGCCATCCCAACCGTGACCATGTTGACTGCAAAGTCTCCGAAACGTCTGACTAAAATTTAAAACAAATATACGCGTCTAAATCCGTAAAAAGTGGTTTTATACCATACTTTTATTTAGCTAGAAAATTAATGCTATTTGAAATACAAATTGCTTTTAAAATTTATTGACAAATTATTAGTCAAGAATAACTTATTCAGCAGACTCTAAATCAGATTATTTTTAAAATATATTTTTGAATAAGAAAATTACCTCACAATAATTAGAAGTCTATAAAATGAATTTTTTTTGTGAAAAAAAATTTTTAACTAGAAAATTAAGTTATTAAGCTCACAAGACTAAAAGACTACTGTAGCCCGCGACTTCGTACGCGTGGAATTTAGAAGTATTCCCCCTTTTTGCAACATTTTTCATTATTTCTTCGCTCCTACTGGTCGCATCGTGATGTTATATAGCTTATAGCCTTCCACGATAAATTTACTATTCAACACTGAAAGATTTTGTCAAATTAGACCATTGGTTTCTGAAATTAGCGCTTTCAAACAAACAAAAAAAACACACAAACTCTTCAGCTTTATATTATTAGTAAATATGATATTTTATAACAATACTTGTGTGATATACTCGTAATTCCTATAGTTAGAAAGTCAGAACATAAATTGGATATCTGATTTGACTTGACACTCCCATGAGAACCAAATGTGAAACTCTAATGTGAAATAATGTCCACATTATTTGAAAACTTGAAGGGACAATAATAAATTTATTGTCAAAAGTTTCACACTCTCAATAAGATATATTAAATAACGTATTATTTGCTTATTGCTTTGGAAAAACACTCCCAGATGTCATCGCTAATACAAATTAGAAAGTTCTTTGTTTTTGAACAAATTCGTTTATTTTACTATAGGCAGGGGTAGGTATATCTCTATAATGCTGTCTTGAATAATAGATATTATGTTGTTTTCCTTACCATAATTATACCAAGAAGTCATGCTAAAGTCAAGTAACCATACTGATGTTCAGAAAGCATGGAGCAGACAAAAAAATTCCTAATATCTAGTTTTCTGAAATGTTAATATTTTGTGTATTTTTCATAAGAAATTTTAATATTTTTGAGCAGTCGCTAACTGATTTCAAGGAATAAACATTATATAATTAAATTGATTGACAGATAAATTTAGTAATGGTAGATTGACGAATTGTAGGCTTTATTCTCATACACATCACCCTATGTTCACCCCTCGCCGGGTCATGGTAAAGCTCAAGGCACCATCATGGCCTGGCAGGGCAAAGAGGAGAAGGGAAAAAAAAATAACCACCTTGTTAAAATATGCTGACTTATAAAAAAAATAGAAAAGGAACAGACACATAGCTTCTGACGTTTTAAACAAGATTGTTAAACATGCCCAAAAATTTGAATTTGAAGTTTGAATTTGAATGCTTAGGCACAATTTATAGTTTAATCGATAAAACAATGGCTGTTATAGCATCTTAATTAAGTAGAAAATACTATATTTATAAAAAAAAATCAATGAATAAAGGTAACTTTTTTTTATTCAGAACTCAAAATGCTGAACAAGAACATTGCTATTGCGGTCGCCGTGGTCCTGGCTATGATCTGTCTAGCCGAAGCCAGGGAGGAAGGGCCTCATGACATGGCTGATGCTCTTCGTATGCTGCAGGAGCTTGATCGCTACTATACTCAAGCTGCTAGACCAAGGTAAGTGCTTTATAAATATTCCTTAAAAGAGAATAGGAGGAGAGAACAGAAAGCGCTGATGTATGGATGAACTCATTTTTGATGGGAAGTGGTGGAATCAGTAAAGCAATTGCCATCCAGCATGAAGTCATGCTTGCCATTCTTATGCAGGAAAATTATACTTATACTGAATAGAAAATTTAGAGATAAAACTATAACTTCGTGATGTCATGTGTATGAAATGACTGTAGTTTAGCTTTTTTTATTATAAAAAGGCCTGTTTCTCATCGTAGGATTATCTGGAGTATTGATGGATCAACTGCAGTAGAAAATAATATCTACCCTTAACAGAATTAGTTAGCTACCTAGTGTCTAAAATAGCTTTTAACATTTAGTTCAAGCCCTTTACATAAAAAAATAAAAAATAAACAAAATATTTAGTTATTTTTGAAAGCAGATGCTTTTTCAAATAAGAGCAACTTATTTATTTATGAATATAAGCTTTATATCACTGCCGGTTATTACATTACTCAATTATGGTTAAATGAACTTCAGATTTTATGAACACTTTAATAAAATATTAGCGACGACAACAGTCTGATTTATTGCCGCTCATTATAGCTTTATTTGCCTTTTAATAACACTTTTGGTGTGTTACATATTATTATTGCATAACTTAGTTATAGCGTAAATTTTACACATCAGCGCAACGATTAGAAACTTGTAATTTTGCATAGGTATTTCAGCACTAATAAAAAATATTGGAAAATTTGTCGCCTAAATAATAATAATAAATATTCATGGAAATTTCACACAACGTCCTCTGGTCCCAAGCTAAGCTGATATGCTTGTGTTATGGGTACCAGAATACGGATAGAATACATATACTACTTTTTTTTTTGTAAATACATACTTATAATACATAGAAACACCCAGACGCAGTACAAACATTTATATGACAATTAGAAAAATCACACAAATGATTGTCCCGAACGGGAATCGAACCCGCGACCTCTTGATCGGCAGTCCGTTACCAGAACCACTACACCACGAGGCCCGTCAAAATTTACCCCCTTAGGCGACAAATTTCCCAAAAGAAGAATGCAAAGTTAGTATGAAACTTTGCCGTTTTTCCAATGAGATCCAGCATGATAGTAATTCCAATCATACGCATACGAAAACGCAGGCAATCGCTTGTCTTTATACATACCTAATATAAAACAAAGCCATTATTTTTGTATGTATGACGCTATGTGAGCATATATCTTTAAAACTATGCCAAGGATTTTGAAGCGGTTTCTTTTAATATATAGAGTGGTTAAAGCGGATGGATTTTTGTTTAATTTGTTAAGGTTTAATTTCTAAATTCCACGCGTACGAAATAGCAGGCAATCGCTAGTAATATATAAAACACATTGCTTATTCATCAGAACTAATTTAACCATTACTGAATTTAAAATGAGAGTGTGAGCTATCACATTGAGCCATCAGTAGGGGAGATATTTCAATGACGTAATTTTGTTGCAACTTATTGAAAATGACGGATATAACCTTTGATAAGTTTAATCAGTTTTGAGACCAACCCTTGCAAATATCATAATAAATTTCATTACAGATAATTCATCGTCTACATTTAAGTGCCTTTGTAGCATTTCAAAAAATTCAGCAGCAGAATACGATGAAGGCAACTTAAATACAAAATATGTTACCAAAGCGTTATTTTATCAATGACAATATGATAATATCTTTAAGTTACAAAAATTCTAGACATTAACTGTGTTTATTTATGCTAGTTTCGCTCGTATTGTATCTACTAATCAACGCACCCATATTACGGAATCTTTGATTAAAGATATCTAATTTTTGCCTACCTATTTGCAATAGTTAGTATTTTGAAATTTTGCACACATATTAATGGCCATTGACAATACAAAAAAAAGAAAACATATTTTAGGTACTTTTTTAGTTTTTGAACTAAATAATTGATTTGAAATCAAAAACATGTAGAGAGAGAATACTATCCTAAACAACCAGGTACCTACATAAATAATGCAGATTAGCGCGCATAATCTAATCAAATCTAAAGAAGTTTAGATATTCTTGCTAAATACATGTTTCTCTACCATTTGTACTTTCAACAAAAATCTATTATTGTCTTTTTGTAATATCTACTTTCGATACTAAGCAATAAACATTCAATACAGATTTTATGTTTCCTATTATATTTTTATAGTTTGCACAGATTTAACCTCTTGATATGTTATCTACAGACAAAATCCAGTCCATACAGTAGGAAGGTGGTTATCGAGGTCAATTGTATAAAGCAATCTTTTTGCTTTATACCGCAGATAAAAATTAGGTTTAATACCTTTGCTCCCGACGTTTCAACCGAGTTGCGTCGATCGTGATCACGGGTTGACTAGGTTAACGTGATTATAATCCCGGTAATATTAATAAATTATAAGTTTAAATCGCGTAAGTTTAAAATCATTTAAATCCTGTGTTATTGTAAATAGCCAATTTAGCAAGGCTTAAGGAACAGTACAGTACAAAGCAGAGAATTTCAATTGTACAGCCTACATGGTAATTTTGGCTTGACAGCTGGTATTATCTTGTCAGTGTTACACCTTTGTGCACTGACATACTCTGACATGGAAGGAATTCGTTTTTGACAAAGGAACATTATTTGGACGAGAGTTAGTATTATTGAGATTGCAAATATTTGTATGACAATGGATAAAGCTGCTATAATTTCGCGAATTGTGCATGCGTGGACTTTAGAAAAAATTTCCCGTTTTTAACGTAACATATAATCTTAAGATTAAAGTAAAGGTTTCGACAAACAGAAAGCATACCAACTTTTTGAAAAAAGCTGATATTTTGACGGGTGAATTTTCGATTGAAAATTAGGTTTTTTTCGAAATTAATTCAAAATAAGGTGAAAAAGCAAATATTTCTAATCAAATTAATTACAGCGTATTTAGGACATAAAAAGGTAAGTTTTCACCAAATTTCGTTCGTGAAAAAAACATTTTTGTAAAAGATAAAAAAAAAACTTGTTTTTTTTTATTTTTCACATAAATTTGAGGTTATGTCAATAAAGTGTAAATATAAAAGTTTTAGATCTTTTTATTACCTACAACTTTGCTTTCTCACTTTTCTCCATAGAACTATTAGTTTTGCCGGAAATCGAGAAAAACCATTTTTTACCCTTAAACTCTATCCCCTTCCCGACCTCAGATCGCCCGTAAATTTTATTTTTTCCTTTCATTTTTATAATATTCTCCTCCTTTTCTCCTTTTTTTTCCTCTTTTTTTTTCACTATAATTATTCTTAAAGCTATCTGCACTAGTCTATTTGCTTGGGACCAGAGAACGTTGTGTGAAATTTCCATGAGTATTTATTTATTTATATTTATAAAGATTATTTAAAAACATATCGTTTTCATACCAACAGACTAAAGTACGTAAGTAAAGTGTCTACGGTAAAAAGCCCACCTCATATGACTCGTGTCATACAGATTGAAGTTCTCAAGTGTCTTTGTACGTTAGACCCATGTCCCTACGTAATCCTGCAAAGTCAAATGTAACGTCCTTTAGAAAAAATAATATAAAATGTAGCTATTTGACATAGGTACCTATGTATATTTTTTAATTTCACAAGGTAGCTGATGGCCGCCTCTTAGATGAGTGAAAATTGGAAATACCAATATTTTCATTAAAAATGCTTGCGAAAAATTGTTTACTTTTTTGCTCTATATTATCATTGTACAAATTATTTTTCTAAATTGAGTTTGTAGCTATGTCATCAAAGGGCACACATACATAGCCTATTTCGCTTTTATATAGCATACTAGCTGACCCGGCCAACGTTGTTTTGCCATATAAAAAAAAAATTGAAAAATAGATGTTGGCCGATTCTCAGACCTACTGAATATGCATGTAAAATTTCATAAAGATCGGTCAAGCCGTTTCGGAGGAGTACGGTAACTAACACTGTGACACGTGAATTTTATATATAAGATTATTATATTTGCAAGAATAAGCAGAACATATTAGGAAAAAAGGAGCTAGCTATTTTATATAAGTATATAAGTGCGGTTTCAGCGAAACTTCATCCCGCGCACGATCAGATTGTGGAATGAACTTCCTGCCGTGGTTTTCCCACAGGACTACAACATGGGGCTCTTCAAAAAGGGCGTGAAAAGGTTCTTACAGGGTCGGCGACGCGAGAGCGACACTCCTGGTGTTGCAAACGTCCATAGGCTACGGTAACTGCTTACCATCAGGCGGGCCGTATGCTTGTTCGTCAGCCGTTAGTGGTATAAAAAAAAAAAAAAAATATATAATATATTATTTTGGTATGTATGTCCCTATGTGAGCTAATTTCTTGCAAACTACGCAACGGGTTTTATGCAGTTCTTTTAAATAGAGTGGTTTAAGAGGATGGCTTTTTCTATACTTAGTTATGGTTTAGTGTTTATTTGGAAACCATAAACACGGGTAAAATCGCAGGCATTAGCAAGTTTATAAATAAACCAAAAATGCTAACGGTAAGTACTTTATCGAACCTAATCGAATAGGTACTAATATATCTTAATAGTTGCATGTTACATTGAATCAAAAGTATAAAAATTTTTACATTTTAAACTGATTATTCTTTTATTTAATTAATTTATATAACTTTTAATTCATTAAAGTCGTTGAAGAACATGGAAAAGTCATTCTTTTAGAATACAAATTAGCAACGGGACGTTTAGCTACTACCGAATTTCAACAGATAAGGCAAAATAACTATAGACAAAGTAAGAATAACAAAATCTTATAAAACTTTTGATAATAATATTTCTTTTTGACATAAATAAGACACATTTCTACTTATTATTCCGATTCATACTTTTTCTTTCGACGGTTGGGTCTGGCTTAATATACACACACTCATTTCGTCTCATAGATTTAAATACACATAAAGCTCAAAATGTAATATAGGTACCTATTTATGCGAATGATTTACTATGCATTTATAAAAAATGAACTTATGTATCATAACAGTATGGTAGAAAATAATACGAATTCTACATGTGTTCTACATTCAAAAATGAAAACACCTATGGCGTATTTTGATTATTTTGCTATTTTGTTGCATCCATTTATGTTAATTAAAATCGTTGGTCTACAACAGCTTCTACAATAAGAAAGTTCAGTTAACATTTATAAATTGTGTTATTGTCACTATCAATCTTCATTTTTAGTAAGTTAAGATTAGTTGTGCGCGTAGAGTTGGAACCACTTTCACGTTAATAATTAAAATGGCATCTTTAGATAGTTACCTGAACTAAACTGTCTTTTTATTTCTCGTCTTATTCAAAACTAAAGAATATCACGCTTTTAGAGATACATTTTAACACTTTGACATATTTTGCTTAGAACATGTCAGAGTGTTAAAATGTATCTCGTAATGTTCGTACATATAATTTAACTCCTAACGTGTTACAACAGCCACGTCTAACTCTTTACCTGCAAATACCTTTGTTTTCCCATTATTAACCACAATGAACATTACTGTTACAAAACTTTGTCTATTTAAACCGTAGATTTATTGCAAATTAGGTTAACAGTTGACAATCGTTTAAAATAGAAATTTAATCAGGTGCAGAAACTTTGAATGTTTAGTTTTTAAGTTACATGTACTATTGCAATCGGAGCTTTACCGAAATGTTAGAATACAAAGTCACTAGTTTTATACCCGAGACGCGAACCAACAATAGCCGTGACAAAGCAAGTTTAAAAGAAATGTCTTCGGGAAAGACTTTTATTGTAGTCCACATAGAAAAATAGGTGTAAAACGATAAATCCACATAGTTCCTTGTTTGTTCTCCATAGGAATCACTTTTTAAACATTCACCTAGCTTTTGGCTTTTAAAAATACTTTTTACGGATTTAGACTTTGCAGTCACCATGGTCACGGGTGAGACTTACCCGTGACCATGGTGACTGCAAAGTCTCCGAAACGTCGGGCCAATATATAAAACAAATATACGAGTCTAAATCCGTAAAAAGTAGTTTTATTTAAGCAAATGAGTCGCGTGTTATAAAATATTATTTTTAAAAATACTTGCAAAATTATACCGTGTGCATGTCATATTTATTTATTATAAAACAAAATCGTTATTTTAGTACGTATGTGTGTCCATAAGTGAGCTTAAATCTTCAAAACTATGCAACGGGTTTTGATGACGATTTTTTGGTAGATAGAGTGGTTCAAGGGGACGTTTTTTTGTATACTTCGTTAGCGTTTTGTCTCTTAATTCCGCGCGTATAAAGTCGCAAGCAACGGCTAGTTCAAAATACAATGACTTTCAACTTTTAGAAATACAAATAATAGATAATAGTTTGTTAATAGTTAGATATCAGTTAGATAATAGTTAGCATAGTCGTAGCAACACTGATTTTTGTGCATAAATTAACGGTTGCGGATCTAATGAGATTCAGAATATTAAAATGTGTGAAATATCCGTAGATATAGAAGTAAAAGATTATTTCGCTACTTTTTGGTTATGAGTTTCGTCACAGATACAAATGACGTACGGTGTATACAATAGTATACATAAGTTATAAAATATTCACCTGTGGGCCATGGGCGCTCTGTATTACGGTTAGTTTTTTTTTTCTAATGTTATACGTGAAATTATAAAATGTACAAATTATTTCCAGGCTTGGTAGCTACAGTATGCTTAAAGTCGCAAAAAATAAAAAGTTAAAGTTTTAAGAAAAGCGCGCTGGCCTGTTGGGTATCACTTCAGAGAAATCACAAAGACAGAGCAATGAATGAGTTTTTGCGTTGGCTATTTTGTACTCGACAAAAGGACACGTGGGAAGTTTTAAACAACTTACGTTTCTAAGAACATTTTATAAGGAAAATTTTATTATATTTGTTAATTTTCCGTTGAAATTAATTATGGAAATCACCAAGAAAAATATATTTATCTTTTCGTATTAAATATATAAAGACTATGCAGTATAAATAAATAATTTCAAAATTATCTACATGCATACATGGAGTTACGCACCTTTCTTACAAAAGTAGGCAGATAAACATCTTTGCTAAGAAACCAATTTACAGAATCGCCCAAAATCAAATAAATAACTTTTTTAAATTTCAAAAAAAAATTTATATGTGTTAAACACTAATTCCTAAAATTCCGATTTTGTATTCGCTAATTTAGGCCCAGCAGTGGAACGGGAATGACCTGGAGAGAGAGAGAGAGTTTATATCTACTATGTTATATTTATTACGATTGTTTCTTTAGCATTGTAATGATTGCACGGTTTAATATCTCTTATTATTCTGAATACAATAATATTTAGCTTCACACTACGAATGAACGCTATTGTTATGAGTTAGAGAAAACGTAGGCAAACATATTATTTCCTCGAAGATCAGATAATATTACTGTACATAGTATCATATAGAAAGTTATCTGTATAATATTTAATACGTGAAGCGTAAACTTTGTTAAGTACATTGTCGCGTATTCTACACATATCAATGTAAATGTTATTTAAGTTTGATGTTAATTCCAATTTTAATAGCTATATTTTAATTGCCGTCATTGTAGTCGAATTTCATTAACCTATTTTATAGTTGATATCCTTGAAAGTAATTAACACCTAAATATTGTCGGAATTATTAAAAAATAAGTAATAGGTTTTTGAAATATTTCTATCAACCATAAAACGATAGAATTAGTCAATGAAACAATAATCTCCATACATTATGCTAGTATATGCCTTAATAAGGTGCCATATTTAAGGACTCTTAATAATCATTCATCTACCTGATATAAGTAGGTAGATTTTCTGGTTATTCATGTAAAACAGATTTAATTTGAAAAAAAAAATATTTGAGATTTGGTCGACAATAATGTGCCCTGAAATATTTTTTAGCATAATATGTACATTATTTCAGTGTAGATGTATTTAGATTACTTGCCTTATCTGGTCTCTGAATAAATTTATTTCAGTTCTTATTTATGTTTCATAAGTTATGTTTCAGACGCGTTTCGGCGTTGTATTTAAAAAACCTATGTCATGCATCGTACGAAGAAGAACTAAGAGATGGATAAAATATAGGTTGACATCGTTTTTCGAAAACATTATTTGAAATACATTCAGTTACAAGTAACAAAAAAGTGTACACATCTCTTAACTAAATTGCTTGTTTACTTAACAACTTTCACTACATTCGCTTGCATTTCAATGGAAAGCCATATAGCCGTTACGAAGACAGACGGTAAAGCTATATTATGTCTATAAAATAAATAAATAAATAAATATTCATGGACATTTCACACAACGTCCTCTGTTCCCAAGTTAAGCTTATATGCTTATGTTAAGGGTACCAGAATACGGATAGAATACATATACTACTTTTCTTTTGTACATACTTATAATACATAGAAACACCCAGACGCAGTACAAACATTTTTATGACAATTATAAATATCACACAAATTATCGTCCCGAGCGGGAATCGAACCCGCGACCTCATGATCTGCAGTCCGTTACATGAACTACTCAACCACGAAGCTCGTCAAAGAGGCAGTCTATGAGGCAATTGAATCTAAATTAACTCCTTGGAGCTCGTGATATAAAAACATAATCTTATATCGACATCAAGTAGCACCCATTATGGGGTGGCGACACTTGTAGTCTTATTCCGTCACCACAAGGATAAAGCTTAACAACAACATATACTATATCGAAAATTAGGTATATCAGCTATAAATCTTATGACAAAAGTATTCAATTAAACTTTTTCAAACTTTTTATTCACGTTATTTTTCTTAATAGAAAGAAACGTAGACGCGATACAATCCGTAAAAAGTAGTTTCATTTAAATAAACATTTCATGCAAGTGTCAAAGGTTTATTATATTGCCATTTGGTACCAATTCTATGTGTACAACAAATTTAAACAAAAATATTAAAACAACTACGGTGCATTTTGATTAATTGGCTATTTCGTTTGCAAACTTCTATTAATTTCAATCGTTAGTCTATAATAAACAGATTTTTCGTTCTAGCTGAACGAAAAATCTGTTTATTATAGACTAACGATTTGTGTTTATAGACTAACATTGTGATAGATTGTGTTATTGAAACTATCAATTTTCATTTTTTAGTTAAGTTAAGTTTAGTGGAGCACGTAGAATCGGTACCAATGTTTACTTAATACAACACGTTTCACTTTTCATTTAAATTCACAAAAAATATGTAAATTTCATACCGCGGTGTATACCAGTGATATAGTAAGCCAGTTAACAAAAGTTTCTGAAATGCGTTTACCGAACAACAATAAAGTATTTCTTTGTTGAAATACTTAGTTACTTGCCACAGAATTTAAAATAAGGAGTTTCATTCATAAGAAATGAATTTTAAAAACATAATACAACGTCAAGTACTTATTCAATTCGCTGTTACTCACTTTAGTGACGTGTCACTTGAATATTAATGAATAAATTAATCCCTACTATTATTATAAATGCGAAAGTAACTCTGTCTGTTACGCTTTCCCGCTGAACCGAATTTCTCAACCGATTTTGATGATATTTGGCACAGACAATATTTAGACCCTGAGAAAGGACATAGGCTACCTTTTATGGCGAAAAAAAAATTCCAAATTCCACGCGGACAGAGTCGCGGGCAACAGCTAGTTAATTATAAAAAAGTTGGTTACATTTGACCTAAATTTCTAAGCTCTACAGTTTGTAAGGAATATAATCATCATCATCATATCGTCACACCTTTTTCTCATGGGGGTAGGTAAAGACTATAGAGCAACATCTGCTACGATCTAAACACACTTCCTAAGCTTCATTTATATATTTAATTTTGGTTATACATGCTCAACGGTTGTATGTGCCACGCACTTGATCCTTTTGAAGGACATTCCTTTTCTGTAAGGAAAATAAGTATATGACAATAATATGTTCTTTATAATCCCTATATATATTTTGGAGCGATTATACAGATAACTATTTTTATTTCGTTAGTAGATTTTCCTTTTATCTTATTGGGCTCGTTACTATCCTTTGTTGATATTCGATCTATCCGAACATTAAGTTAACCTTTATAATTTTGTAGATTGAAGTCATAAAACTATTATTGGTTCACGTAAGTTTAATTCTAAAAATACCTGTATGTATTTTGGATGAGGATAAGAAGTGCTGAATTCTATGTCCAATATATTACACCTGTTTTATGTGGCATGTGAATAAAAAAAGAAGTACACATCACTGGTGAACATAGGCATTTCCTTTTCAGTAATGTTCCCTGTGCGAAACCGAGTCAAATTACTAGTCAATTATGAAAATAGACAAGGAATAATCACAAAGTGAAAGCATTCATTTGGATTATTTTAAGGATATAATCTTATTGAGAAGGTCTAACTGTATTGTATTTTTTTAAAGAGACCACTTTAAGCAAAAATAAATACGCCTTATTTAGAAGTTGATTATTTTCTTAGCCTCCGGATATAAGCCTCCTACGTGATGGGATGATAATTTGCTTACCATACCAAATTGACCTCATTTTGTTGTTTTTTTGTAGGAAGTAACCTATTTATATACAAATTTTATTTTTAAATAGAATTTTAGATCAGTGAATATTGTGATAAGGACTGAATTAATGATTGGGGTGTGTACCCATTAAAATAACTAATGACAGTCGGCGATGAGGTGGTCACGTGAGGCGGGTTAGAATTCTGAGACCAGCCGCACACAATTAGCAGATGGCTACGGTAATGCGACATGGCACCTAAAGTTCCCCCTATCGAATCAGGCTCAAACATTCAGCTCTGTAGCTATTACCTTTCTTGAGACAACCGAACCCCAAATAATGGACAAAGGGCAGGAGGAGCATGATGATAAGTATTTGTTGTTGTAGCACAACTGTAAAATTTTCAGCTCTCTAGCTATCACCGTTTCAAAGATACAGCCTGGTGACAGACAGGTGGAAATCGAAGTCTCAGTAATAGGAGCCCGTTTTACTTTTTGGTACTAGACGCTAAAACCTTGTTAGGATAATATTTTCTAACACTTGCGCGACTCATTTGTTTAAATAAAACTACTTTTTGCGGATTTAGACGCGTATATTTGTTTAAATTTTGGCCTGACGTTTCGGATACTTTGCAGTCACCATGGTCACGGGTGAGACTGAGCTATAATGTGTCTTCTACGATCAGTTATTACAGGGTTTACCCACATTTGATTTTAATTTTACATTGAGCATAAAGATAAACTTTTACCATAAACTATATTATATTACATAGTGCTCAGACTACATAAAATTAATAACATTAGATAAGAATCAACCGATTCTTTTTAGTTCGATTAAATCCTAGTGTTCATATATATTCAATATTCACGAGAAGTAGGTATGAGAGAATCAAACGTCTCGGTTACAGTTCATTTACAATTTACAATTTCAATAGAATATGAAATGTGAGCCCATTGTTCTCTATCGTAGTTGAATTTATGTATACTATAGTATACTCAGAGATTTATTGTTATACTCGATATACAGAAGAATTCGCATATAACGACTAAACGGTTATAACGACGATAATGATAGTCTAGTTTGGTTTCACGGATAATTCTGTAAATAACAAAATATTTAATAAGACGGGCCTCGTGGTGTAGTGGTTCTGGTAACGGACTGCCAATCAAGAGGTCGCGGGTTCGCGAAAAAATAAATATTAATGGACATTTCACACAACGTCCTCTGGTCCCAAGCTAAGCTTATATGCTTGTGTTATGGGTACCAGAATACGGATAGAATACATATACTACTTTTTTTTTGTAAATACATACTTATAATATTTAAAAACACCCAGACGCAGTACAAACATTTGTATGACAATTAGAAAAATCACACAAATGATTGTCCCTAGCGAGAATCGAACCCGCGACCTCGCGATTGGCAGTCCGTTATATAAACCACTCAACCAAGAGGCTCGTTAAAAACGAAAGTATTCGTTGCATTCACTCTATGATTTTTGATGCTAGTTCTATACTTCGTAAATAGTTTCTTGAGCAGATTTCCTTGCAATGCAAATGATAGTAAGCCTTATGAATATATACCGGGTTCTTTTGCTTTTAAGGCAAAGTGCTCCATAGGTCGAAACCTTGAGTTTATATTGTATAGTTTAAATATTTCTTTGAAGGGTTTGTAATATTTTAAAATGTAAATGCAAACTTTATCTGCACATAGGAAAAAAAAACGGTCAAGTCCGAATTGGACTCACTTATACATATAATAGATTATTATATTCATTATATTCCCGAACCCAATTAAATAAAAAATAAATAAATATTCATGGACATTTTACACAACGTCCTCTGGTCCCAAGCTAAGCCTTATATGCTTGTATTATGTGTACCAGAATACGGATATACTACATAAACTACTTTTTTTTTGTAAATACATACTCGTACATATAATTCATAGAAAACACCCAGACGCAGTACAAATATTTGTATGATATTTATGTATATCACACAAATGATTGTCCCAAGCGGGAATCGAACCCGCGACCTCGTGATCGGCAGTCCATTACATAAACCACTCCACCACGAAGCTAGATATGACCGTTATAGAGATATAGCCTGGTGACAAACGAACAGGCAGCAAAGTGTCAATAATAGGGTCGTTATACGTTTTGGTACGAACCTCGAATGATGTGATAAAATTTTCAGAAAGCATGCGCACATTTTTTTTTTTTATACTACTTAGTTGGCGAACAAGCGTACGGCCCACCTGATGGGAAGCGGTCACCGTAGCCTATAAACGTCTGCAACACCAGAGGTATCACTCGCGCATCGCCGACCCTGTAGGAATCGTTTGACACCTTTTTTGAAGAACCCCATACTGTAGTCCAATGGGAAAACCTCGGCAGGTAGTTCATTCCACAACTTTATTGTACGTGGTAAAAAATTCCGATGGAATCGTACTGTGCGCGATGGTATAGGTTCTAGAGTGTGAGGATGAACTCGCTGCCGGTGACGAGAAGTGCGATGGTAAAAAGAGGCCGTTGGCACCATTTCAAACAATTCGTCGGAACACAGCCCATTATACAGGCGGTAGAACACACACAAGGAGGCAAAGTCTCTCCTAAGATTTAAGGGCTCGATACCGCCTGTAATCACGGGATCGTCGACAATCCTCACAGCGCGTCGCTGGATCGAGTCAAAAGGCCCAAGCTGGTATTGCGGTGCGCCTGCCCACAGATGGCAGCAGTACTCCATATGGGGCCGTACCTGCGCTTAAACACACATCGTCACAAAATGCCATGTCGTATAGACTACATATTACTTTATTCTTGTGTATGTACGCTTTTTTAATTTTGGAAATCCCTTCAAGGTTTTATCCAGTATCTCTCCTTCCTGCCCTTCTCCCAATCATTTGGGGTCGGCGCAACATGTCATCCTCCTCCATACTCCTCTGCCACACGTCATCTGTGGATTTACATCCATCTTCTTCATATCCTCTTTCACACAGTCCATCCATCTTTTCTTTGGTCTGCCTCTGGCCTTACATCCATCCACTTTCATATTTAAAACTTTCATGCCATTTCAAGTTTTTATCCAGTATCTTTAAGATTAAATCACAAGTAAAATATTCTATTTCGAAATCCAAGGTAGGTACTATGGATTACGCAAATCAGTAATATCACGAAGACTTACAATTTATGTAATCAGAACTCACCTTAATTTTACACTGCCATTACGTCAAATTTGTAATTGAATGAAATTTGACATTCGAAAGCATCAAAAGAATCAAAATAACGATTTTATGTCTTTGTTAAAGTCGTAAAATATTTGTGATTGACCAATAGGAACTATTAGCTTTGTTAATCACTTATTCGCATGACAAGAAAGATTTTGTTGGTTTAGTGATTAGCCATAAAGTGTCTAATTACAAGATAGCACGCTTAAAAGATTATTATTCGTTTGGAAATAAGATTTCCCACTTAAATGTTTTCAGAGCATAAAATATATAAAAAAGGAAATAAATAGTCCTTTTTTCAAATAAAACCACTTTTTACGGATTTAGACGCATGTATTTGTTTTAAATTTTAGCCTGACGTTTCAGAGACTTTTCAGACCCCATGGTCACGAGTGGGACTGAGCTGTAAAGTGTCCTCTATGATCAGTTGTTGCAGGATTTACCCACATTCAGGATTCACCCCCGAAGCGAACGAATAAGTCGCGCAAGTGTTAGAGAATATTAGTGCTTTTTTGTCAGGAATTTAAAATGTTATGTATAAGAGATCTAATAGTAAAATTACCTATTCCTTCTTGGTAGCTATTTTAATATACTATCATAAATATAATGTCTTCTATATCTACTATTAATATAGATTTATGGTCTTATTCATAATTACTTATCGGAGGTTTAAAAGTTCTTTTCGCTAAAATTGACAATAATTGTTATTCATAATAGTGTTTTTACGATAAAATGTTTATTATCTTTCCGATCAAGTGACATTATTTTATTGTTAAAGCCTCCAATAAGTCATTATAATACCATATATAATATGTATGTAGGAGGTAACCTGTAAAAGTAATGATCCAATCATTTAAAAATATAACTAATCGGAAGCTGTGTGATTTCCTATTGCCTTCTTTATTTTGAAAATTAATGAAAGCGGATGAAGTCTTAGACTACAGCTAGTTATTATTATACTTTTAACAACCTATTCAAGAGCTCAAAAGAATAGCTGACATTGATATATTTTCTTTTAGTGTCAAACAATCCTATCAAATTCGATTCTGCAATACTTCAGCGGTTCACGAAAACTAAACTACTTTTACTCACAATTTACGATTGAAACTAAATGTAAAAGGTACTACTTTCTAAGGTAATCGAACTAATAATGTATTCAATATCGGTTTAAGCCTTGGAATGTGATAGAGTTTTAGGTTGTATGTCGTAAACCACTGGTAATCGGCAGCAGGTCTGCTGGGCTGCAGGTCATCGGTTAACCTAACTACGTTTGTCTAGTCACAGCATATTTTGATAGCTCGTAGAAAGCTCCATAAGCCATTGGATCTTCGATAAATGTGGACAGCCTATTGTCACTTGAACCAACATTGACATACATAGATACATTTATAACGACATTATTATATAACGAAGTAGTTATTTTTGTATTTATGTCTATATGTGATCTCAAACCTTCAAAACTACACAACTGATTTCGATGCGCTTTTTAAATAGATAGAGATGTATCGAGAGGAGAAGTTTGGTGTATATTGTGGGAGGGGGAGGCTCAATAACTAAACGTGGGAAACGTATAATGGAATGATATTAGTAAAATTTCGGTGCTGACCCATATCGGTACCTACCTCTGTAAAGTGCTCGGGCTTTTAGATTATGTAGTTTACTTTACATTCCATCATTTGAAAGTTAGATCTATATTATTATGCATTACAGAAACTGTAACTAAAAGGTTTGAAATTGTCAATGAAATTATACCTACTTCTTCAAAGTATAAATAATTAAATCGAAAAAAAATTACTTTGAAAAATTTTTGTATTCGGTGATCGATTTTTGAATTGGTTTTTTAATACCTACTTTCAAATTTTTACTGACTGCAAATTTCTATGTTTAATAACAAACGATAAACCATTCCGTATTTGATTGCACCCAAAGCACCGACCACTTCTGAATATAGGTGTTGTGCCTTTTTATTCCCTTCTTCTGCCTAGCCCACTGACGCCCTGCTATTGGATTGGGTTTTAGATCGATTATGCTGTCTAGACTAGATCTAAAATCTAAATTAAATAGGTATTCATTTCGATTTTTTAGTCTCTCTCAAAGAATGTTATCAGCTTATACTATTTCTAAGCGGGGTTATATAGCACCCTGAAGGGAAAATGAAGCACGCTTGTGTCTTAAATATGTTACCATCCTTCCATCCATCAGCCTTTCTCCGTCCACTGTTGGACATAGGCCTCTCCCATAGAACACCCAACGCGCGTCTTGTGCTGTTTGCATACAATGGCTCCCTGCGACCTTAACGATATCATCGCTCTACATTGGTCCGGTCTGTGGTCCCACTCTAGATTTTCTCTTCTATGTCACCTCTCGAATTATTATCTACACTTCTCATGAATTTTGACTGAAAAACAAACAGATTATTATACTCGTTAGTTTTATTAATCACCTAATAAAATGCACATGCACAATATAAGTTACGTGGAATCACGTTTATGCAAATTATATTCCACCCAACAAACACAAACAAGTAGAGCGCATTATGTTTGTAAAGTTACATGAGGGAAATCCTGTAAGCGGATTTTGAAGTATATCAAACATTCACACGCGGCAACAAACAATCACCTGTAAGTTTTGCGTTACTATGAAATCTGTTATTCAAAATAATAATGGAAACATATAATTTGTAAATTATACAGTTACAATATATTCTTTAAAGTTCGTTATTTGGTTTTGTATAGTTGCCTAAAATACTCTTTCCATAGCATTTTGATAATTTCTCCGCAAAGCTTCTGAAAGGGCAAGAAGATTTAGAGTATATGAATGTTTGTACCTCCATATAATATAATAATATACCTTTTTGAATCATTTCATAACCGCGATTTGAATCGAAATCTGTAATGTCGTTTTAAAAAGCCCTATTTAATAATTATTATATGAAATTACGGGATGTAGATTTTTGGCGTATTTATACTAAAATAATTATTTAATTGAATAAAGAAAAATCATCATTAATCTATGCAAATATAAAATTATATTTTGTCGTCACTATTACGATTAAACTTGGAGGAATACTAAACTATGACGTCTAGGGAAGTGCAACAGGCAATCGATAAGTATCGATGTTTACTTTAATGGTTGGTTGCACGATTTAATGAACAACTCAAGTGTTACGCTAATTACTTGATGTGTTCAACTGTTAACGATTATCGAGATATCGTGTTGATATCGATAACATTGTGTTGAGTGATGCGGATTATTCGTTTCAAATCCTATTGATAATGTTGATACTATTATTAGGTTGTATGTATTACATCAATTTTAACGGTAATACATGCTGATAAGTTTGTACGGTGTCAAGTATGTGATAAGGCTAAAAATAGTCTTATTTATAATTATTCATATCTCTACTACTACTATCTACTATCACTAAAAACCTATAGAGTGTGGGACTCTATGGGTTTTTGTGTTTTGATGTAAAAATATTTTTTATCAGTCTTGGGCATTCTCTTAGCAGATATCTTCGGATAAGTCATTCCAAATTTATTCTATTGAATAAATTTGGAATGACTCTGGAAGTCTATTGACTTCTGTGCAAAATATAGATTCGTTAGATCACATCACAGATGTACTTAAATAAATAGAAAAAGTAACTGGTCTGGTTCATTAAAATGATGACGGCATTTGGCTGATGATTTTGTTTGTAATCATATATTTATAAAGTAAAAACTAATGCTACGCTCCTACTGGTCGCAGCGTGATGTTTTATAGCCTGTAGCCTTTCTCGATAAATGAACTATCCAACACAAAAAAAATAATAATTTGAACCCTTTGTTCCAAACAAACAAACTGTTCAGCTTTATAACAGTAACATAGATTTCACCAATAAAAAAAACAATATTTTAGTTTTTATAAAACGGTTTTAGACTCGTTTTTGAGATACAATAGCAATTATATTCTTTATAACGTATATAAAATAATAACAATAAGGAAACCTTTCTTTGTTAACACGTTTCATACAAAATCGTCAGCTCGGCTATATTTCGGCCGGGTACACTACAAAAATACGAAAAACTTTATTCCGAAAGTCACAAACACGAATTTCATAATACCGATTTTCATAATTCCGAATGGTTCAAAACTCCGAATATAACAATTCCGATGTATCATTACTCCGATTTTCATAATTCCGAAATTTCAATATTCCTAACGATTATAATTAGTACTCTCAAAATTCCGAACTTCAAAAGGCCAAATAATAAAAAATCCGAATTATTGATAATTCGAAACATCAATGAAATTTTTTGTTTCGAATAAAAATATTTTGTTTCCCTTAACTTGACCGAAGTGATTCATCAATAATACAGAGGATTTACAGCATGCAAACAAGCATGCAGCATGCAATATGCAAGCAAGCACGCAAAATTCAAGCAGGCATACACCTTGCAAGCAAGCAGCAAGCATTGTTTCTGTCACGGCTCCGGCGCTACGGGCTTTGGGCGGGCCCACGCGAGCTAATGTCGTCGCAGATGGTTTGAAGGCCCGCTGTTGAAGCTGAGGCTGGCCGAGCATTTGACTCTTCGGACAAATGAAAATCGGAAAAGTAACAAATCGGATTTATGATCATGAAATCAATACTCTTTATTGTACACCAAAAAATTACAAAAGATTAACAGTGTTATCAGTTTTTTATGGTACAAAAGGCAGTCTTATCACTATTTGTGATCTCTTACAGACAACCTTGGGATGGAATTTTAAGATTAAAGATTAGTTATAAGTGGTGTACTAATAGTATGAAAAACTACATAAGTTACTATAATAATATAAATGAATACTTAAACTTATACATAATTATATACATAAGATAGACACATACATATATACATAACTAGAAATATAATAGAACGATAGAGTGAAACATAATAATAATTGGCACAGCGTATCAAACAGTATGATATTTATTTGAATTAAATTGATAGATAGTGTTCCTTAACACGTTGTTTAAAAACTTTTTTTTAAATGTTTTTCGTGATTTTGAATAATAGACATTACAATTTTTCGGTATTATGAAAATCGGACTTTTGAAAATCGGCATTTCAAAATTCGGAATAACGTTTTTCGGAATTTTAGGGTGTTCCCATTTCGGCCAAATTGAATGATGTTATCTTGACGCCTACAAATTTATTTAATAATGTAATATTCATGATCAGCTTTCATAGTGAGTCATAACCGAATCCCTCTCTTAGCCCACAGTTTAGATTACCTTCAAATGGGCACGTTATTTGGTATCCTGTGTTACCCCAACTAGGCGCGTTGGAATATGCTTTACTTTCGAGTTTTCCTTTTCTCTTATGGAATGTTTTCTGTCTATATTCCTTTAGCTGGCTTTTATAGCACCCACCTTACAGTTATAAATTTATAAGCCAGAATACTAAAAATAATAATTTTTAAAACGTACACGTTGCGTATTTTACACGATATGGGTCCAATAGGTCTCTATCTAATTAATTCTAAATAATTTATAGAATCTAAATAAGATATAACAAACAATCGCTAAGAATCAAAGTATAATTCAATTTAAGCGATTTCAATGTTTAAAGTCCAAACATAAGTTCAGATAACAGATCGTAGGTCATTACTCTTTGCATACTATGCCAATAGATATAATGTACGATATCGAATTTAATTTCCTTATAGAATAGCATAACATAGAATGTTATTTATTTCCTAGAACAATTCGATTCGGAACAAAGACTATCATATCTTGGCCGTATTGAGTAGTGTTGTGAGCACTATTCCATTGTTATATCGATATCGATATATTGGCAGGATCGACCGCCGAGATGTTTCGGATGAAGACCGAGTCGATCCAGACTTGTTAAATCGCGCTGTGCGGCTGCTCGTGCTGCAGAAATTAGACAACATTTACTCCTACCACACACGACCAAGGTACGATAATCGATGTTCCCCATCCATCAATGACGATCCACTCTACATTCGTGTTCAATGTGTATCCTGCATGCATTATCCTTCTTTCTGGCTACTCTGTAAGAGATCTGGAGTTAAGATAACTCAAGTTTAAACATATCGTTAGATCATTGCGGAAATTCAAATAAATCGTGAATATTAAATAAGTATTTCGAATAAATTTTATTTTAATAATTTTTAACAATACCTACTTAAATTAAATTACATTCATAAATTCGCGATCAAATACTGCGTATCGCATTCTTGTAACCACATATACCTGTTATTGAAGTTTTCATTATGCCATTATCTTTATGGTTTTCACTGACGAGAACATTATTCCTTGCTGTTGACAGTCATTTCATTACACCCAATCAATTACTCAAACACACATTCGGTGTAACTTTATTATCTGCGCGATTAAAGTATTCAATTTCGTATGTTTCTCTTACTAACGAACTCTTTGTCATGATAGGACTTTTGCAATTAACTTATACATTTATACAAACCTATACATCGACATAAAGTGACACTCAATCGAGAGGCACAACCTAATTCGTTTAGTATTGGTCAATAGAGCATTTTCTGCACATCAACTAGTTTAGAAATTGTTTCGATCAAATAAAAATAAACATTTTTATTAATTCACTGCATTTTTCTTAACATCCCGCTAAATTGATTGCTAAATTTTTAAATTTACTTAAATAATAAAAAGAGTTTTTATTGTATAGAAAAATGCCACCCATTTGTTTAGAAATTATGTCTGGGAACATTAGGGTCTTTGTATTAGTCTACTAACCATTATCAGAATGTTAAAAAGAAGTGGTGACTTAAGTCTTTCAAGCTTTTTAAAAAAACCTTTTTAATAATTAAAATTAACTAGCTTTATAAAAACTACGTCATCCAGTCCTATTATTTACTGCTTGACAGAAAAAAGAAACAATAAATCTATGTAGATCTTCTAGTGTAAGACTTAAGTCATATAATATTTGTTTCGTAATTAAACTGGCATAAACCTGGAAAGACGTCTGTTAATTTAATAATATAGAAACTAGAAGCCACATTCTAGTTTAGTTTCACTGTCGTTAAATTCAATTTATTTCCTGATCAAATTTTATCAAACCACTTGACTTATCTATGATTCATCTATTCCATCTGAGAATATTTATAGCAAAAGCTATGGTTGAAAAGTATTTTACGTTTATTTTATAATTAAAATACGTAAGCACTAAAGTGTTAAGTGGTACTTATAAAATAAAACCGCAATTTAGTTACTATTTTACATAGAACAACATTTTACACCATTTGTTTTTAGAGGGTAAAATAAAAAGGTAAAATGGGAATAAGACTTCGCTATCAGTTC
Source organism: Orgyia antiqua (assembly GCA_916999025.1). NCBI lineage: Eukaryota > Metazoa > Arthropoda > Insecta > Lepidoptera > Erebidae > Orgyia > Orgyia antiqua. Next base: position 4,084,443 of record OU779867.1, read on the forward strand.
ATCCGTCACCAGGCTGTGTCACTGGAGCAGTGGTAGCTAGAGAGCTAAATATTTCACAGTTTATGTATAACAAATACTAATTATCATCACCCTCTTTCCCTTGTCCCTTTATTATAACTAACAAACTAACAACGATAAGAACCTGTCGTGTGTAAGTTCCACATGTATTTGACCGACTTTTGTGTATATTTTAGGATATTACAATAACTTTACATAAAAAACTCCTGTAACTGCATCCCGAGAGTACAACCCGCATTTTCCGTTTTGACGCGTGCAATATAATATATTTTATATGCACATCACGCTTGTGGTAATAAATCAGAATAAGCAGTTCCATTGGGATGATAATATTTTCTTTATATATGGTTTTTTAGGCAAAGAAAGTCACTGACAGAAGCTTTTATCATATAAATCTAACGAAACACGTATTTATTTCTCTGTTTTATACGAATAAGTTAGGACACGAACTTTGAACTTTAGGGAATTAGTTTGCGGTTATTAGAATAGACATTGTAAGACAAGTTCAATTTCTTAAAATTGGTGTTAGACAGCATCCTGAATTATCATAATTTAATTTCTGTTATGAAAAATTCTGTTCTTCTAATCTGCTGGGTATCCCCAGGACTGACACATATCTGTGTCAGTCCCACCTGTGACCGTGTTGGCAAAAAAGTCTCTAAGACGTAGGGCTTTTCAAGTAAATTTAAACTAAGATTTACTATAAAAAAAATAGAGTTTTATATATATATTATATATATTATTATAGAAATTGAGAGGCGCGAGTAATTTCGACAGTAGCTCTAGGAGGGAATGGAGTCGACCCCTGCCGAACAAGGCTTCTCTCGCGTTTCCTCCTAACATTCCAAGCGTGGCAATGTCTTAAATGTTAGCTTATTGCAAGTATATTTAATACAATTGAATTTTTATATTCTTTTTTGTCTACAGGTTTGGGAAGCGCTCCGATGCCTACACGAACTGGGCTAAGGACCTTGAGGTAAAATATTTGATATATGTATTGTTCTTATATAAATCACTTTCTCTCTCCAGCCTATTAATGTCCCACTGCTGGGCATGGCTTCTTCCACTTTGATTGGTACCAAAATCAAATGAAATAATGCGAGTATATTCTATACTTAATATTATAAAGCGAAAGATTTTGTTTGTTTGTTTAAACGCGCTAATCTCAGGAACAACTGTTCCGATTTGAAAAATTCTTTTTTTGTTCGATAGTCCATTTATAGGGGAAGGCTTTAGGCTATACAACATCACGCTGCGAGCAATAGGAGCGAATCATCAATGAAAAATGTTGCAAAAACGGGGAAAAGTTTTGTAATTTCCACGCGTACGGAGTCGCGGGCTGCAGCTAGTATACAAATATTACAAAACTGAAGAGTTCAGGAACTACTGGTTCGGCTATATAACATCTCGCTGCGACCAATAGGAGCGAAGCATTTGTGAAAAGTATTCCAAAATCAGCGAACATTTTTTTGTACTCCACGCGTACGCAGTACAAGCTAGTTATAAAATATATTTCTATAAAATACGCTTATTATACAATTTCATACTGTTTCTTTTCACTTTTATAGCTCATTTCAATACCCAGTAATATCTTCGATAAGCTAATAAATCGACATATAAGCATATCAATATCGATCAAAAAAAAAAGCAATATCGATGCGTTATTTTTCATATTTAATATTTCATTCAATAGAAACTGTAATAAATCTTGCATTAAACAGTTATATGAAAACTTCAATAGACAATAGGAAAATCTTATGTGTAGATCTAGAAAATCTTATCTTATCTTTATTGATAATGCAATATCTTTGTGTATTTTGATATTGTTTTGTTCAAGTACGTATTATCGACATCTGTTACTATTTACCTTCCTATCATAAGAATTAAAAATGAGTTTGTTTACATTGTTTTATATATAATTCATGTCAATAATCAATTCAATCAATTTCAGGCAATAAAAAAAAAAAAAATTGTTGTTTAGACGCTAGTCACGCAGTATTTTTTTAATAACTAATTTTTTTTTAATTATTAGCAATTATAAATGCTTTTTCTCTAAAAAAGAAAACAAATAAACAAAGGAATTTAACATACCTTGTTTTAATTTTTAACTTTGTATATTATAGCACTGAAGTTGTTTGCATCCTTCCTTATTAAATTTGTAATCATACAAAATAAAATTTAATTAACTTGTCAAGCACAAATTTTAAGAAAATTGGAGTTTCTTTTCCGAATCTTGCTAAAGAAAATCGTATTAGTCTGGCAAATGTTTATAACCTTTACTAAACATACAAGAGTGTTTATTTAGGGCTCTTTATTAATTTAAAAACAACGCCGACTGTAAAAAGATCAAAAGCCATCGAAGGACATCTAACTACTGGAGCTTAATTAGTAAATTTTAGGTAAAACGAACGTTTTAATTTAATTTCTAATGGCTCTAAAGGTAAAGTAGATGAATCCAACCGGAGTTGACATCATACGACTACCCCGCTGCAAAGGGTACAAGAATACATTGGCACCAATTCTACGCGCACAACTAAACTTAACTTAGCTTAAAAATTAAATTTGATAGTGTCAGTAACACAATTCGTCAATGTTAACTGAACTTTCTTATTATAAGAACGAGAATAAGAGACGGATATAAACATTGATATACCGAGATATATCTACCTATACTTATGACGCCACCAACTGATATATCTGTATCTTCTCACCTCGTCTGTTTTCTATATACATCTGTCTCTTTCGCGTTATGTTAATATATGTTACTATGCCGTTTGTGACGTCCTTTAGTGTGTGTTACCTCGGCACCCCATCGACTGCGGCAGTATATTTCTCAAAGAAAACAGCTCCAGTTGGTTAACTACTCTGAGTAAAGTACTTACAAAGTTTCATTTTGGTAGATATTGACACCTTTAAATTAAGATAAATTATATTTGTAGTAATTATCTTGACAAGATACTGTTGACGAATTAAATTTGCCCTTTAAATTTTGTAATATTATTAACAGTGATCTGGGAATATTAAATTCATTGTAAACTAATATTCTAGTAAAATGAGTCACTTAGTTCTACGATGGTGAATTGATAAATTGACATGTCCTAGTGGCGCAATGCTTTGGGTAACGGACTGCCATTTACAAGGTCGTAGATTCCATGCCTACACAGGAATTTCTTTGTTTTGTAATATTTATACTTGTCATACAAATATTTATACTGCGTCTGGGTGTTTTCTATCTGTAATAAGTATGTAGGTATATACCTAACTGAAGAAACCTACAATTTTAAATGCTAACTTCGAAGTCAGTGCTTTCAGTAAAAGAAAATTTATTTTGTGTACATACCCTTGGAATGTTTACAGAAATAATTTATAGGCTTTCTGAAACTACAATTAAAATATAATTAATCTCTTTAAGATTTTAAGAACCAAAAAATATATAAATTGAAATGACGAAGAAGATTTATTGCTGTATTTAGATTTGAAATTTATTAGAGATTTAATTTTGATTAATGCCGATGAAATTAATTAATTTTAACGTATATATATTGATTTCAATTTAATATAAATCAAACTAGGTTAAAGGAAAATATCTTTTTAAGCTGTTGCCTGGTACGCGTAGAATTTTAAAAAAATTGCTCAAGTGCGAGTCGGACTCGCGCACGAAGGGTTCCGTACCATTATCTATGCAACATAAGGCAACGTTATTAGTATTGAGCAAGAAACGGTAAAAAAATTATGTTTGTTGTATGGGAGCCCCCCTTAAATATTTATTTTATTTTATTTTTAGTATTTGTTGTTATAGCGGCAATAGAAATACATCATCTGTGAAAATTTCAACTCTCTAGCTATCACCGTTCTTGAGATACAGCCTGGTGACAGACGGACGGACGGACGGACGGACGGACGGACGGACAGTGAAGTCTCAGTAATAGGGTCCCGTTTTTACCCTTTGGGTACGGAACCCTAAAAAAATTGGTCAAGTGCGAGTCGGACTCGCGCACGAAGGGTTCCGTACCATTATCTATGCAACATAAGGCAACGTTATTAGTATTGAGCAAGAAACGGTAAAAAAATCATGTTTGTTGTATGGGAGCCCCCCTTAAATATTTATTTTATTTTATTTTTAGTATTTGTTGTTATAGCGGCAATAGAAATACATCACCTGTGAAAATTTCAACTCTCTAGCTATCACCGTTCTTGAGATACAGCCTGGTGACAGACGGACGGACGGACGGACGGACGGATGGACGGACGGACGGACGGACGGACAGTGAAGTCTCAGTAATAGGGTCCCGTTTTTACCCTTTGGGTACGGAACCCTAACAAACTTTAAAAAATATACAAACAGACAACCTCTTGAACCACTCTATATATTAAAAAAAATCTGTTGCGTACTTTTGAAGATATAAGCTCACATCGGGACATACATACAAAAATAATTACTTCGTTTTATCTAAACCACAGTCTATACCAATAAAACCTGAAGAATAAAAAAAAAAAATATTCAGTGTTGGATAGTACATGTGTTGAGGAAGGAGGGCTATATAATATCATGCTGCGACCAATAGGACCGAAGCAGCAATGAATAATGTTGCAAAAATTTATCTTTTTTTGTTGTACAGTTCACTTTCAGAAGTCTATAGGCTATATAACATCACGCTGCGAGTAATAAGAGAAAAGCATTAGTGAAAAATAATGCAGAAACGGGTAAAATTTTCCACGCGTACGGAGTCGCGGCTAGCAGCTAGTATTGACGGGCTTCGTGGTACAGTGGTTCATGTAACGAACTACCGGTCACGAGGTCGCGGGTTCGATTCCCGCTCGGGACAATCATTTGTGTGATATTTATAATTGTCATACAAATGTTTACTATATTATTATAAGTATGTATTTACAAAAGAAATATGTATTATATCCGTATTCTGGTACCCATAACACAAGCATAGAATTATAGCTTACTTTGGGACCAGAGGACGTTGTTTGAAATGTCCAAAAATATTTATTTATTTATTGAATAAAATGACTGTCGAATTATTTACAATATGAATTTAGTAGATCGATAAGTAATTAAATGTTTTAAATACAAAATAATAATCTAAACAATTTGGTTAACTGTGTGGTTATCGGTGTTTTGATAATAGGAATATGGGTAGGGGTGTGAATAAAACAGAATTCCAATGAAGCTTTGCGGTATTGGTGATTAAAATTTTAATTGTTTTCCATTACTTTTAATATTAATTATACTATTATTTGGTTTTATGGTAATTATATTGTGTTGACATAAAACATACTCCTGTCTCTCTCTTTCCAGCCCATTAAGGACCCACAGCTGGGCACAGGCCTCCTTTACTTTAGGAAAGACTATGGACAACTTCTACAACTACTTTCATTTCATTCGGTGCAAACATTAACTGTCATTGCTGACCTTCAAATCATATACATATGAACGACTAGCTGGCCAGGCAAACGTTGTTTTGCCATACTAAAAAAATTGGTCAAGTGCGAGTCGGACTCGCGCACGAAGGGTTCCGTACCATTATCTATGCAACATAAGGCAACGTTATTAGTATCGAGCAAGAAACGGTAAAAAAATCATGTTTGTTGTATGGGAGCCCCCCTTAAATATTTATTTTATTTTATATTTAGTATTTGTTGTTATAGCGGCAATAGAAATACATCATCTGTGAAAATTTCAACTGTCTAGCTATCACCGTTCTTGAGATACTGGGTGCGGAACCCTAAAAATCATGTTTGTTGTATGGGAGCCCCCCTTAAATATTTATTTTATTTTATTTTTAGTATTTGTTGTTATAGCGGCAATAGAAATACATCATCTGTGAAAATTTCAACTCTCTAGCTATCACCGTTCTTGAGATACAGCCTGGTGACAGACGGACGGACGGACGGACGGACGGACGGACGGACGGACGGACGGACGGACGGACGGACGGACGGACGGACGGACGGACAGCGAAGTCTCAGTAATAGGGTCCCGTTTTTACCCTTTGGGTACGGAACCCTAAAAAAGTAAAAAAAAAATTAAAAAAGTTACTATAAACCTCACGCAGCCCGAGACCTTTCCAACGAATGCAAAACCGTGGAAATCGGTTCGTGCGTTCTGGAGTTATAGCGTCAGGAAGGAAAATCCGACTTATTTTTATATAGTAGATATATTTTAGACTAGCTGTTGCTCGAGATTCTGTATGCGTAGAGTTAAAAAAAAATGATCATAGCGTAATGTTACATAGCCTATAGCCTAGTTCAGTAAATTAACTATTCAACATTGAAAGAATTTTTCCAATCGAACCAATAGTTAATGTTCTTAGTTCTTAACTTGTCTATTATGATAACTATTCGCAAACATATGTTTTCATTATTTTTTTAAATTTATGCTAGTTTTAACCTACTGTACCTTTCTTAGTAATAAGTGGAAACGTAGTGGATTGTACTCTTGATTGTTCGCTGTTTTAATTCTAGTTTTAAGATAAACATTGTACAATTGTTTGTTTTCTCAAATAAAGTAAAATAAAATAAAATAGTTCCTGAGATCAGTGTGTTCCAACATACAAATTCTTTATAGCTTTATAATATTAGAATGGATGACTCCCACACAACGTATATTTTTGTGTATCAACGATTATTCTAGGCTAGTTTTTATCCCAAAAGAATGCAATGTTCCCGTGGGATGATAAAAAACGAACACATTTTTTATCCTTTTTTACCGCGAGTTACACCGCAGGGCACATCTAGTTTATAATAATGATATTGGTACGGAACCTTTTGTGCGCAAGTCTTATTCGTATTCCATATTATTAAATTTTGGTAATTTTCTTTCTACAGAAGCCAGACTTACCTGCTTGGCTGTCATACGCAAGAAGGAGATGAGATGTGTGAACATCCACGGAAGCCATATTAATTAACAAATCATTTAAATCAATGTTCGTGATTACTGTTACAGTTTAAAAGCATATTATTGTACACATTCAAAATAAAACATATCCTTATAATAAAATTAGCATTTAGATTTCACGAATTTACGAAATTTTTGTTTTTGTCTATTTATTAAAGTATTTTATTTTATTAATACATTAGAATGATCAAGTTTTCGTTTATTAGACTTTTTAATACTCTTATCCCCAAATAGATGTCGCCAGTTATCAGTATTGCTACTTCGTTCTTTTATCCCAGTACAATATCTTAAAATATCCTTCGATATGTTTTATCATAGACCCTAGAAATCCTCATTAAATTATATATTAATAGTCATTGTGTAATAGAAATCGAAAATAAATGGTACCTTTTAAGAAAATATCATTGTAACGTTATGAATAAAAGCAATTGATAAAACGTAATATTAAATTGTTTGTTTCATTGTTCCTGTGTAATTGAGAACAAATATTTTTTGAGTTTAATTGTTGAGAACAATGTGGTAACATAATATTATGTAGCCATTATATTCTAGACATATAAAAGAAATCTAAAGCGTTTCTTATAATACAATTACGTATGTTATACCTTTTAACAGTTTGATTTATTTTTAGCTTATCGCTTATGTTATATTTCGATTAATGATATTAAAAATAATTTGGCATGTTATTAGGCAGCTTTATCCGCGTACCTCTCTCTCTCTCCAGCCCTATTACCTCCCACTGATGGGCACGGGCCTCCTTCACTTTGGGAGGTATTATGGTCTACTGTGCCGCGCTGACCAGGCGTATTGGCACAGTGTTTACTTTCGAGATTTCCGTCTCTCACAAAGGATGTCATCTGTGTAAAATATCCCTTAGCTGGCTTTTACAGCACCCTGGGGAGGAGATGGGGTGGTGACACTTGTATTATTAGTCCGTCATCACACGGACTAAGAATACCTACTGACGGAATATTATGCTTCGTAAGCGTGGACCAGGAGCGTGGTGGTGTTGTTTTTCAAGAAGGGCGATAAAACCCGCTTGAAAAACTATCTACCTATCTCGCTCTTCAGCCACGTCTATAAGTTGTTTTCGAAAGTCATTACAAATCGACTTTCGCGCAGGTTCGACGACTTCCAGCCTCCCGAACAAGCCGGTTTCCGAAAAGGCTTTAGTACCATAGATCACATACATACGCTGCGCCAGATTATACAGAAGACTGAGGAGTATAATCGGCCTCTGTGTCTAGCGTATGTGGACTATGAGAAGGCCTTCGATTCAGTCGAGACTTGGGCGGTGCTGCAGTCCCTCCAGCGGTGCCAAATTGACTACCGGTACATCGAAGCGCTGAAGTGTTTGTATAGAAACGCCACCATGTCAGTCCGAATCCAGGATGGGAGCACAAGACCGATTCCACTGCAGAAGGGTGTCAGACAGGGTGACGTAATTTCCCCGAAACTATTCACCGCTGCATTGGAAGACATCTTCAAGCTCCTTGATTGAGCCGGACTCGGCATCAACATCAACGGCGAATACATCATTGACCTTCGATTTACAGATGATATCGTGGTCATGGCGGAATCCCTGGAGGACCTTAGCACAATGCTGAATGACCTCAGCAGTGTTTCCCAACGGGTCGGTTTAAGGATGAACATGGATAAAACCAAGGTTATGTTCAATGTCCATGTCACTCCGGCACCAGTATCTGTTGGGAACGCGATTCTCGAAGTTTTCAACCACTACGTCTACCTAGGACAAACAGTCCAGCTAGGCAAATCCAACTTCGAGAAAGAGTTCAACCGACGAATCCAACTTGGCTGGGCAGCGTTCGGGAAGCTTAGGCATATCTTCTCGTCCAATATTCCGCAGTGCCTGAAGACGAAGGTCTATGACCAGTGTGTGTTACCAGCGATGACATACGGAACAGAGTCGTGGTCTTTAAATGTCGGCCTCGTAAATAAGCTCTAGGTTGCACAGCGTGCTATGGAGAGGGCTATGCTCGGTATTTCCCTACGGGATAAAATCTGAAATACGGAGATCCGTAGGAGAACTGGCATGACCGACATAGCCCGAAAGGTTAGCACGCTCCAGGGGCAATGGGCAGGCCACATCGCTCGTAGGACTGACGATCGTTGGGGAAGAAAAGTCCTAGAGTGGCGTGACCACGTATCCGGTACGTTGGGCACGACGCAGCGTTGGGCGGCCCCCGACAAGGTGCAGCGACGATATTGTCAAGGTCGCGGGGAGACATTGGATGCAGGCGGCACAGGACCGCGCGTTGTGGCGTTCTATGGGGGAGGCCTATGTCCAACAGTGGACTGATAGAGGCTGATGGATGGATGGATACGCGTCTAACTAAATCCGTAAAAAGTAGTTTTATTTAAACACATTGTATAGTTTAAACATTGGCTTTAAGTTTTATGTCCCTGTTTTGACCAGGGAGTCTTTCTTCAACCATGTTTCTGTGGGATGACAGATATAAAGAATACAATACAAGTGTCACTTCCCCAAGTCTTGCCCGCGGGTAATGTAAGAACCGACTAGCGACTGAAGGAATCACGTCGCATGACACAACGCATATACCGGGACCCGAGGAGGGTTGACATCAGGCAGGCAGCCGGTTGTAAGAATTAGCCAACACTCATGTAACATGGAGACATGGTTGCGCTGACCCCAAATCATAGGTTAAGGGAAGGAGAATGATAAAGTTCTTAAAATGAGTACCTATCACTTAGTTTTCTCTTATAAAATTATAAAAGACTCGGTGAACGCTCCTGTGACTAAGTTGTTGAAGAGCTCTACAGACTACTCTATTAAACTGTATCAATAAAAAATTTGGCCGATTTCTTTTATTTCACTTAAGTAATTGTTTAAAAAAGGTTCGATATTTATATCGATAACTGTAAGAAATCGTCCATTTGTAAAACTTACACGCTCCATGAATTAGATAATCGTTTGTTTAATTTCAATTCGAAAGCAGAAAATTCTTTTGAACAATAAATACTGATTTGATTGTAGAGTCAAATACAATTATTTGTTACATCAAAGTAAACTATTATAGATTTTATTCGATTCAAGTGGTATCGATATAACGTATTTAAGAACTATCTATTAATAAGCACCAATTATTTATACAACTGATTAAAATTTAATTAGTCACACATGACCAGATCAATCAACATATACATATACTAATAAAATAACAGTGAAAGTAACTGTTTCTGTCTGTCTAATTGCCGGCCTTTTATACCAAAAACTACTTAACCAATTGAAATAAAATTTAATTTACAAATAATCCAGATTATAAGAAAGGACTCGACGAGCCTCGTGGTCGAGTGGTTCATGTAGCGAACTGTCGATCAAGAGGTCGCGGGTTCGATTCCCGCTCGGGACAATCATTTGTGTGATGTTTATAATTGTCATACAAGTGTTTGTACTGCTTCTGGGTGTTTCTATGTATTATAAGTATGTATTTACAAAATAAAAGTAGTATCCGTATTCTGGTATTCATAACACAAGCAATATAAAGCTTAGCTCGGGACCAGAGGAGGATGCGTGAAATGTCCATGAATATTTGTTTATTATTTATTTACTGTTTACAATGAAAAATAGGTGTACAGAGATTCCAAACTCGACACGTGAAATTCGCGGGTTACAGCTAAGTACGAGTATATGTATAAAGCTCCAACTTTCTTATAACAATAACTTTACAGTGAAAAAATCTATAAGGAATATAAATATACACACTTATACATAATTTTAAAAAGAAATTTTTATTTAGGTGCACATTCAAATAATTAAATAACTATTTAGACGCTAAATAGGAACACGCTACGACAAAAACTCTTTATTGCTTACCGATGATCCTATAGGATCCCAATTAAGTGTCTATATATTATATAATACATATGTCTGTGATAAATGACGCAATTTAGTCATGGTGAAACGGAAATGTAGCTTCCGGAACTTAGCAGGATGTGCACACATAATCAAGCTTAGAGAATTAGTTTGTAGTATTATTATATTATGTTTAATTATAATAAATTATATTATTCTTATTGCGTCTGATGACGTCAGAGTACATGTATACACATATCACAACCCCATTTCTTTCGATAGGTGCTGTAAGAGTCAGGTAAGAAAAAACTATCAGATTTAGATACACCTACATCTAAAGTGTGTGTTTAAGTTGCATGTTTTTATTTGTAATAGCTGTGCCCACGACTCCGTTCGCGTGGATCGATTGTTTTCGATCGACCCAAGAAATTTTTTGATTATTTTTTTTGCCGCTAGATGGCGTTGCAAGTAACTAATTGAGAAATTTCTTATTATGTAAATATCTCTTGATTGAGTGGACCGATTGCAATGAAACAAAGACTAAGTAATACCTTGAGTTGTGTAAAATTTTTATGTATAACATTTATATTTATAAGTGTTGTGCATTTTACGTGATGCGTGCACAGACAAACATCTAAACAGACAAACAGACAAAAATTTAAAAAATGCTGGAAATGGGTTCTGTTGGTTGTCCTTTAACCGTCTGACTATGTTTTTTGAAAATATATTCAATGTACAAAAAATATTTTTCTACAGATTTATTATATGTATAGATAATGGTTCCACAACTATTTGCGGAAACCTGCCTAGTTTTTACAGTATCCCTTAAAAATAGTGCTACAAAGCATATTAGCAAATCCATCATGTTTTATACATTACGGTTTTATTTGTTTATTTAACGAATTTTAATTAGATATTCAACTATATCGAAAAGTAGAACAAATAAATATCTCTGCATCACCCTAGGTTGACTGGTAGATAATGCTTTTAGCATTAGGTCTGTATACTGTACAATATTCTGTTCAAAGTTTATAAATAAATGAAATAAGTGACATCTCCCGCCAACTATCTGAAACTTTTTGGTGTATATTTTATCGTAGTTACAAGTATTACCATTAGGTAGCACCACAGTTTAGTGAAGTGACGGCAAAAGCTAAACATATTTCTATTGTACGAAAATACATCAATAATTGGCATCGGCTTAGAAAGGGAAAGAGGATTACTTATGTTGCCAGACGCAAAGGAGATTTCACCGATAACGAAAGAGCTACATAATTCACGCCATGATAAGTTTAATAAAACTGCTAAGCCTGGTATTTCCTTTACGTGCTGTAAAGGTTTCTTAAAGCTATCCATTTACTACGTAACACTTACGAATTTTATTAAAGATCTTATTATATTTTGCATTTTATACTGCAGGCAGGATGGGACGGTTAGATCATAGCTCAAGATACCTATAAGTTATGAGTCGGATTAACATTATCCTTCATAGTGTTGATTGCTAGATAAGACAAGCTGAGAGCTTAAGGGCCTACATCAATATTATCGTATATCATCGCCGACACGTAGGTACATATTAACACAGCCAGTAGGCACAGAAAATGAAGAATTAGGGATACTTTTCCTATTTACTCAAAATCTGCTAAATATATTTTAATTCTGATTTACGTGTTTCTATATATAATAGTTACTTATGTTTTTAAAGTTATTTCATTAGTTCCCCCCCCCCTCCGAACTGTCAAATCGCATGGACGTGTTTTTGTGAGCTCCAAAAGTTTTTAAATATTAATATTGTTAAAACAGTGCTAAGTTTGATAAAGTGTTGCGGAAGAACTCATATGACTTCGCAGTTGTGATAAGAATTGTTTGGTTTTATGTTTCATGCCAAAGTGACTCGTAATGATATGGTGTTTTGGAAAGCGATTTTTAATTTTTCACACGCTCTTCAGTAACGGTAATACAAGTGACTTACAATTTCATCTGATGCATATAAAGTGAATAAATAACAAACAAATATAATTATAACCTAGTTGCACAATTTATCGTTACATAAACTGTTATTTAAAAAAAAAACAACTGCTTGTTTAATAAAATTATCAGTCTACCCGCACACAAAATTACACTGAAGCGCCTACATAAAATGTAATGCAATACACGTCTAGATAAACTATTATACACTAAACATAAGGAGAGCTAACTAAATAAGTGGATTTTTGTTTTATTTTTTGTCATATCCTTATAACCAAGTTGCTTAGTTTCTTCTTTACTTCTTGCAATGTACCGCTACGTTCAGCGTTTATCTCCTGGATCATCATTAACTGCTTCCGACTCGGACTTATTGAAAATGTCTTCACCTAATAAAGAAGCCCTTTTGCCTGCCGCCCAAGCGGATAAAAATAAGCGCCGTCGTTTGTCCGAGGAATCACATGATGAACTAACCGCCTTTAGAATCGAAATGAAGGAATTTATGCAATCCTTGTCAGACAATATAAATCTGCGTATGGACTCGTTCGAAAGGAAACTATCTGTGGTGGAAACTAATGTCGAAGCGATTACAAATACCAACAAAGACATTGAAGCCTCAATTAATTTCGTGTCCGAACAAATTTCAGCAGTGGAAATAAAAATTTCTAAGCTAGAAGAGGACCGTAAAACGCTGGCTGTACAGATGTCGTCGTTGGAGGATAAGTGTGAAGAACTGCAGCGATATCTGACTAAAACGTGCATCGAAATAAGAAATGTTCCCAAAAACAACGTTGAAGGCAAAGCTCACTTATACGAGATGGTCAGAAGTTTGTGTACCAGCCTGAAAGTTTCTAACAACAACACTGACATACGTGATGTGTATCTTGTACCTAATAAGAAAAATAGAGATACGTGTACCGTGATTGTGGATTTTTCAAACACTCTTCTTAAAGCTGCAATCCTCGATGCTGTCAAGAAATATAAAAAAGAAAATCGCCCAAGCCAGATTACTTCCCAAGTCCTTGGCTGTCGAGCCCCCTTCTCTGGAATTTTTGTTTCGGAGCACCTAACACCTAAGGGAAGACGACTTTATGCACTAGCTCGGGATTTCGCCAAACGCGAAAATTATGATTACTGCTGGTCAACAAACGGTCGAGTATTTCTACGTCCGAGAGAAGGACAACCTCACATTGTACTACGAAATGAAGCACACCTCGATAATTTAAAAATGTCTTTTTTTTTTTTTTTTTTTTTTTTTTTTTTTTTTTTTTTTTGACGCAGTCGGAAAATGCTTTTTACGCATTCCTTTGACCATAGGTGAAGATGATCAAAGGGTATGTGGGACTCGCCCATGCCGTAGGCATAGGAATACCCACTAAAAACCGACTACGACGTCTTACTTCCCGGTTGTTATGGGGCACCAGAGGATCTCCGTTCCGAACTCTCTCCAGCGACCCCGCGCAGGCCAACGTGGCCACTGTCTAGGGTACGGAAAGGAGTTGGGCGTAGCGACGCCTCCTCCTCCCAGGTCTGCCTCGGCGGGATGACTCAGTGAGCGTATTTGCCTCACGCTGCCTTTCCGCGGCCTCCTTCAATAGCATAACGGCTTCGCTGTAGTCAGCTACTGCTTGCCAGCCCCTGTCACTGTCTACCATCGCTTTGACGACTGTAGTCAGTGACAGGTCCTGGCCAATTACAGCGGCCAGTTCGCAGCGCTGTGACTGAAAGAATTTAAAAATGTCTAAATGACTATTTTTCTATGTTTATGTAACCTATATCTCAATAACTTTTTATGTAACTTACCCTAACCCATGTAAAAATAATTGTTACCTATTTACAAATATTATTATACATTTTAAACACTACACAATTCTAAACATACTATATCCGAACGCGCAATTATATTTATCAATAATTATAATTATTTTTTATGTAACTTACCCTAACCCATGTAAAAATAATTGTTACCTATTTACAAATATTATTATACATTTTAAACACTACACAATTCTAAACATACTATATTCGAACGCGCAATTATATTTATCAATAATTAGAACAATTCTACACTTTCGATACACCATTTCTTCTTATTTGCAGATTTCTCTTATATATACACGCTACATACACATTTTGATGAGTCTCATTATATTTATTTCAAATTTTTATTATGGATAAACAACTATTAAATATTTCTGACGATCTTGATAATGCTGCCATTTCTGTTGTCCACTGTTGCACTCCCGAAGACTGCAATAGGCATTTACAGAGCAACGGATCTCGTGATAATATGTCTAGTAACTTCAAAATTTTGCACCTAAACATCCGAAGCATCACTCGTAATTTTTCAGAATTTCAAGTACTATTAAAGAGAATAAACGTCTATTGCGACATTATTGTACTCACCGAGTGTTGGTTGAATAAATCTCACTCTGTTCCAATCCTCGATGGGTATAATCGTCATCAGTCTCAATGTCGCAATCAGAATGACGGAATAGTAATTTTTGTAAAGAGTTGCATCAAATATACCATTGAAGAACCCAACTTTGCTGAAGCCAATTGTTTGATTCTAAAACAATCCAATGAGCTAGCGCTCGTCGCACTTTATCGCTCACCCTCTTTTAGAGATCCTAGGTCTTTCTTTTCTGACCTTGACACAAATCTAACAAAACTTCAACCCTTTAAAACGACAACTGTAATAGGGGACATTAACATTAATATAGCTTATCAGAATACCGACCCTTTTTCTGATGAATATTTGAACTTGATGACTTCGCATGCCCTGTTACCAGCTTTTAATTTTCCCACCCGAGGACCCAGTTGTTTAGACCATGTATTTTTAAAGACACGCTCAAGTGCCACATCTATCCTTATCAACTCTTCAATCACTGACCATCTCCCCATATTATTGCAATGCGGTCAGAAACCAAAAGTTGATTCAAAAGCCTCTCGCACACTTAAAAATACTGACGTTGGGGCGGTTGCTTTGGAACTGGAAAACACTGACTTCTTAGCAGTAACAAACTCTTCCAATCCAGATGTTGCGGTAAATCTGCTGACAGATATACTACGAACTGCAGTTGTTAGTAATACTTCATATCGAAAAGTTTCCCGTAGATTAACACCTTTGAAGCCTTGGATAACACCTGGTCTGTTGCGCTGTTCTGCACATCGTGACAGACTACACAACAAATTAAAAGGAGATCCTACCAATGAAACACTTAAAACTACTTACCAGCGTTATAGGAACTTTCTTAATAATTTAATCAAAAATTTACGTCGTGAATATCACCAAAAGCAATTGCAGCGATCCAAAGGTAATTTAAGGGCCACCTGGAATGTCATTAAGGAAGTTTCCAATCTGCAAACCACCTCATCACCGCCAGAAGAACTATTATATATCACTTCTGACTCCCAGACATCGGTTAATGTGGTCAACAACTATTTCGCTACTATAGGGGAAGAGCTAGCTACTTCTATCATACAAAAGAATATTAACACTCCTATAATTACATGTCATGACTCACAGTCTTCAAATTGTGTTAAGCCTCTTAACAGTATGGCACTTTGGGAAACTGACACAACTGAAATTGTTAAAGTCATAATGGGCCTTCGTGGTGACGCTGCAAGTGGCTGGGATGGTGTTTCTGCGCAAGTCTTTAAAGCAGCTCACAAAACTTTGTCTCCAATTATAGCCCGTATCATCAACTTGTGCTTTGTAAAAGGTATTTTTCCTGCTGCACTGAAAATTGCAGTTGTGCATCCCGTTTATAAGAATGGTGATAGGGACAGTGTTAATAGCTATAGACCAATCTCGGTTCTTTCAACATTGTCAAAGATATTCGAAAAGGTCCTGAATTCAAGATTAATTAGTTTTCTTGACAAATATAATATAATTTCTGACAATCAATACGGTTTTCGACAGGGTAAATCTACTGAGGATGCAGTTACGGAACTTACAAAAGTAATAGTACAAAATTTAGATAATAACTTTAAAACTGCTGGGATATTCTTAGATTTATCAAAAGCTTTTGACACTGTCTCTATCCCAATTCTCTTACAAAAGCTCGAGAATATTGGAATACGTGGATTGGTCTACTCGTTATTTCAGAGCTATCTAACGGGACGCACGCAACGAGTATTCATAAAGGGGTATGTCAGCCAAAATGCAGAAGTATCCTACGGCGTGCCGCAAGGTAGCATACTCGGCCCGACCTTATTTCTCGTTTATGTTAATGGCCTTTGCAGTTTTAACGCAGCTAATACCAAAGTAATTTCCTATGCTGACGATACGGTTCTTCTTATTAAGGGTGCCACTTGGACCTCAGTGCAAGAAAATTCAGAGGAATCTCTGAAGGCTGTCCTGAGTTGGTTAGATAACAATCTCTTAACTCTAAATCTTGCAAAAACTAAATTCCTCACCTTTAGCACAAACCTTAGATCACAGCCCTCTCCTGATTTTGGAATTAAAGCTCACAACTGCACTGATATCTGTACTTGTACCAACATCATGAAATCCGAATCTGCTAAGTATTTAGGAGTAACATTGGACCATACTTTGAATTGGTCTCAGCATGTTGCTATTACATCGGCAAGAATACGTAAATTGGCTTATATTTTTAGAACCATGCGATCATTTACAGATTTACCAATTATGAAAATGGTTTACTACGCCTTGGCTCAATCTATACTTAATTATTGTATTGTACCTTGGGGTAGCTGTGGTAAGAGTCTTTTACTTAAATTGGAACGTGCTCAGAGGTTAATCTTAAAAGTGATTTTTTCCAAACCCTTTAGATTTCCCACGAAAGATCTTTATAATATAGCCAAAATTTTAACTGTTCGTCAATTATTTATCTTAAAAACGATTCTTCGTAAGCATTCCGAACTAACATACAAACCAGACGTACCAAACCAGCGCACATCCTATCGGGTCTGTGATCTTACTAAACATCGCACCTCACTTGCAAGTCGACAGTTCTATTGCCTTGGCCCCCAACTATATAATAAAGTAAATCGCATTCTGAGCATATTCCAATTGACTAAAAAATCTGCCAAAAAACAATTAATCCTTTGGTTGATAGGACTTGACTATGAAGAAACTGAACTTCTTCTAGCCAATTTTAAATAAGAAGCTCATATGCATAAAATACTTCACGCACGCGTTTTCGTTTTTACGCAAACATCACATACACACAAACACACCCACACTCCACAAACTCACGCTGTACACTTATCTTTCACCTGCATGCTTTTTATAAAGAATAACTTTTCTGTTTACTTACCTGACTTATTGTGTAGTTCTCTTCAGTATATATAATAATTGTATCATCTCATTGTATTCATATCTACTTAATATCTTTATGTTATTGTACCTAATTTAAAAACCATCACTGGATGTATACACCTACTTGTGAAGGGCAATAATGATTGCGATACAGTTCATACTAGTGCAGTCATTATTGTGCTCAATTATTTTTAAGGTTACTTTGAAAATGTATCAAATAAATAAATAAATAAAAAAAAAAAAAAAAAAATACGCGATAATAGACCGACAAATGAAAAAAATAAAAAATGAGAGAGGTTGTTTCGCTAAGATTTTTTATCGAGAAAACTTTTTTCAATCGCGTTTCTGAGTTTATGCGATCCTAGATCATATATTGAAAAAACATATACTTAAAAATTAGAGCTCTAGCCATTCAATCTAAAGAAACAATGAAAACTTCGTACGTAGAAAAATGCACGAAGCTATTTTGGTATCCTCTTAATGAAATATATTATACAGACTAGAGCAAAATTTCCTATCTAAAAAGGTGTTCAAAGGTATGTCATTGTGTGCAGTATTTCATTTAATAACTTTGCATGTATTATCAGAGAAAGGTTTTCGGTTTGATTTCTCCGTGACTTCGCCGAGCTTTGACAGCAGGCATAAATTTATTTAACTGAATTACGAGTACTACGGTTAGCTATAGACGGTATCCATGTCATACTAATCGGCATTTCAGGGTCTGATCCACGAAGTATAGATAGAAGGAGTCCGAACGTAATGTTGAACGAATGGTCTCAATTTAAGGGACAGATTTTTTGCCGGTAGAGCGCGCCATTTTTCAAGGAGTACTCGTTTGAACAACACCTTCCCATTTTATTTATTACAACTAATTTTAAATAAATAAATAAATAAAATAATATTATGTATTTAATTAAATTAAATTCAACATTCACGAGCCAGCGCGTGTTTACATGTAATAATAATAATAGCATCGGTACGCCCTGAACACTTGCGCAGCCAGTGGCAGAAAATAGAACTATGATCTGGGTTTATTAATGTGTACACGAAATATTATGGAAAAGCCTATACCGTTCGGACTCCTTCTATCTATACTTCGTGGTCTGATCTAAACTATCGTAATGTACCTATAGCTAAGCGGAATAAAAGTCATTATAATTTAATATTATTTATTCCTATAATCTAATCTGTTTCAGTACATCCATTTAATAAATTAATTAAATACTGTAGCTTAGTTATTAAGCACAAACATTTAAAACAATAGTCTATACAACAAAAATGACATCTTTTTACATAATTTTGAAAAATTGACATTTATCCACCGCGCAAGCACCTATTTATGATACAACCTTACATTTACATATTTAATCACATAAAATTTTAGTTTTAAAATATTTTACATTTGATTTTAATGTCGGTAGGAATTAGAACCATCTTTATAATGTGGAACACACAAAGATGTTATGAAAATAATAAATTAAAATATTAAAGTGTATTTATTTACAAAAGAAGATATCAGATAA
This sequence comes from Orgyia antiqua, assembly GCA_916999025.1. Lineage (NCBI taxonomy): Eukaryota > Metazoa > Arthropoda > Insecta > Lepidoptera > Erebidae > Orgyia > Orgyia antiqua. The sequence continues at coordinate 4,103,978 of OU779867.1, forward strand.
ATAGATAGGTAGGTAATATACATACAAGAACATTTAAGAATACTTATAGATTAATGTTATGGTGATAATACGCGAATGTTCTTAAAATCATTCAATTTCCAATACATTGACACACACAATTAGTTAAGTTTCTTTTAGGACGTTTATTAGAATAGATAATTTTAGAAGTAAAGATATCAAATCGAGATTTAAAATACTAGGTTAATATTGGGATAGTAAATCTTAAAAGAAAACAGCTGTAGAAATACTATCGGAAATGAAAATAATATTAATTTTGACATTAACGCCATCTCTGTTGCTAAGGGGAGTTAATTAATGATAATAATCACCAATAGATGGCAGAAATAACAAAATATGGTTACATTTATACTGCCACAGGGCCACAGCTGGATGTAATTAAAACGTTGGATTAATTTAGATATAATTAAAACGTATTTTAATTGATTTACGATCCCACTACACAACATAAAACATCTAGACAGCTACTAGACTACATTTTACATACAATAGATACAGAAGACAAGAGACGGATGGAAATTCTGGGGCATTAGCATTACAATTACTTAGCTAAGTATCTAGGACTATTTATACTAAGGGGTAACTCAATAATTTGGCATTAGAGATTCTATTTACATATAATTTTAGAGTTAGCTACGTCTTAAAATGGGCTACCTTTGTAAATAACGTCGGTCTAACATCACACCACAGGTAAAAAAGTTTACGAAAAAGATGATAACATTTTTATAATTCAAACAAGATGAAACTTGATTAAATTTTTGTTAAAATATATTTTTACGAGCGTTCTATGACTGTATGTAAAAGGAATCAAGGATAGAAGAAGGTCCAAGAAGAGATGGCTGCATCGTGTTAAAGAGGACGTGAAAAAAAGATAAATAAATACTGATATGACATTAGACAGAAGAGCATGGATAGAAAATGGAATTAAGACAGGGCTATAATTGTGATGGATCCTATTATGGTAAATGTTTATCCTAAACCGATCTTTAAAAGAACGGAAAGACGATAGCGTTCAAACGCGGTAAATATAATATAATAGGTATGTGCTGGGTTATACATAAACCTAAAGTTTAATAAAATCTTTACTCATATCTATTAATTAATAAAAAAGATAGTAGTATATTGCATCTTCAAGAATGATAATTAAGAAAAGGTAAAACTACTTTTTACGGATTCTGACGCGTATATTTGTTTTAAATTTTGGCCCGACGTTTCGGAGACTTTGCAGTCACCACTTTCTAATAACTGATCGCAGAAGACACATTACAGCTCAGTCTCACCCGTGACCATGGTGACTGCAAAGTCTCCGAAACGTCGAGCCAAAATTTAAAACAAATATACGCGTCTGAATCCGTAAAAAGTAGTTTAATTTAAACAGATGAGTCGCGCAAGTGTTAGAAAATATAAAAAAAAGTATCTGATAAATTACACTAATACAGCATGTCTAGCTCCTCTAAATTCGCTATAGCATCTAAATAGAAGCCTAAGAAATATCTAACAGATATTGACTCTATATAGCTTACTCTAATAGAGAATATTCCTGCATTTGCATCTAATATTTTTTTCGATTCCACCTAAGATTAAATAAGATTTGCTTTTGAGCATTAGCCACAAGAACAATTAAAATCAAAAGGTCACAGCACTTGACTTATAGTTAATTTAGCTTAAATATAGTATTTACAAATTATAACCCATACGATCATTCACGCAAGATTCATTTAAGTGCAATATATTCTAACAATTAACAGTAAAAAGTGCTTTTTGGATTCATGTTTTATATTAGATATTAGGTGACATAGTAGAAATTATAACTGGTAATGATGGACCTTAATACTTTTGGCAGTGATATTATAATTCACATCAATTTTGTCGTAGTTTTATCTTTATATGTGTGCATAAAAAGTTTGCATTGATAGCTGAATACTGAATTCTAACATAGATGAAGAAGACTGGTTTATTGGCGTTACTAATACAAGTCAAATTTATAATGCTGTAGTTATGTACCACTTAGAATTAGATGAACCTTCACTTCGTCTATTAAAATTATCAATAGTGAACGTTTACGCACAAATAAATTAACTTAAGAGGATACCAAAATAGCTTCGTGCATTTTTCTATGTACGAAGTTTTCATTGTTTCTTTAGATTGAATGGCTAGAGCTCTAATTTTTAAGTATATGTTTTTTCAATATATGATCTAGGATCGCATGAACTCAGAAACGCGATTGAAAAAAGTTTTCTCGATAGAAAATCTTGGCGAAACAACCTCTCAAATTTTTTATTTTTTTCATTTGTCGGTCTATTATCGCGTATTAACTAATGAAATAACTTTAAAAACATAGGTAAGTATTATGTATAGAAACACGTGGATCAGAATTAAAATATATTTAGTAGATTTTGAGTAAATAGGAAAAGTATCCCTAATTCTTCATTTTCTGTGCCTGTGTTAATATGTACGTGTCGGCGATGATATACGATAATATTGATGTAGGCCCTTAAATAAATGTCTCTATCTTTTGAGACACCAGGTACAAACCTAATTTAGGAAACACAAAATACATGTCATTTATGAATCAACAACTAAATAATGAACTCAACAATAATAAATATATTTAAATAATGCAACTTGTTCATAAATGGTATCCATGTTGCATAGAAAATTCAATAATTCGACACAATTTAAGACTCAAACGTCTTAGATTTGAATGCTAATACTGAATTTGAACGATGTGTTACAAAAATATTTATAATGAAGTCTTTATATCTTACAAAATTACATAACAATTAAGTTTATAAAGATCGGTTATCATCTATGTTAGATATATTAAGACCCATTAAATTTATTCTGTTATATACATGCAAGTTTTCTTCAATTTTCAACGGGTCACTGTGCGAACCCTCTTTTAAAAGCTCCCATAAATTATTTTTGTCCATGATTTCAAAATCTCCCTTACTTTCGGGAGCGATATCAGATTTATGTGTAACTAAAAGTGCTTTTGAAGTTTCAGAAATAGCTGTTGATGGAATTTTGTGTATTTCTTTGTTAATAGATTTTAAAGTTTTGACGCTGTATTTTTGTGGTACTTTCTTTTTTGTAGTATTAACACTGAGGGTTGTAGAATCAGTGGTGTTTAATTTTGTAGCATTTTCAGTCGCTATAACATGAGGTTTCTTTATTTGTGTAATGGCTTTTGGCTTCTTCGTCCTATAATGAATTGATTTGATATTGTTATTAGTAATAGCCGTAATTGTATGTGGTACAAATTCTGTATGAGGTACTACAGCGCTAATTACTTTGATGGTAGTGATATTGGAATTTTTACTGGATTTATCGGATAAATCAGAAGTATTATCTGTCGCGTTATTCAAGTTTATTTTTCCAGTAATATTAGTTTCTGTATTTAATTTCTCACTTAATACAGCGTTTGATTTATTAATAGTGTTTGAAATATGAATGACTTTTGGTTTTGCAATAACTTGACTTTTTGGCTTTGGTAATTCTTCAATAGTTGACAAAGTTTGTTTAGTTACATTTGGAAGGACTTTAGCATTGACTCCATTGCCATTCATTTCCACTCCCTTTTTAATTTCTTTTACCTTCAAGAAAAACTTTTCATGTTTATCTCCATACGTTGCTTTAAGAGTACCCTTTCTTCTTGGTAAAGGCTTTTTCTTCATGTCTTCCTTTTTAGTGATAACTTTGGGAAGGATAGATTTTTGCACTATTAATTCTCCATTTAAATTAGGTAATAAAGGTACAATATCATTATTTACTTCCAAGTTTTCAGTTTTATTAATATACGTTACTGTTGGAATTATTATTGGAGCATCATCATTTCCTGTCTTAGATGAAGTAATATTAGATACATCAGACGCACTTTTCTCCAAAAATACTATAGTAGATTCTAGGGTGGTCATAGTTTCTGTCGTAACTAACGTAGTAGAAGGAAGGTCTGTAGTAGTTTTGTATTCTGTAGTAGACACTATTGTACTTGTATCAGTTACATTGACAGCTATAGATGTGGACAATACTTCAGTTGTCGTCTCTTCACGTCGCTCTTGGAAGTTCTTTGTGAATTCATAATCTCTGCTGCAAATACGCCCACACTCACAAATATTATCAATATTTGCATTCGTTTTAAGACTAGCGAGTTCTGTTTTATCAAACCAAGTAATGAAATCATCGTCAGTGATGCCTCGAAGTAGTGGACTACTGGGTCTTGCGTGAAAGAAGGTTTCCACTGCCAAATCTGGCCGGGTTGAGGGATAGATTTTAGCAAAAGCTGGTCGTAGACTTGTGATGACAAATTTGGATCGCACTTCGTAAGTAACACATACTGGACATGTTGAGCTGATCTACAAAAAAGACATAAGGAGAATTAGCAATGTATTTGGAGTACCTATTTACAATAATAGACCTATTCATTTTTCTAAATACTTACATTAGCAAACACAAACCACACAGACTCTCCTCTGGAGCCATAGTGCAGATCAGCAAAAGTAGCACCATCCAACACCACAGGATTAACCGAGTGTAGGTCATAACCGGAAAATAGTGAGGACTCCAAACGAAGAATGCCAGATCTTTCTTTTCCCTTCCACCTGAAAATAATACGTATTTTTTTAAAGAATAACACTTTGTTTATGTTCCATTATTACGTTATTTCTTTAAAAATTAAAGTGGTATATGCAGTATGAACCACTTATCAGGAATAACTATTCCATCGCTCCAATCAACTAAGGTATCGTCGTTTGTTTAATTGAAAATTTAAATAACGTGAAAATATTAAAGCTTCATTTATCTGCTTTATTATTTTTAAGACGTACTATGTATACTACTAGATATGTATATTTTTTAAATATTTTGTTCATAAATTAAGGTTGTACAAAGTACGAATTTAAGTTGTCCAATGTACAAAATTAAGTGTGACAAAATTAGATTTGTTAAAACAGAAATATATGAGTAACTCACTTGAAACACGTTTTAATGATCAAGGTCGGTAGATTGCCTTGTAAATCTTCAATACTGCTTCTTTCAGGTCTGATTTCCTCAATAATTGCAGCCTGAATGTTTAGAAGCGAATTTTCTGGTTTCGGAGTATATGTTGAATAAGCTATTGTTCCCTAGAAAAATAAATATTGTTCATCCAAATTTTCATTCACAATATAGTAAATGAATTAATAATAGTAATTTGATAAAAGGAGTGGGGTAGTAACTGTACTTACTTGAACAGTAGCGCATCCAGCTCCAGTTGCATAAACGAATACTTTAGTAGGAAGTCCAGGTAATTGAAGTGGTCTTGGTGGAGTGCGTGCTCGAAGTTCTAAAGTATCTGTTAGTTCCATACCAGCTGTTGCTAACGAAACCGTTAGAGCTCGATGCCTGGAATGATATATGCAACGTTAAAACTTATTTATGACCTAAAATCTGTAATATGTGTTTTCTTTTCTATTAAAGTCTCTCTTCTACTAAAGACTGATAGAAATATCAAACTTAAGATCAGTGTGGACATTGTAACAAACAACAATATTTTCTGACGTTCATTTCAATATAAGTTAATTTTAACTACTTTTAGTTCTAGTACCTACTCCAGAGAGTGATAAAAAAGCCAATTATTTTTTAATCTTGATGAAAACATAAAAAGGTAGGCTTTATCTTATTAGATAATGTCGCCTATAACAAGCCAAATAAGTATATTCTTTTGGCACTTTTATTTAGGCCTCACAACGTATTTTGATTCAGTCTTTCCAAGCAAACTTAGTAACTGGTGACTTCTATGGAATCCCTTTGAATACCTACCTAACCTTTTGAATACCTGAAATTTAATATTTACCTATCATGCGCTAATGCAGCATATTGAGCTGCAGCTTTAGTAGCAGTGTATGCTAAACTAGGGTGCCGCTGTAACGTAGAAGCACGATAGTACAAGAACCGTGCTGCTGCTTCACCTTCAGCTAAAGCACCACGAGCGCACGCCGCTAGGAGTACTCTTACTCCAGCTACGTACTGTTCCATGGTTACTGCTTCTGTTGAGAGAAAAGAGTATCTAAATATAATATTCCATCTCTTTCCAACACTTTAATATTCCACTTCAGCAAGGGCCTCCTCCGTTTTGTTTTAAGTCTGTCATGTAATCACCCTGGCGTGTTAGCTAATGGTTTAGTGAAGAGGTTTCCGCCTTTTTCAGATGTCTGATTGTAATTATCCCTTAGCTGGCTCTTACGGATTGTGGATAAAATTGGGCAGTGACACATCTATTTTGAATACTTCCTCACACGGATAGATACGTAAATAATGAAATAATTGAGCAATTTTGTTAGGTGATAATTTTATGGGTTCACATCACTAACACTCAATCACTTAACGCATGTGCAGGGCCCCTATATACACTAATACTTGGTTATACTCGTAACTTCTCATTTCTGTTTGACAAAAAATAGACCCAGCTTTTTGAAGATATTTGGAATTACAACCTTTAAGTTAGGAAGATTCCATACCGTAAGAAGTTGTCTTGATGTTATGTGAAGTTTCTTCTAAAAGCCAATCAGCTGCATCTTTCCTAGGTGCGGGCCATCCAAACTCCCCTTCTTCAGTAGTGGATGCATTCCTCAGTATAATCAGTGCTTCTGGTACTATGGGGCTCCTGAAATTACAAAAGAAAACAGTTGAAATTAATACGTAATTGTATACCTCTCAAAAGCCGAAAATGTTGATAGCATTAGTGCCCTCTACCTGCGTTTATACATATTTTGTCTATATCAAAAAATTTTCATTTTGCAATGTTAGTCACCAAAATTTTTAATTGGTTTGCATCTCATGTAGATCTATGAAAAGGTCAACATCTATCTTTTATATTGTTAAGAACAATGTAAAACTGCGGGACACAGCTAGTTATTCAATAAAATCACATAATATCTTATTACCTTGCAAGGACCAAAGCCAAAACAGTTGCAGCGAGTGCAGCAGGTGAAGTTAAATTATGCAGATTACTTTCTAAGTATTGTTGAGATTTCTTCGCTACATTGGCATCCACCTAAAATTATAAAGTACTTAACATTAAAATACGCAAGAACAGTGTTAACTTATTTCTATCACCCAGTGATGATCGTATTATTTGCACGCTTAATATTTTATCAAAAAAAAAATGTTCATAATATTTGGGAACTTATGTTTATATTACCTGATTCTCAACACCAACTTCAAGTAAAGCCACCAAGGTTTCTGCAGTCACTTCTACTCTTCTCTCCCAGTTTATTTCTTCTTGAGTCATATTACCGTCTTTATCATAATAATAGTATTCATTTACATCAACTTCTTTCATGCTACCATTTAAATTTAGCATATCTACGGGATAGTAATCTACTTCTTTATCAGCTGCGAGTGGCGTAAAGGATCCATCTGAATTTTGACGATTTTGTATCCATTTTTTTATTGATTGCAGTAGATCAGGATCCACTGGATAATATGACTGGATTTTTGATAAGATTTCCAAAATTTTAATAGTAGATAAATGACTACTCATTCCAGGGTGGTCACTGAATGAGTTATCGCTTTTTCGGAAGGATAATAGAACTTGCACCTGAAAATGAACATGATAATGATTTCAATTATGTGTTGATATTATATCGTATTACCAAAATGTACACGTAAAGGCAATTTTTTTTTTGCCTGGATGTATTTTAGATTGATAATTCATGTTACTAATATCCATTCTACCCACAATACGAAAAAAAACGAGTACAAAAACTTACTTGTTCTGGTAATTTCTTCAAAATTCTTTCTCGTTCATTATCATCAACTAAATGTGGAATATGTTCTAGTGCTAGCAATGGAGCTAAACTTGCTGAAGCCGCTGATAATTGAGAATCTCTCCACACATCAGCCCACTGATCAGTTGAATCAGTTTGTAGACTGTATAACGGTAGATGTAATCCACCAGATACAAGTAAAGTGCCACTTGCTGATCCAGGAACTACTCCTCTAGGAAGGCCTAATTCCAAAACTTGTGAAAAGCCAGCCTCTTCGTTGAAATTCCAAATTCTGATATGGCAAATAAAACAATATTATATTTATTATACGTATTAATTATAATGTAATTAATGTTATAGAAAGTTGGATTTATTGCAACATAATTAAATTATAAACTGAAGTACATTTTGATTGAACTACGTCAGTTATAACGATTTGTCAAATGCCTACCTAAAGTCAGCCGTATCTCCCCAAAGTGCACTAAAACCAACGTATTTGATTCTCATGTCAGCTGCAAGCGGCCAAACTAATAATCTTCTCTCTGATGGAGCTGCTCCTCTGCCTACTGATAACCTTCCTCCTTCCCACCAAACCCACCATGCACACCACGAAGAAGGTCCTGTGCATTCCTCATCACTTTCTGTTTGTTCTGCACTCGCTAAGTGGACATCGTAACCTGAAAAAATACAAAGTAAATATTTTTATGCGTCATTGGCAACATTAATTTTAATCATGTAGTCAATTTACCGAACAATATTACAGCAAAAACTACAGTCTTATGGTTTTAGCAATCAACTTCACAACCCTACGACAGAAGAATTAACTATGCCGACAGCGCTAATGACTGTAAATGATTGAAATTTTCTTTAAAAGATTCTCAGGGTTACAACGCAGACTGCCTATCAAATATACGCAAACTATTGTGCACATAATCATAGCTTGCCCATTTTGAGATATTGTAAAGGTAAATAAAATAAATACTAGTAAAAATTGTCTACATACCATGCTTTCCCTTAGCGATCCATACTCTTGTTCTTTCAAATACTACTCGATACATATCATCAGATGGTTCTCGTATTGCTGATAATGCTACATGAGCTGCACCATGGGCTCGAAGTTCTAAAACCAGACCAGCTCGATTCCTTGGTGCTGCTACCCACTGCCACTCCCAAGATCCTCTCGAAGATACCGCCAAATGTTCTGGAAAATAGCATACCGTTTTGTAAACTGTTAAATTTTAACTGAAAATGGCTTGGAAGACGATTGATTTACACGACTTTACTAAGAGAAAAACGGAATTTCGATAAAAAATTTTAACTTTCCTAAATCTTTTTAAGGGTTTTCTCGTAATATTTCCGTACCATATATCATACTCGTATAATATATTTGATTGTAGAGCCGACATAAAAGCCAATTTACTTATCAGAATTAATTGCGAAGGAGCTGTAATACTCATTACATTCAAGTTCGGTTCGTTGTGGCTCTTTGTTTTCTAAGATCAAATGAATTATTGAGGTAATTTCGTCATATATGTGCCTATTAAGGTTCCCATAACCAAAGAAATGTTAACATGTCAATATAATGATGTACGTACAAATTACTTCTTTTGCATTTATTACGTTTAAATCATTTGCTTTGTGACTGAGAGTATATAATTCGCGTAATGAACTTGTCGAATTATACCACTTACTGTATCAGATTTTATGGAACGATATTAAGATTATATCTTTAAGAATGTATTAGGTATTGTAATTGAATTTTACTTAGATTTTATAATTTTCTCTTACAACAAGCTCACGAAATATTTAAAAAAATGCATTAAAATTTTTTATTATTGATGTTAATTGATATTGATTTTCTATTAATAGAAAAGGTTGACAAATAGGTATGCAACGAAAGCTTTGATTACATACTACATTACATAGGTATTTTTAGCACAAAAGTAAGCGTACTTTAATAACTGGATATTTACAAAATAGTTTTTTTTTATTATTGATATTAATTGATTTTGATATTCTATTGGTGGGAAACGTTGATAAATACATAACAGAATTTACGATTACACACCGTTAGCACAAAAGTAAGCACTCTGCGTGTCCGTTCTGTGAAGACCTTCGGGTAGTACTAGCACACTGGCAGATCTGATCACGGAGCCAACTAGCGTTTCGTTGTTGAAAGACGTGTAGGAGATTGAGCAATTATCAGCGCTGTAGCCAGTAACTTCCACTGAAAAAGAAAATCATTATCTGTGCATATTTCAAACAGGTTTTGAGAAAAAAATAACGTCATCATCACTATACGTGTATACGTTTTTTAAGAATTGGGATACGCAGAATCTAAAGCAATACATCTCCTAAGATCTGAACACACATCCTTGGCTTTATTTACACTCATACGTATGGTCGAAAATTATCATCTCAAACGAATTTGTTCTAAGTGAATAGCAGATAGGTAATACTCCATTTGCTTAATGCAAGCCACATTATTTTTAAATACTTGAAGATCATACATAATAAACAGTAGTATGTAGTTTCAAAAGTAGAAACTTTTGAGCGCCATTTGTTGCAATCTAAATATTCGTTCATGGATTTAGTAATAAGTAGGTACAAGTAGAAAGATTGCAAGTGCTATGCACTTGAAGAAATCAGTGGCCGTATTATGAGCTTTTATTAACAGGCAGTTTACGCCGTGAATTGAACTGTCTGGCAAATTCGTATTAGGAACAAAATTCTTAGTCAGTCAGTTCGCAAAACCAGTCATACATTAATATGTATAAGGAGAAAGTACAACTAAAAGTTACAGTACTAACTAAAAATTTTCAACTAAAAGTTTTATTTCTGCCATAATACCTAATTTAGCAATGCAGTTTACGGCCTGCCTGGAACTTGAATGATTTTAAAAAGCTCATAATACGCCGGCAGAACTAATAATAATTATGGTCTGGCAAATCATACATTTAATTAGTAATACAAACAAGTTTCCTTTTAAATTTTTCTAATGTAGAATTTTTGTGCTAGTAATGTAAAAATCCCTGAGAAATCTTACGTTCCTTTGTCGGTAAGGCTTTATGTACAAAATACTTGTTTCATTACTTAGATAGCTCATATATATTGCATCATCTACTCAACTTTAATGAGGATCACAGAGTGTAATACCAACTTTTACGTCATCGACATGCCCTCATAAATCAAGGCAGTAATAATTTAGGATGACATAAAATAATTTTATCTTTCCAGTGTCCTAGAAAATCTCATTCGGAAGCAGCAATTTTATTTCTAGTCTTTATTACTGTAAGCTCGTAGGTAGACTTATAATAAAAGCTTTGGCGTTAGCGATTGTCCGTTGAGAATGCAAGTGTCAAAAGGAATAGAAAGGATGGAAAAAGAGTGGTCCTTTTCCATCCTAGGGTGAAATAGAGACGAAAACTCGAAAACAAATCGTGTGTCGTCACGCCTGGTTAGCGCGGCACGGTAGATAATAATTACTCCTGAAATGGAGAAGGTCCATGCCCAACAGTGGGACATTCTTCTTCTTCTCCAGCCCATTTACGTCCCACTGCTGGGCTCGAGCCTCCTCCACTTTGGGAGGGATTACGGTCTACTATGCTGCGCTGACCAGGCGTGTTGCCACAGGGTTTATTTTCGAGTTTTCCGTCTCTCACAGAAGATGTTATCTGTGTGCAATATCCCTTAGCTGACTTTTACAGCACCCTTGGGAGGAGATGGGGTGGTGACACTTGTATTCTTGATCCATCACCACACGGAGGGACATTAATAGAGGTTTAAAAAAAACATATCCTATAAATAAAAGGTAATACTTTCATAACTATAAATATGACTTGTACCACACCAGTATCACACACGTTTACAGTAGCATACAATAGTATTGCAAAGGTAATATAATATGTTGTCGTTATTGCGAGCATAGAAACACTTGGAAAGCAATTGAAATACTCATATTATCATTTTATTGTTAGTAAATATAACGATAAACGTGCTTAGAATTGTGTCATATCGATATACCTACTTAATCTTTGTCATTGTTCAATATGTCCCATTTCACCCATTATCGCTTAGAATTTCTTAAATGCTGATCTAATGAAATAAAACTGTTTTTTATATGTAAAATATCTAACTGCATAGAGTCAAATAAATTGTTAGGGTAGAAGTATCTCTGATGAATTAAACCACCAAATTCAATAACAAAAGTGATTTGAATTTTGCTTTCATAAAAAGGTAGGTACATTATTACCCATTTTAGGGGTTCCGTACCCAAAGGGTAAAAACGGGACCCTATTATTGAGACTTCGCTGTCCGTCCGTCCGTCTGTCACCAGGCTGTATCTCAAGAACGGTGATAGCTAGACAGTTGAAATATTCACAGATGATGTATTTCTATTGCCGCTATAACAACAAATACTAAAAATAAATTAAAATAAATATTTAAGGGGGGCTCCCATACAACAAACATGATTTTTTTACCGTTTCTTGCTCGATACTAATAACGTTGCCTTATGTTGCATAGATAATGGTACGGAACCCTTCGTGCGCGAGTCCGACTCGCACTTGACCATTTTTTTTACTATTACTTACTAAACAGAAGATTATTACTATCCAGGTCCACTAGTCATATCATCAGACTTCCTACATTAAAATGTACACATAAAAATCATCATAGATTTCAGTTAGGAAACTAATTGAAAATCACGTGCTTATTAGATTATAGACACTCATCAAAATTATGCGAAACGATATCTATCCAGTCAATTTCAGCTTTTATTAAAATTGAAATCTACATGACGTCACAAATGCATTTTCATGTTAACAAAGGCATGTCTGTATTGTCATCTCATAACTAATTTGCAGCACTAAACAAAGCTTTGTTGTGTTGAGTCCAATTTGAATGTTTATGGTAACTGCTCCGGGAACTGGACTAGACAATGAGTATGACACACTAATCGCACCATTTCATTATATATGTGTCATCATCAATGAAAAAGGATTTAGATTGTGTTTGAAATTAGTTTAGGAAGCAACGACCTTTATTGTTCTAGTAATTCGGATGATGTGAAGAGCTAGAATAGGTTAAATTCAATGTAGGGTATTGATTAAAATTTATATCAAATTTATATGGAATTTAATCTGAGATTAACCGATATTGAAATGGTATTAGATTTATTGTTGTGTATGAAGTTTTTTAATTGCTGAGTACAAAAATTAGGTTTTTTTATATTGACATTTGAAAGATTTTGAAACATACAAAAATCGAGTTACTATTGATGATTATTGTATATAAAATAGAGGCACTGAACATAACCACAGACTTTGCTAATATTCTCTAACACTAACGCGACACTTCTTCACACACACGTATTTAGACGGTTAGGTGTAGGTATTTGTCTCATATTTTTACTGAAAAGTCTCCGAAAATCAGGCCATGTTGTCATACACGTAAAAACATGTATTTGTGACCTGTCTTTGTTGTCTTTTACGTGTGTTTGACTATCTAGAATCACAACAGCCTATTTCATAGCTCATTTATTTTAACAATACTTCACTGCATTATTTACTTATACATAAATCTGGTTTTAAAATTAAAGATTAAATACATTTATAACAATACATAATATTCATTTATTGTTCTAACATGACGTAAATGTGATACAAGACTGATTAATTCGTTTCGAAATTCAAATTTAGCGATCAACGCACCCAAGTTAGGAGTGTCTGTAATTTCACAATTATGTCGGTCGGATACCGGTTTAAGAATTCGGAATTCCAACTTCATTAGAATATTCCAACCGCAGATTTCTGGAAATAAGATTTGGAATAAATTTTTGGCAGTGAGTCTCACATTCTTTGATATTAATTAAGATTTCGCGTAGCTATTAATAAATCTCAAAACGACAAATTTGCTCTTTGACTAAAATTCATTATTTGTATTGAAACATTTCCTTTTATAATTAGTGAGTAATTATGAAAGAATATAATTTGATATTTTGTATTCTATTTTCTTTGTTTAAGAATGTAATCTTTCTTGGGAGTAAAAGAAAAAGTTATTTTCAAAATCTGTATAGTCGGCTGAATTAACGACTTTATAATCAACATTATGAATCTGGGATAACTTATGGTGGCTGCCGATGATGAAGATTTTCTTCAGAAGAGGTTCTATTGAATAGAAATGGTGTAATACACATATATAGATAAATTCTTTACTATTAGAATATAGACACTTTATAAAAATTAGAATAGATGAAAAGGCTCAGGTATATTGGTGGCCTTAAATGCAGTGAACTCTTTCAGGCAATCATGGGATGGGCAGAAACTAAAGTGTATCGAAACTTACCAGTAATGTTCTTCCTGCCGGGAGTATTGACAGCGACTCTAACAACTAACTGTGTACCACCACGAGGTCCCAGTCGTAGTCTCTCCGTAACGTAAAGCGCTCCTGTACTTGCGAATGCTGCGCCCGCACTAAGCGCCAGTAATGCTGTCACCTATCGAATATAATATAAATACAAAAAAGTATAATATTTTCTAACACTTGCCCGACTCATTTGTTCAAATAAAATCACCTTTCACGGATTCAGACGCGTATATTTGTTTTAAATTTTGGTCCGACGCTTCGGAGACTTTGCAGTCACCATGGTCACGGGTGAGACTAATGTTCGCGTCTGAATCCGTGAAAGGTGGTTTTATTTGTACAAAAAAGTAGTTAATTTCCATATAAATAACTTAGAAACACGAAAATTTCTATAAATGTATAGATGGATGTTGCTATATAGTTTATGTTTGTTGCTTTTTCTCGCAAAGACTACTCAATGGATTTTGGAGAAACTTAACAGCTGTATAGCTTATAGATCAGAGTAACACACAGGCTCATTACGCTGAAATACAAATTCCGAGGTAGTACCTAACCATAATAACTGCTAACATAAGCTATGGATAAGGTATTCATTATCGAATGATCAATAATAAGCCTAGTGAATCACTAGGCTTTGAGGAAAGGTTTTTAAATCTCTGTAGTCATGAACCTAATTCTTTTGGATCCTCTTGAACCTACCTTGAATCTTTCCCAGTTAAATCACACCTCACTTATTACAAAAACCATTACATATTACGGAGATTCATGACAGACAAAGCAACTATTTTGAATTCGAGTATCGTTTTGAAAAGATAATTCTAAGATACATAACTAACAGTATAGAAACAATTTTCATTGGATTACTTGTGTTTTACTCTACCGATGTAGGATTATTAGCCATTTTGCAGATGAGTTGAAAGTCATAAGCTAAGCTTATAAGCTTTGTTTTCTAATTCTATTTTCTCCCTAATGAGTTTTTAAATTAGGTCGAAATAAAATTTATACTTACATTGGAATAAGGATAATAAACCTGTATCCTTTTTAAGCATTATTTAGATTATATTTATACGATAACAACTTTGATGGGACGTAGTTTGTTCTTCCTAATGTTATAGGTAATTTTCTTTACGATGACAACTTTTGTGAAAAGATATTTACATTTATCTTTAAACTTCATACGCAAACAAATTGTATACAGGCTGACTTAATGCCTAAGGCATTCTCTTACAGTCAACCTTGGGTGGTGCAGAGAGATGAGGTAGTAGGTGTATATCCATGACAAGAAAATATATATATACCTAAATATAGCAATAATAAGTAAATTTATGAAAAATAACACAATATAATAGTTACTTACTAAGTTGCACATAAAAATATAAAAAATAGACATACATACCGTTTACATACACAACATATACATCATTCCTTAAAATACAATAAAATACATAAATGTATGCAAAATATTCATACCTATATGTGTTGCGTACATTTACCGTGATTGAGCAGCCAATTTTTTTTGGATACATTTAGCGTAAAACAGTTTATTATGCTAGTATTCTCTTAAAAAATAAATATACAGAATTAGAATGTTTTCATATTATGTGCTTTAATAGTATTTTAAAAGAATTTTATTCACTGGTCTCAAAAAAAAATTTCGGTGATCCCTATGAAAGAAAATTTTATGAAAACTAGGTACTCTAGACCTAGAAACCTATCAATAGATCAACGAGGCCAAGTGTTGCGGATGTAAGCGTAAAGAGAATTTATAAGACCTCTAAAAACTCAATCTTTCATACATTGCGTGATGCTTGGCTTGACGAGCCTGGTGGTCGAGTCGTTCATGTAACGGAATGCCCATCCACCCAAGAGGTCGCGGGTTCGATTCCCGCTCAATCATTTGTGTGATTTTTCTAATTGTTATACAAATGTTTGTACTGCATCTGGGTGTTTCTATGTATTATAAGTATGTATTTACAAAAAAGTAGTATATGTATTCTATCCGTATTACCAGAATACGGATAGAATACATATACAACTTTTTTGTAAATACATACTTATAATACATAGAAACTATGGTACCACTACATACTTATGGGTACCAACCCATAACACAAGCATATAAGATTAGCTTGGGATCAGAGGACATTGTGTGTAATGTCCACGAATATTAATTTATTTATTTACATTGATTGCTTGTAATTCAAAGGGTTTTAATTCAAAGGTAAAGATTACCTACTGTTTACTCATAAACATCTTTATTTTTATATTTACTTATATACAAAATTATGAATTCGATAAGAATTTGTTGTACTCGTAATTATTTTACAAACATATTCAAAAGTACCCTTAATTAATAAATTTTTAAAAGAGACTTTAAATGACGTTCTATAAATTTCTTAATTCAAATCTAGAAAAAGAAGGCAGGAAAGTGAAAATAAAAATAACATATATAAAAGAAAATGTCCCAATCATACTATCACCAAATACCTACGTCTTTATTCGAAGGCAAATTAATGATGAAACTGATGTAAATCAACAGATTGCTACAAATGTCGTCTAAGAACAATGGCCGTATCATTTGTAACATAAAGTGACAACGCTGATTGGACGCCCTTAACTAATTCAGAGGCAATCTAATAACATTAATGCAGTTACTAATCTCACAAGTTAGCAAATTTATCTTGATGGTACCAATTCATCGTACAAAACTAAACTAAACTTAACAAAAAAATTAAAACCACGATAGCGTATTTTGATTAATTGGTTATTTCGTTGTGCGCATTTATATTAAGTTTAATCTTTATGGTCTTATTCATAATAACTTATCGGAGGTTTATAAGTTCGCTAAAATCGGTTCTAGAAAATTGTCAAAACTTGTTATTCATACCTAATAGTCTTTTTACGCTAAAAGTTTATTATCTCTACGATAAAATCTCCGTTAAAACCTCCGATAAGTGATTATGAATAAGACCATAATATGTCTATAATACACACTGTTCACGCCAGGGTTATGAGTGAAAGCCCTTTAAGAGATTTGACGATATTTATTTTTATTATATGTGTGTTTTAAGTTGCTAAAAGCCGTCAGTGCGCCATGAGACGTGGTTTTGTACGGACCACAATGTAATATTTTATACCTTTTCAGTTCATTTAATACAGTGCAAAATCTTCGCAAAATGTCTCAATTCAGTCTTATCCCATCAACGTGAAGACCAGCGCATTCACACACTTTTTATAATAAGAAAGTTCAGTTGACAGATTTCCAGATTGTGTACACAATAAATTTTCATTTTTTAGCTAAGTTTTTTTTAGTTGTGCGCATAGAATTTGGTACCAATATTATTCTTTGATTAATTCCTATCAATTAATCCAAGGCCATGTTGTTTAGTAACTTAATCCGTCAATAAACTGCAATGACGTAAATAAGGTCAACTAAAGATAAGGGCGTGTTCAAACCTTGCGTATTTTCAGCTGCAAAATAATTAATCAAGCTCACTGATAGCTAAAACCCAAAGTAATAATAATGATGCCAATTGTAATGCGTCAAAACCTTGAGCTAACTTTACCAAAAAGAAAACAACCGTAATGTATTTTGATTATTATATCTTTACTTATTATAAAACGATTTTGTTATTTTTATATGTATGTTCCTATGTGAGCTTATATCTTCAAAACTTACGTAGTTTTGATGCGGTTTTATTAATAGATAGAGTGGTTCAAGAGGATAACTTTTCTATATAATTTGGTTGGGTTTCTAAATTCCACAAATACTAAGTCTCAAGCAACAGCTAGTATTAACTTGTGCTGTTGACACTATCAATTTTTATGTTTAGTTGTACTTGTCTGTGTGGTGACGGATTAAGAATACAAGTTTCACCACCCCATTTCCTCCCCAGAGTGCTGTAAAAGTCAGCTAAGGATTCCCTTTACACTGATAATTACACAGATAAAATCCTCTGTGAGAGACGCAAAACTCGAAAGTAAACCCTGTGCCAACACGCCTGGTCAGCGCGGCACAGTAGACCATAATCCCTCCCAAAGTGGAGGAGGCCCGTGCCCAACAGTGAAACATAAATGGGCTGAGGGGAGAGAAAAAGAAAAACAGTTATTATAAAAAGGAAGGTCAGTTAACTATGCCGATATGGTGTTGTTGACACTATCAATTTTCATTTTTTAGTTATATTTAGTTTTGCTTAGATTTCCAAAGTAATGAAGTTATAAGAGAACGTTGCGATCTGAAAGAGGATGTAGAGACTAAGGTGGAGAAAAGTATGCTTTGGTGGTGTGCCCATGAGAAGAGGATGGATGATAGATGATTAACGGAAGAGATATACACGGAAAGGAGGAACGCTGGGAGAGGACGCCCGAGAAAAATATACTCCGATGTCATCGCCGGTAGACTCCAAAAGGGTCAAGTGCGAATCACTTACGACATGTATGACCAGATGTATGAGTGTGGATAAAGCCAAAAAAGTGTGTTTAGATCGCAGCAGATGCGCTCTATTGTCTCTGCCTGCCCCCATGGGAAAAAGGTGCGATGTTATGATGATGATCATAATGACAGATGTCCATATATGTTGTGAATTAATATAAAAACAAAACTTTCAAATAAAAAAAGGATAATAAATTTCGTCATTATTTCTAGCAGCCTAGGCTCATTTTAGATAAGACGAAGCAATAAAAACGTATACTCACTCAGCAAAATCTATCACATCCCTAGCGTATGATAGCCACACGTATGATACCGATTTGTTTGCGATCGACGCCACTCATCGAATTCCTATTAGGGATTCCAGTGTTTATCCGGAGATACAGAGGCAAATCTCGGCAAATGGGTGGATTAGGCCTTGAAACTTGATCCAATAACTTCAGAAAGCCTCGATTTATGTCAGAAAAGGCTATCAATCGTAGATTTTGTGGATCATCGCCATTTTATTACACATTCTAAATACAAAGTCAAAACTATAATACAAAAATAAATACGTAGGTACTCTTTCTGTACATTTTGAATAATTGTTTGAATACATTGATACACTAAAATAAATAGCTTTCTGTCATCGAAAATTATATGGCAAAAATAGAACAGAAAAGCCAGTCAAGTACCAGTTGTATTCGCACATGAATGGTTTCATACAGTTATTATTATAATATATTCGTCATACCAACCCTTAATAGAAGCAAATAACGGAAACCCGAAGAATGCGATAAGGGCTAGAGGATGATAATGATGAGTATTTACATCATCAACTAATATACCCAAACTGTGAAATTTTCAGCTCTCTAGCTATCACTGTTCTAGTAATACAGCCTGGAGACAAGCGGACCGATGAATAGTCTCAGTAATAGGGACTTATTTTACCTTTCGGTACTGACCACTGAAAATCCTAGCTATCCCATATTGGTGTAGCAAAAAGACTGTATCAGAAAATGGGTCAGAAATATTTCTACGCGACAATAATGAGCACGCGCCAAAAATATTAATTAAGTTTATGACAGTATAAAATCAGTATCATATCTAATCCCAGATTGAAACTCATTACAAAGGGCACATGAAGTACTTATAAACAATCTACAATGACTTAATAAGGAGTTGAATTCTTAGGGTTAGGGTATTGAAACAATTTCGCACGGAGATATTGAAACTATGCACAGCTATTTGTCAATTGATCCCCTCAATACATTCTTTCTGCTGTATAAACCTTTGAGTTTAGCTACTATACTTGAAATTACTCATCTTAATGAGTCGTGAGATACCATCAAACTGACATAGTGAGCTTAACTGAGCACAAAACATAGGCTTAGAAACTATTCCGCTTGAGTGACCCCTAACGTACCATTTATTTTGGATTGCGACCGATACTATCAATTTAGTGCGCGTTAGTTGTATAGCTCAAACCTTCAGACCTCTTTTATATGTATTTACATATAGAAAAGGAAAACATATTTAGGACTAAAAAGTACTGAATACGACACAAGTATAGATGATTGCTTATTGTTTTCACTATAATTTTTATTATTATTCAATATCGTTAAGAATAATAAATATCTGTGAAATACTACATATTTCAGTGTTTATACAAGATCTTTTTGCGCATCAAAAAGTAGTTTACGGCGGTTTCTGGCTCCAGACCCACTCTCCTCTCTCTCTCTCTCTCTAGCCTACTGTTGGGCACGGGCTTCCTCTACTTTTGGGAGAGTCCTATTATACTACGACTCAGGCATATTAGCATAGGTTTTAATTTCGAGTTTTCCATCTCTTAAAGTAAAAGTTAACTGTTTATAACACTCTTAGCTGGCTTATACATCACCCTGCGGAAGAATGGGGTGGTGACACTTGAATTTTTAATCCGTCACCACATGTACGGGACCAGGTTCCAGACTATGTTTTTACGAAATTTAATTTAAATCGGTTGAGTTCTTTTTCACATGAAAGACTGGCAGACTCTCAGACAGAAATATTTTCACATTTATAAAACTAGCACGTATAACTGTCGGGTATGTATGACCAGATGTATGAGTGTGGATGAAGCCAAGGAAGTATGTTTGGATCGTAGCAAATGGCGCTCTATAGTCTCTGCCTACCCCCATGGGAAAAAGGCGTGATGTTATGATGATCATGATATTATAAAGTAAGGATAAAAAGGTACTTACATCCATACAGTTGTTTATATTATTCGTAATCTTGACATCCACTTCTACAGTTTCTCCAACTTTTAAAGCTGGCGGCAGTGAGAAGTCCAGTTGTATTGGGCGGAAGACGTTGATGGTTCGAGGAGCAGAGAAGCGAAGACCGTGGTTAGAAAGAGATAGCGCCCAAAGCGACCACCGACCAGCTTCAGATGGTGCTGATATAGTCACACCATCTATTGATAGCTGGTTTCTGTTAAAAAAAAATCATATTATAAGACGAAAAAGTTTTATTAGCTCGGTATGCATATTATGTACGTATATTGAATCTATTTAACGGAATCTTTGAAAGTGATTTTCACCCAATTGCAATAGTCGGAGAATAGTCACACATAATAAAGATCGATGACAATGTAATAATTTTGAAACAATATTGAGGATTTTCAAGTTTTTAGTTTTAGAATTAAGCAAATTGTTAAGAAACATAACGCGCGTACTATGTCACTACAACTTACAACTTAGCACCTATTACGAAAGCGTTATATGCTCGAACAAAATTTTGAATGGCTTCAATTTTATATTTAAAAAAATAAACCCATATTTAGTTAGGATTTAGGTAATGTTAGTATTTTATTGCATAGAATAATTTTCTATATTGAAAGTGCAATTCAGTGTTAGTTTATTAATATTATTAAAAGAGCTTTTTATTTAATACTTATACGATAATTATTGCTCATGAAATTAAAAATTTTCAATTTATTAATGTAGAAATTACAAACGCTTGTAATTACAGATCATTGTATGTGAAATAAGCTGAATAATGAAATAACATTACAGGAAGCAACAAATGTGACATTATAAGCAATTGAAACATAATTTTATGACATAAAATTTTACTGTATTTGATATAATTATACTTTGCTATAATAGTACGGGATCCGTAGGATAAAATATCGTACTATTACTGGAAGAAAAAAGTGATTTTTTTGAAATTTTTGACGCATGTTCACTTACGTCTTTTTTACGGGTAGTACGATATTTTATCCTTGTTACCTCTGTTAGCTACCACAATCGACATTTTGGAATAGAAAATTATTGGGCGTCTCGTCATAATAAAGCTACTCACGGAAAATTAGCTTGATAGTAATCAAGTGAAAAAAATGTACTACGGATCCCGTACTATAATATTTATGTATTGAGGAAGACAACAATAGTACCAATTATACGATCACAACGTAACTAAACAAAAAGTAAAAATTTATAGTGTGAATAATACAATTCCACAATATTAACTGAGCTTTCTTATTGACAGGCTTCGTGGTGGAGTGGTTTATGTAATGGACTGCCGATCACGAGGTCGCGGGTTCGATTCCCGCTTGGGACAATCATTTGTGTGATATCCATAAATGTCATACAAATGTTTGTACTGTGTCTGGGTGTTTTCTATGTATTATAAGTATGTATTTACAAAATAAAAGTAGTATATGTAGTCTATCCGTATCTGGTACCCATAATACAAGCATAGAAATATAGCATACTTTGGGACTAGAGGACGTTGTGTGAATTGTCCTGAATATTTATTTATTTACTATTAAAACTGTGTAAAACACACAATATACTTAAATAAAAAATATTTATCATATATGACATTAAAATTTAAAGCTGCTATTCAATCTCTACATAATCCTACTCAATTTCATTACAAAATGTACTACGACCCGAGCATAAATCTCGATTTAAGTTAAAATGCTTAAGACATCGGTTTGTCTTCAGTGACCGGACGACTTATGGCAGTTGTTTCCTTCGCTGACTTATAATGGGTCTCAAATGATAAGTTTATCATTAATACCAGTAATAAATATCTGTTTTAATGGGTCATTGTGGATTGTTGTTCGGGATTGTGGATTGGCGTTCACGAGGTCGCAGGTTCGGTTCTCGCTCTGTACATGTATTTGTGTCACACAAACATTATTTTGCACTGTAAGTATTTATTTACAAAAAAAGTAGTATGTAGTATATTCGTATTTTGGTATCAATAACACAAGCATAATAATACATAGTCGAATTGGTCGCAGCGTGATGTTATATAGCCTTTCTCGAGAAATGGACTATCCAACACAAAATTTATTTTTCTATTCGAATCAGTAGTTCCTATAATTAGCGTGTTTAAACAAACAAACACTTCAAGTTTATTAGTATAGATTCTTTGCCATTATTCCTGTGACGTTTAGTTCAGAAAATTTATCAGAATTGGCATCGCCGGCAATTCGTCATTGAGGCTCGTATAACTTTTATCCAATAGATGAATCAGCGAATTGGATTTGTGACTTGACTTATTTATTACTTGCCGATGTGTTTCCTACTTTATTTCTTTGCAAAATATCGCTTTTGCGAACTTATCAAACATGAAACTAACTTTATTATAATAAATGTTCTTTAAATTTAGTAAATAAAATAGTGTGTAATATTTTATAACACTTGCGCAACTCATTCGTTTAAATAAATCTACGTTATACGGATTTAGACGTATTTGTTTAAATTTTGGCACGACGTTTCGGAGACTTTGCAGTCACCATTGTCACGGGTGAGACTTATACTTAAACAAATATACGCGTCTAAATCCGTAAAATGTAGTTTTATTTAAAATAGTGTGTCTTATTTCTTGACTGTTTACGTGACGCAGCAGTAAAACATTAGCCTAATAATGTCTCAAATTTAAAATAAGTATATAGATTTTCGTGGAAATCTCACACAACATTCTCTGGTCCCAAGCTAAGCTTATGTGCGTACTTAAAATACATAGAAAACATAAATTTAGAACCAAATGCATAAAAATAAATTTTGTTTTAAAATCGATTAAAATGAAATGGTTCCAGATAATTGTTACCTTTAAAACTTAGGTATCTATTTATTGAAAAAGATATGACATGAGTATAGAGTTGAATTTCTGTTCTTTGTTGGGAATAACATTTCATTAAGTTTGTACCTTGAAGGAAGGATTTGAATTACAGTAGGAGCTTTTAAAATCTGTTTTCATTCATAAATACAAGTTTCAGTAATTTTAAGTCAGTTCAAAATTTTTTATAATACCTAAATTAAAAGCAGGATAACAGACATTTAAGTAATGAAATATCGGCTATATATATTGGATAATATTGAATTAATTATGAATTTTTAATTATAGCCATTATGAAATATTTCCCGAAGAATGTATAAGTATTTTAGTAAAAAATTCGACACACATTTTTCCTAATAACGGTCCCTATTAATTTCAAAGCACATTAAAGGATTAAATATTTACGAGATTTATGTTTTGGTATTTTTAACATTATAACAGAAAAGAAAATGTATCTAGTCATCAAAATATACTATATTTATTACTGGTATTTAGTATGGGATTTAGCTGTAGAGCCCGTCCTGAAATAAATAATTCTAATCTATAAACATAATCTTCACTCTATTCAACAAAAATTTTAAAAAAAGCTATTGAATAATGAACATTAGCCGTACTAATTGTAAAAATTACATCACACATGCAAACGACTTACAGTTTAGACATAATGGAGTGCAAAGTATCATATAACCAATTTATCTCTAAGTATAATAAACTTACGTATAGTTAAAACATTTCCACATCCAAAGTCTGTCATGTGATGCTGGAGGTACAAGATGTGCTGGAGAATGTGGTGCAGGAGCGGTCCTCTGTCGATATAATACACCTCCACCACAAGCACCACCACCGACGAAAAGGGACACACCAGCTGACACGAACTCCGGCCCTGGCTGTTCTTCATGTTCTGATGACCTATAAAAAAGCTAGATTTTAGTTAGGACTTTAGTGCTGACAACTTCATAATAATTTAGGCATTTGCTTGAGGTATTGCTATCCCTATTCTCAAGCACCGCGCAGAAAGGAATAACTTTAGATCAGATAGACTTTACCTATGAAATATTTAAATTAAAGACGTTTATTTTTGATCACAGATAAAGACTATATTATACAGTACTACCAAACCATGATATTGATTTGACTGAAATTAGATTTTTTTACAAAAAAAATATTACAGTGACGAATTAAAAGGGTTGATTACTGTATCGGTTAAAGAAGAGATACGTATTTTTTGCGATCATTCACCCTTTGTTATGTGACAAACTCATTATACATGATATACCTTTGATAACTTGACGTTAGATTAAAAATACTACCAAAAATTGGTTGTCTGTAAAGTCGGTTTACTGACGATAGTTGAACGTGACAACGTTTCTTTGTCGCTCGTTCCGAGCAAGCAAGCAAGAAGCGAGACAAGTGATAGCGAGACGCTTGCACTTCAAGCCTTACATGGAACGCCTCAGAGCGAGGTAACGCCGCATGAGTCATGTTTTTTCGTGCGTGCAGCCGGTTCTATCGAATTATAAGACGTTGTCACGTCAAAAAATGTTTGCGAAAAGCTTTGAAGTTGAAGGTAAATGTAGATGTCTCAATAACATAAGCTGTTCATACCCATCGCATATTTAGTTTGATGAAAAGGCAGGAAATATTTCCAACGAATTTCCTCCAATAACCAGCTGAAAGATGAGTCGCATGATATAATCTATTCCTCGGCTAGAGGAAGTGGAAAAAACAATGAATATACGAATCAATATTCGCG
This sequence comes from Orgyia antiqua, assembly GCA_916999025.1. Lineage (NCBI taxonomy): Eukaryota > Metazoa > Arthropoda > Insecta > Lepidoptera > Erebidae > Orgyia > Orgyia antiqua. The sequence goes on from OU779867.1 coordinate 4,129,383, forward strand.
AATGTTCTTATTTGCATGCTGGTTATATAAAGATATTTATGATATTTAATAATCTTTATCTTTAGGTACTTATTATAAAACATAATCGAATTTTATTTTTTTTAAATAGTAATAAATATTCATGGACATTTCACACAACGTCCTCTGATCCCAAGCTAAGCTTATATGCTTGTGTTATGGGTACCAGAATGCGGATAGAATACATATACTACTTTTTTTTTGTAAATACATACTTATAATACATAGGAACACCCGGACGCAGTACAAAGATTTGTATGACAATTAGAAAAATCCCACAAATGATTGTCCCGAGCGGGAATCGAACCCGCGACCTCTTGATCGGCAGTCCGTTACCAGAACCACTACACCACGAGGCCCGTCAAAAGTTTAAAAATTTTTGTATGTATGTCCCTATGTGAGCTTATATCTTCAAAACTACGCATCGGACGTTGTTGCGGTTTTTAAAATAGACAGATTGGTTCAAGAGGATGCCTTTTTTGTATAATTTGTTTGGGTTCGGCGTATATTTAAAATTAAACGCGAACGAGGTTGCGGGTAGCAGATCATATCATATCATATCCTAATAAATCAAACATGTTAATAAAATCATCATGTTACCCAAAATACATACAATACTGAATGCTTTGGCTTATCTCAAGCGTCTTGACAATTGGGATTGTTGATAATTTTTTACCTGCTGTTTTTATATTTTTTTTAGAAAATATAGTCTATTTTAAGCAACCAATTTCAATATTATTGAAATATTCGCTATATAAAATTTTTAAAAAATACTTGAAGATATTATTTAAAATGTTGTGACGTCATCGTTGTACGCAAACTTTGTGTTGCCTTTTCCTGATAGACTTAAGACAGATTGCAATACATCTTTTCAAAGTTGCCATGTTGATATAATAGACCAATTTCAACTCCACCCCAGAGTAGTATATCCCTAAGAACGCCTTAACAATTTAAGTCCTTTATTTCAAGGGCAAATAGAGATCATTTGCTTTTTTGTAAAAATTATAAAATTTTCCGAAAAAGCTAGTACATCATGATCAGAAACTCTGTTCCCCGAACTGGTTTTCGAATTAAGAGTTTTAAAAAAATATGAACAATGCCAATTACCGTTTATAACAAACGACCATTTATGAGCTGAACGTGAATAAGAGTTTCCTGATTGTAAATTCGAAAAATAAATTTAATAAAACGTAGTTTTCAAAACTCTAATTACAGTAAGAAGCAAGAAATGACTTAGTAAGTAAATATATATACATTATCCATTTTGTAAAAATAACATCTAAATAAGTCTATTCTTTTACGAGATCTCTTATTATTACTAAGATCTGTCGTAGAATACAGTAAAATTATACTATAGAATGTATTTGTTATAGCGAAAAAATATTCCCAAATAAATAAAGTAAATAATTGGATATAAAAACTTGCGCGACTAATTTGTTTACATAAAACCAAAACCGGATTTAGACGCATGTGTTTGCTATAATTAAAAACAAATTTAAAACAAATACACGCGTCTAAATCCGTAAAAAATGGTTTTATTTAAATATAAAAACTGTCAAAGTAATCCGTCACGTACACGTCAGTAATATATCTCCGTATGTTTTCACGTTAGAAGATGAATCGTGTGACAATAAATGATGTATTTCGCTTTGAACGCCCGTTTGGTATTGTCACGATATTTGATTGACATCCTCATAGCTACCGCGAATTGTTTGAACGTTAGCAGTAGATTTCAATTTACCATGGAATTGTATTCTGTATTATAAACTGGGTAATTGACTTCAACAACTCTATGGTATTGTTATTTAGTGTGACTGTCCTTCAACAAAATTCTCCTAGTTAGATGTTATCAGGTAACAAACATAAACATACAGACGAATTGAGAATCTCCTCCTTTTTTAGGGTTCCGTACCCAAAGGGTAAAAACGGGACCCTATTACTGAGACTTCGCTGTCCGTCCGTCCGTCCGTCCGTCCGTCCGTCCGTCCGTCCGTCTGTCACCAGGCTGTATCTCAAGAACGGTGATAGCTAGAGAGTTGAAATTTTCACAGATGATGTATTTCTATTGCCGCTATAACAACAAATACTAAAAATAAAATAAAATAAATATTTAAGGGGGGCTCCCATACAACAAACATGATTTTTAGGGTTCCGTACCCAGTATCTCAAGAACGGTGATAGCTAGACAGTTGAAATTTTCACAGATGATGTATTTCTGTTGCCGCTATAACAACAAATACTAAAAATAAAATAAAATAAATATTTAAGGGGGGCTCCCATACAACAAACATGATTTTTAGGGTTCCGTACCCAATATCTCAAGAGCGGTGATAGCTAGACAGTTGAAATTTTCACAGATGATGTATTTCTATTGCCGCTATAACAACAAATACTAAAAATAAAATAAAATAAATATTTAAGGGGGGCTCCCATACAACAAACATGATTTTTTTACCGTTTCTTGCTCGATACTAATAACGTTGCCTTATGTTGTATAGATAATGGTACGGAATCCTTCGTGCGCGAGTCCGACTCGCACTTGACCAATTATTGAATTCGATTAGTAAGAGTAAAGAAAGAATATCAACTTAACAAAATTTCACACTCATACTCCTTTTAACCGACTTCAGGAAAAAGAGGAGGTTTCTATGTTCGGCTTTATATATAGATACTCTTTTTAGCAATAACAAGAGTATATTTTGGTCTGTTATACCAAGGCATCTAAACTAGTTAGTATTGAAATAAATTCTAGCAAACTTTCTCTTAGAAAATTCAAGTTATTTCGGTTAAAAAGCTGACTCTTTGTTTGACCTCAATGTACTTGTTGCAGAAACTAATTGGCGTCTTGTATACGAACAATGAACTGTTAAGTTTAGTTCGAAAGCAGAAAGTTCGTTATTTTAATAAAGTTCTTAATTACTCAGAAAAACATGAGACTATAAACGAAAAATTGCACACGGTAATAACCAAAAAGATCTAAACTTGAATATAACCTAACATTACACATTCTTAGTACTATATTTTATGAAGAAAGTCACTAACAAAACCTAAAATAAATAACAGCAAAAAATCAATTTTTTTTTTTGGTTTATTTTACGGAGGCAATTTTTAGTAAAAGATGCTAGCGGGCGGCGCGTCTGACGTAGCATTTTGACTTAAATTAATAAATATATATAGCATATCGAATGTTCTGAATTGTAACAATCAATTCAATGTATTATATATAATTTTGTAACACAAAATTTGTTTTTTATATGACGGAGCGACAATTAAAATAAACAAATGTGATCGTACTATGATTTGTTAACGTAAAGAATTGTAGACACGTCCTAACACGTGTTCTAACCCCTACCTTGGCTACTACCCCACCTCGTAAAAAAATAAAAAATAAAAATTTAATACTCTTTATTGCACACCATATTAATTTACAGAACTTACTTACTTACCTCGTAGTGACTATAAAAGCGAAACAGCCACAGAGCTAACAGTCAGTATCATTTGAGACGTTAGACAGGGCGAATCTCTGCCCGCTCACTCACAGTAGTGATAGAGAGTTTATACCGGTCATAATCGCGAGTATATAATTATAAAGTGTGTATTTGTGAGAAAGTGTAAAGTGACGATGATTGAGAGCTGATGTTTTGTGTGAACATCATTATCTTGGTGGTAGAGGCGCAGGTTATAGGGTTATTTGCTTGGAGACCTGCTGTGGGACCTTTTATGTGTGAAATAGAATGTCAGATTGATGTATGAACATTTAAAATACAGTTTCTACAATTTGTAGACCGATTATAAACCATAGCAATTCCACTATCTATTATGTTACTCCGACATATAAATTAAATTGTAGTGGACAAAGTGATCACCGCAAGCGAGACTTCGCGTGATCACGGGATCGGGCGGATCACTTTTGCCACTACAATTTCATTTATTAAGTAAAAGCATAGCAAGTCAAATGCAAAATTAATAAAGTTCAGTTATATTAAATAACATCATGATTCATTAAAATTAAATTGTCTGACATTGCAACGCAATCCAATTTCATGAAATTACATTTTAGATTATTTCATTTCATTGTAGCTCTGCTGCTATTTTGATGTGTCATAGTTAATTTACAGTTGAAACAAGATTAATCGAATAAGTATCATTTAATTTTTATGATATTCGCAAATAAAACATTATTATTTTTTCTTATTTGTTTTTTCAATTACCACAATATTGTATTAACGACTTACGGTCTTATTCATAATTACTTATCGGAGGTTTAAACGGATATTTTATTGGAGAGGTAATAAATGATTTAGCGTAAAAAGACTATTATGAATAACAAATTTTGACAATTTTCGCGAACCTATTTTAGCGAACTGTTAAACCCCCGCTAAGTCATTATGAATAAGGCCATTATTGTATAGTAATTAACTTCATTTATACTTAGTAACAATAGTCAGCTTCGATTTCGCACGATTAACGTTGAGTTAGCCACATAGAATCTAGAATAGACATCGCGGTAGTTGTTAGTGTTTCTGGTGTTAATTATCCCATGAAAATTATAAGTGCGAAATGAATACTAGTTCAAAAAAAAATAGATCTGGGTGCCAAGTTCAGTAGTCAGTCCTGAAATTTACTTATAACAACAAAAAAATATCATTTCTTGTCATAACTTAGGATAGTCTAGATTATAGTAGCTTAACCCTAGATTACGAACCTTCGTCGATTCGACGACGCGGTTTTGCAAAATTCGCGACAAAATTCACGCGCGCCATTGCAGTTCTTTCATACCGCGGCTAATCTCACTTGACCCATTCCCCCCGCGACGGACGATAGTGTTTAGTGTGTACGAGGCCTGTGAGTGGTGTGCCAGGACCCATGGCTCGTCGCATCGACGAAGGTTAGTGACGTAGAAGGTAGTGGACGTGACATTTTATACAATTTAAAACTAAATTAGAGAAAAAAAAACAAACAAACAAACAAATTTTTGTCTTTTTTTTTCTTTCGAATATTTATTTTATTGATATTGATTAATATTTTACTATTCTTTGTTTTAGATAAGTAAAATCTATAGTCTATAGTCTATTTGTAAATGTATTAGTTCATAGATTTACACCACTTTTTTTACTTTATTAGTTTATTACATTCTTTATTATTAATATTTTAAGTTTTTATTTTTTTATAGACGGGCTTCGTGGTGGAGTGGTTTATGTAATGGACTGCCGATCACGAGGTCGCGGGTTCGATTCCCGGTTGGGACAATCATTTGTGTGATATCCATAAATGTCATACAAATGTTTGTACTGCGTCTGGGTGTTTTCTATGTATTGTAAGTATGTATTTACAAAAGAAAAGTAGTATAATATGTAGTCTATCCGTATCTGGTTCCCATAATACAAGCATAGAAATATAACTTACTTTGGGACCAGAGGACGTTGTGTGAAATGTCCTGAATATTTATTATTATTATATTTATTATTTTGTTATAATTATGATAAGTGAGAACATTAAAAATGTTAGCAAGTTGATTTTGCATGAAAACTATGATCTCAATTGTAAGGCTGTTTGATTAATAAATGTGCCATATTAGTCATTGTAAAAGTACGAAAATTATAAATAAATACTGTTTGATTAAATTAATACCAAATATCTATACATTTTATTTCCATACGACCTTATAAAGCCCTTCAGAAAATAGCGTAGTCGAACCGACGAAGGTTAGTATTAACGTTCGAATAATAAGGTTAGTGATCCAGGGTTAAAAAGATTAGACTATAGTCAGTTGGAATGTAGCCCAATCTTTTTATGTAACTTAACCCAATGGTGAAAGAATTTTTAAAATCGGTCCAGTAGTTTTCAATGAAAATAAAAATTCACCTTTTCATTATCATCATCATCACCACATCAAGCAGAGCTTAGGAGCAGACACTGTAGAAGCGCCATCTGCTACGATCCAAACACATTTCCTTGCCTTCATCCACACTCATACATCTTGTCATACATGCCCAACGACCTTTTCCTCCTTGCAATGTTAACATTATGTGTATCATTAGATACCCCAGCTTTCTAAGGAAAATACGAACAAAATAATGACTGGTCTATGTTCTTTTAAACACTGAATGATATTAAAACAATATATATTATGTATATTAATTTTAAAACATGATTTTAAATTAAAATCCTAGATGTTTTGTATCCCATAAAAAAATCAATGTTCTAGAAATTTCTGCAATCTACATTATCTAACAACTCAGTTCAAACGGCAGTTATTAAAACTACACTAGTGTTATACAATCTCTCGGCAATAACGAGCTTCCTATTCGCATCAATACAGCTGTCAATAGCATGAGCCGGGAAATTATATGTTATGCTCGTAGCTCTAATAGACTATAGATATTGGATTGAAAATATTCTAAGTCATATTGTCAGTGATTTTAAGTGCGTAATCCCCGTGAATTATGGCTTAAGAATACACTCATTTTGTAGATGTACGGGAATTCTAAAAACCAGACAAGGACGGTTTAGACTCACACACGAATCCATCCATTTGACTGCTAAGTGCTTATGTGCCTTAACTGGCTCTGACAGGACCCCGGGAACGAAATGGCATGATGACACTTGTATTCTTAATCCATTACCACACGGAGCTCATAATAAAAATCACCTGTTATTAACAAATTAAAAAAAAACTGTATCTTACGTTTGATGAGGATCAAAGCGCGTATCAGGAGGCGCTCGAGCTCCAATCAAGCACATGGTAGAGTCAGGCGGAGCAAGGACGCGTAACTGTAGTGCAGCTCTGGGATACCACCAACGTCTTTCTTCTATAGCTACAGCAACCTGTTGAAATTTTATTATTAATTATATCGTATTGATGTATCTGTATTGTACCTACTATTGTCCCTGTGGTGACGGATTAAGAATATAAGTGTCACAACCCCATTTCCTCCCCAGCTGTAAAAGCCAGCTAAGGGATATTGTACACAGATAACATCCTCTGGAAAAGACGGAAGACTCGAAAGTAAACCCTGTGTCACCACGTCTGATCAGCGCGGCACAGTAGACCATAATCCGTCCAATCCGAGTAGGCCCGTGCCCAACATTGGGACGTAAATGGGCTGGAGAGGAGGAGTGACCTAAAACTTTGCACAAGTATCAAGGACATTGCAATTATTTTAGGATTAACATTGCATTGTCTTGCAATTGTGCTTGATCATTGTGTGCATTAGTCTTTTTTTGAAAATATCCTTGTTTTTCAGTCGTCGTTATAAGTAAGTAAAGTTTTGATAATTTTCCCTGTGGTGATGAGCTAAGAATACAAGTGGCACCTCGCCATACAGTGTACATACACTGCGTCCTGCGGGCGTGGTGAAAACCAACACAGGGAATCACGTCTCATGACATCTACGCTTAAACTGGAGGACGGTTAACGTCAGGCTGGCCAGTCGTAAAAATTAGCCAAACGCAACAACCAGACATGATGGCTTTGATAAAATAAATCTATATTTTTAAATAACATTATAAAGAAAGAAGAAAGAAAGAAAGTTTTTATTGCTGCAAAAACAATTTACATTAAATACAGTCTGCACTAAAAAAAACATAAATAAATAAATATTCAAGACATATCACACAACGTCCTCTGGTCCCAAAGTGAGCTATATTTCTATGCTTGTATTATGGGTACCAGATACGGATAGACTACATATACTACTTTTCTTTTGTAAATACATACTTATAATACATAGAAAACACCCAGACGCAGTACGAACATTTGTATGACATTTATGGATATCACACAAATGATTGTCCCAAGCGGGAATCGAACCCAACATAGCAACTATTATAAGTAAATAAATTTTGTATTACCGTATTACCTATATTTTTGCAATAGCAGCAATAAGACACCTGCTTCAGCACATGTCAGATCTCTAAGATCTGACGCTGATTTTCAAACAGGGCCTTTTGAGTGGTGACACGGATGTCCATAGGTATCATACAAGTATAAATAAATATCGTTCAAGTACCTATATACCTATTACATTTGCACATTATATGGTAGTTTTTATATTCAACTAGGTAGGAATTAAAATGTTTATGTAGGTATTACAAGTAAAAAATTAAAGTTATACATCAAGATAAATAACAAGGAAATTATTCAAAATATATAAAAGATACATGTACTTAGTAAATATAAAGCTGAAGAGTTTGTTTGTTTGAACGTGCTAATCTCAGGAACCACTGGACCGATTTGAAAAATTCTTTCAGTGATGGAGAGCACATTTATCGAGGAAGGCTATATAACATCACGCTACGACCAATAGGAGCTAAACATTTGTGAAAAATTGTCTAGATTCTACGCGTACGGAGCCGCTGGCAACACCTAGTAAACTATATATCTTTCATCAGAACAGTAGGTAGTTATAAAGGCCAGTTAATCCAAAGAGTTTAATCAACGAGCCCTAATGAAAGGCAATTCATTGTGTGTTAAAGGACGCAATTAAGAACGCCTGTAGTTTCCGATGTAGCCTATCGTACGTACTTTATGTATTGCGAATGGGTGACATAAACCTGTTCGGAATAATGGCTAGTATTGTGAACTCAGATGCTACTGGTCTCTTATTATACTTATACTTATAATAATATTTATACTTTTCTTCCTCAACGATCATCAGTCCTACGAGCGATGTGGTGGGACTGATGATCGTTGAATAAGAAAAGTCCTAGAGCGGTGACCACGTACCAAACGACGCAGCGTTATGCGGCCCCCGACAAGGTGGGGCGAAGATATAGTCAAGGTCGCAGGGAGTCTTTCGATGCAAGCGGCAAAAGACCGCGCGTTGTGGCGTTTTATGGGGGAGGCCTATGTCCAACAGTGGACGGAGAGAGACTGATGGATGGGTGGAATTTTACTTGACATAGCGCCAAAATATAAAATAGTTATTGGTTCGATAAATGACAGACTATCGAGCTATTATCTCCAAGCTATATAAAGCATTTGTAATATATACATTGATAATAACATTATGGATATTTGTTTGTTTGTTAATTGTATTTAAAAGCCTAGAGAAACAACAGAGCATTTTAATTTTTCACACGTTCTTATTAGTTTCGAACGTACTTACCCATGTATGTTTTGTAAGTAATTTTTACCCACTTGCATTTGGCAGATTGACCAGAAATTGCACACTTAAAGACTGATAATAACGCAATAAATAAAAAAATATTCAGGATTTTTAATCGTGGTTTTTAGGGTTTCGTACCCAAAGGGTAAAAACGGAAACCCTATTACAGAGACTTCGCTGTCCGTCCGTCCGTCCGTCCGTCCGTCTGTCACCAGGCTGTATCTCAAGAACGGTGATAGCTAGAGAGTTGAAATTTTCACAGATGATGTATTTCTATTGCCGCTATAACAACAAATACTAAAAATAAAATAAAATAAATATTTAAGGGGGGCTCCCATACAAAAAACTGATTTTTTTTACCGTTTCTTGCTCGATACTAATAACGTTGCCTTATGTTGCATAGATAATGGTACGGAACCCTTCGTGCGCGAGTCCCACTCGCACTTGACCAATTTTATTTAGTTTTTGAACCAAGTAAATTTTCTTATAAGATGACCAAAAACGGAAATCTATAACTCTCATTATCTATATTTTTAAATTATGTGTACGTATTATTATAATATTTTCCTCGCCAATTAAATTATGGATCACAAAGAGCAGACAAAAGAAAACATATTGGAAAAATAGGTATAAAAGTTCTTTGTTTTCTTTGAAGGAAATTCTAACATTAATAATATATTAAAGGATTCTCTCGTAATTAAATTTGAAACATTTATATCGTTCGTACGCACATCCAATATTTTATTCCATTAAAATGTCCCATGAAAGCAATTTGATGGACCTATTAAAGTATTTGTGACAAAAATGTCGAATAAGTATGCAAAAGGGGACTATTAACGTTAATTAAAATTGAGATGGCTACCTCCTCCTGGACTTTTAATATTGTCTGGTTGATAAAATAAATGGCGAAATGAAATGAGGTCTGAAGAAGTTGTGGACATTTTTTTTTAGAAAAGCCTTCGTTAATGAGTTCTTGAATCGATATTAAAAATTAATAAGTATTTTATGAAATATTTGATTCGGTTTTGTACCTCTCGTTTTATTACGATAATTTTGATTTGCTTTAAAAAAAACTCTTGTGACTTATCTGAATTTAAAATCAGGAATCAGAGCTACGTGACACGAAATAACAAGGAAATCTGATCACAAAATCTTGTCAATTTTCTCAAAAAGGAAAGTTAGTAATAATTATAGCAACACCATCATCATCATAGCATCAAACCTTTTTTCCGTGGGGGAAGGCAGAGATAATAATAAATAAATAGGTATTATTTAAGAGAAGGAAAACTCTACATTAACTAGATCAGATACCCATGATATGGATATTAACAGGCCAGGAAAAAATAGATGGATGGTAAAATGGACAGTAACTGATTTAAATATATAAATAAACTATACCTCTGTACAGTTATGCCGTTAGCAATCAAAATTCATATAACATATTCAAATATTCATGGACATTTCACACAACGTCCTCTGGTCCCAAGCTAAGCTTATATGCTTGTGTTATGGGTACCAGAATACGGATAGAATACATATACTACTTTTCTTTTGTAAATACATACTTATAATACATAGAAACACCCAGACGCAGTACAAACATTTGTATGACAATTAGAAAAATCACACAAATGATTGTCCCGAGCGGGAATCGAACCGGCGACCTCTTGATCGGCAGTCCGTTACCAGAACCACTACACCATGAGGCCCGCCATATAAATTAAAAGTAACGAATTAATGAAAAAACAGTATAAATAAATGAAAGCATATTGAACAATATCGAACTGAATGAGTTCTGAAATTAAATTCTTATGAAAAAATTTTAATTCTGCAACATATTTCAAACAATTATATTTAAAAGTTTTAAACCACTGCTTGGTACTTTTATTCCAAATTAATTAGAAATTAATTAAGGAAAGGATTTCTACTAAGCTTTACATTATAATATTGGCTAAACATTAAGTGAGTCTAATAAATTTCTTAAGTAAAACCAATTTTGTTCTTAAATTAGTTTAAACAGCGGTACTGTATTATATTTATTAAAACATTATTTTCATTTTGAAGTAAATGAGCTTTGTTTTTATAAGTAATCTCTCCTCCTCCTCCTCTTTAGCCCATTGACGTCCCACTGTTAGGCACGGGCCTCCTCCACTTTGGGAGGGATTATTATGGTCTACGGTGCCGCGCTTACCAGTCGTGTTGGTATAGGTTTTAGTTTCGAGTCTCTCACAGTAGATGTTAATTGCTTATATTGTTCCTTATTAGACTCTTACAGCACCCTGGGAAAGAAATGGGGCGGTTACACTTGAAATATTCTTAATCCGTCACTACACGGACGTTATAAGTAACAAATTAAAATAGTCCAAAATACCCTTGTGGTGTAGTGGTGTAGCCTTGTAGCCTTGTGGTGTAGTGGTGCATATAACGGACTGACGTTCACGGGGTCTCGGGCTCGATTCCCGGTCAGGACAATTATTTGTGTGATATTTATAATTGTTATACAAATGTTTGTCTTGCGTCTAGGTGTTTACTATGTATTATAAGTAAGTATTTACAAAAGAAAAGTAGTTTATGTATTCTATCCGTATTCTGGTACCCATAACACAAGCATATAAAGCTTAGCTTGGGACCGGAGGACGTTGTGTGAAATGTCCATAAATATTTATTTTATGATAAATTGTAATATTTATTCAGTTTCCGGATAAAACTCTTGGTAGTTTTTTAACGTAGTAATTTAATTCATTTTTATACTAAAATTATAAACTAGACGTCGCCCGTAAATTTGTACGAGAGAATTTTTGAATGACTGGGCAATACAAAAACAGGTACCTATTATTTCAGGATGTCACAGTACTTTTGTTATGATGCTCGTACAAACATACAGACAGATGGTCAAAACTTCTATAAACCATTATTTTGAGTTCTATTGCGCCAATAATGATCGGCTAATCGATATTTTTTCAATATCTTGTAATCACAGCCAGACTTTTTAGATTTTTCTTGTATTTACAGATAACATAAGTTTCATCACCATTCCAGAGATATGGCTTGGTGACAGATAGACGGACTTTTAAAATGAAATTTTAGATATTACCTGTTTTACCTTTTGGAATAAAACGCAAAAAGTTGCCCACACTAATTATAGAATGCATTTACTCTGAATGAACACACACTAATAATTATGTACATCAAATGTTGTTTCAATTTTACGCCAATTGACTGATCAAAGGTTTATACTTGGAATGATTAACTGTTTATGAGATTAATTATCAGCCATGCATGTTTACTCACTAATAATAACCGAGTATAGATTGACGCATTCAACTAGAATATTATGGACAATATTATCTTTATATAGGTAGGGAATCGAGGCGTATTTGATGCGACTAATTTGAAAGTTAATTGACAGAAGAGACTGTGATTTTATTCTTATATTTATTAATAATAAATGATTATTTTAATAGTAACCTACAATAAAACAAGGAAAGAGAAATATATCTTAATGTTAAATGACGATATCTACGGGGGAGGCCTGGTATCCTGAAATACAGGCCCAAAGCCTAGTTTAGGTACCAGTCTCCCACAATACATCTGAGTGTAACTTTATTGTGCTGTTCATGTACACTATAATTTATTATGTAGTATTGTGGTGAGAAATAAAGAATTATCTTATCTTATCTTATCTTATCTATTTTTAATTTTATTTTCTAATTAATACTTTTGTTGATTGTTAAATTATAGCTTAAAGATATTAATCATTTACATGTACGAGTACAATAATTGGTAAATGAAGGCGAGGAAGTGTGTTTGAATCGTAGCTGATGGAGCTCTACAGTCTCTGCCTACCCCCATGAGATAAAGAAACATGGGTAGAATAACGATGATGTAAATACTATACCTACATTATTATTGTATATTCATAACAACATGTTAATAAAATAGTCGTTTTCAAAACCTTTATCTTTTTATTGTCCGTCCGTGAAAAATCACAGCGCAAAATGTAAAACCCACATAAAGGAGCGGTTTTAGACTACGAATCCTAACTTATATATAAAAGTGAAAGTGTGTTTGTTTGTTTGTTTGTGACGTTTTCACGCAAAATCTACCGAATGGAATTCCACGAAAATTGTTATAAAGATAATTTATAGTCCTGTCCTATCCTACGCAGGTTATTTAAAATTATTTCGCTTAAAACTCTGTACGAGATAATAAACGCAAACGTTGGTGAAATATGGTATAAAATAGAAGTTCCGCCATATTGTTTATTTTACAGTTGTCGTAGCAACTCGTAGGCCATGAAGGTTTTAAAACCAAAACTAGCACATGCGATTTACGCGGTAACTCGGAATGGTATACTATCCTGTGGTACTTAGTTCCGACAAATTTTTTTGATTGAAATTTTTTTCTTATAAATTTCTGTTCAGATAGCCCACCAATGCGAGCGAAGCCACGGGCAGAAGCTAGTTCTATATACAAAGAAAGATGATGAATCTTCATCGCGCGCAACAGCTAGTATCGCTTTATGTATATATCTATATACATAAAGCGATACTAGCTGTTGCGCGCTATTACGTGCGCGTGGAATTTAAACAATTTTCCTCGTTTTCGCAGCATTTTTCACTGAAGTTTTGCTCCTATTTCGACAACTCACACTTGACAAAATATTGTTATAAATTGTAGCCTATGTGTTATTCTGATGTATAAGCTACCTACGATTAAAATCCATTCAGTAGTTTTTGCGTGAAAGAGTAACAAACATATAAACTTTCAAATTTGTAATATTAGTAAGATTATAAGATTATAACTACCTATTTTCGTATATGTATTCTATGAACTAGTTTTACATCAATAAAGCTTAGACACATCGAAGTTTTAGAAACACACACAAAGTATGCTAATTTGGCTTAGGAGAGCGTGTTTCTGAATCTATTAAGTAGAAAACTGTAATAGATCAAACAATATTGAAATAATTTTATATTAGCGTTGGTAGTCAATAGTGGGAATGTAGTGAGCTGAAAACTATATTGTTAATTCTTTCAGATATCTCTCTTGCTTCAGCCCGTTAACGTCCCACTGCTGGGCACGGCACGTTCACTTTGGTAGAGAATGTGGTCTATTGTGCTGTGCTGAACAGGCGTGTTGGAACAAGGATTATTTTAGAGTTTTCCGTATCTCATAGACGATGTTATATAATATATAAAATTCTCTTGTCACGGTGTTTGTAATTATACTCCTCCGAAATGGCTCGACCGATTTTCGTAAAGTTTTATGAACATATCCGTTAGGTCTGGACAACATTTATTTTTCATCCCCCTAATTGTTAAGGGTGGTCCACCCCTGACATTTGTATGGCAAAACGACGTTTGCCGGGTCAGCTAGTCTGTGTATAATATCCCTTAGCTGGCTTTCACACCATCCATGGGTGTTTTCTATGTATTATAAGTATTATATTTACGAAAGAAAAGTAGTTTATGTATTATATCCGTATTCTGGTACCCATAACACAAGCGTATAAGCTTAGCTTGGGACCAGAGGACGTTGTGCGAAATGTCCATGAATATTTATTTATTTATTTATCCTAGGGAGACAATGAGATGATTACATTTGTTCTTACCTATTACTTTCAGGTAAACCTACGCATAAAGATATTTATACATATTTATACTTAATGGTTTTCGTGGTCTAGTGATTTATGTAACAGACTGCCGTTCACTAGGTCGCGGATTCGATTCCCGCACGGGGCAATCATTTGTGTGATGTTTACAAATGTTATACAAAATGTTTATTCTACGTCTGGGTGTTTCTATGTATTATAAGCATGTTATTTCAAAAGAAAAGTAGTATATGTATTCTATCCGTATTCTGGTACCCATAACACAAGCATATAAGCTTATCTTGAGATTAAAGGACGTTGAGTGAAAGTTCGTGAATATTTGTTCGTGAATATATTTTTTACTAACCTCTTTATGCAGTAGTCTCACATGGAAGCTTGCAACATCACTCACTGGTTCACCTGCCTCTGTGACGTAGTAGACTAGTAGAGAACTGACAGGCGCCATGTCTGCTGTTACTGGGAACCTGAAGAAAAATATTAGACTTAAGTATACAGTACCAGACTTGATACTTATCTATGCTTAATATAAGAAAAAGAAGAGTTAGTTTAAAGTTTTTTTTTTGTTTTTTTTTAATATTTTTTTTCTAAGCTGAAGAGTTTATTTGTTTGTTTGTTTGTTTGAACGCGCTGATCACAGGAACCACGAGGCCTATTAGAAAATTTCAGTGTTAGATAGGGCATTTATCGAGGAAGGCTTTAGGCTATATAACATCACGCTACGATCAGTAGAAGCGAAGCAGTAGTGAAAAATGTTGCAAGAATGTTGAAAAATGAGAAAATTTTCTAAATTCTGTGCCAACACGCCTGGTCAGCGCGACACAGTAGAAAATAATCCCTCCCAAAGTGGAGGAGGCCCGTGCCCAACAGTGGGACGTAAATGGGCTGGAGAGAGAAAGAAATAAGTAAAAATTCAAAGAAAACATCATTAATTTTTGTGAAATGAGGAGTAATAAACGAATAATTTTCAAACCACAAGAAAACTCGCAGAAAAGTTTTCACTGAAATCACAGCATATTAAAAAAGTAATAATATTTCTCTTTTATAATATACACAAAAAACTTTTTAAATATTTCAGAAGTTGAAAAACCAAACTAAATGAAATTTCAACAGTCAACCTACTTTTCTCAGAAGGCACAGATTGATCCTAATAGATTACGCACGTAACGCGATCATCGACCACCGCACGTATGCGATATTTTCGATTTGATAATGTATGAGAATACGGTGTGTGATTTTATTACCGGCAATGAAAACACATTATTCCGTTTTACAAACGCGCGTCATTATCCAACGTTGCGTTTAGTCATTAACAAAAATTAAAAAGGTTCTATCTATTACAGTTGATTTGTGTTAGAAAGTAAATCATAACGTTTGCCGCAGTATGTCGAAGTTGTAAAAAAAACTTAAAATTGTAACATTAGAGCAGTTTCTGGGTCAATTGAATCCACCTGCGAGCTATATTTCATTGCTTCCAGTGACTTTGCGACGGAAAAGATTGTTTTCTTGCTTTCAAAAACCTTGTTAAAACATCCATGGGGCCAAGTCTGCTAATGAATTGTGTTACAATGATAGCTCAATGACACCATTATAACCACAAAAAATTAACCACTAGACTACCAAAGTAGATAAAATGCGCCACTAATCAATCAGTTATTGCATTTGTTGATTGCATAATAGCGAATTTTATCAAGTTTGGTAGTCTACTGTTAATTTTTTAGCTCAATGACACCATTATAACCACAAAAAATTAACCACTAGACTACCAAAGTTGATAAAATGCGCCACTAATCAATCAGTTATTGCATTTGTTTATTGCATAATAGCGAATTTTATCAAGTCTGGTAGTCTACTGTTAATTTTTTGTCACAAATGATACCATTCAATTGAACTTTCATTGTGACACCATTGAATATTGAATAGCAGACTTGAGCCCCAGGTTATATTTTAACGATTCTTTGTTATACTGTATTTTATGTGAGTGTTTGAATTATGTATTTCTATTTTCAATTTTTTTATAAAAACCCTGCTTTACGGGTCATACCACACAACGTCTTTTGGTTTCACATGAGCTAAATTATTGTGCGCTTGTGAAATGGGTCTGGTACCCATAAATAATTCGTAAATAATTTAAAAAAAACCATTATACATACATTGTTTTGGAATCTAAACTAAGACCTCGTTAATAGCAGCTGCATCGCAATTACTCTACGAGATAATCGTCATTTAAACAGTTACGTATCAATTTCGTAATAATCTTATAGGTAGTCTGTTATTATTTTACGAAAAAAAATCATCAAATAATTTCTAAAAACCACTAACAAGATATAAAAAGAAAATATTTTTCATAAAACTTAACCACGAACAAGGCGAGCAGTAAACAATATTTTCCCCAAACGATAAAAAAGCAAAACTCTCTGCAATTTTTATAAAATTATAAGATGCTACGTAAACAAAATAACGCGGAAAAGGGAAAAAAGGAGCTTTGTTTTACATAGAATTATCTAATACACCAGTATACAAATTAGGAAATTTAATACATTATATTATCAAAGGAAGATCGTACGCGTGCAATTTAGAAAATAATAATCCTTCACAAATTATACAAAAAAGACATTCTCGTGAACCACTCTATGTATTAACCGCATCAAAATCCATTACGTAGTTTTCAAGATATAAGCTCACATAGGGACATACATATAAAAATAACAATTTTGTTATTTTTATATGTATGTCAACAATAAGTAAGGAAGAAACCGAATTTCAGTAAAAATTATTGAACATAGAAAATTAACATATAAAATAAATAAATATTCAGGACATTTCACACAACGTCCTCTGGTCCCAAAGTAAGCGATATTTCTATGCTTGTATTATGGGTACCAGATACGGATAGACTACATATACTACTTTTCTTTTGTAAATACATACTTGTAATACATAGTAAACACCCAGACGCAGTACAAACATTTGTATGACATTTATGTATATCACACAAATGATTGTCCCAAGCGGGAATCGAACCCGCGACCTCGTGATCGGCAGTCCATTACATAAACCACTCCACCACGAAGCCCGTCATTGCAATGAATTGTAAATACAATAAACGCATAAACTTAACAGAATAATCACACTGAAATTGGTATATTTTATAATCGTTATCCAGAAGACCACGTTACAAAAAGTAATATCAAACAGAACAGACACTGTTAAAGATTATCCTATCAAAAACATAAATATAAATGAGAGCCAAGTTCAATCTATACTAACACTAGCTGACCCGGCAAACGTTGTTTTGCCATACTAAAAAAAAGGTTTGAAAAATAGATGTTGGCCGATTCTCAGACCTACTGAATATGCATGTAAAAATTTCATAAAAATCGGTCTGAGGAGCACGGTAACTAACACTGTGACACGGGAATTTTATATATAAGATTATAAAGCTGAAGAGTTTGTTTGTTTCTTTGAAAGCGCTAACTGAGGAACCACTGGACCTATTAAAAAATTCTTTAAGCGATTGATAGTACATTAATCAAGGGACGCTAATAACATCGCACTGCATCCAATAAGAGCATTGGTGAAAAATGTTGCAACAACAGGAAAATTTTCCAAAAATTTCACGCGTAACAAGTTGCGGCCAACAGCTAACAAACAATAAAATGCAAACATTTTTGAAGCCGATTCATAAAGTTCCCGAACTGCCGAAATCAAATAACTCTACACCACTTTATACAAAAAAAAGACATCCGACAGCGCCAATATTTGTCGCTATAAATCTAAAGCTGTTTCGACCAATACTAACGTGTCTGAACTGTTTGGTCCACAATGGCACCAATTCTATTTCCACAACTAAACTTAACTAAAACATGAATATTAGCAGTGTCAATAACACAATTCAGTAATGATAAACTTTCTTATTAACAAAAATGTAATATATCAATTCTAGTTAATATAAATTTGTATAAAGTAATAATAGCTTATAATAACCATAGGTGGACCTCGTGGTCTAGTGGTTCATGTAATGGACTGCCATTCACGAGATCCCGGGTTCGATACCCACACAGTAAAAAGTATTTGTGTATGTTTCTACATATACAAATATCACACAAATACCTACTTTTTACTGTGCATATCCTGATCTGATTCTCATCCGTATTCTGATACTAAGCAAATATGCTGAGCTTAGGACAACAGGACGTTGTGTGAAATATCATTGAATATTTTTTTATTTATTTGTTATAGATCTCTTTCTCGCTATATTAATATATCGTAATATGCCGTTTGTAGCGCCCTTAAATCAAAATCTGAATTAGTTGGTTTCATTTTATTTAAGTTTAGCTTTTGACGCAAGAGAGTTGGTACCAATGTTTATTAGTCGATTGGTTTTATACGATGTCTATTTATAACATTGGTAGTTGACCTAAAAGCATTAAGTGCTAACAAATTTATAGCTTAGTCGACATTCTTGCCTATAGTTTGTTGTCATAATATTTTTGTTATGACATAATATTTGCTATAGTTAGCTATACGAAAATTATATTACAAGAAGAAGAGATTTAATTGCTTTCAGCGAATAGGAAGCGAGGCCAAAACTACTGGATCAAATTCTTTCGATGTGGAATAACCCCCACCCCAATTAAGTATCTGTTAGCTAAATAAAAAACAACAATATTTTGAACCACCGCATCAGTCAAAGACTGGTAACTATATGATTGGATTTAATTAATATTATTCCGTTAATTAATATTGTCCGTGTGGTGACGGATTAAGAATACAAATGTCACCACCCCATCACTTCCCAAGGGTGCTGTAAAAGCCAGCTAAGGGATATTGCACACAGATAACATCCTCTGTGAGAGACGGAAAACTCGAAAATAAACCCTGTGCCAACACGCCTGGTCAGCGCGGCACATTAGACCATAATCCCTCCCAAAGTGAAGGAGGCCTGTGCCCGACAGTGGGACGTAAATGGACTGGAGAGAGAGAGAGAGAGAGAGAGAGAGAGAGAATATTATTGTTATTAACAGTGGGGCAAATAAAAGTTTCCTGATTTTGTCGAAAAAGAAAATAAAAATTTATAAGAATTCAATCTAATATATAAAATTTCCATGTCACAATGTTAGTTACCGTACTCCTCCGAAACAGCTTGACCGATTCTTATGAAATTTTACATGCACATTCAGTAGGTCTGAGAATCGGCCAAGATCTATTTTTCAAACATTTTTTTTTAAAGTATTGCAAAACAACGTTTGCCGGGACAGCTAGTTTTTTTATAAATCAGCTGTTAACGGCGGCTTCGTATATGTAGAATGTAGGAAATTTTCCCCTTTTTTGCAACATTTTTCACTGATGCTTTGCTGCTATTAGTCGCATCGTGATGTTATACAGCTCATAGCCTTCCTCGATAAATGTACTATCCAACATAAAAAGATTTTTTAAATCAACGTCTACTTTTGTCATTTATCTCTATTTATAGTTATTAAATTTAAGGGAAGTGCGAGACGACCCCAACACAAGTATTTTCTAATAACTTATTGGGGTCGCCTCAACTATAATTATAATTTTGTAATTATTTTGAGACAAATAAATAATTTAAAAAAAAGACTCAGTATTTCCGGAAATTAGCGCGCTCAAACAAATAAACTCTACAGCTTTATAATTTTAAGTATAGATAACTATCTTAAAACAAACACTGATGTTGTTTTTTATTTTATTTTATCCATTACGCTAACCATTAGAATATTTATTTTACCATACTGTAAATACTGCCAAAAGAATTACGTAAATTTATATACCCTCAATAGCGTTAAATCGAATTCAATTTTTCAAACAATTAAATCGATTAACATCAGTTAATAGCAGTGTCTGAATTATTAAAAACATGGAATATCCAATAGGCTTCGAATACGTACTGAGATGAAAAAAATACTCCATTAACCGTGAATTCAATATATCAACTTCAAACAAGTTCAGGCCGTATTCATTTCCATTGCAATATTGGGAATGGTCGTATCAAAAGAATGTTAAACGGTTTATTATTTACTGTCTATTAATTTATTGGACGTACCATGTGGTTCAATTAATGTAACGACTCCGTTACAAAACAATGTTTATTATTTGTAGGATTAAAACAAACATTTATCCTCTCACTAGCTGACACGGCAAACGTTGTTTTGCCATACAAATGTCAGGGGTAGACAACCGTAGTAGCTGACTCTCAGACTTACTGAATATGAATCTAATATATAAAATTCTCCTGTCACGGTGCTTGTAATTATACTCCTCCGAAATGGCTCGACCGATTCTCGTGAAATTTTGTGTACATATCCGTTAGGTCTGAGAATCGGACAACATCTATTTTTCATCCCCCTAAATGTTAAGGGTTGTCCACCCTAACATTTGTATGGCAAAACAACGTTTGCCAGGTCAGCTAGCAATATTATACAATTTAAAAAAAATCAGTATAGCCGTTAATTATTGCATTGTCATCGATCTTCTATAAGTGTGCAAATTTTCAAAACAATCTGAATACTGCAAACAGATGTAAATCATTTTCAAGTTTTCCTTATATATATTAATACATACGTATCGAGCTTATAAATGCGTGATAAAGATATAAAATTGAATAAATAACCATATCAAAGCAAACTCAATCTTTTCAACCTGTTCATTCTCATTGTTAAAGTTTTCACAACTGAATCAAACTTCAACAGAAATAACTACTTTACAGTGCTTTGACGTGAGAAGAAAGTTCTACTCCCGTGTGACTTAGTTTAGGTAATAAAAGTATAAATTAAACAAAATTATATTCTTTAAGAAAAGAAAAGAATATCACATCATTGATCTTTCTCTCTCCAGCCCATTTACGTCCCACTGTTAGGCACGGACGTCCTCCACTTTGGAGGGATTATGGTCTACTGTGCCGCGCTGACCAGGCGTGTTGGCACAGGGTTTATTTTCGAGTTTTCCGTCTCTCAAAGAGAGTGTTATCTGTTTGCTTGTATCCCTTAGCTGACTTTTACAGCACCCTTGGGAGGAGATGGGGTAGTGGTAGTGACGCTTGTATTCTTAATCCGTCACCACACGGAGGTTTGATTGACATTGATCTTTCAATATCTTTTAATATGAAGGAATCAAGTTTGTTTCAGATCAAGCGAAACGTTAAGTAAACAAAACTGTCCGTGTGGTGAAGGTTTAAAAATAAAATTCTCACCACCCCATTTACTTCTCACTAAAAGCCACACACAATTAACATCCTCTGTGAGAGACGGATAGTCAGTGCGGCATAGTAGACGCTAATCCCTCCCAAGTTGAAGAGACATGACATGTATACAGTGAGACGACAATGGGCTAACGAATTTTGTCAACTTAAAACCTTTATTCAACGTTTTTGTCAACGTCTATTTCGCGATTCGGACGTGAATATTTCTTTGCCTTTATATAACAAATTTTAGACCTACCTTACCTCAATATAACAAACCTCACAACAATGAATTTATATTTACCAGTTCCTTTCGGATTCGTCATATTGAAGTAACGCACTGTAGTCCCCTTATAAGATCTTACTTAAACTGCTACAAAATATTTCAATTTTAACAGAACAACTATTCTTTAAATAGAAGCTTCAGTTACTTATTGTGAAACTTAAACAATCTAGCAAAACAATCTAATTGAAAACAAGATGACAGTCATGATTCTCAAACCATCGAAAGTTGCGTTATTACTAGTTTAGACTGAAATTAATTTTCAACTTTTAGCCCTTTATTGGCGTTTACAGAGATATTTGTTTAAAACTACTTAGTTTTATGTCTTCTCAGATAATAATCATTACATTTTTGAGTTGAAGGTGGCCTTTGTGACGTTCGTGTAGGGATTTCGAATTCCACTTTTAAAAAATCACGGGAAACTGCAATTATGAAATTAGATACAATAAAATTACGATAAAGCATTTTTCAGATCCTTTGAATTGCTAAATTGCCTAAATTGCCTAAAAAGGATATTTACAATATATACAGACCTACTTTCATAAGAAAGGAAGAAATATTTTCATTTCACAGAAATAAAACACATGACAACGTATTTTTATACGAAGCTTCTATTTTATCCAGACAATTAAGTTTTGCATAAACAACTTCACCCATTCTTACATACCTATATCTATACTTATAATAAATCTGTAGAGAGGTCAATTCTGTACATGAAATATATTTTCAAAATAACTATCAGGGGGTGATTAGTGATCGATACTGATGCCAAAAATGCAATCAGTAAAATTTTTGTCTGTCTGTCTGTCTGTCTGTCTGTCCGTCTGTATGTTCCTTATAGAAACAAAAACTACTCGACGGATTTTAACGAAACTTGGTACAATTATTCTTCATACTCCTGGGCAGGTTATAGTATACTTTTCATCACGCTACAATCAATAGGAGCAGAGTAGTGAAGGGAAATGTTGGGAAAACGGGAAAAGGTGCTCCATTTGTTAAGCTTCCGTCGCGTGTGCAGCCTTAATGGTTAAAGTTACATAGAAATCATGTATGACGGAAATATTCTACATAAAATTGTCTAAAAAATATCCCGAAAGAGCACATATTTATATTTTATGGTTGACTCACAATAACACGTGTAACTCCTGATAGCTTAGCTGTTCGTTCATTCTGATTATATTTGTTTACTCTCATGTTTATAATACTCTCACTCAAGCAGTAGTTAAAAATGTTGCAAAAACGGGGAAAATTTCCTAAATTCTACGCGGACGGAGTCGAGGGCAACAGCTAGTATTGTAATAAAAGTACAACTGACATATTTATGACACTGGTTGGGGAGTTCTCACGGCAGAATGAGAGTTGGATTACTGCACTTTGTTATCCAATCAACCGCTAGAATGAGTTACTTTCTAATTTTTACATGCTTTCAGAAAGAAAAATGGATAATAATTTGCATTGTTTAACTACTAATTGACATTTACACTTTGAGAATGTTAAAAACACATGTTATACAGTTTTTTTTCAATAAAATACCTGCAGTGCATTGTGTTTGTTATGGTGATAATTTGTTATGGTTTAGTTTCTCAGTTCCACGCGTACGATGTTGCGTACAACAGCTAGTATAAGTAGAAAAGAAAATTTTCTACTACATGATAAGATACTTACACCCGTATTCACAAACAATATTTACTTAAGTAAGTACTTAAGTGTTGATGCACTGTGCAAAGGGTAACACTTCTCAGTGCGTTCCGTTCATCGAGCCTTTGTATTCATAGACAAAACTTAGCTATGCGTTCAGTTTAACAAACGCATAGTGCGTTTCACCACTTAAGTATTGTTTGTGAAATGATTTTGCTACCCCTGTGCGTCCATGCCTACTAGGAGACCTCACAATAACGTTTGTGAATACAGGTGTTACTTACTCACTGAAGATACTTACTTACTAATAATACATATTATTATAAAGCGGAAGAGTTTGTTTGTTTGTTTAAACGCGCTAATCTCAGGAACTACTATTCTGATTTGAAAAATTCTTTCAGTGTTGGATAGTACATTTATCGAGGAAGGCTATAGGCTATATAACATCACGCTGCGACTAATAAGAGCGAAGCAGTAGTGTTGCAAAAACGGGAAAAGTTGGTGGGTGTTTTGTTACTTCACATTTTACGTTGCTAAACTTTCGTACATGTTTATTCATTTAACGCTAATGTTTTTTAAATGTCAACAGTAATCTGAACATGAAGCCTTTTCATATAACTTCTAAACATTTTCTTCTTTGTTTATCGCTTTATTCATTTCTGTGCTTATAAAGAAAATGTTTTAGAATAAGCCCGGTTCTAGACGAAATCATGTTAATGTTATCTAAAGATTGATTGCGCTATTTTATCTGACATTTATAATCTATACTAATACTGGCTGACCCGGCAAACGTTGTTTTGCCGTACAAAAAAAAAGGTTTCAAAAATAGATGTTGGTCGATTCTCAGACCTACTGAATATGCATGTAAAATTTAATAAAAATCGGTGAAGCCGTTTCGAAGGAGTACGGTAACTAACACTGTGAAACGGGAATTTTATATATCAGAGATTATAAAGCGGAAGTTTTGGTTTAACGCGCTAATTCAGGAAAAACTGAAAATCTCGTCTTATTTGAAAAATTCTTTCAACTAGATACGTTAATCGTGGAAGGCTATAGGCTATATTATATAACACTGCGACTAATAGGAGCGAAGTATCCTTATCCTTACTAATTTATAAATGCTATTACAAATTGATGACACTATGGAAATTTTGACGAGCTTAAGTCTTAATGTGTCGAACAAAACTATAGTGCGATTTAAAAAAACGGTACAACGCCATCTATCGATTGTCATAGTAAGCTTCTGTTTGTTAAGGTCTAAATTTCACGCGTATGAAGTCGCCGGCAACAGCTAGTCACTAATATAATTTATAAAAACGCGAACAGTTCTGATTTCCATGCGTACGAAGTCGCGGGAAATAGCTAGATTTTAATATATCAAATTATAGGTAATGAAAAATATGATTACCATGAACGGGCCTTGAACCCACGACCTCTATTATTTTCAACATTTTTTTAACTTTGACGCATTTATGACAGTTATTACAAGTGTGATCTATCTGTGCGTGTGTATTTGTCTTTGTTTATTTTAAAGCAATACGTACTCTCCCAACATGGGTTTCAAATTGAATGTAATTTGCCTAATCGAAAACTTCTATACAAATTTAGAATTAGTGATCAAATATCTTGAAGAATATAGTTGGTAAAATAACAGTTGAAATTAGCAGAGCAATGGAATGAAGATTTGTGTCTATTCCCACTTATTCCACTTTGTTCCAAATTAAAAACTGAGTTTTAGTTATCATAGCTAACATAAGCAATAAAATTTAAAATTATGTAATTTAAGGTTATATTTTATTTCGCACACAAATTTGAATATATGCAAATTTATTCTGTACCCTCTATGTAGGATTGTAGGCCCTTAATTTTTATGTAAATTTTGATATCTACATAATAAAAGGCGTATCTACATAGCTAAATTGGTCCGTTGTCGGAGTGACCTGTGGGGCTCATTAATCAAAACAGTCATAATCTTGTTCCCAACACAGACACATTGAACGATATTTTTTATTCATTCGTTCATTTTTATTTTTTGTCGAAACATTCATTTATTTTCACGCGCTTGAGTGAATTGTGTTGGAGATAAAACATAACATACTTATACGTGAGCTGCTCCAAAAATTGGTAGTGAAATGAATAATAGTTTGAATATGGAAAAGTTTATTTACCTATAGGTTTAACACTACGTTCTGTATATACTAGTCGTATACACAGAACGTTGAGAAGCGGTTAGTATACGAGAAAATATTCAAACATTTTCTAGATTACAATAATTATGGTTCTTTGTATTCTATTACTAAGGATACTTGCATTGTATTGTGACAATATCAATAGCTACGTGACTCGTGGATTATAATGAGATGTTTTTTAGGGTTCCGTACCCAAAGGGTAAAAACGGGACCCTATTACTGAGACTTCGCTGTCTCCGTCCGTCCGTCCGTCCGTCCGTCCGTCTGTCACCAGGCTGTATCTCAAGAACGGTGATAGCTAGACAGTTGAAATTTTCACAGATGATGTATTTCTATTGCCGCTATAACAACAAATACTAAAAATAAAATAAAATAAATATTTAAGGGGGGCTCCCATACAACAAACGTGATTTTTAGGGTTCCGTACCCAGTATCTCAAGAACGGTGATAGCTAGACAGTTGAAATTTTCACAGATGATGTATTTCTATTGCCGCTATAACAACAAATACTAAAAATAAAATAAAATAAATATTTAAGGGGGGCTCCCATACAACAAACATGATTTTTTTACCGTTTCTTGCTCGATACTAATAACGTTGCCTTATGTTGCATAGATAATGGTACGGAACCCTTCGTGCGCGAGTCCGACTCGCACTTGACCAATTATTTTGCATATGGCCAACCGGATGATAAGCGGTCATCGTGCATATATAGACGTATGCAACACCAAAGGTCACCTAACCTAGAATATCACGCACGTCGCCAAATCTAGAGAAATCTTCTTCTATTCTTTATTTGAAGAACCCCATGCTGTAGTCTAGTGAGAAAACCTTAGTTCATTTAACAACTTAATGCCTATAAAGGAATCTAGTTAAAATAAAATAATAAAAAATAAATATTCATGGACATTTCACACAACGTCCTCTGGTCCCAAGCTAAGCTTTATATGCTTGTGTTATGGGTACCAGAATACGGATAGAATACATATACTACTTTTCTTTTGTAAATACATACTTATAATACATAGTAAACACCCAGACGCAGTACAAAAATTTGTATGACAATTAAAAATATCACACAAATATTTGTCCTGACTGGGAATCGAACCCGAGACCTCGTGAACGGCAGTCCGTTATATGAACCACTAGACCACGAGACCCGTCTAGTAGTTCATATGACGGACGTTATGCGAGCATTGTTTAGGTCCTTTATATATTAAATTGTTTCCCATTTTTGTAAAATTTTTCACTACTGCTTCTCCTTCCTCGCTAAGTGTACTATCCAACACTGAAAGAATTTTTCAAATCGGACCAGTGGTTCCTGAGATTAGCACGTTCAAACAAACAAACAAACAAACTCTTCGGTTTTATAATATTAGTCTATAGATAAAACAAAATTGTTAGTTTTAAATGTATCTCCCCATGCGGGCTTATATCTTGAAATCTGTGCAACGAATTTTGATGCGGTTATTTTTAGAAGATAGATGGGTTCAAGAAGTTTGCTTATTTGTGTAATTTTAAAAGCTTCGTTTTTAAATTCCACTCGTACAAAGTTGCAGGCAACAGCTAGTTAATATATATGTACATGCTTCATATTCATATTACATACACTTCAGCTTTATAATATTAGAAGTATAAGTATTAAGTATAGATAAACTGGGTGAACTTTTAATTATTATGACTGGTAAATAATCTTTCCATAATAATAAGCCTGCAAATGAATTATGCTGTTCACTGTAATTAAATTCCTTAATGGAGGCCATTGGAGGCCCATCTTAATCTGCTTTAATTACAGAAACTTTATCACTTTCTTTTTAACGATGCACCCATTACGATTTTAATGGATTTTTCAATGGCTAATTATCGGTAGCCACGCGAACTGAGTGTTTATGGATAAATAATAATACTACTTATCTAGCTATATAATTAAAAATTACATTCAATACGTATTTCTGTATCTATAATATACCACTAGTCTGCTGTTGCCCATGACTTCGTACGCGTGGAATTTAGAGAACCAGTGATATGTATATTACATAATATGTATATTGAAGTCACATTCTATAAGACAAGTCTATTAGTCACAGCGTAATGGCACTAAAGTTTTCCTCGATAAATGGACTATCGAACACCGAAATTTTTTTTATATCGAACCAGTAGTTCCTGGGATTACCGCGTTCAAACAGACAAACTCTTTAGTTTTATGATATTAGTTAAGATTCTCCTGCCTTTATCCCGTAACTTTGAGTCGGCGAAACATATTCATTTATTTATAAACCTTATGCACAAATAACATTGTACAATGGCGAACTTAATGCCGAAGGCATTCTCTGCCAGTCAACCATTAGGGAGTGTAGACAGCAAAACAAATTTAAATTATATTTCTATGTTACAATAGATTTTGGTTGATTTTGACAGCAAGCTGCTTGTCCAATGTCAACCCTCCTCCCTACACATGTTATTGTCAGTAATACATAATTAAACATTTAATAATGTAACAAATAATATTTTAGAAGTTTGATATTACTTTAATGTTTCTAATTCTGTTAAACAGATAAACATATTTAATTTACATTTCTTTTGAAAACAGCATTTCATTAATTGCTTTTGTTGTGACAGCTTTGATAAGTTATTGTTTATTTATAATTTTGGCGTAATATTACTGGACTTGTTTAGGTATAAAGTTAATTTTGTTATATGTAAGTATAGTTTCTTATTAATGAATTACTGTATATGCTGGTTAATTACTTTTTGTAATCATGTTTTTAGGGTTCCGTACCCAAAGGGTAAAAGGGTCGCTGTCCGTCCGTCCGTCCGTCCGTCCGTCTGTCACCAGGCTGTATCTCAAGAACGGTGATAGCTAGACAGTTGAAATTTTCACAGATGATGTATTTCTATTGCCGCTATAACAACAAAAACTAAAAATATACATAGGCTCCCATACAACAAACATGATTTTTTTACTGTTTCTTGCTCGATACTAATAACGTTGCCTTATGTTGCATAGATAATGGTACGGAACCCTTCGTGCGCGAGTCGACTCGCACTTGACCAATTATTTTTTAAATATAGGTCTGACAAATGAATGCACTTCACCTGATGTTAAATGAGAGTAGAATCCATACTTGAGGACGTCTAGTACATTGTCAGAGCACTAGCCGACCCCACCTTGGCTTTTATTTATATCACCACACCAACTATCTACTTATCCAGCACCCTGGGGAACAAATGGGGTGGTGACACTTGTATTCTTAGTACGTCACCAAACTGACATGTATTAGCTGGTGTAAACTAACTTATTATTCTCTCTCTCATGTATCTTTACCTATTACTAGCTGTTGCCCGCGACTCCGTCTGCGTGGAATTTAGAAAATTTTCCCCGTTTTTGCAACATTTTTCACTACTGCTTCGTTTCTTCTGGTCGTAGCGTGATGTTATATAGCCTGAAGCCTTCGTCGATAAATGCCCTATCTAAAACTTAATTTAATCAATCAATCAAAGATTTTTTTTAATCGGCCCAGTGGTTCCTGAGATTAGCGCGTTCAAACAAACAAACAAACAAACTCTTCGGTTTTATAATATTAGTCTATAGATAAAACAAAATTGTTAGTTTTAAATGTATCTCCCTATGCGGGCTTATATCTTGAAATCTGTGCAACGGATTTTGATGCGGTTATTTTTAGATTTTGGGTTCAAGAAGATGGTTTTTTGTGTAATTTTAAAAGCTTCGTTTTTAAATTCCACTCGTACAAAGTTGCAGGCAACAGCTAGTTAATATATATGTACATGCTTCATATTTCGACGAATTTTCCCTAAAACAAAGAAGAGAAATCAAGAGATTGTAATCTTAATGTATCTGGTTGTAAAACACAATTTTATAGCGTATTACAATTTTACAGCGACAATATAAAGGATTCTATGTGAATCACAAATGTAAATTCAGCTCGTTACATATAGAAATAAATTGGAGTTCAATTAAACGTACCAACGAATGTTATCTAACGTGTAATCAAAATAAAATGTAATTTAAAATGAAATGAAAATTAAAATGATATTCTGTATTTCCTATTTTTATACTCTGCCTTCTTACAAACAAGATATCTACTAAGTTATTTGAATACAAACTCAGTTTGTAATCTGCCTTATCAGGATTTAGGCAACACAGACATGATTAGAGGAATAGTGTTAATAGTGCTGTGAGTGTTAGTTACAAAAAACAAAAAAACAAAGTGTCTTCGCCTCAATAGAGATCACTATCCATGCGCCAATTTTGCTTACCTCATGCATAAAAAAGACATTCCAAATTGCGATACATGTGGCACTAATAAAGATGTGGTCCACTTGCTTATGGAGTGTGTCAAAAACAAGAGCCAGCGAGATAGCATATTTTAAAACTTAAAGCTGAACAGGATGGACGTAGGATCTATCCAGAGTATTCTAGCGGAGCCCTCAAGCAAAGGCGCGGTATTGCTGTGCCATATTGTCAGTTAATTGATATTGGACATTATTTGTTAGTCTAGTTGGAGTGTTATGTGGTGGCTATTTTTAGTTAGGGGCACTATGGGACTGAAATATTGTTATAACAATAAAAGTCCCTAAAATAAATTAGAGAAAAAAAAAAGAGACTATGAGATAAATGTTAATGGACATGTTCTTAATCAATATTCTATTTAGCAATTTCGAGTTAGATTAATATTACTTGTTAGCCTTTGTTGGGTAAATTTTAATATATTTGATGAATGTGGTCTTCTAAGACGTGAGTCATTGTATGAAAAATAAAAAACCTGTCAAGAGCGAGGTAAACTCGCACACTTAGGGTTTCGTACCTACTAGACATATAAACATAAGTAATGCATTCAAATAATCTTTTGATTAAACTCAAAACAACTCACCAACTTAATTTTGTAGTTAAAATATAGGGAATCGCCTACATTTCAGCTACTTCATAAGTTGGTATTACTATAAACACTTTTTTACATGTGATGTGATGACAAATTATAAGTTTTTGGATTTTTCCCTATATCAGCACTATATAGACTTGATCTATGCCAAATTTCAAGACTCTAGGGCAACGGGAAGTAACCTGTGAATTTTGATTCCCTAGCATAAGTCAAAAAATTCTTAAAAATGGTCGTAATTCGTTTATATCTTTTAAATGCGTAGAGGTGAAAGGTTGACTGTATTTTTTGCAGCAAGGGACCGCATAGATCTACATATCGTATGAGTTTCATGTTGATATCTTCAGCCGTTGCTGAGTAAAAAAAGTTTGACAGACGTACAGACAGACACCGGAGTGATCCTATAAGGGTTTGTACGAAACCCTAAAAAGAAATGCTTGGAGGAATCAGTATTTTAAAGTAGCCAGAAAAGGCTTACATTGCTGTAGTCCTTGTGCTAAAGGATAATTTCTCCGTTTATCGATTCTATCAGATAATAGAAAGTCTAAGATACCAATAATTTAGGATAATCGGAAAGCAAGAAATCAACATGCTACCCAAACAGAATAATTAGGTACCAGACTAAATACACAGTGCTAGAAAATAAGACGTTTATGGCACGTGAAGAAAAAATAAAGAAAAATGTTATGACGCAATAACACGACCTGTTAATGTTTATTTTACGAGTACATTTGAATTTGGAATACATAAAATTTAGATTATATTGCTACCATGTTTATGAGCATTTCCAGCCTGTAAGATTCCACTGTTAAGCACGAGTTTTCTTTACGTTAATATTATAATAGTAATCGGTCTAAAAAAACCTTGTAAAGTCAGCGTCTTGGTTAAGGGACTCCTGTGTTCCACAGTAAAGGGTATCTCCCAATATTGCCCCTTAGCTGACCCTTACTGATATTTATTCATATTCAAAAGCTCGAGAAATTTTAATTTTAATGCGAAAATGATTCCAAATCAAAATAGCTAGTGACAATATAGAAGAATTCTATCAAATGTTAAATTGAGTGAGTGACATCACACATACAATCTTTATTGCATTTTATGTATTTTTCATGATCACTTTTTATTTCCAAATATATAAAACACTGATATTTTATAAATATTTATACACATAATATATAAGTAACTTACGTATAATTAAATCGGCACAAGTCAGAATTGTTTGCCGGCGGTGCGGGTACAGCTGCCCAATGCACAGCTCGACCGCCACTTGTCACTGCAGCCAACAGCCGTTGTCGGCAACCGCAAGATGACCACACGCTCGCGCTTGCTATACCACCAGCCTGTAGAAAAATACTATTTATTTAAAGCTATTTGCTTCAAATTTTAACCTTAGAATGAAAGAAACTTAACGAAAATAGGAGTGGGTACACAAAATTGGGCTTAACACATGCTGGCTTATGAAACGCATTCATAACGTCAGTAGACTATCTAATTCGACGCATTTTGAGCACATTTTTTATTTCAGTCACTTTTAGTCTAAGAAATCGTACGTACTTTCCTACTTTAAATATGAAGAGGTAGGTGGCTTGAATATTACTAGGTACCTACGTAACACGATAGGGCCGTCGAGTATGTCTAGATGTATGAGTTTAAAATTGAAGCCAAAGAAGTGACTTTAAATCGTTGCATAAAGTGCTCTATAATCTTTGTCTACTACCTTGTAAAAAGGTACATTGGTATGATGATGATAAATATGTAGTTTGAATAACTTAAAATTACTATACCTGTAATGGCGTTGGCAAATTTTCTACGAGTAAGTAACATTTTGAAGTAGAATTCCAGCGCCTTATTCTCTCTCTGGCCAATACATAGTGCGTCTCTATTTCTTTTCCTTCTACAGCCACTAACTCCGCCTGCAACAAATAGAGCAAACTTAAATTTACAGTTTATCTTGCGTCTGAAGTCCTTAAGGTACTGGGAAAAATGTCACGCAGCCTAGATTTAGTACCATAATCTCCTATATTATAGTGGTAAGATTTTAATATTTGGGTTTTAATTCTATATTTGAATTAGGGAAGGGATTTGGAGTTGACGCAGAAAAAACGTGCTGCATCGACCCCGGGATAAATCAAATAATTTGGGATAAGTGCAGAAGTAGAGGCTTAGGGAGGGATTTAAAAATTAAAAATAACAATTAAGTTTTACATGGTTTGTAAGGAATTTTATTTGCTTACGTTTTATAGAGCATTAGTGCTCAAACACGTTAACTCGCGGGCGCGGTGGCGGGCGCGGTCGCGAAATATCAAACATATAGCTTCATATACAAGTGTTCACACGTGCCCAGTACCGCGTGCGAATCGCTCGCGGCAATATCAAACGCATGAGATGTTTGTGTGTGTTCACGTCGAACTAGCGGCGAAGCGCGCGATTCACTCGCGACGTAATAAATTGTTTCGGTTTATTTAGAATTAAAGGTAACTATTAGCTACATATTAACGATGGGTGATGAATGTTTGTTTAAAACGATAAATTAATTTTCAGTTTTTTTTATTTATTGGTTTATTTTTGGGGTTTACATGAAAAAACGAAATGCATATGCTAGTGCTAGTACTCGCCCGTACAACACAAAAAACACACTCAAAAAATAATGTCATTTGTCGAAGTTACATTCTCATTTATAAAATATTTATCGATTATTTACAAAAAAATAAAAAGAAATCTTATTTCCGAAACCAATGGCTAAAAATGGTAATTTTTTTTTATATGATAGGTGAATACTTGAACTATAACCACCTTAGCGTTGGACCACCATTTACGCCACATCCTGTATAAAGTATGAAATTCACCATACCATTCTCTTCTTTATTAATTTCATGCACACCAATTCTAATTTTTATCATCTGTTAGTCACCGTTAGCGAGCGTTGACGCGGCGCTCAGAGAAAAATTCTCAGGACGCAGGCGATCGCGCGTAGACGCGCGCTTTGACATCTGTGTAACATCTGTTGACTGTTCACTGTTCAGTTGAGCCGCGCGCTTACATCGCAATTACACGTTTTTTGTGACTTGCTTTTGTATTCAGTTCAAAATGAGTGAATTAGATATTGACATCTACTTACTAATTGACGAAGTCAGGAAAATGCCAGCGATTTGGGATATACCTTGAGAATCCTATAAAAATAAAATTTAAAACGACCAACCCGATGTGTGCGTTTTCTTTTACCATATTTTTTTTTATAATATACTCGTAACAACAAAATAATAGCATCTTCTACGTTCATTTTCTAAGCTCTATCGATACAGACTGACGAGCTCCTCGCAACGCGCGTTAGCGCTTGTTATCTGAACTCGTTAAAATTATGATCGCGCGTTGATCTGTGTTAACGCGCGTTACATGTGAACTTAGCCTTACGTTAACTCTGTTCAAATATCCAATAAAAAAATCAGATTATTTAAAAAAAAAATCATAATTTATTATTTTATTAAAGCTATAAACTTGTAAAAAAATAAAGCTAAATTTCATCATTATCAAAATCGTTTTCTATCTTTGAAGATATTCAATTCAGAAATCCAGCTCATTAGTTGTCTGGGACTTACATATAGCAAAATGTTTTGAGTACCTACAATTTATTATTACAATTAGTCTCTACTGAGTAGTAAGGAGACAAACTGCAAATTCGCAAGACTGCAATACATTGCTCAATTACTTTTAAAAGGGGTTTGTTAAAAAAATGAGTGGTTTAGTATAATTTTAATGTCCAGAGAAAGATAAATGTTGCGCTGGCCCCAAATAATGGGATGTGGACAGGAGAATGATGTCACGTAAAAAAAATACCAAGTGTAACGTTTTATTATACCAAAAATGTAGGGCTAAATAAAAAAAAAAAAATATTGGTTTAATAGATTTAATGTAACACAGATTGTAATAACAGACATACATTTTTAATCTTAAGCGTATCGTCAAAGTGTTATTGCCAGTCAATTACCTTGGTCATTACTTCTTTTAAATTCTTTTCCCAATTTTGTGAAATATCTATAGTCGCCTAATGTTCGAATTATATTTTATACCTCACCTGTACTTTCATTTATTTCTATTTCGCATAAAGTTACTACCATTTTCTAAACTTTCAGCAAATTTATCATCACTAAGTATTATACTGGCTTACGGTGCTAAAATAAAAAAAATATACACTGTTGCACATATTATGAACATTAATTCAAGTTAATATAAGATGCACCTGATCAACTATACCTATCGACTTAATTAAAAAGGTTATAAGGTCATATTTTAAAGCCAGTCAATTACCTTGGTCTTCCTGTTTTTCGATTATGCGTAACACTTCATTAAAATTCTATTATTCCCTTTTAGAAATGAGTTCCAACTTATTACCTCAAAATACAATTTCTATATCAATGATGTTTTCATTTATTCTTTGTTGGAACTAAGTATATCAAAGATTCCGTAGGTTTTTACTTTGTGTAATGGCACTACCATTTTCCAAAATTTCAATACAAAGTATTTTACTGGCTTTTTCTGCTAAAACTAAAAAAAAAAAACAGTTACATAAAATTAGAACTAAAATATACGCGTGCATAGTTACCACCGCCCATGTAACAGGAATTTAATTACTAGGTATAATAATAGTAACTTACAGTTATTTTATTATTTAAAATTTTCCGATTTAAGCCAGCAATTTACCTTTGTAAACTATTCCATATCTTTTAATTTTTGCAACACAACTCCTTTGAAAAACCTTTTGGAAATGAGGTCTTACCCATTTGTATTAAATTTACTTTCTCTTGACATTAATGCATTTTCCAATTGATGATTAAAATTATCAAAGTACTTTATTGGCTTAGTCAGCTAAAACTAAAAAAAAAAAACAAAAAAAAACTTATATGAAAATTATGATTAACATTACCTAGTTACAGTTAATATAATCTAAATACCTAGATTATAATATGCATAGAAATTTCATTAATATTATTAATTTATTATTTATTAATACCACAAATAGTTACTTTAATTGTGATATTTTAACACACTAAGTTTTAGTAAAATGTAATCTTTATAACAATAGCAGTAATTTAATCTATGTTTAGTGAAATATACCCGTAAGCGAATTAAAAAAAGAAAACTAAAAATTTCGATTTATTAACTAAAGATATTAAGAAGATTATATAAAAGTAAAATAAAAATTATACCTACGCATTAATTCTACAAAAACACTGAAGATTTTACGCACAATTTGTTATATGCATCACATTTAATCATGATTTCATATTATTATCTATGTTTCATTGCTTTACTCCGAATTATCAATATCAATATTCTCAATCATTGTTGTTATGTTTTCCTCTGCCTGTTCAACATTAGTTTCAGATATCGGTTTATCAGCTGGAGGCGTATTATCAGTTGAAGTAGTTGCATTATTTCCGATTGAATAAGCCAATAAAATATCACGTCCACAGCGACGGCGTCTCATACATTTGCATATTGTTTTGTTTGCAATAGCTGCTTGCTCTTGTTCATTCAATGCAGATGTATTTGGATGGTTTTCCAGCGATGTATTACGTTCATTGTCACCAACACATCGAGCGTCTTCCTCATTACGGGTCAGGTCAATAACCCAATGGGCCTTGAACTTTCCATTGTTATGGTGTAAATTATGGTGATGACGGTGGCCAAATTTTCCATGATGATGATGTCCATGATGCCCATGATGTCCACGATGGCCATGATGGCCATGGTGTCCAAATGGACCGTGCCCTTTATGATGTTTTCCATGGCCATGTTTACCAAAATGTCCAAATTTTCCGTGGTACCCACGTTTATCCATTTTAAATTTTTCACCACATTTTCCGGAATCGAGAAATTCTGCAAACATTTTTACAAGTTCCATTTTTTCTTGACTCACAACGTTACCACGATTTAACTGTGAGAAATCTTCCATTCTGTGGCGGTGGCAATGTCCTCTCATGTTTACTTATAACTGTTGTATGTTGTAGTACTAACAACAAAAATCAACTTGATTATGAGGCACCACAGACGATGCGATGGCTTAAGTACTAACTCGAACCACTATGACTCATCGCGCAATTTAGACTTCGATAACACACAACGCGTAATAGAATTGTAACCATTGTAATCTCTACATAGAGTTATTTTTTCATTGATTATGTTATTTTCAATTCCAGCGCTTGTAAGGCTAATTTGTGGAGTTTATATGGCTTTTCAGCTAGTTTCAATTGCAAAAATTAATTTTCTTTCTACAGATTGTATTATCGAATGTAAATTATAGAAATAATTGTGGAAATATTTAATTAATTGTAGAAACTGGTTTAGATTGCACAATAATTTCAGAAATTGTGCAATATACTTTCATAATGTTGTGCAATAATTGCACAAATATTTATAATATTGTGCAATCATAAATCATCATAATCAAAATTATTAAAAAACAAAGTTGTCATTTTTGTGTGTATGTCCCTATGTGAGCTCATATCTTCAAAATTACGCAACGGATTTTGATGCAATTTTCTTAAACAATAGAGTGGCTCAAAAAAATGGCTTTTTGTATATTCTTGTTTAGGTTTAGTTTCTAAATAGCACGCGTACGAAGTTGCAGGCAACAGTTGCAATCATAAGTTTCAAATATTCTTTTCCTGTAATACTCTTGTGAAAAATGCGTTTATAATGGATTGCTTCCACTTTTTGAAGTGAAATATGACTTACCTAAAAATTGTGTGCCAAGAGCATGTAACGTCTTACAGTAGCACAGTTGAATATAAATGTCTTATTTGAAACTTCAGTAGGTGTTTGGCCTTATTCATAATGACTTATCGGAGGTTTAAAAGTTCGCTAAAATAGGTTCGCAAAAATTGTCAAAACTTGTTATTCATAATAGTCTTTTTACGATAAAACGTTTATTAATCTCCGATAAAATCTACGTTTAAAACTCCGATAAGTCATTATGAATAAGGCCATTAGTGTATAGTATACTTAACCTACTGAAATTCCGAAATCAGTAACTGTATTTTTAAGCAATAATTATATTCTCTCTCTCTCTCTCTCTCTCTCTCTCTCTCTCTCTCTCTCTCTCTCCAGCCCATTAACGTCCCACTGTTGGTCACGAGCCTCCTTCAGTCTGGATGGGTTTACGGTCTACTATACTGCGCTGACCAGGTGCGTTTGTTTATTTTCGAGTTTTCGGTCTCTCACAGAAGATGTTATCTGTCACAGCACCTTGGTAAGGAAATGGGGTGGTACTTGTACTATTAATCCATCACCACACGGACATATCAAGCAGTCAATAAGGCAACAGAACTCAATGAAGATACTCTGTACTAAGTCTATTTTGAATTATTTTCCATTTTAAACGTGTCTTAGAGGATAGACATAAAACTAACCTTTATTTTTACCCTACTGCGTGTGAAATAACAAACGTTTGACACAAAATTCTATAAAATATATAGGCGTACTGCGTTTATTGGTATTGAGACCCCTTTTTAGAAGTGATGTCGTAAATACTGAGAACCCTTGAGCCGCGTGGTCCCTGCTGATACAGAACTTTATTACCTTTTTTATATTTTTTATATAAATTGTATTTCACTTGCTCTGTGAAATTGAGATATTCGATTTGTTGTGGACTTTGATGAAGATAATACTTTAGAATACTTTAAATTACAGTGTTAAACCATTAAACCTGTAGTTAAATATTTTCTATGTTAAATGTAAAGTCGTTATTATTTTTGAACTGTATGAAAGCGGAAATGTAAAAACATACAGATGAATTGAGTACCTCCTGCTTTTTTTGAAGTCGGTTAAAACGAGAATGAAGTACAGCCATGATATTAGACAGAAGAGTACGACAAAAACCTCGTTTATAGCTTATCCTAAGTAAAGAAATAAGGGTAGACCAATGATAACGTACTTACGTAATTTATAATGTACCTATGTATTTACTAAATAAAAGTAGTTTATGTATTCTATCCGTATTCTGGTAACCATAACACAAGCATATAAGCTCAGCTTGGGAACAGAGGACGTTGCGTGAAATGTTCATGAATATTTATTATTCATTTACTTTTATTACTTTAGTTTAAAGTAAAGATAATAATATTCTTATACTAAATATGCTACCAAGATGTCGCTGTTCCCTTTCTATTAAATTATTTAATAAAAGACTTCTCTTAGTATTTAATTATCAGTCTTATAGGATCCTTGCCAACTCTAATGCAATATGAGCTCAAAAGAAACGTTTTTGGCACGCGAACGCAATGATCAATCCGATTTTAATAAAGTTAAGTAAAGGATTAATTTAATAATTATACTTTTTAAATGCTTAATTAATTTTAAAATAAAAATAAATGAGTGTGCTCATTAGATATAGCTTGTCTTTGTTTATTATTTATTTTAGTTAATAATGTTTCCTTTAATGAGATGAAACTTTAAATATCTTCGAAGTAACGATTACCAGACATATAAATAATTTCATAACATATTATCGTCATTAATTAACACGCTTGTATTAGTTCGGTACGTATTTATCAATGCATTAATCTATGTAATAAAATCTTTAAAACTAATGTTAACCTACTTGCAGTAGTCAGATTGATCTAAAATTTCGCACACATAAATGTGTGCAAATATACGCAATAACTTTAAAAAAATATTCAAGCTTTTCAAGCGTATTTATTAGTTTTTTAACTAAGAAAATGATTATATGGCTACCTAAGTACCTATTTCCAAAATATATTATAATTGCGGAACTTTCTCCCATTTTAGTGCTACATATTCTTTAAAAATATAGATGAATTTTATACCCTTCCTGTTTGCTGAACACAACCCTGCCTACCCGTAAGCCAGCGATCCGTGAATAACTCACACCTCATTTGTTTTATATTGTTCCTTTATCATGTCCCTACAACATGTTTTCGTACAAAAGAAACTTTTTAAATAATAGTAAAATACGATTTTGATGATCTGAAACCAGTATGATGGTCCAGTGACTTTTTTGTGATGTTCAACGTATCTACCGTTGCCCGAAATATTACGTGAATGGAGAATATGTAGAGACGTCCGACATTTTCATATCTGTGTTTGCACAATGAATTTATCGATACCTTTAATACATATAGATTGAATATGTAGGTATTATTGTGGTATATACTATATTTACCGTTATTGTTGCGTTTTTTGGGATTGTTCCAAGAACAGGATGTATAGAAATATGCGTTTCGGTGTTAGTGTGTGCTAAGTTCTATTTTTATTTTCCTTTTTTTCGTTGAATGTAACTACTTGATATAAATTTTTAGATGCTTTTAATATGTTCTGACAGGGCGGTATAGTTGCAAAGCCACCAAGCCCCTTAATTAAAAAAATATATAGATATAACACATATTTTTAAGGTACCACACTAAAAGGTAAAAAGAACCTGTTGACGGGCTTCGTGGTGGAGCGGTTTATGTAATGGACTGCTGGTCACGAGGGCGCGGGTTCGATTCCCGCTTGGGACAATCATTTGTGTGATATCCATAAATGTCATACAAATGTTTGTAGGTACTGCGTCTGGGTGTTTTCTATGTATTATAAGTATGTATTTACAAAAGAAAAGTAGTATATGTAGTCTATCCGTATCTGGTACCCATAACACAAGCATAGAAATATAGCTTACTTTGGGACCAGAGGACGCTGTGTGAAATGTCCTGAATATTTATTTATTATTTATTTTGGGGGAGGTAGGGCTCAATAACCATAACGCCGGTGAAGCCGTGGGCATTGGCTAGTAATTTCATTAAGCGATATAATGTCTAATTTACGTAGCAAATGCATAAAAAGGATATCTCAAAAATTAGTTCTATTTATTATAATTATTTTGAATAGTAATAAAAATAATAAAATACTTTACACTCAGTCAAAACAGATTGTAGGATAAGATAAAAAAATACGACTAATACAATCGTATATCTTATCGCTTATTGTTTAATCATTAAATAGCACACTTAAAAATTTTTTTTTAATCTTAATGTCCCGGTTTAATACACAATTGATTATTATAATAATATGATTAGTTGTAGATAATTGTTATCGGTAATAAATTATGAATTAAAAACATATAAGTATGTTATTACAACAATTATAGCTATGATTTTTGCGAAATATGAAAATGTCATTAAAGTAGAGTAATAAAATGACACGCTGATAACTTTAAAGTCGTTAAATCCGGTAAAACATTTTGAAATTGTACGCAAAACTGCGAATTAGGCGAATATGTAATCAAAAAACTTAACTAATTTAATAAATAAATAAATATTGATGGACATTTCACACAACGTCCTCTGGTACCAAGCTAAGCTTATTTGCTTGTGTTATGGGTACCAGAATACGGATATACTACATATACTACTTTCTTTTGTAAATACATACTTATAATATACATATATGTCTAGGCCAATACAGTCTTGACATTTTGATTTTTATTAGGTCTGATATTTAAAATTGTTTCGAGTTTTTGTTCTTATTATTATTATATTGACGAGCCTCGTGGTCGCGAATTCGATTCGCGCTCGGGACAATCATTTGTGTGATATTTGTAATTGTCATAGAAATGTTTGTACTACGTCTGGGTGTTTGCTATGTATTATAAGTATGTATTTACAAAAGAAAGTAGTATATGTAGTATATCCGTATTCTGGTACCCATAACACAAGCATATAAGCTTAGCTTGGGACCAGAGGACGTTGTGTGAAATGTCCATTAATATTTATTTATTTATAAATAACTAATAACACGCAAATTACTCATAAAAAAGGATTCGACCGATCGATTTACCTCGATATAAATTGGGGCTAATTTTGCTCAGCGTTACATCTATATTTTTAGAACTGACAAGCGTGGCTGAACACTTTGATAAAATTATAAAGATGCTTAAATATAATTAGGAGGGTTAATTTTGTAATTTTCTATTTTATTTGTACATATTGCTAACGCTTTTATTTAATATTTTCTAACACTTGCGCGACTCATCTGTTTAAATAAAACTACTTTTTACGGATTTAGACGCGTATATTTGTTTTAAATTTTGGCCCGACGTTTCGGAGACTTTGCAGTCACCATGGTCACGGGTGAGACTGAGCTGTAATGTGTCTTCTACGATCAGTTATTACAGGGTTTACTCACATTCGATTTTAATTTTACATTGACCATAAAGATAGACTTTTACTATAAACTATATCATATTACATTGTGCTCAGACTACATAAAATCAATAACATTATTTTAGTTTCTAAAATACATTAACAAATTGTAACAATATAAAGAAATTTTTAAATTATATAAGGTGAAACATACATAATTTTATCAAAGACTAAAGTTTTAATTATTATAGAGGTAGTATACAATATAGCAAGCAAAACTAAGTTTATATACTTAAATACAATATTATTTACATAATAACAAGAATTTTTAAAAAGAATTATTGGTTTAAGATTTAAATTAGTTTATATTAAAAAGAAATTGTTAATTTTATTAGAATTTATAGAAAATTAGTATTTATTTTAATTATTTAGTTTTGTGTGGTGTTATTTTTAATTATTTAGTTTTGTGTGGTGTATTTAGGTTTGTGTAATTTTTAGTTTTGGTTAGTTTTGTATGTGACCATGGTGACTGCAAAGTCTCCGAAACGTCGGGCCAAAATATAAAACAAATATACGCGTCTAAATCCGTAAAAAGTAGTTTTATTTAAACGCTTTTATTTATTTTGGAATAATGACATCTTTACTTACTATAAAGCAAAAGTCGTTACTTTTGTATGTATGTCGCTATGTGAGCATTATATGATCAAAACTACGTAACTATATGGTTCGAGAGGATAACTTTTTTATATAATTTGTTACTTTCTCCTTTTTTAAGTCGGTAAAAAATATTTACTATTTCCAACTCATTAGGGCCGGCATTTCTATGGTATTACCAGTATTACGTCTACTACGCTGAGCTCACAGGAATGTTAGAATAAGGTTAGTTTCTACTTTTCCGTCTTTTCTACATCACGTTACTTTCCTATCTATCCACACAATTGCTATAAACTAAGGTTAGAAATAACATATATTGAAGAAAGAAAAAGCATAACAATAATTTCTTCGAAACTGATTTTTATGCGTCAAACCTATACATCACACACACAATAAAATGTAGTGTATTTATGTACTTGTTTACTTTCCAACGACATATTATTTGTAAATACATAAATTTGATGATGTTTATTCTACGATTCATGTATTGAAAACATATTACTATTGTCATGAAAGGGCTTCAGTAGATTTATAATAAAGATAATGTTTATTTTCGATATCATTTTGTGATAAAATATCGTTGTCAATTCAATATGGTGAATTTATTTGTTTTATTTTTCAAAAGAGGTCGTCTATATAATATTACTAGCTAATGCTGGCGGTTTTACCCTCTTTTCTCATTATTGAGCCTCCCGTGATCATCATAACATCACGCCTTTGTCCCATGGGGGTAGACAGTGACTACAGAGCGCCATCTGCTACGATCAAAACATACTTCCTTGGCTTCATCAACACTCATACATCCCTCTCCCCCAATATAGACCAAACAACAAAAACAAACCATTCTCTTGAACCACTTTATTTATTAAAAAACCACATCAAAATCTGTTGCGTAGTTTGTATGTATGTCCCAATGTGAGCTTAAATCTTCGGAACTACGCAATGAATTTTGATACAGTTATTTTAATAGATAGAGCTCAGGAGGATGTTGTTTTGTATGATTTATTAAAGTTTATTCCCTAACACACGTACG
This sequence comes from Orgyia antiqua, assembly GCA_916999025.1. NCBI lineage: Eukaryota > Metazoa > Arthropoda > Insecta > Lepidoptera > Erebidae > Orgyia > Orgyia antiqua. Next base: position 4,173,156 of record OU779867.1, read on the forward strand.
AGGTTGTGGGCAAAGGCTGTACAATTATATAATTGTACGCGTGAAATTTAGAAAAAAATTCCCGTTTTTGCAACATTTTCCACTGATGCTGCGCTCCTATTCAACACTGAAAGAATTTTTTAAATCAGACCAGTATTTCCTGAGATTAGCGCGTTCAAACAAACAAACTCTTGAGCTTAATAATATTAATACAGATTGTAAAATTAAAATTGCAAATTTATAATTCAGATAATAAACAAGATTCTTGACTGCAAATACCTCATATCCTGCAGCACGCGCATCAACACCGACAATATAAAACGGAGATTTGACTCATAAAAGGACAATAAATTTATTTTATTATCTCGTATAAAAGTTTTTATTTTCACGTACATACGTTAGTAGTGGTCTGAAGTTGGCAAGCTACTGAGCTGTTTAAAAACAGAATGCAGTATCAATTATAGTTTTGAACATAGTTAAGCTACAACTTCAGTTCAGTAGTTTTAGCAGTTCAGTTAAATCTTACTAATATAATTAACAGATAATTCTTGGCAATATAGTGTAATGATAACTACTTTTTAAGAGAAGTAATATGGTAACAAGAGCTGGTGATGTAATTTGTAAGAGCGATAATCGTTAGAGAAGGTCACTTTGGAAGGGATTATCAATATGACTGAAGGAATAAGGAAAAAGGGATCTACTATAACGCGCTAACCAGGCTTTGGCATAGAGTTTATTTTAGAGATTTCTATCTCTACATTTCATCTTCTAGCTGGCTTTTATAGCACCCTGAGTAATGGGTTGGTGACACTTGTATTCTTAATCCGTCACCACATGGATTGACGCGGACCGTGCATGTTTAAGTAATAGTTTGAAAAATTGTTTAAAAAAAATAAATAAACAACAACCCTTTTTTGTTTATATTAGAAGAATTTGTTTCTGTGTGAGTGCGTGTTTGCATTATGTTAATAATTAATAATAATTAACAATTTTCTAATTTGTAATTTTTTTAATATTCAAATGTATATTATTACTTGTTTTCATTAGGTACATTGCCATCCTTTAACGTTAGGGAAAATAGTGCTATGTAACATTTTCTCCAATAAAAATATTGTAACTTCAATTTAAGCGGCCTCAGCAGTTTAACCTATTAAAGATAGCTTCCAGAAACTTCGAAAGTTCGTGCCTACACTTATGTAAAAGCTACATAAGATCTTCGGTAGTTCTGCTAAGTGGTAACATCAATTGCCTCTAATGTGCTTGGAAATTGTTACTCAACAATCTTGTAGCCCATTACAACTTTAAACGGTAGTCACGCGTTCATTTTCTAATTTAAACTGCTGAGTTTTAGGTTAAATGTTTGGGAAATGTTTTGTTTATTTGTGTCAACGCTTCCACATAGTTTTCTATTAGTAACATCTCTTAAGTACTTATATATCCTCACTTAGTTGTCAAATATATATCTACGTACCTATTTAACGTGTTTCTATTCGTTCTTTCATAATTTGCTTAACAAAAATAATTTTAATAACAATAAGAAAAAAGAATTAGTTACAAAAGCGACAAGATCTACACAAAATTTTAAGTTCAGCTTAGAGCTTACGATTTATTTATACAATGTTTAAAATTGTTTTCCAAAAGCATACCTACTACTATGAACTGGATTATTTATCTCTGACTAGTGACGTCGCATAATTTATCGCAACGCATTATGCAAATCTCAAAGACCCACAAATCTTCGTAAAGAATGTCTATCGATAAAACGGAACAAAAGAAAATGTTTAAAAAATGATACAAAAGAAAAAGAATTGAGTTATGAATAATGAAAATCAATGTGAAGATATTATATTTTTTAAAGAAAAGAAGCACTGGAATGAAATAGATGTTCCTAATGACGTAAAAAGTGTCGCAACGAATCAGAGTTTGAATCAACGGTTATTTTTTTCAATAACCTAGATAAAGCTTTGTGCTTAATAAATAATAACGAAAGGTTCTTATAAATACTCTTCATCGATAATATAGCGTAGAAACAATTAAAATCGGTTTAACTTTCGCGAAGAAAAAATGGAAGCACGATATCCATATTTTTGTATGGAGCATAATTTGGTATCGTGCCCTCTTAAATTAAAGCCTGAGTTTGATTCAGACAAATATTTGACTAAACTTTCCTGAAAAATAGAACATGAAATGATACATTCAACAATTTTAGAATAAGTTACTTTAAATTCTTATATTCATTAGTAGCTCCAAAATTACTACATTAAACCTTTCAGAATGAATTTTATATTAATAAATAAATATTCATAAAATATTCATGGACATTTCACAGAACGTCCTCTGGTCCTAAGCTAAGCTTATCTGCTTGTGTTATGGATACCAGAATACGGACAGAATACATATACTACTTTTCTTTTGTAAATACATACTTATAATATATAGAAACACCCAGACGCAGTACAAACATTTTGAATGTCAATTAGAAAAATCACACAAATGATTGTCCCGATCGGGAATCAAACCCGCGGATAGGCAGTCCGTTACATGAAACACTCAACCACGAGGGTCGTCAAAAAAGTTTCGAGTTTAAATTTTATTAATGCAAATAAAATTTTGCTTTGAGGATAATCTGGTATCGGTTGCATCCATTATTATAATTCTTGGTAAAGTGTATGCTGGCATTTCTCGGAAAAGGTAATCTAATAAGAGTTTCCATCTATCGAATTAAACTTTCTTTAAAACAGAAGCATAATTATGTTATTTTTTATTCTTTCTATATGATTATATATAATGTACAAAAATTGGTAAGTTTAAATGATATACATTGCAGAGATAAGCGAAAATGCAGGGAGTGAACATCAAAAAGGACATAGGTAGGTACTTACTCTGATACTGTCGGTTCTTAAAAATGGTAAAATCTCGCTAATTTCGTGCAAGGCATAACCAGATGCAGTATGTATGTATGTCCAGTATGCATGTAAATGAAACCAATTTAAATGTACATTGATACACATAGCGCTCTATAATCTTTCTCTGCTTTCGTAGGAAAAGAGCTTTGTAAAGTCTAGAGGAAGACCTAAGATAATATGGATAGACTGTGTAAATGAGGACATGAAAGAAAGAGGAGTTTGCACAGATATGTTATCTGACAGAAGACTATGAAAGAAAAAGACATGTTGCGCCGACCCCAAATAATGGGATAAGGGCAGGAGATTGATGCTGATGCAGGTACGTATGTGTGTTTAGTAAGAATAACTTAAAATTACAAATTGATTTCCCTTTCTTCGTTTACAAGGTCGGGATTTGACACTTTGTAACATATGATGGTAATTAATTATCACATGAAATTTTCATTAAGGGCTTACATCAATATTATCTTCGACATGTACATATTAACACAGCTAGTAGGTATAGAGAATGAAGAATTAGGGATATTTTTTTTGTTTACTCAAAATCTACTAAATATATTTTAATTCACATCACGGAAACTCGGAATCCTGAACAGAGTGCGGCGCTTTTTCACGCCTCAACAACTATGCCTATTGTACAAAGCTCAGATCCGGCCATGCGTTGAATATTGCTCGCACCTCTGGGATGGTTCCGCACAGTACCTACTCGATGCCCTGGATAGACTGCAACGACGCGCAATCCGCATTATCAACGATCCTGAGATTTCCAGTAACTTGGAATCCTTACAAATGCGCCGTGATATTGCGGCGCTCAGCGCTTTCTACAGACTCTACCACGGCGAGTGTTCTGAGGAGTTGTTTTCCCTCATTCCCCCTTCACCCTTTCTAAACCGTACTACGCGTGCAGGCCTTAGATGCCATCGTTTTACTGTGGATACCATACCATCCCGAACAAAAAAATTCGCGAACTCATTTATTTGCAACACCTCCAAGAAATGGAATACGCTGCCTGCACATGTCTTTCCCTCTTCTTATGATATGGGGTCTTTCAAGCGAGGCGTGAAGAGGCATCTTATGGGTGGGCAAGGTGGGGGCGGCTAGTGCTCTGACAATGTACCAGCCGTCCCTGCATATGGATTGCACTCTCACTTAACATCAGGTGAAGTGTAGTCATTTGCCAACCCCAACGATAAAAAAAAAAAAAAAAAAAAATTCTGAGATACGTGTTTTTATATATAATAGTTACTTATGTTTTTAAAGTTATTTCATTAGTTAATACGCGATAATAGACCGACAAATGAAAAAAATAAAAAATTAGAGAGGTTGTTTCGCTAAGATTTTCTATCGAGAAAACTTTTTTCAATTGCGTTTCTGAGTTTATGCGATCCTAGATCATATATTGAAAAAACATATACTTAAAACTTAGAGCTCTAGCCATTCAATCTAAAGAAACAATGAAAACTTCGTACGTAGAAAAATGCACGAAGCTATTTTGGTATCCTCTTAACAGAGAAATGTGTGAATCTTAACACTAATCTGTTTTACTGATTTTATAATAGTAGTTTTTAAAGATTGCAGAAATAATATTACAAATTTTCTAATCTTAACTCGTCTGATATTGATTATATTGTAAAGAGAACTAGAGGACTACAAAAATCTAATATTTATGTTTGAAACTTTCTAAGCATAGCACCACCCCAAATCTTCCCGGATCGTATCGTACAAGGCGATTAAGGCAGAAGTGTTCTGACCCCTTTTGACTTCTTCACTGTCAGATAGTCCCAGCCATATATCTCTCCGTGGGGTGACGGACAAAAAGAATACAAATGTCCCCATTTCTTGCCCGCGGGAATCGTAGGAACTGACCGAGAGAACCATGTCGCGTGACAAGGACGCCGGATGGTTGAAGACAGGCAGGAGGCAGGTTGTAAAAATCAAAAATCTTAGTGCAACGTGAATTATTAGTAATCATGTTGCGCCGAACCCGAATGACGGGATAAGGGCAGGAGAACTTCTTTCTACAATAATGCGAAATAGAATAATAATTAGATCAATACAACCAATATCGATAAAAATCAAATTAATTTTAAACGAAACTTAATTTCATTTAGATAGATAGATAGATAGATAGATAGATAACACTTTATTTGTACATTAATGATTTACATTTCATAAAAATTAGATTACAATGACAAATGCACAAAGGGCGGCATTATCGCGAAATGCAATCTCTTACAGGCAACCTTAATAAAAAATACCATTTATTAGGTTAGGTTAAATACCATTTATTAGGTACATAGATATCCTTATTCTGTGAAACGATCAATGTTAGTTAGTAACGTGCAAGCAAGTTTAGCGGAGTCAGCTTCGAAGCCAGACTAATTTCATTAATCTTCTCATTGATTGGATCGTGCTTGCCCCGTCTTGTTGACAGACTTTCATACAAGTTAGCAGATTGATTTTGAATTCCTTTTTCAAGAAAACATTTTCGATTTAAAAGTGTTCTGTTTTCGTAAGTTCAATCTATAACATTAATTTGTTAATTTTTGCAATTGACTTGCTATGCTTTTATTTAATAAATCAAATTATAGCGGAAAAAATGATCACCATGAGCGGGGCTTGAACCCACGACTTCGGAATACCTTTCAATATAATCTTCCACTTTTTGCTGAGGTGAACAACCACGTTTGCATAATTTTGAATATTTTAGTGTATCGTTTTTTAACTACAATCCTAAAACAAATCACAAAAATACTTAATAAATTAAATTACGGTGGAAAAAGTGATTACCGCAAGCGGGACTCGAACCCACGACCTCGGAATACCTTTAATAATAAAATAATAAGCAATAAATAAAATAGCAATAAGCTCAGTTGGCAGAGCTACGAAACGGTATTCCGAGGTCGTGGGTTCGAGTCCCGCTTGCGGTAATCACTTTTTCCACCGTAATTTAATTTATTAAGTAAAAGCATAGCATGCCAATTGCTAAATTAATAAATTACTTTAGTAAATCACAAAAAGAAATTCTAATAGATTGGTTGATATTCCACGTGACCATAATCTAGATTTTCCATCCACTTCATTGTTATTCGACACGGTGACCATTCTTTTGGACACGTTGCCCAATGACAGCGACACGGAAGCATATTTTGATCATTTCTATGATTGATGATATACCTACTTCCGTTTAATGCCTAATAATAAACTCTCCGTGTGGTGACGGATTAAGAATACAAGTGTCACCACCCCATCTCCTGCCAAGGGTGCTGTAAAAGTCAGCTAAAGGATATTGCACACATTTCCTGTCACAATAAAAAAAAACTCACTTTCTGTTTCATTGATATTTTTCGTATAATCTGGATCCCAAAAAAATTGAGTTATGAATAATGAAAATCATTGTTAAGATGATATAAAAGAAGCACTGAAATGAAATAGACGTAATGACGTAGAATAAGTAATTTGTTTCTCAACGCATCACAGAGTTTGAATGAACCATAGACTTAAATAATATATAGAATGAACAGTGTATTCTTAATAATACTAATAGATGACTTGCAGTATATAAAAATGGAGTTATTTTTTACTAAAAAACAGATATTTACATTGCGTTTGGGTGTTTTCTTTTTTTACTTTATAGGTATGTATTTCTATTAAACGATTGAGAGAATTGATTGAGAAATTTCCTTAAATACTCGTATGTTTTATTAACTTCTAGAGTTATAATGGCTATTTACGGCGTCATTTATTGGCTTCCAAAGGCATTTTATTCTAAAAATTTCATTAGAAATTCCATGCGTATGGAGTCGTGGACAACAGCTGGTCTATTAATATTATGGCTCAGCTGGCTCTTAAAGCACCCTGGGAAGTAAATGGGGTGATGAAGCTGGTATTCTTAAACGAAAACCTCTAAATGAAAACCTATACAAACACGCTTGATCAGCGTGGCAAAAATTTACCAAATACCTTTCTGAAGTGGATCATATGTTTGCCAATAATTGGACTATGATGGGAGGTATTACTATCTTTAGTTAGTAGTCAGATTCAAGTAGAAATAGCTGTTATTGAAGTGCCATTAGTGATTTAAGTCATTAGCAGCAGCACTAAGAAACTTGATAAGTTAAGTGACTGAACTTACGTAAACGGTAGATTCGTCAAAAGTTTTGTCAATTGGCTTTAAATTACTTGAAGATGTTACTTTAATCGACTTCAAGATTGTTAGATTCTACTTCAACTTGAAACTAAAGCCTCACTCTGATTTTATAAGCAGATCTTCCCTGTTTCTTCTATGCTCTCTTATACTTTCAGCTAAAATAGGTAGGTACTTATATTTTTAAGTATGTATTTATTTGAAAGTTTGTATTTTTTTTTTCTTGTATATAGTTTTTATTCTTCTGTAACAACAGTCCATTTATACGTATTAATATTTTGCATATACCAACCTAATATATATATTTCCCACCTAAAACTTCTCTGAGATTAATCTCAAAATAATCAAGTGATTAAACTGTTAGATAAAGCGAAAACTAATAATAACGCAAATTTTAACTCAACAGCGAATACATACGATAAACGTCAAAGAAGTCTATAGTCTCTGCCTACACCCATGGGAAAAGGCGTGATGTTATGATTTTGTAACGTCAAAGAAAAAATATATATCAAAATAAAACGACACAAAGACGCTTACTGAAAATAAAATTCATGTATTATTGTGACAATAATATAATAAAATTACTGAGGTGAAATAAGGATATTGATGTTAAATAAGTGATTTTAGGCATCATTGGCTTTGAAACAATATGCCAGTTTTCTACTCAGTCTTTTATATTTATGCTGAAACGAGCTGATTGGAAAATATCATTTTGTTCAAAATTATTACAGGAATAACAGGTTTTTAAAAGAGGCATATTAATATTCTATTAAACTTTTCATCTATACTTATATTATAAAGCTGAAGAGATTGTTTGTTTATTTAAGACGGTACGATACCAAATTATGATCCATACAAAAGTATGGGTATCGTATTTCCGTTTTTTCTTCGCGAAAGTTAAACTGTTATACCGATTTTGATAGTTTTTACGTTATATTATAGATAAAGAGTATATCTATGCTTCTATCACTTTCTTTTTTTCAAAACATAATAACTAAAAAAAATATGTCGATCCGAAAAACCCACTTTTTTCGGTTTTCTTTAGATAAAGTTGCAGCGTCTATCACACAATTTTGGTAAAGTTTTACCACAAAAGAAAGTAATAGAAGCATAGATACCCTCTTTATCTATAATATAACGCAAAAACTATTAAAATCGGTTTAACTTTCGCGAAAACAAAACGGAAATACGAAACGTCTTATTTCAAAGAATTTGTAGGTAAAATCCGCTTCATCTATATTTGTCCCTTTCAGCGCAGCGCTCGGAAATAGGGATAGCAATACCTAAGGCAAATACCTAAATGAGGAGTACAGTACCCTCTTAAACGCGCTAATTTAGGAAACACTAGTCCGATTTGAAAAATTTTTTCATTGTTGGGTAACACATTTAGGAAGGCTATAGGCACAACATCACGCTACGACTATTAGGAGCAAAGCATCATTAAAAATGTTTTAAAAACGGGAAAATACTTCTGAATTTAACGCTTACGAAGTCGCGGGCAATAGCTAGTATGAGAATAATAACAGTTTAGACGTTTTTGAGATTAATATGGTTTTCTACGTACGTTGGTTCCATCACCATTTTGTAGAGACGAAAAGACAGAAAACTTCGAATTTTATACCTATCTATTTTAATAGCAGTAAAAATATATTTATATTTTAACACACATTTTCTAGGAATAAAACTTTAAAAGCCATGCAGAAATAAACTAAAAGTTAGGAACTTTCAAACTTCCCATATTATTTCAGAAATATGAATATCATTCTCGACTCCGGATGTCTCATATCCGCCAGCAAAGTGCATCATAACTGGCGGTAAAATAGAGATTTGACTCCTAGAAATTCTATTTTATAGCTATAATAATAAATAAGATTTTGTTACGTTAAAACATTGTTTTAGTTCAAATAAAACCACTTTTTAGGGATTTAGACGGGTGAAGTTACGAATTAACGCGTGTCTAAATCCGTAAAAAGTGGTTTTGTTTGAACGGATGAGTCGCGCAAGTCGTAGAGATTGTTCCATTATTTTTGTTTTAAAATATATGTATTAATAACGTTCCCATTGTTTCCTATGGATCACACATACTTAATGCTATTAATGTTGGTTAGTGTTACTTCATTTTAATATATCAAGTGTGTCTATGTATGTATAACTCTGAATATGTATCCAATCCAAATGGGAAATAATAAATACTTTCTTTCTTTCTTTCAAAGTAGAAAAATCATATTAGTAAGCTAGAATACTGATTTACGAAAATTGTATATATTTATTTATTTATACATGTGCGGCTTTTAAGATAATGGTAACGGAATGTATGTAAAAACCGTAAAAATAATAAATAAAAAATGTAGTAGAAATCTAATATAATCTAAATCAAAAAAGTTCACAATTTTTAAAACGCTTGTAGAATAAAGACTTATTATCATAAATCTACTAAAATTATTCCTAAAATTACATATATTTTGTCTAACAACATTCACAGAATCCTTGCGAGGGATCCTTAATTAGTAAGTCATTTATTTTAAATTAGCTTTTATGTTCACACCTTAATTACCATACATTGCTGCCATTTTGTGAGTATTATAAATGAAACTAACCCAGATGGTTTTTAGGGTTCCGTACCCAAAGGGTAAAAACGGGACCCTATTACTGAGACTTCGCTGTCCGTCCGTCCGTCCGTCCGTCTGTCACCAGGCTGTATCTCAAGAACGGTGATAGCTAGACAGTTGAAATTTTTACAGATGATGTATTTCTATTGCCGCTATAACAACAAATACTAAAAATAAAATAAAATAAATATTTAAGGGGGGCTCCCATACAACAAACATGATTTTTTTACCGTTTCTTGCTCGATACTAATAACGTTGCCTTATGTTGCATAGATAATGGTACGGAACCCTTCGTACGTGAGTCCAACTCGCACTTGACCAATTTTATTTAGTTATACCTATCTATCAGGCTGTTAATGTCTGGAACTAATGAGTATTTGGTCTATGCCACGCTGACCAGACGTGATGGTTTAGTTTCAAGATTTTCAGAATATTAACAGTACCCTCGGGAATAAATTCGGTGGTGATATTTGCGTATGGATTAGATACGGAAAACTGGAAAATAAACCCTATTGCAAAACGTCTTGTCAGCTCGGTACAGTAGACCATAATCCCTCCTAAAGTGGAGGAGACCCGTGCACAATAGTGGAACGTTATTCTGTTGGAGAGAGAGGAGAGGAAATTTAGTAGCTTATAGTTTTAATACGTATTAAAGGGTGTTACAAACGGCATATTAATGTAGCGAGAAAGAGAGATGTATATAGAAAAAGACGAGGTGAGAAAGATACATATAGATAGATAGATAGGTATCTGTATCTTTCTTGCTATATTAATATATCGTAATATGCCGTTTGTTGTGCCCCTATATGTTACGCCATTATAACTTTTCAATATTAATTCTTCAAACAACGTTTGTGCAAAAAGTAATATTTGTTTTTAAGGATTAGCAAAGGCGTATGTGGGACAACGGGTACATTACAAAGGGGACTTAAAATGGCCAAACAATTTAATCCTAAATATAAGCTTCTAACCCGACCCTAAAATTTGTTGCTAAAAGCTGTTTGAGAACTTTCCTTTAGACAAAGGCGAAAAAGTAAGTCTTTATTATTATTTATGAATTGCTTTTTATAATTTTACTTAAACCTTACTAAACACATGGTGATAAACTTGGTCATTACTGTTGCCTGGAACTGATCTCAATTTGCGATAAGGCCCACTTTTGTACAATTATAAGTTGAAGTTGTGTTATGTTGTATTTTCTATTTTATTCAAAAAAACAAAAATGGTGCTAAAAGACTAATGAAAAGATTGAAACATGAATGATAAAATATATACATTGTAAGGATATATCAAAAGAATAAAATAGATACTTATGGATATTTCACATGATGTCCTCTGGTCCCAAGCTAAGCTTATAAGCTTGTGTTATGGGTATCAGAAGACGGATAGACTACAAACACTACTTATTAAACTCATTATTTGTATAGGTATGTATTTTCTGGTACCCATAACACAAGCATAGAAATATAGCTTACTTTGGAACCAGAAAACGTTGTGTGAAATGTCCAAAATATTTTATTTTAATAAAGACTATAAATTAATAATTAATAGTCTTTATTAAAATAAAATATTTTGGACTTTTAATATTAATATTTTATTTTAATAGTACATATACGTACTTATTTTGTGTAACGACTTCCCTGGTACCGTGCGTAGGAGCCTTAATTAGTCCGACATTTATTTTGAATTAGTCTTTATGTTCACAGCTTCATTAGTATACGTTACCCTTACTTCGCGTACCTAATTTGTAAAACTTTCATTCAATATAGGTGGTTCTAACATTGCAGAATAATTAATCATTCACTTAAAGTTATTGAGTTTAATGTACCACATAATATGAATAAAAAATAAAACAGAGATACTATAAAAGCCATCTAACGAATATTGCACAAAGATAACATCCTCCGTGAGAGACGCAATGTCAGCATTTCAGCAAGGCACAGTAGACCATAATTCCTCCCAAAGTGGAGAAGGCCCGTGCTCAACAGTAGCACTTTGATGGGCTGGAGAGAGATATATATATATATTGTTATTATTGCCACGTAGATATTTATGTGGCTTCAAGCCGAGTGATGTAGCCATAGACAATATTTTGGGTAAATCTGTGCCAAGAGCTATATATAAACGATTTATGGCATTAGAAATAACATCAAGAAACTTTTAAGGTTCGTGTCTGAACTTATGTAAACGGTATATAAGTTCGTCAGTAATTTTACTAAGTGGTTACATCGATTACCACTAGAGTGCTCGAAATTTGTACTCAAATGGGCTTCAAAATTGTTGAAGACCTTTCCAACTTTAAGCAGCAGTTGCACGATAATTTTCTAATTCAAACTGCTAAGTTCTGGTAATTATTGGTTCATTGCTGTAACTTAAGTAGGTTTGTTGTGTTAAGTTTTAATTTTTTTTAGATGATTATCTGTTTTTCTTTATATCTATCTATCTGGCTCTCTGTCAAACCTCTTTTTTTCAGCATCTGTCAAAGGTAATAATAATCACTCAATATGCAATCCTTTAAACATAGAATTAAACTTTTAAATCAACGCATTGGGAAAATATGACTAAATTACGGCATTTCTTAAATCTACAAATTGTTTTCCACTGTAGCATAGGCTTTAAATTTGGTATCAAGCCCTCAAAATACTGAAATCAGGTATAATAAAAAAATAAAATTTAGAGCAACAATTTTTAAATTAATCTTATTATGCAGAAAAACAGAATCAACAAACAAAATAAACTAATATCTTATGTAATGAGATTTTATTTAATTAAATTACGGAAAAGCTACGTTGTGAGTTTCCTAGTTACGTAGAATCTATGATAGCAATCAAAGCTAAATGCTAATAAAGTTCCAAAGCAAACTAATCCCATGATTGAGAAATGCAAACAGATTCACTCAATTCCAAGTCTTCAACTTCAATTAATGATCTAGTGGTTACGGTGATCCAATTAAATAGGTTCTAACGCAAATTTTACTAAATAACTATTTAAACAAATATTTGAGCGTTACAGATAGATCGATAACAGTTTATATATTTGCATAATACATATTAGATTTTCGGTAAAATTATTCTTAAATATTTCATATTTAGCCATATACCATGGCCCAAATATAGCGAGGAGGAACGAAAAAAGAATGAAATCGATTAAAAATTTTATCATAAAGTCAAATAAAATATAACCATTAACACTTAACTCGCCTATCAAAATGGTACGTAGAGAATTCCATAAGCTTTCATTAAAACATAGGTCTCAACTGGTTAACAGAAGATGTAGGTCGTTCTTAAACTAAACAGGCTCTCTTCTATAGCTGTCACTAAAATTCTTTATAAACTACATATTTCCAAATTCCAAAGAGCCGTCAAAATGTCAACAATAAATAAACAGCTCGAGTTATTTTTAACTCTGAGCTTTTCAGCTTTTGTTACAAGCAATCAATCTTCATTGAATTGGGAAAATGTATAAAAAAAACTCAACTAAGTGCCTTCTTTTACATTGTAACATGATTGATAGACATAAGCTGTCTAATCTACTTTTATTCTTATTCAATTTTTATATATCTTCTCTCGTATCTAAATCGAATTTATATATTTACACAGTATGAACATAAAAATGGCTGATAGATGGATGAGTGAAACTTGCCATGCGTTTTCAGTTTCACACTATAGGAATTCAAATTTTTCTTATTCGTAGCGAAGTGTAAAACGGGACTCTATAACGGAGATTTCGCTCGTCATAACATGTTTTTATTATTCTCGAAATATCTAATTAATGAATCATTTGATTCGATTTCAAAACGACATAACAAAAATAGATTTTAAAATCATTTTCTAAGCTCAAAAACAGCAACAAATTGCGGATTGTTTTGTCATCATAGAACTTAGTACTGTTATATAAATTGAAATAACTACAGAGATATCATTGCTGCGCCATAATTGGCCAGCATAACCGTAACGACACTTCAATTTGTTCATTCTTACAACTACGAGTAGTTCTGGGAAACCAGTTCTCTGGTGCTCAAGTCCACTATTTTGGAACAATTGTCATACCGGCACAATACCGGCACGATACCGTTGCAATTGAAGTCAAATATCCGTAGTCTGCTATATGCCGTCATAACGGTCTTTCAATGGTAATAGAATTGTCGATCTCTTTTATCTATGCATTGAATTTTCGGTCTCTTTTATCTATGGATTGTGTTAGAATGGTATGTATGTGTTGCCGTTTTTAAAAAATGCGTTAGTTGAAGTGATTTTCGAAAAACTACTAATAAATTTAAACATTTAATCATGCTAGACTTCGTTTAAATATATTTGTACATACTATTTATTAGTATAAAAAGCAATGTGAAGTTTAGGAGATTAGTAAATTGCAATAAATTACAAAGAACAATTTCTAATATTTCTATCTATCTATTTTTTATTTATGGCAATCTGTCGACACAGGACAATTTAAAAATATTACTGTCAAATTCAAAATAGCAGACTACCGAAACATTTCAGTCATTGAATTGCAATTGTGAAGCAGTTGTGTACGAGACTAGCAATTTATGTCACTTTGACAATTGTAAGACAATGATGAAGTCGTTATGACGACACATTAATAGTAGACTACCAAAAACTTTACTATTGCACCATAATGGTACAATAATGGTACAGTTGTGACACCGTTGAAATAACCGACTCAGGGCCCTGGTTTGTTATTCAATTCATAAACATAGACATACAAGACGGTGCGTCTACGGCTAAATCAATGACCCGGCTTGAGGTCAAAAAATATTTATTTGTGTGTGAAGTACAACATGAAGTGGCCCGGTTGCCTGGGGCAACATTATTGACGTCCGTCAAAACATGATTGTCATTAAATTGATAAATTGTGTTTTTGATGTGAAAATGCATTATTTGAGTTAAAATTACTTGTGAAATACTATGTTGTGGCATTTTTTAATTATTCTGATACACTAGAACACCCAAAGACTGCGCATTTCGTCATTTTTGGTTTTTTGTTCGTGGCGGCGTTCACACTACAAACTGACAATGGTGTCAATTAAATATGGTGTATTAAAACAGGTCTTGATTTTAAATGCCATACTTGTATCAGTGTGTTCAAAAGTGACGTTTGCAGATTGCAAAAAATAGACAAAAATTACTGTCATCACGGTATGTCACTTATATTATAGTTTCGTATCATTTTAGACCATGAAATCAAGTTAGCCCAGGCTAACTTTACTTGTCCTCAATTTTAAACACTAATCCGCCTTCTGGTATTTCTGTGTTCATAAATTATTTTTTAAAGAATTTGCAAGTACGCTTAGTACTGTAATTGAAACAGAGCGGCTTAAATTTGTGAAACAGTACTTGAAAACGGGTTGTAGGTATTTGGGCCACTGTAAATGCGACAAAATATTACTATTTAACTAGATTTTCAAATATTTAGATATAAAAGTGCGAAATATTATCTTGAGCAAATATCAAAACGATGAATGAATTGTGATAGTACAATGACTTTATACTGTAAAAATGACAAATAAATAAATTCTTTTTTACATCTGTTTAAAAATCGATGATCTACACCTAATTAAGTTACACCTGGTCATATTATATATATTACGTAAATAATTTATTTGAAAACAAAATGCCTAAATAAAACCAGGTATATTTGTTTTGAATTTTAGCCCGACGTTTCAGAAAATTTTGCAGTCACCTCGGTCATGGGTAGGCCTGAGCTGTAAAGTATCCTCTACGATCAGATACTACGTAAATTTAAAAATAAATCTAAATCCGTAAAAAGTGGTTTTATTTAAATAAATGGTTCGCGCAAGTGCTATTTATTTATTTATCTTATATATAAAATTCACGTGTCACAGTGTTAGTTACCGTACTCCTCCGAAACGGCTTGACCGATTCTTATGAAATTTTACATGCATATTCAATAGGTCTGAGAATCGGCCAACATCTATTTTTCAAACATTTTTTTAGTATGGAAAAACAACGTTTGCCGGGTCAGCTAGTTTATTTATAAATTTATGCACACAGTACAGAGCGTTATGAAACAACATTGGACAAGTAATGGCTGTACAAAGGATCTGCTTATTTCTTTGAGAAATCTCTTCCAGCAGACCCGCGAGAGGATAGTGCGTGTTATAGGAATTTTTATTTGTGTGTAGGAAGGAAACTTTGAGAATAATATCTAATAAACGTAAAATAAAAAATTTAAAAGGAATACATACATACAATACAATACAATACATACAATGCATACAATACATACAATACATACAATACATACAATACATACAATACATACAATACATACAATACATACAATACATATAATATATACAATACATACAGTACATACAGGGGGTTACACGAGGTTTCTGATTGGTTAACCTGTAATTTGCTTACTTTAAACGTTTCAAAAACAAAATTTATAGAGTTCTCTATTCGCAAGTCAATGTTCCTAGATGATCATTCACAAAGACTCAGCGTCAAAGTACCCACCAATGGTCCGGTTCAGGAATACTGCTTTTTAGAAAAAGTTACGTCTATAAAGTACCTTGGTGTAGTTCTCGATAGCAATCTAACCTTTAAGGAGCATATAATACATTTATCAAGTCGGGTTCGTAAACTTATCTATATATTTAGAGAGTTGCGATACTCTGCTGACAACCACATTATGAAAATGGTGTATCAAGCCTTGTGTCAATCAATCATTAGCTACTGTATTAGCACTTGGGGTGGAGCAGCCAAAACTCATATCATTCAAATTGAAAGGGCCCAAAGAGCAGTCTTGAAGGTTTGCTGTTTTAAGCCTCGATTATACCCTACTAGTAAACTTTATGAATACTGTCAAGTCCCATCCGTCCGACAGCTATTCATTAAAGCAATAATTATTAAGCAGCACCCATTAATGTTGCTCCCGGAAACTGTAACACGCCGTGATAATTTTGTCTCTTTAATGCCACAAATAAGAACCTCCTTCTGTCGCAGATTCTTTAATTTCCTGGGACCCTATATTTATAAAAAAATACACAAAGAACTGTCCATTATACACCTTAACAAACACAAATGTAGTACTGTTGTTTCCGAATGGCTCCTTAAGCTAACCTATACAGATACAGAGGATCTTTTGAAGATCTTAGACTAAACAATTACATTATCAAGGATATATTAAATTACAGATTTTTTTTACTAAACACAAAATTTCATACACACGCACACATAGATACAGTCATATACACATTCACACCAAATTAAATTTGCGGATCTTTTAAATATATAATATATCATCTACTTAGTTATTTGTTCTTGTAACCGGTTCGAGTGGAGACCTGGTGTTCTGTATCACAGGTAACACGTTACCTATTTCAGACACCAGCGATCCACGACCGAAATTTAAGTAGTACAAAGTTGTTTTGTTTTTTTACTATATGTTTTTTATGTAATTTTCGGTTGTGGTGAGAAAATAAAGATTTTTATTATTATTATTATAACAATATAATACATACATATAATACATAACATATACATGAGCATAAACATGAAATTTACAGAATATATAACGTATACCAACATTACTTAATATATAACATTAACACAGATGTCAAATTTATGGCATACATTAACAATGACTACACAAAAATACCTAATTATGGAAAATATTTTTGTTTACGTAGGCTATTAGAATAATCTTTATTTGCGTAGGCTATTTTAGGAATCAATACATTAACTAACAAAGTAAATTATTTATACCGTAACAAATGAGTTTCTACTTAGTAAAGGTCATCTTATTTGAGCTAAGCTAAGCTCTAGACATAAGCCTTTGATCCCAACATTAGTTAAGTAATTTAAGTTTGACCTGAATTAGTTATCCGAGTATCTTATAAGCATTTTTGTTTTCATTCTTATATAGATTGTGATCGATCATCTTAGTCTTCTTCTTCTTCTCCAGCCCATTTACGTCCCACTGTTGGGCACGGGCCTCCTCCACTTTGGGAGGGATTATGGTCTACTGTGCCGCGCTGACTAGGCGTGTTGGCACAGGGTTTATTTTCGAGTTTTCCGTCTCTCACAGAAGATGTTATCTGTGTGCAATATCCCTTAGCTGACTTTTACAGCACCCTTGGGAGGCGATGGGGTGGTGACACTTGTATTCTTAATCTGTCACCACACGGAGAATATATCCTTACTCCTTACTAATTTAAACTAATCCATCCATACTAATTTATCTTAGTCTAGATAGGCGTAAATTGTGTGATATTTTATGCTTCGTATGACGAAAGATATTAATATGAGTGAGAGTCCTTAAATGCTAATATTATAAGGCTGAAGAATTTGTTTGTATGAACGCGCTAATCTCCAGAACCATTGGTTTGATTTAAAAAAAAAATGTGTTGTTTAATACAATTTTATTAATAATTGGGATGTAATAAAATTGTATTGTAAAGTATACATTTAATACAAAAATATAAAATTTATATCGTTCGCATGATTGTATTATCATGATTATACATTTGCATTTCATTTTTGACCGCTCATAGGGCTGTCACATGAGACAATATAACATCAAAAACGCTCATTAATTTAAATAAATTTTGCATTACAATGAATATTCAAAAGATTATGATTAAAATCACGTATGATATGAATCGCATCATAAATAAATTCATTTATGAAAACTCTACTAACTCGGCCTAATTTATGGTTCTAGCTGTTTCAAAAAAAAAATTTATGTGACCTCATGCAGATCGATTTAACAGTTTTCAAACTTAAAGGGAATAGACAAACAGATCCAGCGATGTATTTTCTTTGTGAGGATATTTACTTTCTTACCTTTGCTTTTACTTATTATAATTAACAAAGTCATTATTTTAGGATGTATGTCTTATATAAATACACCTAGTTTCTGACGTTTCAAAAGAGCTTATAAAACATGCCAACATGAAATAAAAATTTTTGACTTTTGACTTTGACTTTGACATCTTCAAAAGTACACAACGGATTTTGATGGGAGTTTTTATAGATAGAGTCATGCAAGAGGATGGATTATTTTGTATCATTTTTTCTGTTTTGTTTAAAAATTCCACACGTATAATGCCTTGTGTAGTATGTATTTTAAAATAAAGGTTAGAGAATATGACATGTGTATCGTGTAGTTCTGAATGTAGTGATGGATAAACGTGAAAATAAAATTAGTGTGAGCACTAGTCCCCTTAACCGTCATTTAAAATCGCTACAGAAATTGATAACTAACTATTCCATAAATTAATATCATTTAAATCAGAGTCTAAAGTCTAGCAATTTGTATTCGTAGTAACGCAATCCTCAGGGTATCAAGGTTTGACAAGTTTATATAGGCCATATTAATGAGACGATTAAACTAACTTATACTGAAGCGTGAATAACCAATCAGTTCGTGGATAAATCTGGATTTCTCATAGTGGTCCATTACAGAGGATCTTCTAATTTATAGGCTTACTTTTAAGCTTATTTTATAGTTGAGTAGCTGGTGACCACGCCTTCGTACTTTTCGAATTTAGAATTTTTTAAGCTATTGCATAGCTTCTATCGCGGGCCTTGAGCGTGGAGACTGAATACACAAAATTCGAAATTTAAATTCCGTAATTTCGCGCTGGTGACTCATGTCAGTTTTGGCGTTAGTTTTTATTTTATTGACATTTGATTGACAATCGCTATTTTATCATAATTACCATAAACAATGGACAGATGTAAGTATCAGTAAATAAGGATTATTGATCTTATTTTAGTTTATGGTATTTAGATTCTTGCATAAATAAAATAAATAAATAACTAGGGTAAATAGGGTGTTTTCCGTGTATTATAAGTATGTATTTACAAAAGAAAAGTAGTATATGTATTCTATCCGTATCTGGTACCCATAATACAAGCATAGAAATATAGCTTACTTTGGGACCAGATGACGTTGTGTAAAAAAAAAAATTATAATTGCATAAGTTGATAAAAAATACTATGCAATAGCTTTACCGCGGCAGTCCCCGAGTGACACACGACTTTTTTTTCTTTTTATCAAATCAAATCAAAATCTTTATTTTGCATAATACATTATGTTTTTACAAATAAATAGGTATTATTCAGTAGCACTGTATTATATTTTTACAGCGCGGTGGTGTGCAAAAATTAATTGTGCTTTTTGCAACATTCTTTAGTAATGCTTCGCTCCTATTGATCGCAGCGTAATGTCTAAGCCAGCTAATAATATTGTATACAGTTCAGTACAAGATAAAATCCTCTGTGAGATATGGAAAACTCGAAAATATACCCTGCGCCAACACGTTTGGGCAATGCGACACAGTAGACCATAAACCCTCTCAAAGCGGAGGAGGCTCTTGTGTCATACAATCAGGGGCGTAGCTACCGCCGTATCAGCCGTATTAATTATACGGGTCCCCGGGCTAAAGGGGCCCCTGACTTAATATGAATTGTTTGTAAAAATTTAGAAAAACGTGTCACATGTTGAATAAATATTGATATGAATATTATGCACACATTTTTTTTCTTTAGTGCGAACTTTTTACCATTCATAAGGGCACCTAAATAATTTTTTATACAGGGCCCCACCAAGACACGCTACGCCACTGCATACAATGGGACGTTAATAAGCTGAAAAGAGATAAGAAAGAGAGGTACAATAGTAATTTAAATGTTCAATTCATTATTTAATTACGATAATTACTAAATGAGGTTTCAACTTGCAGCCGAATATACAAAATTAATTTATATTAGGTTACGCATAATATATGATTAATCAAATTACGATAGCAAATTGATAGATTTCTGTTTATTGTATTAAATTCTCAAATTCAATACATACTTATATGGGTAATTTTATATAGGATTTCATAAGAAAAGATTATTCAAATTTAATATTTGTTTTATAACTAAGTACCTACTAAATATTTGCTTTAAAAGTACCTAGGTACTTTAAATTTGTACTTTTACACATTGGTGTCTCAAGTGAGTCCAGTCCGAGTGATGATGACGGATAAAGAATACGCCTACTTAGTAAGGCTTAAGTAGATCAGGCACCCTTCCAAAGCGTAGGGAGGCCCGTGCTCCACTATTGAACTTTCTGGTGATTGGTCTCTTGGTTGACAAGAATATATTGGCGAAAGTTACATTTTTAAATTTTATAATATTCTTATTTTAAATACATTTAAAACTCATAGTAGGTACCTATGTATTCTCAATGGTAATATAATCAACCTATAGTATATCCTATTTACAAAAGGATCAATACTATTTTGCTGGGCATATGTAACAGCAACCGATAATAAGTAATACCTTACGTTGTTAGATGTAAAAAGTATCAAAACGGCTTACATGCACCACTTACGATCACTTCAATATATTTTTAAATCATTTTGACCAGATATCTATCTGCGAATGTGTGGAAAGAATGATCTAGATCATTATTTACTAGGAATTTTACTATTTAACTTACTTGTAAGTTGACGAAAGGAGCGTCTGCCATAACAGTAGGTACGATGAAGCCACCTTCACCCGTGGACATGTCTATATCTTGACTATAGATGTCAGTTTTGTCATCATAAAGCTTCACACGAACTCGAACCCGCTTCTCCGTACTCACTGCTTCCACCTAAGCCAAAAAAGGGCAATCAATATAGAACAGTATTGTTTAAGTTTCTACATCTACACAAATGCCTAGGCAATAAGAAATAATGAAGAAAAGAAACTTTACTAAGTGAGGTGTGTTTTTATCCTATCTCTCTGTCACCAGCGCATGAACGAATCAATGTTGGGCACGGGCCTCCTCCACTTCGGGAGGAATTGGGTTTGTTCATAATTTTTGACCTGATGTTTTTATATTTTTTTTAGAAAATATAGACTATTTTAAACAACTAATTTCAATACGATTGAAATATTCACTATATAGAATTTTCAAAAATACTTAAAGATGGAAAAAATGATTGCCGCAAGCGGGACATGTCCCGTTGCAGCAGTCATTTTTTCCACCATAATTTGATTATTTAAGTAAAGCATAGCATGTCAATTGCGAAATCAATAAATTACTTTAATATTTAAAGATATTATTTTAAATGTTGTGACGTCATCGTTGTTCGCAATCTGTGTATTGCCTATTCCTAATAGACTTAAGACAGATTGCACACACATCATCAAAGTTGCCAAGTTGATTATAATAGACCAATTTCAACTCCACCACAGAGTAGCATTTCCCTAAGAACGCCTAAATATTTAAAGTCTTTCATTTGAAGGGCAAATAGAGATCATTTGCTTTTTTTGAAATAGAATCGTTAATTTTGCAAATTATATATAAAATTATGGTCGGATTATTATTTTTATTTTTGAGTTTGTTTTTAATATCTATTAGCTGGCGTTAACGCCGTACGCATAAGCAGTCACCACACATACTGTATATTTTATCTTATACTACCTATTGCCCGCAACCTCGTACCCATGGAATTTGAAAAACAAAAAAAACATAACATATTAAAATTATCAAACAAGCTGTCCTCAAGAAAGACTCTATCTATTAAAGATAACCACATTGAAATCCGTTACGTGGTTTTGAAGATATAAGCTTACATAGGGACATACATAGGGACATACATAGGTACCTACAAAAATATTGACTTTGTCTTATAATAACTAAGGATTGGATGGACTGGACATGTTTAGTGATCAAAATCTAATAACTTACGACTTAATTGTGTTTTATTATGAATTTATAATCATAGTTATAAGTTGTGTTACATAATTAAAATAATTTTGTTTCTAATAACTACTAAATATTACATTCATTGAAGATGAAATTATCTAATAAAGTTCAAATAAGTAAATTCATTTTAAATATTCTGTGACAAATTCAACTCATTTTATACCTTAAGGGCTTACATCAATATTATCGTATATCATCGCCGACACGTACATATTAACACAGCCAGTAGGCACAGAAAATGAAGAATTAGGGATACTTTTCCTATTTACTCAAAATCTACTAAATATATTTTAATTCTGATTTACGTGTTTCTATATATAATAGTTACTTATGTTTTTAAAGTTATTTCATTAGTTAATACGTGATAATAGACCGACAAATGAAAAAAATAAAAAATTAGAGAGGTTGTTTCGCTAAGATTTTCTATCGAGAAAACTTTTTTCAATCGCGTTTCTGAGTTTATGCGATCCTAGATCATATATTGAAAAAACATATACTTAAAAATTAGAGCTCTAGACATTCAATTTAAAGAAACAATGAAAACTTCGTACGTAGAAAAATGCACGAAGCTATTTTGGTATCCTCTTAATTATGTATTAAGCTTAATAATTTACCAGGATTATTTGCAAAACCAGTGCTGACAGGGGTTGGGATTTGAAATACAGTGGTCATTTAATAAGCTATCTTCTTATAATTTAATCGTTTTCATAAAAGGTAAGCATTTTATTCTGTATTAGCTGTAGCCTGCGACTTATTTACGTGAAATTTTGGATAACTAGACAATAAGAAACTTAAAGCAGGTTTTCCCGATCGATATAATATCCCGAGATAAATTGTAGCCTTTAATTAAGTTGGATTTCTACCAACATATCATTCAAAGCGACATTCAATTTCATGCAGTAGTTTTGGAATAATGCGCGTACAAACATACAGACAGACAGTTTCTATTACGCTACTAACCTATCTATTTTTTTAATACCTCGAGAGTACAGAGTACCTACATCGACTTTATAGATTTTATTATATGTAAATAGAAGAAAGAGTTATAGACTAATTTGACTTGTGAATTCTATGTCTATCACTATTTCAGTAAATCGTTAAAACAAAGAATTCAACATTGGTACCAATTCTATGTGCACAACTAAACTCAACTAAGCTAAAAAATAAAAACAACTATGCTGTATTCTGACTAATTGGCTATTTCGCTATACACATTCATAATAATTAAAATTCTTAAACTTAATTAATATATATAATAACTTATTAATTTTGCAATTGACTTGCTATGATTTTTACTTAATAAATCAAATTGTGGTGGAAAAAATGATCACCGCAAGTGGGACTTGAACCCACGACCTCGGAATACCGTTCCATAATAAAAGTAATAAAAGTCGCGTCATTATTTTCAGCCCAATTATAATCTGTAAAGAATACTAGGTGGCTTCTCGCAATATGTTGCAATATGTTGCAAAACATTCTCGATAGAGGGCGTTGTACGTCAAAATAGGATGTAAACTCAATCGAGTGACAATTGTGGCTGTCTAATTGGTTACTGTTAGCACGACCGCAATAAGCTCAGTTGGCAGAGCTACGGAACGGTATTCCGAGGTCGTATATTTTACAGTTTTTATAATAAGAAAATTCAGTTAACATTGCCAAATTCTGTAATTGACACAATCAAATATCATTTTTAGTTAAATTTAGTTGTGCACGTAGAATCGGTACCATTACCAACAAAAAGGAATACGTCCAACTTCAATATAAAAAATTGGTCAAGTGCGAGTCGGACTCGCGCACGAAGTATTCCGTACCATTATCTATGCAACATAAGGCAACGTTATTAGTATCGAGCAAGAAACGGTAAAAAAATCATGTTTGTTGTATGGGAGCCCCCCTTAAATATTTATTTTATTTTATTTTTAGTATTTGTTGTTATAGCGGCAATAGAAATACATCATCTGTGAAAATTTCAACTCTCTAGCTATCACCGTTCTTGAGATACAGCCTGGTGACAGACGGACGGACGGACGGACGGACGGACAGCGAAGTCTCAGTAATAGGGTCCCGTTTTTACCCTTTGGGTACGGAACCCTAAAAACTGTTCGTTAGGCTGACGCGATAATTTATTATATTGTACTCTTCCGACATTGACAAAAGATTATAGTGGATAAGCAAGCATTGTATAAAATATTTCAAATGTCGTAACCTAGCATTAATTTTGGGTTTCAACATAGCACTTTATCTAATAAAAAAACCGCATCATAATCCGTTGCGTAGTTTTGCAGACTTAAGCTCATACATAAATTCCAAAAACATTTTAAAATATTTACATTTTATTGCTGAATATTTCTGTATAGTTATTATAAAAATAAAATCCACATTATATCAACCATAGCCATTGTCTGAAGTCTAGATAAAGACTATCATCACAAGTTCCAACAGAACGAATACAAACACAACTGAAACATAATAAACTTCTTTTTGTTCGCTATTTATAATTAATTCGCAATTATTGTAAAAAAGATTACACTTTAGATTTAGAAAACATGGTTACTTAGGTTGAAGATAATGTTACTACATCAAAAATCTTATAAATGTATTATTTTTGAATTGATATTTTATAATCTATGTAAGTTACTGTTGATTGCGCAGCGGTTATCTGCATTGTGCGGCGGAAGGTCACAGAGACCGCTGCGCACTCATTTTGAAGAGAACCACTGAACATAGGTATACAAAACCAGGGTGATTTATAGTAGCTTAAAGTAATAACAATTATACCTTCTATAAGCTATAATATCTATTCAGGTATAAGTAATCTAAGTAGATTAATATTGAAACCTATTTTCAAGCTTTATATTTCTCAAACCAAAACCAAATGTACATACTTCTTAAGAGGATACCAAAATAGCTTCGTGCAATATTCTACGTACGAAGTTTTCATTGTTTCTTTATATTGAATGACTAGAGCTCTAATTTTTAAGTACCTATATGTTTTTTCAATATATTATCTAGGATCGCATAAACTCAGAAACGCGATTGAAAAAAGTTTTCTCGATAGAAAATCTTGGCGAAACAACCTCTCAAATTTTTTATTTTTTTCATTTGTTGGTCTATTATCGCGTATTAACTAATGAAATAACTTTAAAAACATAAGTAACTATCATATATAGAAACACGTAAATCAGAATTAAAATATATTTAGTAGATTTTGAGTAAATAGGAAAAGTATCCTTCTAATTCTTCATTTTCTGTGCCTACTGGCTGTGTTAATATGTACGTGTCGGCGATGATATACGATAATATTGATGTTGGCCCTTAACGTATTATTAAACAAAGTCGTAATTTCTACATATCCCAAGGTAAGTATAAACTTTTGAAAATATGCGTCGGATTTATATGCGATTTTTTGAATGAATAGAGTGGTTCAAGATAAAATATATATTATTAATTTGTTTCCTAAATTCTACATGTTGGAAGTTCCGGGCAATAGCTACTATGATAGTAAAATACTCTTGTCTTGTCACTGTTCTGAATATAGATTTTTGTTCGAATAAAACATGAAGTTTGTTTGCGTCTTATAAAATATTTCAATAGTTACCCTTCCAACAAATGGTAATCCTGGTTTATATCTTCGTCTCATGCTGTCAGCAAATCTTAGTTCTACATAATGCTGTTCTGCTGCCGGAGCGGCAGGAGCACTATTTCCTGCTCCTGTTCCAACACTAATGTCGACTTCAGCTGAACCACCACCACAATGAGCTTCAATGCGCCAAGTACCAGAGCGTGCTGCAGTTGCCAGGATTGTATTTAACTTGCGAACACCTAAAACATAAAAATAAATAACAGAACTTCTGAATGCTTAGATATAAGATTTTACAAAATTGATTAGGTACCTAAACAAGAGAAATATAAAAATCGTCTAAATTTCTATTGCCTTTATAGCCTATATGGCCTTTATACCTATATAAGCCGGAACCTACCCGTTAATAGTTGCGTATTTTCAAAAAAAGTGCAATCGATATCATCTGCCTTTGAGGTTTTTCCACCATCCTGATCCTGATCTGGTGCCAGTGGGACCACGCGCCAACTATATATTAGCTTTCAAATAAAAAAGGAATCAATAAAATCGCTTCACGCAGTTAAAAGTTATGAGGTAACAAAAATAAAAATAAAATTAAAAAATCACAGACGAAATGAGAACCTCCTCCTTTATAAAAAAAGTTTAACGTGCGTAAGGTTTTTGATCGATTACGCATATCTTAAAATGACATCATCATATAATCACGCCTTTTTCCCATGGGGGCAGACAGAACACGAGCCAAATGAAGTAATTTAAAAATTTGTGCTCGTATGCGCAGATCAATAAAAATATTACGCTGGCTTTAGAAACAGCCAGAACAGTACATTGCGCTTATCATGGTGACGTATGCATAAAAATCTCAAAAAGTTGTCCTTTATTCCTTGTCATTCAATATTCAATAGCATTGTGATATCGCAAAATAGGGTTGACGTACAAAATGCGTTGCAGGTAAGCCATTGATCCTTTTTTTAGCAAAGAGATTTTGCATGTCTACGCTTGTCCCCTTGGCTTTATGATAAATCGTTGTCGGTAAAAACATCAACCTCTTAAATGATTATAACAATTTTGAAAAAAGGCTTTTTAACTTTCAAAATGACGAATTTTTGAAGAAAAGCATTGTATAATTATTACACTAGATATTATAAATTTCTAAGCATCACAACCAAATTGTTAATAGCAAATTACTTTATACTTAACACTTTTAAGCTTATTAAATTTTAACAAGCTTATGGTACTGATTCTACATGTACAACTAATCTTAACTAAAAAATTGGTCAAGTGCGAGTCGGACTCGCACACGAAGGGTTCCGTACCATTATCTATGCAACATAAGGCACCGTTATTAGTATCGAGCAAGAAACGGTAAAAAATCATGTTTGTTTTATGGGAGCCCCCCTTAAATATTTATTTTATTTTATTTTTAGTATTTGTTGTTATAGCGGCAATAAAAATACATAATTTGTGAAAATTTCAACTGTCTAGCTATCACCGTTCTTGAGATACAGCCTGGTGACAGACGGACGGACGGACGGACGGACGGACGGACGGACGGACAGCGAAGTCTCAGTAATGGGGTCTCGTTTTTACCCTTTGGGTACGGAACCCTAAAAATTAAAATTGATAATGTCAATAACACAATTCAGCAATGTTAACATAACTTTTTTAATAGAAAATCTGTATATTATAAACTAACGAATTTTATTAATATAAATTAGCCAATTAATCAATTAATCCTCCATGTGGTGAGGGATTAAGAAAACAAGTGTCACCACCCCGTCTCCTCCCAAGGGTGCTGTAAAAATCAGTTAAGGGATATTGCACACAGATAACATCTTCTGTGAGAGACGGAAAATTCGAAAAGAAACCCGGTGCCAACACGCCTGGTCAGCGCGGCACAGTAGACCATAATCCTTTCCAAACTGGAGGAGGCCCGTGCCCAACAGTGGGACGTAAATGGGCTGGAGAAGGAGAAGAAGCCAATTAATCAAAATACGCCATAGTAGTTTTAATTTTTTGTTAAGTTTAGTTGTGCACGTAGAATTGGTAAATATATCTATCAAATCAAAATGTTCTTGTCAAATGTCAATCATTACTTCTTATAAAACAAAGTCGTAATTTTAAACAACGGATCTTGATGCGGTTTCTTTTAAAAGATAGAATGGTTCAAGAGAATGGCCTTTTTTGCATAATTTGTTGGGGTTTGCTGTTTAATAGTTGAGATATGATTAAATTTGCTTGATTTTTAACGAGGAAGGCTATAGGCTATAAAACATCACGCTGCGACTAATAGGAGAGAAGCAATAGTGAAAAACGTTACAAAAACGGGGAACATTTTCTAAATTCTACGCGCACGAAGTCGCGGGCAACAGCTAGTTGTCTATGCAATTGCAAAACTGATCGATGAAAATGGTTATTTTTTACTTTTAGTTTTGAAAAGAAGTCCACAACTGTGTAACAATAACACGTCAAAACTTCCAAGAATACCAAAAAAAGAAAACGAAAACCCACAAAACTTCACAATTAACGAGAGATTTCAAACAAGATGGTTTGTACCACTTGTATGAAACTCTATTGTTGTATTGCAAAAAATTACAAGCACCAAAAAATTACTGGTTCCTGAACAGCTAGAAGACTACGATTTGTAATATAATGCACTTTTATACTGAAACTAACTCATATCTATGGTATTTTCTAACACTTGCGCGACTCATCTGTTTAAATAAAACCATAAATAAGACTCTCTCACCCGACTCACCCGTGACCATGGTGACTGCAAAGTCTCCGAAACGTCGGGCCAAAATTTAAAACAAATATACGCGTCTAAATCCGTAAAAAGTGGTTTTATTTAATCATAATCTATGGTTTCAATAAGTATGTGGTATTTTGTAACAAAAGTGGTATTTTTACTCAGTTATTTCGCTAGAAACTTGACAATTTCTATCTTGCTAGATTGTTAATTCATAGACCGCAACAGCTAATGAAAGTCAACTTTAATTAACTTTCTGATTTGATAAGAATTCTTGGAGCAAACTGATTTCATAATGAACTGCGTTTATTAGTTGCGGTCGATAGAAAAGTCGTGAATTTAATGAAAGCTGAATGATTGGTTGCAAATCAAGCAATTCGTATCTTTTAGGTACTTATTATAAAAGAAAGTCATTATTTTTGTATGTATGTCCCTGTGTGAGCTTATATCTTCAATTCGATGTGGGTTTTTATTTCCTAAACCATGTATGAGTCACAAAATTATACCTACATAACAATATAGTACGTTTTTTTAAGAGATTTACTCAAGATTTCCTAAAAATTCCGTATCACTTTTACAAATTATATTTCCTTTTCTTTCACCTATAAAACTCCAACACTGAAATCTTATACATCGTTAAGAGGATACCAAAATAGCTTCGTGCATTTTTCTACGTACGAAGTTTTCATTGTTTCTTTAGATTGAATGGCTAGAGCTCTAATTTTTAAGTATATGTTTTTTTAATATATGATCTAGGATCGCATAAACTCAGAAACACGATTGAAAAAAGTTTTCTCGATAGAAAATCTTAGCGAAACAACCTCTCTAATTTTTTATTTTTTTCATTTGTCGGTCTATTATCGCGTATTAACTAATGAAATAACTTTAAAAACATAAGTAACTATTATATATAGAAACACGTAAATCAGAATTAAAATATATTTAGTAGATTTTGAGTAAATAGGAAAAGTATCCCTAATTCTTCATTTTCTGTGCCTACTGGCTGTGTTAATATGTACGTGTCGGCGATGATATACAATATTAATGATGTAGGCCCTTAACATGTAACCAAAGTTTGGAAGGATAACACAGGTAAACTGATTGCAAAACCTTTTGTATTGTACCTAACTTTGTGAAGGAAGTTGTAATTAAAACCATTTGTACGAAGCAAATTTTCTTCATTGTGTAGAGTGCCAAGTTGCTTTTGTGTATAGGGAATGCAAAGTTTATTATAAAACTTATATATTTACGAAGAAACTTAACGATGGGGAACGGATTTGTAAAATTTTCTGTACAGCTTATAATTCACTAGCAGTTTGGCTGCGCGTTTATTCACCCAAAACTCTTATTTTAAGAATACGATTTCAGTTGCGTTATGATTATTGAGTAGATAGTAAAGATTGAGCTACATTTAAGACGGCACGATACCAAATTATGCTACATACAAAAGTATGGGTATCGTACTTCCGTTTTATCTTCGCGAAAGTTAAACCGATTTTAATAGTTTATGCGTTATATTATAGATAAATAGTATATCTATGTTTCTATCATTTTCTTTTTTTCAAAATAATAACTAAAAGAAATATGACGATCCGAAAAACCCACTTTTTAAAGTTGCAGCGTCACACAAATTTGGTAAAGTTTTACCACAAAAGAAGAAAGAAAGTGATAGAAGCATAGATATACTCTTTATCTATAATATAACATAAAAATTATTAAAATTGGTTAAACATTCGCGAAAAAAAAAACGGAAGTACGAAACGTCTTTTTTCAAAGAATTTGTAGGTAAAATCCGCTTCATCTATATTTGTCCCTTTCACCGGAGCGCTCGGAAATAGGGATAGCAATACCTAAGGCAAATACCTAATTGAGGAGTACAGTACCCTCTTAAAACAGAATAATATACGTCTGAATCCATGAAAAGTGGTTTTATTTGTATAAATCAGTTGTACAAGTGTCAGAGCATGTAGATAGCGCATTCATGGATGGATAGTAGGTATATACCTACATACCTATACTTATATACCAATACTTTATAGTATTTGTAGTAGTACTTATAGTAGTAGTAATACTTTACAGCTTTATAGCTGAAGAGTTTGTTTGTTTGAACGCGCTAATCTCAGGAACCGCTGGTCTGATTTGAAAAATTCTTTAAGTGTTAGATAGTACATTTATCGAGGAAGCCTATAGGTTGTTTAACATGACGCTGCGCCCAATAAGAGCAAAGCAGTAGCGAAAAATGTTGCAAAAACGGGTAAAATTTTCTAAGTTCCACGCGTATGGAGACGCGCGCAAAATCTAGTTATTTATATAGCATATATAGGATACAGAAAGAGCTTGTACTTTCTATTTAGTACAAAATTAATCTTCGCTCTATTAAATAGCTTTGGTAAAAGTTTCCATTCGTATTAAATTCTGATGTTACAATTTTGTCATATTTCTTTTATCTTCTTTTCCCCTATAACGTCCCACTATTCTCATGAGGTTTATTTTCAAGTTTCCTGTTTCACTTGACTAACTCTTACAGAATCCAGGGAAGGAAATAGGACATTAGAAGGCCTAATCTATAACGAAACTATTTAAACAAAGTTATCTTTATATCCGACTTCAAAAAACGGAGGAGGTTCTCCGTTCCGTTTTTTGATATGTTTTTTTTTATGTTTGTTACCTAATAACTTCTAACTGGTCGAAGTGATTTCAATGATACTTCGTTTATTTGAAAGCTCGTGGTTCCCGTGTAGTTCCATTGGCACCAGGTCAGGATCTCATCGTTATCTCCTGAGAAATCTAGGAAAACCCTCAAATTGCAAAGGCTGATGAATTCGGTTGAACTTCTTTTTTAAAAATTCTCAATTATCGATCATTGCGATTAAGGTGTACGCTTTTTAAACTTAATGCCTAAAAATCAAACAGATAATGTCATATGCAATAAATTATTTCAAAGATCGTAAAAGTATTTAACTATGACGCTTCTCGAAGCATGATTTGTTATGTACTTGCATTGAAAGCATTTTCATGTCATATCCTACATCAACCGCTGTCAAATTTTGATAAATTACATTTAATACAACGTGATTGACTTACTGATAACGGAATATTTATAAATTAGACTAATTATATTCATGTTATCTGAGTGACTTTGTTTATAATGGTTCTAATTCTACTTCCACGACTAAAATTGACTAAAACATAAAAATTTGTAGACAATTAGGTCAAATCCGATACGTCAAATACCCGAAAGGTTAAAGTTAAGTTATAATCAAAAAACTGTTTTTCGGCGCCATTTTTTCAATATGGTGGCGTAAACGTGCAACATACGAGGTGACAAAGTTGAAATTTGGAAAGAGCACATCAAAATCTATAAAATTACCAGCTTTCAAAACTTCCGGAAAACTTTCCACGTGACCGTTTATTTATTCCACCAAATGACTGAATCAAATACACAGTTTTTAGAATAAGATAGTTCAGTTAACATTATCGAGTATTTTATTGACATGATTAATTTTAATTTTTAAGATAAGTTAAGCTTAGTTGTGCACGTAGAATTGTCACCACTGTAAATATAACTATTCGGCAATGTAACTTAACTTTCTGAATAAAATAACATACTTCAGCTTTATAATATTTGTATAGATATATCTGTCTTATTCTCGCCTCTACTTTTTTCTATATACATCTGTGTCTTTCTTGCTATGTTAATATATCATAATATGCCGTTTGTGGTGCCTTTTATAATATGTACAAGGAAACAGCCATTAAATCAAAAGACACCATAGTTGGTTTCAATTACAACGTAACCTAACGTACTCATTACCAAAATCAACGTGTAGAATAAATATGTACCTACTAAAAACCTAGAAATATTTCCATTATATCAAACGAATTGATTGAATCTGCCGATTCCAAGTGAATATTCAAATTAAGTGAGCAAAATTAAAATAACTGCTACAACTGCTGATAAATTGACACATATTGCGTTCGTTTTGCCAATAAATTCAATTTGTGAATGGTAAAAAAATACTGAACAAAAATTTTTGCAATTTGCAATTTTTTGTTAAAACTATCGAGTGTTAAGGTCCATTCAATGATAATAATATATTCCGAACTTAATTACATTAATTCTGACGAGCTTCGTGGTCGAGTGATTCATGTAACGGACTGCCGCTCACGAGGTCTCGGGTTCGTTTCCCGCTCGGGACAATCATTTGTGTGATGTTTATACTAAACAAACAAATGTCTGTACTGTGTCTGGGTGTTTATATGTAGGTATTATAAGTATGTATTTACAAAAAAAAAGGTAAAGGGCATGACACAAGCATATAAGCTTAGCTTGGGTCCAGAGGACGTTGTGTGAAATGTTCAGAAATATTTATTTATTTATTTATTATTATAACTTTGTTATATTTTTAATCTAAGCAACACGCCAGGCCAGCGTGGCTTCTTTTATAGCCCATTAACGTCCCACTGTTGGGCACGGGCCTCCTCCACGTTGGGGGGGATTATGGTCTACTGTGCCGCACTTACCAGGCATGTTGGCACAGCGTTTAGTTTCTAGTTTCCATCTCTCGCATAAAATGTTATCTGTGTAAAATAGGTATCCCTTAGCTAGCTTTTACAGCACCCTCGGGAGGAAAAAGGGTGGTGACACTTGTAATCTTTATCCGTTACCACACGGAAAAGGTGCAGCTTCCATCCTTCCACCCATCAGCCTATCTCCGTCCACTGTTGGAGATAGGCCTCCCACAACCCAACAACGCGCGGTACACTTAGTTCACCGTAATACCTCCCAAAGTGGAGGAGGCTTGTTCTCAGCAGTGGAACATTAATGGGCTGGAGAGAAAGAAAGAGAAAATTGTACGTAAAAATATATAAACTCAATCGAGTGGCAAATGTAGTGGTTAATTTGAATGTTGCAAGCACGGCCGCAAAAAGCTCAGTTGGCAGAGGTACGGAACGGTATTCCGAGGTCGTGGGTTCAAGTCCCGCTTGCGGCAATTAACTTTTTCCACCATAATTTGATTTATTAAGAGAAAATTGTTAATTAGTTCCATCTAACCAATTAATAAAATGAATAATTAATATATCACTACAGAAGTCATAGTTTTGCTCAACTATTTCATGAGAAATTTGAATTACAATTTCTAGCTTGTTAACCAGTTAATTCATTGGGCGCCACAGTTAATTAACGTCAATTTTAATTAACTTCCAGTTTTAATAAGAATACTTTGCTTCAACTGATTTCTTATTAAACTGTTACTACGGTTATAAGTTATAAAGTTGGAAGAAATTGAAATGGTTCAATCTTAAACATTGATTATCACGTTCAAAATACCTAATCGAGAGAGAAATGTGGACACCAACAATCAAAATAAAATATACGAGTCTAAATCCGTCAAAAGTGACTTTTTACAAACGTCATATAGAAAAGCATGGTTTTTAAAGTATTGCTTCGATCCTAAAATGTGTAAAGCATGCAAAATTTCACAACAATCCAACTATTTTGTGGCAAAAAACAAAGCACACTATAGTTTTTCTTTATTTACAAGTAAAAGTTATTCTCTATAAACAAAATACGTAATTTTCCGTAATTCAACGGAGGTCCACTACTGAACTTTTGGTCATTTGTTATGACATGTGACTTTTAAGAGGGTCGACGAATGTAATTAATCAAACTATATCTCTGGAGAGACCCGGCTCATGTCCTGACAAGCTTTACGTCGCGACAACGTTATGTCGTAACTTTTCTTGACATTGTCATATGTTTGGATTTTATATACTTAGTGTCTCTTAAGTATTTAACATACATCTAACTTATATATTTTATTTTTTGAACATTGTTAAAGTCACAGATATAGGTACCAGATGTAGTGCGTATGGCTTGAATACATTTGACATCCCTCAGTTGGCTTGAAGCCACTTACGTATCTATGTGTGAGTGAAAATGTATCTTTGTGTGTCTATGACACAGGCTATAGGTACGTCATATTAAACGCCATTATTCTTTGAAGTAGAATGATTTAGCCAGGCTAAAGTTACTTATCCTTAATCTTAAAGCCACCACTTGGTTAAAGTGAAATTTCTTTAGCCGCGTTGAGTGCATTTTGAAGTTAAAAAAGAAGGGAGCTCTCAATTCGTCTGTAATTATGTTTTTTTTTGGTAAGGGGAAACCTTAAGGATTTGAATCACCGACTTGCATAACGATTACTCGAATGCACATATGCCATATCACTATGCAAATTACATGTAAAATTTCATTACGGTATCTGCTGCACCCTCTTATTATTTCAATAATTGGAAGCTCACAAAGTATTCAAAATTGAATTTG
This sequence comes from Orgyia antiqua, assembly GCA_916999025.1. NCBI lineage: Eukaryota > Metazoa > Arthropoda > Insecta > Lepidoptera > Erebidae > Orgyia > Orgyia antiqua. The sequence continues at coordinate 4,208,189 of OU779867.1, forward strand.
ATTTTTATTTTCGAGTTTCAATTATAATAAAAATTCTATCGGAGGGCACAAACGTAACTCGTCCCCTTCGGCAAGGGACCTTAAACATGCAAAGAGTTGAAATTGATTACCATCATTTCTCACTAGACCCTTCGTAAAAAGTTTAAATTGTGTATCAAATTTGGGAACCAATGATTCAGGAGTTTTTTAAGCGCATCGATTAATGGTGTTCGGTACCCTATAACTATTTAATATATAGAGTTTTTTTATATAATAAATAAATATACATTTATAGACATTTCACACAACGTCCTGTGATCCAAAACTAAGCTAATATGCTTGTGATTTAAGGGTTTTACCCGATTTCTTAGGAGATAACCATCAAATCCTATCCTGGTGCCTATGGGATTATATGGGAACCACTAGCTTTCAAATAAAATAAGAATCATAAAAATCGCTTCGCCCAGTTAAAAGTTATGAGGTAACAAACATAAAAAATAACATACAGACTAATTGAGAACGTGATACACATTATTTTGAACGGATTAACCAAGAGACAACATTTTTTTTGTACCTAATGGTAGCTTCTAATTCATCTAACAACAATTACTGACTATAATTTATTCCACAACTAGCTAATATCCGCGGTTTCACCCACGTTTATAACTATGGTGCCCTCCACGCGCAATATACAACAAACCTTAACAAATCATACAAAAAAACCATCGTCTTGAACCACTCAAAATATTAAATAAAAACAGCATCAAAATCAGTTGTGTAATTTTGAAGATATAAGCCAACTAGAGACATACAAAAATAACGAGTTTGGTTATTATCTCTACAATAAATAATGTAAATTCTTTAACAGTTCAATCATGTATTGTCACATTCTGTCACATTAAGTATTTATACGTAATTTGAAGGAAAATTTATTCTGTCAACTAGCAAATTCCCAATTTGATGACAAGTTTACAAGACAAGGCTTTTAGAGAAATTGTATCTTAGTAGATTATTTACGTACCTATTTTAACATCGAAAATATAGTAACACTGGCTAGATTTTAATGTCTATAAACAATTTGGATAGGCTAAATTATTTACAATATTACTCATGAGTTTCTTCCAAAATGTTACAGTCTAGGTATATTTTCAAAGCGAAAATAATTTTTTTATATGGACAATTTACACAGCGTCCTCTGGTCCCAAGCTAAGCTTATGTGGTACCAGAAAACGGATAGAATACATAAACTAATTTTCTTTTGTAAATACATACTTACTTATGATACATTATTTAAAGTCTTTAGTATATAACACACCGTTATTATAATAAAAAAGGTCAGTTAACATTACTGAATTGTGTTAATTCACATCGGTAATCAATTTTATTATTCACATAATCATTTCATTTATGATATCCACATAATCAATGACATTTTAGTTAAGTTAAGTTGCGCACATAGAATTGGCATCTGTGACAGTATATTTCTACAAATTTTATTCCTTAAAAGTATTATATTTACCTTCGTCCATAGAGAGCTGATCCCAAATGGCAACCTTCGTACCAGCAGGATCCTTTAATGCCACATATGAGAGTTCACCACGCACCAATCTCAGGTCATGATCCAGAGCAAGAATCCAGAATGTAACTGTAACAAAATTTAAATAAATAAATAATTTTGCATTAAGGTGCCACAAACAGCATATTAAGATATATGAATATAGCGAGAAGCGACAGATGTATATAGAAAAAAATTGGTCAAGTGCGAGTCGGACTCGCGCACGAAGGGTTCCGTACCATTATCTATGCAACATAAGGCAACGTTATTAGTATCGAGCAAGAAACGCTAAAAAAATCATGTTTGTTGTATGGGAGCCCCCCTTAAATATTTATTTTATTTTATTTTCAGAATTTGTTCTTATAGCGGCAATAGAAATACATCATCTGTGAAAATTTCAACTGTCTAGCTATCACCGTTCTTGAGATACAGCCTGGTGACAGACGGACGGATGGACGGACGGACGGACGGACGGACAGCGAAGTCTCAGTAATAGGGTCCCGTTTTTACCCTTTGGGTACGGAACCCTAAAAAGATGAGGTGAGAAAGAAACAAATATATCTGTCGGTGTACAGCTCCGATAAGTATTTTAATTATTTCCATCTAAGAATTAAGAATTATTCTTTAAGGCATATCTGTCTAGGCATCATGCACAGGTTTTTTCATCAGTGGTTTTAAATTGCCTTTTTTATTCCTTTGTAACAATTCTATGTTTTGTTATTAACTAGCTGTCACCCGCAACTTCGTATGCGTGGGATTTAAAAACGAAACATTAACTAATTGTACAAAAAAGCCATCTGTTAGAACTGATCTATCTATTTAAAAAAACACATAACAATCCGTTGCGTATTTTCGAAGTTACATGCTCACATAGGTGCATAGATACAAAAATAACGCCTTCGTTTTATAACTAAATAAATTCATTTTATAAAATAATTGATGAGTACTAGCTGTTATTTAAAAGTTCTTGTTAAAGTTTCTTTAAATATTTTTAATTTTAACTTTTTAAAATCTTTGCTTCAAATAAAAGTTAAGGATTAAAACATAAACATGGTAAAGTTTCTTAAGAATTTGCGGCAAAACTTTTAATTAACGTTACAATAGGGAAACCGTTGATTACCGAAACAATATCGGCTAACAATAATTTGGGCTTGCTTCATAAACCTCTAAGGCGAGTTTAAGGGTTACAGAAACATAAAACACGATGGTAAAATTAATATGAACTTGAAGAAAAGCAATAGTTAAAAAGGTAATTAAAATAACAGTGTTGATAAAGTGTAAAGATTTTTATGAATTTTTGCAATTGACTTGCTATGTTTTTACTAAATAAACTAAATTATAGTGGAAAAAATGATAACCATGAGCGGGACTTGAACCCACGACCTCGGAATACCGTTCCGTTGCTCTCCCATCTGAGCTATCATGGTTCCCGCATATGTTTACCAAATCCTCCACTACAACCTTCTCAATGTGAGTTAAACATCGTGCGATGTTTTGTGTACAACGCCATCTATTGAGCGGTTTGCACCAACTCGATCAATCGATCACTTAGTGTTCTTTACAGAACACAATTGGACCGAAATAATGACTGTACATGTATTTCTACATTAATTTTTATGAATTTTTGCAATTGACTTGCTATGTTTTTACTAAATAAACTAAATTATAGTGGAAAAAATGATAACCATGAGCGGGACTTGAACCCACGACCTCGGAATACCGTTCCGTTGCTCTCCCATCTGAGCTATCATGGTTCCCGCATATGTTTACCAAATCCTCCACTACAACCTTCTCAATGTGAGTTAAACATCGTGCGATGTTTTGTGTACAACGCCATCTATTGAGCGGTTTGCACCAACTTGATCAATCGATCACTTAGTGTTCTTTACAGAACACAATTGGACCGAAATAATGACTGTTGGTTGATTGATTGATTGTTGATTTGGTAAACATATGCGGGAACCATGATAGCTCAGATGGGAGAGCAACGGAACGGTATTCCGAGGTCGTGGGTTCAAGTCCCGCTCATGGTTATCATTTTTTCCACTATAATTTAGTTTATTTAGTAAAAACATAGCAAGTCAATTGCAAAAATTCATAAAAATTAATGTAGAAATACATGTACAGTCATTATTTCGGTCCAATTGTGTTCTGTAAAGAACACTAAGTGATCGATTGATCGAGTTGGTGCAAACCGCTCAATAGATGGCGTTGTACACAAAACATCGCACGATGTTTAACTCACATTGAGAAGGTTGTAGTGGAGGATTTGGTAAACATATGCGGGAACCATGATAGCTCAGATGGGAGAGCAACGGAACGGTATTCCGAGGTCGTGGGTTCAAGTCCCGCTCATGGTTATCATTTTTTCCACTATAATTTAGTTTATTAAGTGTAAAGATTTTATGCAAAAGTTGTTTCTTTCCCTTCACAGCCTATTAATGTCCTACGGTTAGGCACCGGCTTCCCTTACTTTGGTAGGTTATTTAGTCATAATATGCCGCGCTGACCTGTCATACGGTTTAATTTTAAGTTATCCGTCTTTTACAGAAAATGGTTATCCGTTTGGAAGCCTGGGGAATAAAAGAAGTAGTGTCATTTCTATTCAATGAAATCAAATGGATATTTGATTTCACACGGATGAAATTTATTATATATTAATAATTATATACGTTCCAATCCCGTGTGGCCAACAATATTACGAATAATTAATAATAAAAACCTCAGAAACAGACAAATAAAACCAAGATAACTGCATGTTAACATACAATTTTTATTAGTTTACATTAATTCGCAATACAAATTATTGATAGTCTTAAGCAAATTCTCATACGCATATTTCGCCTTGTTTATAAATACGAGCGAATAATTGGATGGTTTGATTGCGACTGAATCAGTCGCTATCCAATTTCTATTTAAAAAAATCACGGGATTTTTTTCTGCTCTTTAAAATTAATCTCGGGATTTGAGGCATATCCACTTTATTCTTTCGCTGTATGAAATCAGTGTAAGTACATGAATAACTCTACCTAATTCCGACCTCTAATGATGACTCCCATTCACAGCGCATATACGTTCCACTATGAAGCAAGGTCTTGTATACAATGCTGTCTAAGTGTATAAGTAGTGTGGAAAATAACTTTTAGTTTTTTACCTGTCACAGAATTTTTCTATATACCTATTAGATGACTTTTATAGCTTTAACACGTAGATTTAGATGCCATTAATGGCAAGTCAGCACTCCAAATAATTAATTGTACAAAATTATAATCCAGCTACATAAAGTCGAGTAAGGATTTTTGTTTTACATGGGGAATGCATTGAGGCACTTCGCCTGTCCAGTTGCGGAGGCAACCTTGGGGCTTCGTTCGGGACTCCCGGCGGCGGCCAGGCTACACTAAGAAAGGCTACACAGACTGAACCCCATGGTATTTCTCCGCGCCCAGAAACCGAGCCATGATGGTGCCTTGAGCATTACCACGACCCGGGATACCAGTCGAGTAAAGGTCATGTATCAAATAGATTGATATTAAAATATTTCAATTATATCTTATGTGCAAATACTCCTAAGCATACAATAACACTCTTCAATTAATATGACTAAATGTAATTCAGATATTTCAGAAATTCGAAACATTTCACGTAGACATAAAAGTACATAAGCTCACCTCTACTAATAAACTTAAGGTTAGAGGTGCTACGCAAGGTGAATATTAAGTCTTATAAGAACACGTTCGTTGAAAAACTTACTACACAAACTAGTTCCAAGTGTATTTAGTAGAACAAACTCTTGAAAGTAAGGTGCGAGTAGTTGCGCCTGATTGCTGGATAAAATATATCGAATACTTTTTGAAGATACCAAATTGAAAAAAAAAAACATAACTGTTAAGTAAAAGCCAAGTTCAAGAAAAAAGAAATGAAAAGAGATGGTAATGGATGCCAAGATCAATGATCTGCCCTGAAATTTATTATATACTAGCTCAACTAGCTGTTGCCCGCGTCTCCGCCCGCGTGAAATTTAGAAAATTTTCCCCGTTTTTGCAACATTTTTCACTACTGCTTCGCTTCTACTGGTCGTAGCGTGATGTTATATAGCCTGAAGCCTTTCGCGATAAATGCCCTATCTAAGACTGAAAGAATTTTTCAAATCGGCCCAGTGGTTCCTTACGCGCTAATGCGCGTTAATGTAAGGAACATTAGAGCGTTCAAACAAAAAAATTAACAAACATACTCTTCCGCTTTATAACATTAGTATAGATATCCACGTACAAAAGATAAAAATAGCAGTCTTAATACCTGAGAGTAGCCATCGGTATCTAACGATGTACAACTCTTGCGTCTGTCTAAGTCTGTCAAACTTTTTATATAGCAGTTTGAGGGGCATTACAAATTTAGAACCCTTTCATAGTAATTTGCAAAGCAAGCCGTCATTTCACTTAACTGTGAAAACTTTTGAAGTTTCAGACATTTATTTCTACTACGCTAAGCATTAATTCACGAACACTTACTACGGGTGCCCGAATTCTAATTTATAAACTACAAACTTCATAAAGTAATATTATTTGAAAATAATTTGACAAATCTAATTTTATGAATTTGTGGTTATTTCGAACATTTATTTATTAACTAGATAAATGGAATATACGACACAAAAAGAGTTTTTTAAATCGAACCAGCAGTTCCTGAGATTAGCGCGGTCAAACAAACAAACTCTTCAGCTTTATAATATTAAATATATAAGTATAATATTAAATATATAAATCTAATATATAGTATAGATTCCAGCAACAATGAGACAGACCTTTGCCAATACCATTTTATCATGCATGTTGTATCATTTAAATGTGCGCAAATCATTACCTAACTTTTTTTCCAAAGTCAGTTAAACTATGAGAAATCAACACAAGAAAACATTTGCTTAAACTTTAAAAGCTCTAAACTAGTTGGCTCCGTTTGGGAGCATCGTGCATTTCTCCGCATCGATGCCATTGTGGTGATTCGGTCGACAGCCTCGGACACCATGGCCTAAGTTGCAGCAGAAGCGCCGGGCGCATATCGCGTCACGCCAGTATAAATGACATTCTTCGTCGTGCTCTTGTCGCCGCTGAGGTACCAGCTGTACTTGAACCCACTGGTCTGTTACGTGACGACGGGAAGAGACCGGACGGTATGTCATTGTTGCCTTGGAAGTTGGTGCGGCCTTTGGTATGGGACGCCACCTGCGTCGATACCTTCGCGCCATCTCATGTTCATATGCGCTGGCGCTGATGCTGCGGCAGCAGAGACACTCAAACGGCGCAAATATCATAATCTTGTTGGAGATTATGTTTTTGAGCCGTTTGGGGTCGAGACGCTGGGTTCATGGAGTCCGAGTGCTAAATCTCTTTACGGAGAGATTTCCAAAAAATTTGTCGACCGCACACGTGACCAGAAAGCTGGTCTGTACTTGGCACAAAGGATAGCAATTGCTATCCAGCGTGGAAATGCGGCCAGCCTTATGGGCACGTTGCCCATAGACATCGATGCGGAGGAGTTTTTTGATGCGTGAAATATATTGTAGATTCCTCCCCTTCTTTTATTTAAAATTTTTTGTAACCATATTTTATGTTTTGTAATTAATATTGTAAATACTACAGTTGGCTCCTCTATATTGATAGACTGGAAACTCGAAATCACTGTTAGGTACAGTCAAATGAGCAATAGCTTATGCCTGAATCGTTAAAGGGATATCTGACACTGATGGCGTCACAATATTGTTACAGGATATTTGTGTTGGCGCTATACAGTGTTGTAATTACTGGCAGAATTTTGTAATTTCAACTGTATTTACAATTTTAATTTATTATACTTTTATAGTTAATATACATATACGTAAATATTATTATCGTATACTAAATTTAGTAAGCTGAAGAGATTGTTTGAACGCGAATATTGAAAATGATCAAAATAATCACAATGATCATCATTTTCGCCACTATACTTTGATTTAGTAAAAGCATAGAAAGTCAATTGCAAAAATTAATAAATTTATGTGGAAATACTCATATTTTTATAAATAAAAACACGTTTTGCGTATTTCGACGTGTATATTTGTTTTAAATTTTAGAGGACACTTTACAGTTCAGCCTCATTTGTGACCATGGTGACTGCAAAGTTTCCGAAACGTCGTCGGCTAAAATTTAAAACAAATATATGCGAAGAGATCCGTAAAAGAGAAACTATTAATATTGTTAAATATTGCTTTCCATCAGCAATTTTTATCTATGGTACATATGGTACATATGGTACAAAAAAGAAGCGACAGCATGATTAACACTTTTGTTTTATTTGTTTTTATCTAAAAAACCTAGTGTATCAAAACACAGAAATCACAAAACAAACATAATAAACAAAACAAATATAAAACTTTTCTTTAAAAACTCAAGTTGAAAAACTAAGATTTTGTCATAACGTAGTCATGTTATTTCAAAAACTTTCACAATAAAGAAACTTCTTGGTTGAAGTAAGGTTGGCTTCGAAGTTGCATCCATGTTTCCGAATGCACGTTTGAATATTCGACTAAAATTTTCAATAGTGTTGCACGCCATAGCAATGCGACTTTACATATTGATATAAGCAACTTCGTCTGTTATTGAGTTTCCAACATACGGAGTATAGAAATGTGTACAAATACAGATTTTTTTTTAATAACAGCTACCAAATTGAATAGTTTACTTTCGAACTCTTATTATAGTGAAATATGTCCTCATTAGTCTATTAGGCATCCTGCATAATATTGTTCTCAGAGACAGGTTAGGTATACCAACAATTTGTTAAGTTTGAAATCAAAAATTGCCAATATTTCTTTAAATTATTGCATTATCATCGGTCCTTAAAATGTGTGCAAACTTTTAGATCAATCCAAGTATCACAAGTCAATGAATACGACCTTAAAAGATTCCGTTTAATAGATTAATACATTGACAGATATGTACCGAGCTATAAATAGCGTATTATATAATAATAACGTGTACTTATAACTCTTCGTTATTAACACAATTAAAAGAAATGATTTTGCCACATTTTTAAGACAATATCATGGTACCAAAGCCAATTTAGTATAGTTGCTGTATAACTCATGTAAACTATTTAACAATATGTTCTTGCTTTATACTATTTCCATGTAATAATATTAAATAAATAAATAAATATTATGTAAGACTAAAGAGAATAAATAATATTATTTAAGGTAATTAAAAGTAAAAATTTAGAAAAAAAAGAGAAAAAAAAAAAAAAGTATTTAAAAGTATTTAAGGTAATTAAAGGTAAGTTTTATAAAAATTTCGGGAACTTTAAACGTTAATGTTGTAAAAATCTATGCGAATGACTGAGTTTCACTTTAAAATTCATACACATAGGGACGTACAAGGGTTCATTCATAGGGACCGTTATAAAGAAATATTCTTATTCTTCCTGCCCTTATTCTAAATTATTTGGTATCACCGCAATAGTTTTTTATTTTAAAACTTTTTAGTTTTTGTACTTACTTGTCTCTCCCGGTCGATAATGGTGTCGAGCAGGTCTCACAATCACATCTCTAACAGGACCGAGCAGTCGTATAACACTGTGACTCTTTGCTGTGCATTCATCATTACCGACACAGCCGACTGTAGTGTGCAGCGTACAATGAGTAGCTGGTGATGATGGTATCTTTAGAGGTATAATGCCATAGCCTGGAACAAATAAAGTTTATAAAATACACTAACTTATTACTATAAATCTATACTTACAATGCTAGCTACTAGCAATGGATATCTAAGAAACAGACAGACAGACAGATGGACAGACGTACAAACGAACACCGAAGTGATCCTTTAAAGGTAAAAACTACTAATTTAAAAAATGCATACTGAAAATGAAAATGACAATCATTTATATTTATGCCATCGCGCACAGTACGATTCCAACGGAATTTTATACCACGTACAATAAAATTGTGGAATGAACTATCGACCGAGGCTTAAAAAAATTATGTGGGCATAAACTTTTTTGCCCAAAAATATGTGCTGATATAACGCGTCCAAATTTTTTTCCCTACCATCGGCTATCTTTCATATTCTTTTTTAAAATAATGAAGTACAATACTGAAACCACTTAGGTTTAAATATTATTTATTTTTAAAAATGCCCTTTTTTAATTGTTGCATGGTAAGTCTTCGGTTTATTCCAATGTATATTTAAAGGTGTAAATTTTTTGGTGTCAAAATTCAGTTACATAAATATTTAATTCAGATACTTGGAAATAAACAGCGAGCAAAATAAGTTCATTAAAACTATGCTGAATAAGCAGTTATTAACCGCATATTATTTAAATAAAAATATTTTGTGATAGTATACACAAAAAAGTAAACATATTAACATCACCGAACGCTCTCATTTGTGTTTATAATCTTTGTGGCACACTCTTGGGAACAACACATTGAACCTGATAACTTAACGTGTGCGTGACGTCACTCATTAACATTATTTTCTTGGTATGCTGGCTAAGTTATGTTAGTGAAATAATTTACGTCTTGAAATAGAAATTGTAATTAAAATTACTAATTTGATCTCATCGGGAAAAGGATAATATGTATCTTGAAGATAAAACAAAGAAAATACTATTTAAATTTTTTAATAAAAACTTGAGAGGTGTCAAGGGACACCCGGATGGAACGAAGTTCCTTTCGATTAATTAGTGAAGGAATTGTAATAAGAAATTTTTTTTTTTAATATTTATTATTTACAAAAAACCTGTATACACTCAACAAAAATAATCGTCGCGACACCACACTGTTCAATGCGAAATAGAAAATAAAAAATTTGGCTTGCTTTCTATAAGAGAGAGAGAGACAGACAGAGAAACATGCGACGCCGCACAGCTTACAATAGCTTACTATAGCAAAAAGTGTCGTGACAACTTTTCGTAAGAATTTTTTCCGTCTAGCCCCCTTTCACAACGCGCAATAAGGAACTTCGTTCCAAAACTATTTTGAAATATTAGTCCAGCAGTGGTATTCAGTAAGAAAAAGTGAAGTGAATTTTCGGTGAATCTTGATCACGTGACAGCGCTCCTCCAATAAAAATAGAGGAGCGCTGTCACGTGATCAAGATTCACCGTAAATTCACTTCGCTTTTTCTGACTGAACACCACTGCAGACCCTTTACAATAGCCTAACAATAAAAGAACAATTTAAACCACAAAACATACCAAACACTTAGGTTTTACAAGCTACTTTAGTTGTCATTTCAGTGTTAAATTCTATGCCTCTATAAAATAAAATAAATCGACAGTTGTATTTTCTTTAAGCAAAGGCTTCCGATACCAACAATAAGAAGACTTTGGAGCTGCTCCAAATGGAACGACGTCGAAGGAATTTACTCTTAGCCCGCGAAGCGTACACTTAAATGACCCAGACACTGTTAAAAGGTAAGAGTTATTATATCGCTTAAGTGTAGAGAACAACTGTAGAAAAATTCCCCCCTATTACAGTTTCAAAAGAATTTTTTATGCTTCACTTCCTTTAAATTGGTTTTCATAGTTTTGCTGTTTCAATGCTAGTTGAGTTTATGAAACTTGTTTTCTTTTATTTGTATAATACATAGTAACTATATTTTTTTACTATTTATTCACCTCGACAAACATTTAAATAATATTACTATTTATATTTTGCTTAGGATGACAATGAAAGTTAAGTAAATGAAAGATTTAAGCTAAGAAAATGAAACTGTATTTTTTTCTCTTATGAATGAATATAAATACATATTAAATAATATAATTATAATCTTCGATTACAAAATAATGTATTCCATAAAACTAATGAGATCTAGAAAACTTTGCTTCTGTGAAATGTTAATACAGTTACGTGACGGGCTTCGTGGTGTAGTGGTTTATGTAATGGACTGCCGATCACGAGGTCGCGGGTTCGATTCCCGCTTGGGACATGTTTGTACTGCGTCTGGGTGTTTCTATGTATTATAAGTATGTATTTACAAAAGAAAAGTAGTATATGTAGTTTATCCGTATCTGGTACCCATAATACAAGCATAGTAATATAGCTTACTTTGGGACCAGAGGACGTTGTGTGAAATATCCTGAATATTTATTATTTATTATTATTATATATTACTTCTCAAAACTCATTGAGATGTTCTCAAATATATTTTAAAGATAGAAATAAGCCATTAGAAGTATTCGAGCGCGCGATGTTGACAATAATAGCTTTCAGAACGTACTTAGAAGGAATGAAGTAATAAAGTACATATAATAATGTTCCGGTGTCTTCAGGATATTGTAAACATTGTAGATAAAAGTTAGTGCATTTGACAAAACTTAACCGAGTAGCTTTTATTCTTTATCTAGTGCAATCCTGACAAGTATAATTAACTTGTTTAAAAAAACCTAAATAGGTCTTTCTTATTATTTAAAATATAACTGATTCCATATTTGGCAAAACTAATGAAATAATAAATTTATAAGAAGTTTTAGTGAGTAAAGAACAGCATTACATAGCTTTTAAATTTCTAGTTCCAGATCAAAAGTTGTCTACATTTCTTGACTTTGGCCAGAAGGAGTAGTTTTTAGAAGATTTGTACATTTCAAGTTCAGATGCCGCACGAATACATAGAAATATATATGGATACAATAGTAACGGAAGACGATATGGCAGATAAGGATATGTATGATTTTGTTAGTTTTAATTGTAAAAATGTGAAGCGTTTCGTTGTTGATATACATCAAGTAAAATAATTAACTATATTTTTTTACCTTCCCCGATAAATTTTCTATCCAACTCTGAAAGTTTTTTTTTTATCAAATTAGTAGTTCCTGAGATTAGTGAGTTCTAACAAACATACTCTTCCTCTTATATTATTTGTACTCGTATTGTGAAAACAACGAAGCACTAAAGTATATTTTATAACCTAATATTGTTTCTTATTGCCAACAAATATTACACTAAAGTAAATCTATAGACGCATATATAGACGTAGGTGGTAACCCTATTCAGAAAATTTTATTACACTTGTCAACAATATCAGTGAAAACACGTGCTACGAAGCTACGCTGCTACGGTTCGCTACGTATATTGCTACGCACAAGTGGAATGTAAAAGCTACGGTTGAGTACATTTTCATCTCTCTATTTGGTTTTACTAAGATAACTCGAATAAGATTAAGACTCACTTATTTTATATAATAGAAAGAATATGAATAGCTTTTACTTTTTATAGCAATAGTACATATTCTATCAAGGTGAAAAACACCTAAAACTTTATAAATGAAAAGCAATATTTATTACGTATTTGTTTTCTAAAATATATGTATTTAATTAGTTAATCTTTTTATTTCGATAAATTATATGATCTTTACTTATTAAAAAACAAAATCGTTATTTTTAAATGTATGTCACTATACGCGATTATATCTTTAATACTACGTATTGGATTTTTGATGTGGTTCTTTTTAAATGATAGTTCAAGGAGATAACTTTTTTTGTATAATTTGTTAAGGTTTAGTATCTCAATCCACGCGTAGGAAGTTGCAGGAAATAACTAATAGCTATTAAATAAAAAGTAACGATCAACAAAACACATAATATAGGTAAAAAAAACAAAGTTTTCTTTTTAAGCCACAAACCACCGGGCGTGATATTGTATGTATTTATCTATATTTTTAGAACATTGTTGTGCCTTATTATCTTTTAAAAATATCCAAGGTTTTATTCAGATCACGTAAACAAACAGGCAGAATAAAATTTTCCTTGGTGGAAAAATACAAGGAAGGTTTTCCTTGGTAAACATGTTTTTATTTTTAAATGAAGAATCTAATTTATTAAATATAATAAGTATTATATTTATTATTATTATTTATATTCTTTTATATTTTGTTTTTATACATAAGTATTTAATTGGATATTGTTAATTATTATTCTAAATATAAATAGTAAAATATAAATAAAAAAATATTAAATTATTTATTTTATTCTTTTCTAGCTGTTGCCCACAACTTCGTACGGGTGGAGTTTAGAAACCAAATATTAACAGATAATACAAAAAAGCCATCCTCTCATACCACTCTATCAATAAATAAAAAACTGCATCAAAATCAGTTGCGTTTTTTTGAAGATAATAAGCTCACATAGGGACATACATACAAAAATAACGACTTTGTTTTATAACAAGTAGAGACTGTACACAGTAATACAGTAATTACAAAATATAATTACAGAGAAGGCATGCACATAGGCGAGTTTAATCAGTCTCACCCGTGACCATGGTGACTGCAAAGTCTCCAAAACGTCGGGCCAAAATTTAAAACAAATATACGTGTCTAAATCCGTAAAAAGTAGATTTATTTAAACAAATGAGTCGCGCAAGTATTAGAATATTCTATAGATATTCTTAAAATGAAACATACTGTGTTTAATTAAGAATTAACATCCGTCTACGAACTAAAACCACATACTGACAACGCTATTAACCATCCAATTTGTGAAGACACAACACGCAGAAACCCCTAAGGGGAACAGAGGTGAATTGTATTTAGCTAACTACCTTACTCGAAATTCACTGGGTTAGAAAAGACAGAAAGATTTATGACTTTTAAACAAGTAGGTAATTAGAATAATTTTATCCAAATGTTTCTTATTATTTCGGTAGGTATATTTGATTAGCTGCTGTCCGCGACTGCATACGCGTGGAATTTAGAAAATATTTTCACGTTTTAGCAACATTTTTCACTAATGCTTCGTTTTTATTAGTCGCAGCGTGATGTTATGTAGCCTATAGCCTTCCTCGATAAATGTTCTGACAAACACAAAAAGGATTTATCAATTCGAAAAAGTCGTTCCTGAGATTAGCGCGGTCAAACAAACAAACAAACTCTTCAGGTTTATAGTATTATATTATAGAAGTATAGATATGTAGGTATTTATACTATCCATCTATGAATATACAATGTGTTTGTGCATTGGATAGGCCTTTAATATTATAAATATAACAGTTACACATAAAAAAATACAAATTGTAAATTTTTTTTTGTTTATTGCCTACTATTAAATAACTACCAGAAACGCATCAATTATGAGATGTTTACGGTTTATTGAATGCGATTGAACTTTACGATAAAAGATGACCTCATAGTAGTGTTGTATTTAAACAAGATCGATTAATTTAATAAATTAATTAAACTTTTATGAACACATAAAAGTCATAATATAACTAGTATTTGTAATTTCATCCATGCCTAGTGCCTAGTCACCGGCCATGTGTAACGATGGTCAAATATGACTACACCTTTCTGAAACACGTTCTATATCTACATGCTTTGACACTTGTACAACTGATTTATACAAATAAATGGATTTAGACGTATATGTCATAGGAGACTTGATTAAAATAGTTTACTTAAGAATTTTTAGTTTTGACTTAGCTTCCAAGATTGTGAAGTGGGTCCTCAAATTGTGTCAATGGTGAGTAATCTGTTTATTTACTGTAGTTAGTTGATGAGACTAAATGGTGATCCGTTGAATATTCATAAAAGGATCCTTCCAAACCAGTTACACGTGTCGTAAGCCACGGATCGATCTCATCGTAGTTAATAGAATGTTGTAGTTAACGTAGTTAGTATGTCTAGTATTACAAGGCTTTTATATTGATGACTGCTCTGGCTGTATATACAAGTGATTTCTAGTATGGTTTTACCGATATATACATATATGTATATTCTAATTTAAATGTAGCTCGATTTTCCTATCTACTCAATAATCATAAACGCGACTAAAATCGCGGCCATCAATATACTTGAATTAATTGTATTCTTACATTGGTACCCATTCTACTTGTACCACTAAACTAAACTTAACTAAAAAAATGAAAATTGATAGTGTCAATAACACAATTCAGCAATGTTTACAAATCTTTTTTTTTTAGAAAATCTGTATGTTATCCATCCATCCATCAACCTTTCTCAGTCCACTGCTGGACATAGGACACGCCCATAGAACGTCACAACGCGCGGTCCTGCGCTAACTGCATCCAGCGGACCCTGGCGTATTTGACGATATCATCAGTCCACCTAGTGTTATAAACTAATGATTTTAATTATAAAAAAATGTGCATAGCGACCTAGCCAATTAATCAAAATACGCCATAGTTTTAGTTTTTAGGGTTCCGTACCCAAAGGGTAAAAACGGGACCCTATTACTGAGACTTCGCTGTCCGTCCGTCCGTCCGTCCGTCCGTCCGTCCGTCCGTCCGTCCGTCCGTCCGTCCGTCCGTCCGTCCGTCCGTCCGTCCGTCCGTCCGTCCGTCTGTCACCAGGCTGTATCTCAAGAACGGTGATAGCTAGAGAGTTGAAATTTTCACAGATGATGTATTTCTATTGCCGCTATAACAACAAATACTAAAAATAAAATAAAATAAATATTTAAGGGGGGCTCCCATACAAAAAACATGATTTTTAGGGTTCCGTACCCAGTATCTCAAGAACGGTGATAGCTAGACAGTTGAAATTTTCACAGATGATGTATTTCTATTGCCGCTATAACAACAAATACTAAAAATAAAATAAAATAAATATTTAAGGGGGGCTCCCATACAACAAACATGATTTTTTTACCGTTTCTTGCTCGATACTAATAACGTTGCCTTATGTTGCATAGATAATGGTACGGAACCCTTCGTGCGCGAGTCCGACTCGCACTTGACCAATTATTTAATTAGGTAAGTTTAGAATTGGTACCAATGTCGAAATAAATATATTAAAGTTAATTCAGAAATGCCATATCGTTACTTTTTATTCGAAAATTTCGTCAAACGGTTTACATTATTATGAATATAATATATTTTGAGTAATACAATAACATTTCAATATCAATACACGTCACAAGTTATAACCATCACAAGTATGTACTCAAAAGAAAAATACAATATACGTTTATTTTTTATATTTCACGAGAATGTTAACTATCTTATTAGCTTCAATATATAAGCATGGTATATTCGGATCACGTTCACAAACAGGAAAAAACATTTCCTCCAATCTATCTGTACCAAAAGTCCGTGAATATAGGTAAGTAGATCTGCCAATAAATTTTTGAAAAATTATTCAAATATTTGGTTTCCTTAGAAGGTGAATATTAGACCTAAGTCGCAATGAATAGCTTAAATAATAGTATATATAAGCTATTCATTACACCTATAAATAAATATACATGGACATTTCACACAACGTCCTGTGGTCCCAAGCTAAGCTTATACTCTTGTGTTATGGGTACCAGAATACGGATATACTAATTTTCTCATACATACATATATACCAGATGTTTAAGTGTGGATGAAGCCAAGGAAGTATGTTTGGATCGTAGCAGATGGTGCTCTATAGTCTCGGCCCACACCCATGGGAAAAGGGCGTGATGTTATGATGATGATGATGACTAATTTTCTTTCGTAAATACATACTTATAATAAGCACACAAATGATTGTCCCGATCGGGAATTGAACCTGCGACCTCGTGAACGGTAGTCCGTTATATGAACCACTAGACCACAAGGACCGCCCTATTGATGAATTGTATAATGTTAGCTTGTCGGATCGCTTTATTCAGGTAGCAAGGTAACCTGACTACAATATAATTTTCTTTTATTTCCTAAATTTTTATTTAGATGTTTGTTATATAATTTTTATAGGTACTATTTCGATTCCTAGATCCATAGACGCAAATGTTGTCGTGAATTTATCGGCCCAAATTCTGATATTCATAAAACTATGCTATACTACAGCAATCTCGAAAACTGTAGCTACATATTAATGCAATATTTTTTTGTATCGGTAGTGCCACTATTCTCGAAGATTATTCTCTCCATACATGTAACAAATTTTACCTCTTAATAGTATAGACAAAATAAATATTGTATTCTTCGTACATCAAAACATGTTATAGAATATTGTGTTTATTTCCGAGAACAGGTAATTGGTTAGAATAGACTATCATTATTTTGTTAAATAATACTTAAGTTAATTCTTCTGTTAGCAAAGAATTGATCTCTTTGTTATGAAAACAAACGAAATATTTTGTTACTTAACAAGCTTTTATCGTTATAAATCTTCAAATGGAAATGTTTTGTAACAATATATAAGTATCTCTCTAAGTGAATATAACGAGATAATTGATGATACTTACTTTATTACCTTCGATTAAATATTTATTACAAAATGTTTGATCGACTCTTTGTTTTTCGAATTTCACAGAAAAGTAATGTTTCCTTTCCATTATATTTAATGAGTTATTTTGATGTTTGGAAATCATTAGAATATTTTTATAACACAAAACGTTGTAGAATTATCATTTTAAGATTTTTTGGGCAAATTATTTTAATATTTAAGTGAAAATATTGACAAAAATATAAAAAATAGATTACCTAATAAGTTTTATTGGTATAAGGATGAACTTTCACACTTAGATTATCTTTGAAAAAATAAATATCTAAGCTAAAATATTTTTATTTTATGTAGTCAAGATAAATAAGCTCTTTAAAAAAATCAGAAACAAGGTAACTGTTACAAATCTGAATCCTTTGGAAAAGAATAGACAAGAAATTCCATATTTATATTTCTTTTTTTTTGTTTTCAATTCTTATTTTACAACAAAAAGGGTTGTGAGATTGAATGCGTTTAATAAGTACATAATGTTTCAATAAGAAACTAATTTTCTCTTTGAATTAAAAGCAAAATTGACAACCATATTAACTATCCAATTTACAAAGACATAGCATTGTTCAAATCCCTAAGGCATTGAGAGGTAAATTGTATTTAGTTGTCTTGCTCTAATTCATTGGTTTTGAAAACAATATGAAGATTCATACATTCTGTTAAAGATTGCTAATTGCATTTGATTCGATATAAATCATTTTGAATTTAGTTTAATAACTAGGTATTTATTATTCTAACGCAAGTTCAAGATAGCTAATCGTTACCAATAATTGTTACCAATTAAAGTAAACGTTACCATACAATACTTCTTTTTTTGTTTGTTGAAATATGTATGTTAAATATAAATATTTACTTTTACTGTAAATATGTATGTTACTTGTTTTAAAATATGTACGTATATTAATATCTGTCATTAGTATTAATAGTTAAGCGTCACAATCAAGTGCAAGATGTGACACCTTAAAATGCCCGTCCTCATGTCTGGATTACACTTTCGCTTAACATCAGGTGCAGTGTGGTCATTTGCCTACACGAGCTATAAAAAAAAAATTGTTAAAAAAAAATGAAAAATTATTGTAATTAACTGTAAATGTTTAATGTAACAGTAATTGGTTTGTCCAAATAAATAAATAAATAAATCAAATACAAAACACAATGCCCTCTGGTCCTGACTTAAGCTTATATGCTTATGTCAAGGGTACCAAAATACCAATAGACTACATAAACTACTTTACTTTTGTACATACAATCATATATATACGTATAGAAACACGAGACGTAGCACAAACATTTATATGAAAATTATAAATATCACAGAGATGAATGTTCCGTGTGGTGACGGATTAAGAATACAAGTGTCACCACCCCATCTCTTCCCAAAGGTGCTGCAAAAGCCAGCTAAGGGATATTGCACACAGATAACATCCGCTGTGAGAGACGGAAAAGTCGAAAATAAACCCTGTGCCAACACGTTTGGTCAGCGTGATACAGTAGACCATAATCCCTCCCAAAGTGGAGGAGGCCCGTGCCCAACAGTGGAACGTGAATGAGCTGGAGAGAGAGAGAGAATGTTCCGTGCGGGAATCGATCGCACGATCTCATTAACGGCAGTACGGTACAAAAACCACTAGACCACGAAGCTTGTTAAAAGAAATATAAATTGAGAACTCATATTTATGCCAAGGTTGTCACGTTAGCTACTTAGTGTGAAAAAGCTAAAGAAGTGGAGTTAATTACGTAGACCGAGATAATTAAATCACTAAGCTTCTGCTTCTAGCATTTAAAATACTGTCCGTAATTTGATGAGTTGAATATAAATTGACTTGATGGTTACACTCGTTTAATAAACTGTTAGCTGTTGCCCGCAACTTCGTACGAGTAGAATTTAGTCACCAAACCTTAATAAATTATACAAAAAAGCCATCCTCTTGAACCACTATATCTAGTAAAAGAAATTGCATCAAAATGTTGCGTAGTTTTGAAGATATAAGCTCACATACATAGGTACGAGTACATACAAAAATAACATCTTTGTTTTATAGTAAGTAAAGATGTATAATATACGCAGTATCCGTATGGTGACCGATTAAGAACACAATTCTTCGATTCTTTTGAGTGTAGTAAAAGCCAGCTAAGGGATATTTTACACAGCTAATAATGATAATAAACCCTATGCCAACTCGCATGGTTAGTATGGCGTATTAGACCATAATTCCACACATAGTGTAGGAGAGCTGAGCCCAATCTCGCCGTTTTCTAAAGACCACTAAGGGAACTATCTGCTTCAAGACTAGCTCAACTACATTTTGTACTTATAAAGCAAATCGAATATGGACGACGGTTATAAGTATACATCACTCTTGATTTTATGGATTTTCTTTTTCAGGCATTCTCTACCAGCGTTCTCTCTGTCTACCAGCACGTCCCTATGTGCTATGAGACCGCACATTTTTTTCTACCTTAATTCAAATATAATAAATTAATATACATGGACACTTCACACAACATCCTCGTCCTCTGGTCCCAAGCTAAGCTTACATGCTTGTATAACACAGGTACCAGAACACGGAATAATAAACATTTGTAAAGTAAAGAGTGAAAATCGAACCCACAACCACTAAAGTTAATAGTAGCACCGACTCCGATTCGATACTGAACAAAGAACTTTTTTAATCTTTAAATTTTACAAAGTAATTTTGTTTATAATATAAAGTTATTCTTAGAATTGAAAGGTTTCATAATAATAACGAGGCATCCCTCTAAGTGAAAATAACGAGATAATTGAAGATACTTTACTTTCAATTAAACATTTATTTTAGATCATTTTGATCTTGTACCTTTATGTAGGTATAGAATTTTATTATTAAGTTAATTTTATATTAAAATTTGGGCATGGGAATTGGTCATCTTCTATAATTATTCATTGGAAAGTTTTAATACCTATACTCCGCACGCCGAATGATGATCGCTATGACAGTTCGTTAGCGCTTAACATTGTACTGACGTCCTATCACATCAAATCCTATAGAGGTCCATTAAAAAGTCGAAAAAATCATAATTGTGTACAATTGTAAATTATAAAAATGAATATTAAGAAATTATTACGTAATGTTCGGAAATAATAGAAAAAAACTCAATGCAAATGTACATGGTACGTGCTGCAAAAGTTACGTCGTCAAGCTGTTATCGACTAAGAAGGGACACATCGATAAACAAAATATCGATAATTTGTTGGAAAAATAAAACAAATGCTTTGAGTTTGTATTTTATTTATATCAATCTGAATCTGATACAGGGTCAATCCGATCTTCAAAATCTGAGTCTGAATTGCAGCTATCCGTGACATTTATTATTAACGGTTGGTCAATGATATTGTCGTATTGTACATCTCGATCCCAGTCTTGTATCGTAGTCTGTTATAGCGTAGTCTTTTTTCAAAATAAATAAATATTGCTTATTATGTTGAATGACCTGGCTGAATGACATGACATTTGCCTAAAAAAACAGTATTTTATCGAAATTGTTTCGCATAACTAATACAACTGTCAGTTGAAACGTCATAGGGATCATCATTCAGCGTGGTAACTATAGGGTTTAGTTTCGAGTTGTTGATTTCTTACAATATTCTTTCACTGCCAGACTTTCTGTGGAAGCAAATTTCGATAGAGATATCTGTATGTTGGATCCATAATTCAACAAAAGGCCTATAAAATGCCTATCAGTTAATAGTCTTATCGCTAATGCAAGTTCTTGAAGGAAAATTTTAAAATTCTAGTTATTAGTTTTCTAAGCAGTCCATGTGGCGATAGATTAAGAATACAAATGTCACTATACCATTTCCTCCTCAGGGTTCTGTTAGAGCCTGCTAAAGGATAATTTATATAGATAAAATACTTTATGAGAAACGGAAATGTTAAAACAAAACATATGCCAAAATGCCTGATCAGCGCAGCACAGTAGGCCAAATAACGTACCCTCCCAAAATAAAGGAGGCCCGTGCCCAACGGTGGACAGTAATGGGCTGAGAAAAAGGAGAAACGTGCTCTGAATTACTATAAAAAGACATAAAAAAATATTTTTATAATGCAACTAGCTGGCCAGGCAAATGTTGTTTTGCCATACCAAAAAAAAAGTATAAAATAAAAAAAACAGCGAAGTCTCAGTAATAGGGTCCCGTTTTTACCCTTTGGGTACGGAATCCTAAAAAAAACTACATATAAACCTCACGGAGACCGAGACCTTTCCAACGAATGCAAAACCGTGGAAATCGGTTCGTGCGTTCTGGAGTTATAGCGTCAGGAAGGAAAACCCAACTTATTTTTATATAGTAGATATATGTTAGTACCGGGAACATACTACATCGAAACCGATTCTAATTAATTCTAATGAATTTAAGCCACATACTGACAATTTCAAGACGGTATTATTCGACCAATTTGTAAAGACACTGAATACAGGAATCTCGAAATCATACAGATATAAACCCATATTTAGCCGGTTGTTCCAAATCACTGAATCGGAAAATGATACGGAGATATATGACTCCTGCTACTCTCACACATGGGATTTAAAATATTACTGTTTAGTACTGAGAAGTTTCTATCATTTTCTCTCACAATAGTATGTTTAAAACTTAAAATTTTAAATGAATTATGGTAACTTTGTTATTCTCTAACACTCAAATTGTAAAATTAAATATCAAATGTATATAAACCCTGTAACAACTGATTGTAGAGGACACTTTACAGCTCAGTCATACCTGTGACCATGGTGACTGCAAAGTCTCCGAAACGCCCCGACTAAAATTAAAAACAAATATATGGGCCTCGTGGTCGAGTGGTTTATGTAACGGACTACCATTCACGAGGTCACGGGTTCGATTCCCTTAAAAAAAATTATAAGTACTTTGTAAGTATTATAACACTCTTGATATTTAAATCACGGTCACGTATTTAGGTCACGGGTGAGACCATGGTGACTGCAAAGTCTGCGAAACGTCGGGCCAAAATTTAAAACAAATATACGCGTCTAAATCCGTAAAAAGTAGTTTTATTTAAACAGATGAGTCGCGCAAGTGTTAGAAAATATTATACACTTGATATTTTTTTCGCAATGTAAATATTAAAAATAATATATTAGAATACCTGGATCATGTCCCGAAAAACAACATCAAAAACGGAAAATATTGTAAACGTAAATGTTGATACCATAACATTTTATTACATAATAATATTTTCAGAATACAGTTCTATCAGTTATTTTTTGCAAAAACGGCAGAAAAACATTTCAATATTCCATAACAGTATTACAAAGATATGACCGTCACAATAGTACACTCACAAAGAAAATACAAAATATTTATTTTATATTTTACACGACAATGTTCATATTATGTTCTATGTAAAGTTATTCTGTATTTGAATCACGTTCACAAATAGGAAACAACATTTCCTTTAGCCTATCTGCGTTTAAAGTGCGTGAGTATTTCTAAGTAGACCATTGCCTTCCGAAATAGATATAAGTTTTTGAAGTTGTAGTTTTATTACAATCTAGCTAACTATTAAATCACCTTTCTACGGTGGGAAGCGATCTCGTATTTCTCTCTTGGACTCAGAATAACATAGTGGTGATTGAAAACAGATACTTCGTCACTTCGATATTATCGATAGTCAATTTGGGCACTACTGAACGGACCGCAGCACCAAAGGACTGCCCAAATCTGTAACGTATCGAAGTAAATATATTATACGAAGTACATATCATCAACTTCAGTCACAGGTGCTTTTCTGCTTAGAACATGATTTACTTGTATGTTAAATTGAAATATTTTGTACTGCGTCAAGGTGTTTTTAATTGAAACAATGTATGCTTTTAAAACAATAATAGGAATAAATGCACATAATTATATTTCTGTTATGCTTTGAAGCATAAGTGTTACGTTCAACCTGGGATTTATAATTTATTAGTTTTGTGGAAGCGTGACAATTCTTCAGATCAAGACGAACGAACTTAAAATCTGCGTTTCACAGCGTTAACAAATTTATAATAGTACAAACTTACCCTGTTTTCGTCTTCAACACAGTCTTCACTTGTCAAGCCCTAGCTATAGCTTCATTAACACTAACTACGATAAATTGGCCAAAATAACGCAGAATGCTAATCAAACTATACTTAACTTTATACAGGCAGACACGAACTCTTGAAGTCCACAAAAGACCACTCCTTTGGCGCGACTCAAGCCGTGAACTTTCACCAATCGTCTTAATGCAATTATACTATCACAATTATAGTTATCAAACAGTTCAATTTACATTAAATAGTATTAAGTATGGAGACACAAAATTCACTAGTTTTTATAATACTTTTTGTCATACAAATGGCGAATACTCAACTTCGCAATGACATTTCAAGGTTTTATTTCAATGGTAATTATCGATTCACACAACAAGGATAATTAGTTTTATCAACAATTAATTCTAGTGACAATTTTTAACTCGCGAAACAATTGCAAGGAAAACGCTTCAATCGCATTCAAATCGCGACGTAACTTGCCAACAAGATGAGTTTTACGACTGACGACCGAGAAGGTCACCGCGCGGCGCTCGGTAACCGCGTCATCGATAGTGAAGTTACCATCTCCTAGGGACGCGCGCGCGCAACTTGATACAATAGGTTAAGTTTGGTACATAACATCTACCCGCCTCGGCCAGGACTACCTGGCCGCTAATTCACTGGCAGTCGCGACAAGGTTGATACAGCTCTCTTCAAAATTGAACCGTCCACCCGGACCTCAGCAAAACGGGGCACTCCATCTGCTCCAAAGACGAGGTTGAGAATGCGCCCCCTGCGCCAACACAGTGGCGGTGAGTTAGCGTCCTTAACCAGAACGAGGTCACCAACATGAGGTGGATCAGTCTTGTCAGTCCACTTAACGCGCTGCTGGAGAATGTGCAAATATTCTAAATTCCAACGTTTCCAAAAGCTCTGAGTGAGTTGTTGGACCAATTCAAACCGCGAGAGACGATTAGGTCTCACATCAACAAGGGGATATTCCGGCAGGGCGTTCAGTGGCTGCCCAATCAAAAAATGGCCCGGCGTGAGGGCTTCCAAGTCGTTAGGATCTGAAGAGATCGGGCACAACGGGCGTGAATTCAAAACGGCCTCGATTTTGCAAAACACAGTTGCGAGCTCTTCAAAGGTCAATACAGACTCGCCAATTACCCGTCGCAAATGTGTCTTAGCAACCTTTACTACGCTTTCAAATATTCCTCCCCAGTGGGGACATGACACGGGACTGAACCTCCAAGTTATTCTACGTGTAGCTAGTCTAGACGCAATTTCAGTCTCGTTAGCCGACAAAAAATCATACATCGCTTTTAAATAGTTGTTTGTGCCTTTGAAGTTGGTACCGCAATCCGACCGAATCAAGGACGGTAGTCCTCGTCGTGACACGAATCTATCTAACGTCGCAACAAATGCCTCTGTCGAGAGGGCTGAGACGAGTTCCAAATGTACCGCCTTGGTGGACAGACAGACAAAGACGCACAAATAAGCCTTGACAGTTTTACTGTTCCTGAGGGTCGAGGTTTTAACAAAAAAGGGGCCTGCAAAGTCCGTACCAACTCCAGCAAAGGGCCTTATCTCAGTGACCCGATCCGAAGGAAGGTCACCCATGATAGGCTGCATGGTAGGGGCCTTGAGCCTATAGCAAGGCATACAACGAAAGACCACACTACGGATCGTCCGACGGGCCGATAAAATCCAAAATTCCCGTTGCAAAATGGCCAATAAGGCATTACAGCCGGCGTGGGAGTTCTTGATGTGACGATCAGTCACCAACAGGTTCACCAAGTGGCCACTCTTGGGCAATAAGAGGGGGTGACGAGATCCATAAGGGAGGTTTGCGTTCCTAAGACGCCCTCCGACACGCAAAAGACCCTCACTATCCAAGAAGGGGTTCAGCTTACAAATGGCTCCAGACAGCTTGGATTTGCCTTTCCTCAAGATGTCAATCTCGTCTTCAAAATGTGCCTCTTGCACAGAACGAACCCAGTGAAGAAGAGCATCTTGGAGCTCTTGTGGCGATAAGAAGGCCTTCAAACATTTGTTCTGTGGATGTCTACAATTTCTCATGAAGCGCTTGATCCAAGCGGTGACACTCAACAATTTGTCCAATGAACTGTAACGATTAAGTAAGAAATCGGGGTCGAACGGACGGTCCTGCCGTTCGAGCGCAAGCGTTCGCAACCCGGGCAGTGCGACAATGTCTAAGGCCGGAGTTCGCGGCCAATGAGATTCTGATCTGGTCAACCACTCAGGTCCCCACCACAGAGAGTGCTCAACTAAAAGGGGGGCCATACATCCCCGTGACGCACAATCAGCAGGGTTGACCTCGCCAGGCACATGCCTCCAAACCAACGGGGTCTCCGATTTCTGTATCTGAGAGACACGATTTGCTACAAACACCTCTAAGGTGTGAACTGACGTCTTCAGCCAACATAGCACAATTTGACTGTCAGTCCATGCATATATCGTGGAAATGTCAATTGACGTGCACAAGGTAGACATGACGTGATTCAAAAGGCGAACAAGAAGGGCCGCCCCTGACAACTCTAACTTAGGGATTGTCAAGGCAGTTCGAAGAGGCGCGACCTTGCTCTTCGCCATGACCAACAACACTTTCACCTGACCATCTGTGGTCACGGTGCGCAAGTATACGGCTGCTGCGTACCCACGTTCCGAAGCGTCCGAGAAACCATGAAGGGACGCGGTGTGCTTCCCTGGCGGAAGCAGAGCACGGGGTAACGATATCCTATTGATGGCAGGCAATGAGGAAGCAAATAGGAGCCAGTCCTTCAAAACAGCTTCGCGAAGTGGCTCGTCCCATCCAAGACCTGCAGTCCAAAGTCTCTGCAGGAAGCATTTGGCCCAGAATATGACCGGGCATATCCAGCCATTGGGATCAAAGGTTCTCGCGACAGTCGACAGAACCAGTCGTTTCGTCCAAGTGTGATGCGAATCCAAATTGACATTAAATGTAAAGATGTCCTGGACTGGTCTGTACTGGATTCCAAGCACTGACATCATGGTAGGGTTGTCACGGTTCTCAAATAGGTGAGGATCCTGCTGGTGGTCATCCGGTAGCCCGTCCAAGAGCGCAGGTAAGTTGGAGATCCATTTACGCAACTCATATCCTGCGGAGGCTAGAATGCCAATCAACTCGTCACGCAAGAGCAGGGCCTCTCTCTCCGTGGCCGCGCCAGTGCACACATCGTCAACATATAGGTCCTCCTTCAAAATGGCGGCTGCGCGAGGAAAAGACATACGCTCTCGATCCGCGAGCTCCCAAAGCGAACGTATAGCCAAAAAGGGACTAGACCGCAGCCCGTAGGTGTTCGTGTTGAGCTCGTAGACAAGCATGGGATCTTGCTGGTTTTCTCGCCACAATATCAGCTGGTATCGGCGATCATCCGGGTGAATTACCGTTTGCCTGAACATCATCTTGATGTCAGCCACAAAAACAAATTGATGACGTCGAAACCGCGTGATGACGTCACAAAGGTCCTTCAGCAATTTGGGACCAGGATGCAGACACTGGTTCAATGACACTCCTGAAGTAGTCTGCGCAGAACCATCAAATACTGTGCGTAGCTTACCACTGGATGGTTTTATTACAGCATGATGCGGAAGAAAGAAGTGCTCCGTCGAACGCCAATCCAATTTTGACACAGACATGTGTCCCAAATCCTCATACTCCCGCATGAAGTCAATATACTTCTCCTTGAGTAGTGGGTCCCTGCTCATACGGCGTTCCATCGCCAACAAACGCTTCTCTGCAATAGGCCGCGAGACGCCAAGTGGCGGACGTACGGCGAGAAATGGCAATCTTGTCATGATCCGGCCAGAACGGAGATAACTGGTGTTGGTCTTGTAGAACTGCTCACACTCTTCATGCTCCGGATCAGAGCGGGGAGCTTGTGGTGGCTCCTCCACTTCCCAGAATCTCTGCACGGCGTCAGAAAGGGCGGACCCCACCATCAAGGCCGTTCCAAGTTCGGCAGGGGGGGGAGTCCTCAATACAGGCCCCATCAGTGCGAACCCAAATATGGTCCGGAGGGCTACCAAGCCACCTGGCTGCAAAACACGATCCTTGCCGAGTAATATTTTACCCAAAACATCGGCACCAAGCAACAAATCGACCGTGCCAGGCAGGTCAAATTTAGGGTCAGCCAAATTCAAATCCGCGGTCAATTTTACCGCATCCGCAGACAAACGAACTTGCGGGTGATTGCCTAAGATATTCTCCATCACAATGGCCGACGATTCCAACGTCGGACGTGGAGAATTTGAGGGGGAGAACTCAAACCAAACGCGGCCCTCTACCGTGGCCACGGGGGCGTTCCCGACACCCCTTATTACATCTGAATATTTTTCAATAGTCTGGCCAGTCTGCCCTACCAACCAAGACGAGGCTATGCACCCCTGTGAGCCTGTGTCCAATATCGCTCGGACTACAACTGAGGCGCCCGTCCGTCCCCAGACCCTGACATGGGCCGTGGGCAAGAGGACGGTCTCAAAGGGGGGCGGTGCATAGCGGGGGCAGACGCCAACATCCTAATGCTGGCGTGGCGGCGACTGAGCGCCGTTGTCCCGAGACGGCAAATCAAAGTGCGGGTAGTGCCTAAACTCGGCCTCCTCTCGGTGACGACTGCCACGAGCCATAGACGGCGGTTCGTAGCGCCTGGAGCGTCCGTACCGAGGGTTGCGCGTCTCCAAACGGGGACGTTCCGCCAGAGGGGGGGACGGTAGTGGTACCGGACGTGCGTCACGGTAATCGTGGTACACTACCGGAGGTGATCTCGCTTGATCACGTGGAAGCGGGGAGGGCGAGCGGGACACAAAGGTGCGGGATTGAACCCGGGGCCCGCTTTCATACCCGCCCGTGGGGCTGCGCGCCGAACCAACTCGGCGATCGATGGCAGCACAGTCTGCGGGGCGTGGGGGTGATGAGCCGGACTCCAAATTGCGGGACTGGTCCCGGTGTCCACTGGCATACCCGCCCGAAGGCGACCCCGCGTGGTCGCGACGGCCATTCGCGTTGGCGCACAGGATTTTCAAATGGTGCCCTCCGCAAATAGGACACGGGTGAGTGTCGGGGCAGGCGCGCTGGTAATGGTCCCCTAGGCAAGAGAAACACCAGCCGCGGGCCTGGGCAATCCGCCTACGAGCGGCCACGTGCAGGACCGCGAAGTCTGGGCACCGCACCGTTTGGTGTCCCTGCGACTTGCAAAACCGGCAGTCCGGTGGCGCAGCTTGAGCGACAGCGAAGCGGGCGGCCGTACCTCCTCTTGGTGCAGGTTGGGCATTGCGCCGTTGGTTGGTGGGTCTGGGACGTGATGCTTCCACCGGCGTGTCGGCGACCATGACGTCACCCATGCGACACTCGTCCTCCAGGAACGTCAGGAGCTGGTCAAAGGTAGGGAGAGCAGATGCCTCATCCCTAGTGTGCCCCTGTTCAAAACGTGCCCTCAAAGACACCGGCAATCGCTTGAGTACGATACGCACCAGTAGGTAAGACCACTTGGCAACCGGCAGTCCTAAGCGGTTGAGCGAATTGGTGGCTATTAGGAGGGGGTTCAGCAGCTCGGTCCTCAACTGGGCAGCATTGCTCACGACGGGAAGGTTCAAGATCTGGTCAACGTGGGTATCTGCCAGACAGCGCTGGTTGTGATAGCGCTTGGTGAGCAACGCCCGCGCGATCCCATAGCTCCCGTCACATATTGGGAGGTGCTGTACTAAGCCCCTCGCCTCTCCATCAAGCACGGAGAGTAAATAGGCCAGTTTCTGAGACGGACCCAAATCGTCCCTCGAGTCCACAAGGCTCTCAAACAAACCAATGAATCCCATCCACATGTCTAGTCGACCATCAAAACGTGGAAGATCCAAGTTGGGTAACCTGGTCAAAAGGCCCACGGGAGTCTTCAAGGGGGCCCGGTGAGCCGGTACTCCGGCGCGCGAGGCTAAAATCTCCCGCGCGCTCTGGGCGATGTCGTCGGCAAGGTCCATAATTTGGACGTAGTCCTCGTGGACTTGGTCCCGTCGCTCCTGGGGGAATGACTCCAGGGGCACATCATCCAGATGCAAGATGAAGCGCCGGTAAAGCGCCTCCACCTCCTGAAGTCGTGTAGGGCATTTCTCATGCCTGTCCAACAATGCCTCGATTCGGTTCTCCCTTTTCACCAAGGCGGCAGCTGACGTGAACCATCTCAAATGAGTCGCAATCCCGGAATATGTCTCGCGGACAACATTATACGCGGCGGTAGACATCTTCAAAGCACAAACGGCACGAAACAAACAATCTTATAATAACACAAAAAAAAAACAAATATCTTTCACAAACAAACAATATTACAATAGCGAAAAACAAAATATCTTTCAATGAGACAAGCCGCTATTACTCTAAACAAATATCAAATCTTAAATAGTTTAAATCAAACAAACAAAACAATTCTTTGCCAATGTGCAATTAATTTAAGACTTGAATTATTTATTTTAAGGTAAACAACAAAACAAACAAACGTATAAAATAAATGTTGTATTATACAAACGCACAACGCCACAATTTAACTATAACGTTGTTCAATATTAGACAATAATTAAATAATAATTTATATTAAATAATAACCTGAGCAACAACAAATACGATTAGCAATAGCACAATAATTATCAAACCCTTTAAAATCTAATTGCCAATTCAAGTGCTCAAATTAATTATGCAAAACTATACCAACAATTTAGATTAAACAAACAAACAACCAAATTAATCAAATTAAATTAATTAAATTAATTAAATCAATTTTCACAAATAATGAGGGTATAGTTTGTTCAACATGGAACATTCGAGAAACGGAGTTTAAACCACGCTCTGGGTACCAAAATTTGTTACGTTCAACCTGGGATTTATAATTTATTAGTTTTGTGGAAGCGTGACAATTCTTCAGATCAAGACGAACGAACTTAAAATCTGCGTTTCACAGCGTTAACAAATTTATAATAGTACAAACTTACCCTGTTTTCGTCTTCAACACAGTCTTCACTTGTCAAGCCCTAGCTATAGCTTCATTAACACTAACTACGATAAATTGGCCAAAATAACGCAGAATGCTAATCAAACTATACTTAACTTTATACAGGCAGACACGAACTCTTGAAGTCCACAAAAGACCACTCCTTTGGCGCGACTCAAGCCGTGAACTTTCACCAATCGTCTTAATGCAATTATACTATCACAATTATAGTTATCAAACAGTTCAATTTACATTAAATAGTATTAAGTATGGAGACACAAAATTCACTAGTTTTTATAATACTTTTTGTCATACAAATGGCGAATACTCAACTTCGCAATGACATTTCAAGGTTTTATTTCAATGGTAATTATCGATTCACACAACAAGGATAATTAGTTTTATCAACAATTAATTCTAGTGACAATTTTTAACTCGCGAAACAATTGCAAGGAAAACGCTTCAATCGCATTCAAATCGCGACGTAACTTGCCAACAAGATGAGTTTTACGACTGACGACCGAGAAGGTCACCGCGCGGCGCTCGGTAACCGCGTCATCGATAGTGAAGTTACCATCTCCTAGGGACGCGCGCGCGCAACTTGATACAATAGGTTAAGTTTGGTACATAACAATAAGCATTACTCTTAACTAGAATTCACAGGACGTTAATTTATATTTACAAAAATATGTTTCTCTTACTTGCTCTAGATTTTAAGCACTTTAAACCACCTGTGTTATTCGCTTACAATATATTCATATACTTTATAAATTATTTAAACAATATTGTATTATTTTCGTATTGAAATTTTCGTGAGTTTGAGTCATAATCGTAAAATAAGCAAGGCCATAGAAATTCGTCGATATCCGAAAATGAACAGAGATGTTGGGTGGACGTTATCTCCTTCTTGGATACCTGCTCTTAATGCGACCTCAAAATTGAAAGTGGTTGATCTAGAGAGCGACACAGTAAGCAGTGTTTGCGATGGTACTCGCGCTAACCAGGACGTAGTGATTGCCGACAGCAAGATAATATCACCTTGTGTCATCGACCACTCATCACCTGGGTCGGTGAACATCAGCAGTAAAGAAACCTCCCCCCCACCTCAAGAACCTCCACCCCCCGCACTGTCGCAGCGGGCTGTACGAGCTGTCGCCCGCAGTGCACGCCGGAAGGTCGCAGACGCCGCTGCGCACTCGTCCTGAAGATGAGCATCGGATATGCTCGAAACCTGGGTCGACATCTTCGATCCCAAAACTGTGAGTGTTAGCCGGTAATATAGTATTTCTAATATTGTATTATTCTAAATAATAAAATTCACACAAAAAGAAATTTACATACCATTAAATAACGGAAGCAATGTTGTTGAAGTGACAATACAAAGGAAATTTGAAAGGAAAACGTTTTTCAACAAAGTTCAATTCTTGTACGAAAATCATGAGTGCTTTTTATTCAGATGAACTCCAATATATTTGTGTAAAGTACTTGAACCGGAATCTGTGGGTTCAGTTTTAGTAAAAACAGATTCGTAAGAAACTACACGCTAGAAAAATCTAAAAAAGCTTTGCTTAGTATATAAACTACTGTTCATATGGTGACGAATTTATAATTGTGTACTTTAAAAAAAAGTACAACCGACTTCACGTGCCTTCGAAATTTGAGGGTAAATTTCCTCGATTTCTCAGGAGATAACCATCCTGACCTGGTGCCAATGGGACCACACGGAAACCACTAGCTTTCAAATAAAAAAATAATCACTAAAATCGCTCATCGCAATTATAAGTTATGAGGTAGCCGTTTTAGATGAATCTAAATTTTAAAGATTTTAAGGATTCCTTGGACGGCCCGACGTACTAATGCTTCTATTCTTGCGGAGCTAAACATCAGAACTCGCCTATCGACCATCGCCATACAGAGACTCCTCAAGTACTTCGGACACGTGGCTCGGCGTGATCCTGACAATTTAGAAAAACTAATTGTCACGTGGAAGGCAAGAGGAGTCAAGGCAGATCACCGATGAGATGGTCTGATACCGTGAAGCAGGCCACGAACACCGGCATCCCTGCTGCTATCAGACACGCTGAAAGCCGCGACGCCTGGAGGGAATTGGTGCACAGTTTTGACCATGGTGGTCACGACCCTCAGACATGAGGAAGCGACGGTGAAGAAGAAGAAATTTTAAAATGAGACAGTATAATATCTTCAGAAAAAACGTTACAAAAGTTACATGAATACAAGTAAAAGTAACACAAAGCTTTTTAAAACACAAGCAAAGCTAATAAAAGCGTGTTAAACAGAAATGTTTTTTTATGATAAAAAAGAAAAATTTTGCAAGTTTTAAATTTCATTTTCCATTCGCAATACAAACAGAGATTATGATGTCTGCATAAAATTATAGCAAGGTTGTCACGTCATCCACTCTGAGTGGCCGGGACAAAAGAAGCGACGTTAATCCTGTGGACCGAGATAATTAAATCACTCCGCTACTGCTCCTTGCCCTTAAACCTCTTTTAAAGATGTTAAGCAGATCTTTAAACAGATGAAAATTTAATAAAAATGTATTAGGCTCTTTTGTTACATAGTACTAGAAATATTTTCATGAAAGACATAAGTATTGAAGTAATAATAAATAAATAATAAATAAATATTCATGGACATTTCACACAACGTCCTCTGGTCCCAAGCTGAGCTTATATGCTTGTGTTATGGGTACCAGAATACGGATATAATACATAAACTACTTTTCTTTTGTAAATACATACTTATAATACATAGTAAACACCCAGACGCAGTACAAACATTTGTATGATAATTAAAAACATCACACAAATGATTGTCCTGACCGGGAATCGAACCCGAGACCTCATGATCGGTAGTCCGTTATATGAACCACTACACCACGAGGCCCGTCATGTTAGTTGGTATTTGAAACTTATTTTTATTTACCAGCTAATGGCCGCGATTTTATTCGCGTTTATAGTTATTGAGCCGCTTCCCCCCTCCATCTAAAAAGCCATCCTCTTGAAACACTCTATCTATTAAAAAAACCAACATCAAAATCCGTTGTGTACTTTTGAAGATTGAAGCTCACATAGGGACATACATACAAAAATAGCGACTTTGTTTTATAATAAGTAAAGATGAAGAAGATAAACGCTTTAAAGTCATACATGTTCAATACTCATTAGGTTGGAGCTAGGTAGCTCCAACCTAATGAGTCTTGATGCTATATATCATTGATGCTATATATCATTAGGTAGGAGGTCCTACCTAATGATATATAGCATACGTACGGCACGTGCAGTTGCTTAATAATACAATATAATACGAGACATTTCATTCTTATATCTGTAGAACAAAGCATTCTTATCAAAATGTAAAAAAGCTAATAAAGGATGGTTCATGGACGTCACTGCAACTGTATATCTTTGTTTTATATTATTGGTAAATAAATGAGTATTTAAAAAATAAGTAAAACTGACTTCATGTGCCTTTCAAATTTGAGAGTTTTCCTCGATTTCTTAAGAGATAACCAATAGATCCTGACCTGGTGCCAATTGAACCACACGGGAACCACCAGCTTTCAAATAAAAAAAGAATATTTGAAACATACAGTAACAAACATAAAAACGTTATAAGGTAATAAAAAAAACATATAGACGAATTGAGAACCTTCTCTTTTCTTTAAAGTCGGTTAAGAAATTAGTAATGTCTGACTGAGTTCATGACAATTTTGTGTCCAAAATTTTCAACTAATTGGATTCTCTATTTTCGGTTGATAGATTGAAATAAATATGAAACAGAGTTGCCGAATAAATAAATAAATAAATATTCATGGACATTTCACACAACGTCCTCTGGTCCCAAGCTAAGCTTAGATGCTTGTGTGGTACCAGAATACGGATATACTACATATATACTACTAAATGAATAATACTTTAGAAATTAAAATCAGTATCTGCCAAGGTAAGTTGAATTGTTTTAAAACGAAGGCTGAAGTCTGATATCAAAACCTATAGGTTTAAAATGAAAGCATAACATAACCTTAACTTTGTTTAATTGTAATGCTTTATGCACTAATTTAAATTCATTCAGTCTTAAGTAAATCCTATAATACAGATTATATATTTGTACACATATCAAAACAAAATTATACAGACTAACCTCGTTTGCCTTACTCTAAGCTGTTTGCCGTCCCAATTTAAGCCCGTTTTAGCTTTAATTTTCGGGCTGCATACAATTTTGTAAATTGGTGAAATTCATGACCGTTTATCAGTACAACGCTTTCAATGAAATGGTTCGTTTAATATTTCAAATTCGCGGCATGGCTGATCAGATATAAATGTAAGATGTAAAAATGCTGTGTGTTTTTAAAGGATAATGAGTTGTTATTGATAACGGATTAAGAATGCAAGTGTCATCATCCCTTTTCCTTCCCAGGGTGCTGTAAAAGCCAGCTAAAGGATATTGTACATACGAGTAGATAACGTCCTCTGTGAGAGACGGAAACCTCGAAGCGGGGTTTAGGAGACCATAATGCCTCCCAAGTGGAGGAGGCCCGTGCACAACCCTGGAACATTTATAGTCTGAAGAGGGACAGAGAGATGTATCTCAAAAAGAGTATAATTATATTTACTAGTTGATGCTCGCGACTTCGTACGCGTCTAATTTCGGAAATTTACCCTGTATTTAATAAATAAAAAATAAATATTCATGGACATTTCATACAACGTCCTCTGGTCCCAAAGTAAGCTATATTTCTATGCTTGTATTATGGGTACCAGAATACGGATAGACTACATACTCGTATACTACTTTTCTTTTGTAAATACATACTTATAATACATTTTTCGAATCGGACGAGTGGTTCCTCAGATTAGCGCGCTCAAACAAACAAACTCTTCAGCTATATAATATTAAAATTTGTATTGTATAGATTAAGCCGTTCCATCTAGTAGGGTTGCGCTATATCGATTCTATCTAAAGTAATTAGAAAAGCATCGTTTGCTTATGTAAATCCAATTAAAAGTTTACACAGGGGAATTACCATTAGGTTTTGATTGCTACTGTAACAGGGATCAAGTGTGATTGAGAATTTAGTACAAGATACCATCATTACGTTTAATTTGTTTTAGACAAGGGTGAAACGATCTTGACTATTACATTTTATTTCAGTTTGTTACAACGCGTTTGAAACTAGTTTGAAGGGTTATTTTATCACAATAATTATTTTATCATAATCGGAGCTAAAAATGCTTATAGTCGAAGTCAAAGTCAAAACTTTTTATTTCAAGTTGGCATGTTTTACAAGCTCTTTTGAAACGTCAGAAACTAGGTGTCTATTCCAAACGCGAATCCTATGGAGAAGAACAGACAAGAAACTACATGGATTTTATTTTCTCTTTCTCCTCATTTCATTTTTATTTTTTCAATATTATTTTACATTTTTGTGGGGTGTGAGTATAGAATAGAATAGAAAAGAATAGAATAAAATACTCTTTATTGTACATCTTAACAATATTACAGTAGGTAATTAATATAATACAAATTTAGAATTTATCTAGATAAGTACAATAGGCGCTCTTATCGCAAGTTGCGATCTCTTCCGGCTAATTGTGATGTACATACATAAATACACACATACCTACATAATTAAATAACTATAAACACACGTACATATAAAAATACATAAAAAATATACACATATAAACTTTAAATATATTAACATAGTGACCTATTTGGATAACAACGTCAAATAATGTTCCTTCAGGTACTTCTTAAAGGTAGTTACCGATTTTGCTGTCGTTATGTTCTCAGGTAGAGAATTCCACAGACGCGCTGCTTCTAGAATGTAGAGGGTAATGGTATAGCTAAACCACAGTTTTCAGCTGAGCTTAAGGGTCTTGAATGTGTGTCATGGAGAAACTCAAAACGTTTTTAAGATATTCAAGTATACAGTATATAAGTATACAGAGATTTATTAAATATGCTATAGCTATGGCTACACCGAATGCTTAGCTTAAAGCTACATAAAAATCTATGTGTGCGTGAAATACGTATCTATGTGTGTCTCTGATATGTGTATTTGTTAAACTAAAAAAGAAAATCTTACTTATACATACTCGTTTCAGTAATAAGCACCGACTTTTACATCGGAGTGCCTATATACTATGCTATTTAAATTGGTTTATATACTGGGTATAGTTTCTCCCTCTAGTTTCAAGTTTTGAGTCTATCTTAGAAAATGTTATATCCCTTGCATATTACCTAACTCTTTGCACCCTAAGCCATTAAAGGGGTATCCCTTTCGCGTGGAATTATATATATGTATTCTTAATTCCACACGAAGGATGTAAAAATGAATTTCAAAATGGCGACTTGGCATTTTTCTCTTGCGATATAAGATTTTCACAAGTACAAAGCGACAATACTCAACATAATATTTTGTTGGGAGGAAATCTTTTTCATAGAAATCTGAGATTAGCTTTGTTCGGACGTACAAACAAGCACGGTTTGTATTCAAAGGCATTCATCTCTGTGCACAGGAAATCATTGGATTGCACGAAAAATATATTCATATTTCTGTGAGAATATATTTTTTAGGTTTTATTATACCAACTCCATTTTTTCAATTGAAATTGTACTATTATGTTATTGGCTTGGTAAAAGTAGTCATGGAAGAATGTCTTGTGTTAAATATTATTATCTATTTTATGAAATATTTTACTGTAGATGTTCGTCACTAATTTTTGAATTTGTTTATGAGTTTAAAAAAAAACAAAATAAATAAATAGAAAATACAGCGATTTATTCATTTCAATAAATATTTATGGACATTTCACACAACCGTAAACATCATAATTAATTATTTCTTCATCAAATTTCAAAAGCAGAACCAATATCTTTCTTCATTAAATAGTCAGATCTTGTCGTCTTTAAGGACTTCGTAAATCAGGGCGTTAATAGCTGAAAACGAACGGCGATCTTCATCAATGATATCGTATCGAAATCTAATGAATCATGACTGCAGCACTTATAAGATTGTAAACACGTAAAAGGGATTTATAAAATAGAGGCTGATATAACGACAAAAGTTATATAAATATTTTAAAAAATACACAGTCGAATA
This sequence comes from Orgyia antiqua, assembly GCA_916999025.1. NCBI lineage: Eukaryota > Metazoa > Arthropoda > Insecta > Lepidoptera > Erebidae > Orgyia > Orgyia antiqua. Next base: position 4,246,148 of record OU779867.1, read on the forward strand.
TAGAACCTCTTTATGTGAAAAAGATGATGATGAGTATTTGATATAATAGCATCTGATAGACTAACTATCACCGTTCTAAAGTTACAGCTGACAGCATATAACGAAGTGTCAGTGAAAGGGTCCCATTTCACCTTTTGGTAACCGGAAAAGTGACAAATTTCACAAATAAAAGAAATTTACATCAGCAAAAAACTAATTAGACAACTTATATACAAGATTCTATGTCATTATGTAGAAGGTAAGATTACAAGATACAACTTGAGAATATAATAAAATTAATTACATTTACATAATTATCATTATGAGATATTTTTATGTTCTATAATTATTTTATAGTTTTTTCTATGTCCAGTGTTGTGTATCTATTTACCCTTTGGCAAAAGCCTCTCATCTGTTTCCACAAAACTCTGTCTATTTCTATATTATTACTGAATTATGAAGTCCATATTATTACCTACATTTAAAGCATAGAACAATTTTGTTTGAAAACAATGATACACGTAACTACAGAACATAATAACTATTTTGTGTGTGCAGTGTGAAATTGCATGAACACATATGACCCACTTGCAACAAGCAGTTTGCAGTGTTTAAAGTCCAGATGTAACTCGTAAACTCGAAATGGAATGGCTACATTTGCAGCAGTTTTATTCTATAACAGGAAAGCCATAGTTAAGTTAGAGGTATTTTTCCGTTTTGTTCATGGAAGCTCTTAGGCTTAAACCAATTGGGTTTAAATATTAGCAACGATTCTGAATAATAAATTATTCATGTAATTTCCTTGGATATTTAGTAATCAACTAATAATAAATTGAGATTTCAGCAGAAAAAGTGGTTAATATATTGCTGGTACCACGATAGATAGGGAAAGGAAGGTCCTAAAGTGGCGAACACGAACCGGACGCGCAGGCTTAGGCGGCTCCCGTCAATGTGCGAACAGTTTTCGAAGGTTGTGGGTTCAAGCTACGCTCGTGGTAATCACTTTTTCTAGTATAACCTCTACCTAATGATGTAGAAAGCATTTGCTTATTTAGAATTTCATTAAAACAGTAACTTAAAATGAACATTACCTGTACTGGAGAAAGAAAGTAGAAAAGTGTAAATTAAGCCAAGGTAGTGTGTTAAGTAACAGATGGCACTCTAACTAGACGAGCCTCGTGGTTGAGTGGTTCATGTAACGGACTGCCGATCGGGTCGCGGTTTCGATTCCCGCTCGGGACAATCATTTGTGTGATTTTTCTAATTGTCATACAAATGTTTGTACTGCGTCTGGGTGTTTCTATGTATTATAAGTATGTAATTACAAAAGAAAATTAGTATATGTATTCTATCCGTATTCTGGTACCCATAACACAAGCATAAAAGCTTAGCTTGGGACCAGAGGACGTTGTGTGGAATGTCCATGAATGAATATTATCATTTATTAACTTCTGCCTACCTCATAGGAACAAGGCGTGATAGTTAGATGATGATGTTAGGGGAAGAAACTGTAATGGTATCAACAATACCTTAGTGAGCATTTTTGCACCTAGTCCTTTCTTACAGACCTCACACTATAGGTACTCTACATAAGATCGTTTATGCAGTTCCACTAATTAAGGCGATTAAACTAGCCTGGAGAAATATACGGTCCATTTTATTTAACATTCAGCAATCAACTAAACTGGCGTAGACAGAGACCATGAAACAAATTAGCAGTTTTCCCCGTAAAAACCGATCTATTAATTTTGTTTACCATGGTTTATTACAACAAAAAATAAGCGCCATAAAACTTTGTCCGGCTACATAAAAATACATAATACCTATTGACAATGAAATATTGGGTGATGTGACTGTTTTTACAATATACTAAAATACTACAATAATAAAATTTTAATATTTCAATAATAGTAAATATCCGAAAAATGTCTAAAATTCAAAGAGCGATAGATGAACAGGTCTTCATAATGAAAAGTATCAAAATAAGCAGAAATTTTACAGATAACTAAGTTCAAAGAATTAACACAACCTTTTAGGATAGAACTGCTTTAAAAAGAGATGAAATTCAATTGCCTACTTAGCATTCTTTGTACTCCAGAGATTTAAAATTTCCATAAGCACAAAGCAACAATGCTCAACATAATATTTTCTTGAGAGGAAATCGTTTTTATAGAAATCTAAGATTGGCTTTAGCCCCACAAGCAGCCACGGTTTATAATCAAACTCGTTTAGTGCTGTGTACAACCAATCACAAAATTGGTTGAAAAATAAATTCATGTTTTTATATTAGTAAAATTATTTACCATTCATTTTAGTTCTTAAAAATTGTGTTTCTTTTTATTGTTTTGGTAATTTATTTACTCTATCATACTTAAAAATATTTTTTATGTTTTGTAAACTAAATATAGCATTGCCATCCCACTAATGCAAGTAGGTGAAAATCACGTTCAAAGATTCCGTTAGATAGATTAATACATTGAGAGATACGTACGTACTGAAAACTAATAAACGTTACCGTGTTAAAAATGAGTGTACAATTAAAGCATCATTTACAAGCTTTTCTATACTCTATTAATAATTTATAATTTAACGACGAGTCAAAATAGAAAAATTTTTAATTGTAAAAAACACCCAAAATCAAGCTTGGAAAAATATATTGCTTAAATAAAACCACTTTTTACGGATTTCAACGTGTATAGCAACAGCATCTTATCTGATCCATCCTCTGAAGCAGCGGATGTGCTTTTGAGAGCCTATACAAGTACGTAGTACGTTACTTGTATAGGGTCTTAAAAGTACAAGTAATAATTTAAGTTAGTTTACCTTACGGGGTGACATAGTCAATGTGTGACAAAACCCCTACTTAAAAAAAAGAAAACAAAAAGAAAAAACGTGTATAGGTATTTTAGCCTGGTTTTTAAAGCAAATATACGCGTCGAAATCCACGCACGTCTTAAAGAATTATGTTACTACTATTTTATAAGTTTTATTTCATTTCTACAAAATGATATGAAAGAAAATAAAATGTTAGATAATCATTTCTGAGTAGTGTAAGAAAATAATATAATAACACTGAATAACTGTGAAAGTTATTAAAATGCTGTCAGTGTTTGTAACACTAATGGACCCTTAGTGGCTAATGTACTAAGCACTTTTCTGTGAATAACCCTGATGTAAATGGACAGTACTAATAGTAACTTTCTTTCATAATAACAAATATTAACGATGTTATTTGTCTGTGTCTTAGACATTAGGTATTTATCAATGCAAAAGAAAAATAAATTATTTGGTGTAACCTTATAAGCTCTTCAGATACCTCATCAAATTTTATTCTAATGACTAGGAATATAATTACTTAACTATAATATTATGTAATAATTAAGCACCTTCGTAATAAAAAAAAAGAATTATCCAAACCCAGGCGGTTGTGATATATTATATCCCATTTCTTCGTCAGGGATATATAGGAATAAAGGGAAAGAATAAAAAAGCAGCTAAAGAATATTATAAGTAATTAACGTCAACTAAGAGACGGAAACCTCGAAACTAAACACTATGCCAACTCGTCTGGTCAATGGGGAATAGTAGACTAAAAGCCCTACCAAAGTGGAGGATGCCCGTGATCAGCAGTGGCACGTTAATGGAATAAAGAGAGAAAAAGAAGTGGTTTCGAAAAATCCGGTAAAATACATTGGAAGAGGTTAACAATTTGACATCTCCTATCTTTTAGAAATTCCTTTTTATCGTGTCTAAGAGACTGGTCGACGTTTCACGTGGCCAAAGGGCTGAATTGTATTTGGCAATTCATATAAGCCTTGCTACGACTGCGATGCAAACGAAGTGCCTAATTTTACCCTGTTTTTTTTTTGGTTCTGGTTAGTACTGTTGATATAAATTATTTTATAAAATGTTAATAATTATCTAATAATAAAAAAAAATCTATTAGTAAACTGTAAAAAAAATTGTAACTTAGGTAGATAAGTCTTAAGTAAAATGAATATCAGTAAAGTAATTTATTAATTTTTCAATTGACTTGCTATGCTTTTACTTAATAAATTAAATTGTAGTGGAGTTCAAGCGGTTCAAGTCCCGCTTGCGGTAATCACTTTTTCCACTAGGTACAATTCAATTTATTGAATATCAGTAAAATTATTACATTGAAGCAATCATCCAAAAGGTTTTCGTAAATCAGGATGTTTATAGCTCAAAGTGAATAGCAACCTCCTTCAAAGATATTATATCAGGAACTAATAAAGCTGGATTCCAGCACTCATTGGATTCTCTACGTGTAAATTATAAAACGAGAGTAATATAGCTTACTGATTTAATACTATACAATGTTGCTTTAGTTGGTGTTGGTGATTAAAAATTCGATTGCTCAATCCTTGTGTTAAACATCTTTTACGGTTCTTGTTATGTATCTTAAGTATATATTTACAAAAAAAAACTATAACAATATGTCGTGTGTCCACATTTGGTAGTTAGTACTCATAACATAAGTTATTTTCTTAATCTCCAGGCCTTTTTTATTTCTAAAACATTTTATCATTTTATCAATAACTATTTCTCTAATAATCTGATGTTCTGAATTTTATAGACCCACCGCCAATAGGTAAAGTACATTTCATTGCATGGTCATTTGTCATGCTAAAATAAAATTTAAATTTAAACTAAAATAAAATTTTATATTAACCAAACCAACCAAACAAACAATTCTTATTTTCCATGTCATCTATTTCCGAGTGTTAATGGTTCAAAGTGATTGCTAATTTCATCTCAAACAAATTCAATTTGCTTTGCAGTCGTGCCTAACGAAGCGAATCAGTTGTCAGACGCGAACGTCTCTCCAGAACATACCGAAAAAACCGGCCAAGTACGAGTTGTACTAGCACGGGAAAGGTTCTGTACTATTGTCCACATAAAACGAGTATGTATTTTTCTCATAACAATATCATACCGTCATAATGTCATGGGTATCATTAAACTACACTGAAAACGTTTGGGAGCTCCCTTATATATTTATGGTATTCTGGCTTTTAGTATCTGTAATCATATTATTATAATAAGGTCATAGCGTCACCAGAAATACATTATCTGTGAAAATTTTAACTCTCTATCTAACTATCACCGTTTCTGGGATATAGCCTGGTGACAGACGGACGGATGAAGGGATGTACAGCGATGCCTCAGTAATAAATAAATAAATTTTCATGGACATTTCACACAACGCCCTCTAGTTCCAAGTTAAGCTTATGCTTGTGTTATGGGTACCAGAATACGGATATACTACATATTCTACTTTTCTTTTGTAAATACGTTCATATAATACATAGTAAACACCCAGATGCCGTACAAACATTTGTAGTATGACATTTATAAATATCATACAAATGATTATCCCAAGCGGGAATCGAACCCGCGACCTCGTGATCGGTATTTCGTAACATAAACCATTCCACCACGAAGCCCGAAGTAATAGGGTTACGTTTTGGTACGGAACCCTAAAAATGATATCGCATATAGAAAAAAAAACACGTTCTTGTTAGGTCCCTCGTTAAACCAGTCGTATTATACCTTTACAAGTAAATACGGAAGCGAGGAAATTTGTTTGCTCAGACAACGATGTTTACTTCCCTGATGTATGCATAACTTTATTAAGAGAACCGACTTTTTTATAGCAGGGATGGCGGGGAGTATTTCAAAATTAACTGCTTCGTCTATTATGAAAAATAATATAATTTTATATAGGCACTATTAATAACAAAGTGGCAAAGTTTATATATTTATGTAGGGTATATCCTACTAATAGGAATCTACAATTTTTATAGAGCTAGGCTATAATATTATGTCTATATTATAGCTGCGATATAAAATCTATTAAAAATTGCTAATCTGCAACAGAATTGTTAAAGGCAAGGCCAAAACAACGCGTCATTTCGCGTCCGCGGTGGCGTGCACGGTGGCGATCAGTTTTTGCTTTCGAAGTTGTACGCAACAACTGATCGCCACCGTGCACGCCACCGCGGACGCGAATTGAACGCGTTGGTTTGGCCTTGCCTTAAGAAATACGTTCAGTAGTCTGTAGTTATGTACGGGTCTACGTCTGTAGTACCTATAGGAGTAGTAAGTAGTAAGTAAAGTAGTAATAGGAGTGTAGCAAAACGTTTTCACGTAAAGATTATTGGCGGGCAACAGTTATTTTGTAATAAAAAAAGAAAAAAAAAAGTAAGGATAAGATGGACTCATGTTATGAAACTCTAAAAACGTATTTTTTTGCGATTACTAAAATATTTTACTGATCCTAAATATTAGGTTCAAAGAATTTATTTTCTCAAAAGAACAATACAGTTCCCTTATATGAGATAGGTAGTTAAATTACATTTTTATATTATGAAGTCAAATATTTGCATAATAAATAATTTAAAAGATGAAATACTGATTCTAAACAGACAGATAGCCATTAATTAAATGCTAATCAATAAATTAAAAGCAATGATTCGTGACCGTCACAATAATTATAGCTATAACGTTATTCTGATTGCCTTCGAACACCCAACGGAATGGCGAGGTCACATTAACATACAAACTGAAATCCCATAGGGAAACTCCGCTTTCATTTAAATGTGGCAATAGGATGAAAATGCTGAGCCTTCGATAGCTTAACTTTTATAATTGAAGTTCTTTTTACTGCTTGAAAAATTCAAGAACAGATAAATTAACTTTGAAATTTTGTTTTTACCGAAACATAAACTACGTTTTTATGTTTCGGTAAAAACAATATGAAGTGATTTTTGTTTTAAATATTTACTACAAATTTTTTTTAAATGAATTTAATATATTATTTTCATAATAACTTCGTATGGTGACGGATTAAGAAAAGTTTGTGCTAAATACTACTTAATTAGTTTTCTAATTAACTACTTTTCATCGACAAAGTAACATAGTCACTGTCTTAACCTCATTTACATAAAAGAAGGAGAGAAAATATTATTATATATTACAGTCATTAAAATGTAATCCTAATCTAGTTAATTTATCTAAACATTTATTTCAGATTTCTTATCTGAGAGATATTATTTATGTAGCAACAGATAACTAAGTTCTTTCCTAAATTAGATTTCTTCGGATATTCTATGGATTTAAATAAAATCAGACTCATTTGATTAGTTATATCGCACTTTTAAAAGGTATTGATTACTTTATTTATAGAAATATAAAAGGTAAATAAAATCACGGTGGAAAAAATGATTACCGCAAGCTAGACTAATCACTTTTTTCACCGTGATTTGATCTATTAAGTAAAAGCATAGCATGTCAATTGCAAAATTAATAAATTACTTTAATATAAAAGGCAGATCGGGACCCTAGTTCGTCCGTCTGTCACCAGGCTCTGTCTCAAGAACATTGATGGTCATAAAGTTGATATTTTTAAAGTTAATGTATTTCTTGCTTAATATTGCCGCTATAAAAATATTAGAAACAAGAATACAACCAATTTTTAAAAGGGTTCCCGTAAAGTTTTAGTAAAACTTGATACGCTTGGATAAGTATGATTATGATGATAAATATTACCTATGGTAAAGTAGGTACGGAGCCCTTTGTGGGAGAGTCGAATCATACTTGATCGGGTTTTTATAAGTAGACTAACTGTTGCCCGTAACTTCTTACGCGTAGAATTCAGAAATAAAACCTCAACAGATTATGCAAAACATCCACCCTCTTGAACCACTCTATCTATTTAAAAAAAAACTGCAACAAAATCCGTTGCGTAGTTTGAAAGATATAATAAGCTCACGTAGACATACATACTAAAATAACGACTAACGACGACTAACTTCATAATGACGTATCGGTTTAAACGGAGATTTTATCGGAGAGATAATAAACGTTTTAGCGTAAAAAGACTATTATGAAGAAAAATTTTTGACAATTTTCGGGAACCGATTTTAGCGAACTTTTAAACCTCCGATAAGTCATTATGAATAAGACCATTAGTTTTATAATAAGTAAAGACATTATGATTTAACCATAGAGAGTTCAAGTAGTACTAAAACTTTATACATAATATACTTTTTATGCCTTTGAATATGTTTATACCACAAACTATGTCACCGAGAATTGAGCAGAAGTTTATTCTACAGTAAAGTAGGGACAAAAGTTGGCATACGACATCCCTGACTGGGCAGTTCCGACTCTATCTAGACATAGATAAATGTGTTCCAGGTTGTTTTGTAAAGCTCAGAGTACAATAACTTACCTAGAATATGTTATACTTAGTTGTGAGGTTCAGTAAAATTTGGAACAGCACCGATCCTTGAAATTCTTAGTGTAATCAAAATAACTGTAGTAACTTCATTTTATACAAGCTGTTGGCTACGATTTAGTATGAGTGGAAATAAGAAACATATTCCCGTTTTTGCAACATTTTTCACACATGCTTTGCTCCTATTAGTAGTAGCGTAATGAAATGAAATGAAAAATCATTTAATCAAGTAGACACAATTTTTCAGAAAAATTATGTGCTTATGACATGTCCAATTTTTTTTCCTACCACCACCGGTTCACGACGCAATCTGCTGAGAAGAACCGGCGTAAGAAACTCAGCAGATCAGTCACAAAACATACATCAAATTCTTCGAGATTCTAATAAACTACATTATATCGGAAAATTCGATCTCCAAAAGCTTAAATACTTGAATTTATCAAGTAAAAGCATAGCAAGTCAATTGCTAAATAAATTATCTTCTAGATATTTCTTGGTTTTACATAACATTCTAACATACAGTTAAAAACCTAACATATTGTGTCCACAGCCTTATTTGCACTGCTAGAGGATGTGTGTTGAAGTTTAATTTCATGGTATGTGCGTTTGCAATGACGTTCTGTTAGCTATCCCTAAGGAACACGTCACTTAATTGGTAAAACAGAATACCGTAACACTTTACTTGATAGTTATAGAGAAGATTGTCTGCATGTGAGATTTGAAAATAGACTGAGATTTTAAAAGGTGGTCATATTTTATACGTATACTAGTTGACCCGGCAAACGTTGTTTTCCTATACTAAAAAAAAAAGTTTGCAAAATAGATGTTGGCCGATTCTCAGACCAGATAATTAAGAGGATACCAAAATAGCTTCGTGCATTTTTCTATGTACAAAGTTTTCATTGTTTCTTTAGATTGAATGGCTAGAGCTCTAATTTTTAAGTATATGTTTTTTCAATATATGATCTAGGATCGCATGAACTCAGAAACGCGATTGAAAAAAGTTTTCTCGATAGAAAATCTTGGCGAAACAACCTCTCAATTTTTTATTTTTTTCATTTGTCGGTCTATTATCGCGTATTAACTAATGAAATAACTTTAAAAACATAAGTAACTATTATATATAGAAACACGTAAATCAGAATTAAAATATATTTAGTAGATTTTGAGTAAATAGGAAAAGTATCCCTAATTCTTGATTTTCTGTGCCTAATGGCTGTGTTAATATGTACGTGTCGGCGACGATATACGATAATATTGATTTAGGCTTGTTGCGTTCAACCTGGTGTTTTAATTAATAATAGGTTAAGTGGAAGCGTGATATCTCTCAGGCGCGAGAGGAACGAACATATACTGTATATCACAGCGTTACAAATTTACAATAGTACAAACTTACCTTGTTTTGTTCTTCAACAATGTCTTCACTGTGTCAAGCCCTAGCTATAGCTTCATTAACTAACTACGATAAATTGGCCAAAATAACGCAGAATGCTAATCAAACTATACTTAACTTTATGCAGGCAGACACGAACTCTTTAAGTCCTCAAAATGACCACATTTGGCGCGACTTAAGCCGTGAACTTTCACCAATCGTCTTAATGCAATTATACTATCACAGTTATAGTTATCAAACAGTTCAATTTACATTAAATAGTATTAAGTATGGAGACACAAAATTCACTAGTTTTTATAATACTTTTTTGTCATACAAATGGCGAATACTCAACTTCGCAATGACATTTCAAGGTTTTGTTTCAATGGTAATTATCGATTCACACAACAAGGATAATTAGTTTTATCAACAATTAATTCTAGTGACAATTTTTAACTCGCGAAACAATTGCAAGGAAAACGCTTCAATCACATTCAAATCGCGACGTAACTTGCAAACAAGAGGTGTTTTGCGACTGACGACCGAGCCAAGGTCACCGCGCGGCGCACCCGGCTCGCCGGCGATACATCAATAGTGAAGTTACCATCTCCTAGGGAGGCGCGCGCGCAACTCGATACGATAGATTAAGTTTGGTACATAACATCTACCCGCCTCGGCCAGGACTACCTGGCCGCTAATTTACTGGCAGTCGCGACAAGGTTGATACAGCTCTTTTCAAAATTGAACCGTCCACCCGGACCTCAGCAAAACGGGGCACTCCATCTGCTCCAAAGACGAGGTTGAGAATGCGCCCCCTGCGCCAACACAGTGGCGGTGAGTTAGCGTCCTTAACCAAAACGAGGTCACCAACATGAGGTGGATCAGTCTTGTCAGTCCACTTAACGCGCTGCTGGAGAATGTGCAAATATTCTAAATTCCAACGTTTCCAAAAGCTCTGAGTGAGTTGTTGGACCAATTCAAACCGCGAGAGACGATTAGGTCTCACATCAACAAAGGGATATTCCGGCAGGGCGTTCAGTGGCTGCCCAATCAAAAAATGGCCCGGCGTGAGGGCTTCCAAGTCGTTAGGATCTGAAGAGATCGGGCACAACGGGCGTGAATTCAAAACGGCCTCGATTTTGCAAAACACAGTTGCGAGCTCTTCAAAGGTCAATACAGACTCGCCAATTACCCGTCGCAAATGTGTCTTAGCAACCTTTACTACGCTTTCAAATATTCCTCCCCAGTGGGGACATGACACGGGACTGAACCTCCAAGTTATTCTACGTGTAGCTAGTCTAGACGCAATTTCAGTCTCGTTAGCCGACAAAAAATCATACATCGCTTTTAAATAGTTGTTTGTGCCTTTGAAGTTGGTACCGCAATCCGACCGAATCAAGGACGGTAGTCCTCGTCGTGACACGAATCTATCTAACGTCGCAACAAATGCCTCTGTCGAGAGGGCTGAGACGAGTTCCAAATGTACCGCCTTGGTGGACAGACAGACAAAGACGCACAAATAAGCCTTGACAGTTTTACTGTTCCTGAGGGTCGAGGTCTTAACAAAAAAGGGGCCTGCAAAGTCCGTACCAACTCCAGCAAAGGGCCTTATCTCAGTGACCCGATCCGAAGGAAGGTCACCCATGATAGGCTGCATGGTAGGGGCCTTGAGCCTATAGCAAGGCATACAACGAAAGACCACACTACGGATCGTCCGACGGGCCGATAAAATCCAAAATTCCCGTTGCAAAATGGCCAATAAGGCATTACAGCCGGCGTGGGAGTTCTTGATGTGACGATCAGTCACCAACAGGTTCACCAAGTGGCCACTCTTTGGCAATAAGAGGGGGTGACGAGATCCATAAGGGAGGTTTGCGTTCCTAAGACGCCCTCCGACACGCAAAAGACCCTCACTATCCAAAAAAGGGTTCAGCTTACAAATGGCTCCAGACAGCTTGGATTTGCCTTTCCTCAAGATGTCAATCTCGTCTTCAAAATGTGCCTCTTGCACAGAACGAACCCAGTGAAGAAGAGCATCTTGGAGCTCTTGTGGCGATAAGAAGGCCTCCAAACATTTGTTCTGTGGATGTCTACAATTTTTCGTGAAGCGCTTGATCCAAGCGGTGACACTCAACAATTTGTCCAATGAACTGTAACGATTAAGTAAGAAATCGGGGTCGAACGGACGGTCCTGCCGTTCGAGCGCAAGCGTTCGCAACCCAGGCAGTGCGACAATGTCTAAGGCCGGAGTTCGCGGCCAATTAGATTCTGATCTGGTCAACCACTCAGGTCCCCACCACAGAGAGTGCTCAACTAAAAGGGGGGCCATACATCCCCGTGACGCACAATCAGCAGGGTTGACCTCGCCAGGCACATGCCTCCAAACCAACGGGGTCTCCGATTTCTGTATCTGAGAGACACGATTTGCTACAAACACCTCTAAGGTGTGAACTGACGTCTTCAGCCAACATAGCACAATTTGACTGTCAGTCCATGCATATATCGTGGAAATGTCAATTGACGTGCACAAGGTAGACATGACGTGATTCAAAAGGCGAACTAGAAGGGCCGCCCCTGACAACTCTAACTTAGGGATTGTCAAGGCAGTTCGAAGAGGCGCGACCTTGCTCTTCGCCATGACCAACAACACTTTCACCTGACCATCTGTGGTCACGGTGCGCAAGTATACGGCTGCTGCGTACCCACGTTCCGAAGCGTCCGAGAAACCATGAAGGGACGCGGTGTGCTTCCCTGGCGGAAGCAGAGCACGGGGTAACGATATCCTATTGATGGCAGGCAATGAGGAAGCAAATAGGAGCCAGTCCTTCAAAACAGCTTCGCGAAGTGGCTCGTCCCATCCAAGACCTGCAGTCCAAAGTCTCTGCAGGAAGCATTTGGCCCAGAATATGACCGGGCATATCCAGCCATTAGGATCAAAGGTTCTCGCGACAGTCGACAGAACCAGTCGTTTCGTCCAAGTGTGATGCGAATCCAAATTGACATTAAATGTAAAGATGTCCTGGACTGGTCTGTACTGGATTCCAAGCACTGACATCATGGTAGGGTTGTCACAGTTCTCAAATAGGTGAGGATCCTGCTGGTGGTCGTCCGGTAGCCCTTCCAAGAGCGCAGGTAAGTTGGAGATCCATTTACGCAACTCATATCCTGCGGAGGCTAGAATGCCAATCAACTCGTCACGCAAGAGCAGGGCCTCTCTCTCCGTGGCCGCGCCAGTGCACACATCGTCAACATATAGGTCCTCCTTCAAAATGGCGGCTGCGCGAGGAAACGACATACGCTCTCGATCCGCGAGCTCCCAAAGCGAACGTATAGCCAAAAAGGGGCTAGACCTCAGCCCGTATGTGTTCGTGTTGAGCTCGTAGACAAGCATGGGATCTTGCGGGTTTTCTCGCCACAATATCAGCTGGTATCGGCGATCATCCGGGTGAATTACCGTTTGCCTGAACATCATCTTGATGTCAGCCACAAAAACAAATTGATGACGTCGAAACCGCGTGATGACGTCACAAAGGTCCTTCAGCAATTTGGGACCAGGATGCAGACACTGGTTCAAGGACACTCCTGAAGTAGTCTGCGCAGAACCATCAAAAACTGTGCGTAACTTACCACTGGATGGTTTTATTACAGCATGATGCGGGAGAAAGAAGTGCTCCGTCGAACGCCAATCCAATTTTGACACAGACATGTGTCCCAAATCCTCATACTCCCGCATGAAGTCAATATACTTCTCCTTGAGTAGTGGGTCCCTGCTCATACGGCGCTCCATCGCCAACAAACGCTTCTCTGCAATAGGCCGCGAGACGCCAAGTGGCGGACGTACGGCGAGAAATGGCAATCTTGTCATGATCCGGCCGGAACGGAGATAACTGGTGTTGGTCTTGTAGAACTGCTCACACTCTTCATGCTCCGGATCAGAGCGGGGAGCTTGTGGTGGCTCCTCCACTTCCCAGAATCTCTGCACGGCGTCAGAAAGGGCGGACCCCACCATCAAGGCCGTTCCAAGTTCGGCAGGGGGGGGAGTCCTCAATACAGGCCCCATCAGTGCGAACCCAAATATGGTCCGGAGGGCTACCAAGCCACCTGGCTGCAAAACACGATCCTTGCCGAGTAATATTTTACCCAAAACATCGGCACCAAGCAACAAATCGACCGTGCCAGGCAGGTCAAATTTAGGGTCAGCCAAATTCAAATCCGCGGTCAATTTTACCGCATCCGCAGACAAACGAACTTGCGGGTGATTGCCCAAGATATTCTCCATCACAATGGCCGACGATTCCAACGTCGGACGTGGAGAATTTGAGGGGGAGAACTCAAACAAAACACGGCCCTCAACCGTGGCCACGGGGGCGTTCCCGACACCCCTTATTACATCTGAATATTTTTCAATAGTCTGGCCAGTCTGCCCTACCAACCAAGACGAGGCTATGCACCCCTGTGAGCCTGTGTCCAATATCGCTCGGACTACAACTGAGGCGCCCGTCCGTCCCCAGACCCTGACATGGGCCGTGGGCAAGAGGACGGTCTCAAAGGGGGGCGGTGCATAGCGGGGGCAGACGCCAACATCCTAATGCTGGCGTGGCGGCGACTGAGCGCCGTTGTCCCGAGACGGCAAATCAAAATGCGGGTAGTGCCTAAACTCGGCCTCCTCTCGGTGACGACTGCCACGAGCCATAGTCGGCGGTTCGTAGCGCCTGGAGCGTCCGTACCGAGGGTTGCGCGTCTCCAAACGGGGACGTTCCGCCAGAGGGGGGGACGGTAGTGGTACCGGACGCGCGTCACGGTAATCGTGGTACACTACCGGAGGTGATCTCGCTTGATCACGTGGAAGCGGGGAGGGCGAGCGGGACACAAAGGTGCGGGATTGAACCCGGGGCCCGCTTTCATACCCGCCCGTGGGGCTGCGCGCCGAACCAACTCGGCGATCGATGGCAGCACAGTCTGCGCGGCGTGGGGGTGATGAGCCGGACTCCAAATTGCGGGACTGGTCCCGGTGTCCACTGGCATACCCGCCCGAAGGCGACCCCGCGTGGTCGCGACGGCCATTCGCGTTGGCGCACAGGATTTTCAAATGGTGCCCTCCGCAAATAGGACACGGGTGAGTGTCGGGGCAGGCGCGCTGGTAATGGTCCCCTAGGCAAGAGAAACACCAGCCGCGGGCCTGGGCAATCCGCCTACGAGCGGCCACGTGCAGGACCGCGAAGTCTGGGCACCGCACCGTTTGGTGTCCCTGCGACTTGCAAAACCGGCAGTCCGGTGGCGCAGCTTGAGCGACAGCGAAGCGGGCGGCCGTACCTCCTCTTGGTGCAGGTTGGGCATTGCGCCGTTGGTTGGTGGGTCTGGGACGTGATGCTTCCACCGGCGTGTCGGCGACCATGACGTCACCCATGCGACACTCGTCCTCCAGGAACGTCAGGAGCTGGTCAAAAGTAGGGAGAGCAGATGCCTCATCCCTAGTGTGCCCCTGTTCAAAACGTGCCCTCAAAGACACCGGCAATCGCTTGAGTACGATACGCACCAGTAGGTAAGACCACTTGGCAACCGGCAGTCCTAAGCGGTTGAGCGAATTGGTGGCTATTAGGAGGGGGTTCAGCAGCTCGGTCCTCAACTGGGCAGCATTGCTCACGACGGGAAGGTTCAAAATCTGGTCGACGTGGGTATCTGCCAGACAGCGCTGGTTGTGATAGCGCTTGGTGAGCAACGCCCGCGCGATCCCATAGCTCCCGTCACATATTGGGAGGTGCTGTACTAAGCCCCTCGCCTCTCCATCAAGCACGGAGAGTAAATAGGCCAGTTTTTGAGACGGACCCAAATCGTCCCTCGAGTCCACAAGGCTCTCAAACAAACCAATAAACCCCATCCACGTGTCTAATCGACCATCAAAACGTGGAAGATCCAAATTGGGTAATCTAGTCAAAAGGCCCACGGGAGTCTTCAAGGGGGCCCGGTGAGCCGGTACTCCGGCGCGCGAGGCTAAAATCTCCCGCGCGCGCTGGGCGATGTCGTCGGCAAGGTCCATAATTTGGACGTAGTCCTCGTGGACTTGGTCCCGTCGCTCCTGGGGGAATGACTCCAGGGGCACATCATCCAGATGCAAGATGAAGCGCCGGTAAAGCGCCTCCACCTCCTGAAGTCGTGTAGGGCATTTCTCATGCCTGTCCAACAATGCCTCGATTCGGTTCTCCCTTTTCACCAAGGCGGCAGCTGACGTGAACCATCTCAAATGAGTCGCAATCCCGGAATATGTCTCGCGGACAACATTATACGCGGCGGTAGACATCTTCAAAGCACAAACGGCACGAAACAAACAATCTTATAATAACAACAAAAAAAAACAAATATCTTTCACAAACAAACAATATTACAATAGCGAAAAACAAAATATCTTTCAATGAGACAAGCCGCTATTATTCTAAACAATTATCAAATCTTAAATAGTTTAAATCAAACAAACAAAACAATTCTTTGCCAATGTGCAACCAATTCAAGACTTGAACTATTTATTTTAAGGTAAACAACAAAACAAACAAACGTATAAAATAAATGTTGTATTATACAAACGCACAACGCCACAATTTAACTATAACGTTGTTCAATATTAGACAATAATTAAATAATAATTTATATTAAATAATAACCTGAGCAACAACAAATACGATTAGCAATAGCACAAATAATTATCAAATCCTTTAAAATCTAATTGCCAATTCAAGTGCTCAAATTAATTATTCAAAACTATACCAACAATTTAGATTAAACAAACAAACAACTAAATTAATCAAATTAAATTAATTAAATTAATTAAATCAATTTTCACAAATAATGAGGGTATAGTTTGTTCAACATGGAACATTCGAGAAACGGAGTTTAAACCACGCTCTGGGTACCAAAAATATGTTGCGTTCAACCTGGTGTTTTAATTAATAATAGGTTAAGTGGAAGCGTGATATCTCTCAGGCGCGAGAGGAACGAACATATACTGTATATCACAGCGTTACAAATTTACAATAGTACAAACTTACCTTGTTTTGTTCTTCAACAATGTCTTCACTGTGTCAAGCCCTAGCTATAGCTTCATTAACTAACTACGATAAATTGGCCAAAATAACGCAGAATGCTAATCAAACTATACTTAACTTTATGCAGGCAGACACGAACTCTTTAAGTCCTCAAAATGACCACATTTGGCGCGACTTAAGCCGTGAACTTTCACCAATCGTCTTAATGCAATTATACTATCACAGTTATAGTTATCAAACAGTTCAATTTACATTAAATAGTATTAAGTATGGAGACACAAAATTCACTAGTTTTTATAATACTTTTTTGTCATACAAATGGCGAATACTCAACTTCGCAATGACATTTCAAGGTTTTGTTTCAATGGTAATTATCGATTCACACAACAAGGATAATTAGTTTTATCAACAATTAATTCTAGTGACAATTTTTAACTCGCGAAACAATTGCAAGGAAAACGCTTCAATCACATTCAAATCGCGACGTAACTTGCAAACAAGAGGTGTTTTGCGACTGACGACCGAGCCAAGGTCACCGCGCGGCGCACCCGGCTCGCCGGCGATACATCAATAGTGAAGTTACCATCTCCTAGGGAGGCGCGCGCGCAACTCGATACGATAGATTAAGTTTGGTACATAACAAGGCTCTTAACCTAAATATGTACAACTAAGTCGCAAATAATAGTTATTATATTGACACTATCAACATTCATTTTTTTTAGTTCAGTTTAGTTGTGTACGTAGAGTTAACAACACTCATTATTATCACACAATTTTTGTCCCGATTTGTGTGAAAGATATTTTTTAAATCAATTACTTCCTAATATTTTCTAACACTTGCGCGACTCATTTGTTTAAATAAAACTAATTTTTACGGATTTAGACGCGTATATTTGTGTAAAATTTTGGCCCGACGTTTTGGAGACTTTTCAATCATCATGACAGTCTCACCCGTGACCATGGTGACTGCAAAGTCTCCGAAACGTCGGGCCAAAACATAAAAAATATACGCGTCTGAATCCGTGAAAAGTAGTTTTATTTAAACAATTACTTCCTTTTAAGTAGTTTAGGCTATGTATGTGTCAGTCCTTTTACATTTTTGCTTTGAGCCAACCCGCATAGAAAAAAAAATTGCTATTTATGATGAATGATTAAATTTCCACTGTACTGTATGGGTCTAATGTGAAATGATCTGAAATAATTATTAAATAAATCAAGGTCTTTCAAACAGTTCCACCCAAGCGTACTTGAACTACAGAAATCAGACTCACATCTATGGCTTGTTAAGTCTATCCTATTTTCCTTTTTAGGGTTCCGTACCCAAAGGGTAAAAACGGGACCCTATTACTGAGACTTCGCTGTCCGTCCGTCCGTCCGTCCGTCTGTCACCAGGCTGTATCTCAAGAACGGTGATAGCTAGAGAGTTGAAATTTTCACAGATGATGTATTTCTATTGCCGCTATAACAACAAATACTAAAAATAAAATAAAATAAATATTTAAGGGGGGCTCCCATACAACAAACATGATTTTTAGGGTTCCGTACCCAGTATCTCAAGAACGGTGATAGCTAGACAGTTGAAAATTTCACAGATGATGTATTTCTATTGCCGCTATAACAAAAAATACTAAAAATAAAATAAAATAAATATTTAAGGGGGGCTCCCATACAACAAACATGATTTTTTTACCGTCTCTTGCACGATACTAATAACGTTGCCTTATGTTGCATAGATAATGGTACGGAACCCTTCGTGGGCGAGTCCGACTGGCACTTGACCAATTTTTTTTAGCTACTTCGTAGAGCGTATATACAAGGCAATCGCTTCGGTAACATATATTTAATCCATCACCTGTCATTGGATGAATATGACGGATTAAATATATGACGATGGACAAAAGCAATAAATCCCCAATATTTTTATTTCCTCATCCATTTTATTGTAATAACAATACTTTTGGGAACTTAGCCAAGTAATGATTTGATAGTCAACAATGGAATACAAGATACGATAGTAGTACAATAGAAAACTTTAGTAAGAGCACAACTACTATGAGAATAGATGAAGTTGCCTCGGCGTAGTTTAAATCACTTTATGATTCCCTCAGACATCGTAAATTGATATTTATTCTGAATCCTTTCCCGCAACTCTGCACTTACTATAAAATAGTTTGAAAAATATCTAGTGTTTTCGCGTGTGCTTTAAAATTTTGTCGTTTTACAGGCGGCTTGTAGAGTTTTCTTATTAAAACTTGACTATATATGTTAACATTTCATATGCATGTATGCATGCAATGTAATATTGCTACAAAATCATTAGAATATGAAAATAAATTTCGCTGCAACCGGTAAAGTTACGATGACACCTCATAAATTTGAGAAATTGGATGGTTTCAAAATCTTATTACGTTTTTTTATAAGTATTTAAAAAAAATATGATTGCCTAAAACCAGTAACGGTATAAGCTCCGCTATTCGGGTACTGTCTGTTAATTGCAGATTAAGAAATATACAACCGAACATATAACCTTCTCCTTGTTAAGTCAGTTAAATATTACAAATAATTTGGGAACAATATTTTATTATGGAATGTACTTTTCTGAAATGAATATACATTAAAAATGAGGTTTCGCCTTCAAATATTCGGTACAAATTGAAGAAAAACACTATCGAGTATGCGAACTCTAAGTGCAATTTATTGATACCTATTTGGCAATAAGTCGAATCTTCAATAGCGCCATCTGTAGAATGAAATGAGATTTTTAGTACCGTAGTAATAACTTGATCGAATCTGGAACACGATTGCATGGGATCGTGGCATCGAAATGATATTAGAAGGCGTTTCCTTCAATTTTATTATTAGATTTTACGACAATTTTCATTTCGATCTAACAATAAAAAGCTTCTGGTTTGATATGAATCAATAGCAGCGTATTTATACCGACGGTAGTGTAAAGGTTGTGATCATTGAATATAACCTATACAATGATACAGGCCACTTAACATTTATTTTTAAAAAAGGAATAAAAAAATTTGAAATTTGAAAATGAATAAAAAAAGAAGAGGTAAAAGGGACATGAAGTGAGGATGTTGGAAAAATGATTGTAAAATAGTTTTTCTTTATTATAAAAAATATAACAAGTTAATTAAATGTGTTTTAAATTATTATTATAAATTAACGTAAAGAAGAAGCTTTACAAATGGTGGAGGCGCGCCGGGTATAGCGGCCCGATTGGTAAACCAGCTCCTACGCCCAGGGATGTGTTGACGAACAAAGGGTCGACACAGGATAAATATTAATTATCAGAGAAGTAGCCGTATCTTTTTATTAAATTTTTATAAATTATTTATAACTAAGATGGAACTAGCCACGATAACTTTCGGTGGTTGCGCACAGGAGTGCCTAGATGAATTCGAAGAAATGTTTTACGCTTTAATAACTTTTAAGAGATTTAGAAAGGCAAATTTGACTTTTAAACCCTCTAAATGCAAATTTGGCTTTCAGGAAATAGAAATGTTAGGGTATAAAATTTCAAATGAAGGTATTAAACCCAGTGATAGTAAGCTCAAAGCTATGCGAGATATTTCTGCACCAACTTCAGCTAAAGAAGTAAAACAATTGTTAGGGCTATTTTCATACTATAGGAAATTTGTTTCGAATTTTGCGAAAATCACACTACCGTTGACTAAGTTATTAAAGAAGGGTGTTAAATTTTACTGGAATAGCGACCATCAAGAGTCGTTTGATCGCATTAAAGAATTGATGTGTTGTGCGCCGATTTTATCGTATTTTTCAAACGACAAATCTAAGACGGTGAGATTAAATGTAGATGCGTCAAATGAAGCGATTGGTGCAGTACTTATGCAGGGGGAAATGGAGATGAACCCAGTGGCTTATGCTTCTAGAAAATTATCAGAGGCTGAAAAAAGATATAGTACAACAGAGAAGGAATGTTTGAGCTTAGTATGGGCGTTAAGATATTTTCGTCATTATTTATGGGGTTTAAAGTTTCAGGTGGTTACTGATCACCAAGCGTTATGTTGGTTACAATCGAAAAGAGATATGTCTGGTAGGTTAGCGCGTTGGCTATACAAGAGTGGGATTTCGATATCGTCCATTGTTCAGGTAGAAATAATGTAATGGCAGATTTCTTGAGTAGGAATCCATTGGTAGAAAGCGTAGAGCAACAAGTAGAAAAACAGGTAGAATTTTCAGACGGTTTGGAAGTTTTTAGTATAAATATAGATTCGTTACAGGAAGAGCAAACAAGAGATAATTTTTGTATGAGATGGATTACGAGGGTGAATGAACGTCCGCAGGCAGGGCATAATGGTTTTGTGTTAAAGAATGGTTTTTTGTATAAAAATGTGCGTAGAGATGGAGAGATACGTGAAGTTTTAGTGTTACCTAGGAGTTTATTTTTTAATGTAATGGCTGAGCTACATGACGGAGCTTGGACGGGTGGTCATTTAGGTTTAGCAAAGACGTTAAAAAGGTTTCGTGCGAGATATTTTATGCCATATGCAGATAGGGATATCGAACGATATATTAAATCTTGTGTGCCGTGTCAAGAAAGGAAGATGGTAAAAAATATTGCCGAATTAACACCGATCCGAGTGTCGAATATTTTTGAAAAGGTTGGTGTGGATGTTTTGGGTCCTTTTCCACGTTCTTTTAGAGGGAATCGTTTTGTTATTGTGGCTGTGGAATACGCGTCGCGTTACGCTATATGTAAGGCGGTGCCTAGAGTCACGGCTGAGGTAATAGTAAACTTTTTAGTAGAGGAAATATTTTGTAGATTCGGGGATGTATGTGAAATTATTTCGGATAGAGGAACGGTGTTTACGGCAAGGATTGTAAAAGATATAGTCGAGCAATTTGGGTCTAAATGTATTCATACAAGTGCATTTCATCCACAAAGTAATGGTTTAGTCGAAAGATTTAATAGAACTCTGGTAGACATGTTATCTAAATATTTAAATAATAACCAAGGGGAATGGTGTGCGTTTTTACCTTTGGTAGTGCATGCCTATAATACGAGTGTACAAGCCAGTATTAAGGTATCACCGTATAGCATTTTATTCGGTAGGGAACAAAGTTCGGTGATAGATCGATCGTTGGGTTTAAATGCGCATATGAATGAGAGTGTTGTTGAACGTATAGATCGTATGAGAGGATTTTTGACGAAAGCGTTAAATAATATTACGAAAGCACAAATTGTACAAAAACGAAATTATAATAAAAAGGCGAATTCTGCGTCATTTAATGTTAACGATTTAGTTTTGTTATATGTTCCTAGGCGTGTTACCGGAAGATGCACGAAGTTGATGCGTTTTTTTAGAGGTCCATATAAGGTTATTGAGCGGAAAGGGGTGTCTAATGTGTTAATTCAGAAATTAAACTCGCGATCGCGAAAAATAGTTGTTCATACAAACCGATTAAAACATTTCATGCCACGGTAATATGTGTCTGTATACAGTAACGTGTATGTATGTATATAAAGTGGGGCGTTATTATAACGATATCTGTTTAAAGATTTATGGGTTATTTTTTTGTGTTCGCAATAATTATTTGCATAATGATGTAAATTGGTTTAGTGATTCGATTAGATTAAGGTTATATATATAGTGATAATTATAATTTACTAATATTGTTTTATTTTGGTGTGTTTCATATTGTTCGGGATCGGCGAGACTTCATAATGACGTCAGCATATTTGTACTTAAGAAAGATGCAATGAAAAGGAACCACATCAAAAATTTAATTATTTTTTCATATTTATATTTTGAATGTTTAGTTAAAAATGTGAGATAAATATATTAACATAATAATTGGATAGTGAGTATTTCGTACTAGGTTATGATTATAGTATTAAGGTAGAGCGATTAATAGGTATAATAATGGGTTGTATTGAGTTATAATGTCGAAGGAAGTGGCTTGGTAGAGTTAGTTGGATGAGTCGTATCAACGGGTAATATCTTTGAATGCAACATGGTAAGGCCATAGGCTATTTGTCATGGAATCCTGTTTTGGGATATCACGCATTTTAGAGATAGAACTCATAAGATAGGATTTAGGAAAGTAGGTGCTAGAGTAAAGTATTTGTTCATTAGGAGAGAAATGTGTAAGGTTGAAAATTGAAAGAAGTTGTATTATAGTGAGAGGTTGATGATAATATTTTTATTTTATTTATTGGGTAATAGTTAGATAATAATGACTAGCGAATAGTTTATAATTACTTAGATAATAGAATGATTGATTATTTAAAACGTTACTTGTGGTAGAAGAATGGTTGGTAAATTTATCTCACGAGAAGGAATTCTAAATGTGGAATAAATTGGTCATTCCCGAGCATTCAGGATTACTTAGTAGAAATTATACCTAAATAATTGAAAAGAAGGTTGAGTATTATCTGGGCATACTTTAAATTTTAATTTGATAATCTCTGGGTTCTATCAATTATAATGGTTTCTTATGTAAATTTTCTCATTAAGCTGGAAAGCTGTTAAATTAGCATATCTTTCGGATCTATGATGCTGACCTCATAATTGAAGCTCGATAGTTTTTATAAGAGCATTAATTGTTTGGTGATGAACATTTTTCTGATTGATTGTTGATGATATATGCTTTGTGTCTTGGTGTGATAGTTTTAAGGATGCCTTATCACTCTTGTTTATTATTGGATAAATCAATTTTAAAGATGAAGTAGTTTAATATTTTATAAAAAGAGTGATATGATATAAGGGCATCATAGTTAGTGTGGTTCGGATAACTAAGATTAGAAAGGCAATTTTTGGTTGGTTTTTTGCTTTTCAAGTTTTTCGAAATGTATTGCTTCGAAAAGCTAGGTCCTAGCTGGATCTAATCTGGTTCATTCTAGTTTGTTATCATGCTTTCCAACCTTAGGTAGGGTGTCCAGTATTTTGTAACTTAGAAAAAAAAAAATTTTTTTTTTGGAAAAAAAAATTTTTTTTTTTATCCTCTAAGGGGGGGAGAATGTAAAGGTTGTGATCATTGAATATAACCTATACAATGATACAGGCCACTTAACATTTATTTTAAAAAAGGAATAAAAAAATTTGAAATTTGAAAATGAATAAAAAAAGAAGAGGTAAAAGGGACATGAAGTGAGGATGTTGGAAAAATGATTGTAAAATAGTTTTTCTTTATTATAAAAAATATAACAAGTTAATTAAATGTGTTTTAAATTATTATTATAAATTAATGTAAAGATCAAGCTTTACAGTAGCTAAAGATGATGCAAAATCTGGTACATTAAGTTTTTGCTTAGGTCCCAAGGTATTAAGTAAAAAAAAACATATAAATAAATTATTAAGTACATAGCTAACTTATTCGTGACGCCAACATGTGCCTACAAAATTGGCGAAGGTATGAAATTCGCGAGTAATCGTAAATAAAATTTTTCTTAGACAGTTTGGCCAAACTGTGAGTATTTATCGTATTAATTTTGTAGTCAGAATAGATTACTAAATAAACTTTACAGCTCTTTCGCACTTTCATCAAGTTCATTGTGTTTGGTTACGATTCATTAATTCAAATAAAACAACAAGTAACTATAGACGCTGAAAAGTCCGTTAAACCTCAAGCTAGATTTAAAATAGATCTTTATATATTTTAGGTTTAACGGACTTTTCAGCGTCTATATTTTATGGATTTAAACGAATCCATAAAATGTGTCATGATTTGAAGTTAATCTAGTCAAAACAACGAAATAAAATAAATAAATAAATAAATATTCATGGACATTTCACACCACGTCCTCTTGTCCCAAGCTAAGCTTATATATGCTTGTATTATGGGTTCCAGAATACGGATAGAATACATATACCTACTACTTTTCTTAACTAAATAATGTTTGCGGTTTTACTCGCGTTTATAGTTATTGGGCCCGATCTCTCCCATTTACACTAAACCTTAATAAAGTGTACGAAAAACCGCTTCATCAAAATTACTAACTATTAAATTATGGGCTTATCTCAAAAACTAACAACCACGCTTGAAAATTTAGAATTATTTTTTTCAATTATTGCATTGTCATCGGTTTTTAATATGTGTGCAAAATTTCAGATCAATCCGAGTACCTACTGTAAGTGGGTGAAAATCACTTTCAAAAATTCCGTTACATACATTAATACATTGATAGATACCTACCGAACTAATAATTATAAGCGTGTTAAAAATCCATCAAAATGCGATGCGTAGTTTTGAAGATTTAAGCCCATATAGAGACATACTACACGTACGTACAAAAATAACCATTAAGTTTTATGATAAGTAAAGATTCGCAATTCTTACCTGTGATCATTTGACTCGCAGTGGTCAACAGCTTTACTTCATTATCGGTATCCTGTGTTTCAAGTCTCACTGTAACATTTAGCGGGTCCAAAGTCTCATCACCAGCTCTTCCATGTAGAGTTACCAGTATAGCAGTAGTTTTACCTGGCACTGCTACTTCAGGCGCTACCACTGAGAACCCACTGTGAAAAAGAGAAAAAGAAATTGATTTACATTAAATTACTTATAATATAAAAATAAATATAAATAAATAAATAAATATTCATGGACATTACACACAACGTCCTCTGGTCCGAAGCTAAGCTTATATGCTTGAATGGGTACCAGAATACGGATATAATACATATACTACTTTTTTTTTAAATTATAAGTATACAACGTGTTGCAGAAAGGTGTAGTCATATTTGACCATCGTTAAGCATGGCCGGTGACTAGGCACTAGGCATGGATGAAATTACAAATATATGATATTAAGATGTTATGTTATGACTTTTATGTGTTCATACAAATTTAATTAATATATTGTATTAATCGATATTGTCTAAATATAACACTACTATGAGGTCATATTTTATCGTAAGGTTCATTCGCATTCAATAAACCGTAAACATCTCATAATTGATGCACTCCTGGTAGTTATTTAATAGTAGGCTATAAACAAGAAAAAACTTATTAACTGTATTTTTCTATGTGTAACTGTAATATTTATAATATTTAAGGCCTATCCAATGCAACCTTAAAATATGACTACACCTTTCTGCAACACGTTGACATAGAAACATCCAGACGCTGTACAAACATTTGTATGACAATTATAAATATCACACAAATGATCGTCCCGAGCGGGAATCGAACCTGCGATCTCGTGAACGGCAGTCCGTGACAAGAATCACTAGACCACGAAGCCCGTCGAATTTAACTTAAGACTGTGCACAACCCTTAGTATTGAATATGCCCAGTGTTATAAACATGACATTCCTATCAACCAAAAAAAAGAAATAATAAAATTGAAGAATTATTTTAAAGGAGATTTCATATGAATAGAACTTTATGCATCTCGCCAAAAATAGTGAGTTAATATTGGCATAAAAGTCAAACATTGAGTAACATGGGTCAATAAAATTCAATTTTAAGGTAGGAAAATATTGAAAACTCTCCAAACCAAAGTCTGCAATGCGACAAATCGGGTGGACACGTTCGAATTATTGTATTTTCCTACGTGTGCACAGAATACTGAATTGTGTTTTACAAAACCATTCATGCTACTTCCTGCTTGAGAACGCAAGAATAAGTCCATACTTGTTCAAGTTTCTCTATATTTATCTTTCTAAGCTATACTACAATCTTTTTATTCTTTTCCATCACACAAATCATAGCATCCCGACAAAAACTTCATGCAATAAATTGCATTTATTCGGACGACGCGACGTAGGTATAGCAATCTTCTTACTAAATTTGTAATCCTTAACAGTCAAACGCGCCAATGAATTTGAACAAATTTTGGAGGCACTTGCATATTTTTAATTGGAGAAAATTACAGTGTTCCTGAGGGATGTTTAAATAATCCAAATATGAACTACAGCACAGCTAGTTCTTAAAGCCTTACATTGTCAAATCATTGACAATAAAACAATGTAATAAAATTAAACACTAGAAATTGTTTATTTTAATTATTGCATTATATAAATATCTTCCATTATAAAAGTTTTAATATATTTTTACATTATATATTATATCAAACTCTAATGACGTATCTGTTTGTTTATGATAAACATAATTTAAAAAAAAAGCAAATTTGAGAAATACAAGCGTAAAATAACTATTAAAGCAGCATCGACAGATAAATATTTTTACAAGATGTTGTTACATTGTTTGTATTTTTATTTTCCAGACAAATGGCTCAATAAAATCTAAATTTGATAAGGGTTAGTTGATATGTCGCTTACATTGTATACGGTTATCTATACAAAGAAAACGCTACTTTATTTCCTGTTTCAACTGTCATTTTAGACAACATTTTACAATATATTTACCACTAGCTTAATATTTAATACTAGCTCTTGGAAAACGGCTCCAAAGATTGTCATAAAATTTTGTGTGTGTGAGGTTCCGGGGGCGTGAAATCAATCTAGCTAGGTTTTATATTAATGAAATGTCTGTTTGTCTTTGGTATAGAGCAATTCGCTACAGTTTAATTGGAATAAAATTATCAGATCGGACCAGCAGTTCCTGAGATTAGCGCGTTTAAACAAACAAGCTTTTCACATTTATAATATTAGTATTGAAGAAATCTTTATTAGTCTCTCATGTTCCAATTATTTCTTCCCATTGTTGATTAGTAACTTAACTGATTTACTAAAGCAATTTATTAATTTTGCAATTGACATGCTATGCTTTTATTTAATAAATTAAATTACGGTGGAAAAAGTGATTACCCGCTTGCGGTAATAACTTTTTCAGTTGGCAGAGCTACGGAACGGTATTCCGATGTCATGGGACCTCGGAATACCGTTCCGTAGTTCTGCCAACTGAGCTTATTGCGGTCGTGCTTTCCAGTAATCAAATTTGGCGACCGTAATCATCACTCGATTGAGTTTATATCGTATTTCTACGTGCAACGCCGTCTATCAATAATGCTTTGCAAC
Source organism: Orgyia antiqua (assembly GCA_916999025.1). Classification (NCBI taxonomy): domain Eukaryota; kingdom Metazoa; phylum Arthropoda; class Insecta; order Lepidoptera; family Erebidae; genus Orgyia; species Orgyia antiqua. The sequence goes on from OU779867.1 coordinate 4,273,760, forward strand.
ATCATGTAATTTAATTTATTAACTGATTTAATTCTTTGAAACATGTTTATAAAAAACGTTCAACCCAGTATTTATATCTTTTATAGTCTTAAACTCGTCGTACTGCAAGAGAAATAATAAAATATCCAAGATCTAACGTCTTGTAGTATTATTATTCTCATTAGCATACTATAAAATTCAAAATTGTCTGGATCGACATTGTTAAGATTTAGTTAAACATCATGCAAATGAAAACAGCATTTCTAAGTTCTTCTTTATGATTCCAGTCACGTTTTGTTGAAAGTGAAATTAATTATTTTGAAAATGATAAGGAATGTACTTTAAGTAGTTATCTATACTATCTATTAATGAAAAGGTAAAGTTTGTGAGCATCTATTCATCCATCAGTCTTTCTCCGTCTATTGCTGGACACAGGCCTTCCCCATACCTTCCTCAACGACTTTGTTAGCATCTAGCCGGCTAATAAAAATCCGCTCTAGTTAAATTTATGTAGGGCTTAATCTACAAATGTAATGGGCCGATTCTAAAACTATTTTCACTAATAGAAAGCTGCAGTTTTTGGGAGTGCTTACTTAACGATTCGAAATTCCAGGCGGGAGACGTCAAGGACAACTGCTTGTGGGAGAATCAAACTAGCATCCTAAGAGTCTGCCGACTGCTAAAGAGCTGCAACAGCGTGACATGGCTACGCAATGTTTCTATGAAATTTGATGAGGTTTATACTACTATTAATAATAGTGGCAATGACGCGACGCGTAGTAGATCGGCCAATCAGTTAAACTACAATTTGTCAGAGCTACTAAGTGACTATGATGTTAACTCAATAAGGCCTTGAAAGGTAACTAAGTATATTTTTATATTTGGATAGGCCTCATAGTCTAGTGGTTCATGCTACCGTTCATGTGGGTTCGATTCCCGCTCGGGACAATCATTTGTGTGATATTTATAATTGTCATACAAATCTAGTATGTAAAGTAAGTAAAATGAAAAGTAATCTGGTATGTAAGCTTTGTAAATCATTATGGTGTGCAATAAAGAATATTTTACTTTACTTTACTTTACAAATGTTTGTGCTGCGTTTGGGTTAATTCTATGTATTATAGGTATGTATTTTCAAAAGAAAAGTAGTTCATGTATTCTATCCGCATTCACGTACTCATAATACAAGCAATGTAAGCTTAGCTTGGGAACAGAGGACGTTGTGTGAAATGTCCATGAATATTTATTTATATTTATGATTATGAATCAAGAATCGGTTACAAAAATATTTAATTCCGCTAGTTTGGCTTCATTCACAAAAACTTTGTTATGTGGTATTACATACATACTTTTGGAACGAATTCGAATAACAAAAGGCTCACAAATGGACACTTGCCAACACCCGCTCGGCACAATCGATACAAATCGCTCTAGAAAAGATTGCTTCTCAGTTTCTCAGATTCGTATAAGCTAGTCTTTGCAGAGTTGATAGCTTTTTAATGACAATTTTATATGCGTTACCTTTTCTCTGATGTTTGTCATCTTCATCTATAATATACATATACCTGTATTACTATTTATTTACAAAATACATAAATGGATTTGATACTTAATAGGTACTGCGTTTTTATAAAAAAAAAACAATATCAGGAAAGCGTAAAAGGTGCGCTAATTTCAGTAACCGCGGGTGCGATTAGAAAAATTATTTTAGTGTTTGTTATCACATTTACCTAGGAAAGCTATAGGCTATATAACATCACGCTGCGACCAATAGGAGCGAAGTGCCAGTGAAAAATGTCGCAAAAACGGGGAAATATTTATAAATATCATGCACGTACGTGGTCGCGGGGAACAGCTATTCGTTATAAGAACATAAATGAAAAACTCCTTTAAAATCAATATTTTTCTTAAAACCCAACTCTTAACACTTTTGAAAAAGGAATAAATTTGTCTTTTTTATTTTAGGTCCAGTGGCAGTTAAGTGGTGTTCGTTCGTGACTTCATTGTTGCGAGCCGATACTTGATGCGGGTTGAAACGCTTCGCTACAAATAAATAGGAATGGTAATGGTCTATACGTGCTATCCAAGCTACCGCTTTTCCTTTTGAACTACTGCTTTCTGTATATTCAAGAAAAGAGTTGGTTTTTACAAAATAAAATAAGAATAAGATTTTGCTGTATACTCATTGTATTAGTGTTAATACCAGTGTTTCCTATCAGTTATGAAGTTTCAAAGAATCATAAGCTAACTGATTATATTTTATTATTCGAAAAGAGTTATATAGAAGAACATTCTACAAAAAAGCGGGAGAAGGTGTGACGATGTGATTATTTTTTACCAATATGAAACATATTTTCAACAATTAATAACTTTATATATCAACAGATACAAATATTAAAAAACATACAAATCTTTTCTTACTAATATTACAAATGCGAAAGTTTTTAAGAATGCAAGAAAAAAGCAAACTTTTCAATGTATTTTAATTAAACTTTGCAGTTGTTCAACTCATAGATCAGAATAACATATAGGCATATATCACCACGCTAAAAGCCAGGGAACGAGGCAGTAACGTGAATAAAATCACGGGCATTAAGTATCTTCTATTTTCTTATTATTTTTAACACGCTTATGTAAGTTCAGTATGTGTCTATCAATGTATTAATTTATGTAAAGGAATCTTTGAAAGTGATTTAAACCCACTTGCAGTTTTAGATCAATCCAACATTGATTTAAAATTATGCACTTATCACTTATCAAGATCACAATCAAAATTATGCACTTATCAGGGACCGATGACAATGCAATAATTTAAAAAAATATTCAGGATTTTCAAGGGTGTTTTTTAGTTTTTGTACTAAGTATTAAATCAAAGCTATATAGCGTCTCAGCGACCCCTAAAGATTTATTTTGTTAAAATTCCTAAGGTCATCTTAAATTTTCTTCCGTAGATTTTCTATACATTGTGACTGAATACTTGCCAGTGGCTCATTACGTTCTAATGAATAATTCATACCCAAGCGCCTCGGTTCCCTCCTTGTGCCTCACTCCATTCCTTGGGCGCCAAATGACCTGGCGTCACATTGAGGACCCATTGACACATCTTTAGATACATTATTTGACTTTTATGGATTTCATTTCAATAAAAAGAAACGTATTTATTTGTAATGTGAGAGCAAAAGGAGTTGAGTAAAATGTCCATAAATATTTTTTTATCTATATGAACACGCTTGTAACAAAGTTTTTGTCTAGTTATGGTATCCATTAATATAATTAACGATTTTTAGTTCCTATCGATAGTCGATGAATCTAAAATTTTTCATATCTTTCACGAAGTTATTTAAAAATCTCCTTCTTCAGCTCAATAACTACTACTTTGGGAAGGATTATAGTCTACTCTGCCGCCCTGGCCAAGCGTGTTAGCATAGGGGTTTTTACAGCACCCCGGGAAGAAAAAGTTGTGGTGACACTTGTATTCTTAATCTATCACCACATGGATAGCAATTTGTTACGGCGTATTTATTTTATTTTACACCTTATTATTGTTTATAGGTAAGACAAGTTTTCAGCAAAAGTGAAAAAACATCGAAAATATTTTATTTTTATCTTAGTGCAGTCTTTGGAACAAAACACTGATAAAATAAATTTCTTTATAGCAGAAGCATAATGTTCTCGTAAAAATAAACTGAATAAAACATCTTTGTTTAGAATTGTTTTTTATTACCTTTCATGAAGATATTAACAAAATAAAAGAATTTCTCGGCTTACATCAGTTATTTAATTTTCTGCTCTGAAGATTTTCTGAAATACTACAGACTGCGGCTATGGTTTAATGTTTTTGTACAATTTTAGAAAAAAAATTGTTGTCAGACCAGTTTAAACATAAAAACGGTTTTAAAACTGAATTTTATAAGAATAAAATAGACAATGTCTGAGAAACAAATGAATTAAGTCCTTGCCTAATTAATAAATTATTACTAGCTGACCCGGCAAACGTTGTTTTGCGATACAAATGTTGAGAAGGGGGGGGGGGGGTCAACCCACTTAAGAGTATGAAAAATAGAAAGTAGCCGATTCTCAGACTTACTGATTATGCATAAAAAATTTCATAAGAATCGATCAAGTCGTTTCGGAGAACTACGGGAACGGACATTGTGACACGCGAATTTAAGAATAAATCTGCTACTCATAGTTTAGTATTGGTATAAACTATTTTTTCGTATTATGTGATAACCAAATATCATTTTTAGACTTTTTCCTATAGTAAAATTACAACGGGAAGAGGTGAAAGCGAAACAGTTGAGAGAGCGTTTCTTGGGCGTACTTTTGTCGGGTGGCATCATCGTTCGCGCTTACGATTTCTGGATAATATATTAGAGAAGATAATGATAAAGTAATGCTGCTTGTAAATAGATTGATATTTTGTATTAAGATACAATGATGATAATCTTCAGATATTATTAAACAAAGTCGTTAATTTTGTATGTATGTACTTCACTATGTGAGCTTAAATCTTAAAAACTACGCAACGAATTTTGAAGTTGTTTTTTTATTAGATAGAGGGTTTAATATGATTGCATTTTTGTAAACCGAAATACACCAGTTAGTTTTATTTACAGTTAATTTTTGTTTAGTTATACACGCAACAGAATTGATGACAATGTTTCATTTTGAAAAAAGGTGATAAAACAGTTTCAGTATAGCATTCACTTGAAGCTAGTCTCAATACTGGATATCAACAAGTAGATTAGGAACAAAAGAGACAACTACAAATCTCGAATTATGCAATGTTCACTCTATAGAGTTATATTGGATGCTGTTAAAGCGATTATGGTGGCCTCTAAATGTATTTTCAATCATAACTGAATTGTAAATGGTTTGGACTGCATTCAGTTCTAAAATACTTTCTCTGAGTATATAACTTTCTTAAAAGATCTTGGTTTTTGTACAATGAATAAGAATAATCTATGTACCTATTTTTAGGTTTAGTTAGTATGTTGAGTCGTTGATGTGTAGGTGTGGTACCTTGAGTATAGATGTCCTATACTAATAAATAAAAGATGTTGCGTGTTCATTTGAACAGTGTTTATTAACGACTAACTTATTTCTAACCTTACATTCTACAGGAAAGGTAACGATCTCGTTGTGTTAATGCGACGCGCCTCTTGAAGTTGTCAACCCATATCATTACAGCAAAAAAATCTTAACTAATATCGACACAAGTGTGCGAACGAAATGTTTAGGCAAAAAATAAAATGGTTAAATATCAAACATGAGTTGCTCCTTAAGTGGCTATAAATTACGGTACTGATGTTACAAATTTATTTCAGTTCTTAAAATAGACATCGTTACCTATTTAAGCTGTGACAATTATAACACATAAAAATATATACTGTTCCTACACTATAGTTTACCTTATGCTAGAATTATATCTTTCGTTTTATAGTAGTAATAAGTAGGCATAGGTTTAGGTTGGTTTCAAGGCTTAAACAACTTCATCACGTGGTCATGGCCTTCTTTTATGTACTAGAGGCCCTAGGAACATTACAATATGTGCCCTGCCTGATGAGATGACCCATAGGTCATCTCATCAGGCAGGGCTCATCTCATAAGATTAAGTACAAAAATATGATGAAGTAAGGACTTGGAAGCCTACAAAGATCGTGAGACCTTGCGCATGTACCTACCAAGTATGCCCTGCGGTGAAGACGGGCCTGCATGGGCTACGGGTCAACTAAGCTTAAGACGGCACGATACCAAATTATGCTCCATACAAAAGTATGGGTATCGTACTTCCGTTTTTTCTTCGCGAAAGTTAAACCGATTTTAATAGTTTTTACGTTATATTATAGGTAAAAAGTATATCTATGCTTGTATCACTTTCTTTTTTTCAAAACATAATAACTAAAAGAAATATGACGATCCTAAAAACCCACATTTTTCGGTTTTCTTTAGATAAAGTTGCAGCGTCTATCACACAAATTTGGTAAAGTTTTACCACAAAAGAAAGTTATAGAAGCATAGATATACTCTTTATCTATAATATAACGCATAAACTATTAAAATCGGTTTAACTTTCGCAAAAAAAAAACGGAGTACGAAACGTCTTTTTCAAAGAATTTGTAGGTAAAATCCGCTTTATCTATATTTGTCCCTTTCAGCTCGGCGTTCGGAAATAGGGATAGCAATACCTAAGGCAAATACCTAAATAAGGAGTACAGTACCCTCTTAACATATTGTACAAAGAAGTCATCCTCTTGAACCACTCTATCTATTAAAAGAAACCGCATCAAAATCCGTAACATAGTTTTGAAGCTATAAGATCATATAGGGACATACATACAATAATAACGACTTTGTTTTATAATAAGTAAAGACAGACAACAGACAGACAGAGTCACAATTTTTTTTCTCCTACATAATTATGCTCAGCTTTGCCTACCTAAGAAGTTTTCATTTGAATAAAAGGTGTAAAACTTATTTAAATTCATTCTTAAATATTTTAAGTGAACATAAAATCTTTAGAATATTAAGTTTCACTCGATTTTCTATTTTCCCTCGATACATAATCTCATTTAGAGTGTTGTTCGGTATAACAATATTAACGAGCTAGTACCTCAATTTAAGCGCAAAACTCTTGTCAACATTGTTTAATGCCTATATTTCCATAAAATTTGCATCTTATTGAACTCGGGTGTTTTTAGCGACCACTGTTTATTGAATATTTGAAAGGAATATTTTAAGAGCATTACTTAGATTTTGTGAAAAGAAATTTGCCGGCGTATAAACTGATGTTCAAAACGTGATTTAAGCATTGGTAAGAACATTTTATTTTTATTTTTTCCGTGTGATGACTATTATTTAGTCACCACACGGAAAAAATAAGTAAGTACATAAGTGTCATGACCCCTTCTCCTTTCCAGGGTGCTGCTAAAGAATATTATACACAGATAACATACTCCGTAAGAAAAGCCAAACGAAAATTGTTTAAAATAAAGCCTCATTAAAGCCTCATTAACTCAACGTTAATAGTCGTTATTCATTTTTATTTTCCTATCTTTCGTTCGTATCTTTTTAGAGAGGTCTCAAATGTCACTAAAATTCAAGCATTATCGTAGCTACAGCGAAGGTATTTACTTTATATTTATATGTTTAAGTTTATATATTTATAGGTTTATATATTTACTTAAAATATATAAACTTTGTCCTGCTTTCAGCTTTACATATCAAACTTTCTTCTTTTCTACTTGTTGCACTATTTTCTTCAGTTTCAATAAATTGCTTGTGTGTTAAGAAATTTGAAACCGTTTCCGTTTAAAGGTTTTCTCGTGATATTTTTCTTTGAAATTTGCAAAGCTTATTTAAGGCTTCACCTTATGCGATATATTATTAAATATTTTGTTTATTATTACAACTAGGTATTTTGACACACTACTGATGTCTGCGATATTCTTAAAAAGGCGAATTACATATCTCTTGCAACCTTCATGTATGTATGACCAGATGTATGACTGTAAATGAAGCTAAGGAAGTGGGTTTCGATAGCAGCAGATGGCGCTTTATAGTCTAGATGACGACGATAATAAATACCAGCGGAAATTTTAAAATCAGCGGAATAGATTTAATCAACTTTCTGAAACCCGTCTTATGTATCGGAGCAGCGTGTAATGACGAGACCAGAATATTATGTTATTACAAACAAACAAATCTTTACTTATTATAAAACGAAGTCTTTATTTTTATAGGTATCTATGTCCCTATGTGGGCTTATGTATTCACAACTACACAATAGATTTTAATCCGGTTTTTTTGATTAGATAAACTAGTTCAAGTGGATGGCTTTTTTGTATAATTTGTTAAGTTTTAGTTTCCAAATTCCATACGTACGAAGTTGCGGGCAACAGCTAGTTTATTTATAAGAAAAGTTTAAGTGTTTTTAATATTTTGTTTAAATTAGACGAGAAAATACTATCTTCTTAAATCAATTGCTGTTCGTTAGTTTCGCTAAAACTCGAGAACGGCTAGGCTTTACGATTTTAGTGATTTTGGTCTTGAAGTATTCATGAAAGTCTAGGGAAGGTTTAAACGGTGACAAAACATATCTAAAGAAAATTTTACGCGTATGAAATAGCGGGTTTAAGCTAGTAATTACTAAAAATCGAGATGCCTGAAAGCATTCATCGAACATCACCATAAGCAAAGTCGGAGCTGGTCTTTAATAGAGAATAAAGCAAGTAAAGTAATAATTAGTAACTTAAATATGTTTGAAGTTAATTTACTTACAAATATTATTCAAACAAACGAAATAATTCATATAGAAAGGTAAACTGACAAACTGTGAATACTTCGAGGTCTGAACGAACATTTATAAGATCGCGTTATATTTGCTTTCATACGATAGAAGTGATATTCAACCAACCAAAATGTAATTATTTCTGACTAGAAGATTTTCTATGAGATATTGTAGTTGAATGATTATTATATTGTCTGTAAATGTGGACAAATTTCGTAAAAAAAGTAGTTATGAATCTCATTTCAATAAAATAAATGTTATGTTATGTTTTTTTTTATCATTGATCGGAGATGGACCGAAAAGTGGCGCTTTATGAAGGGAGGGTTTCATTGGGTGTCTTCGTGGTATATATTGCCTTTATCAGTTTTGTATTCCCCACAACGATGAACATCTTTTCATCGATGATCCACTTGCTGTTGCTATAAACTGAGAACGTGAATACGTAACATAGCATATTTCATGTGTAATTAATAAAAATGTTATGTGCAAAGTTACTCATAACGGGCTTCATGGTCTAGTGGTCCATGTAACGGACTGTAGTTCACGAGGTCGTGGGTTCAATTTTCGCTCGGAACAATCATTTGTGTAATCTTTAAAATTGGTATACAAATATTTGTACTACGTCTGAATGTTTACTATGTATTATAAGCATGTATTTACAAAAGAAGAGTATATATGTGGTCTATCCATATTCTGGTACCCATATCAGTCATAGAAATATAGCTTACTTTGGGACCAGAGGACAATGTGTGAAAATGTCCATGAATATTTGAATATTTAATAATTTTTTAACAAGCTTCTTAATCTCTTGTCCTAAGTTTGGTAAGATAATAATAAACCTGTCAAGAGCGAGGTAAACTCGCACACTTGGGGTTTCGTACCTACTAGACATATAAACATAAGTAACTGCATTCAAATAATCAGTTAATTATACTCAAAACAACTCACCAACTTAATTTTGTAGTTGAAATATAGGGAATCGCCTACATTTCAGCTACTTCATAAGTTGGTATTAGTATAAACACTTTTTTACTTGTGATGTGATTACAAATTATAAGTTTTTGGATTTTTCTCTATATCAGCACTATATAGACTTGATCTATGCCAAATTTCAAGGCTCTAGGGCAACGGGAAGTAACCTGTGAATTTTGATTCCCTAGCGAAAGTTGAAAATACTCAAAAATGGCTGTGATTCAGTTATATCTTCTGAATGCGTAGATCTAAATTATTGATTGTATCTTTTGCAGCAAGAGACCGCATAGATCTATATTTGTTATAAGTTTCAAATTAATATCTTCAGCCGTTGCCGGGTAAAAAAAATTTTAACAGACGGTTAGACAGACAGACGGACACCGTAGTGAGACTATAAGGGTTTGTACGAAGCCCTAAAAAGGTATCTCTGAGATATCATTTACTAAAATGACATTGGGGCCATGTGTGTTACTTCTTTAGAATTGTGCAAAAAAGGTGTTATTGTTAGTTCATTTAATTTTTCGTTTCTAAATTCCACGCGTACGAAGTCGCGGGCACTGCTAGTAATGTGGTAAATTAACTATGTTTCTTATTGAAAATTAATTAAGCTTAACTGTTTAACTCATATGTGACGTATATATATAAATAATGAGAGCTGTCATATAAAATTTATTATGTAATTCACAAATTTTCATCACAACTAATTGATTGATTACTGTTGAATAAAGTTATAGCTGAGTTGGCTTCTGATTAAACCTCAGAGTGAAAGTCAAGTAAGTCATTTACTTAAGATAATTAGACTTTCATGTCACGTACGATGTTATTAGCTGCTGCTGTTAATATCTATATAATATCTAATTTGAACATATTTGTAACTTCAAATTATTCTATACTAATATTAAAAGGGTAAAGAGTTTATTTCTTTGTTTGAACGCGCTAATCTCAAGAACTATAGCTTAAAATTAAAAAAATCTTGTTTAAGTCAGATAGTCCGTTTATCGAGGAAGGCTATAGGCTATATAACATCACGCTGTGACCAATAGGAGCGAAGCATTAGTGAAAAATGTTACAAAAACAGGTAAAATTTTCTAAATTCCACGCGTACGGAGTCACGAGCAATAGCTATTAGATAGATATTAGGCATTCCATTATGTTTTATATTAAGAAAAATCATAAAATAAATTAATATTGTATGCACAATTTATTTTATAAGTACTGAACGTATTTTGTTATATGCATTAGTTTTAAATTGTGTATTGTTAATTGTTATTCTAATTAATAAAGAGAAATCATTACATAATCTAATATATAAAATTCCCGTGTCACAGTGTTAGTTACCGTACTCCTCCGAAACGGCTCGACCAATTTTCCTGAAATTTTGCGTACATATCCTCTAGGTCTGAGAATCGGCCAACATCTATTTTTCAAACTTTTTTTTTTGGTATGGCAAAACAACGTTTGCCGGGTCAGCTAGTATTGTTATAAATCTATTTCAGTCTATGAAATACAGAAATAACTCTACAATAATTCAATATTTTAGTCAATATTTTGATTCGTTCATTAGAATGAATTATTTAAACTAAGTACAATACTTAATTACTGTTTTCAATTTAACTTGTAAAATTACTACAATTTTAATCACTGCCAATGTTTACAGTTTGAGATGATCTTTCACTTTTTAATCAATATACAGGTTGATGAAATAAGAATGAATTTTAAAATAAGTAGAAATTAAAACAACAAAAATATTAAAAAATCTAACCATATAACTTCGTTATTTTCTCTAATTCTATGCATAATCCATATTTCGATGTCACAATGTAGCAGTTTTAAGAAGCCGTGTAGATGTATCGACTTAAATATTATACCACTTTTGCAATAAATACATGAAAATGATAATTTATATCCTTTTAATTATTTTCTCTTTATTTATTCATCATCTTAATATTTACATTTTTAAAAGATTACTATAAAAACACATTCACCCATAAGAAAAACTAAACTAAAAACAAATATTTAACACAACAAAATAATTACAAATAAATAAAATAAATAACATCCACCAAACAATCTTTAAAAAATACAAAAAACAGAGCTCCACTGGCATCGGGAACAAGGTACAAGCTACCGGTGGTTAGGGCTCCAGAGACAGGAACCTCCTCACAATACGTGCCGTGTCAAGAAGAACTGCCTTCTGCATCAGACCCTTGATCCAGCTACCCAACGCGAGCCTTTCTAGGTGCTTGTCTAGGCTCTTTGCTATAAGACCGTTGACTGATACAACTATCGGCACGACGATCGCCGAGTCCACATCCTTTTAATTATTATTACTGTCTCGGAAAATATATTAAAGCTATTTACTCAATAAAAACAACTAAGTATAGTGTCGCGAGTCAATGGACAAGCTTCATGTGTAGATACAACATAAAACCCAGATTTACTCAGACCGCAACTTGGATTATTGTTGTACAAACAGATTGCCAAGAAGCAGAATATATAAAAAAAAAATAAAAAAAAATTATAGTGTATTTTGACTAATTAGTTTCATTATCTATACTATATCTATACTAATATTATAAAGCGAAAGAGTTTGTTTGTTTGTTTAAACGCGCTAATGTCAGGAACTACTGGTCCGATTTGAAAAATTCTTTTGTTTTGGATGGTCCATTTATAAGGCAAGGCTATAGGCGATAAAACATCACGCTGCGATTAATAGGAGCGAAGCAGAAGTGAAAAATGTTGCAAAGTCGTGGAAAAGTTTTGTAAATTCCACGCGTACGGAGTCGCGGGCAGCAGCTGGTAAACATTAAAATAATATGATTGTAATTGTAAGTCACTAATACGCATAGTTTTTATAATAAGAAAGTTCAGTTAACATTGTCGAATTGTGTTTTTGACACTATCGATTGTCATTTTTTAGTTAAATTTAGTTGCACACTGATAACGTTATTGAATAAACTAAAACCTCAAAAACTAATCAATATATTTAATTTTCAGAACATACCTACTTACAAATATAGCATAGTGAAAATATAATGTCTAAGCTATTATGTAAAGCCTATAAACATCTTAAATAGAAGTCTAAGTTTCCACTAATAAATGCCAACTAACATTTTAACATCAGCCTGTATAAATTTTGTTTGTCACCAGTTACACTGTGAGGCTCAACACTGAAAATCAATTAATCATTTTGCTCCCGCGCTAATAAAATTTACTACTTCACGTCACTTCAGCCGAGGGCTTAGAAAACTCGATTTATTTTCGAAAGTCATCTATTTAATTGAGGTAACTTTGCAACTTCGTAAAAGGGGAACGAGAGGATTTACAAAAGTTCCCCCTATAAGTTTTTTTTATTGTTAACGACAATCCTTTGGGAAGTTTTGTTACTATGGCTGTGTAGTAAATAAGCTTTGATGTTAGGGTACGTTAACCGCCCTCGAACATCTTTTGTAGTCAGGGGTATTTTTTGAAGGACATCCTATTTTAGGTAAAATGTATTTCTTACTAGCTGCCCCGGCAAACGTTGTTTTGCCATACAATTCTGTATAAAATAAAATTTCATCAAAATCGGTCCAGCCAATTTGTAGCCTATGTGTTATTCTGATGTATAAGCTATATTGTGGTAAAGTTTCATTCAAATCCATTCAGTAGTTTTTACGTGAAAGAGTAACAAACATCCATACATACAAACTTTCGCCTTTATAATATTAGTAGGATGCTTAAGGACATAGGTATAAGGATAAGGGCTTTTGGAGATTAATATAAATAATAACGTAAATCTCATTCCAAACTTAAAAACAAATTTCATTCTATAATCATTTTAAGTATGTAATTTATAATAAGTATGTATTTAAAAAAGAAAAGTAGTATATGTATTCTATGCGTATTCTAGTACCCATAACACAAGCATATAAGCTTAGCTTGGGAACATCGGACGTTGTGTGAAATGTCCGTGTCCGTGAATTTTATAACAGTTATTTTAGGTTCGATTAAAGGACTGTAATTAATTACAATGGATTTCCGTCTAGTTATAAATCTATAATTAGGTACTCCAAAAATCTTAACAGTAATTTATATCTCACTAGCTGTTGTCCGCTACCTCGTACGCCTGGCAAATTTCCCCATTTTTGTAACATTTTTCAGTATCGCTCCGCTCTTATTGGTCGCAGCGTGATGTTATACAGCCTATATCCCTCTAACAATAAATAGAATATCCAACACAAAAAGAAGTTTTCAATTCAACCTAACAGTTCCTGAGATTAGCGCGTTCAAACAAACAAATAATCAAACTCTTCACCTTTTTAATATTAGTTTAGATACAATTAATTTAAACCGCAATAAATAAATATTACATAAAATACAGAAAGACATTATACAATTAATGAAGCCCAAATAAATCCCAATTATATTAATAATCAAGCTTATAAAGTGACATTTTTCAATTCGTCCAACAACTGTCAGATAACAACGTATTTATCCCACACAAATGAAACTTGGAGAGGCAAGCATTATAATGAGACGACAGTACAATGATACGCCAAGTATTCTTAGCTAAACCATTAACAAGATGTCCATCAATCATGAGTAAGCTGACTGTAGCATGAAATAATTACTTGGCAAGGAAAAATAATAAAGATAATGAACAAGCTTTTAGTATTTTCTTAAGACTTTGTTGTAAACACTTTATTTTGACGATGGTACCGATTCTACAACCACAACTATACTAAATAAAAAAATGAAAATTGATATGAATATATTATAACAATGACACAATTTAGCAATGTTAACTGAACTTTTTTGTTATAAAAGCTGTGTATTAATAGATTAACGGTTTTTATTTTTTAAGATAAATATGTACACCGAAATAGCAAATAATCGATATATTGACACTATCAACCTTCATTTTCTAGTTGAGTTAAATTTAGTAATGCGCATAGAATTGCTACCAATACTTGTTTATCCCTACTTAATTTTCTAACGGCCGTTTTTATTAATCCAGCTACGTAAATACATATGAAAATTCATGTTTATATTAGTTACTAGCTATTGCCCGCACCTCTGTCCGCGTGGAGTTTAGAAAAGTTTCCCCGTTCTTGTAATATTTTTTACTACTGCTTCGCTTCTACTGATCATAGCGTGATGTTATACCTATAGCCTAAAGCCTTCCTCGATAAATGCCCTATCTGAAACTGAAAGAATTTGTCAAATCGGCCCAGTAATTCCTGAGATTAGCGCGTTCAAACAAACAAACAAACTCTTCCGTTTTATAATATTAGTATTGATAGAGTTATAGAAATCGACTTGATATGCCTAAAATTCAAAGTCGCGACTAGTACGTACAGAATAGGTTGTATTCTATTTATAGAATTAATAGACAAATGATAAGCAACTATTTTAGTCAACTATTTAAGTGAAAAGAGATTAGCACAGTGACTTCACGAAAACAAAAATTAGGCTTTCATTTAGCATTTTTATTATGGAAGTTATTTCTACTCTTCAATAATGATCTTGAAAGTTGAACTGGTTAAAAATATATCAGCATGACGTATGATCCGCTCATTTAATTTACCCTAGCAAGTTAGAAAAAACTATATCACTTAAATAATAGCTGTAGGTACCTATACAAAAAAGTAATTATAAAACTCGTCTCGTCTAGAACAATGTCCCACATCCTCACCACTTATGTTAACGGGAACAGTATTTTATCCCTCGACAGAGCCTGTATGACGCTTGACACGTTTTCACTTTCACTCATTCACACCGCGTTCCACTACCCCAATGAAACACACCAACTAAAAACCTGTTTTATGAGAGCGCCGGAAGCGAAATTATTTTATATTTAGACTGTTTTCACAAAATTTCGAGTGACTGTTTTATTTGTATAGTTGCATTCTAAATAATGTGTTATTCGTGGTTACCAAAACCGGTTATTACCGGTATTACCGGTTAACAAAAAACCGGTTTAGTACGAGTCGGACTCGCACACAAAGGGTTCTATACCGTTATTTTCATAATCATATTCCACACAATGTCCTTTGGTCCCAAAGTAACCTATATTTCTTTGCTTGTATTATAGGTATTAGTAATGTAATTTTTTTAACTGAAGAAGTATACTTACGTAGTGCATTTCGCTGCAGTAGCCACTGCCAGCTGCAGCAGCAGCATAGCAACCCACACTGCCATATTGCGTAGAATCAATGCATTACTTTGGAAGATCCAATTGTATATTTATCTGAAACAAAATGTTACAAGTTAGATTTCACCTTGATTTAAATTTAAAACAATGAAAAATAACATGAAGTTGTTTTTTCTTATTTTTTTATATTTTTTATAAATACAAAATTTTTTAAATAAGACAGTTCCTGTAACAATTCCAAATTATTGACAACTAGCTTTTGTCAATTTAGAAAACTTAAGAAATTATAAAAAAGCCACTATAAATTTGACCTAAAAAGCTGCATTAAAATGTGTTGCGTATTTTTTAAGATATAAGCTCACATAGGGACATACATATAAAAATAACGACTTTGTTTTATAATAAGTCTTAGCAAAGATATCAATTTTATTTTCTAACAGACTTTTATTTTTGAACGCGATTTTCACCCACTTGCAATAGCCGGATTGTTTTGAAATTTTGCATAGATAACAAGGACCGATGACAATGCAATTACAATAAATAAATAAATAAATATTCCGGACTTTTTTGAACTAAGAAAATTATTTAGTTAAGCTAAGATTAGTTGTACAAGTAGAATTGGTACCAAATGTCTTGTAACTACAAGGTTTTCGATTACCCCCTGTCTTCGAAGCACTTAAACTAGCAAGAATTGTATATACGATACATAAAATTGTTTTACAGCTCTGTAAATTGTACTGACCTAATACGGAGTTGAAACTGTTATGAGTTTTCAGATTGTTGCAGTGTCACAGATTTATACTGGACATTATTATGCTATTTTTGTAGTCTGGATTCAATCCATAGTAGTGTTTCAAGAAATTATAGAACTTACTTTGTAATAAAGCAGTAAAAGTGGTTATCACGAATGGGATTTGAACTTGCGATCTTTGGAAATCTGTTCCATTGCGCTCAACCTACAAACTACCGGGAGTTTCAAGTAACAAGTTATCGCAAGAAAAAATATTAATAACATACCCAGTACATTTTCCAACTTTTAGAATAAATACTGTAGTGTTAGTCGCCATTCTCCTCCGACACTTATTGACATATTCTTATGAAATTTTTATGTTTGTTCCTTATTAACACCTCTCATCTTTATCGTCCCTGTTGTAACGGATTACATCAATACAAGTGTCATCACCCCGTTTTCACCCCAGGGAACTATCTAAAGGATATCATTAACAGATAACATCATAAATAATTTTAATTCTTCATATTGTTATAATTTGTTACTGTTATAGTGTATTTAAAAAATTAAAATAATGTTATTAATTTTATGTAGTCTGAGCATAATGTAATATAATATAGTTTATGGTAAAAGTCTATCTTTATGGTCAATGTAAAATTAAAATCGTATGTGGGTAAACCCTGTAATAAGTAACATATAGGACATTTTACAGCTCAGTCTCACCCGTGACCATGGTGACTGCAAAGTCTCAGAAACGTTGGGCCAAAATTAAAAAATTTAAAACAAATACACGCGTCTAAATCCGTAAAAAGTAGTTTTATTTAAACAAATGAGTCGCGCAAGTGTTAGAGAATATTAAGACAACATCATCTATGAGTAACGTAAAACTCGAATTTCGAACGAAAAAACTCTATGCCAACACGAAGCATAGGCTTGTGTCCAACAGTTGTACGTTAATGAGATGGAAAGAATGTCTTCAAAGGGGGCCTCTTAAGTAAGTTACAAGAACTAATAGCAAGCTTTTAAAGACTTACAAACCAGGTAATAGATTTGTTGAACAATAAGAATATATCAATGTGGTAATGGAATACAAATGTCGTTTATTCTCATTACCATTTCATTGGCTCCCAAGGGTTTGGAACGAGGCAGCTAAGTGATTGATAGCATCAACAGATATGTTGAATATACATTGAGTATTTAGTATTTGAATTGTGGGTAGTTTAGTACCTGTCTGGTAATGTAAAGAGATCTTTATATCCCAGCTTTTTATCAAAAAGATTTTTTTTATGAAAGCTAGCAATCAAGCAAACAAATAAAATGAATGTTGTATGGGAGCCTTTAAAATAAATTTTATTCTATTTTTCGTCGTAAAGTCGTCATTTTTGTTGTCCCGATGTGAGCTTAAATCTTCAAACTAGGCAACCAAATTTCAAGATTTTTTTTAATAGATGGTGTGGTTAAACTGGATGGCTTTTTAATGTAATTTGTTAAGACGGTACGATACCAATTTATGCTCCATACAAAAGTATGGGTATCATATTTCCGTTTTTTCTTCGCGAAAGTTAAACCGATTTTAATAGTTTTTGCGTTATATTATAGATAAAAAGTGTATCTATGCTTCTATCACTTTCTTTTTTTCCAAACATAATAACTAAAAGAAATATGACGATCCGAAAACCCCACTTTTTTCGGTTTTCTTTAGATAAAGTTGCAGCGTCTATCACACAAATTTGGTAAAGTTTTACTACAAAAGAAAGTGATAGAAGCATAGATATACTCTTTATCTATAATATAACGCAAAAACTACTCGGTTTAACTTTCGCGAAAAAAAAACGGAAGTACGAAACGTCTTTTTTCAAAGAATTTGTAGGTAAAATCCGCTTCATCTATATTTGTCCCTTACAGCGCGGCGCGCGGAAATAGGGATAGCAATACCTAAGGCAAATACCTAAATGAGGAGTACAGTTGTCGGTTTTTTAAATTCACGCGTACAAAGATGCGAGTTACAGCCAGTTAAAGATTATAGCTATGGAGTTAAATAAGGTGTAAATTATTACGATTGTGTTGGGTAGGGTACAAGTAATTAAACTGCGAGTGGGGTAAAAGATCGATGAACAATCACCGGACAGCCGTGATTAACACGAACCCTCGTGATTCTCTCATTAACGCTACAACTAATTAACAATTTCAATTTATGTTATAGAACAATACTAATTATAATGTAATTAATAGTTTATAAGTAGTTGCTTTGTGAATAGTTTCTAATATATACTTTGTAATCCCAGAGTATTCAAAACAATAAGTTCTTTATTTTAAATAAATAAATAAATAATAAATATTCACGGACATTTCACACAACGTCCTCTGGTCCTAAGCTAAGCTTAATAAGCTTGTGTTATGGGTACCTATCAGAATACGGATAGAATACATATACTACTTTTCTTTTGTAAATACATACTTATAATACATATTAAACACCCAGACGCAGTACAAATATTTGTATGACATTTATGGATATCACACAAATGACTGTCCCAAGCGGGAATCGAACCCGCGACCTTGTGAACGGCAGACAGGAAGCCCGTCAAAAAAATTCTTTTGAAATTATTTTGGCACGTTGGGAAGTAAAAGCATGTTTGAAATATTTGTATTTTGGTTTTTGGTACCTGTTTATTGTTATGTCATCAACAGAGATATACGTAATCTATGAAAATGTCATCTCTTTAGCTATCTCCGTTCCTAAGATACAGACTGGTATCGGACGGATGGACAATGAAGTCATATATAGAATATAACATTTCATTTCATTTATTCTTTAATGTACATATAGAAGAACAAACATAGTTGATATAAGCATAAATATCCATAAATGTCATACAAATTTGACGGGCCTCGTGGTGGAGTGGTTCATATAACGGACTGCCGATCATGAGGTCTCGGGTTCGATTCCCGGTCAGGACAACCATTTGTGTGATGTTTTTAATTGTCATACAAATGTTTGTACTGCGTCTGGGTGTTTACTATGTATTATAAGTATGTATTTACAAAAGAAAAGTAGTATATGTATTATATCCGTATTCTGGTACCCATAAGGTAGCTTATGTCCTTTCCCAGGGTCTTAAGATTGTCTGTGCCAAATTTCATCAAAATCGGTTGAGAGGTTTAAGCGGGAAAGCGTAACAGACAGACAGACAGAGTTACTTTAGTATTTATAATATTAATAGGGATTACCATTTGTTGTTATTTCTTACTATTAATATTGTGCATGCGGTGTTTAGTTTTAAGTAACTGTTACATTACTGTAAGCTTCGCAAACATGTATTTAGTTTTAAGTTTTTATGTAAACAGTTGTTGGTAATCCTCAACAAATAAATAAACCAAAAACGTGAATGTTTTCGCCAGTTTATTATAAGTAAATATTTCAAAATTCTTTTGTGGCTCAAGTTTTGAATTGAATTATAAAACGTAGGTGAAAAACAAGGGGAAATAAAAGAGGGTGTATAAATACCATAACCGTTCTCGACGTCTATTGATCCATTTATCAAACATTGCTTACATTTCGTTATGCTTCTGTATAAATGGAGTATATCTGTGTTATTTTCTTTTTCATTTGGAAATTGTTTAAACGTGGTCCGTGCTAATTGTTTAGCCTGATCGGAGATCGGAGTGTCAGAGGCTATAGAGCGCCATCTGCTACGATCTAAACACACATCTTTAGCTTCCTTTACGCTCATAGATCTGATCATACTTCTGATCACACATATTCTTAGGCATACGTTCCAAAACGTGAACGTATCACAACCAGACTAGTCTGTATAATTATCATGAACGGTGATTGCATTTAGCATATAATGTGAGATATCTATTAAGCTTTGTTTCAGACCATAGAACGTGGTTTAATATGTCCTTAATAGGGCTTTATTCTTTTAAAACTAAGAAAGCTAAATTGCGGTTGCAAATTTCGAGAAAACGAATATCATGTTCACTACATGATATTCGTTTTCTCGAAATTTCTTTATGTCTGGACATTATACATTATGTACAAGCATGTTCTTTAGATACTGGTGCAAAATACTTACAAGCCCTAAACCACAAAGCTACTAAACAGTTAGGGTTGAACCCTTCATATAAGCCTCTGAATTAGGGTTGGCACTCCGGTGCAAATGACAGGTAAAAACATAAATTGTAAACCCTTTCGAGTGTATTTCAAAAGTACCCTTCTGGGCTGCTCAGCGATGTAAGGCGGTAATGTTAGTGAAACCATGAATAAAGACCTAATTGTGCATTTCTTAATTTATTGAAGACCGAAATTGTTAGGGTCTAGGAAAAAAGTAGATAAAATGTGTTGTAAATATCATTACCACAAGTCTGTACATACATAACATAGGTATTATACATACGTGTTACATATGTTCACGTCTTTTTCCCATCACAACAAAACCGATTAGGTACACAACAACCTTTGCCGTGTCATCTAGATAAATTTATTCAATACTGCTAGACTATATAACTTAAATCTAAATTTACAGCTCTTCATTGCCGTAAAAATCGTTAAATGGAATAGAAACTAACAAGAGACTTAGCCTATTCACATCATAAACTCTAATCTCTAATGAAGCATGCAAAATAAACAAAATACCCAACTGAGAATAACACATTTCTTGAACAACTTTGAGCATTCTCAAAAAATTCCCAAAACACTTAATTCGGCAGTCTTGCTTTAAAAAATATGCGTGTCGTTTAAAAGGATATAAAAACGTTTTGTGACGTCACAGGCGTGTCACTGACGCAATTTATGGGACAACTTTTTGCGACATTTTTATTAATTAGCTGAGGAGATCCCTCTGAGGGCCGAGTACTCCGAGTTAATGACGCGACTTGGAAGCTAAAAATGAAAAGAGTTTTGTGACTGATGGCATAATTTGCTGTTTTAGTTTTAGCTTTTAAGCCCCTATTTGTTTTGAAGACAGGTCGAGATAAATTTTTATTTTTTATGAAATTTTGTTTACATTGTAAAGTGTAATAAATTGGAATTAATAAGGAAAATAAAGTTCATTAGTGTTAAGAAATATAGTGAATATCAATAAATAGGCCTTAAGTAGAATAAAGGTATCGTCGTATCGTCAAGGTTGCCAATCCAATGTCTTCCCACATTGGATGCAAGCGGCACAGGACCGCCACAACGCACTGTGGCGTTCTATGGGGTTCTGGGGCCTATGTCCAACGGTGGACAGAGAGAGGCTAATGGACGGATGGAAGTATAGTAAATACCTAGAAGCTATAATAATAATAATATTCGACGGGCCTGCGTCTGGGTGTTTCTATGTATTATAAGTATGTATTTACAAAAAAAAAGTAGTATATGCATTCTATCCGTATTCTGGTACCCATAACACAAGCATATAAGCTTAGCTTGGGACCAGAGGACGTTGTTTGAAATGTTCATGAATATTTATTTATTCATTTATTTATTTATTTATTACATTTTTTTTTTTTTTTTATTTATTTATTTATTTATAAACTTACGCAATCTGTTGTAGATTTGACTGACCTACGAGTATTTCCACTCGCATACTTGCAACAGTGCTTCCTTATTTAACTAACATAAACCAAATAACCCAAACAAACCGCAAAATAATTCGCATACTCTTTTTATTCACAAAAAAATTTAACTATGTGTGAACCGCAATGTTTCAGAACTTTCAACACATTTAAAAAATAGAAGTTAAAGTTAACAGGGTTGCGAAAAACTACACTAGACACTGTAGACCAAGATCCGAAAGGCAGCTGACATTACCTACTTGACTTCCTTGACAACGATGAAATTTATTAAAATACTTTATAGGTTATTGATCTATCCAATTCGTTTGATTGCTTTCAGAAGCTCTGGAAATAGTAGAATGTATAATAAAAATAAGGCTGAAAAACTAACTAAAGTAAAACCTTTTGAGACCTTTGAAGCCTATAATTATAGTAACGGCTGCTGGTAAGTGTCTGCACTCTTAATTTCTAAGTTTAACTATTCATTAAGTTGGGTAAAATTCAGCTCTCAGAAATTAAGTAAAATTAATTCTATTTTTATAAACTGTTATCTGATATCTCATAAATGGCTGACAGGACGATAGCAATATATGCGTAGTATGCATACAGTGATTGCATGTACGAATACTAAGTAATCGTATATATTTTAGAGCTGTGAATTTAATTTATGTCGGCCAGCTCATAGTCAGTCCGGATCTCCTTCTATTGAGAATATGGATCAACAAGGACGGTAAATTTAAACTTTAACACTTACACTATAAACATACGAGCCAATATTATGTTTACGATCACAGGTGCATTTAAAAGCAGTGATATTTATTGAAAACTAAACTTTTGAGCTCTTAAGCTTGTTATAAAATATGGGTTAACTTGGACTATGCATAATACGTTATTAGAATTTAGTATGTGCCTACACAATTTTTAGATTTTTAATACTAATGTAATAAAGAGATTGAATTTTTTGTTTGTTTGCAATAAATAATTTTGTTAATAATACATTTTACATAACAAAAACCTTTAGATAGAAGATTAACTTAAATATTAAGATATTTTAGTTAATCTTCTATCTTTCTAAAGATTTTTAGAACTAGATCATATTTTCTAAAGTAATCATTTTTAGTCGTACGATGAAGTCTAAGAACGGAAGATAGACCTACCTACCGTAAATAAGTGGATTATCTTACCACTTTTGTAAATTTTAAGACAACTGATAGCCTGAGAGCTCTATATTCGAAGTTCCAGTAAAATTAAAGACCTTTTTATGTAAAATATATATATTGTAATACTTGTGACTTCACTGTACAAAAGCAAATCAAGACTGACTGTGTGCTCGCGTGCGCGGTGCGAAATATATCGGTATAATCGGTCGGAGCGATCATTCGAATATTACTATTCGAATGATCGCTATTCGATCAATTACGCATTCGAGTAGTCAATCAATCTTTTACAAACGAAT
Organism: Orgyia antiqua; assembly: GCA_916999025.1. Classification (NCBI taxonomy): domain Eukaryota; kingdom Metazoa; phylum Arthropoda; class Insecta; order Lepidoptera; family Erebidae; genus Orgyia; species Orgyia antiqua. The sequence goes on from OU779867.1 coordinate 4,296,867, forward strand.
ACAGACATTTGATAATACAAGAAAAGCAAAGACAATTTAAGAAAAGCTAACAGTCGGCCTTTCCTGACATTTTCACGTCTCGTGAAAGGCTTAACAATTAAATTGGTTTTTACATCTAAAGAATACAATGCAAGATGGTAACCTAATGTGATAAATAAAAATGCAATAATTTAATGAATCTATGGCTTATTTTTTTTATAACAAATATCTGGATCAGAGGACGTTGTGTGAAATGTCCATGAATATTTATTTATTTATTTACATTAATGTTTATAATTACCAACTAGAATATTGATTACAAAAATAATTATAATGTTAGAATTAATCATTATAATTTTGCATTAAGAAGATATACTGAAATTAGATGCAAGTGAAGTAACAAAATTCAGCACTGTCACATATAATACGAGAGAACATGATAGTAACGTCACTAACCATCCTCTAAAAATTGAAGCTAATATACTTAATAAATAATAATTATTACAAGCTGTTACCATTTTTGGTTCCAGAAATTTCACGAAATACTCCTGTAACGCAACGACAACAATTAAAACCAAACCAGAATACAGTAGGTACAACAATTTATAATCAAAACTTCATTAATGCTACTGAAGTCTTACACTGTTGAAAACCGGAGTACCTAATTATTTGTTGTTAGGAATGTCAATGAATGATATTTAAAACACGAGTGTAGTACCTACCCATCTAGGTAAAATTTGCATTTCTTGTATTAGTTTTCCCGCAAGAAAGCAAATATTCCACATATTTTTATAAATTTTAAGAAATTTAATATAACTATAGGTCAGGAAACCCACAAGTCAAAATGAAAATTTACAATTAATCTATTTATCCTCCTTACAATCCTACGGAGTAATGTGTACTTTATTGTGTCTGCGTGTTTGTTTCCTAATGATGAAACTACAAAAGAATAAAACAGATTTTCAAACATCCTACATGGATAAGTAGTTCAAGAAAAATCTCGTACAATTTGTTCTACGTGACTTAGTCAAAATATTTAATACACAATTAATAAACAATAATACCTGCACAGTAATTAAAAAAAACAAAATGTTTGTTACCATTTTCGAAGCGAACCTACCTACACGTCATTACAAAAATGTCAGCAAATACAATTCAGAGAACAAATACAGTCCTACAATACAACACACAGCACTTGGGATATGCATTTATTAGTTTATATGAAGTTTCATAGTTAGCTTATAAAATGTATGTCCTACTAACTCCTTTATCAAAGGTTATTTGGCCAATTCTTCTTCTGCCAAATTAAGTTATTTTAAACTTTCTTACCGTAATAGTGACGACAGATACGTCAACGTCAAAGAACCTCAAGCTAGTCGTGGCCCCATCATGTACGCGACCTAATAACAATAAAAATATTAAAATAATGCATTATTTTGAAGCACAATGCCTAAATGATCAAATAGCGTTGTTCCTTTGAGCTCCTGCAAGTCTGCATCACATTCAGCAGTCGTGGTTTTGTTTTGGTAGCCCTGTAGTTTCTACAGGACATCAAACAGGTTATAGTTGTTCGATGGCCTCTAACTGTTCGTAGGGCCTTAAGCGGGGTGCAGGTTTTTCTGTACTGTAGCCCCTGCATCAAAGAAGGCATGGTGTGGCTCTGTAGCTCCCAATTGTCTACAGGACAATAAGTGAGATGTCGATTTGTTCCGTAGCCACTGCATGTCTACAGGATATCGAACATATATAGTGTTTGGTGTTCTGTAGTCCCGAAATGTCTATAGAACAATTAAATAAGTGTGGTGAACTTATGTTCTGTAGCCCCTGCATGTCTACAGGACATCAAACAAGGTATAGTGTTTGTTGTTATGTAGCCCCTAAATGTCTACAGAACAATAAGTGTGGTGAACTTATGTTCTGTAGCCTCTGCATGTCTACAGGACATCAAATAAGGTATAGTGTTTGTTGTTCTGTAGCTCCTAAATGTCTATAGAACAATAAGTGTGGTGAAGTTATGTTCTGTAGCCTCTGCATGTCTACAGGACATCAAACAAGGTATAGTGTTTGCTGTTCTGCAGCCCCTGAATGTCTACAGGACATCAAACAAGGTATAGTGTTTGCTGTTCTGCAGCCCCTGAATGTCTACAGGACATCAAACAAGGTATAGTGTTTGCTGTTCTGCAGCCCCTGAATGTCTACAGGACAATAAGTGAATTGCGATTATTTTCTATTAATGGGTACTTTTGTAGATGTGCACTGAAAATTATTGATATTAATATGTGTTTAACATTAAATTATATTTAAAGAATGTACGTACTTAATTAAAAAAAGACCATGTTAGGATGTCATATTTCGCAAAGACCTGTATTTTCGACGACTACAATGTTAAAATAGTACAATGTTAAATACGTGGGTATGAAAGAAAAGTTAAATTATCACTTTTGGTACTTTGCTAGAACAATCACGGCATCAAATTTCATGTCTTGGCGAGCAAGTTATATTGGTATCAATCTTACTTAGCAACTAACCATTATCGAAACTAGGTCTGGTAATATTAATATCACAATTTGGAACCGTCAACTAATCTCTCATTTAAAAAAGTTGTGATAGGTATTAACCTACATTAGAATGATTTCGAGTGTCACAAATGTATATACATAATATCTAAAAGAAAAATTCAAATATACTTTGGCTGATTTCATTTTAGTCTAGTTTAGTTTGGGTGACGCTGTAGAATCAACGTAATTTTTTTGCAATTATATTTTCTCATTATAGTGTAGTGTGTAACTACCAAATAATAAAATTTTGTTTTATTTCTTCAGTACCTAAACTATGTTTAAAATATAATAATTTCTCAATTAATAATAATTTTAGTCGTGTATGTATGTAATTAAGATAATTTTAGTGTCCTTTGTAACACGTTTTAATAAAAAGGAAACTAACCTTATTTGTTCTTACCACATTTCGTTCTCTTATCAACCACCACAGGAATCGAGGACTGCTATTAGCGTCTACAATACGCTCCGGGTACTCTTATAATTTTTGTGTAGTTTTATAACCGATGTCTGGACATTCTGTCTCTGAAATATTTAAATTTCCAGAACAAGTACATGTTGGCTAAAGAACCAAAGAAATAGTCATGGTAATAGTTTATACCAGCAGGTAGCTGCATAAAGAGTAAAACTTGTGAATTTTTTTTGGGTAGTTACACATATTTTGCAGTAAGGCAAATAAATCTTTCCCTTAATGTGCCTTTACTTGTAAAAAAAAATAGGCGCAGTACGATTGTTTAAAAGAAAGAAAAACATTTGAAACATAGTAGGTAGATATTTTCTACTTTAACTTTCTCTAAACAAAACAATAAATATGAACAAAGCTACAAGGAGGCCTTTTGTGGTTAATATTTCGTCAATATTTCGTTATATTTTACACATTAATGTTGTGGTACAGGTTAACAGTAACATGTTGTAGGTAGAAAAAGATAATTTATATATGGTGATCTGAACTAATATTAGGTACAATTTAAACATTTAAATTTATGAACTGTATATACCCTCGATAAATGAAAAATCCACCTGTGGTTCTACCAGTTACACAGTAAAAGAAATATAGCTAATATCTATAATTATCGTCTGACATTACCTTGTATAGTTGGGCGTTGAGTTTTCCACCATAACATAGGCGTTATGGTGTGATCCCACTTCTGATGCTGATAGCCTGAGAGCTCTATATTCGAAGTTCCAGTAAAATTAAAGACCTTTTTATGTAAAATATATATATTGTAATACTTGTGACTTCACTGTACAAAAGCAAATCAAGACTGACTGTGTGCTCGCGTGCGCGGTGCGAAATATATCGGTATAATCGGTCGGAGCGATCATTCGAATATTACTATTCGAATGATCGCTATTCGATCAATTACGCATTCGAGTAGTCAATCAATCTTTTACAAACGAATACAGACATTTGATAATACAAGAAAAGCAAAGACAATTTAAGAAAAGCTAACACAACGTTTCATGATCCAATGTAGGTGACACGCAATAAAGGTAAAATTCTAAAACATTCTAAGTAAGTATCCAGTGAACTGGAAATGATTTCTCTGGCGTTAAAATGTCATAAAATTTTACTACTAAAAATGCTACTACCGCAGGCTACTATTCGTAAAATTTTACAATACAAATTACTACAATTTTGGGCGACACATTTTGTAACTTTAAGACATTTTTAAATACCTACCTACTTATCTTAGACTTTTCTTTTTTAGTAAACTAGTTACAAGTTCAGTATTCTTTTTTCTGCATTTATTTTTATTACATTTGTTATGCCAATTCTAATTAATATTTGTTGAGAAATAAATATAGTAACACACATTTTTATAATTTTAAAACCAAGATTACAAAATTAGTAGACTTGTTACTAAATACGTTTTCACTTGAGAACGGATATCTGTATGTAGATTTTAGCCTCTAAAATTATAACTTTAAAATTATAACGAAAGGGTAGTTATCTCATGATATCCTTTTATCCACAGCTTTTATCCATAGCAACATGGAGGAAGTCAAGAATTCTTTAAAATTATAAAGTTTGTAGCACATTCAAAATAAAAAAAAATACAATGTAAACGAAATCATGAAAGAACAACTCAAAAATTTTTATGTATCATAAAATAAAGTGTGCCTTCTGCTTTGTTAGCAAATAACCAGCAGCTATTTTTTCAACTAATATTTTGCACAAAACGTCGGAAGGTCGACATCTCGCCAGATATCCGTAGAAATTTACGGCCTGATAAAACCAGACCAATTTGTGCAGAGCTTCGACAACAAACCGGGTAACCCAGATTTTACTGATATTTTGTAGATAATAGTGAGTTTTGATGGTTCAAGATAAAATGGGACTTGTATAAAACTTGACTGGCAAATGGATTACTTAGATTAAGTACAAGCGACCTCTGACCCGTACAGGTTGACGCGTGATTAGTTCATGGCTTCAGTTTTATAGGAAAAACTGAGAAATTTACTGCATAATGGTTTACATCTTGCGAAGAGATGTACGTTTTTCATAATTATGTTTTAGGTTCGAATCAAAAGAAACGTTACAGAAAACTCATTTTGCTGTGAGTTCAAATCCCACACAAATATTTGCACTGTAACTGGGACTGTTCAACCTATTATAATCATTGTAGTATGTTTGATACAAAATGAATATGGTCCAGAGGACATTCCGTGAACACCGTGACATGTCTGTGACTATTGACTGTCTATGTTTTGCCAGTTGTTTGTAGCTTATAAATACTCAAACGCATATTTTTATCTAAAAAAGCAATTAAAATATGCATTTCGTTCAAAAAGACGTTAAAAAGTTTTATGACTTTCCAAGTTTGCTACTGACAATTTTATTCGACGACATTTCGCTACATTTTTATTAATTAGCTGAGTAGCCCTCTGAGAGCCGAAAATTTGTAAGTTAATGATGCTACTTAGAACATAAAAATCAAAAGAGAAAGTATTTTTTGACTGTTTATAACGTTTTTGTGTTTATGCGATTTTAAAGTGACATAATTTTCGATGACACATTAACAGAAATACTTTATCATGCGCTTAAGCAGCACCGTTTTTGAGATAAAGCTTAATATTAATGTATATAATAGTAGTTGCCCGCGATTTTTCACGAATGGTTCGCTTCTATTGGTCACAGCATGATGTTACATAGCCTTCCTTGATTAATGAACTATCCAACATTGAAAGAATTTTTCAAATCGGACTAGTTGTCCCTGAGATTAGCGCGTTCTTCAGCTTTATAATATTAGTGAAATGAAATGAAATGAAAAACTATTTAATCAAGTAGACACAATTTTTCAGAAAAATTATGTGCTTTTGCCATGTGCAATTTTTTTTTCTCTACCCGGTGGTAGGGAAAAAAAATTGGACATGTCATTTTAGGACGCAATCTGCTGAGAAGAACTGGTGTAAGAAACTTAGCAGAGCTTTTAATCAAATCAATATTTTTTAAATCAAACGTCAATTATACTTACAATGCTAATAAAACTTTACAATATAGAATATGTATTGCTCCAGAGCAAAAAGTATTATGTACTATCCAAATTTGAAAGAAATTTTTAAATTAGAATAGTTGTTCCTGAGATTAGCGCGTTCTTCAGCTTTATACTGTTAGTATAGATGATGTAGTCTTTTAAAATTGGAACACAATGGCGTGGGTAACAGTTACAGCCGTATTCACAAACGTTACTGTGAGGTCTCATAGTAGGCATGGACGCACAGGGGTAGCAAAATCATTTCACAAACAATACTTAAGTGGTGAAGCGCACTATGCGTTTGTTAAACTGAACGCATAGCTAAGTTTTGTCTATGAATACAAAGGCTCGATGAACAGAACGCACTGAGAAGGGTTACCCATTGCACAGTGCATCAACACTTAAGTACTTACTTAAGTAAATATTGTTTCTGAATACGGGTGTAAGTGTTTTATAAGCCAATTATGAGCAAGCTGTATATACCTCTTAGAGTTATAATCTTTCGCATAATAAATGTGTTCCAAAGCTTGGCTCTTAATAAGTCGTATCAAAGCGGAATATTACACGGATCTGGGTTCCATTAGAGAAAATGATTTAATTTTAATTTTCTTAATGATATTACGACAGCGAAAAGTAGCTTAGGCTCATTTAAACTTTCGGATACTTGTGCTTGTATATATATATTACATTTTACATTCGTCAATATTTTTGGAAACATCGATAAAACGAATTTAATTTGAAGATTAAGAGGGATAAAATTAGTTGAGTTTGTAAATTTATTGTGACAGTGAGTGCTAGCTTATAACTAGAATACAAGAACAAAGTATTTTCGCCTTAATCTTCTTATATATAAAATTCACGTGTCACAGTGTTAGTTACCGTACTCCTCCGGAACGGCTTGACCGATTTTTATGAGATTTTACAAGCATATTCAGTAGGTCTGAGAATCAGCCAACATCTATTTTTCAAACCTTTTAAGCTATTGCATAGCTTCCTTCGCGGGCCTTGAGCGTGGAGACTAAATGCACAAAATTCGAAATTTAAATTCCGTAACAAAGATAGCGTAACTAAAAAATACTACACACGGCGCTATCTACTTAAACACTCTATCGATTTAAAAAACCGCACCAAAATTCATGTCGTAGTTTGAAGATTTAAATTCAAAAACCAAAAGAAAAAAGCATTGTGTTGCCCAATTTGAAGATATAATTCTTTCACGAGATCTGGGAATTTACTGAGACGGGGGGCTCTCAATTTTAACGTCTAGCGAACAGGAATTGCTGCATAACAGGCATATAAAGAGGAAACTTGAGTACCTTCTAATTTAGACTTCTAGAAATGCAGCAACTTTACAAAAACGAAAAGCATCAATTTAACTTGGAAGAACTCCATATTCAAGTATTTTTATATGCGTGTCATGTATGTATGTGAATTTCTTTGTTACCTCGTATCTCAGAAACGAATAGATAGATTTTTACAGTCAGAGTAGGTATCGATGGATTTGTCTATATCATTCGAACACTCGTGTTGTTATATAGGTGCTTTTTTTTATTGAAAACAAAATACCGGATATCTCGGGCCTCGTGGTTCATATCACAGACTGCCTTTCGCGAGGTCGCGCGTTCTGTTCGTTCATGGGATTTGAGTGATATTTATATTTGTTTTACAAATGTATATACCGCGTCTGGGTGTTTTTATATGTTTTATAAGTATGTATTTACAAAAGAAAAGTAGTTTATGTAATCTATCTATAAACTAGTTAGTACCTATAGAAGCATAGAATAGCTTATTTTGGGTCCAGAGGATGTTGTGTAAAATATCCATGAATATTTATATTTATCTATATTATATATATTTTTGGATAACAGATATTGATGAAAAATAAATATTCAAGAAACAATTTTGGCCATACGAAGTTTACCAGTAAGTTAGTAAAATCTAATTCTAATACAATACGTCTCTATTTTTCCTTTGAGTATATGAAACCTGATAAATAAGAAGAATCGTGTATATAATTCACAGCTGCTAGGTACAAAGAAAATTTAATCTATCTTGTGTTTGCACTATAAATATTGAATAACTCCTTTGTGGATAACAGAATTTTTTTATACGATATTTAGTGTGCCCCGCAGTTTCACTTGCGTAACAGTTATAATATTTTTACTATATTTTTGGCAATTTTTCGATACTTTTTCCCCGTTTAAACCTTCCCTGGACTGCGACAAACAATACAAAATCAAAATTAGCCTAATCTGCCCAGCCGTTCTCGAGTTTGAGCAACACTAACGAACAGCAATTGATTTTTGTATACAAGAATCAACGATTAGATATTTTCCGTGTGTTGATGGACAAAGAATACTAATGACATCAGTTTATTTTGTCCCCAGAGTACTGTAAGAGCCAGATAATGGATAAAATAAGCAGATAATATCATCTATGACAGACAGAACAACAATTTTGGGCAGCAAAACATAGAAGACCATATACCATCCCGAAGTAGAGGAATCCCGTGCTCATTAGTAGGATGATAACGGGCTGGAGAGAGAAAGATTTTATTTATATTAACGCCTATATATGTAGGCGATAATATAAATAATATCTTCCTGATAGTGTTTCTTTTGCATTGTCATCAAATATACCAAAAGCAATTTTTAAACTAATATTCTGCACAAACCATCGGAAGCTTGACATGTCGCCAGATATCCATAGAAATTTACGGCCTGATAAAACAAGACCAGAATATATAGAGCTCTGACAACAAATTGCTTTGTCAGCATTAGGTCAACATTGTACGAAACAGTGGCTTCAGATAGTTCAAAGTAAAATGGTGCTTGTATAAAACTGCTCTGCCAAATGGATTACCTAGATTAAGTATGAGTGACCTCTGACCCATATAGGTTGACGCATGATTAGATCGTAGCTTCCATTTTATAGCCTAAGCCGTGAAACTTACTGCATAAGATGTTTACATCAAGGATGTGGTTTGTATTTCTTCAATGATTTTGTAAGCCATTTATGAATAATATTTATTTTTTTAAAACTATTCTTCATTAAGTAAAAAGAAATAAAAATACGAGTGTCGCCATCTTACCCTTACTATTATTAGTTCTTCTTTAAATCACAATGTATCTTGTCTTCACCGGGCATAGCGTACCTTCCTGATAAGAACTTTTAAAATTGGACCAGTAGTTTCGAAGCCTATGCAACAAAAACAACTAAATCTTTCCTTTTTATAACATAAATGTAGTTTTTAATATTTAAGTAATTTACTAATTTTGCAATTGACATGCTTTGGTTTTACTTAATAAATTAAATTATGGCGGAGAATGTTTTGCAAATGTGGTCGAGAATGTTTTGCAAAAATCTCGATCAGCCACCTAGTATTCTTTACAGAATACAATTGGGCTGAAAATAATGACGCGACTTTCATTACTAAAGTAATTGTGCAATTGACATGCTATGCTTTTACTTAATAAATTAAATTATGGTGGAAAAAGTGGTTACCGCAAGCGGGACTTGAACCCACGACCTCGGAATACCGTTCCGTAGCTCTGCCAACTGAGCTTATTGCGGTCGTGCTTTCCGTAATCAAATTAGGCCACCATAATCGTCACTCGATTGAGTTTATATCGTATTTTACGTACAACGCCATCTATTGAGAATCAATCAAATCTCTTTTTTTACTGTAATCACTTTTTCAACCATAATTAATTTTTTTTTAATATTTATTTATAACTAACTGTGGCCCCGCAACTTCTTATGCCGGGAATATAGTAACCGAACATTTTATTTTTGCCAAAAAGCCCATCCTTTTCTACCACTCTATTAAAATACCGCATCAAAATCCGTTGTGTAGTTTTTAAGATATAGGCTCACATAGGGACTTACATACAAAAATCACGACTTTGCTTTACAATAAGTACAGATTTCAGATAGCATAATAACATAAATCATATAGTAAAACAGTGAAAACAGATAAATATCTTTTTGTAGCAAGCCCTTTGTACAGATTTATCCAAGTAGTAATTTTCTTGAACTATCTAAGGAAAGTATTTTTGTTCATTGAATTGGAACTAATATGTCTAACGTTAAATTGTTATGGCATTTTATGACGACGAAATGTAATAGAGATATTATTTTACGATATATTCTGACTATGCTATTAAAATATTTTATTTGCTCAAGCGGTAAAAAAAAATAAGCCAAGGTCGAATTAATATATAACGTTTTCAAAGATTTACTTCTTTTGGCTTGGTGACAGAAGACAATGAAAGATTAAAGCCAATCCCTACTGTAGGAACACATTGTATGAATTCATTGTTTGCAAGTAGACGTAATGTCAACAGGTCTACGAATGCATAGCCACCTAAGTTATAATAAACAAATATATTAATTACAGTATGTACCTATGGTCCTATTGTTTGCTCGACGCCTAATTTATTGTATACAAATATATCATGTATGGATTCATTGTATGCAACACTCTGCGTATCAGCAGTTTTAGGAATATATAGAAACGATTGTTCTCCTTACTTATATAAGCTAATACTTTATCAAATATATGGAGTTGCAAATAAACGCCATGCAAGTCCGGATATATTTCATTATCCTCTAACCAACCGACACGTCATATAACCCTAAAGTGGTGAACCCGACGTGATTGATTGTGTTAGAGACGATTTTTTTTTAAAGAAATATCGCACAAAGAAATTGAGTAACAACATGGAGAAACCTGAACAGCTTGTTGCCAGTCCTATTAGCAACGTTGAAGACAGAGCCCTAGCAGCCATAACCGTATCTTCAAGGATTCCGAAGTTCTGGGTGGACCAAACGCGACTCCGGTTCATCCAGTTTGAAGCCGTCATCGAAAACCAGTGGCGCTGTGACGAAGCCAAGTTGAATCTCGTCGTCACTAAACAACTGCCTGATAGTTTGCGACAGACAAACAGGTATGCGATTTTTAATAGACACTGGGACTAATATATCAGTGATTCCTGTGTATAAAAATAGTTTGTGTGATCGTGCCGATAAAAAGTGAAATTATAACTTGTGCGCAGCAAACGGAACTTTAACTAATTAACTTATATTTATACTTATATTTCACTACAAATATTCAACAAAAAAGTCGTAGCGATAATGTTGTCGCGAACACTCGCGTGCCGAGACCCTTATTTGTCCGTCAACACTCGAATTTGAAGACAGCAATAGCGCAACGGTCAGACAAAGAACTGACGAAGCTGTTAACTGATAAGAACGATAGTTTATGATTGAAGCGCAATGTTTTGCCACAAGCTTTTAATGAGCTTACGTGTGAGTTTCTTACGAATAGTGTTAGGCCTTATAATATTATAAATGCGAAAGTAACTCTGTCTGTCTGTCTCTTACGCTTTTCCGTTTTAACCTCGCAACCGATTTTGATGAAATTTGGCACAGAGAATCTTTAGACCCTGCGAAAGGACATAGGCTTTTATTGCGAAAAAAGGGATGAAAAGTTTTCTAAATCTCACGCGGACGGAGTCGCGGGCAACAGCTAGTCCTAAATATTTGGATAAGGGCAGGAGAATAATAGTTCGTCATGGAAATCTGATGACAGTAAGTATTTACGATGCGCAGTTGCGCACGCATCCTAACACTATAGAATTCCAATTTTCTTGTTAATATTGATGCAAAAATTGTGATAAATTCGACTATTGGAAAAGTATAAAAATCACACTCAAATATTCCATCACATAGGCTAATAGATACATAAATTAAAACAAATCTAATGACAGTATTTAATAATTTAGTATCTTTAAAAATAATTTCAACCGACTTTATGTGCCTTTAAATTTAAGAGGTTTTCCTCGATTTCTCAGGAGGTAACAGATCAGATCCTAAACTGGTGCCAATATTACCAAATGGGAACCACCAGCTTTCAAATAAAAAAGAAACATCAAAATCGCTTACCCTAGTTAAAAGTTATGAGGTAACAAAGATAAAAATATACATATATATAAATAAAAAAACATATAGACGAATTACTGATGAAAGTCAGTTAAAAATGATATATTCCTCATGACAAACCTATTGAATTTACAAGATTCCATCAAGCGAGAGTGGCGAATGAGAGAATGGTGACAAACTACATGTTCAAGGGAAATTTCAACTAGATTTCAGTGTCAATTCTGTAAAACAATCTGATACAATTAAGTTATTTATTACCTGCTATCCCAAACTATTTGACGTTACATTTTGTTATTTTATTTTAATCTAACTTACAAACTAGAATGAGAGAGACGATATGGCCGAAAAGGAGTTTATGAAAGTATGACGTCTAATAGGAGACGCTGGAAGGGAAAAGCGTGCCACGCCGCGCGCCGCTCCCGAATAGCCTGGGATAAGGGCAGAAAGTAGAAAAAGAAGAAGATAGTCGTAATTCTGTAAAACAAACTTGATGACGTTATTTATTAATTGCTGTCCCAAAATATTTGACGTTACAATGTTACAGCACTTTGAAGACGTTATGTAACAGTTATAAAATTTTACGACTAAATCTGACCTCGCCATCCTGAAAATATATCGTTCGTACCTTGGGTAATAAAATTTATGAATTTTATACGTTTCCATCTATCATTGTAGTTATATTTTGTTATCCGTATGGTGACAGATTAAGAAAACAAGTGTCACCAGTCGTCCCCATTCCCATGATACTGTAATAGTCAGCAAAGGAATAAACAGATAACATCATCTGTGAGCGACAGAAATATCAACAAATACCTTTTTTTTGTTTTAGGCAGGGGAATTTCCTAACCGCACACCTTACTGTTCGGGGATAACAGAAGAGTAGTGTGGGGCCCTCACCCACATCTAAACTAAACCCTATCCCAACCACTTACTTAGTGTCAATTACTCAGAATAATCTGCAAATCAATTAATCCTATAGTTATCAAAGAACTATGAAACAATTAAAATTTTTGTTGATAAGCAGATAATATACTTAATCTGTGAAAATTTCAACTCATTTTTGTAATTTGTTCCTGAGACACAAACTGGTGACAGACGGACGGAAGACGACAAAGTCTCTGTAATGGGTTCCCGTTTTTACTTTGGTACCGTTCCTAAAAATAAACGTCTTAGAAAACATTGAAAGAAGTTATAGAACTGTTTGTAACAATAGAGCTCTAGTAGAGTACTCGAGCTAGAATACTGGAATTAAACCGTTTTGCCTGCGACATTTATCAAAGACCAATGTATTCTAGGGTTCAAATAACAGTATACATGGACCTATAAAACTTATCTTCCAAATGGGTATCATAGATAAAGTACGACTCCTAACTCGTAAAGGTTGACGTACGATCAGTTCATAGCTTTGGCTTTATGTAGAAATCCGATAGATTTGCTGCATAGTGTTTTGTACGCATACAGTTTGCATATTTCTATCGAATTGTCAATATTTTTGAATTCAGATTTATGTTTATTCATGTTAAAATCACTGCAAATCGAACAAATTTTTATTTAGAGAGCAAAATTTTTTTTATTTGTTGCTCTACCTTTTATACGTTATTTTTTATCAAAGCTCAATAACATCTGTGTTTTTTTTTACACAACGTTCTGGTCCCAAGCTAAGCTTATTTGCTTATGTTATGAGTACCAGAATACGGATATACCACACATACTACTATTCTTTTGTAAATACATACATATAGAAAACACCCAAACACTGTACAAACATTTGTATGATATTTATAAACATCACACAAATGATTGTCTCTGGCGAGAATCGAACCCGTGACCTCGTAAACGGCAGTCCGTTACATGAACTACTCCACCGCGAAGCCCGCCATAATAATACTTACTTTTTAGGGTTCCGTACCCAAAGGGTAAAAACGGGACCCCTATTACTGAGACTTCGCTGTCCGTCCGTCCGTCTGTCACCAGGCTGTATCTCAAGAACGGTGATAGCTAGAGAGTTAAAATTTTCACAGAAAATACTAAAAATAAAATAAAATAAATATTTAAGGGGGGCTCCCATACAACAAACATGATTTTTTTACCGTTTCTTGCTCTCATACAACAAACGTGATTAATTAAGTATTGTGTGTGTTGTTTGCTCATTTATTAATAACGTGCCTTATGTTGCATAGATAATGGTACGGAACCCTTCGTGCGCGAGTCCGACTCGTACTTGACCAATTTTGTATAGTTAATAAGTGTAGACCTCTTACGCAAGTGAGGCACAAAACAGTGGGGCACAGCTCGTTTATTAGGGTTCCGTACCCTAACCCTATTTCCGAAACTTCACTGTTCGTACGTCCGTCGATCATTCGTCTATCACCAGGGTTTGTCTCTGGAACTGTGCTAGAGCTTAAATTTCAGTTTGCTTTTATCAGTTGATGGGACAACAACAACAAAAAGACGGGCTTCGTGGTGGAGTGGTTTATGTAATGGACTGCCGATCGCGAGGTCTCGGGTTCGATTCCCGGTCAGGACAATCATTTGTGTGATATCCATAAATGTCATACAAATGTTTGTACAGCGTCTGGGTGTTTACTATGTATTATATGTATGTATTTACAAAAGAAAAGTAGTATATGTAGTATATCCGTATTCTGGTACCCATAACATAAGCAAATAAGCTTAGCTTGGGACCAGAGGACGTTGTGTGAAATGTCCATGAATATTTATTTATTATGAATATTTAAATATTCGCCATTATGATCCTCCTGCCGTTGCCGCATTGATTAGGGTCCCATTTTCTGGGGTCAGTATGATGAACATAATTATTATAACAACGGTAGGGAGCCCTTCGCGTGCGAGTCCAAATTGTACATGTCCGATATTAATTTAGTGAGTAATAGTTTGCTAAGAGCATTTTGTAACTATGTATATAATACTTAGCTACAAAAGTTATGGGGACAATAATTTACTTTAGGTATATCCGTAGCCGTCCATTATATGATAAATAAAAAAAATAGGTGCCAGGAGGCATACGCTGCATCAAACGAGAGAACATAAATTTTTCAAAAGGGGCCATTTTGTACAGAGGCACCATTTTGCATATCGGAATGTGTCCAATTACTGAAAAGGCTTGCTGCGTTTGTGGTACAAGTAATAGCCGTAATATGTGTAGCCGCTTATTGGTAATCTGTTCCAAGCCACATAATTTTAATCTATCTCAGCGTGTTAACATAATATTATTGTGACACAAGATTTCTCGGTAGGCAGCGGCTTAGCTATGCCTCTGGTATTGCGGAGTCCATGAGCGATGGATGCCACTTTTCATCAGGTGGGCCATTTGCTTGTCGACCCAAGCAATAAAAAAACAGATTTAATATTCATAAATTAAAAACAAAAAACACGCTTGAAAATCTTAGACATTTTTGTAATTATTGCACTATCGTCGGTATTAAATGTGCAAAATTTCAGATCACTCCCGCAATAACAGGTGGGTGAAAATCACTTTTAATGATTCTGTTACTTAGATTGACAGAAAGATATACGAAGCTAATAAAAGCGTGTTAAAATACAATCGCTATATCTCATGATTTGTGCCCTGTGGTTGGTATAATATACGCATAAACCAAAGAGTTTTATGTGATATGCAGCGGTGTTGTTACGGGAGATGGCTGTTAACTTACTTTTGCCGACAATTAAATGTATAATGGGGTACACGTACTCACTTATACAGGTTGTGCCGCTTTATGTATGTAGTTTATTATCCAAACAGAAAATACTACAATATAAACTAGAAGAAAATTAGTTGTGTCCCTCAGATTAACTTGCATGTGAAATAGGCGAGTGCTTTTTGAAGACATATGGGATTATCTAGGCATTATAAAAACGCAGATATTATTTTCAAAGTGTAAGATTTTTATTTCAAGTTGGCATGTTTTACAAGCTCTTTTGTAACGTTAGAGGTGTCTGTTTCAAACGTGAATCCCATGGAGAAGAACAGACAAGAAACTCCATGGATTTTTTTTATTTCTCTTGTGTATAAACTAGCTGTGCTAGCCGTTATCACTAGTCAAAATATATTCTACTTAGTTTAAAAACTAAAAAACACGCTTAACAATCCTGAATATTTTTTAAATGATTGCATTGTCATCAATACTCAATTCTATGCTACCTACTTACAAAACGTTGACAGTTTATACTGTCAGAGACATAAGTTTCTGTTGTCACATGTTGTCATAATCGTAGTTAACACAAGTAAACAATTATTATAATTTTACCTGATTCTATAAACAAAGCGTTTTTATGTGAAATTATCTGAGTGTATATGAAAGGCATACGTAGAAACACAATAATATAGGTGAGTCTACTCATATATAACTAAACTATTACGTGTATAATTAAAAATACAAGTGTGGTCATGGTGATACTTCAACATGCTATTCTAGTAATTCTGATCAAGGAATTGGGATTATTCTTTTAAATTATTGCATTGTCATCGGTCCTTGTTAGGTGTGCAAAATTTCAGATCAATCCAACTACTGCAAGTGACTGAAAATCGCTTTCAAAGATTCCATTACACAGATTAATACATTGATAGTTACATACCAAACTTATAAAAGCGTGTTAATAAAGCGTTGTCCGTGTGGTGACTAATTAAAAATACAAGTGTCATCACTAGTTTTACTGCCCATGGTGCTGTTAATGCCAGTTAAGGGATATTGTACAAAGAAAGTATCCTTTGTGAGAGACGGAGGACTCGCAAATAAATCCCTGTGCCAACACGCCCGGTCCGTGGGGTACAGTAGACTGAAATCCCTTTTAAAGTGGAAGAAGCCTTTGCCCAGCAGTGGGACGTTAATAAGCTGAAGAGATAGAGAGAGAGCGATTCACATCAATTAAAAAAGTTTATTTGCATTTGTACAAAAGACGAAACGAACAAATCCATTTTCATTGGTAGCCAAAGTAAACATAGTTACGTAATTTCTAACATGCACAAACTACGGACATTGCTCTAAACTGAAGTGAATCCACATAAGAGTTAGGTAAAGTATCAAACTCTAAGTCAATTTGTTGAACAAACACCATTTGTCTTTGTTGAATAGCACTGAACTAATGCAATGTTCGACTCAGTCTGAATGAAATTGTTCGTCAGACATTGGTACCAATTCTACGCGCAAAATAATCTAAATAATCTCGAAACTAAACGTTATGCCAATTACTTCTCACTATTGTGCGCGGGCCACTTCAACTTTGAGAGTGATTATGGTCTTAAATGCCGCGCCAACCAGATGTGTTGTCACTATTTAGACCATAATCATTTCGAGTGTTGAGGAGGCTCGTACACAACAGTGGGAAGTGATGGGCATGATAAAGAGAGAGAGAGAGAGAGAGTAACATCTTTGTAATACTATATTATTGCTACATTTCTAAGAATACCTAACCCTAAAGACACTAAATAGACAAACAGTCCACAAAAGATTATCGTCGTAATACAAATAGCGAGCTTTTAGTTTCTAATTTATGCAGAAAATTGGAAGCATTTGCAGAGTCCGAGTGCATAGGATTAGTTTTAATGCCTTTGATTTTAATGCCTCTGTTGAAACAGCTTTGAACAATGTCGGCACTTTGTAGTTAATACATCTGAAGTGGTCATGTATCTGTAATGCAAGTGGTATTGCATGGAATACTTCTTATGCTCTGTGAACATTTTTAGAATTTAATGGAGCTGAACTACCATCTCTCTCTCTCTCTCTCCAGCCAATTAGGGTCTAACTGCTGTGCACAGGCCTCTTTCACTTTTGGTCTACTGTGCCGCGCTAACCAAAGGTGTTAGCACAGGATTAATTTTCAACTTTTCCTTCTTTTACAGAGGTTGTTAACTGGGTACAATTAGCTTACAATTAGCTATTCTTAGCTGGATTTTACAGCAAGCTGGAAAGGAAATGTAGTAGTTACACTTGTATTCTTAATCCGTCCCGACACGTATCGAATTTTCATACGTCTTAATTCCTGAATTATTAGTCCTGTTTCAAAATACCAATCCTGTTTCAAAGTTTCCGATCGTGCTGACAAGTTAACTAAAATAAGACTTCTAATTACAAGAATGTGTTAAAAACAGTTTTTAAAACAAATAAATACTCATGAAGTACATGCTCTAAATAATATCGAATATTCTCATAATATAAAAGTTTCAAATATAAATGAAATATTCTCAGGAGGAGAATATTTCAAGTAAGTAATATAACAACTGCCAAGATTTTCTCTAATTTAATGGCATCTTGGAACATCCTAACGTCTCAATATTTAACTTTCAATAAATACGTTTAGCAAGGAATCTTTATTCAAAGTTATCAATAATGTATCTCTCCTCAACCCATAGACGTCGCATTATTGGGCCCAGGCCTACTCCACATTGGAAGGGAATATGGTCTACTATGTCTCACTTACCAGGCGTGTTGCCATAGTGTATATTTTTCTCTTTTCCGTCTTTCACATGGGATTTTATCTGTTTGATATCTTCTAACTAGGTTTTACGGCACCCTGGGAAGTAAATGGGTACATTTTGTATTCTTAAGCCGTCATCACACAGAAACAAATAAGCATACATACAGTATAACATTAACATTAAAGTCTATACCACTTAATAAATAACTTATTTAGTTTTCAAAATCTCCCCATAAGGGCTAATTACATAACAAAACTTTTTGTTAAAATCTAGTAACTATCTATAACAATTTGGTGTTAAATCTCTATGACTGTATGTGCAAGTATATAGTGTATTAAGCCCTTGCATCCAATTTAAAAGTAGTTTAAAATATGTAATAAAGATTATTTGTGTGATTTTTCTAATTGTCATTTGTATGACAATTAGAAAAATCACACAAATAATCTTTTTAACAATAAACATTTGTATGTTTGTACTGCGTCCGGAGGGTTTCTACGTATTATAAGTATGTATTTACAAAAGAAAAGTAATTTATGTATTATATCCGTATCTGGTACACACATAACACAAGCATAATAAGCTTAGTTTGGGACCAGAGGACGTTGTGCGAAACGTCCATGAAATATTTATTATTTATAAATATTATTTGTTTTAATTTCTTGGTAGTAATGTGTTTTACTCACGGTAAGAAGTTGTGTAAAAATATTTAAGAAATATATGAAAGTAATTAAAAAATATTTGGACATATTACCACAATATCTGAGATCAATTTCATCGACTTTTAAGTAATCTGATAGCAGGTAGGGGATTACTTACCGAGCCATATTTTCTACCAATCTTATGTATATTTTTATAGAGATGTACCATAAAAATCTTTATCGATATAATACTAATTTAGATTTTAGAATTACTGTATTTTTATCTTTTTCTCAGCCTATACGCAATCCTTCTATACTAATGTTATAAAGCTGAAGGGTTTGTTTGTTTGAACGCGCCAATCTGAGGAACAGTGCTCAAACATGTTAACTCGCGGGCGCGGTGGCGGGCGAGGTCGCGAAATATCAAACATAATTAGCATCATTCATCATCATTAGAAAATATTATAATTAGCATCATATAAAAGTGTTCACATACAAAACGCACGTGCGGTCTAAGTAGCGGGCTAGCTAGCTAACTTAATATCAAACGCATGAGATGTTTGTGTGTGTTCACGTCGAACTAGCGGCGGAGCGCACGATACTCGCGACGTCAGGTAAGTTCAACCAGCGGCCGAACATTTGTTTGCCCGTTTTAGCTATCTAAAAGTGACAAGTTCAATAGAATCCATTCAATAGAAGCTGCTACATCGTTACTTATAATAAATTGTTTCGGTTTAGGTAACTATTAGCTACATATTAACGATAGGTAATGAATTGGAGGTGTTTGAATTTTTAGAGAGCAACGATGATGAACAAAACACTAGTCGAATGGGAAATAAGATAAATAAAAATAACGATATTATTATTGAATCCAATATGTAATCAACGCAGTTGACAGTCATTCTGGTATATCCAAAAAAATCTTGAAGGATGTTCTCTCAAATTACTATACAATGTACTGTACTGATACTGTATGAAATTCACCATACCGTTCTCTTCTTTATTAATTTCATGCACACCAATTCTAATTTCTATCATCTGCCACTTTAAATATGAATTTTCGGTTAAAAATACTTATAAGATCGTCGTTCATGTTTACAATCTCTGACAACATGTCAAATCGCGCAAACGCCTAGCGTCAACGTGAACACGAAATCGCAATGTCTCCACGCCCGCACCCGCCACCGCGCCCGCGCCTTTCAACGTGAACAAGTACTTAGTCCGATAACTACAATTCTTTCAGTGTTAGATAAATGTACTATACATCTATCGAGGAAGGCTTTAGTGTAAAAAATTTTGAAACAACGTGATTTTTTTTTGCTAGATTCCACGCGTACAAAGTCGCGAGAAACAGCTAGTTATAGTACATGAGCCTCTTCCATGGTTAATGTAACCAAGCGCGTCGGTTCAGCTTTTAATCATGAGATTTATTGAAGCCAACTCTTAGACAAACTATGACAGGACATACTCGTAGATAAACTAGAGGAACGGAGTTTATATTTAAATTTAATAATAATAGATGTCGCCGGCAAGCGTACGCGTTGAATTTAAAAACCAAAAATAATCAAATTATACAAAAAAAAACTACCTTTTTGAACCTCTCCATCAATTTAAAAAATCCGCAGTTGATTTTGAAGACACACATATCAAACTAAAGCAAATGAAGACTCTACGTTGATAGTAAAATTGATTATTCAAACCAAGTATACACACAGTACATTCAATTATAATGTCTAGTTTAACGTAAATATACAAGCGAGAAGCTCTATAAAACAATTGAATTATCGATATAATAACATTTACTTCACTATGAGCACGGATACCTTCTTAACATGATTAGGCTATGAAGCTATCTGCTACGCGCGTGCGAACCGAACCGTTCATTTTTATATGCCTACTTACTACTGATTGGCTTCTTATATTTTCAAACTTTTATGATATTAGTAAAATCTGATCAAAGATAAAAAAGAATTTTCATTCGAGATATTCGACGTGAATAACTCGAATTTTTGGTGAAGATAAATCTTCCATAGCTGTTGCTCGGAACTTCGTACGCGTAGATTTTAGAAAATTTTCCCTATTTTTACTACATTTTTTACTAACACTTCGCTTCTAGTAATTGCAGCGTGATGTTATATAGTCTATAGCCTTCCTCGATTAATGTAGTATCAAAGACAGAAAAAAAATTTCAAATCGGACTAGTGGTTGTTGAGACTAGCGCGTTCAAACAAACAAATAAATTTTACAGCTTTTTCATATTAGTATAGATTGGGATTTTGATGCGGTTTTTTAATAGATAGAGTAGTTCTAGAGGTTGGTTTTATTGTTAATAATTTGTTTGGATTTGGTCTTTAAATTCCACGTATACGAAGTTGTGAGCCACAGCTAGTTTTTTTAGAAAAGGCAATAAGATATTAGTAACAAAATTTCGTTTAATATTGTATTCTTATCAAAACTGCTTAGAATTTTAGGTATGCGATAAAATATTTGTTCGAAATATTTCTCCAAAACAGAATTTACAAGCGTCATTAAAATTTAGGATAAAACCGCTACATAATGTGGTGGTTTTAAACGGTAACACTATGGAATTTAAAGTTAAAATTTAGTAGAAACTGAAGATCCATAGATCTTCAGTTTCTACTAAATTTTATCAACCTAATATCAACCTAGATAAATCTTCCTATATCCACTCAGGTATTTATAATTGGTTTTTATACATATGATTTACGTACTTGTCTTTATTTTAACTACATGAGACATTAGGGTGGTGACTTTTATAACAGTGGGAAATAATTAAATCTTCTTCTTCTCTTTTATTTAAAAACCTGTATTACAGGTCACCAGTGCCCATTCCGTAGTAGTTACAACATTTTTTACATATTGTTTAGTTAGATTAGAAATACTACAATAGACTAAAGCAGAGAATAGCAATGTCATGGTGTGTAGTGTGTGAAGAACATTATACATATATACACACATATTATAGTTAATGCGTGAGTGTGAAAGAGTGTGAGATGATATGAGTGTGTCGGTGAGACATTAATGGGCTAGAGAGAGAGAGAGAAACAATATCACTAATGGCAATAATCTAAAATTGTAATTGAATATTAAAATCCAATAACCTAATCTTCAGATTATTTTCCTTTTGAAGAAAATGTTTCAATTTTATCCAGTGTGTTCCCAATAGGGGATTGAATGATAAGGGTCGATTTATACCGACAGCGTGACGGACACGTTACTTTTAAACTAACCAAAGAATATATAGGTCGAAGAGAAATGTTAGCTGTCAAATGTTACGATTCAAATACATCCAATACTTACTTAGGAGAAAGAAAAATATATTGAGGTCAATGGTAGTGCGTGACGGATTACTCTATTCCAACAAATTTTTTCCGTAACACAAAATATTATTTTTAACACGCTTTTATAAGTTCAGTACGTATCTATCATTGTATTAATCTATGTAACGGAATATTTGAAAGTGATTTACACCCACTGACAGTAGTCGGATTGATCTGAAATTTTGCACACATACCGGTGACAATGCAATAATAATATAACTAAATATTCAGTATTTTCTAGCCTTTTTTTAGTTTTTGATTAGTAAAAACTAAAAAATACATATTTTTATTTTATGACATTCCACAAAACTTATTAATTTTACCGGGACTATACGTAATAAGGTTAATTATTATTTGAAATCCGACAAACCGTGATATTCGATGCAACTCGGTCAAAACGTCAAGAGCGAGGTAACTTTAAAAAAAACAAGTGCGAGTCGGACTCGCGCACGAAGGGTTCCGTACCATTATCTATGCAACATAAGGCAACGTTATTAGTATCGAGCAAGAAACGGTAAAAAAATCATGTTTGTTGTATGGGAGCCCCCCTTAAATATTTATTTTATTTTATTTTTAGTATTTGTTGTTATAGCGGCAATAGAAATACATCATCTGTGAAAATTTCAACTGTCTAGCTATAACCGTTCTTGAGATACAGCCTGGTGACAGACGGACGGATGGACGGACAGCGAAGTCTCAGTAATAGGGTCCCGTTTTTACCCTTTGGGTAAGGAACCCTAAAAAAGACGTGTGTCACTCGGGGACTGCTGCGGTAAAGCTATTGCATAGTATTTTTTAGCAACTTATGCAATTATAATTATTTATTAATTTTATTTATGCAAGAATCTAAATACAATAAACTAAAATAAGATTAATAATCCTTATTTGCTTTTACTTGTTTATGATAAAATAGCAATTGTCAATCAAATGTCAATAAAATAAAAACTAACGCCAAAACTGACATGAGTCACCAGCGCGAACAGGGAAACGGCGTTAAGGTTTTTTACGCTATTTCCGTTACCTACGGAATTTAAATTTCGAATTTTGTAGATTCGGTCTCCACGCCCCCGATAGAAGCTATGCAATAGCTTAAAAAATATTAACGTAATTGTAGTTCCGGTAAAATTAACAAATTATGAATTCATATCGCGTAAGCTATACATAAATTATCCCCCACAATATCCCTAGCTGTTTTTTCCAGCACCTTGGGGAGGAAATGTGGTGGTGACACTTGTATTCATAACTTGTATTCAACTTGTATTCATATCCATCACCACACGGTCGAGTTTGTAAGTAAGTAAGGACTTGTTGAAAGAAAGCGAAAGAAAGTTTATTTGTAAAAAAAGAAAATGAAAGAAATGGATAAAAGTAGAATTGGCAAAATACATGACATGATTGTTGAGTCAAAATGCTATGTTTCTTACCCCTCTGACTCATTATTAAACGCATTACTAAGTAGACCTAAACGATTAGCAATCTACTAGAAGATGGCGGCTTATCAAGTCATAAATTTCACCGCCATCAATGTATCAATAGATAGATAAACTTAATAAATAACAGTGAACGATCACTTGATTATCCAAACAGTTATTTATTGATTTCGTAATAAATAACGTTTGTAACATGAGTTATGTTTATGGTTGTGTGTAAATAAAGGGAGCTACCGTTTACATGAAACTGAAATTGGTGTTTTGATACTGAAGTAAAAACCGTCCAAGTAAGAAACATATTCATTCTAATAACGGTTAGGGTAATCGTTATTTAGAGTAGATTAATCAAATTTTTTTTTTAAAGTATCTATTGCTAGCGATTTCATACGCATGAAATTTAAAAAACAAATCTTCAAAAATTATACATATAAACCTTCCTCTTGTCCCTATACGAACCTTAATCTTTAAAACTACCAAACCAACTTATGTAATTGCGGTATTTTTTAGTATGTAGAGTGCATACTAAAAAAATAATTGTTACGTAGTTTAAAGATGTACGGTCTTACTCATAATGACTTATCGGAGGTTTAAAAGTGCGCTGAAATCGGTTCGTAAATTGGCAAAAATTGTTCTTCAAAATAGTCCTTTTACTCTAAAACGTTTATTATCTCTCCGATAAAATCTCCGTTTAAACGTCCAATAAGTCATTATGAATAAGACCATAAGGCTTTTCTATGAACATACAGAGAAAAAGACATTGCTTAAAAAAATAAAAATAAGCTAGTATTTAGTAGGTTTTATTATTTTAAAATTCTAAAATAAAAGTTAATTTATATGATAGCCTATATTTTTTTTTAAATTAAGGTAAATACATACATTTCAGTCGTTATGGTTAGTTTACATTGTATAAAATTTACTAGAATGGTGTGAATGCCAAGGTGTGTTCTTTTGCACAAAAATAAGCGAAATTATGGCTTTTAAATTAATGTACAATCAAATAATAATACTTTTACCTGGGGTCCTAGACATTAACATAATAAACGAAATATTAACTTCAATATTATAAAACCTTTGTTAATGCAATTTACTTAAAATTATGGTTTAATTATTAAACTTTAAAACCTCCCTTAGTCATAAATAATGTTTTACTAACTTAAATTGAACAGTAATATTGTACCTTAAAATATAATATTACACATAAGTTTTAATTACGTACGAAAATTAATATCACAAACTGTTTCTAATAATAATATCGTGAACGGGGAGGAAGTTGAGAGGAAATCCCGTATCGTATTGTGTAAGCCAAAATGTTAATTAGTGAATTAATGTTAGGGACTCTTCCTTCATGAATACGCATAACTGACAATTGTTCGAAGTACCAGGTTGTTTAGATGCATGTAAATGATTCTAGATTTAATGTTTGTACTTGCCTACGATTTACATTATAGAAAAACTTTCACATCACTATATATCGATATAATCTTTATTAATATCATAAAGACTTTGTTTGTTTGATTTGAATTGTTATATGGTAGTTCCATAACGGTTCACGGTTCAAAATTAATCTGATTTAAAAAATTCTTTCAGTGTTAGATAGTACATTTATTAAGATAGCTATAGGCTATATAACATACGCTGTGACCTTCTACATCTGTAATCTTCTTAACACCATTTTTCTCTACGTAAACATACTATTACGCTGTTTGAAGCAGCTCTTGTATCAACCATTACGAGAAATGTTAACACAAATAACTTCATTACCTTTAAAGCAATATTAAGCCTAACCCTTGGCCCAAACGTAACATATTTAACTAATAAGATAATTCGAAATCAACTGTTTACTCTACATACACACACCTGTGAGACTATCGTCATGCATATGCAAATTAAATAAATAAATAAAGCCGTAACTATTTCTAACTGAGAACACAACTGAGGACATGAGCGTTTACCCTTCGTCTGTCTAAAATGTTAGTAAAAAGGAATTGTAACCTTGTCGTGGCGGAGTAAAATCCCATATCTAATAGAGATCCTACTGACAACTATTAACTACTGAAACGGTAACTTACTTACACAGATTAACCGCAATAGATTCTCCAGGTAAAGTGAGCAACGCTCACCAAACGTATGCGCTATTTTCGCTTAAATAATGTATAAGAATTGAGCATGTGAATTTGCTACGACCAATGAAAATACGACAACCGTTGGGTATGAAAGGTAATCAAGTGAGTGGGCGACCACGTAGGTACCACATGTTGCAGCGTTAGGTGGGCCCCCAACTAGGTGGACGGATGATACCGTCAAACGTGGCGGAAGCCGCTGGATGCAGACAGCACAGGACCGCGCGTTGTGGCATTATATGGGAGAGGCCTATGTCCGGCAGCAGATAGAAAAAGGCTGATGGATGGATTGAATAAAATACATTAGCTACTCCGCAGCCCGCGCCTTCCTCTAACATCGACGTATTGAGTCGCGAACAAAACTCGTAATGCGGTATCTATTATAGGTAATCTGTGTTAACATAGCTCTATAAACCCTTACGATGTTTGATTAACTCAATGTTCTATGTTTGGGTTTGTTTTGTCCACACCGAGGTGGATAATATCACTTGTAAATACACCTCTATCTCACCTATGTAATCTAAACTCTACTATGAAGATATAGAGTAGTTATTGCAAAGTATTTGTTTGTCGGCTACACATATTTGTGCAAAAATAACATGTAAGTAAACCGAGGTTAGTAAAGTTTATTGTATGTCAGCAAACTTTCTACTAAAGAATATAATAATATGCTATGGATGAATGTTGTTCTTTCACGCAAAAACTATTAAATGCATTTTGTTAGAAATTTACAATAGTATAGTTTAGTTATTGGAATAATAAATTTCCAAAACTCACTCTGCCATCTATCTATCAACGTCTCACTGCAGCACTGGTGGGCACGGGCCTCCTTTGCTATGGGAGAGATTGTGGTTTACTGTGTTACGCTTACCAAGCGTTTCTATTTTAGAAATTTATGTCTGTTACACAGGATGTTCTTTGTGTAAAATATTTCTCAGCTGCCTTTTACAGCACCTTAGGAAGGAAAAGGGGTGGTGGAAGGAAAATACTTGTAT
This sequence comes from Orgyia antiqua, assembly GCA_916999025.1. Lineage (NCBI taxonomy): Eukaryota > Metazoa > Arthropoda > Insecta > Lepidoptera > Erebidae > Orgyia > Orgyia antiqua. The sequence goes on from OU779867.1 coordinate 4,323,783, forward strand.
TCATAATCGGTCACTACACCGTTAGTAAATGGTATTTTGTCAATTATCCAAAATATGCGACAAGTATCAAGTAAGTAGGAAAATGATTTTCTTTACCATTCAAAGACGCACACACAAATTATGTTGCTAAAATTGTACCAAACGTATTAGTTATAATATTACAGCCAGAAAAAGGAAGCTTTAAGAATTAAGTGCGCCTGTTTAACAATCATCATCATCTTATATATAAAATTCACGTGTCATAGTGTTAGTTACCGTACTCCTCCGAAACGGCTTGACCGATTCTTCTCAAATTTTACATACATATTCAGTAGGTCTGAGAATCGGCCAACATCTATTTTTCAAACTTTTTTTTTTAGTATGGCAAAACAACGTTTGCCGGGTCAGCTAGTTTTTGTATAAAAGTTGATTAAATGAATAAATGATTGCATGTAACACACATAACAATTTTATTGAACCAGATATAGGAAAAAGATTAACTTTATCAAAAGAACAAGTTACTCAGGGGCATTAGCTAGCAAAGTTCTCTTTCGCAATGCAGTAACACAAACACGAGTTCTCTAACTGTATACATACGGAACCGCAGGGATCAGCCAAAGGCTAATTGGGGTTCGTTAGGCGCCGATTGTTTGTTTGTTCTGATAGAACAGAGATGTGAATCTATATCTAAAGATATCGATGGTCAAACGATGTTGATTTTTCTAGATCTACTTCACATAATATTCTCTAACACTTGCGTCACTTATCTATTGAAATGAAACCACTTATTGTGAATTTAGACGCGTCATATTGTATGGTATGGTATGGGCATGTAATGAGACGAGAGGAAAGCAACATCGTTAGGAGAGTTCTATGTTTAAATGTGGAACGAAATAACTCTAGAGGAAGACCTAAGAAAAGATGGATGGGCTGTATGAACGAGGACATGAAAGAAAGAGGCGTTAACACATATATGACGACTGATAGAAAACTATGGAAGTAAAAGACATGTTACGCCGTCCCCAAATAGTGGGATAAGGGCAGGAGAATAATGATGATAATAAATATACCTACGCGTCTAAATCCATAAAGTGTTTTTATTTCAACTTATCATTTGATGCCATTGGTTTGATTGTATATGTAACCTGTTGTTACTCCTAAAAAGCTGTTAGAAAACATCACTTCTTTTTCCCATGGAGGTGGATGGCGCGTTCAAACAAACAAACAAACTCTTTAGCTTTATAATATTAGTATAGATAAATCTTCTTATATATAAAATTCACGTGTCACAGTGTTAGTTACCGTACTCTTCCGAAACGGCTTGACCAATTTTTATGAAATTTTACATGCATATTCAGTAGGTCCGAGAATCGGCCAACATCTATTTTTCAAACTTTTTTTTTAGTATGGCAAAACAACGTTTGCCGGGAAAGCTAGTATATACATAAAATATTCATGGATATTTCACAAAACGTCCTCTGGTCCCAAGCTAAGCTTATATGCTTGTGTTATGGGTACCAGAATACGGATATATTACTTATACTACGAAGACATATAATATGTGTATGTGGAAGTAAATACAGTTCACAAGTAACTCATCTAAAATCTCGACGCAAGTTGACTAATCAGGATATCCTCAGAGAGTGCAGTAGTTTGCAGTTCCGCATCAACAAACTAGATTCCGACCACTTGATTAGATCCCAAGAGATAGCGACGTTCTAGTCTCCAAAGAACCGTCCGATTTTGTGGAATTACTATCAAGAATTGTCAGAATAATCAAACAGCTAGTTAAGTTTCGAATAACTTCTAGTCGGCTGCACTACATTATTAAACTAGGTGTTAATTTTGTGCGCGTGGAATCTAGAAACTAAATGTCAACAAATTATACAAAAAGCCAACTTCTTTAATCACTCTACCAATTTAAAACCGCTGCATAATCCATTTTGTAGTTTTGAAGATACAAAAAAATAAATAAATATTCATGGACATTTCACACAACGTTCTTTGGTTCCAAGCTAAGCATATATGCGTGTGTTATGTACCAGAATACTACCATCATCATCATCATAGCACCACGCCTTCTTCCCATGGGGGTAGGCAGAGACTATAGAGCGCCATCTGCTATGATCCAAACATACTTCCTTAGCTTCATCCACACTCATACATCTGGTCATACATGCTCGACGGTTGTAAGTGCTTCGCACTTGCCCCTTTTGTAGTATCACGGCGATGACATCGGAGTATATTTTTCTCGGGCGTCCTCACCCAGCATTTCCGCCTTTCGTTAAGCGTCTCTCATCCATCCTCTTCACATGACCAAACCACCTAAGCATACTTTTCTCCACCTTAGTCTCTACATCCTCTTTCAGACCGCAACGTTCTCTTATAACTTTATTTCTCAATCTACTCTAAACTATTTCCTTTTGTAAATACATACTTATAACACATAGAAATCACCCCGAAACAGTACAAATATGTATGACAATTATGAACATCACACAAAATGTTTGTCCCATGCGGGAATCGAAGCCGCGACCTTGTGAACAGCAGTCTACCTCGTGAACCACGAGAACACGTGGCCCGTCAAATATGTTTATATTTACTGCACATTTAAACAACAAAAAATGCATATTCTAAATATTCTGGATGTAGACAATACTATAAGCATAACGTTGATTATATCGACTGAGTCGCTCACTGGCTATGCTAGTGCATGATTCTGAAAATTAAATACTTAAGTAGTAGGTACACACTTTTTATATCCCACGTCTAGTTTGATACGATTAACTTTTAAGTGAAATTTAAAATAAACTGTTATTAGAATTAGGTGATTACTAAAATGGAACAATGCACAATTTAGCACACAAAAAAATGTGCGTCGTTATTTTAAATGGTGGCTTATTGCTGACAGCTGAGTATTGAAAAATTTTGAACCTAACACAATAATTTTAGATAAATAATGTGAGTACTGACGAAAAGGTCAAGTCCCTAGTTACTCATGTATTTCGTCTGCGACCTATGTCTGACTTTGTTATTCTTAGTAACAGTAATACACCACTCATATTGTAATTCTTAAAATATGTAAGCAATGAGACAATTATAGCAGCGCTAATACAATTTTATCATGAAATATTCTCACGAAAAAAAAGACTGCCGCGGTAAAGCTACTGCATAGTATGTTTTATCAACTTATGCAATTATAATTATTTATTTATTTTATTTATGCAAGAATCTAAATACCATAAACAAAAAAAAACTAACGCCAAAACTGACATGAGTCACCAGCGCGAACAGCGAAACGGCGTTACTGTGTAGCGCCGATATGTAAGGTTTTTTGCGCTATTTCCGTTACCTACGGAATTTAAATTTCGAATTTTGTGGAATCGGTCTCCACGCTCAAGGCCCGTGATAGAAGCTATGCAATAGCTTAATAACCAAAAATGATAAAAACTCAAAAATCTAACCTCTCAGTTCCCATTTAACTTTTTACGAACATTTTCTAAAATTAAATAATTCTATCCACAATATAAATAAACCCTGTCTTATCCTTACTTTTAGGTATTGCAATATGCCACAGACGGATAGCATAATACTTTTCTATTGAAAGAACGCCTATTATATACGTAGAGAGGGATAGATAATATCATACTGATAAACGGGGATAACAATTAGCTGTAAGTAATATATAGAAACAGGCCAATCTAAATATTTATATCTAGTTTAAACATTATTGGTCTTATTCATAATGACTTATCGGAGGTTTAAACGGAGATTATATTGGAGAGATAATAAACGTTTTAGAGTGAAAAGACTATTATGAATAATTAGTTATGACAATTTTCGCGAACCTATTTTAGCGAACTTTTAAAGTTCCGAGAAGTCATCATGAATATACGACCGTAATAATTTAACGTTATTATTAAAACCTACGTTAACGTAATAACGTATTAATTTTCCTTTTATTATTAAAGCAAAAAAACTTAAATTCTTTTTTGGTTTTGCTAAAAGAGTTTAAATTATTTTTCTAGTTGTATTATGTTGAATGAGTCCCTATGAACAATATAGAAAGTAGACAGTGGACACATTACTGCTTAGTCCCACCCATAACAATGACTAAAAAGTCTCCGAAGCGTCGGGCTAAATTTATAACAAATACGCGTCTCAATCCGTAGAAAATCGTTACATTTGCCTAAATGAGTCTGGCAAGTTTTAGAGAATATTGTAAATAAAAACTAGTTTAAAAAACCCATAACATTCTAGAGGGTTTACGTCTAAAGTGATATTAATGAGTATTCAAAGGCCCTTATCTTCAAGTCATCATCAGTGTATGTGTATCTCAGGAATATCTAACGTGTGAAAAGCTTCACATTTCACCGTCTTACGATCCCTTTGAAGCGATAGCCTGCTATAATTGCCAATAGCTCCAAGCAAGTCTTTAGTAGTGTATGACTCATTTTATGAGCGAAGTTAAGCAACTATAAAGCTCATAATATTTGAACATACCTATGTTGAAATACATGTATTGTGTTGAAATTATTGCAAGTATTTGGGAAAAAATGTTAAGTGATCGAACTTAAATGATTGGTTTGATTTCAATAAAAGTTTTGAGTGTCCAGATAGATTTAAAAATAGCTTTTATTTACAACTCAAAAATTTCTTTCCATTTCTCATACATGACAACTATTCAATAAAATATTGAGACTTGAGATAAAAGGTATTTTTAGGGTTCCGTACCCAAAGGGTAAAAACGGGACCCTATTACTGAGACTTCGCTGTCCGTCCGTCCGTCCGTCCGTCCGTCCGTCTGTCACCAGGCTGTATCTCAAGAACGGTGATAGCTAGAGAGTTGAAATTTTCACAGATGATGTATTTCTATTGCCGCTATAACAACAAATACTAAAAATAAAATAAAATAAATATTTAAGGGGGGCTCCCATACAACAAACATGATTTTTAGGGTTCCGCACCCAGTATCTCAAGAACGGTGATAGCTAGGGAGTTGAAATTTTCACAGATGATGTATTTCTATTGCCGCTATAACAACAAATACTAAAAATAAAATAAAATAAATATTTAAGGGGGGCTCCCATACAACAAACATGATTTTTAGGGTTCCGCACCCAGTATCTCAAGAACGGTGATAGCTAGACAGTTGAAATTTTCACAGATGATGTATTTCTATTGCCGCTATAACAACAAATACTAAAAATAAAATAAAATAAATATTTAAGGGGGGCTCCCATACAACAAACATGATTTTTTTACCGTTTCTTGCTCGATACTAATAACGTTGCCTTATGTTGCATAGATAATGGTACGGAACCCTTCGTGCGCGAGTCCGACTCGCACTTGACCAATTTTTTTTTTTTTCTATCGTTATTCTTTCTTGAACTTCTTGGTTACTTACCTATCGACTAAATATTAATTTGCAAACTTGTTGCCCTGCTAAAAATGTTGTTCTGTAGTAGGTAGGTACAATTTATTTCATTTTTAATTACTTTTTACATTAAATACTCAAGGTAATTACTTAAATGAAATTTAAAGTAAGCAGAGTCGTTAAAATATAAGTGCGCAGCGTTATTACCTCACGTTTATAACTTAGACCGCGCGACTAAATTTACTCGACCTACAAAGACTCAGTTTATACCCACAGCTATCTTATGAAAGCTATTTTTAACGGCCTTCTTATCTTATCTTAATAGCTCTGTTTAGCTTGTGACTTTTAATTTAGCCTTTTGTTGTTATAAAACGTCAGGAAACTTCTTTGTTTTTGACATAAAAAATTCTTGTATTGTGAGACTACTTTACTATCCAGAATAAAAATCACAACTTTTTCTTTTTAAACAATAAATTATAACATTATTATGTTGGGCTGTAGCTCAACATAAAAATCTTATAATTTTAAACATGTATGTTTGTATAAGTGTTAAATATGGAACAAAGAGACATATTGCGACGACACGGATTGGTCACTGAAGGTAAAGGAAATTGGAGATTGGGGCTACGAAAAGTACTATACTAACAACTATGGGTACAATTTTTAATTACTTTCGTAACTATAGTATTCTGAATATACGTTTAGTCAATTACCAAGTTTCGTAAAATTTTAAATAGGTTTTATTAACTGCAGTTAAACCGGCGAACCATTTTGAGGTGGGCCAAGTTATAGGAAAAATACTAGTATTTCTATAAGGCAATGTAAGTACATATAAATAGTGACATACGCCAAAGAACTTTAGTAATCCTGATGCTCTAGTTTCCGATATACTCAGCATTTCATATCGAGTTCGAAGGACCAATAAATATGACAGTCTGGGAAATTGGACAGAATTTCTGCTTATTCGGCACCCGTTCTGGGAACGAGTTTAGTTATTGGAAACCGACTGCAGCTATTATCTGGAACATAAAGACGGACAAGTTATGAAACTTTCATTGGAGTTCTTTGATATTGAATATTTTCATTTTATGATGATTCTTCTAGAAAGAATTTATTTATGATACTTGTATTGTCTCATTATCTAGACGTGTTTTATTTTAACATCAGTACATTAACTATCTATCTGTTACTATGTAAGAAGTGGTTTTTTTTTAAATGTACGGTTAAGGATGGTGTCACAAGACTACTTAATTTGATTCACAATAAGAATATGAATAGAATAAGAAAACATTTATTTGCAAATACATGAGTTATCAATTTGTGGAATATAACATAATGTAGCTTAATCATGCTTTACCAAATGGGTGTGCAAATTTATAGTCCAGGAGCTGGATAACAGTTCCTGCTTTAATAAAACTAAAAACATCATGCAACTTAAAATTATCAAATTAAATAAAAAATTGGTCAAGTGCGAGTTGGACTCGCGCACGAAGGGTTCCGTACCATTATCTATGCAACATAAGGCAACGTTATTAGTATCGAGCAAGAAACGGTAAAAAAATCATGTTTGTTGTATGGGAGCCCCCCTTAAATATTTATTTTATTTTATTTTTAGTATTTGTTGTTATAGCGGCAATAGAAATACATCATCTGTGAAAATTTCAACTGTCTAGCTATCACCGTTCTTGAGATACAGCCTGGTGACAGACGGACGGACGGACAGCGAAGTCTCAGTAATAGGGTTTCCGTTTTTACCCTTTGGGTACGGAACCCTAAAAATTAGTAAAGTTATTAGACACAAACAAAAAAATAACAATAAAATAAATATAAATAGACAAAAAGAAAAAAAAAAGTATCTAATAGTAATAACAATGTAACCTAAAAGAATCTACTTAGTTGTTTTGAATGAACCTAATTGACAATAATTACCTAGTTTAAAAAAACTAAAAAACACGCTTTATTTAATCGAATTATTGCATTGTCATCGGTCTTTGACAGGTGTGCAAAACTTGAATAGAATCTGACCGTTTAAAGTGGGTCAAAATAGCGTCCAAAGGAGTCGGTTACAAACAAACATACAAGTGAAGCTAATATAAAGCGTGTAAAAATTATAACTTTTCCAATAAATAATCTGATATGCTATAATAACACTTTTTTAACAAAAAGTCTATAAGTTTGATGTTGATGTAAGTTTGATGAATGTTTTTTTTACAATAATGCTCTTTAATGATTAGATACCTTTCATTGGACGTAAATATTCCTAAAAATGAACTAATCCGTTAGTAATTAATTAAATATTTAAATATATGCCAATCGTGTTGCTAAACATTTTGTTTTTAAAATTTCGAATCACAATACAAACCCCAGTAAAATAGCCATGGAAGTAAAATTAATTATGGCGAAGAATCATCATGGCAGCTTGTTTGTTGAGAGAATGAATGTATTCCCCACTAGTGATAATCACCTTTTCTGCTGATTGGTATAATATAATAAGTAACATAAAAATTTAAGTAACAAAACCATTATTTAAACAAAGTAAAATAATTTAAATAAAACTACTTTTTACGGATTTAGACGCGTATATTTGTTTTAAATTTTGGCCCGACGTTTCGGAGACTTTGCAGTCACCATGGTCACGGGTGAGACTGAGCTGTAATGTGTCTTCTACGATCAGTTATTACAGGGTTTACCCACATTCGATTTTAATTTTACTCTAACTACTAACTCGCAACATGAAAATGGAACGCGCGCAATACCTTAAGAGAACTGTCATTAATCTGTCAAACGTGACGTTAGACAACAACACTGTTGAGGTTTTACAAAAAGGTTTAAATTTTGCAATTGCTCCACAAAGAATACCGGATGAGGAAATTATCTGTGCAGTGGAAGATGTTCTGGCCAAAAATAACATGATAAAGGAAGATAAAGAGGCTATACGTCAAGATACATCTTCGTTACTACGTCGATGTAAACCGCCAAAACATAACCTTCCTAAAAAACAATAGACCCGTGACCATGGTGACTGCAAAGTCTCCGAAACGTCGGGCCAAAATTTAAAACAAATATACGCGTCTAAATCCGTAAAAAGTAGTTTTATTTAAACAGATGAGTCGCGCAAGTGTTAGAAAATATTAAAGTAAAATAATATTATGACAAACAATTCTTTTTTTTTAAGTTATCTGCAACAAATATTTTGATCTCCATTTGACAATCTACATAAAGGCACACATACAATATATGCATAACCGTGTTTGCAAAAAGGCATCTGAAATTCCATCAATATTCAACCATAACCGCTGTCAATATCGGAGACAAGCAAAGGGCTTTGTTCACGAATTCACACCACGTAGAGGTATGTGTATAATATAGTAGACACAACGGTCCTATGGGGTAACCAATAAATATGTATGGACTGGGGACACGGACCGTCACAAGAGAGTTTCATAATTGCTTTTATAATATAATATTTGTATGTTTGTTTTGTTAATATAATGTTTATTGAATAGGTACATGATATGATGTGATAGTTATCGCTTCATTTATAAAAAAATATCTTCACTATTTATCTACTTTGTATCTGGTATTTCTATATGCAGTTAGAAAAGGTTTGGACGATTATTAAAAATTTTATCCACTTTAAAATATTATGCTTAGACACTATTATACTTTGCGCTTTTAACAAGCCTATTTTTTATTTACATTCAATAACTTTACCTTCAATTCTTAAACGAATACATTCACAGAGAAAAAATAATAATTGTTTACATGCCTTTTGTGCAACTATCAATGGCGTTGGTATGAAACGAAAAAGAATTCCACTTCGATATTTTCCTCTATTGTTTCATAAATAACCGAAGAATATAGTGACTAAGGTTTTTTCAGACTCATTTTGACTATTTTCTCGCCGCACATTTCATACGTTATTGCTTAGTGACGTCTAATTTAAGAGGTGAAGTTCCGGCGTCATTTCTATGGCCCCTCAGGCTTCGTATTTGGGTGTATAATTGGTGTGGGCGGGTTAATACAAAGCCTATCAAATCGAATATTCGGGACGAGTGCTTGTGAATAGGCAGCCCGTCTGATTTTGTTGCTAAAAGGACTAACATTATATATGCGTATTATACGTATATTTCGTACCTAGAATTTGGATGTCTTTATACATAAACTTATTTATTTGGTACCTTAAATAGATTTTCTATATTCTACATTATTATCGTTCGTAATTTCGTAATTCTTACTTGATAGAGAAATATAGTTGTCTGATAATTATCCGTGTGGTGACGGATTAGGAATATAAGAGTCATCAGCCCGTTTCCTCTCCAGGGTACTCTAAAAGCCAGTTAAGTGATATTGTACACAGATAACTGCCTCTGTGAGCGACGGAAATCTCGAAAATAAACGCTATGCCTTGGCGTTTATTTTCGAGATTTCCGTCGATGTCTTGACATCTCGTAAGCGCAGCATAGTAGACTATACTTCCTCTTAACGTGGAGGAGGCCCGTGCCCAACAGTGGGAAGTTAATGGCCTGGAACGAAAGTAAGACAAAAATATACGATCAAAACGTCGAACTAATTTTTATTAAATAAAACTACTATTTACGGATTTAGACGCGTATATTTGTTTTAAATTTTGGCCTAAGACTGAGGCACGGGTGAGTCTCACCCGTGACCATAGTGACTGCAAAGTCTACGAAAAGTCGGGCCAAAATTTAAAACAAATACACGCGTCTAAATCCGTAAAAAGTAATTTTATTTAAACAAATGAGTCGCGCAAGTGTTAGAAAATAATTTATATTAATTGCGCCACTCTAATTAGAATGGCTTGGTAGATTTCGTTTGAGATTATGTGTTTAATCAGAGGGCCTGCGTATAGGATACAAACTATTGTTATACCCTTAAGTCATAAGGCAGGTCTTCTCCAGTATACAATGCAGGTGAAACTGCGGGACACAGCTGGTATAGTTACACCAGCTATTGCCCGCGACGAATTTAAAAAATTATCTCCGTTCTTGCAACATATTTCACTGATGCTTCACTACTATTGGTCGCGTCATGATGTTATACAGCCATATATGCCTTTCGCGATAAATGGACTATTAAACACAAAAAAAAATGCATTCAGACAATAGTTCCTGAGATAGGAGTGTTCAAGCAAACAAAACAAACTCTTCTGCTTTATAACTTTAATATAGATTATTTGTGATTTAAATTATAATATTTTTCTTTTTAGATACTTTTAACACGCTCATATTAGTTCAGTATGTATCTATCAATGTATTAATCTATGTACCGGAATCTTTGAAGGTGATTTTAACCCACTTGCAGTAGTTGGATTGATCTGAAATTTTGCACATATATCAAGGACCGATGACATTGCAATAATTTAAAAAAGTATTTGGATTTTCAAGCGTGTTTTTTAGTTTTTGAACTAAGTAGATTTTTCTATTTAAACTAAGGTTATACTTAGTATTCAAAAGTTATAATATTTAATATCTTACGTAAGCCTCGTGTATGTTAAATATTTTGTGTCCTACGTAGATTTATGAATCCAAATATTATGTTGATTGATTGATATGTGGATCTTCGTTTATGATGTTTTTAATAAACCGCTAAATCTAGACTTTATCTAAAAGATCGTTTCATTTTTTATTATTAGAGAAAGAGATCACAATTTTTGATAAATTAAAAGGGGTTTCATCTATCTTAACCAAAACAACAATTTTATTTTACAATAAGTAAACATGAAATGTCTCCTTTGTAAACATAAATGAAGGACACATTATTGTGTTAGTTTATACAACAGTTACGCATTTAATTATTCAACATACATTCACGTCAAAATGTCACATACATACACATTGAATAAAATCCTTATGACTGATGAATATCTCGACTTCTATGTTTAAATATATTAATATTTAATACAAGCAATATACTTAAGAGCTTACATAGGTCAGGTTTGTCGAAAAATTTCGATATATCGGTATATTTTCGTAAATATCCATATTTTTACCTACGTCATCGTCATCGAAAACTATACAAAACATTCTGACATGGACACTGTATCAAAAACAATAATTACAATTTTTTTTTTTTTTCAATAATAAAAATATGTGACGATCTGGGAATTGCCTTTGAAAGAAGATTTTGTGCAAAAATTATTACTCAAATTGGTCCAAACGATTCTGAGGAATCCGTTGATTAATACAACGTAAAGAAAGATCCTGCCGTTTTGAGAACACACTGCAGATTTCTGTTATTTAATATTCTATTTATTTTTGTGAAAAAATCCCCAATACATTGAAGGGCCTCGTGGTTGAGTGGTTTATGTAACAGACTGCCGAACCCGCGACGGGTTCGATTCTCGCTCGGGACAATCATTTGAGTGATTTTGCTAATTGTCATACAAATGTTTGTACTGCGTCTGAGTGTTTCTCTATATTATAAGTATGTATTTACAGTAGTAAAAGTATTATATGTGAATACATATAATACTTTTACTACTGTAAATACATTGTGTTATGGGTACCAGAATACGGATAGAATTATCCGTATTCTGGTACCCATAATACAAGCATATAAGCTTAGCTTGGGACCAGAGGACGTTGTATGAAATGTCCATGAATATTTATTTATTTATGATATATCGACATGGACATTTTTATAGATATCGATATACCGATATATTTTTCCAGTCTCAGCATCCCTACCATAAGTTACTATGGCGCTGAAAAGTTTATTCGTATTCATGCGACTGAATCTTTTCATGTACTTATACTTCCATATTTACGCGCTTACAAAGCTTATAAGATGGTAGAAGGATAAAGATTTTATGAACAGGTATGAATATAAAATATGATTGAGGTATGATATAACATTACGTTTTATCATCTTAAAAGTAATATTAAGATTATTACGGTTATATTGTAGGCTAAACTCGTATTCCTTTTAAAAGGGATGAAAAGCAATAAGGAAAAAATCGTTCCTGTATTTCTTTTAGGATGAATTTTTTTAATTATTATGTTAGTGAAATTATGAATTCAAACGAAAGCTTCAATTGTTTATTAACCTTTATTACTATTTGAAACTTTTATTTTATTGTTATATTTTTTTCTTAAGTCAGTTTTTTTTTCTGCTACCTAGTACTACATGTTTTCTATTCTTCTATTATAAGATATTTTATTCTTAATTTACAAATAGTGCTATTGACTAACACCAATTTATGTATTAATCAAATAGCCCAGTATAAGTTAATAATGTTTCAAACAAAAATACTTATAAAAAAGAACACAGCGAGGTATATTGGATAGACCTAATTTAAGAGCAATACATTTTCTATATATTTTTGTAAGCTTTAAAGTACTAGTTTCCAACAAAAGCAATAATTTGTTGCAAACTTTTGGTTAGTTAACAGTCATTAAGACGTTTCTGTACAAGAATATTATTAATAACATCAAACCTCTAGTAAGAAACACTAACGCAATATTCATGTAAGAAAATCAAAACATGGAAGGCATCACAAGGGGAGCCACAAATTGTTTTAATGAAATTGAAGGAGAGCGCCTTATGCGACCCTTTTACATTTCAATTAAGTTGTAGAAAAAATAGTTATATTTAATATTAAAAAATATTCGTGAATAAGAAGTGTTTGTAAAGCATCTAGACGTTTTCAACCTTACAAGGATTTTGATTGATACTGTAATTTCTTATCAGGATATAAGGCATTTTTTTTTTAATTAATGTCTACGACACATTCACTCAGTTCATTCATCTAAAGTGCATTCAACTTTCATTCCAACATTTTTCCATTCATTCATTCAATATTAACTAAAATCACCGGCAATACATATAAAATTGTTAAAGGTCTAATTAAATCTAATTACTACAAATCTTTGTTTAATTTATCTTAAACAAAAGTGGCGACCGTGACAGGACCTGCAATATTGTCGGATCGAATCCAAATAGCCACTCACATTGTACCCGTATCAAGGGCACTTGAAGGACAGCGTCAACACCGGGTGAAGTCTATTATATCGCCGAGCCTGTGGACTGGCATCCTACTTCTACCTGCGTCAAGCAAGCTTACCTTCGCCGAGCCATTCCGGGAGCTGTGCTGAGAATAAGAAACTCCGATCGAGCAAAGGTCCAGAACGAGTTAGAGAAGTCACTAGCTACCTATGCACGCGCTGCTGCCTACGCCAGGGACTACTGGAGTTAGCTGCCTGTCTATATAAAGTGAGCTCGTTCCATTTTCCTAATCACATCAACCTAAATTAACATTGTGTTATCCTTTAGTTTGTGCATTTAGCGGGTTGGGTTTCTCGAAGTCAAGTGAAGTTCCTACATTTCTATTTGTGCATATTTTTTTCCTAACCATAATAATATTACCTATACTAGGTCGAAACAGGATAGGCACAGCAAAAATTAGCCTAATTAATTTCACTTCAATCCATTAGACATACCGCCATCTTGATGCACAATTAACTTCGATTTAATAATTTTCTTACCTTTACTAAAAGGAAGCAGTTTTTATAGAACTATTCCACTATTATCTATTCTTTATTACCTTTAACACTAAATTAAACCTATAAATCACTTACATAGTTAATATCTCCCGATTTAAAAGTAAACTTACAAACCGTCAGTTTTGTCATACGAGTGATTAGTTATTGTTATCAGTATACTAAGACGCACGGAATTGATCTATTCCAGGGATCGTGAGGTGATAGTTATAACGCGGCTTCGCATGCGCATTGCTGTTACCTGACTGAGACGGTTCGCGGCGAGCCCCACCTGCATAGCTCATCGTTGCATGCAGTCTGCGCGGCCCGCTGGCATCAGCTGATCAACAAAGCGAGGAGCGTATCGTATGCTATTTATATATATACCTATTTCGTTATCTAATAACATCTGTTTGTGTTGGTTCATTACGAGTTTATTACAATGTCCGAACAGTTAAAGTTAAAGGAATTAATTAGCAAACGCGGCTCTATTAGAGGACGTGTAACGAAATTTAAATTAAGTCTCGATAGTTTAGCCTTATTAGAATCTATTTCAGAACTGGAAGTAAGTAAACTCGTGTTGAAGCTACCAAAAATTGAGGCATTATTCATTGAATTTGATGAGGTGCAGAATTTAATGGAAATTCACAACGTAGATAGTCAAAGTACCGAGTTAGTTACTAGAGATTTAATAGAAAGCGATTTCTACCATTGTATTGCGTTGGCTCAAAGTTTAATAAAAAATAATTCCATAGTTCAGGATGAACAGAATAGCTCTCAAAACAAATCTTCTATGGCTACATGTCATCATAACGATCATAGTTGCAATGAGTTGGGTTTTAAATTACCGGTGATTAAAATCCCAAATTTCGACGGAACGTATTTTAAGTGGTTAGAATTTAAGGAAACATTTGTTTCGCTGGTTCACAATAATAATAAAATCGAAAGTATTCATAAATATCACTATTTACAATCATATCTTGACGGAGAAGCGGCTCGGGTGATCGCTAATTTGGAGGTTTCTCATAGTAATTATTCCGAAGCATGGAAACTATTATGCGAGCGTTACGACAATAAGCGTCAATTGATAAATAACCATCTTAAATCTTTATTCAATATTAGTTCCGTTCAAGAAAACGACAAGTCTCTAAGGTACGTGATTGACCACATTACAAAAAATTTACGCGCACTCAATTCGCTAGGGTTGCCTACTAACAAATGGGATGTTTTAGTTATATATATTATTGCAGGTAAATTAAGTTCTAATACATATTTCAAGTGGGAGGAACACAGGAATAGTTTGAGTGACATACCTTCGCTTAATGATTTCTTCAGTTTCCTTAAATGTCGCGCTGATGTATTGGAGACCGTTTATCGCCACAAACATGATAATCAAGATAATAAACAAAAACAATTATCAAATAATCAATACAAACAGAATATTTCCAAGTCTTTTATGTCTGTACCAAACGAAAGCAACACTTCTACTTCTAAAATACCGGAATGTTTGTTCTGTAAAAATAACCATCGCATTTACGAGTGCCCCTCTTTTAAATCAAGCTCATTGGAGGATAGAATAGGTTTTGTATCTTCTAAAAAATTATGTGAAAATTGTTTGAGATTTGGTCATATCGCTAAACGTTGTCGTCTATCGGGTACATGTCGTCATTGTAAACTACGGCATAATTCGCTTCTTCATAAATCAGAAAATAATGAAAACTCTAATTTAATTAATTCCGTCACTATGTCCTCAACATGCACTTCTGAAGTACTTTTGTGTACCGCTCGAGTAAAGGTTACCAACCCAGCCACCAACGAAACCATGACAGTGCGAGCTTTGCTCGACAGCGGGAGTCAGTCGACAATTATCACACAGGACGTAAAGCGCCATCTAAACCTGATTCCTCAGCCATCAGACACTACCATAGTAGGCATTGGTAACGCTAAATTAAAAATTAGCACAGAACGCTGTATTCTACGCATTCATTCCGAAACAAGTGCGTTTAACGTTACTGTTTCATGTTTAGTTTTGCCGCAAATTACCGGCAACTTACCTAAATCATATTTCGATTTAAAGAAATTAAATCTTGATGGATTTCAATTAGCAGATCCCACTTTAAATGAACCATCCCCTATAGATATTTTGATCGGCGCTGACTTATTTTGGGACATCATTAGTGCCCAGCAGCATTCGTTAGGACATGGTTATCCTAAGCTACAGGCATCAAAATTAGGATGGCTCGTTACGGGTTTATTGCCTTGTTATACTAAGAACAATATTAAGTCAGTCATGTGCAATTTTGTCCCAAATGATGACACTTCTATACATGACGAGTTGTCTAAATTTTGGGAACTTGAGAATTTTCCTCAGAAAAAGCCCCCCAGTAGCGAAGAAAAATTGTGTGAGCAACATTATCTCGCCAACACTACTCGCACTAGTAATGGTCAATTCTGTGTAGGGTTGCCACTTCGTGATAGCATAGATTGTCTAGGCAATTCCTACAATCTAGCCAAGAGGAGGTTTTTTAATCTGGAGGCTCGTTTCCGAAAACAACCACAATTAAAAATGCAATACTGTCAATTTATAAACGAATACGAAGCATTAGGTCACCTATCCGAATCTCCGGAGTCTAGGCCATTAAATGCTTATTTCTTGCCCCACCACCCAGTGATACGGGAACAAAGCGAGTCGACTAAGTTACGCGTTGTTTTTGACGCCTCGGCTCGTACTACTTCTGGTGTTTCTGTAAACAACTTACAAATGGTGGGACCAGTAGTGCAAGATCCACTGTTTAATATATTAGTTCGTTTTAGGCAACATACGTATGTATTGACAGGAGACATTGAGAAAATGTTTCGCTCAGTGCTTCTCAAAGAATCTGATCGTAATCTCCAACTAATACTGTGGCGTGATAGCGAGGATAAAGCTTTAAGAACTCTGCGTTTAAATACGGTTACTTACGGGTTCGCTAGTGCCTCTTTTCTTACCACTCGTTCTCTTTGGCAGATAGGTGAAGAGTGTTTAGATCAGAAGATCAAAACTATAATTCAAAATGATCTATATTGTGATGATCTACTCACCGGTGCAAGCAGTGAAGAGGAGTTACGATATATTCATCGTTCAGTTTCTTCCGAGTTGGCAAAGGGAAGTTTTCATCTGCGTAAATTTCGTTCCAACTTACCCGAGTTACTCGCAGACTCCGTTAATCTGGAAAGTGGTAATCTTATGATTAGTAACGCAACTAGTACGCTAGGTATAGGTTGGACGCCTTCTTGTGATGAACTTCACTTTCAGCATAATATCTCGGCCTCTGAAAATGTCACGAAGAGAAGTATACTTTCCTCAACATTTAAAATATTCGACCCTCTTGGTCTTCTATCTATTTTAACAATTAAACCTAAAATTATGTTGCAAGAACTATGGAGTCACAAAATTAATTGGGATGAACCTGTTCCTCCGGAAATAATGTCTTCTTGGTCTAAGTTTGCCACTAAGTCTTCATTTTTAACTTCTTTAAGGATCCCCAGGTGTGTTTTAATTGACAACTATTCTTCTGTGCAAATACATTGTTTTTGTGATGCATCGCAACGTGCCTACGGCAGCTGTATTTATTTGAGATCTGTTTCCACTAGCGGCACTATACAAGTTAGCCTAGTATGTGCGAAGTCACGGGTTGCACCTATTAAACCCACGACAATACCACGGCTCGAACTGTGCGCTGCCTTATTGGGAGCTCAACTGACTGCTACAGTTTTAGCCACATTACGTTGCCCTATTGAACGTCGAGTGTATTGGACAGACTCTAAAGTAGTATTAGGTTGGCTCAATTCTAATAAAACAAAAACGTTTGTTGCCCACAGGGTAGCTGCTATTAATGAGCTAACAAATTCGTCAGACTGGCGCTATGTTCCAACTTCTATTAACCCAGCTGATTTAGTCTCCCGTGGCATCGATCCAGATCAGGCAGATCTCTCTATATGGTGGAACGGTCCATCGTTTCTCTTAGAATCCGAAGAGTCTTGGCCCGCCCAGACTGTGAACTCTACAGAGCTGCCAGAACTAAAGAGTCATCACATTATGGAGGAGAATAGTGCATCTTCCATGGTAGATCTATCTGTAGATTTAGCAAAATTTTCAAATTTAACTACACTTATTCGTGTTCTGGCTAGGGTTTTAAGGTTCGCCAATAATTGTAGGTTACGTATAAAATCGGACAGATTACGAGGTCCACTTCAGGTTTCCGAGTTAGAAAACGCTCACAACGTCGTTATAAAGTTAGCCCAGAAAGATTCCTTTCCTATAGAATTAGGTCATTTACAAAAGGGTAAATCTTTAAATTCTAAAGCCACGCTCTCTTCTCTCAACCCATTTTTAGATGAAAATGGGATTTTGAGAGTCGGAGGGCGCATCGATTCTTCCAATTACCAATATGACAAACGTCATCCTATTTTGTTACATTCTAGTCATTATTTAACAAAGCGCATGTTCAAACAGGAGCATCTACGCTTGTTGCACGCCGGTCCTCAGCATCTCCTGGCATCTATAAGGGAACGCTATTGGCCTATAGGGGGCAGGACTCTAGCTAAGCGTGTAGCGCGCGAGTGCGTAACGTGTCGTCGTTTCAATGCTCGTACCATGGATAATATTATGGGAGACTTACCGGTGGATCGCGTTGAAGCTGACTTTCCTTTTTCCACAATAGGCACTGACTTTGCGGGTCCATTTCTTATTACGGACCGCAAGGGACGAGGGTGTAAAATAACTAAAAGTTACCTCTGCATTTTTGTTTGTTTCCGGTATAAATGCGTTCATTTAGAGTTAGTCAGTGACTTGACAATGGATGCATTTATACTCACACTTAAAAGGTTTATAGCTCGTAGGGGTAAACCAAAGGTCATCTACTGCGACAATGGTAGAAATTTTGTTGCAGCCGCAAAGGAAATAAATTCATTTCTAACGTCCAATAGCGACTCTATTATTGAATCTGCATCTCGCGAAGGCATTGAATTCCGCTTCTCACCAGCATACGCTCCTCACTTTGGTGGTCTATGGGAAGCCGGGGTTAAATCCGCGAAGTTCCACTTATACCGAGTTCTTAAAAATGTTCACTTGACGTTCGAGGAACTGAGCTCGTTATTTGCTCAAATTGAGGCAATACTCAATAGCCGACCTTTATGCCCTTTAAGTCCTTCACCACAAGACCTATCTCCACTCACCCCGGGCCACTTTATTATTGGTAGGCCGCTGACGTCTTTGCCATCACCTTACCTGCTGGACTATAGCACAAACCGTCTTGACCGTTTTCAGCGATTAGAACAAGCTCGTCAGCACTTTTGGAAGCGGTGGTCTACAGAATACGTCGCGGAGCTCCAGCAGCGTACAAAGTGGAAGGTGCGGTGCCGAGAATTAAAGGTAGACGACCTAGTTCTAATCAAGGATGATAGGACTCCTCCACTATGCTGGCGCCTTGGAAGAGTTTCGAAGCTTTTTCCCGGCACTGATGGTGTGCCTCGAGTCGCCGACGTATCTACCTCACAAGGCATCATACGGAGAGCTATCAACAGATTGTGTCTGCTACCTTCACCAGATAACTACACCGATAATTGATCTTGAAAGCTTCGTCTACAGCTTTCAAGGCCCCCGAAGATGTCTACGACACATTCACTCAGTTCATTCATCTAAAGTGCATTCAACTTTCATTCCAACATTTTTCCATTCATTCATTCAATATTAACTAAAATCACCGGCAATACATATAAAATTGTTAAAGGTCTAATTAAATCTAATTACTACAAATCTTTGTTTAATTTATCTTAAACAATTAATGTTATCATATACATATATTCCTTACGCATTAGTTACTTGTAACTTAAATACCTAATCAAGATTAGATAAAAAAGATAAGGATAATACATTTACAGGTAAATAATTATCACAAAAAACAAAATTACAATTCATAGAAAATGCTTTAATAGTTAAAATCTATTTAGGTATTTTAACATAATTTTGCTGAAGTTACAAAATATAAAATCTTACATAGTCTTGCCTTAAATTATTTTCTTACCACCGAAGTCTGGGGCAACAGACCCAGACTTTACGTACGAGTGGTCCTTAAAAAAGATCCCCGCTTTTTCAACATTTTTCCCTGATGATTTGCTCCTGTTGGTCACAGCGTGATTTTACATAGCCTATAGCCTTCCTCCATAAGTGTAATATCCAACACTAACAGAATTTTCCAAATAAAACTTCTATAGCTTGTCCCAGAATTTGAAATGTTATTTGACGTTTACTGTGTTGCTAGGTAATAGGCACTCTTAAAAGAGGTAAGTCCTCCAACCATAACTACATGAAGAATCATACGTTATATCATTGTATCTTTAAAAATGTTTACTGAAAAACCTCAATTTTTAACAGAATTTGTAGAATTTTGTAAATTAATTATAATTAACCACACTAAATCATTTTCTATACAGATCCATGTTTGTGTAATTTTTTATGTAATTGTGTGAAAACATGTTTATTGTACTCCATATTATAACAAACAACGCAGTGTTTCCCAATTACACGCGTAAGACTTCACAAGCAATATCTATTACGACATAATATATCAATTTGGTTAAATAATCAGTATTAATCAGCATGAAAAAATCACGGTTGTCCGTCCAACACTGTTGAAAAAAAAAGTGACAGCATTATTTTCAAGTTTGACATTAGCATGTGTCAAATCACATTTGCAATTCTGGGACGGATAATAGTTCCTGATATTAGCGCGTTTAAACAAACAAACTCTTAGTTATAGATATAGTTATTATTCAATGTTATAACGTACACAACTAGTAAGCACATCAGGATTGACCTCTTATCTATTGTTTTTCTATAATATTTTTCCTTATATCAAATATTCGCTGTGCACAGCATCATTTATCTTCATATTTACGGCCACTTGACCTTTTTGAAGGACGGAAGTGACTTGGTATATCCTTTTCTTAAAGATATCCTTTTCCAGAGTTTCCATTTGCTTACTATAAATCCTTTTATTTAATTGCTTCTTGTATATTTCAATATTTACAAATATTACTTTTCTAAAAGTTTGTTGATTATCGTGTAATTTTATTTCAACCTTACCCAAAATTGACCTTTGCTGCAATAAGAAATATTTTATTAAAAATTTACTTCTAACTAGCTGTCGCCAGTGTCTTCGCTCGCGTGGAATTCCGAAAATTTTCCCCTTTTTGCAAGATTTTTCCCTGATGCTTCGCTCTTATTAGTCGCAGTGTGATGTTATACAACCTAAAACCTTCCTCGTTATATGTACTATCCAACACTGAAACAATTTTTTAAATAGAACCAGTGGTTCCTGAGGTTAGATGGATAGAGTGGAATAAAAGGATAGTTTTTATGTATAATTTATTAAGGTTTGATTTCTAATAACTTCTTTGACTAAGCTAGTAACCTCATTGATAGAGTTTTTTTTTTTTGGATACCGGAAACGGTTGAATATGGCACTACCATAACTGTAACCTGACCACCTTATTATTTTTGTTAACCCTCTAACGTCTCTAGATATGCACAAACGTAATCCTTTGTTGAAATTTCAATCAAATATTTCCAGAACATAAATCCTGTCATTATTCAACAGACATCGTTAATTCCGCTGTAGTTTATGATATACTCGGCGTTCGTAGGCGAGGTAGGGTAGCCTATAAATATGACAGGCCAGGAAATTGAACGGAATTTCTGTTTGTTCTGCATCCGTTTGCGAACAAGTGTAATTACTGGGGACTCTAGTCTCTAGCTTCTGTTGGTAAGGTAAAGATACAGAACTACGTAAATGGTCGTAGACAGTAGACAGACTTTCTGACCTTATGGTGCAGAGATGTTATAATCAAGAGCCGTTCACGAGGTCATGGGTTTAATCCTCGCACGGGTATTTTATTATTTGTGTAAGAAGCACAGATTCTTAAGGATTCTCATAGTATTCATGTAAGGAAATGAAGTTGTGGCGGACTCGACTAGGGCACGACCAGTACCCGGAGCCGACTTTGCCTGACGTAATGATACGGGCCTTTACAGGTACAAGTACCTCGCTGGTTGACCCATATCCCACGCACCCCTAAATGCGTAAAAGGCGAAAACTTCCACTTCAAATAAAACACCGGTTCTTTTCTGAGATGTTGTAGTCTTCAGATTTCGATTTCCTTCCTATTGTAGAGCTCGGTGATTATGCTTCGGACTGCGAATGTTGCTACGATAAATTGCATCGCTTAGGTGGCTCGGCCTTTTACCGTAGCGACGACCATGCAAAATAGAGCCCTTTTGTTCCTAATTTTTACTTAATTGAAATCTTTAGACCCCTCCTTTCATATTTATTTTTTAAGATATTTTTACACATGGTACCTTATTTAATAGGTCTTATCCTATTACATCATATTACTGAATAATAATAATCATAAAATTAGAATATAAAAACTTTCTAGAACTAAAACTTAGAAAATTATCATTTAAATTACAAAAAACAAACTTAAAACTACCATAACTTTAACAATATTGGTCCGATTTCTATAATTTAAACTATAATTATTCTTATTTCTAGGCCTTACTCAATATTATAAAACACAAAAGGTACACATTAAATAATAAACAATCATAATTTCAAGTTACGTAATTATGATAGTACAAAATATTCTTATTGGATTACTACTGAGCGACATCGATTTGTATAAACTAAACATATTAATAAACACTATTAATTCTTATTAAACCCTATACATAACATAAAACATATAACCTTACACAGTAACAGTGGCAGGTAGGTACTTTTGTCGCACGTGGGTAATTGCGTCGCCGACAGAAGTTATGACATCAAATGTCACAACCGGCTACAAGAAATATAAATATTGTAATCTTAATCATCTTAATCATGATCTACATCAGTGAAACCCTAAGATTACAAATGTATAAATATACTAGCCGTTGCCCGCGACTTTGTCCGCGTAGAATTTGTAAAATTTTCCCCGTTTTTGCAGCATTTTACGCTAATGCTTCGCTCCTATTGGTCGCAGCGTGATGTTATATAGCCCCGAAAAATTTTATATTCAACACTGTAAGAATTTTTCAAATCGATCCAATGGTTCCTAAAATTAGCGCATTCAAACAAACAACCTCTTCAGCTTTATATATTATTAGTATATACATGGATAGTATAGATATCATATTAGAAATATTATATTACCGGCTAACACTCACTGTTTTGGGATCGAAGATGTCGACCCAGGTTTTGAGCATATGATGCTCATCTTCAGGACGAGTGC
Source organism: Orgyia antiqua (assembly GCA_916999025.1). Lineage (NCBI taxonomy): Eukaryota > Metazoa > Arthropoda > Insecta > Lepidoptera > Erebidae > Orgyia > Orgyia antiqua. The sequence continues at coordinate 4,346,952 of OU779867.1, forward strand.
GCAGCGGTGTCTGCGACCTTCCGGCGGGCGTAATATAATATTTCTAATATGACTCAAATTCACGAAAATTTCAATACGAAAATAGTATAGATATTACTAATAAAACACTGAAACCATCAACCATCTCAAACAAAACTCGGTACAGCAGTAACCCAAAATAAACAACAACACCTAAAGAAAAAAATATAGTTCAATATCCTTTTGTTAATAATAAAGATCGCACTGCCTTGCCATATTTTTCTCTTTTGTTTCACAAATAGCCGAAGGATATCCGAGGCATGATTTTTGCCAACTCATTTATACAATTTTTCCTTAGAACAGTGGAATAACGGAATTCTTTTAATGAATTATTGCTTAGTCACTTATACTTAAGAGATAGGGTCCAGGCGTTTGTTTTCTTAAGCCTCAAAGCACCGTATTCGACAGGATAATTGGTAGGGCAAAATAATAGGTCAAATAAGATTTGGACTCGCAGTGGGATATATTCGTAATATTTCCGACCCCAAATAATGGGATAAAGGCAGGAAAGTGATGATGATTAATATTTTTTTGTTATAACATACACTGATATACATAAACTTTGAAGTTTTTAGCTCTCTAGCTGTCAACGTTCCAGAGATAACATGCGGAGCGATGCGACAGACGGATGGATCGACCACGTAATCTGGGTAATAGGAATTTCAATAATTCTCGCCCCATTGTATATTTTATTACGGAACCCTAACAAAGTCTATTAAATCGATCATTTAGGTGTTGATTGAATACAGATAGGTAATCTAAATTTGTTTTAAAGGAGAATAATTACAGGTTTATAATTATTATCTATAAATAGTAATATAAATGTTTATACATCTGGAATTTCTTAACTTTTCTTTAAACTTTATTGTTTCTGATTTAAATAATAAAACCGCACTGGACGGATTTTATCGCACTTTCTTACAAGTAATCTTAAGGTTAATTTTAAACTTATTTCAAAGTCAAACAAGTAACGAAAAGGTTCTTCGAAATACATCTTCAACATGTTTTACCTTGAATTCTTTGAAAATAAAAATGAGTAGGAAATAAACAGAAAATTTGATGATGATGGATTGCGTTGTACATCAAAATGCGATGTAGACCCATTCGAGTAACATTGTAGTGGAGAAATTGGCTACTGTTAGCAAGACCGCAATAGCTTAGTAGCGGCGACGGAACGGTATTCCAAGGTCGTGGGTTCAAGTCCCGCTTGCGGTGATCACTTTTTCCACTATAATTTCATATAATTATTAAGAAATTTTGAGCTATATCATTTGCATAGCATACCTTCTATTGTCTTAAACATCTTAAGACAGTCTACATTTACAGAAAAAAAAATGCGATGGTCTACGCAGGTGGCGTTGGTAACGAAGAAGTTGAACGTCTCTATGGCTTGTCACTGCCCTTTGGCGCGCTATCTTTTTTGAGTTTCGTACCAAATGATAACACGGCACCTTATTTATTACTGTGACTCAAGAGTCCGTCCGACCTTCCGACTATAACAAGGACGTGTCTCTGCAACGGTTAATAGCTGGATAGATATCTGAAATTTTCACAGTTTATGAATATCAGTTTATCATCTTCTCTTCTCCAGCCCATTAACGTCCCACTGTTGGGCACAGGCCTCCTCCACTCTGGGAAGGATTATGGTCTACTGCAACGCTGACCAGGAGTGTTGGCACAGGGCTTATTTTCGAGTTTTCAGTCTCTCACAGAGGATGTTATCCCTGTACAATATTCCTTAGCTGGCTTTTACAGCACCCTGTGAAGGCAAAAAAATATTTTTTTTTTATACGACCAGGGTGACAAACAAGCATACGGCTCGCCTGATGGTAAGTGATTACCGTAGCCTATGGACGCTTGCAACACCAGAGGTAGCACCCGCGCGTTTCCGACCCTGTAGGTACCTTTTGACGCCCTTTTTGATGAGCCCCACGCTGTAGTCCTGTGGAGAAACCATGGCAGGGAGTTCATTTCACAACCTGATCGTACATGGAATAAAGTTGCGCTCGAACCGTACAGTACGGGATGGTAACGGTTCTAAGGTGTAACAATGAACTTGCTGGCGATGGCGAGAGGTGCAATGATAGAAGGAGGCCGTGGGCACCATGTGTTGTATTCTTAATCCGTCACCACACGGACAGCTTATCATCATAATATAATAATAACTCTATGCAACTCTTCTTGTGCTGACTCGTAGTTTACCGGTTTTTTTTTTTTCTAATCTGTTAAGCGTCAGTAACACTGCTGTAGGTACTGTCAACTAGTAATCTTATTTTCTTCCAATATATTCTGATATTTTTTTATATATATTTGTATAATAATTTTGATTGACGGGCTTCGTGGTGGAGTGGTTTATGTAACGGACTACCGATCATGAAGTCGCGGGCTAAATTCCCGCTTGGGACAATCATTTGTGTGATATTTATAATTGTTTTACTATGTATTTATTTACAAAAGAAAAGTAATATATGTATTCTATCCGTATTCTGATACCCATAACACAAGCATATAAGCTTAGCTTAGGACCAGAGGACGTTATGTGAAATGTCCGTGAATATTTATTTATTTATGAAATTGGAATAATGTTTTTTTTTTAATTGGTTTCGTCTACATAATACAAAGTCCGGCATTCATTTCTATAGACATCCAAATACCGCATTTGGATAGATAATTGGTAAGGGCAGGTTAACAGAAAGCCTTGTGAATTGAATATTCAGGCCAAGTGTTTGTGAATAGGGAGCCCTACTGAAATTGTTGCTTAAGGGTCAGAACTGTAATGTAGGTTATATAGATTTATATCTCATGCTGATTTTTCTAGTAAAAACTTTTTTGTAGACTCTACAAAATAAGTTTTTAGTCTCTACAATGTAGAGACTTGTTTTAAATAAGCAAGGGTTAAATTATATTTAAGTTTCAACGACTATTCTTTATTATTAATGTTTTAATCATTTATTAGGAATGCCAAAGACGATGTTTTTTTCGTTTGTTTCGATAAAACAAGCGACAGACAGATAGATATTTTCGTTATATAATAAGAACTTAATAATAGTGAAGACTGCATATAAAAATAAATTTCTTATACAATTATTATAAGTAGTTTTCTAAATAAAATTTAACATCCATAGAAATTGAAATTGAATCTGAAACGCGTTCAAACATTCAATCACGTACTGCTAACAAATTTAAAACGCAACGTTTGCTTTGCCGTTTCCATTTTGATTGCTCCCCTGGGATAAGATTCGAAATTTAAAATTATCTCACGTAAAAACTCTTTAATAAAATAAACTTTTAAGAAGTTATAGCAAGGAGTTGTTAACACGCTTTTATAAGTTTGTTATGTATCTATCAATGTATTAATCTGTGTAACGGAATCTTTGAAAGCGATTTTCAGCCACTTGCAGTAGACAGATTGATCTTAAATTTTGCACACCTAACAAGGACCGATGACAATGCAATAATTTAAAAGAATAATCCCAATTCCTACATCAGAATTACTAGAATAGCCTGTTGAAGTATCACTATGACCACACTTGTATTTTTAATTATACACGTAATAGTTTAATTGTATATGAGTAGACTCACCAAGTTCATTGTGTTTCTACGTATGCCTTTCACATTCAATCAGATAATTTCACATAAAAACGCTTTGTTTATAGAATCAGGTAAAAATATCATAATAGTTTACTTGTGTTTACTACGATTGTGACAACATGTGACAACAGAAACTTATGTCTCTGACAACATAAACTGTCAAGGTTTTTTATGTAGGTAGCATAGAATTGAGTATTGATGACAATGCAATCATTTAAAATATATTCAGAATATTTAAGCGTGTTTTTTAGTTTTTAAACTAAGTAGATCATTTTATGTTTCAATAGTTATTAGTCGTTTGAAATGATGAAAAATGATATGCATTATGGTGTCTAAATGTAAAGAATAGAATATATAGGTATTTCCTTTTAAAAATTTAATCGCAATGTTGTGTTAGTTAAAACTCATAGAGTGACCTCTCTAGGAGAACGAAATGGAAAATAAACAATTACATAAACCTACATGTTTGCACAAAAATTATTGAATGATTTAAATAAAACTACTTTTTACGGATTTAGATGCGTGTATTGTGAGACCATGGTGACTGCAAAGTCTCCGAAACATCGGGCCAAAATTTAAAACAAATATACGCGTCTAAATTCATAAAAAGTAGTTTTATTTAAACAAGTGAGTCGCGCAAGTGTTAGAAAATATTATATTTAATGATTTTTAAAAAAATATGCAGCTTATCTAGTAGATTAACATAGAATTATCAAACTACACTACTAAGCTAAAACTATTTTTAAAGGCATTTTCTATAAACGTAGGTAGGGCAATTTAATTGCGAAGGTATTTAAAATGTTATATTCTCTAAATGTGCCTAATGAATCAAAGAATTCCAAATACTAACACGTTCATTTAACGTTACAAAACTGAATTTCAGTCCAATGTCATTATTTGTCTTGAAAATTGCCTTTCTCGCAATTATATATAGGTCAACAATCTTCAAACACAATAAAGACGATTCTTGGAGATTGTAATCTTTTGTTATATTCGTTATAATCAATTTTAAAATATAGTTATTATGTTTAAGTCGGATTGTGCGACGATTAGACAAACTTTTCCTGATTAAGAATACTGTTATTGGTTACGAATATGAGTTTATAAGTACTTTATGTATCATTTTCATATCATTCGTCTTCCTCCTCTCCAGCCCATTAACTTCCCACTGTTGGGCACGGTCCTCCTCCACTTTGGGAGAGATTATGGTTTACTGTGCCGCGCTGACCAGGTGCGTTGGCACAGGGTTTCGAGTTGTCCGTCTCTTACAGTAGACGTTAACTGCTTATGTTGTGTTCATTGTTTTACACCCGTATTCACAAACGTTACTGTGAGGTCTCATAGTAGGCATGGACGCACAGGGGTAGCAAAATCATTTCACAAACAATACTTATGTGGTGAAGCGCACTATGCATTTGTTAAACTGAACGCATAGCTAAGTTTTGTCTATGAATACAAAGGCTCGATGAACGGAACGCACTGAGAAGTGTTACCCTTTTCACAGTGCATCAACACTTAAGTACTTACTTAAGTAAATATTGTTTGTGAATACGGGTGTTAATTATTAAATTCGCCTATTAAATTCACCTGCCTTACACAGGCTAAATAGACATGTTCACAATTTTTTTATTACCAACTTATGTACCTACTCTATTTATAGTGAATAAACTAATTTGATTTGAGTTGATTTTAATCAAATAACATAGAGATGAAATGAGAACCTCTTCCTTTCTTTTAACTCGGTTAAAATCAATAATAAATATTAACCTTAACAAAACTATTTAACATACAAAGTACGACTACATTAATTGTGAACATGTGCGCCATAATAAGTAGTTTGATAAATTTATATGAAAATTCGTAACAGGCATCCTAAGCAATTACTAACTTTATATGTGTTTTGGCATTTTGCCCGTTGCGTATGTAATGGTACAGTGCCTTCCTAGAAAATGTATGCATTTTGAGTTTATGTGCGGTCATTAATATTTGCGAGAGAATAGCCTAATAAAGTCGCCGGCCAATGTACACAGCTTCCTTAAGAGGATACCAAAATAGCTTCGTGCATTTTTCTACGTACGAAGTTTTTATTGTTTCTTTAGATTGAATGGCTAGAGCTCTAATTTTTAAGTATATGTTTTTTCAATATATGATCTAGAATCGCATAAACTCAGAAACGCGATTGAAAAAAGTTTTCTCGATAGAAAATCTTAGCGAAACAACCACTCTCATTTTTAATTTTTTTCATTTGTCGGTCTATTATCGCGTATTAACTAATGAAATAACTTTAAAAACATAAGTAACTATTATATATAGAAACACGAAAATCAGAATTAAAATATATTTAGTAGATTTTGAGTAAACAAAAAAAATATCCCTAATTCTTCATTTTCTATACCTACTCTACTAAGCTGTGTTAATATGTACATGTCGACGATAATATTGATGTAGGCCCTTAAATGAACTAGTTTAGTAACTGTGATTTAATGTAGTTGGAACAAATTATGTTAAGTAAGTATGTTTAGGCAGTAAAAGATGGCGCTTAAAATTTATTTTATACCTACTTCTATGGGTAAAAAGCGTAACGGTGTGATGTTAATGTATGAAATAGCTTGTTTTTGCTGCAGAAAAGTCCCTCACTCGCTCTTAAGATCTCTTTCTCTCTCTGATCTTTTCACACATTTGTCGATAATGTGACTAAAACAATTATCATGTGGCAAAGAAATTTGCAGTTTAAATTCTAAGGTCATAACCTATGTAGTTATTACTCACAAAATGATTAAATTTAACCAGTATCTACAAAGTTGCGGTATAGATGGCATTATTAACACGCTTTTATAAGTTTGGTATGTATCTATCAATGTATACACAGATTAGTGTAACGGAATCTTTGAAAGCGATATTCAGCCACTTGCAATAGACGGATTGATCTGAAATTTTGCACACCTAACAAGGACCGATGACAATGCAATAATTTAAAAGAATAATCCCAATTCCTTGATCAGAATTACCACACCTGTATTTTTAATTATACACGTAATAGTTTAATTGTATATGAGTAGACTCACCGAGATTATGGTGTTTCTACGTATGCCTTTCATATACAATCAGATAATTTCACATAAAAACGCTTTGTTTATAGAATCAGTTAAAAATATCATAATTGTTTACTTGTGTTTACTACGATTGTGACAACATGTGACAACAGAAACTTATGTCTCTGACAGTATAAACTGTCAAGGTTTTTTAAGTAGGTAGCATAGAATTGAGTATTGATGACAATGCAATCATTTAAAAAATATTCATGATATTTAAGCGTGTTTTTTAGTGTTTAAACTAAGTAGATTATTTTACTATTCTTTATTTGAATGTGAAATTTTTATCTTCAAGCCAAAAATGAAATTAAAATTGATTTTAAAATCACATTTTCGCAATTTCGGTTTCGCATCAGAAAGCGCCTAATCAATATAAACTAAAAAATAAAAATAAATTTCAAATTCTAAAAGTAAGTATTCACTAAAGTCAGTATCAAAGTTAATTACTTTCTAATTGTGATGACAAATTACGAATACAAGTATCACCACCCCATGTCCTTCCCAGGGTGCTGTAAGCTAAGGGATACACACACAGATAACATCCTCTGTAATAGACGGAATACTCAAAACTAAACCATGTGCCAAAACGCCTGGTCAGCGCTGCATAGTCGGCCATAAACCCTCCTAAAGTTAAGGGCCTGTGCCCAACAGTGGGATGTTAAAGGGGTGGAAATAGATAGGATAGTATTCACTAAAACCAAATAATTAAATTAAAAATATCTGCAGACTTAACACTCGAATATCTAGAATAGAATGAATATTTCAAACTGAATATTTTTTTAATGGCGCGCAGTATATTTCAAGAGCGCGAGGTAATATGCAAGAGTAATATTAGTAAATATGTCGGTCCGTGTATAACTGTATGCAATTTAATAATATTATGAAAGTAAAATTGGACTTACTGCAGCTCTTTAGATGTAGGTACGTCTTGAAATATGGCTGAAATCTTACCTGAAATTCAAATAGAAAGTTAACAAATATTGTTAGTTATTACAGCTAGTTTGGAACTTTGAAGAACTTTCTAAAGATAATTTTAGTACTTTGTTTTAGAATTGCTTTTCTTTCATTCATTCATTCATTTATTCTTTATTGTACATATAGACTGAAGAACAAACATAGTTGATATAAGCATAAATATATAGGTACAAAGGCGAGCTTAACTCAATACTGACTTTTCTTCCAGCAAACCCTTGAGTGAGTCAAGAAATAGTAATAACAGGATAGCTAGGTGTACAACAAGAATAGATTAGCAGTTGTAGAAAGTGATAAAATACATACATGGGTATAAAAGTAAACCTACTTAGAAACAAATATATATATATCTACACAAACATATATATTTATATACATACGAACATAATAAATACATACCTACGTAACTATTTGGATAGGAGATATTTTTTACTTTTTCCCTGAAAACGTCCACAGAAGGGCTATCGCGCAAGGAATGTGGAAGGGAATTCCAGAGACGAATTGCGTGTATAGTGAAAGACCCACCATACCGACTAGAAGTATGTGGAGGAGTGCTAAGAAGAAGAGAAGAAGTTGTGCGACAGGGTTTTTCTTTTGTGTATATTGTTTCTAATAAACTTCTCAAGAGTAATTTGTACATTTATATAAACGAAATAACTTCCTAACCTGTATGGTCCAAAATATTTTAAGCTTTGTAAATAATATTTGTGTACGGATATCACTAATCCGTATGGGCATCCGTGTCACCACTCTCATAGGCCCCATTTGAAAATCAGCGTTAGGCCCTCGTGACCTAACATATGCTGAAATGGGTGCCTATTTGCTGTGGTGATACAAAATAGGTACTATATTTAAATAAACTAAATTTATACTTTTAATGTAACATACATACCTAATATGTTTAACATAGCAAATAAAAATTTTCTTTCTTTCTTGTTCCTTTCTTAACCTATAACCTATAACCTAATGCTGAGCATGGACTTCCTTTCTAGCGAAAGAATATTTGGTAATTTTATACTCTAATTTCCAGCTGTGTTAGTAAATACCCATAGGTTGTTTTTAGAGTTTAAGGTTATAAATAAAACGGGACCCTAATACTGAGTCTTTGCTGTTCGTCCGTCTATCACCGGACTGTATCTCTGAAACGGTGATAGCTAAATAGCTGAAATTTTTAGTTTGTGTATGTTAAGTGATGCTACAAAAACGACGGTATTCGTTGTTGTAGCATCACTTTATCATCATCTTGCGCTTATCAAATTATTTGGTGTTATTTGACAAATAAATTAGGAAAATAACGATATGGAAGTGGAACCCTTCGCGTGCGAGTCCTATACGTGCTTGATTGGTGTTTTTACATTTTCAGGGCCCCAACTCTTCTTTAATTTATAATAGTTCAATCATGTTGCAATGTAAGTTTAAGATAGAACGGATCGCAAAAAGCACTTGACTAGTGAACCCATTTATAATGTGTATTGTCGAACATTTATCTTCGCTTTAGAAATAGATGGTCTACTTAAAAGTATTGGATTTTGCAATAAAGTTCTAGTAGCGAGTTTCGCCCCAGGCTCTATCAGCTTAGCCGTGTCAATAAAGATTTGTTCATCGAGTGAAAAATTTAAATTCGCCCCCGATATTGCTTCAGCTTAGGAGAGAATACACAAAAAAAGAATATCCGCATTTCATTGAACACTGACAAACTTATGTTTTGCTGTTCCAAAAACCATTTCCTACTTTATATACACCGTTTTCTTATCTTTCTGGAGTGAAAATAAAGTTTGTTGTATGAAGCCAAATTATGCTTTGGCTTTCTGTAATAAGGGCGAAGAAATTCAAAACACGTTGTTTTCGACAGAAATGTGGGGCTTTCGAATCTGCATTGTAATTTTTTCTAGATTTGCATTGTCATTACTGACTGAAGAATTCTTCTGGCATTGTAACATACACTTGGCTATGTCATATTAATTCTACAATTATAATGCCCTAAATGACATCTGTAAGAAGCCAAAGACGCTATTAATTCAGTGAAAACAATCTTTTTGTAATTTGTCAATTGGTCATGGGTTTTTAAATGGCGTATCCAATATTTTAACCGACTTCAAAAAAGAAGAAGGTTCTCAATTCATCTGTATTTTTTTATTTACGTTTGTTATCTCATAACTTTTAACTGGGTGCAGCGATTTTAATAATTCTTTTTTTTATTTGAAAGCTGGTGGTGGTGTGGTTCCATTGGCATCAGGTCAGGATCTGACGGTTTTCTCTATAGAAATCGAGGAATCTCATCAAATTTCAAAGGCACGATGACATGAAGTCAGTTGAACTGTTTTTCAAAAATACTCAATTATGAAATCTAATATATAAAATTCACGTGTCACAGTGTTAGTTACCGTACTCCTCCGAAACGGCTAGACCGATTTTTATGAAATTTTATATGTATATTCAGTAGGTCTGAGAATCGGCCAACATCTATTTTTCAAACTTTTTTTTAGTATGGCAAAACAACGTTTGCCGGGTCAGCTAGTATACCTATAATTGACGTAGATAACACTAAAAGTATTTTTTTGGCGATAGAATCATCATGTACTTTTATTTTAATGGAAAAACAGTAAATAACTTTTTTCAATACACCTAAAGTATTTATCTAAGTCAAAGCTGCAGGTCATTTACTTCACGTAACATTTTGTGCCTGCTACAATTAATGAATAATATGAATATATTTTTCACATACTCTCAAAGTTTGAACTGTTCAAACAGTAACTTCTATAAAAACATAGTGCAACTAAAAGCTAATATGTGTTTTGCTGTAATTAATTGCAATTTTCATATTTTATTACTAATATTAACATTTAAGTACTTTGTAATTCTAACATTTGATGAGTCTTGTGTTACTCGAAATAAAGATTATTATTATTATATTTCAGCCGACACTATAATAATATACGTTTCACATTGTTCCTTTTGGCTGTTCTAAAAATAGTCAATACATTAGAATAGAACGTTTCAAGATGTGAGAGAAACAATGCTAGAGATAGATACATACACAAATAACCCTTTCATTCATTAGTTAGTTTCATTTATCTGGCACTTTAAAATAAACACTGGTACCGATTCTACGTGCACAATTAAACTTAACTTAACTAAAAAACTGAAAGTTGATTGTGTCAATATATTTAATTTTTGCTATTTCGTTGTACATATTTATCATAATTAAAATCGTTTGTCTTTAATACACAGGTTTTATAATACGAAAGTTCAGTTAACATTGCCGAATTATGTTATTGACGCTACCAATTTTAATTTTTTAGTTAAGATTAGTCATGGACGTAGAATTGGTACCACTCACAAAAATTAACAGCAAAACTTATCTTAAACAGTTTTTATTAACACGCACAACGTGTTGCAGAAAGGTGTAGTCATAATTTAAAGTTGCATTAGATAGGCCTTAAATATTATAAATATTACAGTTACACATAGAAAAATACAGTTGGTAAGTTTTTTTTTGGTTTATTGTCTACTATTAAATAACTTCCAGAGACGCATCAATTATGAGATGTTTACGGTTTATTGAATGCGATTGAACCTTACGATAAAAGATGACCTCATAGTAGTGTTGTATTTAAAGAAGATCAATTAATTTAATAAATTAATTAAACTTTTATGAACACATAAAAGTCATAATATAACTAGTATTTGTAATTTCATCCATGCCTAGTGCCTAGTCACCGACCATGTGTAACGATGGTCAAATATGACTACACCTTTCTGAAACACGTTGTATAAGTTCGGTATGTATCTATCAATGTATTAATTTATGTAACGGAATCTTTGAAAGTGATTTTAACCCACTTGCAGTAGTAAGATTGATCTGAAATTTTGCACATATATCAAGAATCGATGACAAAGCAATAATTAAAAAAAAAACAGGATTTTCATGCGTGTTTTTGAATTTTTGAACTAAGTAGAATATTATTTTTATGGTTTAAATAGCACTAGCTATTAGTTCCATTAAATCATTTAAATAAAAACCGTTATCATCATAATACATACTTCTATATTTTTCATATAATGGGATAAGGGCAGCAAGAGAATGATGATGATGAGTCTCTGTTGTTATGGCATCAACTGATATACATAAACTGGGCATTTTTAACTCTAGCTATCACCGATCCATAAGTACGGCTTGGTGACATATGAACTGATGGACGGATAGACGTATGGACAGCATTTATCTTTTGGTACGGAGCCCTAAAACACAAAAGGAACCTTTTCAAATTCAGGTATAATTAAAACACATATAAATCTTACCGCTTTTATTACGTTTCAAAGACGTATAATTAGAAGACTTTTGGTGGCAAGAAAATTAGCTAATAAATTTTCATGTTATAGGTTAACGGAGGTCTAACCGGGGTTAGGGGTGATTTTAATAAGCCATCATCAGCCAATAACCATCTTCAGAGTGCATGCATAATTCATAACATAACATACATTTATATTATCGTTGTTCACTGCTCAAGCGATAATCTTGGTAAGTAATATAATAAAGAATTGACTTTAATGAATAAATGATTTTATATGGTTATTAGATCTTTTATAAAGCTTTTATCGATCTATTTTTAACACGCTTTTTAGGGTTCCGTACCCAAAGGGTAAAAACGGGACCCTATTACTGAGACTTCGCTGTCCGTCCGTCCGTCTGTCACCAGGCTGTATCTCAAGAACGGTGATAGCTAAAGAATTGAAATTTTCACAGATGATCTATATCTATTGCCGCTATAACAACAAATACTAAAAATAAAATAAAATAAAGATTTAAGGGGGGCTCCCATACAACAAACATGATTTTTTTACCGTTTCTTGCTCTCATACAACAAACGTGATTAATTAAGTATTGTGTGTGTTGTTTGCTCATTTATTAATAACGTGCCTTATGTTGCATAGATAATGGTACGGGGTTCCGTACCATTATCTATGCAACATAAGGCACGTCCCGTTCACGTCACGTTCGTATATATCAATGTATTAATCTATGTAACGGAATCTTTGAAAGTGATTTTCATCCACTTACAGTAGTCGGATGGATCTGAAATTTTGCACACGTAATAAGGACCGTTGACAATGCAATTATTAAAAAAATGAATTTTGAAGCGTGTTTTATAGTTTTTGAACTAAACATATTATTTAGCTCTTTTCGTCTATTGTTAAAAAATAAGTCCCGACGAACGCTAAACTTTATTTATACCGTGTTATTTTACTAAGCCTTATTACTGAGAACTTGATTGTATTTGTTATGTTTTATTGTATCGTTGCACCATCTTGTAAACTACCTACTTAGCAGAGTATGTATACCTAAGTTATTTATCTACGTGTCTAATACAGCTTCGTCTGTTACTTGTCTTATTATAAAGTAGCTGTTGCCCGCGACTCCGTACGCGTGAAAAGAAATAAATCCTTAACAAACAGAAGTTTACTAGATGCTCAAAAGATGGTGTTGTACGTTTTTTAAATCGCGCTATTGTTTCGTTCCACACATCAACACATAAGCTCGTCAAATTTATTATTGTGTCATCAGCCGGATTCAGACTTATTTAGTAAGGATACTCTAAATCAGTTAAATATGTAGGTACAGAAGATTCTGTACATATTAAAAACTGCAATTTTATTTGTACTTAGGTAATTATATATTTATATAACGGTTCAATCAGATGATCTTTATTTGATACAATCAGATGATCTTTATTTAATTTAGTGGAAATACTGGAAATAGTAAAAATAAAAAATAGAGACCTTTTGTATATTGTCAAAATAAGTATGTAGATGGTTTTTAAAAATATACTTTACATAAAAAAAACTAAAAATATTTCATACTAAAGAAAATCCATCTACGCGCTTTGAATAGATTACTGGTTCGTTGTGTATTACTTCCCAAGAGATACGCAAATTCTTTGGTGATAGTTCAATTTCATAGTTCCATTCCCAAAGGTAATGCTTCAAATCTGATATTTTACACTTGACTTAAGTCTGTCTAAACATGTATTTTCATCAATAGTTATTTTTTGTTAAACTATTTTTAGTCACAAAAATTTTTCTTTTATTAACGGCCTTTTTTAATTACCAATCTAAGATTACGGATAGATTGTTATCCTCATTTATCAGTAAGATATTCTACCTTTTGTCAAATTTTCAATGAAAAATTCTGTCATTATTATTTCATTCATATACAACTAATGACAAAAGTTTAGATTAGTGTGACTTTAATAGCAAGAATAGTGGATAGATAAAATTTAAAAATAACCGTGCATTTGGCGTGATAGCGTCCTAAAGAATTTTACACAGACTAAATGTATAAAATACCCTTCTATCGTACACCTAGTTAGTTCTCCAGCCTCGTCTCTCTCACTGTTGGGCCACCTACACTGACCAGGCGTGTTGGTATAGGATTTAGTTATAAGTTAGTTAAATGTTATCTATGTACACTATCCCTTAGCTGGCTTTAACCCTTAAACGCATAGTGTCCCAAAATTGAATCACCAAATTAAACCACCAATATCCGTCCATAATATTTGTGTTTGATACATTAGGCTGTATGAAATGTTTCTTTTGCTCCTTCTCTAACCATAGAATAACTCAACTAGTGACATTTTGTGTTGTTATCTGTGGCTGATTGACATTTCACTTCTTGGCGCGCGTTTCTCAAATAGGTTTGAGTTGAGTGCACTTTGGCGACATATATCACGAAGTTATTTGCTGATTTTGGGGAAAAAAAATTGTTTTCTAAAGGTAATGACTATTATTTATACAATAACTTATGCTTTTTTCAATTTACCATAATTGTTATATGAACAGGAAGCTTTTTTGTTTTGATGCAAAAATGGGACAGCATGCACTATTGGTAAAAATTACTACTGCTATTTGAAGCTATACATTTTGTGATTTTATTTATTTTGCTTTGGTGAGGTATGCATGTGGTTGGTTATTTTGTTTTAGAAATGGCAGAAAATAATAGGAGAGATGGTGACATTGAGTTTTGGTTGAGCCAACTAGAAGATGGCGCCATTTCTGAAGACGATTTCGAGTCGGACGGTGACGAACTTGATTTTTATCCTACCCAACAAGATTTATTAGATGTTTTAGAAAATGATGATGACGACGGTGAGGCTAGGTCTAATGATAATAACGAAGAAATTATACCCGATCCTCCTATTGTAATAGCGGATGCTGTTCCTTCAAATAATAATGATGCACCGGTACATTCTTTAGACATTCAGAGGTTGATATGGAAAAACCAACCTCTGCCATTCAACGAAAATGCCATAAAATTTAATGGAACTGAAGAATACCCTGAAAGTTTGATGAACCTTCAGACACCTTTCCAATTTTTTTCCTACTTTTTTACTGAAGAATTTCTTTCACAAATTGTTACTGAAACAAATAATTATGCTGTACAAAAGAAACCTGATAGACCTGACGTCATAACATTAGGAGAACTGCGAAAATATCTGGGAATCTTGATTTATATGAGTGTCTACCACTATCCAAGTGTACGTGGTTACTGGGCTAACAAGCACGGGTTTGAGGCAATTATAAAAGCGATGCCTGTCAATAAATTTGAAAAAATAAGAAGAGTACTTCACTTCAACGATAACAATAAACACCTACCAATAGATCATCCCCAGCATGACCGACTTCACAAGCTACGCCCTGTAATTGAACATCTCAATACCAAGTTCTCTAGCATTCCAATCAGTCAGCGCTTATCCATCGATGAGCAAATGTGTGCCACCAAGATGGGCCATTTTTTAAAACAATATTTGCCTAATAAACCCCATAAATGGGGTTTTAAATTATTTGTATTGTGTTCTCTGACAGGTTTTGCTTATCGCTTTATAATTTACGCTGGCAAAGAAAAAGATGATCGTTTGCCTAACGAGCCTGATATAGGGGTTGTATCACAAACAGTGATAAAACTTGCTAGAATAATTCCCAGACATGCTAGTCACATTATATACCATGATAATTTCTATACCACATTGCCCTTGATGTATTATTTTGCCAAAGAAGGAATACAATGTGTAAGAACTGTTCAAAGAAACCGCCTAGGTAAGAAATGTAAATTACCCTCAAAGCAGGATGTAATGAAAAAACAAGTGCCAAGAGGGTCGTATGTGGAATATATTACACATATTGATGGGGTCGACATGTCTTCAGTGAGCTGGAAAGATAACAAACAAGTAGTTCTGCTCTCGACCTACGTAGGAGCTGAACCAATACAGTCCATCGAACGGTATGACAAAACAGAAAAGAAAAAAATAATTATAGACTGCCCAAAAATAGTCAAAGAATACAACGCCCATATGGGGGGCGTTGATCTCATGGATTCATTTTTGGGCAGATATAGAATAAAAGTCAAGACCAGGAAATGGTATATGAGGATTTTTTACCACCTTTTAGATTTAACATTTATAAACTCCTGGGTTCTATACAAAACTGTAGAGACAAGAAAAGGAGCAGATCCAAAAAAGCTGAAAAATCTGTCAGAATTCAGGTCAGAGCTGGCTGATGTCTTATGTACCTATGGTACTACGACCCAGCCAACAAGAGGACGTCCTAGCAACAGCAGCATCACTGAAACCATAGAGGCAAAAAGAAAGAAAGGGTGCCACCACCCTGGGGAAGAAATGGGAGTCACACATCACCACACAGAAAAAAATAACATGTGCATGTAACAAAATACGTGTCGAAAATAAAATCACTCGGATTACAATCCAACAGTCGCTTGGGCCGCCAAATAGGGCTCAATCGAACAAGGTCTCAATCAGTTGAAATATGTATGCAAACTTTAGCAATTAATATTAAAAAAGGGTGATTCGTCTGTTGCTTGCAAAAAATAACAAAGAATTAATTTGCTAAAACAGCAACTCCGCAATAAGCAATGTGAATAAACTGCTCCCCACAAATAACTGGACAAAAGGTAGCCCAGTTTTATTGAGCTGACGAAGATTTTCCTCGCTCAAGTGTTTCAAACGAAAAACGTTTAGAAAAAGGTGTTCACAAAGACTTTTGCAGTTTACGATTGTACGATACGAGGAAAACGATAAAATGCTGTCAATGGAAAAAATAATATGGTTGCAAGGAATTTTCAGAAGCAATTTTGTTTTTCTGATAATGGAAACTACGAGTAAATGAAGTCACAGTTTTTTTAACCCCTTTTCGGACCTAAAATGATGCACGCATTTAGAAAATGAAAACAGACACAAAGGAGTTATGGTTGTATCTTTTGTCGCTTTACAGTCATCTTTCTAAGAGTTTTTCTGAGTTTTATTTGATTTCAAAGAATTAAGTAATTTATAAATAAACAGTTTATATTGAAAAATTACTGACTTCTTTCCTTACTATAGGACTAGACTAGACTTTAGTATCAAAATGAGAACTTCGGAGCAATTAATCCCCCATTTTCATTCACGCGAGGTCGAGGTTTCAGGTTATGGGATCTACTTTTGAAATCATTAACAGTAATTACTAATAATATATACGTAAGATTATCATTTTATTTTAAAGAAACATTAATTTAAAGATGTAATATGTTGGTGGTCTTAAAAATCTGTATTCAATTCAAGAAATTCACCTCTTTGTTCTCCTGTCTTATCGTAACTGAGAATACCAAGCTTACAAAGAAATCACAATGAGCCTCGACGTGCCTTACAACTTTTTGCAAAACATTCAAATTATGAGACTCGGATCAGTACGGAATAAATTTTCTCAGAAAATGATTTACATACATAAGCTGGAAAAAATGAAAACGAGGACGTAAATATAATACATTATTTATTTCGGTACAATATTGGAAAATTATTTTTAATGAATTGTTTACGTTGAAAAACAACCAATTAGGAGAGCAAATAACCTTATATTGATTTCTGGTATTACACTCGGGCCCATATATCGTTGAATAGGTAGAGTCAATCATATTTTGCTTGGCAACTTCGCACGCGTGGAATTTAGAAAACGTTCCCCGTTTTAGCAACATTTTTCACTGATGCTTCTTACATAGTAATCTATACCATATAATATAAATAGAGGAACTCTGTCACGTGATCAAGATTCACCGAAAATTCACTTCACTTTTTCTTACTGAATACCACTTGACACTGAGAGTATTTTTCAAATCAGATCAGCGCGAGCGGTTCCAGACATAAGCGCGATTAGTTTACGTATTTAAGTTATTATTTGCATATTGCATGAACTTTTTTCCATCCATTGCTTGATATAGGCCTTCCCCATAGAAAACCTTAAAGCCTATCTGAAAATATGCTTGCAATAGTTGCGGTAGCCAGGTAACATTGACGACCTGGTGACCTTAGGGTAAGAAAGAAATCCGTGTGCTGACCGTTGTATGCAAAATTGAAAATTGGTTTTTGATAACACATTTGAAACAATATATTACTAGCGGACTATCTTTATCCTAACTCCGATTCTTTAAATCAATATCACAAATAACTTTATTGTATTGCGGTGGGATCTTATGAACTGGCTATCTGCCATATTAATGTTATTGAGTATGGTGCCAAACAGACATATTACGGGACGTACTGACAGTCAGAATCGATAGCAATCTTTGGCAAAGAAACTATAAAGTTCTGTACTTTAACTACATACGCATCAAATACTGTCCGTGTGGTGACGGATTAAGAACACAAGTGCCATCGCGCTTTTTCCTTCCCAGGATACATTAAATAAATATTTTTAGCCCGTAGCAGATGGCGTTCTATAGTCTCTGCCTACTCCACAGAAAAAAAGATGTGACAGTATGACGATAATAAATACAAATTGACCTTCATATTTAGGATTTTCTACGACAATCTTTATGTAACTCAATTTGACAGAATTAGGGAGCCGCTCATGTTTTGGAGTTGACACTTTGTACTAAACGTGACTAGAATGTATTGATTTAGATACAGCTTGTTGTTGTTCAAAGATTCCTCCAATCAGCATTGTATAGTAGATTAATTCGGATCAACAGTGGGACTCAAAGTCGTGAGTTTTATCCTTGGTCAACTTTATTAGTTATTATCATAGATATTTGTATTGCGTTTAGATGTTTTTCGCCCATTCTATATATTTGTAAAAGAGAATGTCGTATCCGTTGCGGTGTTCATATGAATCAGATATTAATTTTAAAAGTAACTAAATTCTCAATAAAATATGATACAAAAAAAATACATAAAAAGGTCAGATGAACACTGTCACACAGATGTCACTTTATTTCTAAGATTGGTTTTAGGGAACATAAATATACAGCAAAAAATCAATGTCTGTGTAAACACAAACATATTAAATATGAAGTCCCTACATTAAATTAAGAGTCAAAATTAGGCATATTAGCTTTTATTTAGCATAGAAATTCTTTTATAATGTCAGAGTATGTTGTAGGTATTACTTCATGTTAGAAATGAGGTCAGATTATAGCATCTTCGTGTGAATACTAGCAATCAGTCACTATTATGTTACACTAGAGGGAGCTTAGAACCATTGACAAATTGTTATATCAGTGATATATGAGTGATATCTAGACTGTAGCGATTTTGTAGACTGTTGATACATACAACACTCAAAAAACATACTCAAACTAAACCACCACTTTAGGGGAATTGAACCCGCAATTTCTAGTAGAACAAGCTGTTATTTTCTACGCTACTAGAAATGACAACCGACTTCACGTGCCTTTTAAATTTGAGGGTTTTCCTCGATTTCTCAAGAGATAACCATCAGACCCTGACCTGGCACCAACGGGAGACCACACCGAAAACACCGGCTTTCAAATACAAAAAAAAAACATTAAAATCGCTTCACCCAGTTAAAACATAAAAAAGCATACAGACGAATTCACAACTTCCTCCTTTTTTGAAGTCGGTTAAAAAGAAAAAACTTTTCTTTTCATAAAATCTATAAGAACACTAGCTGTCCCGGCAAACGTTGTTTTGCCATACTAAAAAAAAGGTTTGAAAAATAGATGTTGGCCGATTCTCAGACCTACTGAATATGCATGTAAAATTTCATAAAGATCGGTCAAGCCGTTTCGGAGGAGTACGGTAACTAACACTGTGACACGTGAATTTTATATATAAGATAAATAGAAACAATATGTATAAAATATGCCAACATTTTTGTGAATAATTTATCTTTCTGTCTACTAAACAATTCAAACGGTTTTAGGGAAAAAAGATACCACGCTTTGGGAATAAATGTACCTACTAATATCCCATTACATTTCCTTTCCTAAATAAATACTATTGTAATTGAAAATGTTTTTTTCTCAAAAAGGTATTGTATCGAGTAGCGTTTATGTTCAAAGGTTACAAAAATGGTTAAAGAAAATATTGTTTGGGAATGATGTTTGTGCCTTGTGGTGCCGGCGGAGTAGAATAGCACCATCCTATATCTTCCCATGGGTATCATACTAGTCGATTAAGAGAGTGTGAAGGAGTGTACTGGTTCCTTGTAACTTTTTCTTTACTTAACTACTACTAACTTAACTTCAGATAATCACCATCCATCTATCTGTCCGTGGGGTGACGGACAAACAGAATACAAATGTCACCTCCCCATGTCTCGCCCGCGGGGGTCGTAAGTGCCGGCCGAGTGAACCACGTCGCATGACGCCTGCGTATATTCCCAAGGAGGGTTCACGTCTGGCAGGCGGCCGGTCGTAAAAATCACCCAAATCTCATTGGAACATAAACAATTAGTAGTCATAGATAGATATTGCGCCGACCCCGAATAACAGAATAAGGGCAGAAGAATGATTATTTTGGAATGATCTACGATGATTCCTGGAATTGTGTATATTAGTTCAAAGATCCAATTATGTTCCTAACATGCTTTTATTAGTTCGCTACTTAGTTCTCTAACAATGTGTTCTATGTAACGTAATCTTTGAGTAGTCGGTTTGATCTGCAATTGCAATGCAGTAATGTAAAATAATGTTCAGGATTATCAAAAGTGTTTTTAAGCTATTGCATAGCTTCTATCGCGGGCCTTGATAGTGGAGGCTACGTGCACAAAATTCTAAATTTAAATTCCGTAACAAGATAGCGTAACTAAAAAATACTACACTCGGTGCTACGTTTCGCTGTTCGCGCTGGTGACTCATGTCAGTTTTGGCGTTATTAGGGTTCTTTATTTTATTGACAATCGCTATTTTATCACAATTACCATAAACAATGGACAAATGTAAGCATCAGTAAATAAGGATTATTAATCTTATTTTAGTTTATGGTATTTAGATTCTTGCATAAATAAAATAAATAAATAATTATAATTGCATATAAGTTGATAATAAATACTATGCAATAGCTTTACCGCGGCAGTCCCCGAGTGCCACACGTCTTTTCTTTTTCAGTTTCTAAACTACGCAAATTACTTGTTTGGGCTCACACAGGATGATCTAGCGTAGAGCATTGTTTATAAACTCCCTTGGAAGGAAAAGGGGTGGTAACACTTTTGAAAAGCACGTTTAAAAAAAGATTACGCTTTAATAATTAAAAATAAGTACCTTTTAAAAAGTCTTATACAAAAATTCATCTATTGTTACATCAGAAAATATATCCTATAGTCCAAAGAAAAGGAGGACTTACACAACAGCCGTCATTCCATTCAACGAATATACAAGGGCTAATATAAAAATATAGAAGTGGACACTCGCAGATAATCTCGTGTCCTTTTGACTGACCTCTACGTGTTTATTATATTATTTTCCTTCTTGTTATTTTATAAGGCTAAAAATTTCCTCAATTTAGATACATAGATTACTCTTTCTTTTACACCAATTTACATTACAGTAGCTTAATTTATATTAACAACTAGCTGTTGCCCGCGACTTCGTAGGCGTGAAATTTAGAAATTAAACCTTAACAAACAGAAGTTTACTATGACAGTCGATAGATGGCATTGTACCGTTTTTTAAATCGCGCTATAGTTTCGTTCGACACATTTACACTTAAGCTCGTCAAAATTTTTATCTTATCATCAGCTCGTTTTCACATTTACAAATTAGCTAGGATTAGGATAATATAGTTCAATAGGCGGTCTTATCACTATTACATTGAAAAACACAGGTATTAAACGCGTTTAAATTTTTAGTATAGGTGTTAAGCACCTACCTTTTTGCCGACGTTTCGACCGAGTTGCATCGGCCGTGGTCACGGGCTGACTGGATATGCGGTGTCACGCCTCCCCCTCTGAGGTGAACTCTTCATCCACCGTCGAACAATTTTTCCAACTACCCACACACACAACACTAACGGTGTCCCTATTCTGTACTACAGCCGTATTCTGGTAGTTAGCCGACCGCGAACAAAGAGGTAGCGTTTTTGCAATCACTGGATTCCACACTGTAGATAATTTGAAGCCATCTTCCCGATTGAAGTTATTAGGTCTCATGCAACTCGGTCGAAACGTCGGCAAAAAGGTAGGTGCTTAACACCTATACTAAAAATTTAAACGCGTTTAATACCTGTGTTTTTCAATGTAATAAAATGCAACGCGAAAGTTTAAAAGTGTATATGGTCTTATCACTATTTCGATTTATTTTTGATTAACATCAAAAATAATTACATACAATTCATTAGCCATTTATAAATAGCTTTAAATTTCTATTATTCTATCAACATCATAAATGTCCCTAAATTGCATGGGTTTTCTCCACTACGGGAGAGCACTTGGCCCACTTGATTTGTGTCACGCAGATCTAACTGGTATTCAGGTGCCCATAACACAAGTATACAAACTTAGCTTGGGACCAGTGGCGTTGTGTGAAATGTCCAAGAATATGTATAAAAAAGTTGATTTAACTTCGTTAATATAAGATTTAGTTTGGACCTATCCGTCACAGTTATTTACTTGTAACATCTGGCTGTCTTACACCATCCCCTAAGGAGGAAGCAGTGTACAGTATACGGGTATTCTTAACTCATCACCACACAGACAAATTTAAACTTGCATTCCACATAATACACATAATAATAGCAGCAATACTAAGGTATTTATATCGCTTAAGGAATTTTCTACCATACAAGACTAAGTTATCGCTTGTGCAGACCCTGATTTTCCCTACTATCGACTATGGTGATGTGTGCTATCTCGACCTGTATCTGATCTCCTCAACAAACTTGACCGACTTCTCAATAATTGCATTCGGTTCATTTTTAATCTCCGCAAATATGACCACGTATCCAAATTTCGTCTGCAGCTGAATTGGCTCCGTATTCGACAGCGCCGCAGCTTACATGCTGTAAGCATACTTTAATCATTGCACCTGATGCACCTGTCTATCTGACTTGTTACCTCCTAAAACGCTCTGAAACTTGCCTTCGAAATCTTCGTTCTTCCAATGACCTTCTTTTATCCTGCCCTCGACATAGCTCTAGCCTTGTTCATTCCTCCTTCATCATTCAGTCCGTTCTTCTCTGGAACGCCCTTCCTCGCGAGATTAGGATGTCCGGTAGCCGGAATTTATTTAAGCGTAGAGTCCGTCAACTTTATTTAGATTTGTCAGCATAGTCAAACTAGTTTCGTATTTTCCTACTACTTAATTTCCTACTGTTTTAAGTGATATCAATTGACGTTATTTATTTGTATTTATATGTATGTATATATATTTATATATGTTTATGTGATATATATATTATATATGTTATGTTTTTATGTTTATGATGTTTATTTGATTGTAGGTAAGTTTATTATTAAGTATTTTAGTAGTGTTTAATTCCTTTTTTGTGTTTTGTATTGTTTTACACCTACTCCTGACTTTTTCTACACCACCCAATGGTTGACTGGCAGAGAATGCCCTTTGTATTAAGTCCGCCATTGTACAAATTTTGTTTGCGCGAAGTGTAAATAAATAAATAAATAATAAGTATTATAATAATAAAATAAGAAGAAAATAATAATAAGATGTATTATATATGTATGTATGTGTAGTATGTACGTTTATGTAAATTGTTTAACCTCTATATTTAAATATATGTACATATTTTATTTAGTAATGTAATTTAAGTTTGTTTTTAAGTTTTAGGTACGCCACAATATACCCTCTCTTAAATTCAATCGACTCCATTTCACGGTTGTCTGTAAGAGATTGCAATATTTGCGATAAGACCGCCTTTTGTACCTAATAATTTATAACATTTATTGTTATTAATATTTGTAAGTTATTTTCTGGCGTACAATAAAGAGTTTTCATTCATTCAATACAGTTTTGAACTCACTCTAACAGGAGCCAAAATATGTACTTTACATACCCAGTATATTCTCTGAAGCGTACATCTTCGATCTCGTTTAGTTCCGATAGATTTGTTCGCTCACTCAGACGTCCATGCACAATGCACTGCAGAATCTCACCCTACACGGGATTTGTATCTACCAAACAATATAAATCTTAAGCTGACTTCAAGTTTGATAGGAATTTATTTGTATGTAGTGTGTTGTACACGTAACAACAAAAGCATTTTGTACCTTAATTATATTGAGAATGATAATTAGAATTCTGTGTCAAACTAGGTAAATTTTGCGTCCTAATCGTGTTTATATTTTTATAAACATGAAATATGGGTAAATTTATCGATGTTCGTTGCTTTTTATTGCAAATTTACTGACTATGAAACTTTACAGCTGCATAGTTTATAAATTAAGATAATACATAGGACATAATATAACATAATTGAAATGAAATGAAATGTAGAGGCACGTTCTTAAAAAAATTGTGTACTGATAGGAAGCTACAGTCTCCGGAAATCCTATAGGTTATTTATTACGTCTACATGTAGTGATAGAAAATTCCAGGCGTACGAATACGCGGGCAGATGTTAATTTTATAAGGCTAAAGAGTTTTGTTTGTTTGATAGCGCTAATCTCAGGAACCGATTTCAAAAATTCTCTCAGTATTGTATACATATAAATTTATTGAGGAAGACTATAGGCTATATAATATCACGCTACGACTAACAGAAGCGAGGCATTAGCGAATAATGCTACAAAAACGTGGAATATTTCCTAAATCAAGAATTCGACAACGCAAAAGGAATCAATACATACATGACAGATATAATATAACTGACCACACTTATCTTCCACACAATAAAACAGAGCTGTTTTTATTTACTACGGGCTATTATGTAGCCTATCTAAGAGAACAGAACGTCACTAAGAAAATGTAGTCCTAAATAAGTAGTGTAATTATTATCTTTTGCTCAAATTTGTATTGTTCTACAGCTATTTTTATGAAATAAAGTATTATTATGTATATTACTAGCTGACCCGGCAAACGTTGTTTTGCCATACTACAACAAAAAGGTTTGAAAATAGATGTTGTCCAATTCTCAAACCTACTGAACATGTATGTAAAATTTCATAAAAATCGGTCAAGTGATTTCGGAGGAGTACGGTAACTAACACTGTGACACGTGAATTTTATATATAAGAACTAGCTGACCCGGCAAACTTTGTTTTGCCATACAAATGTCAGGGGTAGAATAAAATAATATTGTGACTATAAATTGAAATGTATCTTTCAAGTTGGGTCAAAATACACACGGTGTGCAAATCAAATTTAAAATCGGTTCAGTAGTTTAGGATTCCATCGCCGACAAACAACGTGACACGTAATTTTTATATATAAAGATATATTATAAATCCCATACGTACGAATACCTGGGCAGATACTAGTGTTTCATATAAAAGTTGAATGATACGTGTATAAGTTGTAAGTACATATATAGAAGTAATATATCACAGAACTTCTAGCCATTAAGGATGTAATTGTTCTTAGTTAATAGTTAGCATTGTCGTTAGAAATACATTGTAGGTGGTACTAATCGGTAGTGCGTATAAAGTTATATAAAGATTAAGAATATTACTATGTAACTGTGGTAAACTATTAAGTTTAATAATGTGATTCTAATAAAAGCATTCACATAATAACGTTACGTACATGAATTATTTTCTGAAATAAGTATTTTGATTTAATACGAAAATGTAATTTAGATTTTGGACGAAAGGCGAAAAATAAATGCAAGCTGTAATTTTATATAGGTAGCCAAACAAAGATAGTGTTAGACAGATTTTATTCTATTATTTAAAAATTGGGGTTCTAGAAACTCCTTAATATAGGTAATTTATCTCTTGATATACTAAATGTTCTGTATTCTTCTCATTTGAGTCCAGTAATGCTCAAAGACGTTCAGGAATAAAATTTTGTTTCGAACCTTCCATCTTTATAAAAATTATACCTACTATCTTATCGATCTAAATACATACTGGTACCGATTCTATGTTCACAACTAAACTTAACTAAAAAATAAAATTCGATTGTGTCAACAACATAAAATATAAGCAATGCTAACTTAACTTTGTTATTTTAATTAGAATCGTTAGTCTACAATACACAGTTTTTACAATCCCTACTAATTTATTTATGCGTTTTTGCGTTAAATATAAGCGTTTCCCGCTTAAACCTCTCAACCGTTTTTGATGAAATTTGGGACAGACAATCTTTAGACCCTAAGAAAAAACATAGGCTACCTTTAATTGCGAAAAAAAAATTTTCCAAATTCAACGCGGACGGACTCGCGGGCAACAGCTAGTCAAAAATATTTTTTTAGTTAAACTATGTTTAGTTGTGTACATAGAATTAGTACCATTATCTTAGGTTTTCCATTAACGGGTCTTTACAGCTTTCACCCCTGTCTATAGAAATGAAATTGAAATGAATTGAATGATAATCAAAACTTTTTGTTGAATATCATTGGATATTCAGTGGATGTTACACAAAAATAAATAATAAAAGTGTTCGGAGTGTCGCGGCTTGGGAGAATGTTTTCATCCGTTGCTAGAATATAAATTGGCCTAATTTAAAAGCTTATGATATAGTACGCAGTCGCAGTACCGTATCATACGCATTAAGGAATAAATTGCTACTTTGAGAAAAATAATGCCCTTGCTTTGTGATCATAATGTTCTAATATGTAATGCATAATGTAAAAAGTGGAATTTTTAAACGAAAATTTTGTATTGTTGTTTCAGAAACACGATAGGTATTTAAACAACTAAATATATTATTATTTCATAAATTTAGCCAAACAATTTGAAACTACGGAAGCGGGATCGTACCTTGGTCAGTGAGCGCAACTGTATTTATTTAAGTATATTTTATTTATCGACAAGTTTGGCATAATTGATTTTACAAATACACAAAAGATAAAACAAGCACAAGTAATAACAATTTTTAGAAATAATACCACTATTTATACCTTACCTTTTGTAAGTTAATGCCGTTATTTGTCTTATTTGTCGATTTTAACGCATATATTTTGTTCCAAATTTAGCGCAACGCTCAGAATACTTTAGCTACTATAGTCAATATCGTTATTGATAATATAATATCGTTAATACTTGGGTGACTCATATATTCGTACATATGAGTCATCCAAGTGTTAACTCAGCTACACACGTAACAATATATCGTAGCGATAAAAGTGCTAACGGATTCGCGCAGTTTTTTCGAGTCTGTAAATCGCAATGGCATATCGTTGTTGATCATCGACGCTGTCTGGAAACATGGATTCAGGATTTAGCTGTACAGTCGTTACTTGTTGCACGCATTAAAAATCATTATAAGTATATTATCAGCAACTTTATCTTAAGGCAAGAAAATAATACTTAAATACATATATCACATTGAATTAAAGACATATGTCGATTAACTGTTCCGTACCGACACAGGCAATATATTCCAAATGTTACCATGAAATGAGGTATCGTAACTGACAGACAGACTTTTAAAATAAATATATAAAACATGAAAGAAAGGATCAAGGATCAATACCTTAGAGAAACGTATACCAATGATAATACTTTCATACATATTTAATGATTCCAAGAGATCTGATGTTGATTTTGACATGAAAACCTTTGATTTTATATCAAAGGCTTTTATATGTTCGCCTTAGAATAAAAAAAAATCTAGTTATTTAAAAGATCGGAAGAAAATCGTAAATCTATATAATGCAAAGTTTTGTTTTATGTATTACTAGCTGTTGCCCTCGACTCCGTCCGCGTAGAATTTAGGAAACTTTCCCCGTTTTTGCAACATTTTTAACTACTGCTGAGTGAGAGTATTATAAACGTAAGAGTAAACAAATATAATCAGAATGAACGAACTGCTAAGCTATCAGGAGTTACACGTGTTATTGTGAGTCAACCATAAAATATAGATATGTGCTGTTTCGGGATATTTTTTAGACAATTTTATGTAGAATATTTCCGTCATACATGATTTCTATGTAACTTTAACCATTAAGGCTGCACACGCGACGGAAGCTTAAAAAATGGAGCACCTTTTCCCGTTTTCCCAACATTTCCCTTCACTACTCTGCTCCTATTGATTGTAGCGTGATGAAAAGTATACTATAACCTGCCCAGGAGTATGAAGAATAATTGTACCAAGTTTCGTTAAAATCCGTCAAGTAGTTTTTGTTTCTATAAGGAACATACAGACGGACAGACAGACAGACAGACAGACAAAAATTTTACTGATTGCATTTTTGGCATCAGTACTGATCACTATCATTAGTGATCAGTAGTACAGTAACTATCAGGGGGTCATCCCCCTGATAGTTATTTTGAAAATATATTTCATGTACAGAATTGACCTCTCTACAGATTTATTATAAGTATAGATGAGTTACTATTTTTCCTAACCACTTTCATTTATAAAAATATTCTTCGACTATAATCCTAATAAGATGGCAACTTCGTAGTACGCGTGGTATATGTGCTGATCGTGGTATTTAAACCTTAACAAATAATACCTAAAGTATATCCACTTGAACCACTTCATCCATTAAAAAACTGCATTAAAATCCCTTGCATATTTTGGAAGATAAGAGCTCATATACGGACGTACATACAAAAATAACGACTTTGTTTTATAATAACTAAAGACAAATATTTCAGAAGCAAAGTATTATTCTTTTGTTACTTTCGTGTGTCAGATATAAATCACAAATATAATAGAAATACTCTTAGAAATAATGTTTTTATGTAAAATGCAAAGTAATAAATCAGTGTACTAAATTATCCATTATCAGATCTCCAAAAAATAAAAAGTATCTTTAATAATGCCTTTTCAAGCATTCCTTTTGTATTTTCAAATTCCGCTACAATAAATTTTAGGAGCAAGCGAAACATATGTATGTACCTTTATCACATGGAAATGGGTTCATTGCGGACTTGCAACGCATCTGCGACTTGCCTAATGTAGCGTAAAATCAGCTTATACATTTATCTATACATTGCTTTATGTTTGGAACTGTGAATTCCATTGTGATAGGAACGACATGAAGTCATAATATGACTATGAACATAGAGCACCGGCCACGTGACAACAATACCACCAAGGTAGCCGTAGTGTTCGTGGTCCAGTGGTTCATGTAACACGCTGTCGTACAAGAGCTTGCGGCTCGATACCCACGTAGGACTGTGTGTTACAGATACATTGGTACAGTATCTGGGTGTTTTAAATACCAAAAGTGACTAAAGTAGAATAAGATTATTAGATACTAGCTGTTGCCTGCGATTTCGTACCTACGCCTGGAATTTAAAAAATTTCCCCCGTTTATGCAACATTTTTCACTGATGCTTCGCTCCTTTTAGCCTCATCGTAATCGTATGTAGCCTTCTCCGAAAAATGTACTATCTAACACCGTAAGAATTTTTCTAATCGGACCAGTGGTTCTTGAGTTTAGCGCGTTCTAACCAACAAACAAACTTTACAGCTTTGTAATCTAATATATAAAATTCACGTGTCACAGTGTTAGTTACCGTACTCCTCCGAAACGGCTTCACCGATTCTTCTCAAATTTTGCATACATATTCAGTAGGTCTGAGAATCGGCTAACATCTATTTTTCAAACTTTTTTTTTTAGTATGGCAAAACAACGTTTGCCGGGACAGCTAGTTATTAGTATAGATTTTTCTGAAACAATACAATTTTTAACAAATAAACTGCTTTATGTCCGTGTGTGTGGTGACGGATTAAGAATACAGGTGTCACCACCCCATTTCCTCCCCAGGCTGATGTAAAAGATAGCTACGGGATACTGTACACAGATAACATCCTCTGTGAGAGACGAAAATCTCGAAAATAAACCCTGTGCCAACACGTCTGCTCAGCGCGGCTCAGTAGACCATAATCCCTCCCAAAGTGGAGGAGGCCCGTTCCCAGCAGTGGGACGTTAATGGGCTGGAGGAGGAAGCTGCTTTAAATAATTACAAATAACAATGCAAATTTTTAACAAACCTAATAGCCTAATGGTACAAAATGTGTACAGAAAATCGTTGTAACATGTTTTATCTGGACAGTTCCCAGGGGACAGTGCAGATAAAAACAACGGACGACACAAAATCCAATGGATTACTCATGAGGGCTTTGGGGTTGCAGTAAATTGGTACACATTAAAAAATTCGTTGTTTTGATCCTTTTTTTCAAGAGATTTAAGTAATGGTTTAAAGAAATACTTATTTATTTTTTAGAGTTGTATAATATTTTCTATTGTAATAAGTTAATTCTGTTGCCCGCGACTTCGCACGCGTGGAATTTAAAAAAGTTTCCCCATTTTTACAACATTTTTCACTTATGCTTCACTGCTATTGGTTGCAGCGTGATTTTATATAGCCTCCCTCGATAAATGGACTATCCAACACTGAAAGAATTTTTTATTCGTGTGGTGAAGGATTAAGAATACAAGTGTCACCACCCCTTTTCCTTCCAATGTAAAAATTCCTGGCGTAAAAGCCAGCTAAGGGATGCTGTACACAAATAGCATCCTCTGTGAGAGATGGAAAGCTCAAAAATAAACCCTCTGCTAACACGTCTGGTCAGCGCGGCACAGTGGACCATAATCCTTTTCAAAGAGGAGGAGGCTCGTGCTCAACAGTGGGATGTAAAGGAGCAGGAGAAGAAGAATAAGAAGAAATTTTCGAAATTCCACTGGTGCGTAGTTTCGGTCAACAGCTGATGGTTTATTTAGATGAAAAGTTCGCTATAACGATATTTTAAAATATATTGTAAAAATAAAATAAAATTTCGATATTAAAAAAATTCCATTTTTGCATCTATAGTTATTTAAAAAAGCTACATATTATAGGTATAGAATATGCGGCGTATAAAAGAATTTTCTACACAAAGTATGGAGTTCTTTAAGAGCTGTTAGCTTATAGCATAGGAGCTAGCAACGTTTTCGAGAAAGAATTTCAGGTCAGCTGAATTTGTGATATTATGTCGTCCTTCTTGCTCTTTCGGTTAGAGTTTAGCCTACCTGGCAGGCGGTAGCGGTTGCTTTCATTAATGCGCATCCTACCTGTCCATGTAATAATCCTGGATTTTAAAAACATTTTTATCTTTAAATAATATAATATTAAAATTACAGACATTATAAAATACTTTAAAATTTAAAAAAAAAAATCGCGTATGGCACATAATTTGCAATGTCAAAAATGTCTGGTAATAAAAAAGGTATGTCATTTATTATTTAAAAAGAAAAAATTGCAAATTACGCCTCTTAAAATGTTTTTAAAATCCAGGATTATTACTTGGACAGGTAGGATGCGAATTAATGAACGCAACCGCTACCGCCTGCCAGGTAGGCTAGACTCTAACCCAAAGAGCAAGAAGGACGACATATCACAAAATCAGCTGACCTGAAATTCTTGCTTTGCAAATGTTGCTAGCTCCCGTACCATTAAGCTTTCAAACTACAAATGAAGAGTCTCTCGCGAACAGACATGACTGGGGCAGTTGAATAAAAAACAAACATGAATGTAAGTAGACAGGTAATCTTGTACCTCTTGTGAGTAGTTGAATCGAGAGGGTTCTCAGTTCAATTACAGCCCGCGATACGACCACGAGACGATTTACAAGACACGTTAAAGTTGAAACTTTCATCTGCACATTGACGTATCTTATTGAAAACAAAAATCACATGATGTCTAATGAATATTCGCAATGTATAGTAATTTATTTGTTTTACATTATTATATATTTATATTAAATATAAATTAAATTTTATCTAAACGTTCTTTTTCTTAGATTATACTAGTTGTTGCCAGCAACTTCATACCCTGGAATTTAAGAAAAAAACTTTAACCAATTATACAAAAAGTTCATCCTCTTGAACCAATTTATCCAATAAATAAAACCAATTAACTATCTACTATCTACTGATGAATAAAATTAATACCTATAAAAAAAATACATTAAAATCTATCACGTAGATTGGAAGATGTAAGATCACATAGGGACATACAAAAATTACGATTTTATTTTAGAATACGTACAGATCTGGTCCTCACCCGTAGCCGAAGAAATGCTGTTCGTGTCGAGAAGGCATCTTCAATAAAACAGTAATGTCACAGAATAGGTATCTTTTAATCTTTATCTCAAGTCAAAAATATCGTATGGTATAAATGTTACGCCCATTCCAGTAGTTCCATAATATAAAATTATTTTCTAAAATAACTCAGCTTCTTCCAAATTGGACAAAAACGGACAAAAAAGAATTTTTTTTAATTAAATATATCATTAACGCGTAACCTAACATATATAAATGACTCTTTATGAGCACTTTCTTTTCTAATCCAGTTGAAATCCTCCTTTTAAATATATTTTTCTTTGTAACAGTAGTTTGAAAACTAAACAAACAGCTTACATCCGTATTAATTAAATCATAAATTATTAACTTGATTATGATAGAATTAAAATACGTAATACAGTTATTGAATTCAATGAAACAACCTACCCGAAGTAAAATACGTCGTTATTTATGTAAAGGAAACATAATAGATTTTAATTCGGCAGTGTTACATTTATGAATATTTAGAATTCAACACATAACATTAATGAACCGAGGTCGTATTAAATAGACCTTTGTTACGTAATTTACTCGTTAAATGAAATTATAATGTTCTACTAACTACTTTTATGGTAATAGTGATGATAACTAGTTTTTTAAAACTCCTCCGACCTACAGAGCCATGATAGTGCCTGGAGCCTTGCCATGACCCGGTAAGTGTGCCGCTTTATCTGGGGCCCGCTTTGACGGGGAGAACGTGGTATCTGCCACATTGGGCGTGACGGATCCTAGAATTTCTTCCTCGACAAATTAATATAAAAAGAATTATTCAATTCGAACCAGTAGTTTCTGACATTTACGCGTTTAAACAAACAAACTTCTCAGCTTTATAATATTAGTTAAATAAAAAAAAACGGTTAAGTACGAGTTGGACTCGCACACTGAGGGTTTCGTATCTACTATTGGTCTTATTCATATTGACTTATCGGAGGTTTAAAATTTCGCTAAAATCGGTTCGCGAAAATTGTCAAAACTTGTTATTCATAATAGTTTTTTTTACGCTAAAACGTATATTATCTCTCCGATAAAGTCTTCGTTTAAACCTCCGATAAGTCATTATGAATAAGACATTTAGTCTATAATTTATACATATTTTTTTCAAAAAAAGTTGTGTTAACATTGCCGTCTTGTGTTATTGACACTATCAATTTTCATTTTTCAGTTAAGTTTAGTTTTTTTTTTAATCTTTATTTAAGGAACTTCGTCAATATTGATGAGCCGTCCCATAATATATATTACAATGTATTACAACATGAATTTTCTATAATAAATAATTAACCAGCTAACAACTAATTCTTATTTATATTAAGTCTTAAGTTTAGTTGTGTACTTTGAATCGGTACCAATATCAGCATCCTCAATACTTTATAACATAGCTGCTATGGCTATAAAACGGCTCCTCATTACTCCTCAACCACAGAATTAATTATCTTCCTCCAGCAATCGTTTTTCATTCCCTCTCTCAATCTACAGAAATTGTCAAAGAAACCGCTAAATCAAACGTAACCACTATAACACGAACAAACTAGTGTCTCAGAATAATTCATATTTCCATTAGAATCTTATGAATATTACCGAGGCTAGATGGAAACGCTCGGAGGAAGTCAGCGGAACTTTTATACAAATAACAAGGCACTTTGACGCTTATTTAAAACTGAACAGGTTTTGAACTTGTTTACTAGATAATACCCGTGACTTGGCATGCATGGAATTTGGAATCGCATTCCAGTCCTTTCTTGGGCTCTAGACCTTGAGTAATTCCGGCATAAAAGGGTGCAAGGGGGCAACTTTTACATTCATAAATGGAATGAAATTCAATACACGGCGGAGGTAAGTGGAAATACTGGGAGAAGACGCCCGAGAAAAATATACTCCGATGTCATTGCCGGTATACTCCAAAAGGGGCAAGTGCGTAGCACTTACAACCGTCGGGCATGTATGACCAGATGTATGAGTGTGGATGAAGCTAAGGAAGTATGTTTGGATCGTAGCAGATTGCTCTCTATAGTCTCTGCCTACCCCCAAGGGAAAAAGGCGTGATGATGATAATGATGATGAAATTCATTTAATAGACATGGTTTTTAACAAAATTATCTTCTTATGATAAGTCCAATTATTTTTTCCCATTTAGAAAATTTTACCCGTTTTCGCAACATTTTTAACTGCTGCTTCGCTTTTATTAGTCGCAACGTAAAAAATAGCCTATATAGCCTTCCTCAATAAATGTACTATCCAACACTGAAAGAAATTTTTAAATTGGACTAAAGTTTCCTGAGATTAGCGCGTTCAAACAAAGAAACAAACAGACAATTAAACTCCTATGCCTTATAATATTTGTATAGATATGAATGATTTATAAAAATTTCTTAAAATTGTTATATCAAGTAAGCGCTTTTAAGTTTATTCATACTTAAATTATTTTTCTTCGTGTAAAATGACTGCTACAGTCTTAGAATGTTCAAAATTGCGTTGTTAGAAAAACTTCAAATCTTAAAGTTAAGTAATATAATAAAGTTAAAAAGATTTATTTTAGTAAAAAGTTTTATTATAAGAGACATTAAATTTAGGTGTTAAAAGACACTATTTAATGTCGAGCTGAATTGTCATTTTGTTAAAGAACTTAATAAGATGTTCTCGGCTTTTTTAAAGAAATAGGTATAGCAAAAATTCTGTCAGCACCCTTGGGAGGAGATGGGGTGGTGACACTTGTATTCTTAATCGGTCACCACACGGAGTATTCTGACTGGTTATTCCGGCGAAGTTCATATCGTTATAATTTTCTTGGCAAAGTGATTTTCAATTTTTATGGATACAAGTCTTGTTCTGACAAGAACAAGCACAATCAATAATGTTCCTAATTTTATGAAGTATTTTGCCATTTAGAGGCATTTTTATATAAACACACATTACATCAATATGTTTTAGAACTTCGGAGTTAGTTTGCTTTTATGAGGAAACAATTGCATATACCGTCTATAGAGACTCTAATAACAGATGATTAAAATGTTTTAGAATGTAAATAAGACCTCATTAGAAACGCAAATAAATGAGTTACAAGATTTCCAAAGCACTCATATTGTATAAAAAGTAACAAATTAAAAAGGCGGAAATTAAAGCATATTATAGCAGAATAAAACTAGTAGACATGAAAGACTTAATCCTCAATTCAGAGAGTACATTTAGAATCCACTTGACGGCCGGGGGTCGAAATTTCAATTTCCTAAAGGAAGAGATAAATTTTCGTGTCGTTTATTGACATTTCTTTTACGTTCTTCAAACGCCTGCCATACCCACAATAATTGATTGTTTCAGTGTTGGTGAAGTACAATAATGATTTTATCTACTGCCACATTTTATTTAGATATAATATCAGGTCAAAAGGAATCTTGGATGAATTAACATGAACTTTTTCGTTTAGTTAGCTATATAAGTGTTAGTGTAGTTATTAACCCTATTAAATATTTTGTCCCGTTTTTTCTTCCTCATTATAAGCACTATCAGACACAAAACTATTTTTTCAATTCCAACCAGTTGTTCCTGCGTTTAAACAAACAAACAATCTCTTCAGCTCTATAATATTAGCATAGATTTAATTGAAACTATTGAATATGAAATATACATTTCGGTAAATTTAAATAAGAAAGCGGTAAGCGTTTAATCCACTACCACCCCATCTGCCCCATCACATCCAGCTGTCGGGCAAGGTTCTCCTTCATTTTGGGAGGTGTTGTGTATAATAATAAATAAATACGGACATCTTGATGCAGTACGTCACGGGCTGACTGAACTATCACTAGCTATATTGGTTTACTCTATACTCACTAGACTGTGGTCCGCCGAGCAAGGTGTGTGTGTTGGTTGTTAACTGATCTACGTGTTTCATTTACAAGTACCAAATTATCTCTACCTAAATCCTGTACAGGAGGGATCATATAGTCTACAAGGCCACGCCGTCTAGGCCGACTAGGCGTGTATACACACGGTTTACTTTTGAGTAGTCCGTCTTTCACAGAGGATTTTATCAATGTAATATCTTTTAACACCCTGGGAAATAAAGAGGATGGTAAAAAATTTATTCTTTCTCCTTCACCACACGGACAAAAACCTACCCAAAATGATTAATTTCCCTCAAAACCCTTTGTAATTCGCGACAATCGTTACATTCGTTTTTAACACGCTTATATTAGTTTGGAACGTATCTATGAATGTATTAATACATGTAACGGGATTTTTATGAGTGATTATCGCCCACTTACAGTAGTCGGATGGTTCTGAAATTTTACATATTAAGTACCGATGACAATGCAATAATACGGGCTTCGTGGTGGAGTGGTTTATGTAATGGACTGCCGATCACGAGGTCTCGGGTTCGATTCCCGGTCAGGACAATCATTTGTGTGATATCCATAAATGTCATACAAATGTTTGTCCTGCGTCTGGGTGTTTACTATGTATTATAAGTATGTATTTACAAAAGAAAAGTAGTTTACGTATTATATCCGTATTCTAGGACGTTGTGTGAAATGTCCATGAATATTAATAAAAAAAAAACATAAAAAAAAAAATATTCTGGTTTTTTAAGCGTGTTTTTTAATTTTTGAACTAACTAGTTACGTTTTGTGTCTATTTGAACAGATTAAATGTTATATTGTATAAACAATATAAAACAAAACGCACAATTTATTTGAATTTCAGTAAAATTCAGGTTCTGTGTGAATAATTGATTTGTACTGTTATACCAAATAATCCGGGTTGGACAATTGAATTATAAATATCCGGCGGATCTATTCGACGGCCTGTTTATGTAATGTGATTTGTTTATTGGATCCCAAATCGAAAAAAATAGACATTGATGTTGCTCATTTATATCACTTTGCTGTGGTGCATTATATGTTTGTTTTTCTCTGTTTATATTTGATGGATTAAAAAAAAGAAAAGGTAATATCGTATCATAATATTTTCTAACAATTGCGTGACTCATTCGTTTAAATAAAACAACTTTTTTTGTTTCGATTTCAGCCCGAACGTTTAGAAGACTTTGCAGTCACCATAGTCACCGGTAAGACTGAATCCGTAAAAAATAGTTTTATTTAATATTTTTTCATTAAAATATTTATGGTCAAAACCTCGACTTAGAACATCTTTGAGAAATAGATGCGCTGAGTATAGCCACTATGCCGGAGAAATTCAGAGTTCTATAAAACTAATTACACCTGAAAGCACAATGGGCGGCCTTATCGTTAAAAGCGATCTACTGGGCAAACTTTATCTGATATATAAGAAGTATTTTATACTACAACCGCTTCAGTGAAGCCTTATTAAAACGCATGATGATGAGTGATTATGACAATGAAAACAGCTCTTATTAGGTAATGTAATGATTAGAATTTAATTTTTCATCGAGATCAGTAAAAGTTTATGCTAGAATATATTAGTCGTATGTACTAAACGATAAAATTTAACTCAATTAAAGTAACAACAAGCGTACAAGAGCGTACAACCAATCAAACCACTCTATTTATTAAAATCCGCATCAAAATCTGTTGCCTAATTTTGAAGACATAAACTTATTTATGAATACATAAATAATGACTTTATTTTATAACTAGCTGTTGCCCGCGACTCCGTCCGCGTGGAATTTAGAAAATGTTCCCCGTTTTTGCAACATTTTTCACTACTGCTTTGCTTCTACTGGTCGTAGCGTGATTTTATATAGCCTATCTCCTATAGCCTTCCTCGATAAATGCCCTATCTTACACTGAAAGAATTTTTCAAATCGGCCCAGTGGTTCCTCAGATTAGCGCGTTCACACAAACAAACAAACAAACTCATAAGCTTTGTAATATTAAGTATAGACAAGTAAAGATTATTGCGGTGTTGACATATTTAAAAGGCATTTCCTGCCATATTTGACGGGCTTCGTGGCGTAGTGGTTCATGTACTGGACTGCCGTTCACAAGGTCGCGGGTTCGATTCCCGCTTGGGACAATCATTTGTGTGATATTCATAAATGTCATACAAATGTTTGTACTACGTCTGGGTGTTTTCTATGTATTATAAGTATGTATTTACAAAAAAAAAGTAGTATATGTATTATATCCGTATTCTGGTACCCATAACACAAGCATAATAAGCTTAGCTTGGGACCAGAGGACGATGTGTGAAATGTCCATGAATATTTATTTATTTATTTATATTTTGAAATATTATGAACACAAATAATTTAGTTTTTTGAAAAGATATCTAAGTCTAAGAGTGAAAACCAAAACGGCTCAAGTAGGTATTCAGCTAAACAAATTAACTTTTCCATTTGAAACGTTGCGCGTATTAGATTCTGCCGTTGCCATCTAAAAGACGTAAATTAGTTTGCAGTGGAAATACGACAGAGAAATATGAAAATATCTGACGTTATTAGGATTACTGGCGTCTTTATTTAGTGCGAAATGTATACAATTCTTAGTAGCGTAGTGTTTTTGTAGGACTTTGTGATAAAATATTATATTTTACCCCAAATTTTATAAAGATTCATTAAATTAATTTATTAATTCTTGAATTTGACATGCTTTGCTTTTTACTTAATAAATCAAATTATGGTGGAAAAAGTACGTAAAACTATATACGTACGTAATAATATTATATAAACTCATTCGAGTAACAAGTGTGGTGGTCAATTTGAGATGTTGCAAGTAGACCGCAATAAGCTCAGTTGGAAGAGCTCCGGAACGGTATTCCGAGGTCGTGGGTTCAAGTCCCGCTTGCGGCATTTCACTTTTTCCACCATAATTTGATTTATTAAGATTCATTAAATTTTATTTCTATACTAGTAATAAGCAATAACTATAGCATTATCCATGCAGGATGCAGGCGGCACAGGACCGCGCGTTGTGGCGTTCTATGGTGGAGGCCTAGGTCCGACAGTGGACGGAGAGAGGCTGATGGATGGATGGATAGCATTATCCATCGAGACAAGTACGTGCCTGCTTACTTTAGGATTTTCCAAGTGTATAATATGTTTATCAAATACTTTAATTCAAGTTAGTAGATATTTGCTAAGTTTAAAACTAAGGCGGGCCTCGTGGTGTAGTGGTTCTGGTAACGGACTGCCGATCAAGAGGTCACGGGTTCGATTCCCGCTCGGGACAATCATTTGTGTGATTGTTCTAATTGTCATACAATTGTACGTCTGGCTGTTTCTATGTATTATAAGTATGTATTTACAAAAAAAAGTAGTATATGTATTCTATCCGTATTCTGGTACCCATAACACAAGCATATAAGCTTAGCTCGGGACCAGAGGACGTTGTGTGAAATTTACATGAATATATTTTATTAAAAACAAAACTAAAAAACCTATTTAAAAATGCAAGATAAATTTTAAATTATTGCATTGTCGTCAGTTATTATGTGTGCAACATTTAAAATCAATTGGACTACTGCAAGTGGGTGAGAATCAATTTCAAACACTTTGCTATATAGCTGTTGTCGGCGACTTCGTACGCGTGGAATTTACAGACCAAACCTTAACAAATTATACAAAAAAGGGATCCTCTACAACCACATTATCATTTAAAGAAATCCCCATCAAAATATATTGCCTAGTTTTAAAGATATAAGCTTACGTAGGGACATACATATAAAAATAACGACTTTGTTTTGTAATAAGTAAACATATATTCCTTTTTTTTCTTTCTTTCTTTTTTTTTCAGATACGGATACTAATAAAAAAACGTTATAATAATAAAAAAATAACGAGTCTACAAGAATAACAACAAAAGTTAAATGATCGGTCAAGAATTTCTTCAAAAATACTTCGTTCAAAAAACTCAATTTTCCCAACAAATTAAAATAAATATAACAGAACAATAAGTTGGAATTTTTTCATCAGCTAAGCGAATTAAACATTTTTGAATTTAACATTTAATACAAAATACTTGAGCGAAAGTTTTTGGTAGATATAAGATATTATTATGATATCTGCACTGTTACTTTTAGCAACAAAGATAAATATTTATTAGTGAAATATATACATTTAGACACTGCAAAATAAAGGGAGAAGCTACGACCTTAACATTAAACATTTGATACTTAATTCACGTAAGTACTTATGTGTTGATGCACTGTGCAAAGGGTAAGTGGTTAGTGGTTCTCAGTGCGTTCCGTTCATCGAGCCTTTGTATTCATAGACAAAACTTAGCTATGCGTTCAGTTTAACAAACGCATAGTACGCTTCACCACTTAAGTATTGTTTGTGAAATGATTTTGCTACCCCTATGCGTCCATGCCTACTACGAGTATGAGACCTCACAGTAACGTTTGTGAATACGGCTGACAACCTCTTTTTATAATCTCAATAAATAAATAAAATAAATAAATATGTCACAAGATTGTGATTGCAAGACGAAAATACGAATGAAATATTAAAAACTAGCTGTTGCCCGCAACTTCGTACGCGTACAATTTAGAAAACAAATCCTAACAAATAATACAAAATACCCAGCCAACAACTCTAACTAAATGTATTAAAAATACCGCATCAAAATCCGTTACGTGGTTTTCAAAATATAAGGGACATACATACAAAAATAATGACTTTGTTTTATAATAAGTAAAAATGTACAGTTTTTCTTTCCTTTATTTCAGTTGGCAGAGCAACGTAATGGTATTTCGAGGTCGCGGGCTAAGATCCCGCTCATGGTCACCATTAAGTGCGCTATAATTAGATTTATAAATCAAAAAGGTATTAATTTCTTAAATTTTACTTAACTTATTATATCTACACTATATTCGTAGAAATAAAAGCTAAAAGTATGTTAACCAAATTGATTACATCCGACTTTCAGAATAAAATGAACTAAAATGTTCGTATAATGCAAAGCTAAACAAATTTTCTTTTCCATTGGAAACGTTACAAGGATTTTGCTATCGCTCTGTGGTTACAAAAGTGTATTCCTTTAGTAAATTGATTTACTCAAGAAAAATTGTTGAGTAATCCGAAAATTCCTGACTATACGAGAATTTTCATTCTGGTTATTAAAAAAAATACTGTTTTTTTATAAAAAGGAAGTTTTTCTTTATTATTTTCGTAAACCCAGTAGTGTTTATTGCAAAACACTGTAATTGGTCAACTGTATCACAATGGTTTAAAGTGTTGGTATAGGTTTTAGTTTATAGTTGTTTGTCTCTTACAGATTTTATTAGTTAAGATTTTCATATGACTCTTACACTCCTCTTATTTTTCTTACACTCCACATATTTCGCTTCTACATTTTCTGCCTTTATTACTAAAGGCATAAAATGTAGAAGCGAAATATGTTATCAAATACCTCGAATCTATAGTTTAGTTAGTAGTCAAGTTTTTTTTTAAATAACATTGTTTTGGTAAACTGAAGTGTAGCTTCCAAAACAGAACTCTAATTGAGGGGAACAAAAGATGTTACCGAACATCTAATCCCTCTCAATTCGAAGGTTAAGTTACAAGAT
The DNA here is from genome assembly GCA_916999025.1 of Orgyia antiqua. Taxonomy (NCBI): domain Eukaryota; kingdom Metazoa; phylum Arthropoda; class Insecta; order Lepidoptera; family Erebidae; genus Orgyia; species Orgyia antiqua. Next base: position 4,388,563 of record OU779867.1, read on the forward strand.
CGGATAATACACGAACACGTGAACTCTCATATTGTAGGTGTGTACGAAAACGCTCTAATTGTTTGTTATCTCCTGCCTCTTGTTATAGGAAAATGGAAATCGACGCACATTTTGTCTTTAAGCACCCTCGATCATAATGATGGAAGAAACACATGTATGAAAATTGAAAATATCTTGAAGAAAATAATGTAAAGATTTTATAAAAAGAACACATTTTGAATTTCTGTTTGCCATAATAAAATGAGTATATCTTACTAATATTACAAAAGTGAAAGTTTGTGAGTATAGATGTTTGGATGTATGTAACTCTTTCACGCAAAAACTACTGAATATATTTTAATAAAACTTTACAATAATGTAGCATACACATCGGAATAACATATAGGCTATAATTTATAAAGAAAACCGCGGAAACTAGAATCCAAGTTCGAAGTTGAAGTGAACAGGAAATATGATAATATCTAAAAACCTTAAACAACGCGTAAGTTGCATTTACTAATCTAGGTCATGATAATGCATAAAATTCTTGCCATAGCCATAGCCTACATGCGAAAATCATCGAGTATTCAGAGAGCAAATAATTTATTTACCCGCAAATCTTATTCCAATGTTATAGGAATGAGACAATGCTATATATTGAGAACAATCAGTGAAAATAAACGTAAATATGCAAATGATCGTGAAAGAAATACGGAGAAATGCGCCATTTTCTCATTTCAGTATACGCGACAAGAATCCTTAATCTTTTGAGTCTTGGAATTAAACTTGTCTTTAGTTTCTTTTATTCTTCTTTCATTTATAAGTTTATAATTATGTACAGTATGTACACTTATTATTTGTGATAAGATCCGGAACGCGGAGATCCGTAGAAGGACTGGTGTGTACGACATAGCCCGAAGAGTTAGTACGCTGAAGTGGCAATGGGCAGGCCACATCGCTCGACGATCTGATGACCGTTGGGGACGGAAGGTCCTCGAGTGGCGACCACGAACTGGACGACGCAGCGTGTCGCGGCCCCCAACAAGGTGGACTGACGATATCGTGTGGACTGACGATATCGTCAAATACGCCGGGGGCCGCTGGATGCAGTTAGCGCAGGACCACGCGTTGTGGCGTTCTATAGGGGAGGCCTATGTCCAGCAGTGGACTGAGAAAGGTTGATGGATGGATGGATGGACACTGCTTAATTTTTTCTTTCGTAATTAATGGTCATTGTTTACTATTATTTCGTAGTTAGGTATAATGCTAACTTATTGCGATATGCCAATTAACGCTTATTTTCAATATTCTTCTCTCTCTATCAACTCTCCCCCTTTCTCTCACTCTCTCTCTCTCTCGCTGTCTCTCTTTCTCTCTTCAGCTACCATTAACGTCCCACTGTTGGATACAAGCTTCATTTACAACCGGAGGGTAATCGGTGTTTTAAAATATGCCGCGCTGACCAGGCGTGTTGCTAAGGACATATTTTTTAAACTTTGGGTCATTTATTATAATATTATTTTTATTTGATAACTATTACATAAAAATATTATGAAGATGAGATTGAAAAGAAACATTTAAATAACAGAATCACAATTTAAAGAATACACAGATTTTAAAATAAATTACGGCTTTGCTTCTGGTGTAATTCATCCCTAACACTACGTGGTCAGCTGATTTCAATTCGTGGACGGGAGTGAAATGGATTTCATTAAAAATAAAGCCACACACGAATCGTGTCGATTAGTCAACTCCAACAGAATTATAAAAAAAAGGGTCATATTATTTTGGAAACTTTTCCCGTTCAAAATCGTTATGGCCGTCCATCCATCAGCCTCTCTCCGTTCACTTCTGGATATAGACCTCCCACATAGAACGTCACAACGTGCGATCTTGTGCCGCTTGCATCCAATGATTCCCCGCGACTTTGACGATATCAGTACCCAGGGCAGAAAAGTCCTAGAGTGGTGACCACGTACCGGGGGACGGCGTTGGGCGGCCTCCGAAAAGGTGGAGTGAGGATATTACGTATAATCTTTGGAAATAATAAAATACTTTTTCCTAGGCCTATTAAAGTCACAAAGTTGGGCACGAAACCTCTTCCATTTTTGGTGGAATCTTGGTTCATTACTTTCTTACTTTCTACGTGATGTATTTATATGCTGTCTCTTAGCACCCTGGAGAGAAAATGGTGTGGTAACACCTGCATTTTTAATCCATCACCACACAAACAATAAAATGTTCAGCAAAGTAGAAATAATAACACCCATCTTCAAACGAAGTCTAGTGAATAAAGTTTACAGTAATGTTCATAAATAATTTTATTATTATTTAAGACGAGCACACGGACCCAAAAATAATCAAAAATTATATGCTTCGCTTCATATTTGCGTATGAGTACACATTTTGTATACAACCTGAGTTCTAAATCGTATTAATTCATATTATGGGGTACGTTACACATAAAAGCAAAGAAACGTTAATCAAGGCAAGCGGAAGGGTCCTTCGCCACTCTAAAATGGACTCTTGGTATCAATTTTTAGGGTTCCGTAATGAAAGATAAAACGGGACACTATTACTGAGACTTCGTTATCCACCGTTCTGTTACCAAGCTGTATCTAAGGTAAGGTGACAGCTGCTAGAGAGTTAAAATTTTCACAGTTTTTATGTAGGTACTATATCTATTGATTGTATAATAACAAATACTTCACCATTCCATTCTCCTGGCCTTATCTCGGTATTTGAGGTCGGCGCAACATGACTCATTCATATTGCAATGGGATTGGGCTGATTTTTATGACCCGCCGTCTGCTTGACGTCAATCCTCCTTGGGTATGTGCTCAGGTGTCTATCTAGATGTGGACTATCTGACAGAAAATAAGTTATAAGGGGTCAGTACACTTCTTCACACTCCCTTAATCGCCTTGTACGATACCCATGAGAAGATTATGGTGTGGTGACATTCTACTCCGCCGGCACCACACGCTACATTAAATACCAAAAATACAAAAAATATTTAAGGGGCGCCCTTACTACAAATGTTTTCAGCGTAACTCGATGATAGCATAAGATAACCTGATTAAGATATGAGGAATATATTAGCACGCTAACAATACGGAACTCTTCGTGGACAAGTCCAACTTAGACAAGGCCGGTTTTTGTATTTTGAAGTAACTAAATTCGGAATTTTATAGGGGTCATGCGTAATTCGTTGATGGATGAAGGGACAATATTTTTATACAAAAAATCCAATTAGGCCTTTACAGCGGAAGATCCAGTTTATGTTTAATATAGACACAGGTGCATGATGAATAAAAATATCTGAAGAATGACTATCTTTTTTGGTTTATTCTATTAAACACACTTGGTGTGACTTTATAAGGTTGAAAAGTTTGAATTAAAAGAATGAAAAAATATGTCAAGAGTTTATTTTTATGTAAATTTCACACAACGACCCCTGTCCCAAATGAGGCCGTGTTTCTATTTTTGTGCTATAGGTATGAAACCACTTCTTTTAATCTTTATTTAAATATAAAAAACGTAGGCTTCTTACAGCCGTATTCACAAACGTTACTGTGAGGTCTCATAGTAGGCATGGACGCACAGGGGCAACAAAAAATTTTGTCTATGAATACAAAGGCTCGATGAACGGAACGAACTGAAAAGTGTTACCCTTTGCACAGTGCATCAACACTTAAGTACTTACTTAAGTAAATATTGTTTGTGAATACGGGTGTAAATCCGTCACCACACAGGAAGTGCAGATATTTATAAAGTTACTAGCTGACCCGGCAAACGTTGTTTTGCCATACTAAAAAAAAAGTTTGAAAAATAGATGTTGGCCGATTCTCAGACCTACTGAATATGTATGCAAAATTTGAGAAGAATCGGTCAAGCCGTTTCGGAGGAGTACGGTAACTAACACTGTGACACGTGAATTTTATATATTAGATTAAATATTGTGGCAACATTTTTAATAAAAATATTTCGACTCTTTTGGTAAATATTGGTTATGTACCTACGTTTATTTCTTATATTTTCCGATTCCAAAAGACTGTAATATATAAAGTAAAAGCAAAACCACGCGAACGTAAAAAAACTCTTTGACATGGAACGAAAACAAAGGGTAAAAGAATACAAGTTGTGTTGAAACCTAAATGAGCTGAACAAAAGTGTGCACAAAGGAATGTACCAAGAAAACCAAAGGTTAATCAAGAATCTTTTACAAAACATTTCTTTTGAGAAAACGCTATGTACTGAATTTAATATATTAATAACAAGGTAAAATTCGCCATCCATGTGGTGACGTATTAAGAATACAAGTGTCACAACTCCTTTTCCTTCCCAGGGTACTGTAAGAGCCAGCTAAGGAACATTGTTGTATCCTCTGTGAGAGACGGAAACTCAGAAATATACTAAGAATATTTATTAGGGCAACAGCTGGGAGTATAGGTTGGTGCGATGGTTTGCACACTTTTTGCGTTCGTCACAACTTGTGGTTTTGACTGTTCTCCGGCTAGGCTTGGATTGCGTTGGTTTGAATTGGTTGGATTGTTTATACTGTGGTTCCTTTCTGAAGTGTACTGACTCAACGTTGCTGATGAATGCATTTTAAATAGCCTGGGTTCACCGGTGGTGTGGCTTGCTGATGGTGGTATATTCTATTTTATTTATTTATTTATATTTTATTTCGGTTTGTGGTTGCTAAGCCTTTTTGTTTCAAGCAAACAATCAAATATTTCTATAGAGTAATATAGTGATGAACAGTTCGATCAATTATCACAGTCTCATATGTACGCAGTGGACTGACACCCACTATAAAATAAATAAATTAGGTAGGACCCACTGAAAATCAGCGCAGCGGAGCATTTTTTTGGGGACCTTTTGGCACAGCGGCGGTTGATTTAAATTCAGTGTACAACACTCATGTTGTTGTATTTGTGATAAAATTTCTATTTTACTAATTTTGTTTTTTAACATGTATTAAATATTTTTTGATTGTAATTATTGAACTTAGCCATTGTATGCCAATAAATGTTTTCTTTCTTTGTTTATATGTCCATTGGCACTGGGTTTATTTTCAAGTCGCCTGGTCAGCGCAATACCATATCATTACTCTCAAAGTGAATGAGTTTCGTGTCCAGTAATGAGATGTTAATGGGTTGGTGAGAGTGAGACGAAAATTGGCTACCTCGTTATAGATGTGACATAAAGTATCTTCTTTCTTTTGTAATCTAAAGTCCCACGTTCGATAATTGGCTTTAAAAAATTCAATTTAAATTTCCCTACTTGTGTGTCATGCCTTGTGAGTGGTGCCAACTCCGCAGTCACTTTTATGTATTGTTATGCCCACTTCTCATAAAAAGTAGTGAAAACTTCAGTTGCGCTGCCCGCAGAGCCCGACCCTATGTATGAATCGGACGGCATTTTCAGTACATAATCAGAAAAGTCGCGCGATCCGGACGCGGGGATTCCGTCGGCCATTTTAACTTACTCGTAGTATAGTGATAACGTAGAGACAAAACCGTACAGAATAACCACAGAATAAAGAATAAAATATATTATTCTATGAGAACAACTAATATAAATTACCAAAGTTGGTCTATATTTCACTATTCTTATTTACACATTACGACCCCTGAGAACTAACTACTTAACCTATATGTTCTGGTTAACATGGTTCTAGTGGCTTTAATATGTAAATAGCACATGTAATGAGTGCAACACGGTAGTTTGTGATGGAAAGTTTTTAATGTGAGCTTATATTCGTTTTCCATAGTTTCATTTGAAAAGTAGTTAAAGTAACATATGCAACATTTTATGAATCAGTATGTACTTATATTGTACAATATCCAGAAATAATTTACTTAGTTACAAAGCGCTTGAAAATCTTAAAAATGTATTTTTTTTATTATTGCTTTGTCATGGATAGTAAACGTGTGTGAAAGTTTTACATCCATCTAACTACTACAAGTGGATGAAAATCATTCACAAAGGTTTCGTAACAAAGGTTAATGCATTGATAGATACCTACGTACCGAACTAACAAAAGCCTGTTAATAAAAATGGCCTACTACAGAAAGTTCCTTTTAAATTCTTACACACAAACAATAGTGGCTTAACAAAGCAGTATGAAAACAACGTAACCACTGCTCTATTACTGAGCATCAACTGCAAAAATTTGAACGAAATACCCCGTCATGACGTTCTATATAACCCCCTTAGCATTCCTAACATTCCTTTTAGGTGTAGTGTTTGCTAAAATAAATCGCTTATTGCTGTTTAATACTCATCCTTCCTTTCCTTCCCATAAACGCCCAACGTTGGCCACGGGCCGCTTCCACTTTGAGACGTTTCTAGTCTTTCTAGTCTACGATGCTACGCAGACCAGGCGTGTTGGCATAGGGTTTGGTTTCAACTTTTTCATCTCTCACAGAAGATAATATCTATTTATATTAAACCTCGGCAGGCTCTAATACCACCCTGGGAAAGAAATGGGGTGGCGAAAATTGTCATCGTTTTGGGAATACATGCCTATTACAAGTAGAAAACACTGAGTCTTAGTAAATATAATGTCTGCCAGCTAAATGTAAGCAGAGAACCTCTCAGAGAACCTTCTCAGAGAATCCTCTTTGAGAGAAGGAAAACTAACCCCTACCTAACACGCCTGGTCAAACATTGGGTACTGATATTATCTATGTAAATTTGCAAGTTTTCTTTATATAAAGTTATATCGTAGGCTCATATTATTGAAACTGTTATTATTATATTATTAATTATATTATTGTACGCTATTGTAACTGCTATTATTATATTATTAATTATATTACTGTATGCTATTGTAACTGTTATTATTGTATTACTAAACTACGCTATTGTATTATTAAGTATGAATAGGTATATGTATAGTATGTAGTATTATCGAATGTACTGAAGTTGCTATGTAAATTAAATGTCATCATTATAGAAAACTACCTCATTAGGTAGACAACTGTTGTTATACAACCTAGCCTCCTTTACTAACCAAAAAGTCTGTAATAAAAAACTCTAACAAGGTCCCTGATTATTTTAGGGGAGAATCGCGGGCCGGGTCTCAGCACCCGGACAACAAAAAAAAAAAAAAAAAAAAAAAAAAAACACGCCTGGTCAGTATGACATGGTAAATTAAATATGCTTCCGAAGTAAAGAAGTGCTGTGTCCAGTTGGTGGGAGGTTCTGGTATCCAAATTGTAGTCATATATAACTTTTACTGTAATAAAAACATGACACACAAAATTCGCATGTTCCATTCCATTTTGAACAGTGTTTTTCGGCTTCATGAATGACAAGTAGTAATTATAGACTTCGCGAACATTTCTCAACTCAGTCATGTTGTATTCAAAAAGTTGGAGAACAATGTAATTGTTTGAATAATGAGTAAGATGTTGAAATATAATAAAAGAAAACTGAAAATAGAAGTTTATTGAATTATTGAAAATGCCATAATTATTGACTTTAAAATTTACGCCCAATTACTTGCTTGTTAATTTTAACTTCGGACAATCTTTGAAAATGAAATAATTTTTATAACAAGTTGTTATCCAATCGCCTTTTTCCATGCACCCTTTCATCTATATCAAGCATAGAAAGAAAAAGGCATTTTTAATCCCAGACATTTTTCAGCGGGATCCTCACAGAGGATCCTACCGCTCGTTCAGGACCCAATAATATTAAACGGCTTTGGGGGACCCTAAGGTGTTGTTTCACTTTATACTTTATAGCAGGCTGTCCAATGCTTTCTCAGCTAATTTCTGATCACCTGGAAACCGTTTCCTTCAACGATAGTTTGTCCTTCGAGAGCTACAGTCTGTCATTGCCACTTCATCGTATACATTGTTACATATATCAGTTTATTTATATAATTAATTATTTCATAAATCAAATATTGTGAAAAAAAATGATTACCAAAAACGGGACTTGAAACAAGAACTCGGAATACCATTGCTCTGCCAACTGAGCTATCATGTTTCTCGCACATGTTAATCAAAGCTTCTACTAAAATGTTACTCACTTGAGTTGCACATCGCATCCATGTTTTTGTACAACGCCATCTGTTGAGCAATTTGCACAACTCAATCGATGGATCACTTAGTGTTCTTTACAGTATACAAACACATTTTTTCCGCTATAATTAGATTTATTAAGTAAAAGCATAGCAAGTCAATGGCAATTAATAAATTTATTGCAGGTATATATTTTTTTTTTAAAGTAGTATATATGTATTCTATCCGTATTCTGGTACACATAACACAAGCATATAAGCTTAGCTTGGGACCAGAGGACGTTGTGTGAAATGTCCATGAATATTTATTTATTTATTATTTTTACTATTTTGTCTATTATTCTCCACATTCCACATTTTTTATTACGTGTCCTAATTTACTGTCGAGTGTCATCTTTATCGTTTTCTAAAACACGGGTTAATAAAATCCCCGGTCGACCCGACCACTACAAGTTTTATAGTGAATTCACAAGTTTATATTCATAGTGGGTTTTGAATTTTTTACGTGTCGGTTAAAAGTAAGCTCTGCCTTGATGTAGGGTCGTGTTCCGTTATTTTGATGAGCGTACCCTATTTGAGGGTTAATACAGTTGTTGGTCTTCATTCCCTTTTCTATTTGCGTTTTATTTTTACGTTTTTTCCTCTCTAGAGGTGCATATATTATGTTTTATTTCCTTTACCACTCAAGCACTTTATATACATCAAAATTTAAGCTTTGGTGTGCTGTAATTTATCCACATTTATTTTTATTGGAGACCATGTTACGTAAATACCTAACAAACAACATAGGTTACATATTTTACAGCATCATAAATTAAAATTATCATAGAAAGGGCAACTTTATCACTAATGAAGTTATGTTCTTGGCAACGATACGTTTTATTTAATGTACAATACAATTCAGATACATTATTTCTGACTACCATTACAAGACTGTTTGTAGAAATATTGTCATAAGAAAAATGAAAACTGCCAAGTGAGAGTTGGATTCGCACACGAAACATTCCGTATAATTAATACTAATATTATAAAGCTGAAGAATTGTGTATGTTTCTTTGATTTTTTGTTTGAACGCCCTAACCTCCGGAACCATTGCTCCGATTTGCAAAATTGTTTCAGTATTGGACAGTACATTTATCGAGGAAGATTATGGGCTGTATAACATCACGCTGCAACTAATAAGAGCTAAGCATAAGTGATAAATGTTACAAAAATGAGGAAAACTTACGAAATTCCACGCGTACAGTCTCGGGCAACAACTAGTATTTCATAAAATAAATATAACCATATCACCAATGCTATAGTCGTAATCGTATCATCGCAATCAAGTTACACCGTTTTCTGTATGGGGTTTCCATACAGAAAACGGTGTAACTTGATTGCGATGGACATAATTTTTTTTCATTTTTTGGATCCTATTTCTTATTTTAGGTGCAACAGTTAGTAATTTAGAAAATTTTCTTTGTTTATGCCACATTTTTCACTAATGCTTTGCTGCTATTTTTCGTAGCGTGATGTTATACACCCTATAGCCTTTCTCAATACATGTACTATCCAAGATAAAAGATTTTTTTAATTCGAAAAAGTAGTTCCTGATATAAGCGCGTTCAAACCAACAAACTTTTCAGAGTTACGAGTATAATACATCTTATAGATCTGCAAAAATATCTATTGCTAGCTTTCTTGAGCTCAGCAGTGAACTGTAGCTACAGTTTAGTGAGGCGTGAATAGGCAGCTTGTAAGCCGAATAGGCGGGGGTGGCTAACACATTTACACTGTACTAGCTGTCCTCGCTTTTGAATAATATTGTACTTGCGCTTAACATCAGGTGGTCCCCTAACCATAAAATAGACGAACGGACATTAAAGTCTTAATAAAGGGTTCCGATTACTCTTACGGTACGGAACCCTAAAAACATCAAACATTTCTAAACCCTAAATATAAATTAATTACATTCACAAACATTCCCATATATTTATTCAAGAGACGTTCACATTTAGGTGAAAAATGGGAAGTAAAATTATACTATTTTCTTTCATCGACAATATCCCATACTGACATTCACATAAATGTAGAAGTTATTAGAATATATATCTCTTTCACATATCCAGTATACGCTTTAACATAGTTCATAAGGCTTTTGTGGAACAAAAACAATTTCCTTTTGGTTTCTAATATAACCTTTTCTTATACAGTTTCCTATAAGTACGTTTTTGTGTATGTGTGAGTATATTGCTTAGTTTTTGCTATTTGCTTAGGTCTGTTGTGTGGTAGTGTGATAATATTCTTAAGGTCGTTTGCCACGAACGAAGGGAAAATATTGAACAACAGTTTTTGCGGATAAAGTACTGGTTCGTTTATCAAAATATTTACTGAGAAAATATTGCTATGTTGGCTTCTACTGTAACAAATATCGTACAAATATATATTATACTATATATTTTATTTTCCGTGTGGTGACGGATTAAGAATACAAGTGTCACCACTCCTTTTCTTCCCCAGGGTACTGTAAAAGCCAGCTAAGGAATATTGTACACAGATAACATCCTGTGTGAGAGACAAGAGAGAAAACTCAAAAATATACCCTGTGCCAACACGCCAGGACAGCACGGCATAGTAGACCGTTATCCTTAAGGAGGAGGCCCGGAGAGAGACATTTATAAGTGCGAAATCCGGATGATGACATAATAATAATTTTGACGAGCTTAAGTGTTAATGTGTGGAACGAAATGATAGCACGATTTAAACATAGTACAACGCCATCTATCGAGCAGAAGAGTAAACTTCTGTTTGTTAAGGATTGATTTCTAAATTTCACGCGTACGAAGTCGCGGGAAACAGCTAGTACTGTATAAAGTTGTTAAAATAGCTGGTTTCCATTGAAAATCATAAGTAGAATACCTTTTTATTTAGTCTGGTATGTACATAATGAAGGCAGACAGCAAATATAAGCAGAGACGGAAAATTTGAGAGTAAACCCTATACCAATACGTCTGGTCAGCGCGACACAGTAGATCAAAGGCCCTCCCAAAACATAAGAGGTTCGTTGTCCACCAAAGGGGCGTTAATAGGCTGGAGGGAGAAAGAGAGGGATGGGTATATAATTATTAATGTAGCTTTTTATTCGACTAAGTGCTAGGGTTACTAACTAAGATCTATGGAATGTCGACGTCGTAAATACAACGTAAAATACTTTGGACGTTCCTGGTGTTTCCTGCATAATAATTTAAGAATAGTTGTAAAAATTTTCACGATGATAATATACAAAAAAAAAAACTGTAATTTTTATTATCTCAGATAAAGTTAACTTTAAACAATTTATACTTAAGAGGATACCAAAATAGCTTCGTGCATTTTTCTATGTACGAAGTTTTCATTGTTTCTTTAGATTGAATGGCTAGAGCTCTAATTTTTAAGTATATGTTTTTTCAATATATGATCTAGGATCGCATAAACTCAGAAACGCGATTGAAAAAAGTTTTCTCGATAGAAAATCTTAGCGAAACAACCTCTCAAATTTTTTATTTTTTTCATTTGTCGGTCTATTATCGCGTATTAACTAATGAAATAACTTTAAAAACATAAGTAACTATTATATATAGAAACACGTAAATCAGAATTAAAATATATTTAGTAGATTTTGAGTAAATAGGAAAAGTATCCCTAATTCTTCATTTTCTGTGCCTACTGGCTGTGTTAATATGTACGTGTCGGCGATGATATACGATAATATTGATGTAGGCCCTTAAATCAAAATACAATAATGAATCAATCTTAATACAATTTATTGTTTTTATTAGTATTTGTATGAAACAATATGAAAGAAACGGCTATTATAGAGTTAGATGCTCTGTATCTTAAGAGGGATAATGATACTAACTTATTTTAGTAAGTTAAAACCACAAGAATTAGAATCTATAAATGTAATAAAACAAAGACAAATAAAGCTCACAAATCCTGAAATGCCGTAAATACCAACGATTTCTGTACAAAATCACAAAAAACTCTAGTTATTTTCACTTAACTAAGTGTAGTGACTCCAAAACCATTTACGAGTACGCTATTACCCTACCATCAGCAGCGAAAATATGCGCTTTCTTCTTCAGAACAAACCGTAATTACTCCTAACATATCCCTATTCACATTCCTAACATTTATTTCCCTTGTAATAGTGCTCTCAAGGAACGTTCTTGAAGAACTTTTTATCGCCACCGGATAAAGTTCAAATTTATTTGGAGTGTTTTTTTTTTCTAACATTGCAAAGATTTAAATCCGCTTTTCTCCAAATGTCTGTGTTTAGACCGCAATCTATTCTTTTGATTCCCTTTTATGTTATCCTTAAAGAAAATTAATTACGTACTTATTACTCTTCGCTTTGTAGATTTGATAGGCTATTCTTTTTTCCTTATTTAGAAATAAATTATATCGTTTAATATGTTTAACTAGTCGTTGCCCGCGACATCATAAGCGTAAAAAAAATTTCAACATGAAGCATGTTAGTATTTTTTTAAGTCATTGCAGTTAAGTTTTAGAATTACTTCATAATAAATTTATAAATAAATTTATTTTCCATTAGTTAGCGCTAAGAAATATGTCGAGAAAATGAGTTAATACTTTCCTATTTATCGTGAATACTGATCACATTTTATCGACATCGGTAAGCAAATCTCATTCGAACTGAGTTGGTTTCTAACCTAAAATAAAACATGTTCTTATAGACCCAAACATTACTGTGGTGTAAGTCATAAGCAACTGGAGTATTCATGAATATTATTTATCTGTATAATACCAACGATAATAATGTATGCCCACTTGATGAATTATTTTGAGAAATATATATATCTTCTTTTTTAAGGTTCAATAACAAAAGATAAAGGGAACCCTATTACAAAGACTTCGCTGTTCGTCCGTCCTTCCATCAGTCACTAGGCCATATCTCCGTAACGGTGATGGCTTCACAAAGTGGACATTTTTACAATAAATACAAGAAACTAGATACAATAAATATTTGACGGGGCTTCCATAAAACAAATGCTTTCAGTGTAACTTAACTTGCTTCTTTAGGCGATATGATTATGACGGTATGATGTTATTATGATAAATGTATCTATAATGCCGCCAGCCTTCTGGGCACACTTCCTGTCGACAGCGATGGGGAGGAGTATTTTGACGCCTAGTTTTGTACATATAATTTTAATATTTTTTTTAATACTGTAAAATTTCCTTTTTATATTTTAGTTTTTAATTATCTATAATAATATTATAAAGCCGAGAAGTTTGTTTGTTGGTTTGAACGTGTTAATCCCAGGAGCTACTGGTTTGATCTGAAAAAATCATTTTGTGTTGGACAGTTCATTTGTTCAGGAAGGCTTGTATAGGTTATATAACATCACGCTGTGGCTCATAGCAGCGACGCGTACGTGAAAAATGTTGCAAAAATGAGTAATATTTTGTAAATTCCACGCGTAGGAACTTACGGGAAACAGCTAGGATATAACAATGGTACAAAACACTTCTCGCATTTGAGCGATTTTGGTTCCTATTTTGCTCATAAAATCATTTGATTGCCCATCTGTATTTAATTGTCAGCTTCAATGTTGATAACTAAGCGCGTCACCGCTATCGCTTGTGATACAGACCACAGCGTTAATAAAAGCCCTTCGACCCAACCACTACTAGTGCTTATTTGATCAACAAGTTTATATTCATGGTTGGTTTTGAATTTTTTACGTGTCGCTTAAGAGTAAACTAGTTTGGGTAGCGTTTGGTTATTCTGACCAGTTTGACTTAGAAAGAAAGAAAGAAAATAAATTTATTTCAGTAACCTCGACTACAGAACAATGTTTAAAATATACATAATAAAATACATCAACATTAGAGGCTAAAAATGGTCCTTCCTCAGCAATTGCTATAGTAGCAAGCTACCACAGCGGTGGTTTTCAGTAAGAACCAGAAAACTACGAGTATATAGTAAGAACAGGCGGCATTAATAAAAATAAAAAGAGTACAAGGTTCAATAAATACAGAAGAAATAATAAAACATGTAATTAAATAATAATAAATAAATAAATATTCATGGACATTAACACAACGTCCTCTGGTCCCAAGCTAAGCTTTATATGCTTGTGTTATGGGTACCAGAATACGGATAGAATACATATACTACTTTTCTTTTGTAAATACATACTTATAATACATACTTATAATACATAGAAACACCCAGACGCAGTACAAACATTTGTATGACAATTAGAAGAATCACACAAATGATTGTCCCGAGCGGGAATCGAACCCGCGACCTCATGATCGGCAGTCCGTTACATGAACCACTCAACCACGAGGCTCGTCAATTAAGCATATATCATACACATATTACGTATATACGTGTAAATATATTCTTATATATAAAATTCACGTGTCACAGTGTTAGTTACCGTACTCCTCCGAAACGGCTTGACCGATTTTTGTGACCTCTATTTTTCAAACTTTTTTTTAGTATGGCAAAACAACGTTTGCCGAGTCAGCTAGTTAATACATATAAATTTATATAAGAAGGTTCAGTTGTAATAGAGTTAATAGAGAACTTAAGAGAACTAATATAGGGATCACCTGAAACAAAATTCTTAGAGTGTTAAAGAAATGTTTTCTTTTAAGTTTCGTTTTCGATAATATATATTATGAATAAAAGTATACAGGACTGGACAGGACTATAACATGTAGCTCTTCAGTATTTTTTTTTCTTTTTTAATCTGCGATATCACTCTCGTTTCGGGAAGACATCCCTGTGGATACTTTCCACTATCATTGACGTACATCTAGGTTCTGGAGGTCATGGCGTTTTAAGCGTACAGTAATAGAGTTTTTTTTTTTAAAAAAAGATCAACCGACTTCATGTGGTTTTGAAATTTGAGGATTTCCCTTGATTTCTCAAGAGGTAACCATCAGATCCTGAACTGGTACTAAAGAGACCACACTGGGACCACTATCTTTCAAATAAAAAAATATCATTAAAATCGCTTCACCCAGTTAATAAGTAGTATAAAAGTAAGTAATTAGTATAAACGTATAAATTTCTTCTCCAGCCCATTTACGTCCCACTGTTAGGCACGGGCCTCCTTCAATTTGGGAGGGATTATGGTCTACTGTGCCGCGCTGACCAGGCGTGTTGGCACAGGGTTTCTTTTCGAATTTTCCGTCTCTCACAGAAGACGTTATCTGTGTGCAATATCCCTTAGCTGACTTTTACAGCACCCTTGCGAGGAGATGGGGTGGTGACACTTGTATTCTTAATCCGTCACCACACGGAAAGATACACGGAAAGATACACGGAAAGATATACGTATAAATTAATACATGTTTATTAATAACTTACCAGAGATAGGAAGCGATAAATTAATACTTCGTTTGTAGCAAAGGTTTCTCGTTAACCCAACGTGAGACGCGGCTTTGTGATTTGATTGATCGTACTTAGCTATCGTCCTTCGCGAGAAAATTCACACATTACTTTTATCATCTTCCGTTATACATAACTTTGTTATCTTCCTTCAAGTTATTATGTTAAAATGTATAATTAATTAATTCTCTAATGGTCTGGCCGATAAGATTCGGTACATGTTAAAGGTTACTTTTTTTCATTAATTATAACGAGAAATAAACAGTAAAAGTAAACTGTTATGTGTTTTTAAAATAGCGTATCGTAGTATGTTCCGTGTGGTAAGGGATTAAGAATACACGTGTCGCCACACCATTTCCTTCCCATGTTGCTGTAAAAGTATGATCACGTATCTGCTTTCCGTACTCAACTGAAGTGGCTTCCCATTCGGCAACGCCGTGAGTTACGAGCTCTTCTAACGCTCTTTTCAATTCTTATGAGTAATAATTTTCAATTCTCCTTCTTATTTCTCTTCCCATATTCAGTATCTCTACTCTAGCCACGATAAAAATCTTCGTTCTAGAAACAATCGCTTGCTTCTGTGTACCACCAACAAAACTGGCTTTGTTCACTATTCTTTCCCTGTACAGTCCTCAATTCTATGGAATGCGCTGCCCCCCGAGATCAAGATGCTGACCAATCGACAAACCTTTAAAAGGAAAGTGAAAGGCATTTTACTACAAAAGCTGGTTGAGCTATCCCAACAATAGTTAGTTATTTATTTATGTATGTATGTATATGTAAGTGCATTTTATATTATTGAAAGCGTATTTTATGTATGTGTACTATAACATGTTGGTATATTAGTATATAAGTTCCATTATTTAAATATTTATCCACCTTCCACTAATTTGTTTCGGCACCTCCTTTGGTTGACTGGAAGAGAATGCCTAAGGCATTAAGTCCGCCTGTATACATGTCTGTATATAAAGATTAAATAAATAAATAAATAAAAGCTAACCATAGGATAATACACCGATAACACCTTCTGTGAGAGAATTCTTCGAAAAATAAACCCTATACCAAAACGCCTGGTCAGTGCAGCGTAGTAGATAAAAATCCCACCCAAGGTGGACGTTAATGGGCTGGAAAGAGAGAGAGAGAGTAGCATCTGTCAAAATAATTTGATTAAATCTTATCCTTATCTACTAATATTAAATACACGAAAGTATAGTATATATAATACACTTCCTCCATTTGGGATAGAGTATATCCCAAATGGAGGAAGCTCTGTCTAAAAATATTACTGCAATACTTATCAAACTTCACAAATATGTACGTAGGTACTTCTGCTATATTTATACTTCAATCCGCTCAAATAGCCTCAGTTCCCAATTCAGGTTCTATACGATAACCGGTTACCTATGCTTGGGACGGACCTGGTAGTTTGACGGGTATTTATAGGATAATATTCAAAGGAAACCCGACTTATTACATCACGTCCCTTCTGATATAAATCTTAGGGCGGTTCAACAATATACATACATTAATATAAGTAATACTGAAATATTTAACACATTTTGTCTTTTCTCTTTAATTTTCTTAAAGGATAGAGAAAAGTATGTTATAACTTACGTGTCCCGAAAATTACTTCAAGATTTCGTTAAATATTTCCTAATTTAACATTATTTAGACAAATGAATTAAAATTTTTATAAATTTTGAATATTTATTTATATTGTTGCATTGTCTTTAATATTTGTGCAAAATTTTAGATTAATCCGACTACTGCAAGTGGGTAAAACACTTTCAAAGATTCTGTTACATACTCGTATATTACTACATTGATCGATACGTAATACGTAAGCTAATAGTCAAGGAAAAGTTTAAACGGTGAAGAAATACGAGAATATAGTAAAAACAAAAGTATAGTTTTGCCATGTAAACTCTTAAGTAAAATACTACTTTCGAAATTAAATTTACAAAATAACTGTTAAATATACCGGGTCTATAAACGCGTTAATAGTCTATACTAATATTATAAAGCGAAAGAGTTTGTTTGTTTGTTTAAATGGATCTCAGGAACTACTGGTCCGATTTAAAAAATTCTTTTTTGTTGGATAGTCCATTTATAGGGGAAGGCTTTAGGCTATACAACATCACGCTGCGACCATTAGGAGCGAAGCATAAGTGAAAAATGTTGCAAAAACGGGGAAAAGTTTTGTAAATTCCACGCGTACGTGGTCGCGGGCAGCAGCTAGTTTATTGTAAAGGCACACTACCTTCTTCCCGCCATTTCGACCGAGTTGCATCGATTGTTTAAAATGAGTTAACTTCCAAAAATTTCATTTGCTCTTAACATTGTATCTATTGTATGGATATAGGATTGGAATAGATAAATATTGCGTATTTAATCATTGGTGAACTCTAAACAAAATAACCTACCGCTGCAGAAGCCATCAAAAGGATTTTAATCAGAGACTGAATATATTTATTTTACTAAAATATTCTGACAAATTTATAAGGAAGATGCTAATTTGGAAGCGAAATGCAAGCGTTTCTTCCACAAAGGGAGAACAATTAGCATAAATTACCATGTAAGCCCAATGGTTGAGCTTTGTTGCGTGTTTTTTCCTGTAAAAATAGGAATCGTCTGCCTTATGTACCTTCCTTCCTCTCTCTCTTCCTCTCCAGCCTATTTTGAGTTTTCCGTCTCTCACAGTAGATTGATTATTGTCCCTTAGCTAGCTCTTACTGGGATATGGTATTCTTAATTCGTCACCCCACGGACCCCCTGTGCACACCACCAGCAACTGTTACAGGACTGTAACAGTATTAGCTATTCCCTACAACTTACGAAGTTGCATGGAATTTAGACGATAAAATCTAAACAAATATACAAAAAAACAACATCCTCTTAAAACTCTTGTAAAATCCTTTGCATAGTTTGGAAGATATAAAATCTCATAGGGCCACACGTACAAGAAGACTTTGTTTTATAATGAGTAAAGAGTAAATTATACATCATATAGAAGTAGTAATCCACATAAAAATACTGACATTCTTCGCTGGGTCAAACAGCTCCCTCAATCTTTGGGTAGGAAATAAAGAAATGATACTGGAATTCTTAATTCTTCAAATAGGTTATAAAAATATCTATAACGGAAATATAGTGATTTCTGATTAATTTTTATTATTAAAAAATCTAATTTGAACACAAATGCCAAAATTCTATCCTACATATTTTCTTAAGTAAATATTAATTCAACTTTAGTGTTAAAAATATACCATCTAAACAATATTTAAGTCACTAAACTTGCTGAGCTGAGGATTTTTGCACATATCTACAAGCATAGCAAATCTAGTCTGTTGTCATACAGAATCTATATATTATTATTATCTATCTATCTAGTACCTATACAAATAATGTGGTATTTGAAAATTTATTGAAAGAAAAATTCGTTACAAATAATAAAGAAAACAGTAGAAAACAAACACGTACCTGGGATAAATCTCCACGTGCAAAAACGTCAATTACTACGGCCACATACACAAAATAAACACTAAAAATGTGTGTCATTAAACTTGGCCTCAAGTGTACCAATCAGAGATATAATGTCAACCAAGAAAATAACCACAAAAGCGCGAAGGAATGTCTTAAGACAAACGAAATTCGTTATCGCAGGGTGTGACAATCGTGTCAAGGTCTCTTACCGATAGCTACGGCGTAGACGTCCGCTCCGTAGCGGGTCTCCCGTACGACAGCCTCACGTTGCTACGCTCTACGAGGGGAGATCTGTAGCCAATCGAAGTGAAGCTGCGCGAAATGGGAGTGAGTTCCACTTAGATTTTTAAGATTCATTTACAATAGAAGATTAAGGCTTTTTATACGTTTTATTTTGAAACTTTATGATACTTTTTGCAAGGTAATTGACCTCTATCGATGACAAAATAAACTTTGTATAGGAAACACATACTTTTATATAATTAATTACGCCTACATAGAACCTTTTTTTAATTGTAATGTAGATTCATATTGAATATTCTTCTTAATACTGAAATTCTTTTTTTTATTTAAGTAAAAGATACAATGAAATAACGCATTAAAATTTTTTTAAGCATATGTCGATTGGCAAAGTGCCCAAAAGACTGGTCGCATTGCTACGTTGAATTCCAATATTAATTCTTAGAGCTTGGAAAAATCGGGCCTTGATACATAAAACCATTTTTAAGCTCAGGATAACTGTTTATCAAATTAGTTCGGTATCGGTTTTTGGTTTGTAGTTGGTTTTTTGGTCTTATTTATTTTATACTTATACTACTATTCTTTCTCCGTATAGTGACGGATGAAAAACACAAGTGTCGCTACACCTTTTTCTTTGCAGGGTGCTGTAAAAGCCAGCTAAAAAATATTTGTACACAGATAAAATCCTCTGTGAGAGTCCTCTAATCCTCTCTAGAAAATAAACCCTGCGCCAACACGCCTGGTCAGCGTAGCGCAGTAGACCATGAATAATCCCTCTCAAAGGGGAGGAGGCCCGTGCCCAACAATGGGACGTTATTGGGCTAAAGAAAGAGAAAGGAAGAGAGAGAGAGAGGGATTATTTCATTCACATTGAATAAACTAGATTAAATAGACAAAATATTTTTCGCTGGTTCTAAAGATATATTCATAAACATCCTACAACATATTCCTTCAGAGGCCCTACCTTCACTATAAGCTTATTAACGTTCTTGACGGGACTGACATACCCTCTAACAGGTTTGAAATAGAATTAGAGCCTGTCAGCGTCTGTCAAGCTTCATATAAGACTCTGCTTACATGTGTTTTGCATAATATTATATCTTATTGTGAGACTGCTTTGAGAAAGTGCTCAAATGTTACATGAATATTGGTTGGAAAGTGTTATATGCTATACATTCTGAATCCGGCGTATTGACGTCCTGCTGTTGGATTCTGGCGTCGTCTGTCCACTTCAGTATGGTGTGCAGTCTATTATAGCACGCTAACCGGATGTAATGATTTAGTTTCAAGTTTTCCACCCCAGACATTGTCACTTGCTTATATTGCCTTCAGTTAGCTCTTTTTTAAAAACAATACAACGGATTTACATGCGGTTTTTTTTAAAGAAAGAACTAATAAAAACTTTTAAATAAAGAATATCAGACTAACAAAATTATCTTTTATGCCGATGTACAATGTTTATACAATATTTTAATTAAGATAATTTGGCGAAGGCAATCTCTAAATAGAACGAAAGTCACCCGGCCTACGCAAATGTTAAGCATAGAAGGATATAATATTTGTTATTTATAGAAACACTAGATACAGAGAGCTTTACCTAAAGATAGTCATCCACAATAAGCTATAAATTATCTTTGTATATCATGCACAATTTTTTTTCTACATAGATTTTCGTACATGTTATAAGGTTTATATACACAAAGTTAATTGATTAATGAATGAATTTAATCATTATTATTTTCGTATCTTATCCTCAACTACTAATAGTAATTGGCCTCCGGGGGAAGAGAGGGAAATACCTTGAGAGAGGGAATTTGATTTTAATACCCTTGATTTTAACGCCCTTTCCTAAAATGCCTGGTCAGGGTTCCAGGCATTTTAGCAAAGGGCTGAGTTTTTCTTCAGTCTCATATTATATTAGCATAAATTTTCTCCTAAACGACCTCGACAGCATATGAACGAGAAAATGATTTAGTGGCTTATTGACATATCGGATAAAAACATTATGTAGTTATTTCTCAGGTATTTGTAGACATTCTGAATATAATAATGCACACATATATTAGGGACCGATGAAAATGCAATAATGTTAAAATATACCCAGATTCATTATTTTCAGGGTGATTTTTTTTAATTTTAGATTTAACATATTATTACATATTATAGCTTACACTGGAAGTAAATCACAACACTGATAGCTTCAAATTATTCATCGGGTGGTATAAATTAAACCCGCACCGAGTCATTACTCACGTGAAACCGCATCTGCTGCCCGGAGATGAATCCTAGGATTTATAAAAACTGATTCAAATAAATATGCTGTTAAGAATACATGAGCGTAAACTGTTTATACATTATGTTGCTCATATTTATTCATCATTCTCTGTCTCTCTCTCTCCAGCCCATTAACATCCCACTGTTGGACACGGGCCTCCTCCTCTTTGGAAACGATTTTTAATTGTACCTCGTTGACTAGACATGTTGGAACAGGCCTTATTTTCTAGTTTTCCATCTCTAACAGAGAATGTCAGCTGTGTGTACCCTTAGCTTACTTTTACAGCACCCTAGAAAGGAAAATGGTGATAGTTGTGTTCTTATTTCCCTGCCTTTATTCCGTTATTTGGGCTGATGTTCTCTATATTGCTCATTTTAATTACAGATCAAAACAATTGTTGCTATTTTTTTGTTTCAATACTGTTACTAACGAATAAAACTGACGAGTCTGTCCATTCATCTATGTATCTTGTGTGAAAGTTAAGACATTGACCCTGTAGGAGACTGGTTACTGTCTTTGACCTCAGACACGACGTTCTACGAGTAATAGAGCTTTAGTTTCAAGAGAAAAGGTTTTGGTATTCGATACATATTTATAGATACCTACAGTAAAAAAAAATAACTATGCTAGGTCCTTTACAGCTGCCTTTGTAAATACTACATACATCACAAAAATATAACATACTAGCTATTGCTAGCGACTCCGTACACGTGAAATTAGTGTTTAAAGATCTTTATTACTCAAGAACATTAAGTTCACTTACAGAGTATATTTACTTACATTTCTATTAGTAAATATCATTTGCATTGGTTCAATGACTCAAAGAAGCATAGCATGTATAAATTGTTTTAAATCGCCAATTTGTTACAACGACATGAAAAAATATGTGAGTGAATTTAAAAGTGAGGGTAGATTCATGTGATTTCGGACCGACTAAACATTTAGAAAACGTTCCCCGTTTTTTTTCAACATTTTTCACTAAATCTTCGCTCTTATTAGTCGCAGCGTGATCTTTTAAAGCCTAGAGCCGTCCTCGATAAATTTACTATCCAACACTGCATGAATTTTTCAAATTGTGGTTCCTGAGATTAGTGCGTTCAAACAAACAAACAAACTTGAAGAGTGTGATTGTTACACCAATTATACAATTTGCTTATCTGCAATTAGAATACACAATGTTAATTTGAATTAACTAATTAAAATTTTTATCTTATCATTTTAGTAATTGATTGTGTTTCAATTGCAATTTGAATGGCAAATAGTTAAAATTTTAATTGAATTGAATCGAATAAACATGATCAATGACTAAAATAAAAAGGAAAAATTTTATCAACGTTACCTATCTTATTTTTCACACTTTATAATTTTATTATTAATATTTGGGCATTTTATGAGTAATAAATAAATAAATATACAAACAACTCTAAAGTTTCAAAACTAATACAAATCAATTTACTAGAAGAGGCTTCATAATTATCACAACAAAAACACCTACCTACCTACTTTTATGATTACACATATTTATTAATTTATGTGTAATCATAAAATAAGGTGTTTTCTATGATCAGCCATTTATTTATTAATTCAACACTGAATACAAAATCCACAGCTATCACTACATTTTCAGCCGTATTAATTTTACTCATTGCAGTAATCACATTAATATCAATAAACAGACCACTGGGTTTACCTACTATGAGAAGACACATAAATTGATAGGTACCTACTACGTTAGAATCATAACACGGGGCATATACTCGTACTTAGTCAAATACTAAGCATAATATTATGTTTTGCCTCATTTGATCACATCGAGAGGCGACAGTGACATATCAGGTATCTTCGCTTTCTTAACAAACACTTATTGAGTAGGAAAACTGTCATTAAAAAATAACTATATGTAGTCTATCCACAATACAATTACAAAGAACTTTAAGGTTACTTCCAGTATTCTATATATGCATGACTACCTCTTCCAAAGGGGCTGTGTGTAATTAAAATTCAGTTGGTTGGTGGTTCTGTTAGCGGCATATAAATCAGAACTGACAGGCGATGGTGGCGCCCCCGTCTGTATAGAGATTCTGTGTGTTACCAAATAATCTCGTATAAAATGGGCGTGAATAAGAATTTTACTTTGAGATAAGCTAAGGAAAATTCTCGTTGTAGTTATAAAAATAACATCTTAAATAAAATCACTTTTTACGGATTTAGACGCGTATACTTGTTTTAGATTTTAGCCCGACGTTTCGGGGACTTGATATTTTATTCATCTGTATACAAATTAATATTATTACATTTTAAAATATTGTAATGTAGGTACGACTATAAAACATAACTAAAGGTTTTTTGTAGACCTGTTAAATAATCACAAAAAAAAACATTATAAAAATCGATGAAGCCGTTTCGTAGAAAGATGATGACTAACACTCCTATGAATAACTAGCTGTTGTTCAAGACTTCTTACGTATGGAATTTAGAAAATATTATTCGTTCTTGCAACATTTTTTACTAATGCTTTGCTTTTATTGGTCGCAGCATGATGTTATATTATCCTAAACACAGGCTCAACTCTTAGCCTAGTTAGGTAATGCAGGACCGCACTCGCATCTCTGTACTTATATAGCCTCGATAAATGTACTATCCATTACTGAAACAATTTTTAAATCGGTCCGCGGTTCTTGAGATTAGCGCGTATTAGTAGGTACATATATTATTATACAGTATAGATTTGAATGAAATTTAACAAATGATAAAACATCATAAATATTCCTTTAAACTATATATTTAGAAAATTTTATTTTCAACAGGAACTTTTATATAATAATTAGACATGTTTAATTACGTTCTTGGTCCGAAATATTTTTCATAGAGATCGTGAAATGGTACAAACTCAGCCGAATCAAAATTTTCAACCCCAAGTTGATCATTTGGAGTTCCATATTTATGGCCACAATAACATGTATGGTCTTTTCCACAGAAGGCTGCTTTGCCCTTTTTCATACACTGCATTATACATTTTCTTGCGATTTTCAAATTGGGACAAAAATGAGCGATGTGATGCCTCAAAGATGGGTGTAATGCAGTGTTCTCCATAGTTAGATACATAGCTGTAAAAAACGGTAATTTTAACTAAAAAAATGAACATATTGGTACGGATTCTACATGCACAACTAAGAAATGAAAATTGATAGCGTCAATAACACAATTCGAAAATGTTAACAGAACTTTTTTATTATAAAATCTGTATATTATACACTAACAATTTAAATTATTAAAAATGTGCACAACGAAATAGCCAATTAATCGAAATACGCCATAGTTGTTTTTATTTTTTAGTTTAAGTGGTACTTAAATGGTACCTCTTTTTGACCATTATAGTATTTGACGAGCCCCGTGATTGAGTGGTTCATGTAACAGTCTGCCGATCAAGATATCGCGGTTTCGATTCCCGCTCGGGACAATAATTTGTGTGATTTTCCTATGTATATTATATGTTTCTATCCCTACTAATATTATAAATGCGAAAGTAACTCTGTCTGTCTGTCTGTTACGCTTTCCCGCTTAAACCTCTCAACCAATTTTGATGAAATTTGGCACAGACAATTTTTAGACCCTGAGAAAGGACATAGGCTACCTTTTATCGCAAAAAAATAAAATTTTCTAATTCCACGCGGACGGTGTTCCGGGCTAAAAAAGTAGTTCAAGTATGCTATCCGTATTCTGGTACCCATAACACGAGCATATACGGTTAGCTTGGGACCAGAGGACGTTGTGTGAAATGGTCGTAGTAATAATAATAATTATTATTTTAAAAAAGACGGCAACACTACATTAGTCTAATAGTTGTTTGTAAAAGACAATAAAGTAATAACGAATATGCAACACAAATGCTAAAACCCCAATTCCTTCCCAAAAAACTGTAAGATCCAGCTAAGTGATAAAATAAGCAGGAAATATGTGTCTGAAAAAAAAAGACTTGAAACTAAGCTCTTTACGAAATAAATGCCTTGTCAGCGTGGCATAATTGAACCAGATATCTCCCGAAGTAAAGACGGTGTACAATTAAAATGTTCTAAACTAAAAACAAAACACAATAATACAAATGGATCTCTCAAAATATAATACATAGTTAATATTTTAGTCAGTAAATATTAATTACCAATTGAACATAAACAAAGGCATGTCTAAGATTACATTTCATGGTAAATTGAGATACATCCGAAGTTGATTAAATGAAAACTATCTATTTCAATCAATTAGCTGTTTAATTAATGTCTGTAACGTTATACGTCCATGGCTTCCGTCTTTGGGTCTTTAATTGATGTTTTCACTAATAAATACTTGGTAAAGGCCTAGTATATATATAGCGAGTAATATTAGTTTTATAAAAAAAGTTAATTTAGGGTTCCGTACCCAAAGGGTAAAAACGGGACCCTATTACTAAGACTTCGCTGTCCGTCCGTCCGTCCGTCCGTCCGTCCGTCCGTCTGTCACCAGGCTGTATCTCAAGAACGGTGATAGCTAGAGAGTTGAAATTTTCACAGATGATGTATTTCTATTGCCGCTATAACAACAAATACTAAAAATAAAATAAAATAAATATTTAAGGGGGGCTCCCATACAACAAACATGATTTTTTTACCGTTTCTTGCTCGATACTAATAACGTTGCCTTATGTTGCATAGATAATGGTACGGAACCCTTCGTGCGCGAGTCCGACTCGCACTTGACCAATTTTTTTTCTGTTGGTGACGTTAATTAATATAATAATAATAATTAATCTATACGGAGTCGCGGGCAACAGCTAGTATACTACTAAAAAGTTAAAATGCTTACGGTTTCTTTCAACATTGTTTGATTTTGGTAAAGCCTCTTTATACGACGGATACTCCATATTCTTGCCTAGTGCCTGTAACACTAAAAAAAATATTTTTTTGTTTTAATGTATTTCGTAAAGGCATAATTTTAGTTAAGTCAAGTGAAAGTTGTAGTGTAACGAAACATTAGCATTTTCTTCTATACATATAATAAATCTGTAGTAAGAAAATGTTTGTACATTGAATATATTTTCAAAAAAAGTAGTCAGATGGTTAAAGGATAACAAACAGAAGTTAACAGAACCCATTACCAACATATTTACAATTTTTGTCTGTTTAGATAAATAAATAAATAAATAAATATTCATGGACATTTCACACAACGTCCTCTGGTCCCAAGCTAAGCTTTATATGCTTGTGTTATGGGTACCAGAATACGGATATAATACATATACTACTTTTCTTTTGTAAATACATACTTATAATACATAGTAAACACCCAGACGCAGTACAAACATTTGTATGACAATTAAAAACATCACACAAATATTTGTCCTGACCGGGAATCGAACCCGAGACCTCGTGATCGGCAGTCCGTTATATGAACCACTAGACCACGAGGCCCGTCAAAAACGATGTTTGTCTGTGCATCACGTAAAATGTAATATACTTTTAAATATAAATGTTAGGTATACGTAAAAATTGTACACAACTCAAGGTATTACTTGGTCTTTGTATCATGGCAATCGGTCCACTTAATCAAGAGATATTAACATAATACAAAATTTCTCAATTTGGTTACGTGCAACGCCATCTAGCGGCTATAAAAGAATCAAAAAATTTATTGGGTAGATCGAAAAAAAATCGATCTACGCGGACGGAGTCGTGGGCACAGCTAGTAGGAAATAAAAACATAGTTAATTATTATAAAACAATGTTGTTATTTTTATATGTATGTATTGTATGTCCCTATATATGTGAGCTTATATTATCTTGAAAACTACGCAACGGATTTTGATACGGTTTCTTAAAATAGATAGAGTGGTTCAAGAGGATGTCTGGTATATTTTGTTAAGGTTTTGTTTCTGAATTCTACGCGTACGAAGTTGTGGGCAAGTTAGTGTACTTATAAAACATAATAAACATTCACACAACGTCCTCTGGTCCCAAGCAAAGCTTATACGCTTGTGTTATGGGTACCAGAATACAGATATAATACATAAACTACTTTTCTTTTGTAAATACATACTTATAATACATGAAAACACCCAAACGCGGTACAGACATTTGTATGACAATTTATAAATATCACACAAATGTTTGTACCGAGCGGGAATCGAACCTGCGACCTTGTGATCGGCAGTCCGTTACAAGAACCACTCAACCACGAGGCTGGTCATCAAGATGTAGGTTTATTGACTGTATATAACCTCGTAATACTGCATCCTTTACCGTCAAATCTAATTCGAGGTTTTAACTCAACGCAGAAGCATTTCCCTAATAAACAAGCATGATTAGGTCCACATCGTTGTTGACATAGTTCTTCTCCAGCATCTGTGTTGCAATTCTCTAATAGTGCTTCTGTGCGCACTGCGTTATCATCAGGCCCAAAGTAATAGTCTAGGGATATGTCACTAACTGTAATAAAAAAAAAATTTGCAATTTCTATTATTAGCGACATCTAGTTGAATTGGGAAGCGTTTTTAATCGAAAAAAAAAATTATTTACTAGTAACAAGTAATAAAATTTTGCGTCAATGCCTTTATTTTTAACTGGAACAGTGAACCATAAGTTTTATAATGAATTCTAGAGAGAGCCATCCTCTTGGGCTGTTACTGAAGAGGTATAACATTTACGAAAAGAATTTGATGAAATAATTAATATTTTATGGATGTTATTAATTATGTACATGATTAACAAAAATCAGGCAAAATAAAAACAAAAATATCGTACAAGTTCCGCTCGACTTTTTAACCGACTTTAAAAAAGGAAGTTCTCGGTTGGTCTGTACGTTTCTTTTTCTTTTTTTATGCTTCTTACCTCATAACTTTTAACTGGGTGAAGCGATTTTAATGGTTATTTTATTATTTGAAAGCTAGTGTTTCCCATGTTCCAGTCTCATTGACATCAGGTCCGGATCTGATGGTTCCTCTCCTCCTCTCCAGCCCATTTACGTCCCACTGTTGGGCACAGGCCTCCTCCACTTTGGTAGGGATTTTGGTCCACTGTGCCACGCTGACCGGGCGTGTTGGCAGAGGGTTTAATAATAAATAAATAATAATAAATATTAATGGACATTTCACACAACGTCCTCTGGTCCCAAGCTAAGCTTATCATGCTTGTGTTATGGGTACCAGAATACGGATATAATACATAAACTACTTTTCTTTTGTAAATACATACTTATAATACATAGAAAACACCCAGACGTAGTACAAACATTTGTATGACATTTATGAATATCACTTATATGATTGTCCCAAGCAGGAATCGAACCCGCGACCTTGTGAACGGCAGTCCAGTACATGAACCACTACGCCACGAAGCCCGTCATAATTTAATGGATCTGCATACCAAATATAATACGACTGCATCGATGTATTACCAATTGTAGAAAAAAAACAACTTACGCGAATTTTGAACATTAACACTAAAAAATAAACACGTAAATAAATATTTATGAAGCATTCTTGAAACGGCAATAATAGCAACTACAATGTGATACCTACTTTGCTTCTACTGTTTAAGAGGATACCAAAATAGCTTCGTGCATTTTTCTACGTACAAAGTTTTCATTGTTTCTTTAGATTGAATGGCTAGAGCTCTAATTTTTAAGTAGGTATATGTTTTTTCAATATATGATCTAGGATCGCATAAACTCAAAAACGCAATTTAAAAAAGTTTTCTCGATAGAAAATCTTAGCGAAACAACCTCTCTCATTTTTTATTTTTTTCATTTGTCGGTCTATTATCGCGTATTAACTAATGAAATAACTTTAAAAACATAAGTAACTATTATATATAGAAACACGTAAATCAGAATTAAAATATATTTAGTAGATTTTGAGTAAACAAAAAAAATATCCCTAATTCTTCATTTTCTATACCTACTAGCTCTGTTAATATGTACATGTCGACGATAATATTGATGTAGGCCCTTAATGAGGCTTGTAATTGATTTTACTCTCGCTCAAATAATAAAACGATATAGCTACTAACAATTAAATTCTTATCGAAATTTTGTATTAACGAATGATTTGGTATGGTATTACATTTATACGGTTAAAGACTGTGTGTACATCTTTTATTGTATATTGACGGGCTTCGTAGTCTAGTGGTATAGATAACGGATTGCCGTTCACGAGGTTTCACGATTCCCGGTCGGGACAATCGTTTGTGTAATATTTATAATTGTCATACAAATGTTTGTACTGCGTCTGGGGTTTTACTATGTATTATGAGTATGTATTTACAAAAGAAAACTAGTTTGTGTACTATATGCGTATTCTGGTACCCATAACACAAGAATAATAAGCTTAGCTTAGGACCAGAGGACGTTGTGTGAAATGTCCATGATTATTTATTATGTATTTTTTGTTATGCACATCTAGACATGAAACATAACACGCTTTTATTAGCTGTTGCTGTTCACCTCTCTCTCTCTCTCTCCAGACCATTTACGTCCCACTGTTGGGCACGGCCTCGTCGACTTTAGGAGGGATTATGGTCTACTGTACAGCGTTGACCAGGCGTGTTGGCACAGGGCTTATTTTCGAGATTTCCGTCTCTCACAGAAGACGTTATCTGTGCAATATCCCTTAGCTGACCCTTGGGAGGAGATGAGGTGGTGACACTTGTATTCTTAATCTGTCACCACACGGAGAATGCTATTCATATATTATTTATGTAATTTTGGAAAATAAGTTTCGCTCACCTTCTATTGTTGTAATTATCTGAAATAATAATATGGAAAATACCCAATTGCAGCACAATATTTTGTCTTCACCATACAAATAAAATTGTCTTGTGTAGGAATTGAACTCACCATCTCTCAACGGAAACCAATCAGAATGTAAACCAATTATCAAATCTTATAAATGAACCAAACTGTCCCTAAACAGAAGCATTTCAAAACTGGCATCAAACAATGCCAAGTTTAGTCCAATTACGGCGTAGTATAAACGAGTCCCGAGTGAACAAAACTTCATTTCCCTACTAAGACTTATAGAAAGTGAAGTATTTCTACTGTCATATTGTATGGTACAAAATATGAGCATCAATACATAGTATAAGAAATAATAGATCTAAATAAAGTCTGAGATTATAGATCCATCCTTTTTAGGGTTTCGTACCAAGAGATAAAACGAGACACAGTTGCGACTTCACTATCCATCTGTTCGTCTGTCACCAGGCTTCATCACAGCAATCAGGAAACTATCCTTAGTGCTTTTCACCAATAATAAGTCATTATGAATAAGACCATAAACATATACATAATTGATAAAAATGTAGATTATAGCTGTGTCAGATATTTAAGTGTAAAATAATTAAAAATAGTTTAAAAAAACTAAAAAACACGCTTTATTTAATCGAATTATTGCATTGTCATCGGTCTTTGCCAGGTGTCCAAAATTTGAATAGAATCTGACCGTTTAAAGTGGGTCAAAATAGCGTCCAAAGGAGTCGGTTACAAACATACAAACATACAAACAAACATACAAACAAACATACAAGTGAAGCTAATATAAAGCGTGTAATTAATATGAACAACAAGAATTGCTTGTTAATTATTAAAAAGTAATGTAAAAATTTAAGACGAATTACTCTATTAATCTCCCTGACCACATTAATACGAAAAAAGTCAAGATTCTGCTTATGGAACTTAATAATATTTGACAAAAATAAACACTGATTCAAGAATTTTTAAATAAAGTTAAAATTAAAGGCTTACAAACAAACACAGTCATAAACATGAACAAGTCTCATTCAGTCCCAAGAAAGGGATATTTTCTATGTCACTTCCAACTCTAAAGAAACATTCTTTGTTTGTGTATGAGAACTTTATTTTATGCTTTATAAAAAGACAACATTATTTCCTTGCTTGTGAATTGTAGTTACTACAAAAGAAAATTATACCAGAACTAAATATTTGTTTTAATATCGTAAAATAAAGCGTACCTATAACATAGGTGCAAAATCACGTAATTTTAGGTCGTATAGGCTATAGGTCGTATACAGGCCTACAACTCCGTCATAGTTTTCAAGTAAATTTCTATTTATTATCGCTATTTAACGTATCGTCAAATAGTCAAGTAATAAGTAGGTAGGTAGTATAACGTTTTGTTTTTTTTAATCCGTGTGGTGACCGATTAAGAATACAAGTGTCACCACCTCATCTCCTCCCAAGAGTGCTGTAAAAGTCAGCTAACGGACATTGCACACAGATTACATCCTCTATGAGAGTCGGAAATATCAAAAATAAACCCTGTGCCAAATGCCTGGTCAGCGCGGCACAGTAGACCATAACCCCTCCTAAGTTGAGGAGGCCCGTGCCCAACAGTGGGACGTAAATGGGCTGGAGAAGAGATAACGTTTTGATAAACATGGTTCTTGCAATTTCGCTGCCATGTCCGCTGGTCTTTTGAAATAGAGAAGTTGAATGCCCTTTAAGCATCGAGAAATTAAACCATTAAACAATGATGTTGATTATTAGATACCACAGAATGCTAAAACTGGCTTCGAAGATAATATATACTCGTAGGTCAAATCCTGTCTACAAGTGGCATCTAGTGCCAACTAGATTTATCGCCGGAGTCTATAAGTCACACCATAACACAAAGTAACGACTTTCTTAATGAACTCTCCTGTAAACTGTTCCAAAAGTTTCAAACTAGTCCATTGAGAGCGTTAACATTCCACCAACATTTTCAAAGAGATAATACTCACAAATTAATAGTTATAATATTGTCTATAAAATGGGATAATTTATTAGTCTAGCTATCTAGTACCGCAATTTTGTCGCTTATTTTAAATCTAGATAAAAATGAGACCTACAATAAATTTCAGATGGCAATTTAAAGCGAAATTTTATAAATTTTTAGTAAACTAAATCCAAATATAGCAAATGTAAAAAAATGAGCTCGTTTTTACATTGATTACACATAAATATTCTGTTTACTTGCCATTTTAACTTAATGCCGAACGACGCCAATTTCTTTTAATTTCAACCTGAAAGATCCTCTATTCACTCACTGTTATAGGATCAATGATGTCGGATATCCTCGAAACCTGGGTCGACATAATCAACGCCACAACGGACCCGGTAAAATAATATTTCTAAAATAGCGAAAATTTCAAGATGCCTATACTATATTCTTCTTTATTAAAAGACAACAGAACCAACATCTGACTAAATGACTGGTAAAGCATAATTTGTGAGAGTAACTAACACACCTGTTGATAATCTCTGCAGGGGTTCGAATATTATATCCCTCTTTGTTGTCAGCTAGTATTTTAATAAATAACTTATTTAAGGAGAAGCGAGCATTTCAGTGGTTAGCTTTTGTAACACAGCAAAGCAAAACAGAAATGATGAAGATAATAAACCAATGTTGAAAATTTACTTACAAGGAATGTAGTAAACACAGGTAGTAAAGCATTATTTAGTTTTTTCCAGGCCTCAATATTATTATATTACTTATGACTAATACATTGTTAATTAATAAACACAGAATAGTTTGATCTCTTTTTAGATAAAATTAAAGCTTAGAAATTCGTAATTAGATATGTACAACATACTTTCGTTTTTAGCGTCTCAGTTTTCTAGAAAAGATACACAAAATATTGATAATCGTACCAATTTTACGTGCACAACTTAAATTATTATTAAAACTTAACTAAAAAATGACAACATCCATAGATGTTGTCATTTTTTATGTACAACAAAATAGCCAATTAATCAAAATACAGCATACTGTATTTTGATTAATTGGCTATTTTGTTGTACATATTCACAATAATTAAAATCGTTATTTTTACGGTTTCATAATAAGAAAATTCAGTTAATTGGCAATATTAATTGTGTTATTGACACAATCAATTTTGGTTTTCTAGTTAAGTTTCGTTGTGCACGTAGAATTGATACCATTATAACCTTTAGTATAATAAAACTAATTACAAAGTTTATAATATTAATAATTTATGTATTTTAAACTACTTTTTCCGGATTTAGACGCGTATATTTGTTTTAAATTTTAGCCCGACGTTTTGGAGACTTTGCAGTCACCATGGTCACGGGTGAGACTGCAAAGACATGGTGACTGCAAAGTTATTTAAGCAAATGAGTCGTGCAAGTGAAGAAAATTTTATCGGTTCGTTAAACCTTTTTCATAAAACAGTCAAGTAAAAGAATACCATCTTTTTAATTAAACCAAAAGTATACTGGACTACAACACCTTATCTAAAATTAAATGCATCGCATTGCTATTCCCCTTAACAAAGGAGCTTATTAAAATAGTCATCTCACCAAGAAATTGTTTTCACAAACCTGCTGTGGAATAACCATTTTAAGCACAAGGGACACACTGAAATGACTTCAAGTTTCATTTAATATAAAATGTAGAGTGTATTTATTTCACAGCCAGCTATATAGCTCACAGATAGCAAATCAAGTAAATAGAATAATACTAGAATTTTGAATTTTCATTGGTCGAAGTAAAATCACAGGCTGTTCTTTCATATTTCCAGTTATAATAGATGTGCTTGTCAACGCATATGTTTGATGTGCGACATGTGCGTTGATCGCCTTGCGTAGGGCATCCATTGAGGTGTGATCTTTGATGTAGGTAAATACCGGGGATAATGATTGACCAAATAAATATTGACTAATGATCATTTGACAAACAACGTTTCACCAAATTATCATTTGGCAAATAATACATTTGACAAAAGTATCATTACAAAAACTTACTTAGCAAATGATCCATTAGCAAACACTACACTTGACAAATGTGTTAAGTATTCAAATGTCAATTGAGCTTTTTGTCATTTCACCAAAAGATATGTTTCGTAAATTATGTTGTTTTAAATGTATCATTATCATCATGAATCATTATTAAAGAGAGAAATGCCCTAAAGTCGCTTCTGGCACTCGCCGGCCGCCGCGCTGCCGCGGCACGCTCGCTTTGCTCGTTTGGTTCGTGCGTTAGGGGTTAAAGTTCTAACCTAACCCAATCTAATAAAAGAGATTTAACTACATCTCCAAAAACGAACGGGTTAATAAGTAATTATTTTATATAGGTTGTATCATTTAAATCGTACAATAAAGAATTATCTATCTATCTATCTATCTATCTATTTTGCAAATAATGTAAAATTTAATATTTTTTTATTCTATATATCTACCAATATTTAATCAAATATATCAATTAATACTTATAGTATTTTCTTTTTAGGAAAATCCAGAGCCCTGTGCAAAAAATATGCAAAAATAGGTCATTTTAACAAGAATACCAAATTTTTAGACCGATAGTAAATTTATCTGATACCTCAGTTGCCAAATGTTAGTTTTGTAAAGTAAACATTTATAAAACGTAAATTTTGGGGGCCTCGTGGTGGAGTGGTTCATGTAACGGACTGCTGTTCGCGGTCGCGGATTTGATTCCCGCTCGGGACAATAAAGATCACAAATGTGTGATCTTTACAATTGTCATACAAATGTTCGTACTGCGTCTGTGTGTTTACTGTGTATTATAAGTATGTATTTACAAAAGAAAAGTAGTATACGTAGTCTATTGGTTTTCTGGTACCCATAACACAAGCATAGAAACATAGCTTACTTTGGGACCACAGGACGCTGTGTGAAATGTCCATGAATATAAAAAAAATAAAAATTTAAGTGTTGATCATTTGGCAAAATGAAACATTTGTAAAATGATTAGTAGTAAAATAATCAACAGGCTAATTCATTGTTTTGCCAAACGTTGTTTGTCATGAATTGTGTAGTTTTGCCAAATAACTTTTGGTGAAACAATCGGACACGTCTGGACAGAGACTGATGCTCTATAAAGCGCAAGTACGTCCACACGTGGAGTATTGCTCCCATCTCTGGGCTGGCGCACCAAAATATCAGCTTGACCCACTTGACTCCCTACAACGAAGAGCTGCGCGTATCGTCGACGACTCCGATATTACAGATGGTCTGGAATCGTTGGAACAGCGGAGAGACTTCGGGTCTCTCTGCGTATTATACCGACTTTTTCACGGGGAGTGCTCCGAGGAGCTGTTTGAACTGGTACCTTCGTCACCTTTCTATCAGCGTACCACTCGATACCGCAGCAAAGTTCATCCTTACTACCTGGGTACGTACACTTGTGGCACGGTACGTTTCCAGCGGTCGTTTCTCCCACGCACGTGCAATCTCTGGAACGAACTACCTGCTGCGGTATTTCCCAAGCGCTACGACATGTCCCTCTTCAAGCGAGGTTTGAAGAGAGTAATACTCCAAAGGTAGGCAGCGGCTCGGCTATGCCTCTGGTGTTGCCTAGTCCATGAGCAGCGGATACCACTTTCCATCAGGTGGGCCGTTGGCTCGTCTGCCGCCAAAGGCAATAAAAAAAAAAAAAAAAACACTAAATACCGGACGACTAATCGTGGGACGGACCGACCGTGAATGCAACGATTTAATTACGGTCTTTGTCAGTTGGTGCAGCCGATTGCTATGGTTCTTCAACTTATGTCCAGCAATGAAAAAGGCTGTTGGACATCCATCTTCATAAAATTTTGCCTTTGTTGATTCTTTCATGGCTCATAACCATAAAGTGGATCATGGCGGTGTTAGTGTAGGTACACTGTGTATGGAATGTGGGGAATGATTTAGAATGTAGGTACATTCTAAATCATTCCCCACACGAAAGCAAATAAGTAAAAAAATGTTTTTTTTTCAGCTGTCACAGTTACAGAACGAGTTTGAGACAGTTTTTGCCATCAACTGTTAAATATTGAAAAGACTTTATATAAAATCGAAAAGCAAGCGAATACTAAAGTAAACTTTAAAAAGTAATTAGAACAAAACTAATTTTGAAGTCTTGAGAGCTTGTCACTTAAACAAAGAGTTCTAATGTTTGTTAGCAACAAACTTGAAATCATGATAATTACAAACGCTTTCTCATACACTTTTTGGGTCATTCCAAAACTCTGTGGCGAACTTTGTATCTACGAAATAATCTCACTTTAGTCTTACTTGTTTTATGCCTACGCTGAGTAATAATTTGTGTTCTCAGGACCTCATCCACATATTTTATACAGGGTGTCCCAAAAGTCAACGTCCAACCGAAAACCTAAGCTAGGCCTAGTTGTGGGGGCTCTCAAAAAAAAAGAAAAAAAAATCTATCTCATGTAGTTTCGAAATGACAGCCATTTTTCTTAAATTGACACCCTGTGACGAGTTTACGACTACTGGGGCTGCAAATGAGCTCTTTTGTAATTTTATTTTTGTGTGGAGTAGTCTTAAGTGATGCTCCTACAAATTCCAATTCATCATTTGCACACAACTTCATTGGAATTTCAGAAAATATCCGTTTTATACCGAACCATGACGTGAAAATGACTACATCACTAAACTTTGATAGTCTGTACTGAAAAAAAAATCTACTATGCAATTTCGGCAAGTGCCCTTAAAAGTTGGCGCATTTAATGGGCTTTCCAAAATGGTATAATACTTACTAAATTATTTCTTAGACGACGAGAAAAAAAAAAAATTAAGAAAGTCGATATTTAACTTATTATTAGTTAGTCATAAAACTTTCTCAAAATTATTCTAATATCATCTAGGCGTTCTGTAAGGTGTAATTAAAGAAAGAGACCAAGAAAAGTTAGAGCGGGATAGTGACGCTACTAAAAGAAAGAGACGAAGAAATGTTAGAGCGGGACGGAGAGTGACGCTACTTGGTGTCAGTGAATCTTTCTACAATGTGTGAGCGAGACGAAATTGACATTTTGGCTAGTGTGGGTGAAACAGATAGCACGCTAATACAACAGCGTGGTATACGTACAATAATTCAGTACGTTTCGTGCCTTCGTTTACTGCGCATCTTTTTGTATGCGTTTGTATTTATTTCGTGCTTACAACCTTGGCTCTGTTTACTGGACTTGATTGCGTGTGACTTGGATTTGTTTTCGAACCGTTTCTGACGAACTTGGCTTTCTCCTGGACTGTTTTTGTAAGAAAATGCCTTTCTTGTACTCTGCAGAGGAATATGCAAACATGCACCTTATTTATGGGGAATGTAGGTGCAATGCTAGAGCTGCAGCTCGACTCTACCGTGAGAGATATCCGAATGCCGAGCGTCACCCAGATCATCGAGTTTTTGTAAATGTGCACCGTTTATTATCAGAAAATCAACTTCCTACTCGAGCTACTAGAGTGGGAAGAACCGTCGTGCCTTATGAAGAAGATGTCCTAAATGCAATTGCAGAGAACCGGAGTATCTCAGTACGTGGAATCGAGCAAAGTCTGGGGGTACCTAAAAGTACAGCACATCGGATACTGAAGAGAAACGAATTGCATCCGTACCACATGCAACGGGTACAAACTTTGCTACCCCGTGATTATCCTAGCAGGATTTTATTTTGTCAATCAATGCTCGAAAGGCACAGAGCAGATCCAGAATTCTTGCGTAAAATTCTTTGGACTGATGAATCGACCTTCAAAAAAGACGGATACATGAATTTGCATAATTTGCACGAGTGGCACGTCGAAAATCCACATTTGATGCGCGAAGATAGGTCACAGTACCGCTTTAAAATAAACATGTGGACTGGGATCTTAAATGGATCCATTATTGGGCCTTTTGAACTGCCAGAAAACCTCGATGGGGCAGCTTATTTGGACTTTTTACAACATCAGTTACCCAATTTGTTAGAAGACGTGCCACTTAGCATTTATCGAGACATGTGGTTCCAGCAAGATGGCTGTCCGGCACACTATGCGCGCCCAGTGAGAGAATTCCTTAATCAAGAATATCCAAATAGGTGGATTGGTCGATCCGGTCAGATCACGTGGCCCCCCCGTTCCCCGGATTTAAATCCTATTGATTTTTTTTATTGGGGAACGGTCAAAGAAATTGTTTACCAAAAACCAATTGAAAATTTAGAGGAACTGCGTCAGAGAATTCAAGATGCCGCTGATCACATCAATTCCAGACGTTTCGCCCGCCAGATTACACGA
The DNA here is from genome assembly GCA_916999025.1 of Orgyia antiqua. Taxonomy (NCBI): domain Eukaryota; kingdom Metazoa; phylum Arthropoda; class Insecta; order Lepidoptera; family Erebidae; genus Orgyia; species Orgyia antiqua. The sequence goes on from OU779867.1 coordinate 4,427,017, forward strand.
TCGTTTTTAAGAAGGTGTAGGGCGTGCATACGCGCTGATGGCAAGCAATTTGAACATTTGATATGATTTAAATAAACATTCGATTTTTAATAATTGACTTTTATTTAAACAATCCCAAAAATTCACTGACACCAAGTAGCGTCACTCTCCGTCCCGCTCTAACATTTCTTCGTCTCTTTCTTTTAGTAGCGTCACTATCCCGCTCTAACTTTTCTTCGTCTCTTTCTTTAATTACACCTTACAGAACGCCTAGATGATATTAGAATAATTTTGAGAAAGTTTTATGACTAACTAATAATAAGCTAAATATCGACTTTCTTAATTTTTTTTTCTCGTCGTCTAAGAAATAATTTAGTAAGTATTATACCATTTTGGAAAGCCCATTAAATGCGCCAACTTTTAAGGGCACTTGCCGAAATTGCATAGTAGATTTTTTTTTCAGTACAGACTGTCAAAGTTTAGTGATGTAGTCATTTTCACGTCATGGTTCGGTATAAAACGGATATTTTCTGAAATTCCAATGAAGTTGTGTGCAAATGATGAATTGGAATTTGTAGGAGCATCACTTAAGACTACTCCACACAAAAATAAAATTATAAAAGAGCTCATTTGTAGCCCCAGTAGTCGTAAACTCGTCACAGGGTGTCAATTTAAGAAAAATGGCTGTCATTTCGAAACTACATGAGATAGATTTTTTTTTCTTTTTTTTTGAGAGCCCCCACAACTAGGCCTAGCTTGGGTTTTCGGTTGGACGTTGACTTTTGGGACACCCTGTATATTACTATAGACGATTGATTGATATAACGACTAATGATCGAACGTGGTTTATCATACATGTTATAAGAATAATACTGAATTTATATTTGTAACTGTAACTGTAAATTAACTGTGAATTGTAAATAAGATAAAAGTTATAACGGACGGAAATCTCGAAAATAAAACCTATGCCAACAGGCCTTTTCAACGCGGCTGTGAAGCGAATACCCTTATAAAGTGGAGGAAGCCCGTATCCAAGAATAGGACGTTAATGAGCTGAAGAAATGCCCATGCGGGAGTCCAGACACTTATACTTTTAGTCTGTTATCATAAAAAGTAACTCTGAAACTAAGCTTCCAATTGATTAAATGTCCCGTATTTTTAAAGAACATACATTTTCTACGAATCCCTCTCATCAATTTATGTTGTCTCTTTATCTTATTAACATATTCAAGTTACATCTAAAATTCTATTACCTACTTAATTCAAATATGTATATACTTTCTCAAATAAAGGACTGCTTTTAATAAATTAATATGCGTCGGGTCACTGGATTATTGCTTTCGGTCCACAGGTGCCGAGGTCAATATGTTGCCGACAATTACTTAGAGCAGTATTAGTAACAGGCCACCACTAAGAAACTACGAGTAAATAAACACAAACCTTTTATTCTTGTACCCACTTAAGGGCTGTGTGGGAAAAGACTGTGTGATGCAACTGTAAGCGATGAATTTCCAATTAAGTTTTTAGTAAGTTTTATTTTGAGTGAGGACCTACTGTTTACGCACGGGCCTCCTCGATCTCGCGAGGCTATTTGGACTATATGCTACGCTTTTTCCTTAGCAAACATTTACAGCACTATTCGAAAGAAATAGGATAATGAGGATGACATTTCTAACCTTAACCAGAAATAACCACTATTTTTTTAGGGTTCCGTACCCAAAGGGTAAAAACGGGACCCTATTACTGAGACTTCGCTGTCCGTCCGTCCGTCCGTCCGTCCGTCCGTCCGTCCGTCCGCCTGTCACCAGGCTGTATCTCAAGAACGGTGATAGCTAGACAGTTGAAATTTTCACAGATGATGTATTTCTATTGCCGCTATAACAACAAATACTAAAAATAAAATAAAATAAATATTTAAGGGGGGCTCCCATACAAAAAACTGATTTTTTTACCGTTTCTTGCTCGATACTAATAACGCTGCCTTATGTTGCATAGATAATGGTACGGAACCCTTCGCGCGCGAGTCCCACTCGCACATGACCAATTTTTAAATAATATAATTTTACCTGTGCCGAAGTTGATTACCGTTTAAAATGTACCTATCGTGAAATGTGTATCTTAATAAATAAGAATAACCAACATAATGAAAGAATTAATATCCCTGAAGTAAATGAGTAATAACTAAATTAATTAGGTAAATAAATAATTAAATAAATAAATGACCCTAGTACTCGACATGGGACTGGTGATTCATTATGTGTCGTTATCAACTTAAAGTCAGGGATTCTCACAATTGATTTCCCACAATATTGTTTGCCTAATGGACTGTGATTAGGAACATAGAACATAACATCCTATGTATTTTGTGTATGAGTTACCAAAATGTAGTAATTATATTATATTCGCACTCTGGTACCCATAACAAAGCATTGAGCTTTGTTGAAGACCAGTTGACGTTCCGTAAAATGTTTGAGAATATTTTCTACTAAAATTTTATTCAACAGTGGGGCCCAACCTTAAGGTTGTGGTGACAACGCAGAAAACCCTAGTAAATTACGTCACAGTAGCTGGTAGCGCCTAAGGAAACGGTTTATTATCGTCTAGAGAGTTGGAGCGAAACGACAGAACCGCTTCATCACACGGTTTATGTGCAACTCGTTTATTTACTGAAATGCTTATTGCACTACTCTTTACGAGTATTCTGTTATTAGCTTGTGATGTTAAAAGCTTATTATTTGCCTGTCTTTTATCATACAAAGTCAATAAAACAATCGCTCTTAAAATTTGTACTAGCTAATGCTTGCGATTTCATCATTCATTTTCATGTTAATGAGGCCTCTATCCTCAAATATACATCAAACCTTACCAAACTGTACAAAAAAGCCATTCTCTCAAGATAGAGGCGATAATGTATAGAGGCGATATCTCCGCGTGGTGACGGATTAAGAATACAAGTGTCACCACCTCCTCCCAAGGGTCAGCTAAGGGATATTGCACAGATAACGTCTTCTGTGAGAGACGGAAATCTCGAAAATAAACCCTGTGCCAACACGCCTGGTCAGCGCGGCACAGTAGACCATAATCCCTCCCAAATCGGAGGAGGCCCGTGCCCAACAGTGGGACGAAAATGGGCTGGAGAGAGAGAGAGGCGATTGTTCTCGCCACCTAAGTTATTATTATAATCAAATATATTGAGTCGCAAATAAACGCCTTACAAGTCCGGACGTATTTCATTGTATCCTCTAACCGACGACACGACATATGTATACACCTAAAATGATATAAGTGCTTTAGTGCTCACTATTTAAAGCAGTTGAAGAAACGGCATAGTGAATATTTTCTTCTTTACTTATTATAAAACAAAGTCATTACTTTTGTAGGTATGTATGTCCCAGTTTGAGCTTATATCTTCCAAACTAAGAAAAAGATGGCTTTTTTGTATAATTTGTTAAGGATTGATTTCTAAATTCCGGGCGAACGAAGTTGCAGGCAACAGTTTTTAAATGAATAAAACACGCTTTAAAAAGTTTATATTTTTATTTATTTTCACAATAACATCAAAAGTTACGAGTACAATGCAATTTTTGTTGGCAATTTGTATGGTCCCCTAGTTGCAATATACTCTTTAACTCCTGGTAGGTTTCTGATCTTTTCAACTACGGCTATTACCGTAGGATACTTCTTCTCCAGCTCAATACCTAATATCAGATCCGTTGTTTCCACGAGACCACAGAATAAGAATTCCGCCCAAGTTAACTAGAAAATTAGAACAACAGCAAGTTTTATTCCTCTATAGTATTTGGTATCGGTTAAAATGTGGTAGTAGTTTCGATCCTACGAGTACTTTTAACGCAAAAGTTTGTAAGAATGGATGAATGTAAGGTAATATGTTGCTCTATGACGCAAAAACTAACAAACGGATTTTATCAAAACTCATAAGTTTAGTTTTAGATCTAGCTTTTAAATCATGCTGAACGCTAAGCAACGCTACAGTAATCATAAACGTTTTATTTATCATCTTTGAATAGATATTTTCTCAATATATATGATAACATTTAGCATTGCGTATCGTGTCGGAGGTCACATTCAAATAACTTTATTATGCCCCTTGAAAAGATGATAAAATTTGTTATTAATATACTTTTACTTGAATGCGATAAGAGCAAAATAATAATACCTAATCACATTATTTTAATTACACACCGTGATATTATGATTGATGGAGAATAGCTTACAACCTATTGCTAGACTTAGCAGACACATAGACAAAATTTTACAAAAATTAGTCAAGGAACTGCTCAAAAATTGAGCAGTTCCTTTAACTTATATTATAATGCTGAAGAGTTTGTTTGCTTGTTTAAGCGCGCTAACCTCAGGAACCGCACTTCCAATTTGAAAAATTCTCTCTAGGTTGGATAGTACATTTATCGAGGAAGGCTATGGATCATATTTATCACGCTGCGACGAATAGAAACGAAGAAAAAGTGAAAAATGTTGCAAAAACGGGGAAAACTTTCCAAATTCCATGCGTATGAAGTCGCGGGCAACAACTGGTTTACTATATCGTATTGCCTATATTCATTTTCGTATAGGTATTAATAACATTTTAGATGTTTCATATTACCTTTCCGTTAAAATATCCTCCATTTTCTTTTAAATTTTGCTCGAATTTTGAGAAAAAGAAGTCAATGCTTTCTTCAATCAGCTTCTTTTTCATTTTACGTTTCTCTTCCGGATCTGTTTCCGTAGTATAAGCGTGTACGACTGAAAACGGTACTTTTTGTCAAATTTAAAAAGTTTTGTAAAAGGATGAGAGTAACTGAAGTATCTAACAGGAAAATATATATTAAAATATATAGATTCATGGATATATCACGCAACGTTATCTGGCTACAAATTAAGCTCTTTTTACTATTACTATACAAAATTAAACACCAGCATACGTACAATACGTACATAATACAAGTATGATACATTTCTGGCACGGATGACCAGATGTATGAATTTAAGTGAAGCCAAGGGAGTATATTTGAACCGTAAAAGATAGCGCTTTATAATCTCTGCCTACCACCATGGGAAAAAGGCGTAATTTTATGATGACGATAATAATTAAAAAAGTTAGTACTTACGGCACCAAAATTCATAAATAATATGTACTATATTTTCTATAAACATTTGTTCCCAAGGATCTTTAGGCATCAATCCAGTTCCTTTTGCCACATACTTAGCAATATCGAGAGATTTATGAAGAATTGTATCCCCTTCTTTGAATACAGGCGAATGTCCGCTTGGAAGAGCTGCAAAAATCATTAACAAACTAAGCTGATTAGAGGCTTGGGTGTCTATACCAATAATAATAAAGCTGAAGAGTTGGTTAGTATGAATGTGCTAATCTCAGGAACATACACAATCTACAACTGGTTTGAATTGAAAAATTATTTCAGTGTTGGATAGTCCATTTATCGAGAACGGCTATCGGCTAAATAACATCACACTGCGACCAATAGGAGCGAAGCATTAGTGAAAAAGGTTTAAAAAACGGGGATAATTTTCTAAGTTCCACGCATACGGAGTCGCGGGAAAAAGCTAGTACGTTATATTTTTATTAACACGCTTATATTAGTTCGGTATGTATTTATCTATGTAACGGAATCTTTGAAAGTGATTTTAGTCCACTTGCAGTATTTGGATTGATCTGAAATTTTGGACATATATCAAGGACTGATGACAATGCAATAATTTATAAAAATATTCAGGATTTTCAAGAGTGTTTTTTAGTTTTTAAACGAAGTAGATTTTGTTATTTATTTTCATATAACAAATCCAAATAGTATTTAAATTAAATATAATAATAGAAAGTATATTTTGGCAATTGATTGTCCCGAGATCGAACCTGCGATAACGTGAATGATATTATTATGATGACATGATTTTTGATTTTAAAGTAGCCTTTAAATTCCAAAACAATGTACTGTTGGATATAATAGAACAAAACTTCTTTTCTTTTAAACAATTTAAAAAAATCCATGTTCAAAATTGTCTCCTTTCCTTTCCTTTCCAGCCAACTCGCGTCCCACTGTTGGGCACGGGCCTCCTCCACTTTGGAGGGATTATGGTCTACTGTGCCGCGCTGACCAGGCGTGTTGGCACAGGATTTATTTTCAAGTTTTCCGTCTCTCACAGAGGATGTTATCTGTGTGCAATATCCCTTAGCTGACTTTTACAGAACCCTTGGGAGGAGATGGGGTGGTGACAATTGTATTCTTAATCGGTCACCACACGGAAAAATTGTCAATTTCCTACTGAATCCGAGATTATGAAATTATACACTGGGTTGATATTAACTTTGGCATATATATTTGCTTTTTTCGTAATATAAATACCTACACAATAAATAAAATCTACTTACATCCTTGTACCTCTTGATTAGGACCAGCAGTTAAATTATGTTCCACATCCTTAAACTCCTGTTTAGTATAATGCAATATATATCTAATAGATTCCCCAAAACCAAAATTAAAATGATGAAGTTCTTTTGCCATTTTATCTGTTTTTGTATCGATTAATATGTCTCTACTGCTATAATGCACTTAACCAACTGATAACTTTCACGATATTATTTATAATGGTCATTACATAATAAGTACAATATTTTTATTCAATCATCATCATCAATCTTTACATATTACAAAACAAAGTCGTTATTTTTGTATGTGAGCTTATATCTTTAAAACTACGCGACGGATCACGATGCGAATATTTTTAATAAATAGTGGTTTAGAGGAAGGCTTTTTTGTATAATTTATTAAGGATTAGTGGATATTGGAGAACGGGAGGCTCAATAACTATAAGAGCAGACGAAATCGCGGGCATTAACTAGTTTTCTGATAAAAATGAGCTCTGCTTAAAACACATGTTACCACGTATCTATTTCTGATTGCATATAATATGCATATAGTCGGGACTATAAATTGACATCTAAATAATCAGGTATTGTTGAGGTTGAAAGTTTTCTCCATTAGGGAAAAGCCGGCTCGTACAAAAAGAGTTCTGTTTCATGATCATATCATAGCGTCATGGTCCTTTCATTTTGGTAAGTCTATTATCAATTTAAATATTTTTGTTTTACATTCAATTGGTAAAACAAAAATATTTAATACGTGTATCCTACCAAGTATTACCTATGGCTGTCAACCAAAAGATTTATACAAAAAAAAATATAGAAGCACTACAGACTTGCCAACACAGAATGGAAAGAAGTATACAACACCTAAAATTAAAAGATAAAGTTCGTTTAAAAACAATAAGGAAAAGGACCAAGCTCATAGATATAAAATATAAAATCAAAGAATTAAAATGGCAGGGTTTGGACATCTAATTAGAAATAAAATTGCAAAGTGGGCCAAAGAAGTGACTGAATGGTGTCCCAGATATAAAAGGAGAGGTAAAGGAAGACAGTACTGCAGATGGGAAGATGCTATCAAAACTCAGTAATAGGGTCCCGTTTTTACCCTATGGGTACGGAACCCTAAAAATAGCAGAATTAACATGGACAAGAAAAGCAAACGATAGATTGTTATGGAGAACTCTTGGGGAGGCCTATGCTGGAAAGCAAGACAATCAAGAAACCGGTGTCTAACGCAACCAACTTTATTTTTATTTTTTTATATTATTCAAAATTTATACCTAAAACTGATATTGAATGTACCTAATAAGATTGTTAGTAAAGGCTTTATTTATTTATTTATTATCAATTTAAACTAAAATTTTAAAATTGTTGCATGGGAGCCGCCTTAAATAAATGTTCATGGACATTTCACACACGTCCTTTAGTTTCAAGCTAAGCTTATATGCTTGTGTTACGGGTACCAGAATACGGATAGAATACATAAACTACTTTTCTTTTGTAAATACATACTTATAATACATAGAAAACACCCAGACGCAGTACAAACATTTGTATGAAAACACACATACAAACATAAATATCACACAAATTATTGTCCCGAGCGAGAAACGAACCCGCGACCTCGTGAACGGCAGTCCGTTACATGAACCACTCAACCACGAGGCCCGTCCAGCCCAAATATTGATTGTATTCTGGTTTTTAGTATTTTTGTTGTTATAGCGGTAACAGAAATAGATTATCTATGAAAACTTCAATTAGCTATCGTTCAACTATCGTCGTATCAAACTCTTGTCAACTATAGAAGTAAAAAAAAATCTTGTATGGAATGTCATAATTGATTTATTTCATCCTGGCAATTTGTATGGTCCCCTAGCCGCTATATGCTCCTTAACTCCCGGAAGATTTCTTATCTTTTCAACAGTAGCCTTCACTGTTGGGTAATTCTTTTCCACCTCTATTCCTAGGAAGAGATTACTTGATTCCACAAAGCCGCATAGCATAAACTCAGCCCAGGATAACTGTATGGTTAAATAATAAAATAAAATTATTAATAGCTGTTATAAAAATAAATGCTGTGAATATGCACACTTTAGAAAGTATGTGTAAATTTGAAAGATAAATTTAGGAACATCCATTGAAATCACACACAAAAAAACACTGTGGATTGATAAAAAGAGTACTTAAGTAGAAAATCCAAAGAGTTCTTCTCCCTACAAACTTTAGCATAGACGATACCTACTTCTTGTTTGGATCGTAGCAGATGGCGTTTTATAGTCGCTGCCTACCCTTATGGGAAAAAGGTGTGATGTTATGATGATGATAATGATACTTACTTCATTAATAAATTCTAACAATTATAGGAGTTTTATTAGGTACCTTGCCAATGAAAAATCCATTATTTTCTTTTAAATGCTTCTCAAATCTTGAGAAGTAATAGTCTATTGTTTCATCGAGCACCTTCTTCTTTCTTTCCTCTTTCTTGATAGGATCTTTTTCTAAAATGTAATCACGTACATCTAAAAACAAAAAAGTCATTAAAAATAGCCCGACGCGGAAACCTTACTCTCAGCTGGGTTGTGGTAAAACTCACGGCACCGTACCATTGGGCGAGGAGAAACACTATTTCTCCGCGCTCAATGCTGCTCGGGCTTAGAGGATAGTCCGGCCCTCAGCCGGTAGTGCCACACCAAGACGGAAGGTTGCCTCCGCAACTAGACAGGCGAAGTGCATGTGAATGCATTCTCTATGAAAAAATCCGCTCCATGCCTAATATTAGCAGTAATTTCATTATATTATTACATTTTTCTGAAAGGTATCGAATTTTTCTTGCAGAAACAATAATGGTACTAATTCTACATACACAACTACACTTAACTAAAATATGAAAATTGATTGTAACAGTAACACAGTTTGGCAATGATAACTGATCTTTCTTATTATAAAACTGTGTAACTAACATGACTGACTAACATAACTGACTAACGATTTCATTAACATAATTATGTACAACGAAATAGCAAATAGTAGATATATTGACGGGCTTCGTGGTCTAGTGGTTCATGTAACGGACTGCTGTTCACGAGGTCTCGGGTTCGATTCCCGTCGGGACAATCATTTTTGTGATGTTTATAATTGTCATACAAATGTTTGTTCTGCGTCTGGGTGTTTCTATGTATTATAAGTATGTATTTACAAAAGAAAAGTAGTATATGTATTATATCCGTATTCTGGTACCCATAACACAAGCATATAAGCTTAGCTTGGGACCAGAGGACGTTGTGTGAAATGTCCGTGATATTTATTTATTTATTGATACTATCAACTTTCATTTTTTTAGATATGTTTAGTTGTGCATGTAGAATCGGTACCAATATCGGTTGAGAAGGAAAATACTTACTCGCCCAATAGTCATAAATAGTAGACACCATATTATCCGCCACTGCTTGATCCCAAGGATCAGTAGGAATCAGTTCAGTGCCCCTAGCTACATATTTAGCTATGGCAGTTGATTGATTAAGAAAACGGTCTCCTTCTTTGTATAGAGGAAACTGTCCATACGCAAGAGCTGCAAATATAAACAATATTACTTCTTAAAATTGGGTTATACCTATATATACCTACAGGCTTCCATTTCGTACGTTGGGATTTTCTAATTACTACAAACACTTTTTAAAATTACCTTATGATCATTCTTAGGCTCCATACTTTCCGTATACAGAATTTCATTTAAACCAGTTCAGTAGCGTTTGTCGTAATTGAGAGTCTGACAGACAGACACTAGACTACTTTTGCTTTTATTATATTAAGTACTAGGGATGCATTTTTTTCTGTATTAGGAATTTGCTCTACTTATTACTTTCAAATTATAGAATTTAAAGCACATTTAATTTTAAATCTTATTTCCAAAAGCATACCTTCGAAGTCGTTGACAAAAACAAGTTAGTAATAATGAGAAAATAATTTTTATATTGATAAGTAAAACTAACCAACGAATGTTTTGATAATAGAATAATATGGAATGGATTGAAATGGAATGAAATAACACAGTATTGTACAACGTTAAAAAAAATTTACAATATAAATGAAGCAATCTGTTTTGGACTACCATTATTGTATGATCGAGATAATGTAAGAAAGAAAATAAATATGCTATTGCTAAAGCGGATATATGGATTAGTGAGGAGTAGGAGAGAGCTGTAATGTTAGTGTTGAAGATTAACTTTACTTACTGTCTTTAATTTTCTGATTTGGCCAACTGGCTAAATCATGCCTCACATCTTTAAAGTCCTGTTTGGTGTAATGTAAAATATATCTTATGGGTTCCGCAAGACCATTTAGATTGAAATAATGTAATTCCTTAGCCATTGAGTATTGTGATGTATTGAGTCACGTCTAATCTACTTCACTGATATTTGCTAACTGATAACTTAAGCAGCGGACAAGTTTAGTTTCGGTAAGATTATATCTATGTTGCTGCCTAGCACAATAATTACGTAATAATATTGATAATACTGTTAATTTAATAATGATAAGAGAGATAAACTTTTTTTTAGAACAGGGACTTAGCTTATGTTGTTTTGAAAGAGCTCGTTGTTAAGGCTTGACCCGTTTAACTTTGAAATATAACTATTATATGTGTAACTTTTCTTAAATATACTGTCGACATTTCTAGTCAAAGGAGACAACGATGATAGACACATAATAATGACTTATCGGAGGTTTAAAAGTTCACTAAATCGGTTCACGAAAATTATCAAAACTCGTCATTCGTAAGTCTGGTGCTCTATCTGGTGCTTGATAAATAGAGTGCTCATGGGAGAACTCGATTTTTCTTAGTAAAAGAGCAAACAGATTGCTGCCTTCCATTGCTGTTTAATTTTGTATTGATATTTATAAAAATAAACAACGATAATAACATTTAAAGCATAAAAATTGACAAAGACAAAATCATTTTAGTCTTAAAAGTCACGTTAAAGATAATCTTGCGTAGTTTTCACGCAAACAGGTGCCATATATCAAAATCGGTAAGTCTTACCTCGTGGATCTGTATGTTTCTGGGTAGCTCTTAGCTCCAAAAGAGATGTCTTAAACGCACAAATATGAAATCCCGCTATTAGAGAGAGCATTTTTTCTAAAACCGATGCGTGACTTTGACGCAGATTATCTTTCCAGGGTTAATAGGAAAGTCATTAATAAGAAAATAGATTTCCATGTGGTGTCACCAAACTGTCTTTTAGTTGCTGTAAAAGACACCTGAAGAATTCATCAACTTCAAGAGATGCAAAATCCAAGTCTGAATGCTCCACTAGCGCCTGATAAGCGTGGCATATAATAATATATACTTATACTATATAGTATACTATATAGTATACTATATAGTATACTATATAGTATAAGTATATATTAAGCGACTCTGTAATGGGAGGACTCTGGTACCTGTAAGTCCTGTAACACAGTTATACTAGCACAGGTGCCAAGGAACTCGCAATGTTATAAGCCTATTTATGTGTCATCAATAAACATATTAGAAGAAAACCTTTTCGAAGTGGTAATAGCAACAACATCGTGTTCAACAGTGATATGTTAATAGGTTGGGAAGGGATGAGAATAAGCGGGTCTAAAAACAAAGTACATTTTTATGGCGAAGGTTATTTTAGATGTAGAATACAAAACATATTACACCTTTAAATTTTATTGCTTACTACGAGGTACTATTACCAAGACTCTTGGAGTTAAACACAAATAAATAGCGTTCAATTGGAGCCCAATAAATTCTGTCGGTCGAGAATAATCACCGCCGTGGCCGATAATCGAGAGGTCATTAAAACAAATATCCTTGTTTATTACGAACATTACTGTAAGAAATAGGATGAAACTGGTAACATTTATTATCGTATTATGAATGGGACTGCGTTATAGGTTCGTGGTAAGTAAGTCGATTTTAAAATATAAAATGAAAGGAAATTTCAAATGTATATAAAAATCATGTGAGAATGTTATACATTTGAGTGTAGCAGTTTCAATTTACAATTATAAACAGCAATTTATGTTTTTTAGAAGCCTTTTATCCTTATTATGCAATAATTTATATGACAAAAGGCCTAGCTATTATAAACATTAAAAAAAAAGTCGAGTGGCACTCGGGGACTGCCGCGGTAAAGCTATTGCATAGTATTTTTTATCAACTTATGCAATTTTATTTATTTATTTATTTTATTTATGCAAGAATCTAAATACCATAAGCTAAAATAAGATTAATAATCCTTATTTACTGATGCTTACATCTGTCCATTGTTTATGGTAATTATGATAAAATAGCGATTGTCAATCAAATGTCAATAAAATAAAAACTAACGCCAAAACTGACATGAGTCACCAGCGCGAACAGCGAAACGGCGTTACTGCTGTAGTATTTTTTAGTTACGCTATCTTTGTTACGGAATTTAAATTTCGAATTATGTGTATTTAGTCTCCACGCTCAAGGCCCGTGATAGAAGCTATGCAATAGCTTAAAAACAATAAATTTTAATAAAAATTTAATTAATTAATTTGTAACCAATTTGAGCTCTCCTAACATTGACTTTCACCTTCTGGTTACCAGAAGGTGAAAGTCAATGTTAGGAGAGCTCTTACTCCATAAGTATATAAAATGGAAAATGTATGTAAAGTAATTGCAATAAAATTATGTCTAAAACAGCATATGTTCTATAAAGTTGAAAACTAAAACCTATTTGTATAGAAAAACATACGACTCAGAAAACCAGCAACCGTTCTCTTTTTTCATGTATCTATCACCTTGTAGTTGACATTGTACCTGCCAACAAAATTGATTAAATATGCACCCTAAGCTTCCCTATCTATTTTTCTAATACCAAGTCTTTGTACATCACATTTCTATAGCTCAATATTTTCTCTTAAATGCTTTCCATTGATTGTCTAACTAGAAAAATTCACTGCTGTGTTTCAAATAACCTTCAATGAACTCTGTGTTTATCGATTTACACACCCATACAACATTGTTTTGTTGTGGACAGTGATGTGACATGATGTTATCGATAATATGTGCTTTCAACCGCAAGCAACGGAGGGTGACAGAAATCTTCGCTGAAAGGCTTCAGGATAATATATTATGAGTAACAGTATTGTCTAGCACGACTGGGCAGAGATGTTATCTTGAAAGAGCTGCTAGCAGCTCTAAAGAAACCAATCAGACCAGCTATCTAGATAGCTGGTCCTGTGATTTACTTGTGTATGAGGGAACACTAATGCTAGAGCTCCCGCGTAATCGGTAGTGATAACTGTCACGGCTAAAAAAGCTAGACTATAACTACACTACATAAATTCAAAGAAAATTAGCTAGTTAATGGTGCACAACTAAATATATATTATAATAAATATAAATTGCCAAATTTTGTTATTGACCCAATCAATTTTCATTTTTTAGTTAAGTTAAGTTGTCCGCTTAGTATCGGTACCAATATGGTTCAAGATGGTTTCTTGTACCATTTGTTATGGTTCGGTTTTTAAATTCCACGCGTATGAAGTTACGTGCTAATAAGCTAATATATTCTATAGTAAATTCTAACAATGATTTTCAAACTACTGATTTTCCAACACTGCGACTGTTATTTCAACAAAGGGTCAAATTGTAAAACCACAAACTGCCATTAGGCTAACGTTTAACACAAACTGCCGTCCACTATATTTTATCATATAGGTACTAAATGTTGTAGACAAAAAGCTACCTAACTTATATTATGTTAAGATAAATTTTAACAAGTTATTGTTCTGTCACAGATGTGGCATGTGTTATGGTTTCAATTGCTCGGGAAACTGCAGATATTTTACATTACTTGAGCAAGTTTTAAAATCTATACTAATATGGCAAACAAATAAGCTGAAGAGTTTGTTTGTTTGAACGCGCTAATCTCAAGAACTACCAATTCAAATACAAAAATAATTTTTGAATTAGGTAGTCCATTTAACTAGTAAGGTTTTATGCTATATAACATCACGCTAGGACTAATAAGTAGAGATGAAACGGATATCCGGTAACTATCCGGTATCCGGCCTGTCTGGCCTTGTATTCACTATCCGGACGGATACCAGATAGTAATACAGTATCCGGCCGGATACTGGATAGTAAAATTTTAAAAGGTCTCATTTTTTTACACAAGGCAAATCATACTCCAATAGGTTATGGACACCGTTTATTTTTATAATCGCACATCAAAAATGTTTTTTTTATTAATCAACAAACGAACTGAGAAACAAACACAAACTGACACGCGCGATAACACTCGAACGCCCCTGAGTCGACCCGATCTCCGCTTACGTGCGACCCGAATGCGCCTGAATATTTCCGATCTCGTTCACCGCGCCAATATTCAAATCAAACTGATCGCATCAACGCAATAAAGGGCCGAATATCCGGCAGCCGGATATCCGGCGCTCCGGCCTAGTAGCTTGCCGAATATCCGGTATCCGGCGAAACTACTATCCGTTTCATCTTTACTAATAAGAGCAAAGCATCAGTGAAAAATGTTGCAAAACGCACAATTTTTTCTCCCGTACGAAGTCACGGGCAACAACTACTGTGTAATCTTATGTTAATTTAAGTTTTATGAGTTTAGTAGTTTTTTTACCTTGAAACGAATAGTTACGAACTTTGTCAATAGATGGCGTTACTGATGATTTTAGAACTCGCAAGCGTTTCGCAAGCCACTTTTATAATATACAAGTCAAAACAAAATAAGGGCTACCCTATTTTTATACTATTTTCATCAATTCTTGAGTTTTAACGGTTAATTAATGATTAGACTGGATCAATTAATAGATTTTTTATTATAAATAGCTTAAATGGAGTACAAATTTTCATCAATTCATTTTGTTGTTTCGGAATAAATTGTCATACTCTGGGCACAGCTGTTTGATTCCTTCCGGAAAGCTCTTTTTGTGACGTGAACGACTACGATATACCTACCTGCTTTGTAGTGTGTCCGTGTAAATATTAAGAATATAAATAATAATAAACATCAACAACCAATTTTTTCTAAGCAAACTGCATACGCTAGCTAAGCGTTAAGATAAAGCAGTTTAAATAACGTAGTTTGTGAGAGACGAAAAACTGAATCTGTCAACACACGGATACCTACGTTTTACAAATGAATCACTCTTTTTAACCGACTTCCAAAAAAAGGAGGAAGTTATAAATACATATGTACAAGCATAGTACAAGTATATCTATACTACTATTATAAAGTTGTAGAGTTTGTTTGTTTATTTGTTTGTTTGAACGCGTTAAACTCAGGAACTACTGATTCGATTTGATAAATTCTTTTTGTATTAGGTAGTCTATTTATCGAGAAAAGCTAATAGGTAACACCATGCTGCGACCAATAGGAGTGCGGCATCAGTGTGAGGTAAAAAAATGTTGTAAAAACGGAAAAAAAAATTTAATTTCACTCATACGAAGTCGCGGACAACAGCTTGTTTTTTTTATATTCGTAAGATAGATTACTAAGTACATATTTAAATGAAAACAGAGACGTCATGAAGCGCCTGAAACAATTTCCATCAGCGTCAGATGTATACCAAATTGCTCCTACTTACCTCCAGGCGGTGTTTTATTTTGAATAGAATGGAACATTTTGTGTATAATATCAACGCATTTGTCATATTGAAAGTCGGTTTCATCTCGTTATAAGGTAGCTTTAATATTACACAGATAATGGGGTCTGATTGGTGACGGATTAAGAATACAAGTGTCACCACCCCTTTTCCTTCCCTGGATGCTGTAAAAGCCGGCTAAGGAATATTGTACACAGATAACAATAAACCCTGTGCCAACACGCCTGGTCAGCGTGGCACAGTAGATCATAATCCCTCCTAATGTGGAGGAGGCCTGTGCCCAACAATGGCACGTTAATGAGCTGGAAGGAGGGAATGGGGTCTATCATTCATGTAGTGACGCATTAAGAATACAAGTATCACCAACTCATTTCTGAGATAAGATAAGATAAGATAATTTTATTTGTTGAAACATGGTATTTTCACATAATGGTGTTGATAACAGTTAAAGTTAGAGTTAGAGTTAACAGTTAGAGTTACTGTAAAAGGGATATTATAAACAGTTAGCTAATATCAACTGCTACAGACGGAAGACTCTAAATCCTATACATATATATATAATTTTTAACTTATACGATGATGAACATCGTTCGTATCTACATACGTATTTCTAAATCTATCCTATCTATGTAACGGAATGTTTGAAGAGTGATCTTCACCTGCTTGCAATAGTCGGTTTTATACCGACTATTGCTATAATATTGTATATTACCTATTGATTGATATAAAATTTTACACTGATAACAATGCAAATAATAGAAAAAACAGGATTATCAAGCGTGTTCTGTTTTTCTATACTAAATAGATTAACATATTCTGATATAAAAATAGATTCTTTTAATATTATGTAGGTACACGTTCAAGTCAATCAAATACCCTGTTTAAAAATAGAAAATAGATTACGATTTTGATTCCGTTATCTCAAATTATACCGCATAATTTTTTAATGTAATAAGCGTACAATATTCAAGGTATCTAGGTAAGCAATTTAAAGATGTACTGTAATTTTAACGCATTGTTATTATAAAGAACTTTGGTACAGGAAATGCTAATAAAAACAGGATTTTGACGTCCGTTGAAAGAATTTCCCTAAAAGATGATACAAGGAGCTGTCTCATAAAACAATTTTTTTTTGTGGGAAATTAAAGAAAGTTTTTTTATGTTTCAATGAATTTAAATTGAAACACTTATTTATGTGGAATGTAATTACACGCCAATTCGTACGTTTCGATATCAACAAAATAAATAATTGCAAAACAAATAAATCAAATAAACTATTTCGAACGTCAGGCCCTTAACTTTATTGTTTTTAGGGTTCCGTACCCAAAGGGTAAAAACGGGAACCTATTACTGAGACTTCGCTGTCCGTCCGTCCGTCCGTCCGTCTGTCACCAGGCTGTATCTCAAGAACGGTGATAGCTAGACAGTTGAAATTTTCACAGATGATGTATTTCTATTGCCGCTATAGCAACAAATACTAAAAATAAAATAAAATAAATATTTAAGGGGGGCTCCCATACAACAAACATGATTATTTTTACCGTTTCTTGCTCGATACTAATAGCGTTGCCTTATATTGCATAGATAATGGTACGGAACACTTCCTGCGCGAGTCCGACTCGCACTTGACCAATTTTTAATGTTAGATGTATCAAATAGGTCCTACGTTATATTTAGCATTGTTTCATTCGGTTATATTTATCGAAACAAAATACACTTGTAGAGAGGTACAACATTTATTTTTTCAAAAAACCCACGAACTTCCGCTCGGCTCGCATCGACTATTAAATATAATATAACATATTAAGAGTATATTATAGCTATAAACCAAAACCCACTAAGTTAAGATTTATAACATTAAAACATGGCAAGTTATTGTTCCAAACCCAACTCTGACAGCGTGTGTTGTGGTTTCACTAGCTCGGAACATGTTCAGAACCTTCCAGATGTTTCTATTTTAACTGGCGGTTGCAAAATGGTAAGCTTATTTAATTTAAAATGGAAATTCTAAAAGAGATATTTTTTTTATTTCATTGCTCTACTGTTTATTTCAAAATTAGGTTATAAATATCAATATATTATAATCACCGATTTATACTTCATACTCCGACCATACACCGAATCATACTTCGCGAATAAAATATTTTTTTAGGTACGATACCAGTTTTCTGTCCCTACGTTTCGAACGAATTGTATCGATCGTGGACACGGGTGAACTGGGTTCTAAAAGCCTATTGTGCAAAAAACAAAATGTTATAGTGCCCAACAGTGGGACGTCAACGAAGAGAGTGGGAATTTGCACATATAAATTATATTAAGGTAATATTTTCTAATATTATGTTAATTTTTCAAGTATTTTAGACGACAACAAAAGCAACCTGAAACCCTGTGATTTCCATCTGCGTTAGATTTATAGCAAATTGCTTCTATCTACCTTCAGGCGTTGTTTTATTTGCAGTAGAATAAAATATTTTCTTATAAAATCTACAAGTCCGCCATTTTGCTTTGTTATTTTCTTTCATTTAAGGATAAAATTAATTTTCTCCAAATAATGTAAACACTGAGCATATCGTACTGCAACGTAATGGCCTTAGAGATGATATAAATCTTTATTTATTAAAAAACAAAGTCGTATTTTTTTTATTTATGTCTATGCGTGAGCTTAGGTATATCTTCAAAAACTACGCCACGGATTTTGATATTATTATTCGGGTTTTATTATTACATAGAGTAGTTGAAGAGTATCAATATTTTGCATAATTTCTTTAGGTTTT
Organism: Orgyia antiqua; assembly: GCA_916999025.1. NCBI lineage: Eukaryota > Metazoa > Arthropoda > Insecta > Lepidoptera > Erebidae > Orgyia > Orgyia antiqua. The sequence continues at coordinate 4,445,809 of OU779867.1, forward strand.
TGATTTCTAAATTTTACGCGTACGAAGTCGCGACCAACAGCTGTTTGGTCAAAAAAATTTCGTAGTTAAATAATACCTATAAGACTTTATTTTCTCACTTTGTTATTATAAAGAACACCGGTGTAGAAAATGATTATAATAAAAGAAAGTTTACGAGGACCTTTGCATGAATTTTCTTAAATTTTGGTAATGATATCTTTGGAATAGCTAATAAATAAAACATCTTCATTTGCGTTAAATGAAAAAGTGACAGTTGTGTTTGTCAAAGTTTAAATTAAAGGCAGAAAGCGGTTGGTTTAACTTAATTTAAAGCTAGAAGACTGAAATAGGGGTATTTTACTTTCTTTGTGGAATTTTTTCTTTCTTTTTTTTGCACGATGTCCTCTGGTCCCAAGCTAAACTTATATGCTTGTATTATGGGTTACCAGAATACGGATGTAGTACATAAACTAGTTTTCTTTCGTAAATACGCAGTACAAACATCTGTTTGACATTCATGAATATCACACAAATGATTATCCCGTCCATGTGGCGACGGATTGAGAATACAAATGTCACCACCCCGTTTTCCTCCCCAGAGCGCTGTAAGAGCTAGCTAAGGGATATTGTACACAGATAACATCCTCTGTGAGAGACAGAAAACTCGAAAATAAACCCTGTGCCAACACGCCTGGTCAGCGCGGCACAGTAGACCATAAATCTCTCCCAAAGGGGAGGAGCCCCTTGCCCAACAGTGGGACGTCAATGGGCTGGAGAGAGAGAGAAAGATTATCCCAGTGACACAAATGAGAGATGGTTGTTACTTGAAATAGTTAAAATTCGTGATATATGATTTACAAAAGCTAATAAAGTATGGAAGAACATAACATAAATTTAATAAATTGACACAGAGACAAGTTTTAAATTCAATCATTTTTCTATCCTTGTGTTTTATTGGTAATAGAATACAAAGAACATTAAAAAATATTTTTATTTAAACGCTTATAATTTTTAGAAAACGCCAATAAGCAGTACAATTATTTTCTGACAAATATTTACGTCACACAAATAATAGACCTTTCCGGAAATCAACCACCTCGTGAACGGTAGTCTGGAACAAAAACCACGGAATCACGTTCCTTATATTTTTATACATTAACATTTTTTTCTATCTCAACTTACACCATAGCAAACAAACGAGGTCAGCAGACCATAAGGTCGGTAATTTGACATAAATCTATAGCAAAGCCATCGACACGCCTCGCTCCTTCAAATGTATTGCCACTACGATAGGTATTACTTTACAAAATTTATTGTCGACTTCGAAACTCAATATTTGTCGTGCTACGAGGCTGTTAACTTTTTGTTTTCTCTTTGTTTATGGAATTCTTTGAATTGTTACTTTAACTACAGATTTTATAGTAACTAATAAAATAAATAATAATAATAATAAATATTCATCTACATTTCACACAACATCCTCTGGTCCCAAGCTAAGCTTATATGCTTGTATTATGGGTACCAGAACACGGATATAATACATAAACTACTGTTCTTTTGTCAATACATACTTATAATACATATTAAACACCCAGACACAAACATTTGTGTGACAGTTAAAAACATCACACAAATGTTTGTCCTGACCGCGAATCGAACCCGAGGCCTCGTGATCCGCAGTCCATTATATGAACCGCTCCACCACGAGACCCGTCGAATATTACCGACTTACTAATTGTTTTAATAGTTGCATCTTTTTATTCTCTGTTAAGCAAAGATTAATTATAGATTCTTAGATATATTAGTAATAGTTTACTTAAATGATATGTACCTATCTACATAAATTGATTATCAATAAGTTATGAGTAATAATATGTATAAACTTCACTATCGCAATAGGTATGGCCTGTAATGATAGATGTAAGTATGAGCTTTAAATAAATAAAATAAATAAATAAATTAAGTTAGCTGTATTTTTGTTTGCCATGGCGTTGTTAAATATTATCTATAATATTTTGGAACACTTGCACGACTCATTTACTCATATACTTATAACCATTTTTCACGGATTTAGACGCATAATAATATTTTATAATATATTTGTTTTAGATTTTAGTCCGAGGTTTCGAAAACTTTTCAGTCATCATGGTCACGGGAGAGTCTGAGCTGTAAAGAATCCGCTCTAAATATATCTAGTTAGATATCAAATGTACTTATACTAGTTTATGTTTAAGTTACATAGGTATCCTTGATTACGATATTTTGTTAAGTACAGTATTTTAACTCCTTACATATAAAAACGTAACTGAAAAATATTTGTTCGCGCTAATCTCAGGAACTATATTGGTCGGAATTAAAAAAAATACTTTTGTGTTGGATAGTTTACATTATACACTTACAAATTATCGCAAAAGGTCACTAGTGCAACAAAATGGCCAGCCATGTAGTGTTAAAGATACACTATAATACAATGTATATTATAGGATACATATTGGAGGTGTGAATATCAAGTAAACAATGATGTATTACTCAATCTGCATGATACATAGCACGTATTCCGAGAACGTACTGAACACACCCACAACATTGTCAACATTGTGATAATATATAGGAATGTAGTATCCACCCATGAAGTTTACTTTTAAATTAGTAACCTTTGTTTTTAATTTCACATATTACCTGTTGCCTGGAACTTCGTAATTTTTTTTCCTCGTCCTACCTTACTGGGCCATGATGGTGCCTTGAGCTTTATCATGACCCATCGAGGGGTGGCCCCGTTAACCGGGGCCCGACCCGACAGCGTTGTCGAGGCCGACAGCCACATTTGCCGCGAAGGGTCTCTGAATACCGGCCCGCCGCGCGCGTCCACTTCATCGGCGCCTGCAACTTCGTAGCTGTGATATTTTGAAAACAAACCTTAACAAATCATTCAAAAAGCCATCCTCTAGAATTACTCTGTATATTAAAAAATAATTGCATCTAAATCCGTTGCGTACTTTTGAAAATACAAACTCACATAGGGACATACATAAAAAATTACGACTTTGTTTTATAATAAGTAAAGAAGACGTGTACTTATATTTTGTTTTAAATCCATCCTGACGTTTTGGATCGAAATGAAAGCTAAGGAATGCCGCGCTAGATATATTATATCTAGCATTGCTATCCGTAAATTTTCAAATTTTCTTTAACAATACGAGTTTTTGCAAGTGAGCTTTTCTTAATTTTACAAATTTAATTTGCACCCAATTCTCTTTCGTTAGTACTAAAAGATTCAGCTGTTAGTTATTTTCATATTATTTCTTCAATATTTCTTCACACGTTACTCATTTCTCACATTTTTAGTAATACGTGACTTGTTATACGTTACACGGATCATAAACTATGTCTGTTAATGTTAATGGCCAAGTTTTAACTAAGCGTATCCCTTTGTACTTTTATATCTGAGAACTGTTATAACATTTTACATTTTCCGCTTATTGATAGTTTACTTAAAAGTTACAATGGTAAAAATACAAAGATATATAAGGTTTTTATTTGTTCAAGGTTTCTTACTCATAGGGTTTGTCGATTCTTTGCAATATAGACGCAGTACAAACATTTGTATGACAATTAGAAAAATCACACAAATGATTGTCCCGAGCGGGAATCGAACCCGCGACCTCTTGATCGGCAGTCCGTTACCAGAACCACTACACCACGAGGCCCGTCCTATAGAAATGTCATTAGGCATAGGCATGTATAACGTTGGGTATTCTTTTCTCTATTAGCGAGTACAGGGTAATATGGGACGAATAGACGATAGAAGGTTAAAAATTTCACAGTTTGTGTACCTATATGCATAAGTTGATGCTTCAACAACAAATACTCAATAATCATCTATCAGCTCTTACTCCATTATTTAGGATATTGTTATGTTTGGAACGGTAGCGGGCTGAAAATTTCACAGTTCGCCACCATCATCTTCCTGCCCTCATCCTATATTGTTTAGGGACCCTTTGTTTGGTGTTGTGACGAATATATCATGTGGACACGGAACCCAAACGGGACCTCAGCAGGACACCCTTCGTGTGCGAGAACCTACTTGTCTGATTTGAGCGATTTTATTTAATCTAGCCAAATATTTTACAGACTTTTCAGCCAGCTTGATCACGGATAGGCCTATGGAGGTTTTTATCTAAATGAATAAGCCGTAAAAATATTAGAGAACAATAATATGTGAATATTCCATAATAAGTTCTAAATGTTGTCAGCTTAATTTATACAAACGAGTTAAGTAATATTTTAGATAAAGTTAGGGAACTTTTAGTTCCGGTACCGCAGGTAAGTACTGCTAGTATGTAGTTATAACAAGGTTGATGTTGTGCAAAACCGTGTAGTTTCAAAGTGATATAAAGTTAGGAAATACATAATATTAATGTTTTAGAAACATACCTAACCTAATCTTAATAAACGAAAAAAAGTACTTACCATCTTCCTCGATCTAGCAAAAGCTTTCGACACCGTGCCGATCGCCACGCTTCTTCTCAAGCTTGAGAATATTGGTGTCAGGGGAGTTCCACTTCAATTATTCAAGAGCTATCTAACAAATAGAACTCAAAAGGTTAAGATAGGGCACTACATGAGTGATGAGCTATCAATTGATTGTGGTGTCCCACAAGGCAGTATCTTAGGTCCGACACTATTCTTAATTTTTATAAATGATCTCTGCAATATTAACATAAATAACGGTAGTATTGTCTCATACGCTGATGACACAGCCCTAACTTTTTTGCAGACTCCTGGTCTGAACTCCAAATTGTAGCTCAAAGTGGTTTCGATTTGGTTCAGCGTTGGCTGTCGTCTCACTATCTTACCCTTAATATTCCAAAAACAAAATTTATTAATTTCTCCATCTCATCTGTGTCCCAGCCTAGATCACCCTTGAGTATCAAAGTTAGTTCTTGTTTTTCTCCAACCTGTTCCTCTGGTGTCTCACCTTCTGATTCCTCTTGTTATGATCAATCTATTTCATCCGTCGACAGTATTAAATATCTGGGTATTAATATTGATAAATATCTTAATTTCAAGGACCACATTAATCTCCTGACAGGCAGAGTCAGAAAACTTATTTATATTTTCAAGAATCTTCGGTACGTGGTCAACTTCTCCATTATAAAAATGGTTTATCTTGCTCTTTGCAAATCTATCATAGCGTATTGTATTTCGAGTTGGGGTGGTGTCACCAAATCTGCGTTGAAGCCGCTAGAAATAGCACACCGAGCTATCTTAAAAGTTTCTACTTTTAGACCTATCCAATTCCGAACTGCTCAGTTATACCGTAGCTGGAATGTTCTTAATGTGAGACAACTTTATATTATTAATGTTATGGTCGCCCAGCACCAAAAAACACCTTTTCAGATGATTGATAAGCGTCGCGCTGACAAAGTATGTGAGGTTCCTACAGTACGCTTCAGCTTTACGAGGAAGTTTGCTATCTTCCTTGGTCCGTTTCTTTACAATAAGACTAACTACAGTCTACCTATATACGAACTGCCCTTGTCGAAATTCAAATCGACTGTCAAATCTTTCTTTCTAAATAAAACATATGATGAGACTGAGTCATATATTACATGTTCTTTTTCATAATACCGAATTCTTGCTTAGCTTGTTCGTGCAACTTTAATGCAGACACACACACATACACACACTCACACATACACACACTCACACACACACACACACACACACACACACACACACACGCACACACTACACAGACACACTTACAACATAATTTTATTGGTAATCTTATTGACCCATTTTCCTAAATTGGTAATTAAGTATGTACACCCATTAAGGGGGCAGCACTGTATCTCCTTAACACAGGTTGCTTGCAACCTAGCTAGGAGAACAGAAAGCCTACAAATATGTTGTATACTTTATATTGAAGCCAAACCATTTATGTATAATGTTTTTATATAATCAAATACCAATAAATAAATAAAAAATAAAAATTACGTTGCCATATAAATTGCAGACGGGCTTCGTGGTGGAGTGGTTCATGTAACGGACTGCCGTTCACAAGGTCGCGGCTTCGATTCCCGCTTGGGACTTTGTGCTTGACTTCATTTGTGTAATATTCATAAATGCCATACAAATGTTTGTACTGCGTCTGGGTGTTTACTACGTATCATAAGTATTTATTTACAAAAGAAAAGTAGTATAATAATATGTAGCATATACGTATTCTGGTACCCTGATCACAAGCGTATTAAGCTTAGCTTGGGACCAGAGGACGTTGTGTGAAACGTCCATTAATATTTATTTATTTACTAGCTGTTGCCCCCGACTTCGTATGCCTGAAATTTAGAAATCAATCCTATATAAAACATAAGTTTACTCTTCTGCTCAATAGATGGCGTTGTAGGTTTTTTAAATCGCGCTATCATTTCGTTACACACATTAACACTTATGCATCCGGATTTCTCACTTATAAATTAGTAAGGATTAGATAGAAAAAGACATCGCTGTACGTCTGTCTGTATCTCTGGAGTGGTGATAGCTAGAGAGCTTAAAATGTCACAGTTTAAGTACCTATATCAGTTGATGCAACAACAAATTTTAATAGTCATCAGCATCATTCTCCTATCCTTATCACGTTATTTGCGGTCCGGGGAATATGACATGTATCATGCTATTTTCGACAGTTGATGTGATATTCTTCTTCTCATCTTCTCCAGCCCATTTACGTCCCACTGTTGGGCACGGGCCTCCTCCATTTTGGGAGGGATTATGGTCTACTGTGCCACGCTGACCAGGCGTGTTAGCACAGAGTTTATTTCCGAGTTTGCTTGACTGACTTTTACGGCACCCTTGGGAGGAGATGGGGTGGTGACACTTGTATTCTTAATCCTTCACCACACGGAGGGTGTGATGTGATACTCATCACATACAAATAAAATATAATACTAGTGTTGCAGAGACATTGGTTAGTAAGGTCCATGATAACTCAGTTGGCTAGAGCACTGGATCTATATTCCGAGGTTATGAATTCAAATAAAAATTGCTTTAGTTATTACCTTCGCTCCTATCAATATTATGGAATCTTTGAATGTAATTTTCACCATTTTCCAATTTCCTATATGGCATTGTTTCAAGTCATAATCATTAGAACTAACTGCGTTACAGTTCACTCTACAAAACCAACTAACTAAAGATAAAAACATTGAAAATATTTTATTACTATACCTATACTAAAATTAATATCATAAAAAAATTACTACAATTAAGTGTTTTTAGGGTTCCGTATTTAGTTTAGATCTCAAATATTCTTCACCAAAATTAATATTTTTCATTTTTATAGCATTACTAGCTGACCCGGCAAAAGTAGTTTTGCCGTACCACAAAAAAAATTTCAAAAATAGATGTTGGCCGATTCTCAGACTTAGAGGATATGTACACAAAATTTCAGGAAAATCGGTCGAGCCGTGTCGGAGGAGTACGGTAACTAACACTGTGACACGTGAATTTTATATATAAGATTATTTATAATATACATAGAATTGTTTAATGTTTACATATATTTACGTTAGGTAACATTAAAATTAAAATAAATATACAAAAATTGTAAAAAATATGTATAAAAGTACATGAAATTATTTATTTATCATATTTTTCCGAGCATAGAAAATTTATGAAGAGTAACATAAAATGAAATAAAAAGTTATGACCGCACGTAAAAAGTTATATTAGAGAAAACTACAATGCAAGCACAGATTGATCTGAATTTTGCAAACATAATAAGGACTGACGACAATGCAATAATTTAAATAATTACTCAGGACTAGCTGTTGTCCGCGCCTTCGTACGTGTGGATTTTAGAATAATTTCCCTTCATTTTGCAACATTTTTCATTGACGCTTCGCACCTATTGGTCGCAGCACAATATTTTATAGCCTAGAACCTTCCTCTATAAATGAAGAAATAAATGAAGAAAGAATTATTTTAATCGAAACAGCGTTTTTTGAAATTAACACGTTGAAATAAACTTTTCAGCTTTTTAATATTAGTATAGATATACGAGTGTGTGATTTTTGTTTTTGAAGTATGCAAATTTAGAAAGAAAGAAAGAAGAATACGGATTCGAATCACATCTACATCTTTTCTAACAACTAATAACCTCATTTTCAGTATTTTATTTATCGAAAATATATGTAAATATTTTTGAAATACCGTAATAAGCGAAAATTCTAGAACAATGTAACGGAGTCAATACGTCACAATAATGTGACTGACATACACTTAAGTATATCTGCTTTACCAGAATTAAGAGTCTGTGCTTCATTTTATTTTCCAAATACTTATTATAAGACAAAGTTATTATTTTTGTATGTAAGCTTATATCTTTAAAACTACGCAACGGATTGTGATGCGGCTTTTTAACACGCTTAAATATAAGTTCGGTATGTATCTGTTAATGTATTAATCTATGTAACGGAATCTTTGAAAGTGATTTTAACCCCCTTGCAGTAGTTGGATTGATCTGAAATTTTGCACATATATCAAGGACTGATGACAATGCAATAATTTAAAAAAATATTCAGAATTTTCAAGCGTGTTGTATAGTTTTTCCACTAAGTAGATTATTTAATAGATAGAGTGGTTCAAGAGGATGGCTTTTTTGTATAATTTGTTAAGGTTTGGTTGCTAAATTCCACGCGTACAAAATGGCGGGCAACAGCGAGTGCCAAATAAAACTTAAAAGTAATTAAATTCGCTGCAAGTTTAACGAATTTGTTCTGCCTACCCATTATAAGATAAGTGTGACGAAGGTATTATATTTTGTGAAACCGAAACGTATCGATTATAACCTCGACAGACATATCAAGCCAACTCGTGTATAATCACCGATTAATCGTTATTATTTAGCGATTAAATTTATCCCGAACTTTCCCTAAAAATGAGGAAATTCAACCAATAAAGAGGAAAAATGAGAAATAGAAGTTTGTATACGAGTATTCATACAAACTTCTATTTCTCATTTAAAATATCTCAAATTTACAAACAACGTAATAAAAAAGTTGTTATGAAAAATACTATTTATTGAAGTTACAATCGTGTTGTTTATGTATAGAATTATACTAAATATTCATTTCTTTCATTTAATATTAACGTCCTATTGTGGGTACAATTAAACCTTTGACCGAGTATCAAAATGCCCCTTCATACTGATCATCATCTTAACATCACGCCTTTTTAAATGTGATTTAATGGTCAGCAGAGACTATAGATCGCTCTCTGCTACAATCCGAACTGGCGGCTTCATACAATAGTGGTTATCGTCATGCATGTATGACCAAACGCATCAGTGCAAATGACACTATGGAGTCTAATTAGATAACAGCGGTACACGTTTTATAGTCTCTGCCATGGGAAAAGGGCGTGATGGTATGATGATGATGATGAAAGGCAGACGCTATTTACCAAATCAGAAAGACGTGAGGTTCTGTATATAGGTTTACAAAACGACTATGTGAAAATAAATATCACGTCTTTACTTATTATAAAACAACGTCGTTATTTTTGTAATGTCCCTATGTGAATCCGGTTTAAATAAATTCAATAAATATTCATGGACATTTCACACAACGTCCTCTGGTCCCAAGCTAAGCTTATACGCTTGTGTTATGGGTACCAGAATACGGATAGAATACATATACTACTTTTCTTTTGTAAATACATACTTATAATACATAGAAACACCCAGTTTGTTTTAATAGATAGCGTGGTTCGAGAGAATGGCTTTATTGTACGTATTGATTTGATTTGATTTATAAATGTCTTTATTTTCTAATGATTGTTACAAAAATAGCATACAATTGATCCTATTCTAATTGTTTCTAATCATATAAAATAATGTTTCTTAGACTAAGCGCGTGTATATAAACTTATGAACATAAACAATGTACATTATTATAGTAAAAAGACTAAAAACTTACCAAAAGTGATAACATAACAGTTTATTTAATGACAAACTTAGCGAGTTTAGCATTATTAATACATCACAGTTTGTTATTGAAGAAATATTTTATTATTATATATATATTTATATTATATTATTGTACGTATTGTTAAGGTTTGATGTAGATATATTTAGGGAGAGGGGGCTCAAACGTGGGTGAAATTGCGGGCATTAGTTAGTGAACAATAAATAAAAAATAATGAACACTGTTCTAGACGAAATCACACTAAACCACAATGCAATATATTCAAACGTTCACAACGGGCTGCGGTTACAATTTCTATAGGTAATATTGAAATCTTAGATACCATTACAAAATGTTCAACATTTATTGTCTCTTAAACACTTTATCGATTTGCTCGTAAACCATTTTCTTCGTTTTCTTTTATTTAATGTAAAATATGACTTTGACTTCGAATTTAAAGAATTTAGAGGCATAGTGTTCAACAGTTTGACTTTGACTTAGGTAGAGCCTAATAGACATAATCCCTCCCATAGTGAAGAAGGCCCCTGCCTAACGTTAATGGACTAGAAAGGGAGAAAGAGCCTTCCTTTACCAAAACTAAACGCCGTTGTACTTTTGTATGTTTGTAATGATTAAATTCAAAAACTACTGGATGGATTTCAATAATTCTTTCCTTAAGTAACATACTTAAACTAGATTAGATTTTAAAAAATATTGCCATTAAATCACATTTACACGTGAAAAACGGTACGGGCCGTTGCGAAATATAAAATGACAAAAGTATGTACAATGAATAAAAAAATTGAACTAAGTAATGCCATTATTTCTCAAACAAACGAAATAACAGCAATGTACATTCTACGTGGTACTATGGCTGTAGTCATAAAATACATTCTAAACACGACAAGCCTTGTAAAAATGTAAAAATTACAATAAACTCAACCACAATTTTTTTAAAGAGCTCTTTATCCAATCCGCAAGTGTTTGCTATTACACGTCGAGGCTAACACTTGAAATGCAAATAGGCCTATATTAAGTACACCATTCACCATCCTACCCACAGCCCGTCGTGCAGGACTGCGAAATTGCCTATATCAAACTGACGTTAAATTTAGACGATACTTCTTATCTTCCTCAAAGCCCACAAAGACCCAGTGACTGCTTGGTTTTACAGTTGTTCAGCGTGTTATAGTAATACCACGCTGGCCAAGTAAAGGGTTTATTTTCAGAAAGTCTTTAAATATTAAGCTTAGCTGGCTCTTACAGCTTCCTAAAAAGAAAGCACACGACTGGAAAAACCTGTGTCCTTGTTCCCTACTGTATAGAAAATGATATTTTGACTATAGTCAAATACGAGTGAAACAAAATTAAAGTCTAGCTAAAATCATTGGTCTGATATTTATAACTGTCATACAAATGTTTTTCCTGCGTCTGGGTGTGTACTATGTATTATAAGTATGTATTTATAAAAGAAAAGTAATTTATATATTATATCCGTATTCTGGTATCCATAACACAAGCATAACAAGTCGCCTATTCAGCCTCGATCAAGTCCATCCCAAGGTTGCCTGGAAGAGATCGCAGTCCGCGATAAGACCGCCCTTTGTACCTATGATAAGTCTAGTTAGTAAGTTTTGTTTTAAATTATTATGGTGTACAATACAGAATATTTTATTTATTTTATTTATAATAAGCTTAGCTTGGGACCAGAGGACGTTGTGTGAAAGGTCCATGAATATTTATTTATTTATTTAATTAAACAATTTTAACTCCATTTGTACTGCATAAGGGACAGATTTTTTAGCAAAACATCATAAACGCTTTATGAATGTACGTAAAAAACAAGCGGTCCGATTTGTAATCTTGTCGTGAATGGTAAGCTTTGCTCTTGAAATGCAAATAGGGCCATGTTAAAGTACACATGAGTCGTACGCTCGAATTAATTCTGTCTAATTTCGTATTATTCTACGAATGTAGGATTTTAACCCTGCTTAGTATGGTAAAGCTGAGCGCAATCGTTTAGTCTTATCTCGGATAGAGCAATTATAATGATGTATGTACGTGGAATAGCTGCAGTTTGTTGATAAAGGAATAACGGTCTTATTTATAAAATGAATACATGAATATTTTTTCATTATAAGCTAGGTTTGCCTCTTATATAAATAACCGGTATATTTAAAAGCTATTTTTAAACGCAAATCGTTTACGTCGAAGGAGGAGGGTCTCAATTGGTCTGTAGGATTTTTTTACTTTTTTTTTGTTTTTTACGTCATTACTTTTAACTGGGCGAAGAAGAATTATTATAATAAGTTGTGTTTTTTTAAGTACCCAATTATAAAAGAAACTACTGACTTCATGTGAGTTTTTCTCGATTTCACAGGAGATAAACATCAGATGCTGACCTGATACCAACGCAACCACACGCTAACAAATAAAAAAAGAATCATTAAAATCACTTGGCTCAGTTAAAAATTATGAGGTAATAAACATAGAAACGCTACGTGATAAGATCCGAAATGTGGAGATCCGTAGAAGGACCGGTGTGTACGACATAGCCCGAAGAGTTAGCACGCTGAAGTGGCAATGGGCAGGCCACATCGCTCGACGATCTGATGACCGTTGAGGACGGAAGGTCCTCGAGTGGCGACCACGAACCGGACAACAAGGTTGACTGACGATATAACGGGTGATATCGTCAAATACGCCGGGGGCCGCTGGATGCAGTTAGCACAGGACCACGCGTTGTGGCGTTCTATGGGGGAGGCATATGTCCAGCAGTGGACTGAGAAAGGTTGATGGATGGAAACATATAAAAAACATACCGACGAATTGAGAACCTCCTCCTTTTTTGAAGTCGGTTAAAAATACAAAACAGTCTAATTATACACAATAAATTAAATACACCAGTCATTCCAAAGGGAATTAACTCTGTTCAGCAGATTTAGTAAAAAGGAAAAATATCATTTTTTGCTTTGTTCTTTCACTGCGGTTGCCAGTGGCCAGTGAAATTTTAATTGGAAAAGTTGTCTTACTTCTTATTATTTTTGTAACCTTAGCAAAGTTTGATTTTGCTTTCAATTCGAACCTTTAGACAAAGGCTTAAAAGCAGATTTTTATATAGGTACAACTTTGACATTTATTATTTTTATTTTTAAAAGCAAATTATCAATAATCATGGACATTTTTCACAACGTCTTCTGTTTGAAAGCTAACATTATTGATTGGGATATGGGTACTAGAATCCGAATATTTTACTGTCGTTATAACCATCAGGCAAACATGACCAGATGTATGAATGTAAGTGAAGCCGCAAAAGTATGTTTGGATCGTAACAGGAGGCGCTCTATATATAGTCTCTGCCTACCCCCGTGGGAGAAAGGCGTTATGATGAAGATGATGAGAATACGGATATTGTAATATTTTTTCATAGTTATAATAAATTGAATAGATAGACCAATATAAAACCATACAAACAGTTGTTTTGTGCGGGTATTGAACCCGAAATCGCGAGAATGTCAGGATTAAGAATACAAGTGTTCATATTCATATTCATTTATTCGATGCAATCATGTTGCTTACAAGGTGTTAAAATATCAGACAGTATCAAACATGAACCCTGTTAGGGCACAGCAACATAACTTATTATTAATTGTTTACATAAAATGAATGATAAATTCTCCGTGTGGTGACGGATTAAGAATACAAGTGTCACCACCCCATCTCCACTCCCAAGGGTGCTGTAAAAGTCAGCTAAGGGATACTGCACACAGATAACATCTCCTGTGACCCCTATTACTTTTCAGGGTGCTGTAAAAGCCAGCTAAGGCATATTGTACACAGATAACATTTCCTGTGAGAGACAGAAAACTTGAAAAAAACCCATGTGCCAACATGTCTAGTACTACGCTGGTACCTAGACCATAACCACTTCCAAAGTGAGGGAGGCCCGTGCCCAGCAGTGACGTTAACGGGCTGGAGAGAAAGAGAGATAAGTCTTTGAATTAAGTGTTCATTCCCGTAACTTATAATCATAGGTCAGAATTAGGTAGAGTTATTTATGTACTTGCATTGAAATGTTGATATTAATGTGGACCTTCCTGGGATTTGTAATAGACAATCCCGTGTGGCCAACAATATTACGAATAAATAATAATAAAAACCTCAGAAATAGACAAATTAAACAAAGATAATTAACATAACATTTTTAATAGCTTACATTAATTCACAATACAAATTATTGATATCTTAAGCAAATTCTCATATACTTATTCGCCTTTTTTATAAATACGAGCGAATACTTTTCTTACTGAATCAGTCGCTATCAAATTTTTATTTAAAAGTCACGTTATTTTTTTCTGCTCTTTAAAATTAATCTCGGGATTTGAAGCATATCCACTTTATTCTTTCGCTGTATGAAATCAGTGTAAGTAAATAAATAACTCTACCTAACTCCGACCTCTGCTTATAATATAACCTCAATATAAATGTTATAAATTAATATTGTGGTTTTAAAATGTTATTTTATTACTTCATTAGCTAATAGTCCGCGATTACACCCGCATTTATAGTTTTTGAGCTCTCCCTCACAAAATATACTTCAAACCGCAACATATTATATAAGAAAGCTATCCTCAATAACCACTCTATCTATTAAAAAAAAAAGACGTGTGGCACTCGGGGAATGCCGCGGTAAAGCTATTGCATAGCATTTTTTATCAACTTATGCATTTATAATTATTTATGTATTTTATTTATGCAAGAATCTAAATACCATAAACTAAAATAAGATTAATAATCCTTATTTACTGATGCTTACATCTGTCCATTGTTTATGGTAATTATGATAAAATAGCGATTGTCAATCAAATGTCAATATAATAAACATTATTTTACATTATTAAAATCTAAAATACGCTGTCATCTGAACATTTAGGATATAAATGTTGTCGATTCAAAATCCTTATTTTAACACGCTGTTTAATTTGAGGAAGGCGTTTACCCTTGGTATCAACAGGATGAAAAAAATTGCGCGGCAAAGAGGGGTTTCGTATGCGCAGTAACGCCGATAATGTCAGGTTATTTTCATTACGCTATTTTCGTTACGGAATTTCTGGATTCGGTCTCCACGCTTAAGGCCCGCGATAGAAGCTATGCAACAGCTTAAAAACCACATCAAAATCCGTTGCGTAGTTCAGAAGATATAAGCTCACATAGGGACATACCTACATAAAAAAATTACGACTTTGGTTTATACAAAGTAAAGATTATAAACAACGGTATTGTAAATACCAATTACTGTTTCACGACTAAAATCCATTCTACATATAATTACTGTAATCTGCCGCATAACAACATAATACAATTATGACAACATAAACTCGAGAATATTTTAAAAACAAACATTGCGTTAACTTTTCGCATATTTTAATTAACAACGTACGCAACCTATCAACGTTTATATCTAAATTAAAATCTAAATTTTAATTAACTTAATGATGCTGTTTTTAATTTATGACCTTAACAAACAGACGTTATCTTTTCCGTGACATGACACAAAGTTACGTCACAACACTTACTAAAGAATATTGTCATAGAGTGACAGTAAGTTTTACGTCTTGTAAAAGTTACAGCGTCTGATAAAGTAATTTAATTACTTTGTATTTACATAAGATATTACACACATTAATCAGATTTACATACAAATGTAAAAAACATAGTGTAGTATCATTACTTTTGATGTTGTTTTAGCAATTACATAGATATAGAAATTATTCTGTACTTTAGCATTTTAAATAAATAATATTCGTGGAGATTTCACACAACGTCCTCTAGTCACAAGCTAAGCATATATTATATGCTTGTGTTATGGGTACAATGGGTACATATACTACTTTTTTGTAAATATATACTTATAATACATAGAAACTCCTAGACGCAGTACAAACATTTGACCTGGTTATCTGTATCACAGCTAATATTTTACCTCAGACACCAGCTTTCCACGGCTGAAACTGTTTAACTGCTTTTTGTGAGATTCTTCTTTTCCTTATTTTTTTTTCTTTCTTTTGTTATTCATAGCATAGTGCTTTATATTAAATTGTGTTATGTAATATTCGCTTGTGGAAAGATAATAAAGATATTATCTAATATATAAAATTCACGTGTCACAGTGTTATTTACCGTACTCCTCCGAAACGGCTAGACCGATTATGAAATTTTGTATGCACATTCAGCAGGTCTGAGAATCGGCTAACATCTATTTTTCAAACTTTTTTTTTGTATTGCAAAACAACGTTTGCCGGGACAGCTAGTATTATATATATTTGTATGACAATTGCAAAAATCACACAAATAATTGCCATGAGCGGGAATTCCAACCCTGGTGGTGGTTCATGTAACAGAATGCTGTTCACGAGGACGCCCTCGTGAACAGCATTCTGTTACATGAACCACTCGACCACGAGGCTCGTCTGAGCATTACACAATATTCATACATATCAAACATCCATCAGCTTTTCTCCGTCCACTGCTAGACATAGATCGTCTCCCTCATAGAACGCCACAACGCGCGGTCCTAACTGCGCTTTTTGCATACAGCCTTGTTACAGACGGGCGGACGGATAGTGCAAGTCTCAGCAATAGGGACGCGTTTTACATTTTGGTTCGGAACCCAAAAAATACCGTAAAAACAAATATAAAAACCCCTAAAGCGTGATCCCAACAGCCCCTTAAACAAAATCTAAAAGAATACACATCGTTAAAACAGTTTATCGGAGATACTTTGCCATTATAACAATAAGTGCTACTGACTTGAGCACTACATGTTACTCTTGTCTTGGGATTAATAATATTCTTACAACAACCTTGACAAAGCCTCCAAACTGTTCATGGTACAACTCCCTAAGCAACGAAAATACTTTCTGATATATATCTTAGGGGCGGTCCTGACTTAGCAAAGAGGTAATAATGCAAAATACCTGAAGAAAATATACTCTGAGCACATTTAAGAAATCCTACAGGTTATGTGCGTAGAACTTAGATCTGTCGTAATGTATAATCAGATGTATAAGTATGTTTAGATCATAGGAGATAGCGTTCTATAGTCTCTACCTTCCTTTGTGGAAAAAGTACTGCTGTTACTGCTGCTCATTTGCTGTACATTTTATATCTCTTTCTCTCTCCAGCCCATTAAGCTCTGTTGGACACTGGCCTTCTCATCTTTAGAAGGAATTGTGGTCTACTATGCCACGCTGATCAGGGTGTGAGTGGCATACGGTTTAATCTCAAGTTTCCCGTCTCTCACAGAGGATGTTATCTGTGTACAATATCCCTTAGCTGGTTTTTACAGCAATCTAGGAAGGAAATAAGGCACTTGTATTTTTAATCCGCTCACAAAAGCACATCGTAAGATTTTATAGAAGAAGTAGAAATTTTGAATAACGAACGTGAAATGATTTTGGTACCATTTTACCAGAGCCAATAGTAGATCAAAACAAATAATTAAACGTTCAAAATAAACTACAAATTGTATGTAAAATTCAATTACACCCTTAAATTTCATCATAGGGCTTGAAATTCACAACGAATTTTGGCAGAATAAAATTTTGTAGGAAAATATCCATCAGGTTTATATTTTTAATTTTCTGCCTTTTTGAAAGCATTGCAACCGGGCGTCGGTTAGCCACAATAAAAAATGCACAATATAGGCAACATATTCTCGTTACACATGCACCTTTATGAAGCTATGGCTTTAGTAGTTCATTTTACGTTTTTTTATTACTTTTCAGGTTTTGTTCTGAATGAATTTCAGTAGTTAAAATGTATAGAACCGAATAAATATTTCGTGTAATGACGAATTGAAACTGCGTTAATTAAGGGCCTACATCAATATTATCGTCGACATGTACCTATTAACACAGCTAGTAGGTATAGAAAATGAAGAATTAGGGATATTTTTTTTGTTTACTCAAAATCTACTAAATATATTTTAATTCCGATTTACGTATTTCTATATATAATAGTTACTTATGTTTTAAAAGTTATTTCATTAGTTAATACGCGATAATAGACCGACAAATGAAAAAAATAAAAAATGAGAGAGGTTGTTTCGCTAAGATTTTCTATCGAGAAATTTTTTTTCAATCGCGTTTCTGAGTTTATGCAATCCTAGATTATATATTGAAAAAACATAAACTTAAAAATTCTCTAGCCATTCAATCTAAAGAAAAAATTAAAACTTCGTACGTAGAAAAATGCACGAAGTTATTTTGGTATCCTCTTAACAACGCAATCATCTTCCTGATGCTTTACTTTACAATAAGTGTCATCTATCGGTACAGATTTTTTTTAATACTTTTCTCCTCACCCTAACCGGGCCATGGTGTGTACCCTGAACCTGACCATGACACGGTAAGAGCTGGCTCTATTATACGGGGCTCAGCGCAGGGGGGGGAACATCAGGTAAAAACAGCAATTTTCACTTAAATCATTCATAATAAATAAATATTCATAGACATTTTACACCACGTCCTCTGGTCCCAAGCTAAGCTTATTATGCTTGTGTTATTGGTACCAGAATACGGATATAATACATAAACTACTTTTCTTTTGTAAATACATACTTATAATACATAGTAAACACCCAGACGCAGTACAAACATTTGTATCATAATTAAAACCATCACACAAATGATTGTCCTGGCCGGGAATCGAACCCGAGATAATAGGACTTAAATCATTCATTACACCTCTAGTTTTTAAAAAACCTCTGCAGTAAGTATGAATTATTAAACGTGCTGTAGGTACTGTTGATACAACAACAAAACTCACCTCTCTCCAGCCCGTTAAACGTCCCACCGTCGTCTTCGTCGGGTAAGAGCGTCGGATTATGGTCTACTAAGGGTTACTGACGAGAATTACAACTTTCTACCTACTTATTACGAATGAAAGATAAATACATTCCCCTACTGGCTACGACGAATGAATGAGGTAATCTTAGTAATTCTTGTCCAATCCGCAGTGGATTGGACAAGAATTACTAAGATTACACTTCATATAAAACACCTCTTTGCCACTACATTAGCAATTTTCCACAGAGTAATAAACGCTATAAAATAGAGTGTATAATGTGCAAATACACTTTTCAATTCCTCATTGTCACGTACTATTTTTTTTGTTGCATTTAAGTAATTTAATTATAAAATGATTAAAGAAAGTAGACCTTTATATCTGCCTGGAATCAGGAATCACTAAATTATAATATAGACATAGGTAGTTAATAAAGCGGAGATTCTTAGAGACTTTAACTCTCCATTTGTGAAAGTAGTTTTAGGTGCGGACCATTACTTACGGAGATTACCCCCTACATACATATTGCAACCTTTAACTCTTTATTAATAAGACAGCGACAAAATAAAAATATAAAATATATACCGATTCTATATCCACAACTAAACTTAACAAAAAATTAAAATTAATATAGTCAATAACACAATTTGGTAATGTTAGCTTAACTTTTTAATTAATTATTAATTTTTGATTTAAGTTACCAAAAATGTGCACAACGTAATAAGTAATTAATCAAAATACACCATAGTTGATTTCATCTTTTAGTTTAGTTTAGTTGTACATGTAGAATTGGTAACATCATAACACAATGGCTTAATGACACAACCAATTAAATATAACTAGTTATTTAAATTTCTAGACGAATTTTTCAGGCAAAGCGAATTAACTCTATTCTGCCGTTACAGAAAAAATTAAAACAGAACACTTTTTTGTTTTATTCTTTCGCGAGGTTGCCAGTGAGCATTGAAATTTTAATTAGAAAAGTTATTTTGCAAATTTTTTCTTTTGTAAGTCATTGGCTCGTTTTTACGTTGTTTTTATTTTGAAAATTCTAATAAAAATATGAAGAAAGAATTTTTTATGTTTCGTACAGACTGAATAACTGACAAATTGTTTAAATAGAGTATTTCTTTTAAGAATTCAGTGTCAACAGGTAGGATGGGACTCTATAGCTGAGACTTTGTTGTCTGTTCGTCTGTCACTGAACTTTCCGTCGTTTTCACGAAGGGTAATAGCATTAGAGTTGAAATGTTTTACAGATGATGTATGTCTATGGGCGCTGACACTAAATATTTTCATATACTTAGTCGCTTATCATAAAGAGATTTATTTTTTAAATGGTTTATTAATCAACTAGGATTGTTTATAATTTTTGACCTGATGAAAAAATAGACTATTTTAAGCAACTAATTTCAGTATTATTGAAATATTCACTATATATAATTTATAAAAATGCTTTAAGATATAATTTTAAATGTTGTGACGTCATCATAGTACGCATTCTGTGTATTGCCTTTTCCTGATAGACTTATGACAGATTGCAATACATCTTTTCAAAGTTGCCAATTTGATATAATAGACCGATTTAAACTCCACCACAGAGTAATATATCCATAAGAACATCTTAATATTTTAAATCCTTCATTTCAAGGGCAAATAGAGATCATTTGCTTTTTTGGAATAATAATCGTTATTAAGGCAATTTTTCCGAAAAAAACGAATGGATCATGATCAGAAACTCTATACCCCGAAATGGTTTTCGAATTAAGAGTTTAAAAAAAATATGAACAATGGCAATTAAGCCGGGGGAATAGTAATCCACTAATTAACTAGTAAGTTACTAAATAGTAGGTTTACTTAATTCTTAATCTATCACCACATTTATATATGTTATGAACCTATATATAAAATGACGCTGCGACCAATAGGAGCGAAGAATTATTGAAAAATGTTTCAAGAACGTGGTATTTTTTTAAATTCCACGTGTTTTAATTCGCGAGCAATAGCTACTAATATAATAATTCAATAATATCATTTATATAACTGAAAAAAGACGCAGTTTATTGCTCATGTAATTCTAAGGCTTCTAACTGCAAGTAGCTGAAGAGATTCCGAGTATAATTGCATTAATGGGCACGTTGTGAATGCAAACCTTACAAGTATTGAGACTTTAACATACATTTGTTTTGTTAATATTGCAGACGTCTCTGGTCTTAAATTAAGCAAAATATGCTATTAGTTACAAGTCTGCAGACTTTTATTGATTTTTGAAAACATTGTTTGATAATGCATGTGATAATGGTATCAATTCTATGTAACAATGTAATGTATGTAAGAATGTATTGTACAACTATGTAATGTATGTAGGTAAAATGAAAATAACTATGGCTTATTTACAAAAAGGTTCTATTAACATTGCCAAATTGTGTTATTAACATTATCAATTTTCATTTTTAGTTATGTTTCGTTGTGCACGTAGAATCAGTACCAATGTCTACTGGTCTGAAAAACGGCTGAAAGTAAAGTAGATATTAACATCAATATTTTAAAGTAGGTTAAGCACACACATTGACTGGAAGTAGGACAATTTCAAAAAAGATTATCTATAAGCCTTATTGCATTAGAATATCTAGGATCAGCGACTTTTTACAATGATAATTTAATTTAGAATTACAAAGAAGATTAAATACTGCTGATACGAAATTAAGGCATTAGTTTTATAACTAAAACACCAATCCTGACTGACACTGACGAGCCCCGTGGTTGAGTGGTTCATGTAACGGACTGCCGATCAAGAGGTCGCGGGTTCGATTCCCGCTCGGGACAATCATTTGTGTGATTTTTCCAATTGTCATACAAATGTTTGTACTACGTCTGGGTGTTTCTATGTATTATAAGTATGTATTTACAAAAGAAAAGTAGTATATATTATGTATTCGTACCCATAACACAAGCATATAAGCTTAGATTGGTACCAGATGACTTTGTGTCAAATGTCCGTAAATAAAAAAAAAAATTTTAATAAAAAAATCCATCCATCCATCAGCCTTTCTCCGTCCACTGCTGGATACAGGCCTCCGCATAGAATGCCACAACGCGCGGTCCTGCGCCATTTGTACGAGTATCTAGCGGCTCCCGGCACATTTCACGATAATATCGTCAGTCTACCTTGTTGGGGGCCACCCCACGTCCGGTACGTAATCGCCACTCGAGGACCTTACTACTCCATCGGTTGTCGCTTTTTCGAACGATGTAGCCTGCCCATTGGCACTTCAACGTGCCATCTCTTCGGTCTATGTCGTACACACCGGTCCTTCACCGTCCAAAAACGCTCAAACATAGAACAAATATCTGTATGACTAATACAGCGAATAATATTCCTAACCGGTAATCGAACTTGTGAATGTCCATTTCACTAACCACTGCTCCAGCTGCTCAGTTAGACAACATACTTTAACAACTTACATTATAATAAAAAATACAATCACTGCTATAACGAGTTAATATCATAAAAATGCTTAGCTGTTATTGATATAACATCACAACTAAGCATTTTTTATCTAAGAACTTTTCAAAATGTCATTGAATTAATCTTAACACCAAAATACTTTCATTTTTTCTCTTATTTGTTAATTTTACAATTGTATTTGCTTTGCATCTCAGTACAATAGTGCATGACATAGCAAGTAACGCATAACAGCTGGAAAGAATGACTATTCAAATTACTTACTTTATGTTATGTGAAGTCTTTTGGGACCCGTGAACTTTGTGTGAAATATCCATGAAGAAAGGAATGCTCTTTTAGGTACCAAGTGGTAAAATGGGAACCTATTACCTGAGACGTCGCTGTCCGTCCGTCTAAGATTCTGTATCTCCGGAACAATGATAGCTAGAGAGCTGACAATTTCACAGTTTATGTATGTCAGTTGATGCTAAAACAACAAATACTCGTCATCATCATTCTCCTGTCCTTATCCCGTTATTTGAGGTCGGAAACATGACAAATATAGTTACTTATGTTATTATAATTACGGATATGATAATATACAAACTGAACACAGTATTTTAAAAAATAAGTTAAATCGTCTTCATGTGCCTTTGAAATTTGAGGGTTTTCCTCGATTTCTCGGGAGATATCCATCAGATCCCAACCTGGTGCCAATAGGACCACACGGGAAATACCAGCTTTCAAATAAAAAAAAAGAATCATTAAAATCGCTTCGCCCAGTCAAAAGTTATGAGGTAAGAAACATAAAAAAAAATATACAGACAACTTGCGAACCTCTTTTTTGAAGTCTGTTAAAAATAGTTAATAACTACGTAATAAGGTTGCTCTTATATTCGTTCAAGTCGTATATCATAGTGGATTGCGTTTAACATACATCATCGCGTGTCTACATTGTTGTTCCGTTTCAAACGATTAGTTACAATTATGAAGTAATTGCCACCCGTTGAGATGGAGAAGACGTTATTTTTTACTACTGCATAAATAGCTTCTAACTGTTATGTTATTTTCTATGTAAATCAATCGATTATTAGAAACATTAGAAAAATATTTCTACAAAAATGTTCTGAACGCTTTTTTTTTCTTTCCGTGTAATCAGCTATAATCAGCAGTAGGTATAGCCTAGTTTTTTTCCCCTTTCTCCGAGGTATAGCTTAGTTGCACTTGAGTAACTACTAGTCTACTCAGTATATAACTAACATTCTTATTTTCTTATAAGTAAAAATTGTGTTAATAAATAAATTAGGCTAAATTTATAACATACGCATATAAATCCGTAAAATCAGAAGTAAATGCATTTAAAATAAAAGATTTTTTTTCTTTTTATAAGCTTTTAATTTGATTTTATTGAAACTTTATGGTTGTATAGCTTATAAAATTGGTCAAGTGCGAGTCGGACTCGCGCACGAAGGGTTCCGTACCATTATCTATGCAACATAAGGCAATGTTATTAGTATCGAGCAAGAAACGGTAAAAAAATCATGTTTGTGCCCCCCTTAAATCGTTATTTTATTTTATTTTTAGTATTTGTTGTTATAGCGGCAAACGAAATACATCATCTGTGAAAATTTCAACTGTCTAGCTATCACCGTTCTTGAGATACAGCCTGGTGACAGACGGACGGACGGACGGACGGACAGCGAAGTCTCAGTAATAGGGTCCCGTTTTTACCCTTTGGGTACGGAACCCTAAAAACAAAACAAAGGCTAAGAGCGAAAGAACGGCGCAGTAACCAGTAACTCAAAGAGGCTCTAGCTGGTCATCTGTAGAATCAAAACAAAAGTATCTAGCTTGCTACTTCTGTGTACCTACATAGGAAGCTCTTCATACTCTCATCTATCATCACTAGCATTTATAACAAAAAAAAATAATCGCATGTAATTAGACTCACTCTCAACACACTACTGTGTCGTGATAACTGTCATGTCTACTCAGCCATATAATTCCAATAAGGAATAATTATAATCAATAAGAAACTTCATTTCGTTTTTCTTTGAACGATGAAGTAATACGAAAGTAATAGATTTCTTGAAACGCTTATTGGGAATTCAAATGAGTACCTACACGATACCTGTTCACAATAATACTATAAATATTATATATGGGACAATGTTAAACATGAAATATAGCAACAAATCATCGGAACTCTCTCTCTCTCTCTCTCCAGCCCATTACCATCCCAGTTGGGCACGAGCCTCCTTCACTTTGGGAGGGATTATGGTCTATGCAACGCTGACCAGGCGTGTTCGCATAGTGTTTTTCCATTGTAAGAAACTTCCATCTCTCATAATGGATGTTATTTGTGTACAATATCCCTTAGCTGGCTTTTACAGCATCTTTGAAGGAAAAAGTGTGAAGAAGAGGTAATAATAATATAAGCAGATAATATCTTGTATCTTGTTGAAACTCTGAAGCTAAATCCAAACTAAATTTAGTGTCAATTTTACTCAAGCACAAGTTTTAAGTCCAAAACACAGTACTAATTCAAACTAAGCATTTACCAGGCCAATACAAAAGGTATAACAATTACAAAATATAGAGTCTATAAGACTAACATCAATTAATACCTCATTCATGCGATTTCACTTTAGTCTACTATTTCAGCTACCTGTATTTGTGACACTAAATACTTTCTATTGTGACCTACAGGCTAGACGTAGCGAGATTCTAGGTTCAACATCGTCTTACGTTTACATCCGTATTTTTACATAATAATCGTCTGTACTTTTTCATAGCTGATATACGTTTCAGTCGAAAACTAAGATAAGTTATAGATTAATGGTCTTATTAATAATGACTTATAGGAGGTTTAAAAGTTCGCTAAAATCGGTTCCCGAAAATTGTCAATACTTCTTATTCATAATAGTCTTTTTACGCTAAAACGTTTATTATCGCTCCGATAAAATCCCTGTTTAAACCTCCGATAAGTCATTATGAATAAGACAGTAAGTCATTAAGTAAGACTAAGATTTTTAACTTTGACTTTGAAATCAAATACTTGTTTAAACCATATTATGTAAACCTGATTGTATGCTCTGTATCGCCCTCTCGCCCTTTCTTTTCTCCTTTTCTCTGTCACCAATCCTTCACTTCGGGAAGAATGTTTCTCCTACTATGCTGCACTGACCAGGCATGTTGGTATGGTACAGAGTTTAGATTTTAATTTTCCATAATTGAAGATGTTAGCTGCCGTTATCACCTAGTTAGCTCTTACAATTTTATGAATAGCTCATAATCATAATTGTAGCTAGTTTATGACAACAAATAGGCATACTATTAAGTAATTTCTTTCTTTTAAATTTTACCACTCTTTAATTAGCTTCGAGCGTATCTAGGTACCTATGTAACAGAATCTTTGGACGTGATTAAGGCCCCTTCAATATGTCTGATAAATCTTAAAATTATGTCCAATATCACGGACTGATGATAATAGAATGAAGTAGAAATCTGCATAATTATTTTTATGATCAACTTATGTCTAAACGTGCTTTTTTAACACGCTTATATAAGTTCGGTAAACAGATAAACATTTTTATTACTAATTAAAAAATTACGGGTCAACACAATATACAGGTTTCACCTTTGTGAAAATTCAGTATGTATCTATCAATGTATTAATCTATGTACCGGAATCTTTGAAAGTGATTTTAACCCACTTGCAGTTAGTGTTGCCCAAATGCAAGAACAAGACGAGACTTAGCCAGTCTTGGTCTTGGTCTTGCGCCAATACACCTGGTCTTGGTCTTGGTCTTGGTCTTGCACTCCCAGTCTTGGTCTTGGTCTTGCAGCAAGAGTCTTGCAAGTCTTGCAATTACCTATTAGACTATTGCTATTTATTAAAGTTAACTTTAGATCTTAGAAAAACGTATTAGAATTGGAACATTGTGAGCTTGAATTAACATAGCCATAGTAAAGAACAATCAGATTAATAAATGTCTGAAGATTTTAAAATTAATTAAAATTTACTGCCACATGGTGAAGGACAATATCTGTCTAGAAAGAGATTGAACCCTCAACTTACATGAAATTTAATAAAAGAGTTTTACGATTTATCATTTATTTTAATAAAAAATAAAATACAACACAAATCAAATAACATAACAGTACACAACAGCTTTGTCATTAGGTTCTGTTACTTTATATCAATTCTTTTGACCAAGAATTAATACAAAGTCACCATCTGGCTGACTCATCACTTAACCTATTTCTATGTTTTCTAATTACTAATGATGCTTTAGAAAATAATCTCTAAGCAGGTACTGAAGTTGCAGGTATTGAGAGAAAATCACGGGCCATCTGCGATAAAGTCGGATACTCTGTCTCGTGCGTCCTCCACCAATCTAAAATGTCTTCCGAGCTGGCAGCTCTTGGTTTTCTCAGGTACTCCTCCAACTCGTCTATCACTAAGCCTTGAAGACAAGATCCAGATGACGTCGAGGGACATTCATACAGTTTATCAAAGTCTATTACGTCTTCATCTTCATCACATACTTTATTTTCTTTTCTTGGTAATTCCAGAGATTTGTTCAGTGAGTGTAGACTTTTATATTCTTCATAAAGTTCATTGAACTTGCGCAGGCTTTCTGTTTTTAGTTGCTTCCCCCATATTGTCAGGTCAAAAGTCTGAGCCTTATGCCTTGGGTCTAAAATTAAAGAAGTACAATAAATCCAGTTGCTCTTCTTATAATGTTTAAGCATTTGCATTAGCATTGTTGCTGGTAAAATAACTAGTATTCCTTGTATAAAATTAGGATTAAAAATTAAGTTTTTTATACAGTTTTGATACAGTTTTTGCGTCTCATAGAATTCCTAAGCGTACCTATACACCGAACTGTTATACCTAACTACTCCGAGAAATAGCGCTAAGTCCTAGCTGCAAGACGCAAGAGTCTTGCCGGATTAGTCAAGACTAATCCGGCAAGACTCTTGCGACTTGAAGACTTGAGCAAGAACAAGTTCTTGCTCAAGTCTTGCACGGTCAGTCTTGGTCTTGGTCTTGCTAAAAATACGCGGTCTTGTTCTTGGTCTTGGTCTTGCAAAAATGCAAGAACAAGACCAAGACTGCAAGACCAAGACTGAATTTGGGCAACACTACTTGCAGTAGTTGGATTGATCTGAAATTTTGCACATATATCAAGGACCGATGACAATGCAATAATTTAAAAAAATATTTAGAATTTTCAAGCGTGTTTTTGAACTAAGTAGATTATTTAATTTGTAAATTATCTTTTTACTTAACTTTTTTTTCCAAACCGATAATATATTGACTGCTATGTTAGGTGCAATGATGTAGAGCCATCATACTTGCTAGCAAGATGGCTTATTAAAGTAAGTAGTTAGTTACTGGTTAGGTTAGCTGTTTTTTATTTGTAAAATTTGTTAATACAAAAACCGGAAATGCATAATTTCATTTTAAATATTTAAGTTCCATTTATGTAATGTTTTCATTATGATTGTAATTGTAATTTGTAAGGAAATAATTATTTTTTAATTACCTCCTGATTGACATTTGTGTCGTTGTTATAATATTTAATACCATTAAATAAACAATATTATACTCCGTGTGGTGACGGATTAAGAATACAAGTGTCACCACCCCATCTCCTGTCAAGGGTGCTTTAAAAGTCAGCTAAGGGATATTGCACACAGTTTACATCTGTGAGAGACTTAAAACTCGAAAAGAAACCCTGTGCCAATACGCCTGGTCAGCGTGGCACAGTAGACCATAATCCCTCCCAAACTGGAGGAGGCCCGTGCCCAACAGTGAGACGTAAATGGGCTGGAGAAGAGAAGAAATAAACAAGTCTTGTATATTGGTATACTTAAATTAATTCCTACGATTTCCAACAAATTTATTACACAGGTGGTTTATGGGTGTAAAGATTAAGGAAATCAAAGACAACCCAACGCGCCGTGTAAACTAGCCGTAGGGTCCGTAGAACAAAGAATCCTTTTCTGAGCTCTACCTTGCCTGCTAATAGGTGCAAAGTACATAAATAAATTTTATTTAATCTCGCATAAGGCTATAAAAAAAATGAATTTCTATTCAAATAAAATAAGTTACCTACAACCTCTGTGTGCATTTTAAGAAACAAAACATTGCAAAACAGATCACGTTACGTACTCAACATACCGTTTCAAAATTTTATGATACTATCAAATTTCGTTTAAAAATGCGTACCTATACGTGAAATCAAGCCTACATTCATAAAAATTGTTCTTTATGTACGCACATATTAATTTCTCTTTTATTGTTATAGTTCGACAGCTTTGAAAGTGTCTCAAGATATTGATCTTATTTGTGGAATTAAGACCTTTTTTTTTCATAAATAAAACTTACATTAGGTATATTAAATCTTATCTTTCTTATTTAATGAACACCTCCAACACTGAGAGAATTTTTCAAATCGGACCAGTGGTTCCTGAGATGTTCCGCGTTCAAACAAACATACAAACTCTTCAGCTTTATAATCCCTACTAATATTATAAATGCGAAAGTATTTGATGAAATTGGTCACAGACAATCTTTAGACCCTGAGAAAGGACAAGGCTACCTTTTATTGCGACAAAAAAAAATTTCCAAATTCCACGCGGACGGAGTCGCGGGCAACAGCTAGTATTAGTATAGATTTATGATCGAAGACCAAGTTATCTGATAATAATATTCTCTACGTATTCTATTGTCTTATTGCAATACAACAGTGTACTTTAGACCTTGTCCAGAAAGGGCGAATTCGCCGCGAATCGTATCGCGCGAATTCAATACGCGCGTGTGTACTAGACATCAATACATCGCGTCCACAAGCATCGCGCGAATTCAAAATACGCGCGTAAATCGCATGCACTACGCCAGACTCTCGACTCGCGCGCAATACGCGCGAGTCGAGAGTCTGGCCGCCTTGGCATACTAGGGACGCCTTGTTGCGTCCAGTTAAGGGCCTACATCAATATTATCGTATATCATCGCCGACACGTACATATTAACACAGCCAGTAGGCACAGAAAATGAAGAATTAGGGATACTTTTCCTATTTACTCAAAATCTACTAAATATATTTTAATTCTGATTTACGTGTTTCTATATATGATAGTTACTTAAGTTTTTGAAGTTATTTCATTAGTTAATACGCGATAATAGACCGACAAATGAAAAAAATAAAAAATTAGAGAGGTTGTTTCGCTAAGATTTTCTATCGAGAAAACTTTTTTCAATCGTGTTTCTGAGTTTATGCGATCCTAGATCATATATTGAAAAAACATATACTTAAAAATTAGAGCTCTAGCCATTCAATCTAAAGAAACAATGAAAACTTCGTACGTAGAAAAATGCACGAAGCTATTTTGGTATCGTCTTAACGCGCGAACTCTAGAGCGAATTCGTTAGCTGAACTGAACTCCTACCCAAATGCTCGCGCGTAATACGCGCGATAAGATTCGCGGCGAATTCGCCCTTTCTGGACAAGCTATTAGAGCTTGCATAAGATAAAACGTGTGCAAAAACTGTCACGTTTGTGATATTTCGCGTGTCTGAGTTTTATTCGACTATTTCTATGTTTTCCAAGTTGACAGATTAAGAATACAAGTGACACCACCCCATTTCTTATCAAGGTGCCGAAAAAGCCAGCTAAGGGAATTAAACCACACCCGATCAACAGGCATTGTAGACCAAATACCCCCCTTAAGTTCATTAGGCCCGTGCTCATCCGTGGAGCATTAAAGTGCTGAAAATAGTAGTTATCATGAATGAACTTTGGCTGAAAGTAGTTATCAATTCTACATTCTTTAGTTTTAGGGTTGTGTACAAAGATTTCTTTTTTTAGGGTTCCGTACCCAAAGGGTAAAAACGGGACCCTATTACTGAGACTTCGCTGTCCGTCCGTCCGTCCGTCCGTCCGTCCGTCTGTCACCAGGCTGTATCTCAAGAACGGTGATAGCTAGAGAGTTGAAATTTTCACAGATGATGTATTTCTATTGCCGCTATAACAACAAATACTAAAAATAAAATAAAATAAATATTTAAGGGGGGCTCCCATACAACAAACATGATTTTTTTACCGTTTCTTGCTCGATACTAATAACGTTGCCTTATGTTGCATAGATAATGGTACGGAACCCTTCGTGCGTGAGTCCAACTCGCACTTGACCAATTTTCTTTTTCCTCCAGATTATTTTCTTTACAAAGTGACGTCCTTGGTTGTGGGATCTATCTTCCTGTTGTCATTGCCATTTTTTCAAGACGTGATTTAGACTTAAGTATTAAAATATATCATGTATAAACTAAACTTATTTTAATTTCGCATACCTACCACGAAAACTCACCAGCGAAAGTTAAAACTTATTATAAATTATAATAGCTTCTATAATAATAGTACTATTTATATAATATGGAAATCATGTAAACAGAGATAAAATGAGTACATACGGTAAGTATAACGTTTACGTTCAAACATTTATGCAAGAATGTGTTGCGTAATAATATAACAAAAGAAATGTGGGACCGTATTACGCAAATATTCGGAAGTTGTTCGTAGATTAGACGTTCTATGATAGACTAGTACATTTTCTTTATATCTTGACACTAGCTGTTGCGCATGACTTAGTACGCGGTATATTAAGAATATGTTGCCCTCTTTTGCAATTTCACTGCTAGTTCGCTCCTATTGTTTGCAGCGTGATGTTTATAGCCTATATATAGCCTTCCTCAGTAAATGTATTATCTAACAATAAAGAATTTTTGAAATCGGACCAACGGTTCCTAAGATTAGCGCGTTCAAACATAATATTAAGTACCTATAATTAATATAAACATATCAATGCATCGACAACGCGCGGCTTTGCGACCCTTGCGTCCAGGGACTCCCTGCGATCTCGTTGATATCATTGTTTCACTTCATTGGGGACTTCCCTACGCTGTGTTACCCGTTAGATTATGAAATAAGAGGAGACCCTTGCGTCCTATATTCCCAAATTAGACCAAATAGGTATTTATTTAGGTCCTTTATAGATCTTTTTCCATCGTCCTAATGGCGTATAGATAACGCCACTGACTATGCATGACGTTTCATCTAATTAAAATTTATTTTTCTGGAATTTTTATTCTTGCCCCATCTGGAATTAGAACCTGCGACTTTCATGTTACAATACCAGTAATCTGAATCACTACGCTATGGTGGCAAACAAAGTCAGTTTACAAGATAAATCAAATGCTACTTGCACTTTCGAATCGACGCCAATGACTAAGTAAGTCTGGAAACTTTCTCTTCAAGCTGTACATGTTGTCATATTGTAAAGATTTGCGGTATTGGAGCTTCTTCGATTTTTTTTCTCTGGTTTTAATTTCATTTGAAGTGACGTCATAACTATTGTACTGCTTCGCTGGCGACGGTCATTTGCGCTCTAACATGAGACTGACACGGCCGCATTTGCCGTTTACAATTATACCATAACAGAAGTGTGTGCGTTACGCGAAATAAACTATTTTTTAAAAACAAAGTTTAACGCGCAAGTTAATAGTTTCGTTATCAGTTTCACGAGCTGCGTGTTTTGATAAGAAATTTTGTTTTGACATTTTCTTATTGTGATTTATAGCGGATTTAGCGAGAAAATTTTTGGCGCTAAAAGAAAATGGACTGTCATTAGAGTTGAAGGTAAGCTTGGATGGTTTTTGTTTTTGTTAATGACAGTTTTTGTTTGGTTAGAAAAAGATCGTTATGTAGGCGTGAAACTCTTTCGTATTTGAAAGCTAATAATAATGTTTATTGTTTACTTATTTTAGTACAGATACTGGTACCAATTCTGTGTGCACAACTAAACTAAACTCAACTAAAAAAATAATTTTGATAATGTCGATAACACAATTCGGCAATTTTAACTTAATTTTCTTATTACAAACACTGTTTATTATAGACTCATGGTCTTATTCATAATGACTTACCGGAGGTTTAAACAGAGATTTTATCGGAAAGATAATAAACATTTTATCGTAAAAAGACTAATGAATAACAAGTTTTGACAATTTTCGCGAACCTATTTTAGCGAACTTTTAAACATCCGATCAGTCATTATGAATAAGACCATAAAGATTTTAATTAATATAAATGTGCACAACAAAATACTCAAATAATCAAAATACAGCAATAATCATTTTTTAGTTAAGTTTAGTTTAGTTGTGCATGTAGAATTGGCACCACTGTGTTTTATTCCTTCTGTGGCTTATTTTCTGGGTTCCGCACAAACACCTAGAGATTCTAAGTATTACTGAGACTTCGCTGTCAGTCCATCCGTCCGTCAGTTACCAGGCTGTAGGTTTCTCTGTAACGATGATAGCTAGAAAGCTGAAAATGTCATAGTTTATGTATATATTACTTCCGTGTGGTAACGCATTAAGAATACAAGTGTCACCACCCCATCTCCTCTCAAGGGTTCTGTAAAAGTCAGCTAAGGGATATTGCACACAGATAACACCCTCTGTGAGAGACGGAAAACTCGAAAATAGACGCCTGGTCAGCGCGGCACAGTAGACCAAAATCCCTCCCAAAGTGGAGGAGGCCCGTGCCCAACAGTGAAACGTGAATGGGCTGGAGAAGAAGAAGAAGAAAATGTATATATTATAATTATAGTCTAACTAGCTATTGCCCACAACTTGTGCGCGTGGTTAATTATACAAAATGCCATCCTCTTGAACCAGACTATCTATTAAAAAAAACCGCATCAAAATCCATCACGTAGTTTTCAAGATATAAGCTCACATAGGGACATACATACAAAAATAACGACTTTGTTTTATTACAGGTAAAAATATGAATAAAATACATAATGAATAATTTAAGCGAGACAGTATTGCAGGTTTTCTTTAGCAAGAAGCCATACATACTCCGACGTCTTGCAAAATATTGATCTGTATTATTATTTAGGTCATTGAAAGTCATAATCCAATTCCACATTAAATTTATCTCTATAGTGAAAGTAATGTGCATAATATAATATGTATGTAATATGTATATATTCTCCGTGTGGTGACGGATTAAGAATACAAGTGTCACCACCCCATCTCCTCCCAAGGGTGCTGTAAATGTCAGCTAAGGGACATTGCACACAGATAACATCCTCTGTGAGAGACGGAAAACTTGAAAATAAACCCTGTGTCAACATGCCTGGTCAGTACAGTAAACCATAGTCCCTCCTAAAGTGGAGGAGGCCCGTGCCCAACAGTGGATACGTTCCACTGTTGGGCACGGGCCTCCACTCAAAGGGCTGGATAGGGAATATGTATGTATTTTTGTTGGTTTCATGTATACGCTTAGGTGCCAATTCTACGTGCACAACTAAACTTAACTAAAAATGAAATTTGATTGTGACATTAACACAATTCGGCAATGTTGACTGAATTTTCTTATCATAAAAACTGTGTAAGTAAGTGGCCAACAAGTCGATCGCGATCGACCGGTCGATCACTCGCAAGTTCCATCAGGAGACGCATTCAATGCCAAATATTTCTAGTACTTGATACAGCAATCAATATGCGTACATGTTCATTCCTGTTCATGCTTCGAGTAGGGAGACGTTCAGCGTGACCACTTTTAGTAGTTTTCTACTATTTTCAAGAGTACACGGCGGTATAAAAGCACATTGTATAAACGTCCCCCAAACTCAATTTTAAAATAAAAAGTCTATCTTACGTGCACAAAAGTTGTCCACACCTGATATAGAATAAAATTTTTAATTTTTGTGAATGTTTAAAGCGATTAGATTAATATAAATACACCCACAGTTGTTTTCATTTTTCAGTTAAGTTAACTTTGTTAGTACACCTAGAATTGGTACCTTAAACTTTATATAGCCACTGTTAAGTAACAATTTGGTCTATTATTCCACATTGAGGATTGTTATTTGGTATTGAGAATTTTCATTGAAAATTACAACTGGTTTGATTTTTTTTTGCGGTTTCTTACAAAACCCATAAAAAATGTGGATGG
Organism: Orgyia antiqua; assembly: GCA_916999025.1. Lineage (NCBI taxonomy): Eukaryota > Metazoa > Arthropoda > Insecta > Lepidoptera > Erebidae > Orgyia > Orgyia antiqua. The sequence goes on from OU779867.1 coordinate 4,480,083, forward strand.
TGACATATACTTTCTTAGTCCATCATCACCGGCATAAAAACAACGTTTATCTTTATCTTCTTTACTCAATATAAAATAAAGTCGATATTTTTGTATGTTAGCTTATATCTTCAAAACCACGCAACGAATTTTGATGCAGTTTTTACTAATAGGTAGGTAGTGATTTCAGAGAATGCCTTTTTGTATGATTTGTTACGATTTTCTTTCAATTTCTGATTTCAACGCGCATGAAGTTGCGGGCAACAGCCAGTATTTGATAAAATATTATTCATAATCTCATCTAAATCATAACATGAAAAATATGTATTCAAGAAATAGTGTTTACTTACATTATTTTTCATTTGTTTATTCTATTGTTCGTATTTGTGACGATAACATATTTATTATTTGGTTAAATCAACTACATAAACAAAAGAATTCCTCATTGTCTTGAATTTGAATAGTTAATATTTCGATATCAACTTTTTTCGTAGGGCGATATAGTCGCGATGCGGCCAAGCCCTTTAAATAAAAAAAAATTTAAAAAAACTTATTTCTTAATTCAATATAACATTTATTTCATTAGATATGGTTTAACTGTACCTACGTATTTAGTATAGACTAAATTTTGTATGTGGGGTATTCTACAAAAGTAGTTGCCTGATCCTAAAAAAAAATACTAATAGGATGCTTTAGTCTCTCAATCAGAATTTTGATTATTAAAAACGAATAAGTTAAATAATCACAGTTTAACGTCAACTACATTGCCCCACGTTTTAGTTGTAATAAAAAAGGTATAGCTATGGTTATTTTTACATTTGTTTACGCGAGCTATTCTAAGTGAACACGTTTTTTGCCACGCGCTTCATTCAATCACTTATTGGCCTTTTTTACGTCATCGATGTAGCCACGTCAACGTAACGTTAATTGTTTTATTAGGGGGAATTTACTAAAAAAAATACAGAACGCAATTTTTTTTCATGTTAGTAAAATGCTATGCAGGATTGTCGTAACTTCCTTAGAAATGAAACCATCATTTCTAAGGAAGTTGGGTTTTAAGCCAAGAGTCTCACACTCAGCCCCCATTTACGCCCTTCGCATGTTCGGTTGCCCCTGCAACTGAGCGGGCGAATTGCGTAAATGTATTTCCGATAAAAAAAATCTTGTACATATTCTGATCACCCGCAGTTTCCATTGCCGCTGCCGCGCTGGTCCGATTTGAAAAATTCTTTTAGTGTTGGATAGTACATTTATCGAAGAAAGCTACAGACTATATAACATTACGCTGCGACCAATAGGGGGGGGGGGGGGGGAAACAGTTAGGACATAAAATGATTAAGCGTAGCCCAGGAACCAAGCCTAAATTATAACTGAAATTAGTATTAATTTATTACACTCATAATAATCCAACAATATTAAAACGGTCAGTTACCGATAAGAGAGATTGGCCTTGATTATAAATGTTAATAACAAATCCTGCGAAAGCTAGCTTTTTTATTTCCGTTCTTTTAAACTATTTTCTAGACTACACAAGCTGTTATTCACAATTTTGTACGAATGGAATTCAGAAAATAGAATACTTTAACAAATTAAAATTATAAAAAAAACCACTCTATCTATAATACTTTTGAAGATATAAACTCACGTTGGGACATACATACAAAAATACGACTTTGTTTTATAATTAGTAAGCATAAGTTAGTAATCAACAATCAAACAACTGCAATTACCGTAGCATATTCACCATGTATTTTGATAAAATGGCTACTTCGTTGTGCACATCTATAATAATTAATATTTTTAGTCTATAATACACAATTTTTAGTATAAGAGAGTTCATAATATTTTCTAACACTTGCGCGACTCATCTGTTTAAATAAAACTACTTTTTACGGATTTAGACGCGTATATTTGTTTTAAATTTTGGCCCGACGTTTCGGAGACTTTGCAGTCACCATGGTCACGGGTGAGTCTCACGCGTCTAAATCCGTAAAAAGTAGTTTTATTTAATAAGAAAGTTAACATTGCCGATTTATGTTAACATTGCCGATTTATGTTATTGATATTGAAACTATCTATTTTAATTTTTTAGTTAGGTTTTGGTTAGTGGTTTCATAGAATTGGTACCGATAGCTATAATTATTTTAAGTTATGACAAAAAATGAACTGCCAAATTTATGTACTGCTAAATTGAAATGAAATGAAATGAAAAATCATTTAATCCAGTAGACACAATTTTTCAGAAAAATTATGTGCTTATGACATGTCCAAAAATTTTTTTTCCCCCTACCATCGGTTCAGGACGCAATCTGCTGAGAAGAACCGGCGTAAGAAACTAAGCAGAGCTTTTAATCAAATCAATATTTTTTTAATTAAATGTCAATTATACTTACAATGCTAATAAAACTTTACAATATAGAATATGTATTGCTCCAGAGCAACTTACTCCCAAGCATTATTATCTTTAATATAATCAGAAATTTTATAATACGCCTTTTTACATAATTTAGTTTTAATGAATTTTTTAAATTTAGAATTTTAAATTCTCTTACATCAATAGGGAGTTTATTATAAAATCGTATACAATGACCCATGAAAGAGTTACATATTTTGTGGAGACGGGTTACATCTATTACAAGTTTGTGTTTATGCCTTGTATTAACATAATTGAGACCTTGTACACAGATTAAACACTTCTCTCATTATTTAAAGTCTTAAGTTCCGGTAGAACATGTTTGAATACGCACTATAAATTGCCATTGTTCCTATACAATGGAACTAAGTCACGATTTTCTTTATTATGTTTGTGTTAAGTGAAATAATATCTGCGAGAAGACAGATTGATGTCAATGACCTTGAAGTTTAATCGCTGGTAACATTCAACATTCTTAACTAAAAGCATCAGTCTCTGTCCACCCGCATAGGAAAAAGGTGTGATGATGATAAAAGATAACTCTTTCTTCTAAATATACGTCAGAAAAGCATATTGAGTCATTCAAAATACGCTATTAGCATTCCCAACTGTCATACATCTAGGATCAGAATATAAACGATAAACAAAATCCATGAAGTATGTTCTAAATCTAATCAAGCAGGCTGACTTCCATAAAGGATTCATAGTGTCTGTTCACACTCATGGTATAAAGCGTGACGTTATATTATTAACAGACTTCAAAAAAAGCAGGAGGTTCTCAATTCCTTTGTATGTTTTTTTTTATTTTTTTATGTTGGTTATTTCTTAACTTTTAATTGGGCGAAGCGGTTTTAATTATTATTTTTTATTTGAAAGCTGGTGGTTCCCGTGTGATCCTATTGGCACCAGATCAGGATCTAATGGTTATATCCTGAGAAATTGAGGAGAACCCTCAAATTTCAGAGGCACATGATATCGGTAGAACTTTTTTTTTTAAAGTACTCAATTATGTTTAAGTAGATCAGTATAATGATGTCAATAACCTTTAAATTTGTTGAAGAAACAATATTTTTTATAACTACTTTGAATATTCATGATTGTAATGCAACGTTAGTGCCTATAATATTTTAAAATATTATTATTTTAATGTTGCATATTGCTTTAAAATATTTATGTTCATTTACATAGTGGTTTTGTCAATTAATTAACTTAATTTTTGTAAAATAGTCTCTAAAATTTGCGAGACTTTTAGACGCGTGTATTTGTTTTAAATGTTAGCCCAACGTTTAAGAGACTTTGCAGTCACCTGTAACAACTAATCGTAGAGGATGCTTTACAACTCAGTTTTACCCGTGACACGGGTCTAAATCCGTTAAAAGTGGTTTATTTAATTTTTGTATAAGTTTTTTTAATTATGTAGGCTAACTGGAGTTTTTAAAAAAGAAAGAAATAGGAGCGATCCCACTCTCGCTGTTTAAGATCTGCATGTGCTCTATGAGTGTTCTGATAGGTAATAGGTATACCCTATATGTTGTAGGTATATAATAACTACGTACCTTGCTCATCTTACCCTTTCGACTACCTTGTTTGTGCGGAAAAAAAACTTGATTATTTCAGATCCCTACTAATTTATGATTATGAAACTGACTATTCAGTTGAATACAAAACAAGAATTTCGGTTTCTAAACCATAATGCGATTCAACCGACGGCAGTATAACTCCATCTATCGCGCAGTATAGTTTACTTCGGTTTTTCAGGTTTGGTTATAAAATATCACGCGTACGAAGTCATGGGCAGGAGCTAGTATTTAACAATACGTAATTTTATACAGCGGAAACATTATGTGTATTTATTTAAGTGTTATTAAAAGTAAAATTTTACATAAACAAACAATATCATGAGAATATTTCCCATTTTAAAATGTTAAGTGTATGCATTTATATTACTTTCTAAGTATAACGTATTCTTACTTAATAATGACAAAATATGTATAAAATAGTTATAAAATATAAAGAAAAAAAAAATGTTAACAGGGTTCCGCAATCGTAGGGATACAAATGAAAACCTTTTATAGTAAATGTCCATTGCGCCGTCCCATTCTGTTTTTACACGCTTTATATTAGCTTCACTTGTATGTTTGTTTGTTTGTATGTTTGTAACTGACTCCTTTGGACGCTATTTTGACCCACTTTAAACGGTCAGATTCTATTGAAATTTTGCACACCTGTCAAAGACTGATGACAATGCAATAATTCGATTAAAATATCCGATTATCCGTTAGATTCGCCAGGATTCATTAATCTATTCTATTTTTTTTTAGTTGGGTTTTCTATATAAAGCGTGTTTTCTGGTTTTTTTAAACTATTATTTATTATTAGGTAGCGAGTTGTATGTTATTCTGTAAAACACTTTACCATACCTTCAGAGACAAATACAAATATCGCACAAATTATTCCATCTAAGGAAATCGAACTCTCGACCTCATGACCGACTGTATATAACACTAACCATTGAACTGTCATAATTTTACAATTCTATTAATTTATCTCACAACTAGCTGTTGCCCGCGACTCCGTACGCGTGGAATTTAGAAAATAAAAACCGTTTTTGCAATATTTTTCACTACTGCTTCGCTTTTATTAGTCGCAGCGTGATGTTATATAGCCTATAGCCTTCCTCGATAAATGGACTATACAACACTGAAAGAATTTTTCAAAACGGACCAGTGGTTTCTGAGATTAACGCGTTCAAACAAACAAACTCTTTAGCTTTTTAATATTAGTCTAAATAAAATGTTTAAAATGTTAATAACAAAAACGATTGTGATTTTAAAATTTAAAATGTCTAACCTCTCATTGTAATAAGACAGTATAATTACAAAGCTTGCGTGCGTAACTCATAAAAATAACTCCATTAATTTGCGTAAAAACCATTTATTTTAACTATTAATTGTCAAAATAACATTTTAACATAATTACATCACAGTTAATAAACAGTTATTGGTCAGAAATATTTTATGAATATTTCTTTACAAAGTCGATCTTAATTGAACATTCCCATAAAGTATATCGCGTTAACCACTCTTGCAATATTAACGGAGGTTATTTTATCGATAAACTACACTGTTGCCGTCATAACAACTGAGAATATGCAATACTAATAGATGAAAAAATATATTATTATCTGTGGTTGAAATCAATGTGTGTGAAATGTGGTGTAATTTTCTATATTACTCTTGCACAAAGTACTTTTTTAGGGTTCCGTAACCAAAGGGTAAAAACGGGACCCTATTACTGAGACTTCGCTGTCCGTCCGTCCGTCCGTCCGTCCGTCCGTCCGTCCGTCCGTCCGTCGTCAGATCTAACTATAAACTGTAAACGGACAAAGCCTGACAGAAGTATAGATTTCAAAATACAACTAGTGGAATGATGATTTCGACAGAATCCCTATTCGTTGCATGCAAGCGATGCAATAAAACGTAACATAGTAGAATTTTATAGAAGAAGCCTATTATGACCATAGGCGAAGAAAGTCTGATGGATAACCAACAATCAGTATTCAAGAAGATTTTCGAATTGCGAACGTTTTCTTGAGATTTGTAAAAGTATAACGACATCGGAACTAATTTTATGTAACCATAAACTTAACGTATGTTCGACACGCAAATATCGATTAAAATAATGAGTATTTTATATGTAACTAGCTGACCCGGCAAACGTTGTTTTGCCATAATAAAAAAAAAAATTTGAAAAATAGATGTTGGCCGATTCTCAGACCTACTGAATGTGCATGTAAAATTGCGTTTCGGTGTAGTACAGTACGGTAACTAACACTGTGACACGTGAATTTTATATATAAGACTAGCTGTCCCGGCAAACGTAGTTTTGCCATACCAAAAAAAAAGGTTTGAAAAATAGATGTTGGCCGATTCTCAGACCTAGAGGATATGTACACAAAATTTCAGGAAAATCGGTCGAGCCGTTTCGGAGGAGTACGGTAACTAACACTGTAACACGTGAATTTTATATATAAGACTAGCTGACCCGGCAAACGTTGTTTTGCCATACTAAAAAAATTGGTCAAGTGCGAGTCGGACTCGCGCACGAAAGGTTCCGTACCATTATCTATGCGACATAAGGCAACGTTATTAGTATCGAGCAAGAAACGGTAAAAAAATCATGTTTGTTGTATGGGAGCCCCCCTTAAATATTTATTTTATTTTGTTTTTAGTGTTTGTTGTTATAGCGGCAAAAGAAATACATAATCTGTGAAAATTTCAACTGTCTAGCTATCACCGTTCTTGAGATACAGCCTGGTGACAGACGGACGGACGGACGGACAGCGAAGTCTCAGTAATAAGGTCCCGTTTTTACTCTTTGGGTACGGAACCCTAAAAAAAGGGTTTGAAAAATAGATAGAATTGAAAGAAATTTTGAATTTGATGTTGGCCGATTCTCAGACCTACTGAATATGTATGCAAAATTTGAGAAAAATCGGTCAAGCCGTTTCGGAGGAGTACGGTAACTAACACTGTGACACGTGAATTTTATATATTAGATATTATAATGAATATTTGAATATTGATAATGGGTTGATTTCAATAACTGTAATGAAAATAACGGAGATTTATTTCCATATTGGTTAGCAATATAATTATAAAAATTGATTGATTTTTATGAAATTCCAAAACTTTATTTAGTTTCGAATTTATACTTAAAATATTATTTTTCCTACATTCCCTTAAAATTAAGGAATAAGTTTTATTTTCTGTGTCTAATGTTTATTTCCGCTAATCTCAGGAACTTCTGATTGGAATTGCAAAATTTCTTAATTAGTTGGATAGTACTTCTATCGAGGATTATAATAGGCTATTTAATCACCCTACAAATAATACGAGCGGAGCACAAAATACCTAAATTCACTATCCCACTGTTATAATATCGCAACCTTATTAGTAAAAGTTACAAGTCCAAAATTGTCCAAAATTAAAATTTTAATGATGAGTAAAGGCTAACATCACGTTACTCTGTAATGTTTGTTGTATGGCAACGCTTATTCGCTTATTATTTTATTTCAGTTTTTAGCATTTTAGTTAAAGCATCAACAGATTACATCTACTGTCACCGTTCCTGAGACAGCCTGGTGACAGAGAGTCAAAGGTAGAACGTCCGTCCATGGGCATCGAAGTCTTAGTACTATAATTTTACTTTTTGATAAGGAACCCTAAAAGTCTAAATAAAGAAGGTTATCGAAATTGGTTAATAAACAGCAAAGTTAGAGGCATAAACATTCAGAATAACATCCGATATAAATATAAATGAAATAAAATTCTCGTTCAGTTCCAATGCCGACAATTTTACAACACATTTCATCTTATTCCGAAATCTATAATTCCATTTCTTTGTCAGAATGCCTACCGTATATATTACTGTCAATCTCATGTCAGAATGAATAAAGAGTTTTGAATAACAATAACATTTTAGGTCAGTAGATCGTCTCAATGGTTGTACATTAAATACTAGACTTTACCGATAGTTTTGTCTGAAACTGATTTTTGTAACATCGTATTAAAAACGGCGAACTTTTATATAAGCAACTGACACCAAAGTACGTGATTTCTAGTATTAGTTGTTATAGCGGCAACACAAAATTTTAAATCTCTAGCTATCACTGTTTAGCCTTGTGACAGACATACGAACGGACTGATGGACGGACAGCCTGGACTTAGTAATAAGATCCTTATACTTATTATAAAAAAAGTCGTTGTTTATCATATGTATGTCCCTATGTGAGCTTATATCTCCAACACGCAACGAATTTTGATTCGGTTTCTTTTAATAGATAGAATGGCTTAAGAGGATGGATTTTATGTATTTTATTTGTTTGGGTTTGGTGTTTAGTAAAAAATCTACGCGTGCGAAGTTGCGGACTACACAGTAAGTAGTCTTATAAACACTGTACACATATTTTTCAATCAACTATTTTATAAGCTTACATGTTATAGTTATTACTATTTATCAAACAAGATCGTGTTAACACCAGTATTGCACACAAGTGTACCGAGACGCAGTACATAACGGTACATTCATGTGAGTAACCTCACAATGTCTATAAATTATCACATTTCAAGCTTATATGAATATTTATGAGAAAGTTTATTGCATTAGTTGATTAAACGTTGTAAAAATGTACAAGATAATACTTATAGATGACTAGATCTATGAATGTAAGTGAAGCCAAGGAAGTAGGTTTGGATCGTAGCAGATGATGCTCTATAGTCTCTGTCTATGGGTGATGTTATGATGATGATGATGATGATAACGTAATAAGGGTTGTCCACCCCTGAAATTTGTATGGCAAAACAATGTTTGTCGGGTCAGCTAGTTTTTATATAACAATACTAGCTGACCAGGCAAACGTTGTTTTACGATACAAATGTCAGAACAACCCTTATCACTTAGGAGTATGAAAAATAGATAGTAGCCGATTCTCAGACCTGCTGAATATGCATATAAAATTTCATAAGAATCGGTCAAGCCGTACGTCACGAGAATTTTATATATTAGATACAAAACATAAATATAGTATATAAGAAGAAATTCCTGCGAACTTTGAAGCTATATTTACGATTATAAGTATGAATAGTTAAACTTTTTAGTGTAAGAAATTAATGATAGCATGTATTTCATGTCCAATTTCTAGTCCATAATGATATCGCCTCGTGAAAAATACTCGAAAAGTTGAATTTTTTCTTAGATCTCTTTTAAAGATCTGTATTAAATACTCCGAATAGTCTAAATTATTACATTACTATGCTATTAACTGACACACAAATTAACTATTCGACAATTTGACCGAGAAATGCATTGAAGCCACAAAACAGGAAAATTCAATAAAACTTAAATTGTATAATATCATACATAATTAAACTACATATTACCATTAAAAACCGGTCAAGTATGAGTTAGACTCGCACACAAGGGGTTCCGCCGCTCCGTTCTTATCATATTTCCGACCCAAAATATCGGGAAAAGGCCAGGATAATGATGATGATGGGTATTTGCTACTATAGCATCAACTGATACCTATAAAAAAAACTGTGAAATTTTCAGCACTCTCGTTTCAGACCGGCGGACAGACGGAACCCTAAATATTACTTCATATTATAACACAATTATATGCCCTTTTAAACTTTAAACAATACCATAAAATGTTACTTTCTAATCATTTTTATATTTAAATCTATTTTATATTCTCATTAGATTTGCTCTAATTCACAATCGATTCGTTGAGAGCGAATGAATCGAATAAAAACAATTACATCTAATAGTACTATAAGTAGGTACCATTATGTATACACTTTAATTTGGAATAGAATCATTTCTATTTCCTAACCAGTCGATGAATAAATGCGGGTAAATGCATCTGATCTGTTATTTTGAAAAATTTTTGCGGCCCCATTTGCAAATAGTTTGTTAGCTCTCTTTCTCTCTCTCCAGCCCATCAATGACCTCCAGTTAAGCACGGGCCTCCTCAACTTTGGAAGGGATTATGGTCAACCATGCCACGCTAACCGGGCGTAGCACAGGATTTATTTTCGAGGTTTCCGTCTCACACAGAGCATGTCACTAGGCGGCTCCATTATTTGCGTATACCTGTAGTTCTTAAGCATAATTGGTAAAATTTTCTTTAAGCCATCACTCGAATTCTAATAACCTAAATCAGATACGTAAGTAAAACAAATGTCCTTCGTTGTACTCGGATAAAACGTGCTTCTTTGTACTCAGAAGACATCGTAGTAAGACGTTTAGGGGCTATTAAGAAGAAGAAAGACTAACATGAAGGTCGATACATTTCATTTCTAAATACAACAAACAAATTTAAAGTCTTCCAAATCCACTATTATATCTTTTTGTATTTCTTATAACAGTAAGTCGATTAAGCACATCACTAATGATCAGCGTGGGATGATTAGTTCGACAGTTTTTAAGGTCAACCAAAAGTGAAATGAGCAACGCGACGATAAATCGACTGTCACTTTCCATTGTTTTATTGTATTTGTTTTATTTGTTACACAAAGCATAAAATACGATATACAAATCTTTAGTGCCAAGAATAATAAAACGCTGAGTTGGAAGTTAGCAGGGATATTGCTCAATCTGACCAGATTTTGATATCTATACTAATAATATAAAGCTGAAGCTATAAATATTTGACCAATTCATCTATTTGATTTTCTTGTAAAAAGGTCGATTGATCATCATCAAACACATCTAAACACAATATAAGTTCCTATAGATAATCATCTACTTATAAGCATGATACAAGAACTGCAATAATATTTGTTCTAACTTTTGTATTCTAACCAAATAGTTTTGACTTTTTTATTTAATTCTGCTTACTGCTGGCACATAAAACAAACCAAGCGATGATAATAATTAAAAATAAAACAGAATATTAGAAGTAATGTATCCAGTTGTGATATAACTGGCATATTGTTATTGTTATAAATATTCAAAAATGTTAAGTGTTCTTAAAAAGGTATTATTTGTTACACAATTAGTTGTGCCTTTTTAAACTAATCTCTTCCATTATTACGTAATGTGTATGTGGTAATGTACTGTCTAAAATTATAATATTAGGGGTAGTATATTATACTATCGCTGTAAAAAATATATCATACTAGCTGGCCCGGCAAACGTTGTTTTGCCATATAAATGTTATGGGCGGACAAACCTTATCACTTAGGGGTATGTAAAATGGATAGTAGCCGATTCTCAGACCTACTGAATATGCATATAAAATTAATAAAAATCGGTCAAGCCGTTTCGGAGGAGTATGGCGACGAATATTGTGACACGAGAATTTTATATGTTAGATACTATATATAACTTTCATATAATATAACTTGTTTTTAAGAACGCAACATTTTCATTAACAATTGCTATGTCAGTTAAGGATATTATTATAAAACAAAGTTCCTTGCGTTTGTCTGTCTGAAAGTTCGCCTTAAAAACTAACTTACTCTTACTATAATAGTATAGTGAATCGAATCGAACCGCCTACGATTTTTTTGAAGAGTCAGTCCATCGGCCCGCGCTGCTTACCGCACCGAATCACATCTCGGTAGTGAATTGCGGCTTAATCTTAGCCTTAATTAATCAAAATTATGCTTTATTCTTTTATTCACTAACTTATGCATTATTTCTTTGATTAGATACAGTGATTGTCAACAACGCAATATATAGAATACTAGCTGACCCGGCAAACGTTGTTTTGTCATACTAAAAAAAAGTTTGAAAAATAGATGTTGGCCGATTCTCAGACCTACTGAATATGTATGCAAAATTTGAGAAGAATCGGTCAAGCCGTTTCGGAGGAGTACGGTAACTAACACTGTGACACGTGAATTTTATATATTAGATATATAATAGAACTACCAAAGCTGTATTATAAAGAGACATCAATTGCGAAGCTAATTGCACTTCAGGTGGTCCAGCGGCAATGACTCCGGCTGTGCCTAATAGGCCTAAAAAACAAATCTTGAAATATTTCAAATAAATTTAGATTGCAAAACAATATTTCAATAATATTTTAATAATAGTAATAATAGATAAAATCGTGAATAGCATGACCTTTAACACCTTTCGCTATTCATGACCTTTTGAACTCTGCTGGACTATAATTATTCTGTCATTGGCATTTAATTTGTAATGCAAATATATTTTACACTAATTATATCAAAAATAATTTAATTATCTTGCGAAGAATTAAGTAATTAAAATTATTAAATTAAAACAACGTTCTACGGATATGAACATTATGAACGCCTATATTATGGTTCAAACATATTCTGGCATATTGAAGACTTCTTACCACGATCCTACCCATGACAATGGCGGCTAAAAGTCCTCGAAATATGGGGACAAAATTAAAACCTAGATCTATGGTTTTAAATCTGTTAAAAGCTAGTTATATAATAATTAGAAAATTCAAAAATCTTACGAATAAGGAAAATTTACTAACGCGTAATTATAAATATTTATGTTACTTTTTATGTCTCCTTCTATCCTGTGAATCCTGTAATTGCCTGGGAGACATCACTTTATGACATAAAGTCATAAAGCCTTTATGTGATAAGATAAGGCCGCCATTTGTACCTAGTCTTAGGCTTCTTTTTATAAAATGTGAATTTTGATAATAAATAAATAAAAGCAAGAAGCTTACAGTACAAACACATAATATAGTGGTACTAGCTGACCCGGCAACGTTGTTTTGCCATACTAAAAAAAGGTTTGAAAAATACACACACACACACTAACTCTCACTACACTTGAGCATACCACTTCACAAACTCACAAATAGAGTGCTTTCATAAGCACATCTATTCGTAAGTCAAGATTTTAGTTCTAGTTTAGTTCTTTATTTACTGGGAAGAAATTGGTCTCTACGACACAGGGAATCCTTAGTGTAGGGATCAATGTAATTTATCAGCTCTGTACTTTTATTGTGAACTAATAAACGTTTTTATTTATTTATTTATTAAAATAGATGTTGTCCGATTCTCAGATCTAACGGACATGTACACAAAATTTCACAAAAATCGGTCGAGCCGTTTCGGAGGAGTACGGTAACTAACATTGTGACATGGAAATTTTATATATTAGATAATCAAGTGATATTTTACAATAAAGAGTCTGTCTATCTAGGTTTTTAAATTTAACTTAGATAAAGAAATATATAATTCATGGATTGACATAATAAAGGAAGCGTCAAATGACACAACACATCGCGTGTTGCCAACTTAAAAAAACTCCCGAACAATTATGTAAAAGGCGAAACAATTGGCGAACAATTTTAATCGTTTCATCAGAACAGTTTGACAGCACACGCGAGATTTTGAAAACGAAAGTAATGCCAATGAATTATAATTCGTATTAACTTTGTAATAAGACCATTTAATTTCTAAGAATCTGACATACTATGTTGTAATTACATTGAGATTAGGATTAATTATAGCTAAACAATAATTGCAATTGATTGATCTATCTTGTTTTAATTAGTACATGATCAATTTAGTTTTCTAAACACATCTTTGTTTACAGTTGACATAAACTAGAAAATATGTTCAATACATTATTGAATATGACTATTGTAAGTGAACCGTATTTCTGTACCTAAAAGTATACTTTTGTTTTGTTAAATTCAACGAGCATTTCCCCATTTCAATTCTTTATGAATTATTCTATTTTAATTAGGGACAACTTCCCTATTAATTAGGAAACTTTTTTTCGCCTAACTCGATTCTTTTCCCCCTCTTTATTCTTTTTCGCAACCTTGTTCCCCGGTCCATAACAATTTGAAAATCGTATGGGCGACTTGATCGCAAAAAAATTGTTACCAATGAAACTCGATTTAATAAATGAAATGATTTTAAAACAACTTCCATTCTTAAAGAAGCTGTATAGCGACATGACTTATTTTTAAAACTTGTATATCATTATAGAAGGCAATAAGTTAAATTGAATTGAAAGACTATCCTCACGGTGTACATGTACAACTAGTATGTAAGTAGATAACGATGTCGTGGTTTAATCCTCCGACAGCAGTACTGGACATTTCCTTTTTCTTCTCCCTCCGTCCATACAACAGGGTTGGCTTCTCTTTGGATTTGCCAGCGTCAAAGTTACTGGACATTTATTTGCTGTAAAACTGTTACAATCAATTTCGTAGTTTATGCATGATAGAGAAACATAAATATACAAAACGTTTACTTATTTTATAATAGTGCTAGCTAATGCCCGTGATTTCATCCGCATTTTTATCCCTCCCCAAATATATACCCTCCACAAATTATAAAAAAAAACAATCCGCTTGAGTCACTCTATCTATTAAAAAAAACTGCATCAAAATCCGTTGCGTAGTATTAAAGATATAAAAGGGGCTCACATAGGGGCATACACACAAAATAAAGACTTTGTTTTATAATAAGAAAAGAAGATATAAATTGAACTTAGCGCCCTACATACACTACACAAACAAACTTATTATTATGTCTAGTAATCTAAATATACGCAAAATGAATATTATATTTATACAAGTGTTTCACACTCAGACTTGTTGACGGAACTGATTTATACAATAATAGATACTCACGATATGTAGGTACCTATTTTAAAACAATTTAAAATACTTGATTGTTTTATTTCATTCACTATTTTTAACAGGTGGCTCTAGCAGCGAGAATTAGGCATTTGTGAAAGATGACTGTGTGTAATTTCTGTCGAAAACAAAAGGGTTTAATCCAATTTTGCTATATATTTTCCCAGTACAATAGTGAACACAGGATCTCTAGCCTGCTTTCGCTAACCAAAGTGTAGGCATGTGTAGTTTCGAGTTTTCTGTCTCTCACAGAGGATGTTTTCCCTTAGCTGGCTTTTACAGCACCCTGAAGAAGGAAATGGGTGGTGACACTTGGATTCTTAATCCGTCACCACTCGGAAAATAAAATATATAGTATGCCTGCTTATAAAATTTCTTGGTTGGCTCTCACCAAGAAAGTAATGGGTTGATTACTAAAGTAATTTATTAATTTTGCAATTGACATGCTATGATTTATTAAGTAATGGGTTGATGTTATGTGTATTCTTATCCCAAACCGGAAAGTGCTATGTAATATGTAGGCTTCCAATTTACGCGTCAATTTTTTTTAATAAAAGTTACAAAATGGATTAAAGTACAGCTTACTTAGCAATAGTAAATTACAACTAATTTTGTAACTATAGATAAAAATAATCCTGTTATCAGAACTAATAAGTGACTGCAATATATAAAGGTAAACTAATATATAAAATTCACGTGTCACAGTGTTAGTTACCGTACTCCTCCGAAACGGCTTGACCGATTCTTCTCAAATTTTGCATTCATATTCAGTAGGTCTGAGAATCGGCCAACATCTATTTTTCAAACTTTTTTTTTAAGTATGGCAAAACAACGTTTGCCGGGACAGCTAGTATTATATACAAAATGACTCGACGACATAATACACAATTATATTATACCACTAACTATTGCCCATGACTTTGTACGCGTTAAAAGAAAATGTTCCCCGTTTTGCAACATTTTTCACTGATGCTTCGCTCCTATAGGTCGCAGTGTGATGTTATATAGCCTATAGCATTTCTCGATAAATGTACTATCTAACACGGAAAGAGTTTTTCAAATTGGACCTGGGATTTCTGACGTTAGCGGATTCAAAGAAACAAACAAACGAACTCTTCAGTTTGATAATATGAGTAGAGTATAGATTAAATGCCCGTGTCTATAGTTACTGCTCCGCTCTTTGGCATATGGCAATACAATGCTATAAATCATCACGGTAGAAATAGTCTGATGGTTAGGTATATAGCCATTGTATTATTCTGATCTATAAGTATATAGTATGACGTCATCGACAGATATATCTGTCTCATTCTCGCTATATTAATATCTATACTGATATTATAAAGCGGAAGAGTTTGTTTGTTTGTTTAAACGCGCTAATCTCAGGAACCACTGGGCCGATTTGAAAAATTCTTTCAGTGCTAGATATTTATTTATCGAGGTAGGCTTTAGGCTACATAACATCACGCTACGACCAGTAGAAGCTAAGCAGTAGTGAAAAATGTTGCAAAAACGGGAAATATTTTCTAAATTCCATGCGGACGGAGTCGCGGGCAACAGCTAGTATATTATTATGCCGTTTGTGACAACCCTTAAGACTTCAAAAAAATATAATGTTTATAAACACGTTTCACTCGCCTACAGAAAGCGTTACACTTACCATGTTAAGACCTCCACGTATTTAGGTTGTAGACGTGGCTTAGGTTGGTTCAGGTATCTGTCTCAGATAAACTTATCACTTACTTACGATCAAAACATTTCTCTTTTCCACGAGGCTAATGTTATAAAGAAAATTACACAGAAGCATAGATATGGAAGGAATTTTCTATATGTCGTAGGAGACTAGATTAAAATATTTTACTTAAGGATTTTTATTTTTAACTTAGGTTTATTCCTTTTTTCCTTCCCTGGGTGCTGTAAAAGCCAGACTAAGGGATATTGTATACAGATAACATCGTCTGTGAGAAACGAAAATCTCGAAAATAGAGTTTCTATGGCAATACGCTTGGTCAACGCAGCACAGCAGATCCGCCCAAGGTGGAAGACGACCGTGCCAGCAGTGGGACATTAATGGGTTGAAGAGAGAGTGAGAGAGATGTATAAAAGACTCTACATATATGGGGAATGCAGTCTCTAATATTTAGTTTCTCTAAGTATAGTAAATGATATAGAAAAACTTTAATAACTTATTATTGAAGTTCAAGCGTCTCTATTAGAAGAGGCCTTTGCATGCGAACATAAATTTTAATGTGCTAATCAGCCGCAGATTAACAGATATTTTTTACAGATGTGAAAAAATACAATAGTACATAAATAGGACCGTCACTTCACGAGGTTAACCACTTATTTCATTATTGTTTTATTCTAAAGGCAGTATTCCATTGTTTACGTGTTACGCTCATTCTATAGTCAACAATTTATTATCAATCATGTTCCATTTTCAATTTGACCTGATACCTAGGAGGTATTTATCATTAAGCATCTTAGCTTTTACTAAATCTATGCCTGAAAGCGGATAGCAGCAGAACTATTGGCATCAAATCATACCTACATCATCACTCATAATCATATTTTCTCATTCTAAGGTATAACTCCATATCAACATCCTGTAAAGGCGCACCGTTGGAAGACACTAACCATACAGGGCCATCGACATTTCAACGGTGCGCCGCTGTGACCAGGACCTGGTCCCGGGCCTCATTCATCAAACACCGTTGGAAACTATTCATAGCCATTTAAGAAACTTCTAGAACACCATGGGTCAGTAACATTTATTATTTAACATGTGCATGCGCTTTGCTTTACTTACTTACAAACTAAATCAGAATCGCCGACTCCGTTTTATAATTCCACAATCACGGTTCATGTCATGACTGCCGTTGACGAGGTCACGGGTTCGATCCTTGCACAGCTAAATCATTTATAATGTCCTGCGTCTGGGATTCTACAAATTATAAGAACGTGTTACCAAAAAGCTATAGTACAACAGTATTCTGGTATATGACAAGCACAGAAGTATAGCTTAATTTGGGACCAGAGAACACAATGTGAAATTTCCATAAATATTTATTTATTTAATGATTGAATTTTTTTTTGTAATTGGATAATTAACTGAAGCACTTTAAACCAGGCCCTTAGATTTGTTGAGATATAATCTTTATGCAAACTTATATACGCCTGGTAAACATAGCATAAGTAATCCAGAAAATCCTCATGAAGGAGGTCTGTGAGGAAGAACGAAGTCGTTGGCAACAGTTATATCACAAATGCGCGGACATTATTCATGCGTGAATTAGACAATGTACATTAATATTATCTCGCACCGCTGATCTAATAATCACTAATTTGTTGAACATTAAAAAATTCTAATCACGGCTGCAATTATATCATTAAGAGTTTTGTTATAAATAAACATCTAAAATATGTCTTTAGTAATTTAATACACGAAGCAGTTAGTTGGTAAATCTTTGTATATAATTTTAAATCAGTAATTTCAACAGTCGTTAAACGTATAATCTTGGGTTGGCACTATCCAATAACATTCTACCATTATTGGGGCGTTGGGGTCGGAACTGCAATTTTACTTGAGGGTATTTGGCCTACTATGCACCGCGGACTAGAAGAAGATAAAAGTTTAAGTTTATAAGTAGTATCTAAGTTTAAAAGTAGAAGAAGTTTAGATAAAAGTTTTTGGTATTATACAAAATATGCTACCTACGAGTATATTTTTGAAGCTGGAAATGGAATTTGAATGGAATTTGAATGCTGGGCCACAAAAGCGATGGATGAAAGACGAATGCACGTTGCGGAGATGCGAATGTTGAGATGGATGTGTGGCGTCACGCGAATGGATAAAATAAATAATGAATGTATTAGAGGAAGTCTGAAAGTGATGCCAGTGACTGAAAAATTGAAGAATGAGCGGATGTCCTGGCATGTCATGAGACGAGAGGAAAGTATTGTCGTTAGGAGAGTTCTGAGTATAAATGTGAAAGGAAAAAAGTCTAGAGACCTAAGAAAAGATGGATGGACTGTGTGAAAGAGGACATGAAAGAAAGAGGAGTTGACACAGACATGACGGCTAATAGAAGACTATGGAAGAAAAAGACAAGTTGCGCCGACCCCAAATAATGGGAAGGCAGGAGGATGATGATGATGCTACCTATATTTTTGAGTCTGACAGACTTCAGAGTATTTAACAAATCAGAGTAGTCCATATGCTCTTTTCTCCAAAATACTATGTACTAAGAATGGAGCTAAGCTCAGATAATGCACAAAAAATACACTACTCACGCTCACGCTCATGCACAAAATCGGCACTCATTAATATTGTAACTCTACATTACTTTACGCACACTGCTAAACGCACACTAAGAAATGACACTGTTTCTACGCAACTAGTATGAGCCTTGTCAAGTACCTTTTCAGAAGAGATCATGTCTATGCCAACTCTAGTTCTTTTTTAGTTATCACAAGTTAGTGCTTGACTACATAATACCTGATGGAAAGTGGCAATGTTGCCTTAGGTGGCAGAGCACAAAAACTATGTCAGGAGCTTGTTCCCTTTAGCCTTAGAAACTTTCATGCTCCTATGACAACTTTGAGTATAAACTTAGAGCATTATTTCAACAGGAATTGACCTTATAAGACGAACTCCGCCGAAAACGTTAGACAGCAATGTTCATACTCATTATATACGAACACTGCCATCTCATACTGTGTGTGGATGACAAAAAGATGAAAGTAATATTGATTCACAATCTCTCGTATTTATTTCCTGCAATCGATAGTTTTGCATCAATGCAGCATTTGGTTGCAGTCATGCATATCATTTTATAATATCAAAGGTGAAAGTTTTATGAAGGTTGTTTTCCCAAATCAATGTATTGATAAATCATTTTCTTTTCGATAAAAATACGAAATAGATTGTGAAAGAAATGTTTCAAAACTAAATATTAAAATTTGTAAGCAATGTATTTTGTTGAATAATTATAAATCCTTTTAAAGTGTTTATTAGAGCACTTCAAGTTCAGGATTTGTATTAGAACTTTCTTTTCAATTGAGAATTAAAAACAAAATCAAATTATTTTCTTAACACAAAGAATCGCTATTGCCATACAACTTGGTAATGCAGCCAGCCTTCTGTGCACCTTGCCCATGTTGAATTCTTCAACGCGTAATGTTCTTAATACATTATTATTTTCTTCAAAAGCAATTTTTTTTGTTTTTTATGAAATGAAATTATTGATGATGAATATAATTAGACTGATCAGAATGGAATAGTCGATAAAGTAATTAAAATCGCAAATACTGTAGTTTTACATAAAACATTTTGTATCAATGTTGTTCTTGCTAAAACTGGGTTCCCAGACGTCGGAAATGCAGTTTGTTACTTTCGTAATCTAGAATGATGCTAAAATGTATAACAAATTGTACATTATGAAATGCATTACTTATTATTTGTTTAGTTATTTTTGTAAGTAATTTATGTAACAAAATAATTCTGATTCTATATTTTTTTAATTGCACTGTCTCATGACTTTAAGACTCACCTAATCTACTTAGTTTAAAAACTAATAAACACGCTTAAATATCCTGAATATTTTTTAAATGATTGCATTGTCATCAATACTCAATTCTATGCTACCTACTTACAAAACGTTGACAGTTTATGTTGTCAGAGACAAGTTTCTATTGTCACAATACATTACAAACAATTATGATATTTGTTGTTATTACATATTATAATTTATGTTATTATCACAGGTTATTATACATATTACAATTATGATAATTATGATATTTTTACCTGATTCTATAAACAAAGCTTTTTATGTGAAATTATCTGATTGTATATGAAAGGCATACGTAGAAACACAATAATCTTGGTGTGTCTACTCATATACAATTAAACTATTACGTGTATAATTAAAAATACAAGTGTGGTCATAGTGATACTTCAACATGCTATTCTAGTAATTCTGATCAAGGAATTGAAATTAATCTTTTAAATTATTGCATTGTCATCGGTCAATCATCGGGCCAATACTTAAAACAAATATACGCGTCTAAATCCGTAAAAAGTAGTTTTATTTAAACAAATGAGTCGTGCAAGTGTTAGAAAACATTAAGTGGCTTTTAGGTTTCGATTTCCACGTGATTATGTTTTGGTATTGATTTCAATGATTTGATTGTATGAATTGATTATTTTTTTAATGGCGATAATATTATAGTTATGGCCATTTGCTTTGTTTATTACCATTGGTAAAGAAAACTCGTAACAGACAGATAGAAGGAGGAAAATCCTATTGATCCGACAGTGGTATTTTTTACATGAATCTCGCAATGAAACTCTAACAAAAATTAGTTAAAAAAGCTATCCATCATATTTAATATTTATAGCCTAAAAGCTCTGAGTATACGCGCATTGAATAATCACCGTACCTGGATTAAAAAATACTTACAGGGGCTCTCTCCTGTCATTCTCTAGAGACTACTATATTTTCCCTAAAAATAATGGCTCCCAGCAGATTAACAATGTAGGTACAGCAGAAGCATTTGGTACTGAGATGAAAAAAAAAGTTTTATAGAATTATAATTTTCTTTTATACCTAATCATACACACGGGTGTAGTCAGGGGTAGGAATTTTGGAATTGCGGATTCGCATTTGAAAGAGAAAAAAAAATAAAATATTATACCTATTGGAGAAAATTCCGTCGGGTATGCATGACCAGAAGTATGAGTGTAAATAAGCCAAAGAGATATGTTCGGATCGTAGGAAAGGCGCTCTATAGTCTCTGCCTGTATTAGAATTAGGCGTGATGTGATCATGACGATGAAAATAATAAAAGCTTTAGGTATATGTAGATTCAATTTTTTTTTTCAGATCTTTTAATTTCATGTGGTTTCTTTAGAAAAACTAACCTTATAACGCAATGTAGTTTCATTGAAATCAATACTACATTTTTATGCAACATAATTATATTTTATCATATTCTAGAAAAATCCTATATCTGTGTTCTGTTATCAAATGCAGTAGAAGAATACAAACTGGTTTAATAATATTATGACCTTATAAGAGTTCAAGAACAAAGTTCGTTTTAAACGTGCGCTTGGTAACAATTTGTCGTGCCATCAACAGATTAGCGTTATCTCGGACATGTGCCCGTTATTTAGAAAGATTTGACTCAAGTAAGCTACTCGATGCCCAACTTACCCCAAATAGGGCTAGCTAAATATAGCCAACACGAGATAATTTCGCCAAAAAATTCCAGGCATTTGGGCGAAATATGGACTTTTCGACGGAGACCTGCGCAAATATATTTCTACGACAAAAATAAAAGCATCACTGCATTTTTAATTTTCATGTTTCTTTCTTGATAACATAACTATAAGGGCAGGTTTTACCCAAACACTTTTTACAAACCCCTACTGGACGTCCTCGGGATGTTTTTGAAGTATTAGGAAATTTGTATAATATTAGGAAAAATTCGAGAAAACTCGGTGGTTGGCAGCCCTAGTCCTAATGGGTTTCGAAGGAAGGACACATATTTGGATGGCAGATTAACATCCTTCGATTAACCAACCACTTAAAATGTCAGCTGTGAATGTCAGATAAATTTAGAGTGAATACCGAACTTTATGGCCATGAAGGTATAGATAAAAAAATGGAGTTCAGACTCTGAATACCTACTTGAAGCAAAAATGATGTATGGCTATCTCGCTCACTGTGGTCAAACCCTTTCTTTCTAAGTAGGGTAACCTTTATTGTATTTCTTCCAGGACAAAACTTCAAGTAGTTGTGTTCCATATAGTGTCAACAAAATGTTCACTTCTAAGACCTAGCCCGTATAGATTTTATATGTCGAGATACTTTATGTACTGTGCGTAAAAAAAATACTCAAAAAACAAACTGTTTGTTATCGCGTGAAAGTTTGGATAATTCTAGTTTTTTAACAGTAACTGGAGGTTCGGTTGTTAAATTTATTATTCTTTTTACATTTTTAAACACGTAAAATTTCCTAGTTCGTATGTACGATGTACCTATAGAATATTGGTGGGAAATAGATAATTACTAGAACAAAGGTGTAGTTCCTACGGCAATACGAAATTAATGAATGATTGTGAGATCTGCTTGAGATAAAATAATAATAATTTACCTTTATTTCAGACCTAAATACATGTTACAAAGATACAGAAAAATGATTCCAACGAATTGAGAACCTCCTTTTTTGAAGCCGGTTAAAAATAACAAGGTGTTAGTAATTTCTTAGTAAACAAAACAAGTTACACAATAAAATCTATTTGGCATACCTAAGTGGAAACATAACTTTTTGTGTAGGTAGCGTAAAAACGAAAAAGGGTTATTGTACTCATATTTTTAAACATGTACTGTTATTAAGGGACCAACCATGAAATCGCAAAAGATATATGTTTCATTATTTTGCAGATTAATTAAACATTATGAATACATACTGGACAATAGTTTTTCCTAGATTTCTGGGTTAGCCAATGTATTTCTATTTATTAATGTCAGTTAAAGGGCAAATTCGGTCAATAATACTTCTGAAAAAAAAAATACGTTACGTTGATTAAAATTAGTTTGTCGGAAAATCTGTAGTTAATAGTCATTTTAACTGACAATATGAATGTGGTTAAAAGTGGCTGACGGAAGAACGGAGAATCAGTCAAAATCAATTTTTACGTATATTTCTGTCTACAGCGTTTAAAGGAACCTATCATGAATGGCATGACGGGAGCTAAAAACCTAACCCACCCTTGTCGGGTTGCCCTTGGCTCCCTGTGCCTTGTGTTCCACTACTTGGCGCTAGGCAAGTCAGTTAAAATTACATTTAAACAGCTATATTGGGTAAAATTAGTTTTGAATAATTTCAGTCAAAAGTACTACTGTCGAGAGCTTACAGTCTATTGAGTGGTTATAAGTTTTGACTGTGACATATATCATAGGGGGCTATAATAGGAACGATAATAAAGTTACAAAAAAAGGGCAAAAAAGAAACAACAGCACTTTCCAAATTAAAATCATTTAATAACTTTTCTTTTATACATGACTAAATATTATTGTTTTGTGTAATTTCTGTCTCTTACCACGTAAATCACTAAGTATATTTTCTGTATGACTCTTTAAGTGTTAAAAAATGAATTTGCAATTTTCTTAATTAATACGCTTTCATGCAAATCATTGCAATAAATTGAGTCCGTGATGGGATGCTTAAACATTTCTTGCAACAGAGGAGTAAAATATTGTGATACAACATTAATTAATTTGTTTTCTATATTGTTTTCTCTGAGTTGGCCCATCAGGAAGGATTACTTTCATAAATGCCAGAGCTAGGATTTGGTACACCCAGAGTAGCTACTTGCCCCATAGACTCTTCCTGTAATGAACTGTCTATCTGAAAATTATAATATATTTTACAAAATATAGCCTTTTGCCATATATTCGAACTACTACATTTCTGAAACATAATAATAATGTAAGGCTCTCATTAGGCAGTCGGATCGGGGGGGGGGCTGGTTCAGAAAGCAGCAATTATCTCTGGAGCCTTGAGCGCCGGTAGTTTGGAAAATGTTCCTGATACTGGTGGGGTATTTTTTTTCATACTAGTTTTTATATTCCATATACATTCAAATATTTAACATTGTATAACATGTGAGACAATTAAAGGAGTTTGTAAATAGATACTTGAAATTTTACCTTGCAAGGTGATACTGCTTCTTGATTTGTAATTATAGTAGGAACTGCTGTTTGTTTTAAAAAATCCTTGCACTTTCATAAAATTTCATTTTCAATGGTACAATGGATAACCATAATTTCCTCTGGGTACTATTTTTAGGAAATCTAAAAAAATAATATTGTAGGTAAGTATATTAATGTTGTAAATAATGTGAAATAAAAATTAAATGACTAAGCAAACATGTATAATTTAGTTCAGGTCCCACAGAAAGTCCTAGATATGTCCTCAGTATGGTCATACTATTTCAAAATTACTTCTTGTAAACAAGAAAGATAAAATTGCACTAAGTCCATGAAATTCAATGTAAGACTATTAGATCTTTACATCGTTATCAGTATAGTTAGTTAGAAGTATGCTGAAAACATTGTTTAATCATTTTATGAAGTATTTAATTGAAAATACAAAGAAATATGTTTGCAGTTATTCAATGCCAGAAATCACGATCTAAACACTTACGCGTGAAATTGTATATCACCTCCTGGACACCACGTACTACCGCAACCACGCACTACACAAGTTTGCACCATTTCTTTAATTATAAAAATAATTAGAGTCGAAAATTTGAAACGAAGCTGTGAACCGTAAAGTAAACAACCGACATATTGGCACAATTTTGTCGACAACTTGACATATGGTGACCAATGTTGCCAAATTACGAAATCCTTAGGAAATGGGGAAAATAATTCACTGATTCGTCAACCATGAAAAGCATCCGTGATCTACTATTTTATTATTTTTAATTTCATTCATCGTATTTCAACTAGTTATTTATAGTTACGATTAAACACTATCAAATGACAGTGTTTAACTTGTGATTTGATATGTGTGGTGACTCTTTTTAAGAATTTACTAGGAGATTTTAATAAGGAGATAGCAGTACTAAGGCCACACTAAAAAGAGAGGTCAGACCACAGAGAGTGAGATAGAGATACGTAGGTATTTGCCTCAAACCGATGTTCCAAGTATGGCCTCCTTTTTTTTATCTATACCTTCATGTTTATGGCTACCTGTTCATATGACATTATGTCTGTGTTGTTTAACAAATAAAAATTCTAGGTATGTGAGAATTTTGTAAGATTATTATCAGGTCAAACAGCATCCAATATGACGTAAACTTCAAAGGAAAAATTTGTAAATAATAAAAGTAATTGTAATAGAGTAAACAAGCAAGAAGCTTTTATTGCGAGAATTTAAAATAAACCATAGACTAACACTTGCAGATTAACTAGCTGACCCGGCAAACGTTTTATTGCCATAAATCTTAGGGATAGACAACCCTTATTACTTAGAGATATAAAAAGTAGATAGTAGCCGATATTGAGACTTAATGAATATGCATAAAAAATTTCATAAGAATCGGTCAAGCCGTTTCGGAGGAGTATGGGAACGAACATTGTGACACAAGAATTTTATATATTAGATTTTGATTTACGTGGAGTAGGTATTAAAATTTCAACAAAAAATTTTACTTATATCTTTTTTCATCTTTATTTTAGTATCTCGGGACATAAGTAGACCCTTTTTTAAAATGTGTATAACTTTAATCAACTGATTATACACATAATAATATAGTAAATAAAGTATGTGATATGTAGAGTAAATAACTTAATACATATAGAGTTTAGTTAAGAGTATACCAAAATAGCTTCGTGCATTTTTCTATGTACGAAGTTTTCATTGTTTCTTTAGATTGAATGGCTATAGCTCTAATTTTTAAGTATATGTTTTTTCAATATATGATCTAGGATCGCATGAACTCAGAAACGCGATTAAAAAAAGTTTTCTCGATAGAAAATCTTGGCGAAACAACCTCTCAAATTTTTTATTTTTTTCATTTGTCGGTCTATTATCGCGTATTAACTAATGAAATAACTTTAAAAACAAAGGTAACTATTATGTATAGAACACACACGTGGATCAGAATTAAAATATATTTAGTAGATTTTGAGTAAATAGGAAAAGTATCCCTAATTCTTCATTTTCTGTGCCTACTGGCTGTGTTAATATGTACGTGTCGGCGATGATATACGATAATATTGATGTAGGCCCTTAACATATTTTTTACGCATAATTTCAACGTAACAATAAAATTAATGTGTCATAAGACTCATAAGTACTAAAGTGCCACACTAACGATTATCTAATGACTAAAAAAGGCAACAAAAAAAAAGACAAATAGGCAATAAGCAAAAACATAACAGCTAGAAAAGTATAATAACATATTTCATAAGTAACACAAAAAACATTATCACGTGTAAAAATCTTGTAAGTCATTCGTTCAATGTTGTAACGTTTCTGTGTAATGTTTTAAAAGAGCTATTCAACTCGAGTTTGGCAACAAAATATTCTATAATACTATTATTATAATTGTAACACAGCAATAAGCATTTATGTTTTTAGGATTCCGTGGCGAAAGGCTATCCCTACTACCAACACTCCCTGATACTACTAGTGATATTTCTTTTTTCTAATCACTAGTTCTTATGTTGCTTGTCGTTGCGTAATAGAGGGGTGAAACTAGGGACTATTTATAAAAATGTCGATATCGGCTTCGATATTTTGTTTGAAAAATATCGATATATCGGCAAAATTAAAAAACTTAATAATTAAGTGCGAATAGGATTCAAAAGGTTTCAACATCAAATTAAGAAGCATCAAATCGCGAGTCAACCAAAAAACAAAAGACAAAAATTAATTTGCTAAATTAAAATATTAATACCGATATAGTGTATATGGCCAAACACAATACATTATCAAATAGATATGTATGTATTGTGTTTGGTAGACAAAAAACAATGAAACTTTTGTAATCTTAACAAAATTCAACAATAAAGGCTATAGTTATTTATTTATTTTAGTGTATATAGAAAGTAGGTACCTAATTGGTTTTCCTTTTATTTTCATACCATTTCAATACTTGAAATTTTATATCGATATATCGAAAAATTTAATATAATCGATATATATCGATATATTGAAAAAAAAAATTGATATATTGATGTATCGATATTTTTTCAACAAGCCTAGGTGAAACACCCGTAGAAATTATTAATTTCTACAGGTTAATTATAATCACTTCGTAGTAAAATGTTTCACTACATCATACTATAAATTAATAGTCATAGTTATGCTTTTAACTAAAGATATATTTCGATTCTTTCACTACGTGATTAGATCCGGGATGCGGAGATCCTTAGCAGGACCAGTGAGTACGACATAGCCCGAAGATTTAGCACGCTGAAGTGGCAATGGGCATGCCACATCGCTCGACGATTTGATGATTGTTGGGGGCGGAAGGTCCTCAAATGGCAACCACGCACAGGACGACGCGGCGTGAGGTGGCCCCCTACAAGGTGGACTGACGGGGGCCGCTGGATGCAGAGGTTATGTCCAACAGTAGATGAAGAAAGATTGACGAGCGAATGGATATTTTAATTTCATTAAAGACGACAATAATCGAAATTAAACTTCAAATTGCAATCGACAAATCACGTAATAACCGTGCAATAACAAATTAACCTTTGTTAATCGGTGACGGGTAACTGCGATACTTATCGACCATTTGGACATGAGAGCATCGACCTGACTGCAACCGAACTTTAATAAAATATTGTTTTAATTTTTGGAAGTTAAAACTTCTTTTAACGTTGAATACTTTGGAATTTTTATTTATTTATAACTAGCCGTTGCCCGCGACTTCGTACGTGTGGAATTTATCATTCTTCAAGTACTCTATTTATAACCTCTATGTACATAAAAAATCACATCAAAACCCATTCCGTAGTTTTGAAGATATAAACTCAAGTAGAGGCTCACATACATACAGAAATAACGACTTTGTTTTATAATAAGTAAAGATGTAAAAATACATGTTATAATTATGTTTTTACAACTATAACTTTCCTATGCACCCACGTAAAACTATTATGTAGGTATTATTTGATAAGTATTTTAATAAAAAATAAAACGTACCTAAATACAATCTAGACTATGATAGAAAGGAGAATATGTACTTTTCTTAACAATATTAAATGCTTTTATTACTTATAATCATAATTTCATCGACTTGGAGAAGAACAATCCTAGAACCCAAAAGAATATTACAATATTTCAAAGTTAGTTTAAAGATAACGGACCTATTACCGACCCCCAATAATGGGAAAAGGTCTGGAGAATGATAATGAAAAGTATTTGCTGTTATGGTATCAACTGATAGACATTACTGAGAAAATTTCAGCTCTCTAGCTATCACTGTTCTTGAGATGCAGCCTGGTAACTGACGGTTGAACAACGAAGTCTCAGTAATAGGTTCCCGTTTTTCCTTTTATTTATTTATTTATTATACACTTTATTGTACACCTTAAGAATAAAAATTTACAGGAAATTGAGATTATAAATATAGTACAATGGGCGGCCTTATCGCTAAAAGCAATTTCTGCCAGGCAACCTTTGGATGGAGATCTTGTGAAGAGAGAAGAGTAATAGTTGTAGGTGCACTAATTATTATAAGTCAAATATTCAATATACATGCACATATAAATAATACATACAAATAAACACAATATATAAAACAATAGATATAATACATACATAAACGTACATAGATAATTCCAAACGAGAAGAGTTACGGCTGCATGCTTAGATAATAGTTTTTAACTTTGACTTTGAATGTGGCCAGACTTTTGGCTCGTGGAATGTCCTCTGGAAGTGCGTTCCACAAACGTATGGCTGTGACAGTGAAAGATTTGTCAAAGAAATTCGTAGAATGCATCGGCATTTTTAATTTCAAACTCTCTGATGATCTCTCTTTCACTTCGGCACCTTAAAAACGACACAAAATAAAATGCTAATGCATAAAAATTTAACTTAAGGGCCTACATCAATATTATCGTCGACATGTACCTATTAACACAGCTAGTAGGCATAGAAAATTAAGAAATAAGGATAGTTTTTTTGTTTACTCAAAATCTACTAAATATATTTTAATACCGGCTTACGTGTTTCTATATAAAATAGTTACCTATGTTTTTAAAGTTATTTCATTAGTTAATACGCGATAATAGACCGACAAATGAAAAAAAATGAAAAATTTGAGAGGTTGTTTCGCTAAGATTTACTATCGAGAAAACTTTTTTCAATCGCGTTTCTGAGTTTGTGCGATCCTAGATTATATATTGAAAAAACATATACTTAAAAATAAGAGCCATTCAATCTAAAGAAAAAATTAAAACTTCGTACGTAGAAAAATGCACGAAGCTATTTTGGTATCCTCTTAAATCTGTTGTAAAATATTCTCCAACACTTGCGCGACTCATTTGTTTTAAATTTTGGCCCGACGTTTCAGAGACTTTGCAGTCACCATGGTCACGGGTGAGACTGAGCTGTTAAGTGTCCTCTAAAACAAATACAAAAATTAAAACAAATACGCGCGTCTAACTCCGTAAAAAGTAGTCTTATTAAAATCTGTTGTATTTAAAATTAAACCGGTTTAATCTACTCAATTTTGTCATATTACTAAAATAGCGAATAAACTATTCATAACAAAATTAGTAAAAAGCATAGCAAGTCAATTAAAATCAATAAAAGCTCTGCTGAGTTTCTTACGCCGGTTCTTCTCAGCAGATTGCGTCCTGAATCGGTGGTAGGGAAAAAAATTGGACATGACATAAGCACATAATTTTTCTGACAAATTGTGTCTACGTGATTAAATGATTTTTCATTTCATTTCATTTCATTGCAAATTTAATAAATTAATGTAATTTCATTCAATAACTCATTCATCATTTTGCTTTATCTTAAATTATGTCGTACAATATAAGTCTTATCCTTAACACAATAGATAATGATGATTTTATCGTTTTTCATTCAGTGGCCTTTCTACTTGCGTGCTGTTTGATAGTGTATGAAAATAAAAAAAAATAAACTGCGTTTTGTTTCTGTGCTAGTTTTGGTCCTGTTATGAAATCGATCTCTTTTTGGTGAAAAACTTACCTAGTGTTTTCAGTGTTATATAATATTTTTGTGAGTTTTAATGCATATCAGAGTCAAACACGTTTAGTTTGTTTTACGGAATAGCTAATTACAAAAACAAATAAGCGAGTGTGATTACGGTAAACCAGGCGGTTTGGTTTCACTTGCGGTTTCTTTGCCATTTACGTTTTGTTTTTTTTTTTCTAAATACATTATAACGGGTTTAAGATCTTCTGGTATATCTATAAATGTACTAGAAATCATTAAAATTGCAATGACTTGAAATGAGAGTCTGTAATCATTAAAGTGTTTATTGATGTTAATTAATGTTTTTTTATAATTGGCACTTGTCGTGGAAGTTAATTTTCTTTAGTAATTTTTTTAATATTGGTTCTAAATTGATGTTAAAATATCGGTACATTAATGGGAATAGAAAATCACTTATTCATTTAGGCATATTTAACACGCTTTTATAAGCTTATAAAAGCGTGTCTTTTTATGTATTAAACTATGTACCAAACTGGATTTCAAAAGTGATTTTTACTCACTTCCAGTAGTCGCGTTGGTCTAAAATTTTGCACACATTTTAAGGACCGATGATAATTCAATAATTTAAAATATTCAAAATTTTCAACTCTGTTATTTAGTTTTTGATCTTAGCAAAGTATTTGTTCGACCTAATACATAGCATATGAATAAAAATACTTGAATACAGCAGCAGAAAAAAATATTTAAAAATTCTCTAGGAAGGACATAGAGTTCCAATCGGTTAATTAAGTTTATTACAAAAAAAATTATTGAATCTTAGTTTTCTTTTTACTTGTAAGTTTATTAACCGACTTCCAGAAAAAAGGGAGAGGTTGTATGTTCGGTTGTATATTTTTTTAGTTACTTTTTTTTCACAACCATATTCCTGGCTCATATTTGTGAAATGTGTTGTAGTAGTGAAGTTGTGAGATTTCCTAGGATATGGTAGAGCACTTTGAAATAATTATTGCAATGAAAAATCTCTGGAGTTCCAATTATTTTATGTACTTTTTGATTTTAAATATCACGTGAAAATAACTCGATTAGAAAAATAACATGTGATTTTTAACATTACATAAATGGAAACGGATCACTCATCTTTCGACACTATCTCAAAATATTATCATTTTAAATACAATTGTTCTTATTCCATTAGAATAGAGTTCAAAATTAATGTGAATGTTATATTTATCTCGACAATCTCATGAGTAGCCTTGGTTCTGCTTACAAGGTGACATTGTTTTAGAATAAGGTTTTTAGAACAACTTCACTTGATAGTACTATAAGTATACGTATCTCCCTCTCTCTCTCTCTAGCCCATTTACGTCCTACTGTTGAGCACGGGCCTCCTCCACTTTGGGAGGGACTACGGTCTACTGTGCCGCGCTGACCGGGCGTATTGACACAGGGTTTATTTTCGAGGTTTCCGTCTCTTACAGAGGATGTTATCTGTGTGCAATATCCCTTAGCTGACTTTTACAGTACCCTTGGGAGGAGATGGGGTGATGACACTTGTATTCTTAATCCGTCACCACACGGAACAATAGAACAATCATTAGTGTGATATTCATAAATGTCAATGTAAATGTTTATACTGCGTTTGAGTGTTTACTACCTAAGTATTATGAGTACCTATGTATTTACATAAAAGTAGTATTATTCGTAGCATAGAAATATAGCTTACTTGGGGACAGAGGACGTTGTGTGAAATGTCCATAAATAAATATTAAGGGCCTACATTAATATTATCGTATATCATCGCCGACACGTACATATTACCACAGCCAGTAGGCACAGAAAATGAAGAATTAGGGATACTTTTCCTATTTACTCAAAATCTACTAAATATATTTTAATTCTGATTTACGTGTTTCTATATATAATAGTTACTTATGCTTTTAAAGTTATTTCATTAGTTAATACGCGATAATAGACCGACAAATGAAAAAAATAAAAAATTTGAGAGGTTGTTTCGCTAAGATTTTCTATCGAGAAAACTTTTTTCAATCGCGTTTCTGAGTTTATGCGATCCTAGATCATATATTGAAAAAACATATACTTAAAAATTAGAGCTCTAGTCATTCAATCTAAAGAAACAATGAAAACTTCGTACATAGAAAAATGCACGAAGCTATTTTGGTATCCTCTTAAACAAAAATAATAAAAACAGTAAAAATTCCAAACTCCGCGCCTACAAAGCTAGTAAAACTAAATTATTTATGTGATTTCACAGACAATTCAAAGCTATTTTGTACTACTTTATAAACATAGATCTTACTACAATTAGCTTCGCGTAAAGATCTCTACATAACTATGTACTTATCTGTTAATCTAAAGTAAATTTTGTAAGACACGCTTTCCTTGATAGAGACATCGGAACTAAGTATGTTTATGGTGTTAGATTATAAACCGTGATAGAATATAATTTAACATCTCCATAACTATGAAAAAGGTTGTAAAATTAAAATAGAAATAACTCAATTATAGTCACGATTTAAGAATACAAGTGTCACTACCCCGTTTCCTTTTTCGAGATTTACCAAGTTGTCTCTTATTCTGTGGACTAGCATTAAGATACAACCTGGTTACAGTGTGACAGACGGACGGAGAACTAAGACTTTGATCATAACTCGATTTATTCCAAATTTAAATTAAATTCAAAGCCAATGTCAAAAACTTAACTAAACTGAAAACAACTCTATGGAGTACTAGCTGTTGCCCGCGACTCCGTTCGCGTATAATTTAGAAAATTTTATATTATAAGCGTATTTATAAGCGTAACAGATAGACAGACAGAGTTACTTTCGCATTTATAATATTAGTAGGGATATTTAAATTTTTGACGGGCCTCGTGGTCTAGTGGTTCATATAACGGACTGCCGATTATGAGGTCTCGGGTTCGATTCCCGGTCAGGACAAATATTTGTGTGATGTTTTTAATTGTCATACAAATGTTTGTACTGCGTCTGGGTGTTTACTATGTATTATAAGTATGTATTTACAAAAGAAAAGTAGTATATGTATTATATCCGTATTCTGGTACCCATAACACAAGCATATAAAGCTTAGCTTGGGACCAGAGGACGTTGTGTGAAATGTCCATGAATATTTATTATTATTATTATTAATTAATTGTTTATATGTCGTTGCACACATTTATATCAATTGCGATCGGTACTCTATAATACATAGTATGTAGTTAATGTAGTTAGTTAGTTTATATTATGAAAGTTCTTAATATTCTCTAACAGTTGCAGGACTCATTTATTCAAATAAAACCATTTTTTACGGATATAGACGCGTATATTGTATATATGTACCACAGACTGAATTTTAAAACAAACATACCTACGCGTGTAAATCCGAAACAAGTGGTTTTTATTTAAGAATGTTCAGTTAAAATTACCTAATTGTTTTATTGGCACCATGAATTTCATTTTTAGATAAGTCGTGCACGTGGAATTGGTACCAATATCGAATAAAAGCCCCCAGAATATTAAAGTCACATATTATCAACCGTAACAATAGAAATATTGATCATAATACAATAATTACATTACCGAGAAGACGTTGAGAAATTTCTCAGTATTATATTCAGATAATACTTGTGAAGTAGGCTTACGGATTAAGGGCATAGGGGTCATTACTGAATAGCTTATTTTACAATGCGTACTTAAATCTTCTTTATTTCAACATTATTATGCCAACAGAAAAATAATCCTAACAATATCGTAAATATTTCAATGTATGTAAGGACGTTTGGATAGATGTAAGGATGTTTGGATGTATGTAAGGCAGTTTGAATGGATGTAAGGATGTTTGAATGAATGTAGGAATTTAATAAATTAATAAATTAGCACGGCTGCAATAGCTCAGTTGGTAGAGCGACGGAACGGTATTCCGAGGTAGTGGATTCAAGTCCCGCTTGCGGTGATCACCTTTTCCACTACAATTTAAGTTGTTATTAAGTAAAAGCATAGCAAGTCAATTGCAAAATTAATAAATTACTTTAGGAATATAAGGATGTTTGAATGGATATGAGAATGTTTAGAAATATGTAATTATGTTTAGATAGATGTAAGAAATTTGTTGCTCATTTACGAAAAAACTTATTTAAACGTACTTGCTTATTTTATAGGTCAAAATAGACAAAAACAATAAACGGCAAATAGCGTAGCAATAACAAAAAAACGCGAGTCAAACCGCGGGCAATAGCTAGTTTGTAATAAGATGTCGTATAAAATGCTATAAACAGCGCTTTCTAAAATAAGCAAATAATATTTTATGATAACAAAAATATGTCACCTTGATGCAATTGGATTACCTACTTATCTTTGATATAGTGGAATTACCAATTCAATTTATTAAACAGAAAATTTGAATGGCTTTACATTACTCACCTTGTAGATAATTATAGTTAATAATAAATTTATAATACATATATGTATTACTTATAAAAAACCGTGAACAAAAGTTAAGAAGCGAGCGTCTGTCTTGGTAAGGACATGTGATGCAACAAATTGAGAGCAGAATTGCAAAGAAAGTTTTAAATATGAATTAGATGTATGTAAGGCCAAAGGCAGTCAAAGAAAAGATGGGTCTAGTCCCTAGTCCTAGTCCGTGTGGTGACGGACTAAGAATACAAATGTCACTACCCCATCTCCTCCCTAGGGTGCTGTGAAAGCCAGCTAAGAGAATCTTACACAGATGACATCCTCTGTAAGAGACGGGAATACTCGAAAATAAACCCTATGCCAACACGCCTGGTCAGCGCGGCACAGTAGACTATAATCCTTCCCAAAGTGGAGGAGGCCTGTGCCCAACAGTGGGACGTTAATGGGCTGGAGAAAGTGTATCATTATATTCTGGCGGGATAAGGGCAGGAGAATTAGATGAGTATTTGTATATTTGCATAAACTGATATAGGAACATAAAATGTGAAATTTTCAGCTGTCTACACAGACGGATGAAGCGGAGTCTCAGTAATAGAGTCTCGATTTTGGTACCTCCTAGTACGAAACCCTAAAAATTTAAGAATAAACGGATTTCATAGTATGGTCAAGTAATGAGAAGAGAGGAAGTAATTTTGTTAGGAGTGTTCTGCTAATGAACGAGTAAGGAATAAAAGAGAGAGAAGTTAAATAATAAATAAATAAATAAATATTCATGGACATTTCACACAACGTCCTCTGGTCCCAAGCTAAGCTTATATGCTTGTGTTATGGGTACCAGAATACGGATATAATACATAAACTACTTTTCTTTTGTAAATACATACTTATAATACATAGTAAACACCCAGACGCAGTACAAACATTTGTATGACATTTATGGATATCACACAAATGATTGTCCTGACCGGGAATCGAACCCGAGACCTCGCGATCCGTAGTCCATTACATAAACCACTCCACCACGAAGCCCGTCAATTAGTTTACACAGATATAGCGTCTGACAGAAGAGTATGAAAGAAAATCACATGTTGCGCCTACCCCAAATAATGGAATAAAGGCTTATGGTCTTATTCATAATGACTTATCGGAGGTTTAAACGGAGATTTTATCGGAGAGATAATAAACGTTTTAGCGTAAAAAGACTATTATGTATAACAAGTTTTAACAATTTACGCGAAACGATTTTAGCGAACTGTTAAACCTCCGATAAGTCATTATCATTATGAATAAGACCATTAGAGTACTGATTGACTAACATAATGAATGAATGAATGAATGAATTACAATTACATGAAACACCCAACCACGAGCCCATAGTAAAAGTTTTCTTGTTTACATAAAACCTCCAAAATGATTATTATCAAAAAATATAAAACACGAACTCACAAAATTTGTTTATATAGAGATTATGTATGAAACAGAACTAAGCAATGTTTTATCACAATACTGTTAAGTTCCCACGGTTTCACTTGCATTATTATTTATACAATACTATAATTAACTAAAGTAATAAATTAAGTATGTTCTGAGTTTCATATTTTACCATTTAAAACAAATTATTTTCCTAATATTTTTCTACTTTTTGTTTTATATTTCAACAGTTTTATGAAGCTTAAGATATTAAGAAGTAACCTAGTCTAATTTTCCCAGCGAGTTTTCTAAAGTCTTTAGTCCCCCCAAATTAACAGCGACCTACCTTGATCCTTTTAACACGCTCGGTACATAATTATAAATCAATCAATATACTAGTTTATGTAATGGAATTTTTGAAAGCGATTTTCACCCACTTGCAATAATCGGCTTGATCCGAGATTTTGTACACTTAACGAGGACCGATGGCAATGCAAAATTTTCAGGGTTTTGAAAATGTTTTTTTAGATTTTAAACTAAGCAAATATTATTAAATACAGACGGACAAACAATATTTTTCTCTATATTAATGATGACACAGTACTGGATACTTGAAAAACCTCAGATAAGATAATAATATTTATCAAGATGTTTCACAAAACCGATAGTTCTTGGCTCCACACCCAACGTTATATACAATTACTTTGTGTTGTGTTATTGTACTGATATGCATATTGTGATAAATAAGATAACTAGTAAGTAGATAATCGATATTAATATATTTATAGACATTTCAACGTCTACTGGTCCCAAGCTAAGCTTATTTGCTTGTTGATTTTTTGGGTACCAGAATAGGGACATAACTAATATTTTTTCTAACATTTGTGCAACTCATTTGTTTAAATAAAACCACTTTTTACGGATTTAGACGCGTATGTTTGTTTTAAATTTTAACCCGAAGTTTCGAAGACTTTACAGTCACCATGGTCACGGGTGAGAGTATCGAGACAGAAAGTGGTTTTATTTAGGGACATACCTACTACATATACAATTTTTTTTTAATATCGCTATTAGACGATAACACTTACACTACGCGGAGATCGAACCCGTGACCTTGTGAACGGCAGTCCGTTGCATGAACCACAAGACCACGAGAACCGTCAGATAGTGCCGATATCAATAATATTATAATTAAACAGCTTATTGCAACTCTCTTATCAATAGTTATATTGATTATTTTGATAAAATTCGTAAAGCGTGCCATAATTAGTGACACAGTCATAAATACGAGTATGAGTAATGTTATGAATGCGTTTGTTATTTTGTTGTTTTATTATGTATTAGTTTTATCCGTTAGTTATTAGTTTTATCCGTTAGTGTTATTGGTTTATATTAACTAAATTATACAAAAAAGCCATCTTTGTGAACCATTCTGTCATTTAAAAAAAACCGCATAGAAATCCGTTTCGTAATTTTAAAGCTCTCATAAGGACATACATATATAAATAACGACTTTGTTTTATAATATGTAAAGATAAAGATTGACGATTTACTGGTCTGATTTAGATAGTTTTGTAAAATATTTAAGGAAATATGTTTGACTCTTATAGTTACTAAAAAGTTACTACTCTCCTTGGCTTTTAGCGTGATGTTTTATTACATTATTATATGTCTTTGTTTTATTCTGATCTTTAAGTTATATAGCTGTAAAGTTTTATTACATTCTGTGCTTTTTGCGTAAAAGAGTAACGAATAGCTGTACATCCATCCATTCAGATATGTGTATATTCTTACAGACTAACATTTTCATTATATTGACGGGCTTCTGTCATGTAACGGACTGCCGTTCACGAGGTCGCGGGTTTGATTCCCGCTTGAGACAACCATTTTTGAGATATTCAAAAATGTCATACAATTGTTTGTACTGCCTCTGGATGTTTTCTATGTATTATAAGTATGTATTTACAAAAGAAAAGTATTTTATGTACTATATCCGTATTCTGGTACCCATAACACAAGCGTATGAGCTTAGCTTGGGACCAGAGGACGTTGTGTAAAATGTCCATGAATAAATAAAAATATATATATTAGACTGTAAGATTCAAAAAGTGTATCACTAATAAGTATCACTAAAGTCCCACTGTTGGGCACAGGGCTCATCCAATTCGGGTGGAATTATGGTCAACTGTGCCGCGTTGACCAGGCGTGTTGGCACAGGGTTTATTTTCAAGTTTTGCCATCTCTCACAAAGGATATTAGTTGTGAACAATATCCCTTAGCAAAATTTTACAGCACCCTAAAAAGGAAAAGGGGTGGTGACGCCTGTATTCTTTAGACTTCACCACACGGTTCGATATCAAAGATATAATCACAAAAGTGCAAATCCTTGTTTAAGCAATAAAAGTATTTAAATCTAAATTGAAAACTAAAATATTTACCGAAGGTGGAGTTAACGTGACTGTTATCAGGCTTACGTGTATATATGAAATCATCACAATACATATCACTTCTAATCCTTATGCTAAGATAATGTCATACTGAACCGTCATAGTCACTCTATTACCTATACCAGATTTAGCAGATAGCGCGTTCAATCCTCACTTTTTACTTTTTTTACTATGATTTAATTTATTACATTTAATACAGTTTTACATTATTATTACATACTCTTTTAATTTAATTTAATTATTATTTTCTGTAGTCTTGTTCTAGTTTATAAGACGTTTAGAGAACATCCGATCAGGCTTCGTCTAGTGTCCAGACACTATTGTTGTCAAGGGATAGAAACAAATTGTAGCACCTATTAATTTCTACCATACGTCCGGGATTTTTATCCAGCTTTGACAGCTTCTAACATTATAACTACATCATTATCATTATCATAATATCACGTCTTTTTCCCACGGAGGTAGGCAGAGATTATAGAGCGCCATTTGCTACTGTTCAAACACACTTTCTTGGCTTCATTCACACTCATACATCTGTGCCCGACGATAGTAATTGTTATGCCCTTTTGGAGTTTTTAGAGACTCTTACTCAGTAACTATACATTATTATTTGAAAAATTGTAGTTAATAATTAAACATTAGTTGCACAATAATAAATTAGGTTATAGGCAATAATGTATTAAAAAAAGGTTAAAATGTTTCTTTTACAAAAAAAAATATGACACTGATATGCATTATAATATTAATCACTTGAATTCAAGATATCGATTTAATCGGACCAATAAATAAACATACCAACTTCAACATTTAAACCTTAATTCTAACAATACGATTTACTTTATGATTATGATGCAAAATTATGAAATAAGAAAACAGACACATTTTCTTTCTTTATTTGTGACCATCCCTAATCTGAATATCATAAAACAAATATTAAAAAAATGTGTTACAACATTTAAATAAATTAAAAGAAATAAATAAACTAGTTAATGAATACGTAATTTTACGTAATTATTATTAGTTACATGTAACTCTTACCAGAGTTGAAAAAATTTCTTTTTAATTTTTTTTTTTAATATTATCGTTTCCATGGTCGTCAAATAAATAATTATTTAGAATTTTTAGATTGCAAAATAAGGTATGATTTTGTACAAATATTAAAATTAAAGAATTAAGGTATTAAACGACGCCTAAACCTTTCGTAAATAGATATAATGGGACTAAAACACAACTAAAATGTCAGACAGTATAGAAGAAATAGTGAAGGAGTACAACAAAAATCTTTGCAAGGATGAACAACCGCGAAGCATTGGTTAGTATTGTGTTATATAACTGAATATCTTATACGGTAATTAAGAGCCCACTATAGACCTAGCCAATTCACAACTCAGGTATTTGTGTTAGGTATTGCTATCCCTATTCCCAAACGCCGTCCCGAAAGGGATAACTTTAGTTCAGCATGAGATAACTACCTAACAAAATTAAAATCGTTAGTCTATTGAAAGTTCAGTCCACATTACCGAATTGTGTTATCGACACTAAAAAAAATTTTTTTTTCTTCTTCTCCTTCCGTCCATACAAGAGGGTTGGCTTCTCTTTGGATTTGCCAGCCTCAAAGTCAGTGTTTTGCATTTCAATGGTATTTTCTCATTTCATTAAATGTGTTATCTTCTTTTAAAACCTTATTCTTTCTTCAAAGTTTTCGTTTTTATTTTAAAGAAAACTTTGAATTAAAAAAATAAAAATGAAAATTTGATGAAAGAATAAGGTTTTAAAAGAAGATAATACATTTTTAGTTACCTAAGTTTAGATTAGTTGAGCACGTAAAATTAGTTTCATTATTTACCCATTTTCAAAGTCTTCTACCAACAGTCAGTATGTTAAAATAAACCGGTGTCGTGACTAAATACAACATTATTATTTTAAAACATTATTT
Organism: Orgyia antiqua; assembly: GCA_916999025.1. Lineage (NCBI taxonomy): Eukaryota > Metazoa > Arthropoda > Insecta > Lepidoptera > Erebidae > Orgyia > Orgyia antiqua. The sequence goes on from OU779867.1 coordinate 4,520,581, forward strand.
AAGTAAACCAGAGCTACCTCATCACCGGCTACCAGAAGGCTACGAGTAGTACAACATCAATATTTTTTAAATTAATTTAATATTTATGTACAGAATAGTCATCAAGTCCATGTAACTTCTGAAATGAATTAAATCGGACGTCCGAAACTAACTGAAACAATAAACGTTTACTAAATTGTATAAATTGTGCAATAGAGTATTAACATCTCCGTAAAATCGTTAGCCATGAATTTCATGTATTTAAATTTTATGTGCATTGTCTTGCTTTGCAATTTATAATGTTATTGTTTTAGTAAATAACATTGTATTGCCCGCCTGCCTATTAACTGTTCACGCTCGTTGGCAAGATTACACAGAATTTAATGAAATATGTTTATTCTGATGATAGTAATAACAGAGACTATTGAAATACAAACATCTGTAATTAATATTATAAAGCTGAAGAATTTGTTTGTTTGAACGCGCTAATCTCAGGAACCAGTGGGCCGATTTGAAAAATACTTTCAGTGTTAGATAGGGCGTTTATCGAGGAAGCCTTTAGGCTACAACCAGTAGAAGCGAAGCAGTAGTGAAAAACTGTTGCAAAAACGGGGACAATTTTCTAAATTCCACGCGTACGGAGTCACGGTCTACAGCTAGTAATTATATAAACAAGTAATTGATTTTTAAGCTTATATGATTCAAACTCCTATGAAGACCCCCCACATACAATCCATATATGCAGGGACAGCAAAAACATGTCAATTAATACCTGCACGTTTTATAACCACAACAAAATATTCCCCGCTTTTGCAACATGTTTCAGTGTTTTTTCGCTCCTATTGGTCGCAGCGTGATGTTATATAGCCTATAGCCTTCTTCTATAAATGCACTATCCAACACTGAAACAATTTTTCTAATCGGACCAGTAGTTCCTGAGATAAGCGCGTTCAAATAATCAAACTAACAAACTATTCAGCTTTGTAATATCAAGTATAGATTTTACACTTCTGATGTTTCAAATGCTGAAAAATATATTTAATGTTCGTAATTTTTTACAGGGTTGTTCACTATACCCGAATATCCAGAGCTGGAGGTGCAACGCGGTATGTGGTCGACAGCTTTAGACGCCATTTTGACAACACTGCGATACCTCGCACCGGCCACACTCCTCACTATCTTCTGGGGACAGCAGAGCTTCCTCTTTAAATTGTTAAAACATATAGACTCAGCTTTCAGAGCAAGTAAGTTAACAATCCTTTTTAACCGACTGGTCCCATTAGCACCAGGTCAGGACCTGATGATTATCTCCTGAGAAATCGACATGAAGTCAGTTGAACATTTTTTAGGGTTCCGTACCCAAAGGGTAAAAACGGGACCCTATTACTGAGACTTCGCTGTCCGTCCGTCCTCTGTCACCAGGCTGTATCTCAAGAACGGTGATAGCTAGAGAGTTGAAATTTTCACAGATGATGCATTTCTATTGCCGCTATAACAACAAATACTAAAAATAAAATAAAATAAATATTTAAGGGGGGCTCCCATACAACAAACATGATTTTTTTACCGTTTCTTGCTCTCATACAACAAACGTGATTAATTAAGTATTGTGTGTGTTGTTTGCTCATTTATTAATAACGTGCCTTATAGATAATGGTACGGAACCCTTCGTGCGCGAGTCCGACTCGCACTTGACCAATTTTTTTAAATACTCCATTATTTACTAATATTAAACCTGTTAATGTCGGATTTATAATATCGTTTATAACTTCTGGAAAATATTCATATCCGATTAGGGTAATTTTTTAAATTATTTATTAATTATTTTTAAATTTTTATTATTTAAAGCAATATTACAATAGAGCACAAAATTATTTTTCGTTAGGTAAGTAAATCCACGAAATGTATACCTACGGGAGAAAATTCTCCAACTATTGTTGTTTTGTTTTGCTAATTCAGACAGTCGTGGGAACTCTCTCAAACGTTCAAATTTTCCTAAGTAACCGTCTAGTTGATGTTTATTTATTGTTTAAATTTGGTTCAGAAATTTATCTCAAGCTCAAATCTATAGAAAGTGAATTTTAAGTCGGAAACACAAGGTTTGCGCAAATAAAACTGATACACATAAATCTTGGAACAGCTTATTATATATTTTTTTAATGTCGGATTTAGAATTCAAGTGTCACCACCCTTTTTTTTCTCAGGGTGCTGTAAGAGCCAAAAAATATTGTACACAAATAACATTCTCTTTGAGAGAGGAAATATTCGAAAATAATCCCTATGCCAATACGCCTGGTTTGCTTGGCACAGTAGACTATAATCCTTCGAAGGTGGAGGAGGCCCGTGACCAACAGTAGGACGTCAATGGGGTGGAGAGAAAGAGAGTCAGAACAGGTTGCTTAAAACGTAGATATATACTTATATTAATTTTATTCTCTTTGATAATTAATTAATTCAATGTATGAATAACATTTTTAAATAAATAACGAAATGAAAACGATACGTATTTTCAAACGTACAAATAGGTTTACCTGTCGTTGGATTATTACCACACCGATTTGACATTCAACATTAGGCCGAGAGCGAAGTCCGTGAATGCATTCCCCATGTGAAAAAAACATATTTAATGATAAAAATAGTAATTTCCCATCATGTGACCTCACCTTTATATTTTTTTACCACGACTTCTCATACCGTTAACCTTTACCTCGATGTTAATCTCATGTGCATAAGATCGTTTCATAGCGTAGTTTCACTTACTTAACGACCAATTTTTGTCTCTATACCATTCAAGTGTCAAGAACTTTCGTGTACACTACATTTAGCACTGTGCTAAGAATTTTGATCATTCATTGAGTCCCGTGGTTCACAGTCAGTTGTGTTTGCATTAAAAAGTGTTATTAATGAAAGTAATTTGTGATTATGCTGTTTTTCCTGTCGGTACGTTTTATAATTGTTAAGGACTTTTAACCTCCCGTTACTTGACAGTAAAATAATTGAGTTTCTTTCTTTATTTTGCCAATAAGTTGCCACAGTTTTCTTTATCTTAACTTTGAAGTTTTTCTAAAGTGTGGGTTTTTCGTGTTAATTTAAAGCAACACGTTACAATTTTTAGAAATTTTCTTAAAGTAGGTAGGTAGGTACTTAATTTTGCTCCATGCCAAACATGACTGAATGAAATGGAAAGTGATTAGATAGCTTTTAAAACGTGGCAAAATGATTTGTATTTTTTGGCATAGAATGTTGTTTTTTAAAACAACTTTTAAAATAGGTACGATTCCTTGAGACATACAAAAAACTTACTATATTAAACGTTTAGTCAATATATTCACAACTATGTTTTTGCCAGCAACTTTGTTCGTCCGAACTCTATTTTTCAAATAAAGCACTCTCGCGGACTGTAGCTTCCATTAGTGAATAAGTTTAGAATCGGATTACTTGCGAAACCTACCTGCTAAACTACCACTAAAATACATTATTTTACATATTTTTTAATATTATAGATTAGATTCATACTATCCACCAAACTTTCAGAAACAATAAGTGTATGTATGAGGAAGTTAATAAATATGAAAATTTCGTTTTTCAGTAGTATTCTCGAGTGAGGAACAAAAGCAAGCTGTCTTACAATGGCTAGCAGAAGCTGGTCCTGTCAGAGTAGAGCATCTGGACACTGTATGGCGTCACGGCTGGATACTCTGCAGAGTACTGGACATGGCACTACCAGGTGCTTGCGCTGGGCATCCACCTACTCGGTTATCAATGAAACACGCTCAGGCTATTGCTGAGCACTATCTTGGGGTTGACCCCGTAAGTATCTCATAATAATCCAAAATCTAATTTGTTACTAATGCATACTTATTTTTTGTCCTGGGCCACGAGCTATCTTCATATAGGAAGGGCATTTAGTCTACTATACACCATGTTAATTAGAGGTTTTAGTATAGGGTTTAGTTAAGATTTCTGTCTTGCACAGTATGTTATCTGCTCAGACTTTAGCAGAGTCCTACATTAGCTATGGGCAGGAGTAATTTTGCTGGGTAGTGACTAGTTATAATACCTACGTCACCAAGTCATCAGAATTTAAATGATCTTCCGTTATTGCTATTAAAAATATATTAAAACTAGCTGACCCGGCAAACGTTGTTTTGCCATACTAAAAAAAAAATTGAAATATAGATGTTGGCCGATTCTCAGACCTACTGAATATGCATGTAAAATTTCATAAAAATCGGTCAAGCCGTTTCGGAGGAGTACGGTAACAAACACTGTGACACGTGAATTTTATATATTAGAAGATATTATTTACGAAATATAAATTAAACAATACAGACCATAAAAAATATTTTGTTCTTCAAGGAGCATTATATTTAATGAGAAGCATTACAATTAATTTAGTGTACTAACAGCTACAATCCTCAATTTCAGGTCTTCACCCGAAACGAACTCGAATCGAATGACTCGTTAAGCCGACACCAAGAATGGAAACTAGCTACATACTTGGATCGTATTCGACAAGCTCTATCTAAAATAACTCCTGCAGTTTCAAAACCCGTATCACAAAGAACGTCTCCAGAAATTACCCAATTAATACTCGATTATGTCGCAAAGGGCTGTGGACTCTCAGCGGTCCAAATAAACAACAAAGCACATTTTAAAATCTATCCTACAACACAACAATCTATAGATCCAGGTGAAATTACTATTCTTATAAGAGGACCTAAGGATACCTATGGTATGACAGTAATCCCACCAATATTAGGCAAAGCTCAGACGATTCGAAATAAAGTCTTGGGTTTGCAAACAAAACAGACATATACCGAAACAGTTTTACCAGTAACACAAGGTGTAACATATCTCCGAAACTATGGAAAGAATGACATGAACAAAACATACTATATACCTAAAACTCAATACGATATCGACATTACTTTCGAAACAAAAGCAGACCACATAAAAATAAATTATATGGTAAAACTTGAAGGAAAATATCTAGTTTCTATTACAAGTAGGGGTCAAAGTATTGCTGGGTCACCTTTCACTGTGACGGCTACAAACAATATAATTAGTGTCCTAGAAAAAGACAGCTTTTGCCTTGAAGATGGGGAAGAGATCGATATAGTTGATATAGAAAACGACAGAAAGGTTGTATTACGAATAGTAGACTTCATCTCTGAAAAAATGTTGTTGAAAGAAAATGGCACTTTAGAAAAGATTAGTGACGAAGAAGCTAAATTATTAATGACAATTAATAAAGATAAATTTGGTAAAATAGAAAATGAATCTTTTACTGAACCTGAAAAAAGTGTGGGTAATGTACTAGACAAAAGTGACAAATTTAAGAACGTTGCTAATAAAATTTTAACTATGCATAAAGTCTGTAAAATATTTAATGAACTTCATAATGGAAAGGAGTTGAGGCCTAAATACGAAATTAAAGACAGTTCTATGCGCTCACGAAACCAGCAAGGCATTCCTGACATTGTAAATTCAACTTTTACTGATATCAATGTCAATCCGTACATTGTTTCTGATAAGCGCGAAAAATTCATTGTGCCAGAATGTATTTCTGTGTCGCTAAGGGCAGAAATATCTAAGACACTTCAAGATAAAAACGTCAATAATGCGACAACCAAAGCCAATCTTATAAATAACGCTGTAAGTCCCATAGGACCACACACCCCAGATAGTTTAGAAATGCAAATTTTTTCTTCTGAAGACGTCGAAGATCATAATTCAATTGGAGGAACGCCAGCTGCAGCTGGAAATAATCCTTTTTTAAATGAAATGTTTGAAGAAAACTACGCAGCAGCAAATAATTATGGCTCATATGTAGCTTCAGAATATGAAACCAATAATTCTCAAAATGAAGAAACAAAAAACAGTGCGATAAAAATAATAGTTAATCCTGATTTAACATCAACAATATCTAATTCAGCTACATCATTAATAAATAAAAATCCATTTATTGAAGCAGACGTCACCGACTTTGAAAGACCCAAATCTCCTGTATTTAAAATAATCTCGGGCGAAAAACTGAGCCGCGGCGAATCACTTTTTATAAATTCCAAAAATGAATTAATATCGGAAGAGGATCTTGGGAACGAATTTATAAATCCATTTTTTATGCATCAATTCCACAATAGTCACGTAGATTCTACGCCCATGGCTGATTTTATAATTGGAGCACCCGTTTCCTTACCCCCAATGATTCGGACTTCCTCTCCGGAACCAGAAATGAAATCTTTGATAATCACATCCAACGAAAATACTGAAGTACATACAGATTATGACAAACATGAAAAATATAAAGATGTCATTGATTCTGTATACTCAACGCCTTTGCACGACAATACAAACAACAATAATGATGACCCCGCAGACAACTTCAACAGTATAGACTCTAATTCTACTGAAAACATAGGTAATTCTAATGCTTCAACTGCTAGCGATAGTCAGTTTGATTCGGAACAAAATGACTCAAATAGAGATGTCACATCTAGAAAAGATATGTGGGATTCTGCATATGTTAGTATTGATGATAACAACAGCTCACCAGATAATAATAACAACGAAAACTTGCATTTGTTTGATAAACAGAATTCACCTAATTACGAAGAGAGTACTAGGCTAAAACCAGAAGAAATATCTAACATGGGTCCAGCTGAAAGAGAAATTTGGCAATCGTGTAATGAAATAAATTATAATACGAATAAACTACATGAAGAAATAAAGGCATATAAATGGGAAATCAAGCGTCCAATGTTTACACCAATAATTGAAGAAAGCGACAGAAGTATTTCATCAGGTACTAAGGAATGTGTATCTATGTCTGGAATATCTACAAAACAAGCTGAAACAGATACTCTATCAGTGGCATTTGCTGAACTAAACGATATCTATCTAGAGTATTTTCCTAATTCAGAAACAAATGCACCCGCCGTTGCTAATGAAAACACAAAGAGTTATTGCATGGCTGTGGAATCTCCACAAAATAATTATACAAGTGTCGATTCTGCATCTGATGAATCAGATGTGAAAAGACACGAGAACGATTTAGAAGGAACGATTTCTGAGGTTCAGCCAAGTGTCACTGAATCTGTTTCAGTAAGTCAAATCCTTCGCAACGAAAAAAATAACTCTGACGATAACAAGAAATGTGAATTGGAAACATCATTCGGCGAAAATAGATACAGCAATATAGTACTAGAAAAGAAGAAATACTGGGATGAAAGAATAAGAGAAATAGAGGCCAAAGCTCAAGAAGTAATACAGCCAAAGAAAAAACGAATTTCTGCGAAACAATTAAAACATGATTCTTTAAGCAAACGAAGGGGAAAACAAATGATTAAAAATTTTCTCAGCTCTGGGGACTACAGTCAAGTGACAAATATAAATCAGACTGATGATAAAGAGCTATCGATGGATACTCCAACGCAATCAACAATTGCAAAAAGGGACTCACTTATTGATACTGTTAGACCTGATGAAAAACTTGTCGCAAAATGGAAAAGATATTGGGATGACAAATTAGAAATAAATCAGTTACAAATTGAGAACAAACAATCAACCGTAAAATCATCTAAAAATAATTTATTTACGTCTTCTGTTGCTGATATTAAGGATGAATCTAATATAGATGAGATTAAAGTTAAGTCTAATGTTAACCAAACCGAAAAGCTCTTAAAAAGTTCCTCTACAAATAAACACACACCTGTTAGGCAAGAATTGCCAGAAGAGATTTTTAAAGCTTTTGAAACTAGTCCCAAACGATTTTTTGGTACATCAAGAAAACAAATATTGAACAAATTTGATACATTTCTGGGTAAACCTGAAGATATAAATACATCAACAACCGACGTCTCCATGTCCTGTCAGGAGAGTGGTTTAGTATCTAGCCGCATCTCGTTATTCCATAACATGTCTAATGTGGAAGAATTACCATGGGTGAGACGGAAAACTCAATCAATGAACAATATATACCAGAGAAGAGAAAGCGAGAAAAATGAAAGTGCAGCTTCAGTGCAAAGTAATTTGACTGTAGAACTTAAGCACGTAGAAGCACAAGTGACAAAAGATCCCACATACCTTAGTGAAACAAATAACCTAAATATTACTCAAGCATATAGCCGAAAAAAAGACAGCCCTATAATAGCCCATAATTCGTTCGAAGAAACAATATTTGAAGTTATTCCCGATACAGATTTAAAACAAAGAGATAAACACGATTACATTTTACCACAACAAAATGATCATGTCAGCAATATAACAAAGCACGATAGTAGTAATTTACAATCTAAGCGCCCAAAAGTTGAAACTCTCCGAAAGAAATCATTTAGCAAATCAGAAATGGATATATTTAACAAGCCACTAAACGATACAATCGACGATTTAGATAAATATAAATCATGCGATGAACTACCCAAAATAAACGTAAAAAGTTTTATATCACTTTACGAAAGTGTATCTAAAACTAATGAGAAGATAAAACCAGCGAAACGAGTGTATAGGACAAGCTCCACCGATTCATATGCAACATATTCTAACAGCACAACGTTAGGTAAATAAGTTAAATATGAAAATCTAGATATTTAAATAAAAACACTAATAATATATTTTTCGTTGCAGATGCTGTAACAAAACGTAGCTTTGCAGGCATGCAAGTAAGTTTAAATAATGAATCGAAATGCACAACACCTGGAATTACACCCACAAACTTATGGAATAGCAAAACTTCACAGACAGTAAGCACTATGAGTTTGGATACGAGAACATCAAATTCATATTATGAGGAAGAACCAAATGATAAAAAGGAAACTATTTATGTCAGTCTTTCTGATATAGAACTAGAAATTATAGAAAACAGTTCAAGTCAATCTAAAGAGCCTTCCCCAGAACCTGAAACGAAACCTGAACATATAGAATACAAAAATAGATTTAAACTGGCTAAAGAATACTTTCAATCTTTAGAAGAACTCAGACAAATAAATAAACCTCGAAAGCTTAATGAATGTGAATTACTCTTGCGAAAACAATCAACAGAATCTCTTGAAAATGAACAAATAAAAGAAAGACCACAGAAACGAGTAAAGAAGAACATAAAATCTCATTCATTGCCGTCAACGGAAATAGCAAAAGGGTGGGACCAGTTACGTTCTCAAGAGAGATGTGCAAGCGAAGAATGTTCTAGTACTAAATTAGTAAAGATATCTGAGAAATTTAATGTAGACGACTTATTCTCAGATGTTACTGAAGGAAAACTTAGTCGGCAAGGAAGTTTAAGAGGGATACCGCATAAGAAAGCAGTGCTAGAAGCCTTCCGATCCATGGAAAATGTTGCTGACACAACGTTAAGTTCGTACGATATATCTGATTCTCAGATGACGGACTTTTCAGAGGAACATAGGGTGACAAGTGCACAGACTTATTTAAGTGAGTATCCATATTTGCCAAAGACTGATCCATCGCAGTATCATTCGAGAATAGACGTCAAAGCTTCAGGTCTAATATCATTGAAAGAACTAAAGGAAAAGAAATTAAGGAGAAATAGTGTGCCTGATTTAAGATTAAACCCTGATTTCAAAGTAGACCTTTAGTTAAAGTTTTTAATTTTAAGATAACTGCTCTATGTTGATTTTTATTTTCAAAACATTTTATTTAAGCAATCGTACTCACATTATATTTTTGTCGTGATCATTTTCCTGTAGTAGTTACAGTATTTGCTAGTAACTAAATATTAGTTAATACTCAGTTAAATCTAAGCATTTTAGTATACCGATAAAGAAATAATTTTTTACCATAGATGTAGCATAGTTTCTATTCGTAAACCTAAGAATTTAGTTTTCTCTATAGTCATTATAATCGTTCCAGATGGAGCGGTAGCGTGCAAATAATTATTTTATTTTTATACTAAAATATTGGCGTATTCAAAAGTTCTAAGTAAAAAGATTAAACAACTTCAGATAACCCTAAAATGGATGGAAGGAAATCGAAACATTTCACAGTCTGTTGACAATATAAAAACTACGATCTAGACCAAAATCTAGACCTTACAGTTTGCTCAAGCATTGTTTAGCTAGGCTTAACTGTTTACCATATTTAGCTGGTGTAAACTTAAATTCTGAGCACTTCAAATTGCATTAACTTATGAATAAATGTCAATAAAGTCAAGTCTTCCTTCCTTCCCAGTCTGGGAACGTCCCACGTTTGGCCACGGCCACCACTTCGAGAGGGTATGTACTCTCCTCCTCCTCCAGCCCATTAACGACCCACTGCTGGGCACGGGCCTCCTCCACTTTGGGAGGGATTATGGTCTACTGTGCCGCGCTGACCAAGCGTGTTGGTACAGGGTTTATTTTCGAGTTTTCCGTCTCTCACAGAGGATGTTATCTGTGTACAATATCCCTCAGCTGGCTTTTACAGTACCCTGGGGAGGATATGGGGTGGCGACACTTGTATTCTTAATCCGTCACCACACGGTCAGTGTGGACAGTGTGGTCTACTAAGCCAGGTGTAATGAGGGTTTAATTTCCAGTTTTCTCAATCTTCTTATATTTATTATCCCTGAGTTGGCTTTTACAGCACCTTTGGGAGGAAATGGGGCGGTGACACTTGTATTCTTATTCCGTCATCACATGGAGTCTAAATAAAGTCTACTACTACTACTCTCTAAGTTTTTGTGTAAGCGATATAAAGACATAATTTGAAATATTTTAAGAAATTGCGAAAATAAATATCAAAATGGATTTTATATATTGTTAATATATTAATATAGTTGTACAATTCTGTACAGTAATTGAATCTAATCCTTAAGTTTTAAGATTATATTGTAATTATTTATTATACATTAATAAATGGCTAATTTGGCAACATTTTTATATTATTTTGTATTTATCACTTACCTCACAAATTTACCAACAACCACTTTTTACCATACATTTACGAGTTCAATCTTGAGACACGTCACGACAGGGTCTGATAAGACACGGCATTGTCAATTCATGTTCTTGTTCTTGTTTGATGGCTTCTTTAGAAGCGACTTATCGTAGTGACATTGTCAATTCAAGTGATATAGTATTTTTCGCAAACTACAAACGTCACTTTTGCAAGCCATAAAACAGATATGTCATTGGGAAGAGAAGACCTGTTTTAATAGTCTATGGTTGATATGAATATGTAGCCCGTACTAGAGACACGCATAGATACGTATTTTACCCATAGCTAGATATTTGTAGCTTTAAGGGGAGTTACGTAGCCACAGTTTGAAAAAATGGTGACTTACCTAATATGAAAAAGACATTAAAACCGACTATAGTGGGTTCGATGCCTGCACGTAACAAATATTTGTGTGATAACCGCATATTTAAGTCCTTTCCCAGGCTATTAGACTATCTGTGTACCGAATATCATTTTCGGTTCAGAATTCATAGGTGTGAAAGAGCGACAGAAAGACAAAATCACTTTCGTATTTATATTATTACCGAAAATTCACAAAAACTATTAATATAATATCGATTCATTTACTATCCCTCCGGGACCAGAGGACGTTGCGTGAAATGTCCATACAATATAATTTACGAAAAAACACCAAATAGCGAGTATTTAATTTATTTCCTATTAACTATATCAAGAACTAATATTCTATTTTATATGTATTTGAACATATCTGGAAGCAGCATCTGCTTTGCGCCATTGGAGCCAAGCGGTCATTTGTGGGTCGTTGCGATCACCTCTAGCCTCTAACTGTTGGTAATAAGCTTCACGGATTATTCTAAACGCATCGACACTTCTGTATGGTAATTTTGTTATTGGATCTATGTAACGAGCAGGCCTCCTGAAAAAAAAAAGAAAAATTAAATAATTGGGTATTTAAAAAAAAACAGTAGAACCGACTTCCATGTGGCTTTGCAATTAAATAAATAAACAAATATTCATGGACGTTTGACACAACGTCCTCTGGTCCCAAGCTAAGCTTATGTTTGTGTTATGGGTACCAGAATACGGAAATAATACATATGCTACTTTTCTTTTGTATATACATAATGTTACGAACACACAAAACAAAGGAGCTAGCGCCATCTAGCAGCAACTAGTAAAACCAATTAAATAACCGAACAGAGTGAAACCCCTATTAGATACTAGATGGCGTTAGAGGAACTATGAACTTTCCAGAAACATTCGTTCCGGGCGATCACGTTCGCGCACAGTCGGGAACATTCTGGAATGGTCTGGAACTCGTCTCGGCGCATATAAATAGCGGCAGGGAGGCGAGTCCGGGCAGTTCAGTTCGAGCTACGATAAAGGCGACTTCGAGAGCGAAAACAAGTGATCAAGAGTGATACCAGTGAAACCTACAACTTGGCTACGATCTAGGACATTGTTAGTGCTTAGTGTTTGGACCTAGTGCTTAGTGTTTGGACCTAGTGCTTAGTGTGTAACTAGTGCTAGTGAATAAAGTCTTCTAAAAGAGTCAGCAGGTCTTTCTCTCCAAATCCTTCGAACCCTAACACGTAACAACTGGTGTCGGAAGTGAGATTTGGAGATGCCATTGACTCCGAGAGAGGACTTCGAGGGCGTCAGGACAAGGGCACAACGAGCTGCGGAGGCCACGCCCGCTGTGGACCAAGCCCCGCCCACTGGCCCCACCTACCAGGCCCCGCCCACCGACCACGCCCCTCTAGACCCGCCCACTGGCCACGCCCACCATGCCACGCCCACCGACCACGCCCATCGGGCTCCGCCCACCCAGGCCCAGGCTCCGCCTACTCAGACTCAAGCCACGCCCACTGGCTCCGCCCACCTTGCCACGCCCACTAGACAAGCTCCGCCCACTGGCTCCGCCCACCTTGCCACGCCCACCACACAGGCCACGCCCACTAGACAAGCCACGCCCACCAGCAGCACCGTAGTGTCAGTTCCTCAAGTAGCACTTCAATTAGGAAGTTTAATTGAACTGATAGAACACAAGCTCGGCGCTTTGCAAGAGTCACAAGAACGCAAGTTCGGCGCTTTGCAGGAGTCACAAGAACGCAAGCTCGGCGCTTTGCAAGAGTCACAAGAACGCAAACTCGGCGCTTTGCAAGAATCACAAGAAAAAGTGCTTTGTGCTATAAATGATGTCAGTAACACGGTGAATAAGCTTCGAAAAGATGTCGACGTAGTGGAAGAACGAGTTACCGGGTTAGGATTGGATGTCGAAAATGTGAAAACCGGCCTCATTGAACTACAGAAGAAAGTAGTGCGCCTTGAAACCACGGGAGTTGCGATCTCTAGTGGAACTAACGGAGTGGCACAAGGACCAAGAGTGAAAGTTCCGCCATACGACGGCACTACTTCCTGGAACGCTTATCGTCAGCAATTCCAGACGGTTGCTACTGCCAACGGATGGACGGAAGAACAATGCTTGACCGCTCTCACTGTTGCGCTAAGAGGGCAAGCTTTGTCGGTCCTGGAAGCACTGCCACATACAGGAAATGGGTTCCAAGACCTGATGGAGGCACTTGAATCCAGATACGGGGAGCGACACCTGGAGCACGTGTTCCGTGCCCAACTGCGTGACAGAGTCCAACGCTCAGGAGAAGGACTACAACAATGGGCGTTGGAAATTGAAAAACTCGTCAGGAAGGCACACCCAGGAGCCGACACCAAGATGGTAGACACGAATATTGTTCAAGCATTTGTCGACGGAATCAAAGACCTGGAGGTCAGAGCTGCAGTGAGGCTTCGTCACCATACCTCGCTAAAGGAAGCATTGGCGCATGCTTTGGAGGTCGAGGCTGTTCGTTATGACATACGGCATACCCATAAGATCCGCGAGGTCTTTGAGGAAGTCAAGGAGGTTAAGGCCCCTACGAAGAAAAGTTCTGGAGCCATGTGCTACAAGTGCGGCGAGAGGGGCCATCTTCAGCTCAACTGCCCGCAGAAGGAAACCCAGATGGCAAGGATGAAAAGAATCGAGGAACAAATAGAGGTGCTGAAGAAGCAGGGGGCTTTGTCCCTTGCCCGGGATCAGGGAAACAGGACTAAGGGGCGAGTGCCGGCGGAGACGGAGGGAGCCCCGATAACTGTTATCTCCCAGGCATGCAGCGGAAATAGTCTTGCGATTCAGGGGACTATTAACGGGACGGATTGCAAAATGACTCTGGACACAGGAGCCTCTAGAACAATAGTGAACCCAAGTCTGGTAAAAACCGCAACGGGACACAAGAGGAGAATTAACTGTCGGCTACTTACTGCCTCCGGTCAGCCAATACCCGTCCTGGGAGAAACGTCAGTTACGATGTATGTAGGGAGGTCCTCATACTCTCATAACGTAATCGTGGCTGAGATTATGGATGATTGCATCTTGGGTTTGGATTTCATGAAGAAACACAACTGCAGAATTAATGTCGCTGAAGGAGTTTTCAAGTGTGGTGAAGAAGAAATCTTCATTCTTGGAGGCGCCTGCGGGAAAGTCGCATGTGTAAAGACAGTCATCATACCTGGACGAGCGGAAGCTCAGGTACTGGTGGAACTGCCGCCAGCTGGAAAGAAAAAGTCAAACAGATGCGTGTTGATCGAAGACACACCTACCAAGACATCGTCACAAAAACTGATGACGGCGAGAACCCTTGTTAGTGGAAGCAGAAACGCTGTGGTCAGGGTTTTGAATCTTGGTGATCGCGAGATCTGCTTGAACAAAGGTGATGTCATTGGAAAGTGCGAGGAAGTTGTCTGGATGAAAAAGTGTAGTTCGATGACAGGCGCAGACTCAGCAAACAGCAATAACTACGATTTAGTGACTAAGCTACTCGATGACTGTAAGAGTAATCTGACTTATTCGCAGAGCATGAAAGCTAAGAAGTTTTTGCAGCGCTACGCGAATATCTTCTCCAGTCAAGAAGGGGACCTTGGAAGAACGTCAATGGTTCAGCACAGGATAGATACCGGAAGCGAGAGACCAATTCGTCAACGAGCAAGACGGATACCAATTGCAAAGGAAAAAGAAGTTGAAGGCCTTTTGGAGGACATGAAAAGGAATAAGATTATTGAACCGTCTACAAGTCCGTGGTGCTCACCTGTTGTATTAGTGAAGAAGAAAGATGGTAGCACGAGATTTTGTGTGGACTATAGGCGTCTCAATGATGTCACTAAGAAGGACAGTTACCCGTTACCTCGAATCGACGACACTTTAGATACCCTGAGTGGCATGAAATGGTTCTCGACCCTAGACCTGAAATCTGGCTACTGGCAGGTGGAAATTCATCCAAAAGACAAGGAGAAGACAGCTTTCTCGACCGGTAAAGGGTTATGACAATTTAACGTCATGCCCTTCGGATTGTGCAACGCACCTGCCACATTTGAGCGACTCATGGAGTGTGTACTGGCAGGCTTAGTTGGAGAGGCTTGCTTAGTCTACTTGGATGACGTCATAATTGTCGGCCGCGACTTCGAGGACCATTTGCGAAACTTGGAGCGAGTTTTCGCCAAAATAGAGGGAGCCAAATTAAAGTTGAACCCGGAAAAGTGTCATTTATTCAGGAGCAAGGTCAACTATCTCGGCCATATTATCTCCAGTAATGGAATCCAGACAGACCCGGAGAAACTAGAAGCAGTTCAAAAATGGCCTACCCCTAAGGACAAAACCGAAGTGCGGGCATTCCTCGGCCTATGCTCATACTACAGGCGTTTTGTTAAGGGATTCGCAGAGATAGCCAAGCCATTACATCGGCTGACAGAAGATAAACGACAATTTAGTTGGGATGAGACTTGTGAAGTTTCTTTTCAGAAACTGAAGAAACATCTGTGTGAAACACCAATCCTGGGGTATCCACAAACTGAAGGTCAGTTTATAGTTGACACGGATGCAAGCAACACGGCCATCGGAGGGGTGTTATCTCAAAAACAGGGTGAAAGAGAAGTTGTTATTGCATATTTCAGCAAATCTTTATCCAAGCCAGAGAGAAACTACTGTGTGACAAGACGAGAACTCTTGGCTGTTGTAAAGACGCTACAACATTTCAACAAATATCTCATCGGCAGACAGTTTTTACTACGAACTGACCACGCAGCCTTGAAGTGGCTACTGCAATTCAAGAACCCAGAAGGTCAAGTAGCTCGATGGATTGAACAGCTCCAGGAGTATGACTTCAAGACGGAACACCGCAGCGGAAAGACACATGGGAATGCCGACGCACTCTCACGAAGGCCGTGTTCGGAGGACTGCAAACATTGTGTCAAGCAGGAATGCAATGAAGAAACATTAAAACTAACGAGAACAGATCCTTTGAGTCTCTGGGAGAATGATGCTATGAGGGAGGCTCAAGAAAAAGATGACGACCTTCGGCACATCATCACATGGAAGAAACGGGGTGACGTAAAACCAATATGGAGTGAGGTTGCACCCACTGGCGCTGTCACTAAGGCGTACTGGGCGCAATGGGACAGTCTGATACTCCAAAACGGAATACTCTACCGGAAATGGGAGAAGACTAACGGCAGAGAGTTCCATCTTCAGATAGTTGTCCCAAGAACGAGAGTACCAGATGTTCTCCGTGAAATACATGATGGCGTATCAGGAGGTCATCTAGGTGTCAAGAGGACGTTAACAAAAGTGAGAGAACGATTCTACTGGTTGCATTGTCGAGATGATGTACAGGATTGGTGCCGCAAATGTACTACTTGCGCTGCTGTGAAAGGACCACAGACCAGGAGCCGTGGGAACCTGCGGTTGTATAACGTCGGCGCACCGTGGGAACGAATCGCAGTTGACGTAGCTGGGCCATTTCCTGTAACGAATTCGGGAAACAAGTATTTTATGGTCGTCATTGACTACTTCACCAAATGGCCCGAAGTGTTCGCCATACCAAACCAAGAAGCCACAACAGTCGCTTCCAAGTTAGTCGAAGAAGTGATATGTCGTTTTGGTGTGCCTCTGGAAATCCATTCTGATCAGGGCAGGAACTTCGAATCGCAGGTGTTCCAGGAAGTGTGCAGAATTTTGGGCATGCATAAGACGAGGACCACCGCGTACCATCCGCAGTCTGATGGAATGGTTGAGAGATTTAACCAGACCCTTGAGAGGCATTTGGCGAAATTGGTAGATGACAAACAAAAGGATTGGGACAAGTATATACCACTCTTCCTTCTGTCTTACCGAACCGCCGAGCATGAGAGCATAAAAGCTACCCCGGCGTATGTCAATTTCGGTAGAGAACTACGAATACCAGTAGACCTATTGACAGGAGGGTCACCGGAGGGACCAAAGACTGTGCAAGACTATGTCTGCGATTTAAGGGAAAATGCGCTATATACACGCCTTGGTTCGGGAAAATGGGTTACAGTCAAGTGAGAACATGAAAACCAGATACGACCGGAAATCGAACACGAGCGGCTTCGAGGAAGGGTCACTGGTGTGGCTGCATAACCCAACTCGCCGGAAAGGGAAATCTCCAAAGTTGCAGAGCAAGTGGGACGGTCCATACAAAGTGGTTACCCGATTGAATGATGTGACCTATAGGATTCAAAAGCAACCAAGAGGGACATTCAAAGTGGTACACATAGACCGTCTGGCGCGTTACCATGGTAGTAACAACGATGCTCGGGACGAGCATCTCTAAGAGGGGAGTAGTGTTACGAACACACAAAACAAAGGAGCTAGCGCCATCTAGCAGCAACTAGTAAAACCAATTAAATAACCGAACAGAGTGAAACCCCTATTAGATACTAGATGGCGTTAGAGGAACTATGAACTTTCCAGAAACATTCGTTCCGGGCGATCACGTTCGCGCACAGTCGGGAACATTCTGGAATGGTCTGGAACTCGTCTCGGCGCATATAAATAGCGGCAGGGAGGCGAGTCCGGGCAGTTCAGTTCGAGCTACGATAAAGGCGACTTCGAGAGCGAAAACAAGTGATCAAGAGTGATACCAGTGAAACCTACAACTTGGCTACGATCTAGGACATTGTTAGTGCTTAGTGTTTGGACCTAGTGCTTAGTGTTTGGACCTAGTGCTTAGTGTTTGGACCTAGTGCTTAGTGTGTAACTAGTGCTAGTGAATAAAGTCTTCTAAAAGAGTCAGCAGGTCTTTCTCTCCAAATCCTTCGAACCCTAACACGTAACAATAACATATAATACATAGTAAACACCTAGACGCTGTACAAACATTTGTATGACTATTATAAATATCACACAAATGATTGTCCCAAGCGGGAATCGAACCCGTGACCTCGTGAGTCGTGATCGGTAGTCCGTAACATAAACCACTCCATCACGAAGCTCGAAGAAGAAGATCCCCATCAGATCCTGATGGGAAATTATTTAGAATGGAAAGCATTTCAAGAAGCTCGCTGAGGTAGCAATAGGCTGGCCATATTTGGCTTAAGACGAGTTTCGGAGTCTGGAGTGAATACCGAATGCTAGGTAGTAATAAAAGACTTGATGCGGAAGGTGGAGGACTATTATATGTATTGCGGCACAAATTGAAAGGGACTTATGCCCAGCAATGGACTGCAATAGACTGACTTGATGAAACCATTACCTATATTCTACACAGTTATAGTCGTAAAAGCAAATTCTTGGCAAATATCAAACGATTTATTTGGTCTAAGCGAAGCTGACCATTTATGTTCATACCAGCTGTAGCCCGCGACTCTGTACGCGTAGAATTTAGAAAATTTTCCCTGTTTTTGCAACATTTTTCACTACTGCTTCGCTTCTACTGGTCATAGTGTGATGTTATATAGCCTAAAGCCTTACTCGATAAATGCCCTATCTAACACTGAAAGAATTTTTCAAATCGGCCCAGCGGTTCCTGAGATTAGCGCGTTCAAACAAACAAACAAACTCTTCCGCTTTATAATATTATAAAAATAAAATATAGATGGATTATACTTTTGAGGTGGAATAAAGAACAGAGGAGGTCCGTGCCCAACAGTGGGACAGTAATGACCTGAAAATAAAAAGATATAAAAATATATATACTTAGTAACAGCACAAAGCAGCTCTCTTCGTTTCCTCGGCTTCGACTGTGGAAAACAGGATTTGAAGGCTTTGTCCTTTACATCATTTTCAAACGAAAGTAACGTACGCTCGTGATATCTTACATTTTGAGGTTGTTTCTTACTAGGTTTGGCTGTTTTACTGAAAATATAATAGTACAATCTAATATATAAAATTTCTATGTCACAATGTTAGTTACCGTACTTCTCCGAAACAGCTCGACCGATTTTCGTGAAATTTTGTGTACTTACATATCCGTTAGGTCAGAGAATCGGACAACATCTATTTTTCAAAGATCACCCCCGACCCCTCCTGACTTTTGTATGGCAAAACAACATTTGACAGACAGCTAGTGAGTTATATAAAATTAAAAACATGTATCTAGTATACATGTTTTTAATTTTATATAACTCACTAGCTGGTATGTCAAATGCAAGAAAAAAATATCAAGTTCGTTGATATTCATATTCAGAAGTAGCTCGAAAAGATAATATAAAGTACTTGTCATGGAAACCTTGAAAAATTTGGAGCGACCTTTAAATATTAAAATTTCGACTTGAGATTTTCAGGATCTTTTTCATTTTTCTTGTAGAAAAAAATAAAATAATGAGAAAAATAATTTAAAAAGAAAAATCGATTGTTGACGATTTTGGAAATGTTTAAAAATTTTGAGTGACCATTAAAAATTTTTTTTTTGACTTGTCGTTTGGAGGGGACTCTTAAAACATTATAAACTTACATATTTTCGTACGAGACTCGAAAAAAAAAATTTTTTTTTTTGGGCTATCCTAATGTATACAAAAGACTATAATTATATTTCATTTGTCTGTCCATCTGTCTGTTCGTCTGTCTGTAAATCACTACAACTGGTATCAACTTTAAACATAATCTAATATATAAAATTCTACTGTCATGGTGTTTGTAATTATACTCCTCCGAAATGGCTCGACCGATTTTCGTGAAATTTTGAAAGTAAGGATATATAATATACGGTTTATTTAAGTCAGTTAAATACTAAAACACAAAACTCACATGTTAACATCAGTTACATTAACTTCCTCATCAGGTCCAATAACATCAATGTCCATTTTGATGACTGGTTCAAATTGTTCACTTTTCTGATCCGTACATTCTTTTAATTCTTCCTTTTTTAATTCTGGCAAATCTAAGTCGGTTGGTGTTAGTAACCCTGAAATTATCACATAAATTATTATTCATGGACGTTTCACACCACGTCTCCTGGTCCCAAGCTAAGCTTATATGCTTGTGTTATGGGTACCGGAATACGGATATACTACATAAACTACTTTTCTTTTGTAAATACATACTTATACATAGAAACACGCTATATATGTATTACGCGTATATATGTATTACCTTCTTCACTTTTCATAATATCACATAATCCGAGGTCTTCTAAAGGAGTTAGACTAACTTTCTCGTCTAATGAAGATATTTCCTCTATAATAGGCACAGCAAACGAATGATAACTAAAAAATAATAAATATTAAAATTGTAAGAATGTATGGGTATCTTAGATGTTTGATGAAAACTACTGAATGGATTACTGAACTATAATACATATAATCAAACTAAAACCAAAGGAGTTACTATAAATTTAGTTACAATGTTATATATAAAATTCACGTGTCACAGTGTTAGTAACCGTACTCCTCCGAAACGGCTGCACCGATTTTTGTGAAATTTTACATGCGTATTCAGTAGGTCTGAGAATCGGCCAACATCTATATTTCAAACTTTTTTTTTTAGTATGGCAAAACAACGTTTGCCGGGACAACTAGTTTACTATAAAGTTACTATAAATGCAACTGCTGCGCCTTTGGGTGTTTCTTTATATGAAAAGCAAAAATTGGTCAAGTGCGAGTCGGACTCGCGCACGAAGGGTTCCGTACCATTATCTATGCAACATAAGGCAACGTTATTAGTATCGAGCAAGAAACGGTAAAAAAATCATGTTTGTTGTATGGGAGCCCCCCTTAAATATTTATTTTATTTTATTTTTAGTATTTGTTGTTATAGCGGCATTAGAAATACATCATCTGTGAAAATTTCAACTCTCTAGCTATCACCGTTCTTGAGATACAGCCTGGTGACAGACGGACGGACGGACGGACAGCGAAGTCTCAGTAATAGGGACCCGTTTTTACCCTTTGGGTACGGAACCCTAAAAACAAAGAAAATTATTACACATATTAAAAAAAAACACAAACAAAACAAATATGGGGTGGTGACACTTGTATATTTAATGTGTCATTCCATCATCTACTAATATAGTCTATTTCGAAAAATTTATATTACCGTATAACAGGGCCTGTAATAGTTTTCTTTGTGGGGCGAATTTTTTTTCTTTCCAACTCAATTTGTTCAAATTTTTCTGAAAAGGAAATTTTTTTATTACATTTTCATCCACTCACATTGAAAACCTTGCAATAATTTCGAAAATTCCAACTATTTCATAAAATTCTGTAACATAATATTCTCAAACAATTTTATAAAACTGCTTGTCAATCAATAAATATCAGATAAAACGCCAATGTGATAAGGACAGCAAAATGACACAAGTAAATTGACCTGCATGGGAAACAATCCCACATCCACGTTAACTGCATTCCGTTACACTAATATTATTGCACCAGAAAGATAAAAGTATCACAAATATCATCATCATAACATCACGCCTTTTTCCCATGGGGGTAGGCAGAGACTATAGAGCGCCATCTGCTACGATCGAAGCATACTTCCTTGGCTTCATCCACACTCATTCATCTGCCCGACGGTTGTAAGTGCTACGCACTTGCCCCTTTTGAAGTATCCCAGCGGTGACATCGGAGTATATTTTTCTCGGGCGTCCTCTCCCAGCATTTCCACTTACTTTCGCCGTGTATATGCCTTTCGTTAAGCGTCTCTCATCCATCCTCTCCACATGACCAAACCACCTAAGCATACTTTTCTCCACCTTAGTCACTACATCCTCTTTCAGACCTCAACATTCTCTTATAACTTCATTTCTTAATCTATCTTTCAAAGTCACACCACACATACTTCTCAAAGAACGCATCTCTACAGCATTTATTCTACTTTTGTGCTTCTCCTGCCACACCCAACATTCGCTTCCATACATAAGCGTAGGTAACAACACGCCATTGTGGATCGCCATTCGAGCCTTTTCAGTAATCGCTTGGTTAGCCACAATAGCATGCAAGGCACCATTCAGCTTATTTCCCGCTAACACCCTTCTTTCCACGTCAGCATCAATCTTACCATCTCTTGTAAAAACACTTCCCAAATAAACAAATTCTTGTACCTGTTCCACACTTTCATCATCTATTTTAATATTACACGCAGACATACACTCCTCTTTTTCAAACACCATAACTTTCGTCTTCTTTACGTTTACTTTCATTCCTTTTAGTCTAAATGCTTCATTCGTTCTAGTTACCATATCTTGCAATTCTTCCGCAGATGGTGCAAGTAGAACTTGATCATCCGCGTAAAGAAGACACTTGATAGGCAGCTCACCCATAACAAATCCATCATCACTCTCTCTCAAATCTACCAGACAACTATCCATGTACAGATTAAACAGCCATGGTGACGCTACACATCCCTGTCTCACACCCCTAGAGATACTAAACCAGTCAGTGTATGCCCCATTTATCCTGACACAGGCTCTGGAATCCCTA
Source organism: Orgyia antiqua (assembly GCA_916999025.1). Lineage (NCBI taxonomy): Eukaryota > Metazoa > Arthropoda > Insecta > Lepidoptera > Erebidae > Orgyia > Orgyia antiqua. Next base: position 4,543,243 of record OU779867.1, read on the forward strand.
TAAAGACATTTCAGTGCCTGCACCAAGCGCCTGTCAACTCCATACATAGATAGTGTCGACCAAAATTCGTCCCTCCACACGCTATATATGCCTTCTCCAAGTCTATGAAAGCGCAGTAGACTTTCTTGTGTTTAGCCAGGTGTTTTTCGGCTATACACCTTAGGGAGAAGACCTGATCCACACATCCCATTCCATTCCTGAATCCTGCTTGTACATTCCATAATTTTTGATCTGTCATACTCATCACTCTATTAATTAAGACCTTAGCGTACAATTTGCCTACAACACTTAAAAGGCTAATGCCGCGGTAGTTTTTGCATTTCTGCTGTAAACCTTTTCCCTTATACAGTGGAACTATAACAGCCTTCCACCAGTCGTCTGGTACACGGCCGTGTCTCCAACACATATTAAAGATCCGGCACAACAGACTTGCTACCACCCCGTCACCGCCTTTCAGCATCTCTGTGGACACTCTATCATCATATCCAGCTGCCTTTCCAAGTTTCATTCCTTTCAATGCTTTCAGAACCTCATCCAGTTCAATCTCATTTTCGTCGCCCTCACCTATACTCTCACTATATGATTCCACGCTTCTCGCTTGCAACCGCTCTCCTACTTCCTGTTCATCACCTTGCAACCTCAGAGAATATTTACCTAAACTTTTTAAATTTTCTTGTTCTGTAATTAAAGCCTCCTCCAATAATTCCTCCTGTGTTGGCATCTTGTCTTCAACTTTTTTTGGCTTTTTCTTTTGTAATTCGGACCTAATCTTAATTCTTTGCTGTGTTTCTGCTGATTTCACTGCTGTACTTGTTCTTATTGATTTCCTTTCTGCAAAGAAAATAATTTTCTTTTTTAAATTTAAATAACGCACTTGTAACATTTTATTTTTAAGGATTGCATTGTTATTGCTCCTTAATTATGAGTTTAGAATTTCAGATCAATCCGTCTATTGCAACTGGATGAAAATTACTTTCAAAGAAACCGCTACATAGATTAATACATACATAGGTGCATATATACGAAGGAAACTCGTGAAAGCGCGTTAAAAAATACCAAATATAAAAAAAATAATATTTATGACCATAAAACTATTATTTTTATTTCAAACTATTGTATTGGCTTCCTTAATTAATTCTTTACAAGAACAAGCACCAAACATTTGCCCTAAAGATGATACGAATGAAAAACTGGATATATGAAACTAGGCATATAATTTTGCTATAACTGAAAATACATTATGCCATCGTCCAACATTGGTGTATTTAGTCTCTAACAAAAATCTCTATCTACTGGAGTTCATCTGTGGTAATATCAAGTGAATATTTACCTATTGATGTATCTATTATTTTGTCAGCTTCTTCAATCTTTTCTTTTTCAACTTTTTCTGGTTTCAATTCTTTTAATTCCTTTGGTTCATTCGGTTTCTTTTCTTTGTCAGCAATTTTTCTTATTTTCTCAATTGTTGATGTTTCTGTTTTATCTCCTTTTTTCAACCTTCTATTTGGATCCTGTAAAATTAAATATTTTACATATTATGAGAGAAATTGCAATATTGTGTCTGTCTATTTGTCATCAAATTAAAAGTGTAAACAGACCTTCATGCAGTTGTAACTAATATAACAGTAGTCTCATACACAAATATCCATCAACCAGGACAGAGTTTATAACTTTTACTCCTACACAAATTTATTAATTTATTGGAGACCTATGCCCAGTAGTGAACGTAGAAGGCTGATCAATGTATAATGTAAGACCGCCGCTTGTACATACCTTAAGCTGTACTATATCAAATTATGTAGTTTGTCTTTTCTTTGGTGCACAATAAAGAATTTTGTATTATATTTTATTGTAAACTAGCTGACCCGGCAAACGTTGTTTTGCCATACTAAAAAAAGTTTGAAAAATAGATGTTGGCCGATTCTCAGACCTACTGAATATGTATGTAAAATTTTAGAAGAATCGGTCAAGCCGTTTCGGAGGAGTACGGTGACTAACACTGTGACACGTGAATTTTATATATAAGATAAATACTTATGGATATTTCACACAATGTTCTTTATCTTAGCTAAGTCTATTTGCTTGTGTTATGGGTGCCAAAATACAAATATAATACAACATAAATATAAATTTTCTTTTGCAATCTCTATTGCATACTTTTAATACATACAAAAACCCATGTAATACAAATACCGCACCAATACTTGCATTGTACGAAATGAAGGAAATGAAATGAAATGATAAATCATTTAATCAAGTAGACACAATTTTTCAGAAAAATTATGTTTTTATGACATGTCCAAATTTTTTTAACGGGGAACAAACCCATTAACTTTTGAACTGCAGTCCATTCCATGAAGCACTAGACTGCAAGGATTGTCAGATAATTACCTTATAAGCCTTGGTTCCAACTTTTCTTTTCTTTTTGTCATCAGTTTCTTGGTCAGATACTGGTTCATCATTTTCGTCAATGTCAAAGTCTGAATCAACCACATCTTCCGTTTCCCTTTCTTGTCTGAAAAATGAAAACTACAATTTTAATTTCTCTTTTATTTCTATCTTCAGCAGTGGTGCCCATATAACTTGATTTTAACAACTTCTGAAATTGTCTATGCATATATATAAGCTAAATACAGATACTTGAGTGACAGTATTTGTCTACATTTTCCCCAAAAACAGTGGTTTCCCGAAACTTTCTCACATTTAAACAATTTATATAAATCCAATTTTTACAGATTTTAATACAGTTTTTAATAACTAGAGTAGTTCAAGAGGAAGGGTAGCTAGAAATATTAAGGTTTGTTCCAGTAAGGGGTTTAAAACCTTTTGCTAGTATTACTATCAAACATTAGTTAGACTTTGCTAAGTGTAACGTAGAATAAACAGTTAAACTTTGAAAATAATTATGTGACTTACACATAGTCATTATCCTCCTCGGTTTCTTGAAACCCTCCGTAAGTTGTTTTATAAAAATCATCTTCTTCCTCATCATCAAGCAACTTAGCCATGCGATTGCCCGCATTTGAACGACGTTCCCTTTGAGCCATTGTACACTTAAAAATAATATTTGTTAACTTAAAATGCAATTCTATTTTAAAAATCAAGCAAGTACCTATATATTATAAATTTGAAAATAAAAATATATTTTTATAATTCCGCTTGCTTATTTACTACAATAGGGTTGGGTCACAGGGTTGGGTATCCAGTTATTTTTTTTTTTTTTTTTTTTCCTTTGGTCTAACTCGACTTGAGTATTGCCATTATGCAGACAGTTTTTAATATAAAGTTAGGGAATCGTAACAATAAAAAAAAAAAAAGGAATTTTGAACGGAAAATAACTTGTGGATAGGATCTAAAATATATCTATGTACAGTTATATTTTAATGTTATTTAAAGATATATAGGAAACAATAGAACTATAAATATGTATATCATTAGATGCTAGAAGGATAGGAACAGAAGTTGGAAATGGAACATGTAAGGATAGTAAGGATAAGAATAAAGAAGAATGATCATACAGAGGACATGCTAATAAAATATGATTTATGTCGCCCACATCTCCGCATGCACATGCATCGGAAGATATAATTTTCAATTTGGCTAAATGTGTAGGAATAGACATGTGTCCAAGTCTCATGCGAATTAAGCAGGTTGTAGCTTGTTTTCCGAATTTAAAATTGCGAAACCATGGTTTATTAACAATGTTCGGCTGAGTCAAAGAGTAGTAGTAACCCTTAACCTGGCTATTAATAGACCACAACTGTTGCCACGACTCTCTTAAATGTATCATAGGTAAAGCTGCTAAATCATGACAATAATTTATATATGGATACAAGTCGCCAGACTCTACCGCATCTCTTGCAAGATCATCTGCTTTCATATTACCAGGTATTCCAGAGTGGCTTGGAATCCAAGCAAAGCTAACATTTAAACCTTTTTTCAGGCAAGTGTAAAGTAGATTTCTAACTTGTATTAATATAGGAAAGACTAGCTTAGCATTAAAGGGATATTTCTGTAAGGCCTGAAGGGCACTCTTGGCGTCTGTGAAAATAATAGTATTTTGAAGTTTTGTCATTAATACATATTCAACCGCTTTTAATAGACCAAAACATTCACCCGTGAAAACTGACGATTCTGGTGGTAATTTAATTTTTTGTATGATGTTGTACTGAGTATGATATACCCCTATGCCAACACAACAAGATTTAGTTGGTTTAGAAGCATCGGTATATATATGGTGCCACTGATCCCATTCAGTACAGATGGCAAATTTAAAATTGAATTTTGCAGATGAATCAAATTTATTAATACCTGAGTCTAATCGTATATCCGGTAGATTGGATAAGGATTCAAATGGAGCACAATATAGTGGATGGAATAGAGATTTGTGTGTGGGAGCTTCGAGGGAAGTATACTTTTGAAAGCTTTTTACAAGACACGGAGGATTTTTATGGGACCAATATGATGAAGAAGAAATTTGATCCTGAAGTAGTTGAAGTTTTAGGCGTAAAGGGTGGTTGGAAAACTGGAAGCAACGGAATAAAAATTTATCAGATAAAAATTGGCGTCGTAAATGTAATGGGGGGTCTGCTAATTCTACCTGTAAAGCGTTACTTGGGGAAGATTTCATAGCACCAGATATGATTCGTAGAGCTCTCAATTGAATGCTGTCTAGTTTTTTAAAAGCAGCAACATTAGCGGGTTGAAACAAAAATGTTCCATAATCGAGTACACTGCGGATCAAAGCATTATAGACTAGTTTTAATGAGTACGGATGGGCACCCCACCAAACACCAGCTAGACATCTTAAAATATTTAATGATTTTTCGCATTTAGCTGCAATATAGTCGCAATGGGCTACACCGGAAAGCTTTGAATCCAGAATTATGCCTAGAAATTTAACAGTATTTTGTGGTTTTATTAGCTTATTATCATAGTAAATATTAATAGGTGGCGGATGGCGCATTCTTGAGAAAAGCATAGCGGAACTCTTATCAGGCGAAATTTCTAAGCCGTTGGAATCCATCCAACATTTTAGTTTTTTCAAGGAATTAGTTAGTTGTGTACAGGCTTCAATAACAGAGTGATGAGGATAATATAAAAGTAAATCATCTGCATATTGCAGGACTCTTACAGTTGACCCTAAAGCGGGTTCTAAATCGTGAACATAAATATTATATAGGATTGGACTTAGTACTGACCCCTGTGGTAGACCTTTGTCTACTATTCTATTGTCTGACTGAGAACCGTCAAGAAAAATGTGTCTGCCTAATAGAGAGTTGATGATAAAATTTGTAAGAAGGATTGGAATATTTAAAGAGATTAGTTTTTTGTAAAGTATAGAAAGAATAACATTATCATACGCAGCTGTAATATCAAGAAAAGTAGCAGCCACAGATTTATCGGCAGATAATGCTAATCGAATATCAGTTATAAATATGCTAATATTGTCTAAACAACTTCTACCTCGTCTGAACCCGAATTGGCTATTACTTAATAATCCCTTGCTTTCAATGAACCATTCCAAACGGTTTTTTACAAGACGCTCTGCAATTTTCATTAATACCGAGTTAAGGGCAATAGGGCGATATGAAGAAACAGAAGTAGGACTTTTACCAGGTTTCAATATTGGTAAAACTAATTGAGACTTCCACGATTTAGGTATATTCCCTGTAATCATAATATTGTTTATAATGGAAAGGTAGTATATAAGAGAATCATCAGAAGTATGGGTTATAAAAGAATATGGTATCCCATCAATACCAGGAGCAGAATCTTTTAAATCAACTAATATACCTTTCAGTTCCGCAAGTGAAAACGGAGCATTTAGCCCTGAAAGATTACTGGATATTTCGGTGAGGTATGGCAGATGTAAATGTTCGGGCACTCTTGGTGAAGCCAACTTATCTAAAAATTTACTTTGCAATGAGGGGTGCAATATTGTGACTGTATTTTCTTTAAAGGCAGATCTGAACTTCCTTATATTTTTCCATACTTCAGAAGGTTTTGTGTCTGGAGAAATTGATGAACAAAATGATCTCCAACTTTCAAACTTTTTCTTTTTAAATAATTTGCGTGTTTCCGTCTTAACTTTACATAAATTATCATAGTTTTCGGTGGATGTAAATTGCAGATATGCCAATTCAGCAATTTTACGCTTTTTGATCGCTTCTGAACATTCTTTATCCCACCAAGGAGGAGAAGGAATAAAACCTAACGCACTATTTTTTAGAGGAAAGACCTCGTTAGCTGTTTTTATATAAATATTGGAAAGTGCATCAGCACACTCAGATGAATTTTGTGGAGTTACATCTGGTAAATGTGCCATCTTTTGTTCTAAACAGTTTTTGAAATTATCCCAATTAGTATTAATCAGTTTATATTTCTGTCGTGGGCGGAAAGTATTACAACGAGGGATTTTAAAAAGGGGAAAAGAAATAGCAATAGGGAAATGATCGCTACCGTATGACAATGTTAGACACTTCCATGATAATGTTGAGGCCAAGTTATTTGAACTAATAGATAGATCAGGAGCACTCTTGCCTTCACTGGGAGAAGTGTGGCGAGTTATAGATCCCGAATTCAGTAAACACAGGTTATGGTCATCTAATAAATTTAATATCATGTTACCAAAATGATTATTTGAGCTACCCCAAGATGGATGTTGACAATTAAAATCACCTAATATTATACAAGGTTTAGGAAGATTAGAGACAATGTTATTAATTTCAGTAAAAATAATTAAAGAAGGACGGGGGATATAAATAGAAACAAAGCAGATATTATTTACAATAGCAGAAATGATAGAGAAGTCATTACTATGTACATCGATGGGATAATGTGTAAATGCTAAATTACGATTGATGAGTAGGGCAACACCACCATACCCATCAGAGCACAGAACCTATATACCCTAAAAAGGGAAGAATAACGACTACATACAATTGTAGTGAGGAAATTTTTTCCTTACCAACCAGCGCCATCTATCGTTTGCCCACTTAAATTAGACAGTAAAAGAAATTGGAGGGAACTTTAAATTATGCGCAGTATTTTTGTACTGCATTTTATGCGCAAGTACAGCGCGTTTCCCGATAGTTTCATAAGATGATCAATTTTTGCACAGCAATAATTGAACAAAATCACTATCGGAAAACACAGTGTACTTGTGCATAAAATGCTAACATTTATATATTATGAAGCAGTTTAATAAAACAAACAGTGATCATTTAATTATGTTTTATAATTTTACAGATAATAATCATTAACAAAATTCAAAACTAACATAATTATGTAACTAAATGAATACTTATTATATTATGTCTTTCATAATTGAAAATACTTATTTACGTTCTAATAATAATATTAAACATAATATACATAATACATTCATAATTAGCTTATAAGATATAAATAAATAAATATTCACGGACATTTCACACAACGTCCTCTGGTTCCAAACTAAGCGTAATGCTTGTGATACGCATACCAGATTACGGATATAATTCATATACTACTTTTTTTTGTAAATACATACATAGAATAGATAGGTAACACCCAGACGCAGTAAAAATATCTGTGTAATACAAGGGCATACGTAGCTGCCTGTGGAGATCTACCTTGTGTAGCATGGTCTTGGAATCCCTCAAATTGATCCTCCTTCGAGTTGTACCATAAATTTTTTCTTAAGGACATTTCATCCCACAGTAAAACGAATTCTCGGTCAGATGCCCCAAAGTGTTTAATTGTGTTTTTCAACACTGTAAGAGTGGTTTTGTGTATCCCCACAGGCATCTTAAATTTGCTTAATAGGGATTTTAGTGTGCTGGGTGCTGGTAAACAAATAATTCTTCTCAATAATTTGTAGCTTGTTTGAGATCTTTTATAGAGCCTCAATGCTATTATTTTAGCCTCCAAGTTCCATCTCCGCCCAGGTTTCTTCCTTTTATAATTCTGCAGTTCCCCTTGCAGTAACAGTGCAAATGATGAACTCATTTTCGTTTCAAGAATTTTCGTCACTCTCTTATGTTGACAAATCACATTTAAAAATGCATCATTTTTTAAATGTTTCACCGTTTTTTGTAATCGGTATATTTTGTTCATACTGTTTTTCAGTTTCCTTATCAACTTTTTGTTTTTCTCATCAGCTTCTGTTGAAGTAGTTGGTTGTAGTACTGTAGAACTGGTTGGAGTCATAATGTTTGTATTATGCTCTTTGAAAGGAACTCTAGACGGACCAGCAACAGGTGTAAACAAGGCAGGTTGATCTGGCAGATAAGAAATTGTGGTATCCTGAAAATTAAAGGTTTAAAAATCATTCAAATACATGGAACAGGGTTCGAAATTATCAAGATAATTATATATTTCTTTGATAATTATCATGAAGATAATGATTTTTTTCAAATTTCTGACTTATTAGTAGTGTTATTATTAGTGAAATTAGCCAATCTACTGTTAACAGCCACGTCCACATTGTTAAAAACAGTCAACATTTTAAATATATTTTTCAAGTATTAATTATACTAACCTTATTGGATTGAACACCAGGTACAGCTGTTCTGAACAACTTCTTCTCAATAAAGCATGTGCTCTCAAAGTGTTTGCTGCAAAGCATCTTATGCTCTGAATGTTGTTCAGCCTGGAATTTCGCTGAAGACCAGGCTTCATTTGGAAAGCAATACTTTGCCCATAATTCACAACTGAAAAAAAAACATTCTATAACAATCATATTCTTAATTAAATTCAAAAGAGTAATACATACAATTTGGTAACTTTGAACACTTTTTTGGATTTTTTTATAACACCCATCGAACTTATTAATAAAAAATTTCTTTAATACCATGAATGGTGTTCTAGTTTTTTTTTTCATTAAAATACCATGAATTTAGCAGAAAGTGAAGAATACTGTGTTAAAATTACAATAAAGTTCACATTCAAACTTACAATAAAGTTGACATAAGTACATACCGCAGAACATTTTTTGAGCCAGGCTTCGGAAACCGATGCAAAGTGATGCTGGGATCTTTAGAAGATGAAGATCCACACATGGTACAGGTTCTAGTATTTTCTTTCTGCGAACTCATCTTTTCACCAAAACACAGACACTGAGGAGCAAGCTCGACTCACGTTCACAATGTATGTAAAATTAAGAGAAACTGGTTTATTTATTACAAATAAACATAAGTACAAGATAAAACGGTGCAGAAACAACGGCAGACATTTTTCTTGTAACTTCAATTGTCTGAATTGTCAAAGTCAAAATTCTACAGAAAATGGCGCGTGCGTGTGTTGTCATATATTAAACACTTTTTGTTTAGTGTATGTATTGATCGATTAAATATGATATATTTCCTAACAAACATTTTCTGGCATCAGAATAATAGGAAAAGGTAATTATGAAGAAATTTTTTTTTAAAACCAATTAAAAAGCTTATTGTTCTGGGGAATACGAAATAGTATTTTTGGTGGCAACATTGTTAATTCATCTCTTTTACTTTAATGTTTTCGTCTCTTTCTAATTTCATAGCCCTCCTACCTCTTGTTCGTAGAATAGAGTTGACAGACCCTGCATCAGAGCGATCTTCTCGGAGACAAGCGTAACCTGATAACCTAAAAGGTATATCTGGTTTTAGCCATGTCTCCTGAAGAGCAAATAAAAATGGATTATATTTATTAATCAAATAAATAATATCGGATTTTTTAGATGGAGCGCTACGACAGTTCCACTGTAGTATGTTTGTGCGATCCATTGTTAGGCCGTTCTGAGAGGGAGATATCATTATTTATGAGAGCAGCGTTGGACGGTGTTATGTATTTAGATTGAGTTAAGGTGTTAATCAAAGCAATAATTAATTCTTTTATAGAAGAGTTTGAGAGCTCTTCAGATTCTAATGGTTTAAGTGCAGAACCATTTGATGATGGCTGCATATTATCATAGTGTTCTAATAAAGATTTATGTGCGTTAATGTCATATCCAGTACCAATTTTAACTTTAGGTTTAGGTTTAGAAAATATTGTTTTTTTGTAAGATGTTTTAATTGCATGTGATTGAGAAGACTGAAGAGGAGAGAGATTAGCTTTCTGAGAGTTAGTTGAATGAGTGTAAGCAGGTTGAACAGAGCTTGAAAGTAATGCTTCAGCATAAGATATTTTTGAAATTTGTGGATATTGTTTTGACGCTTCGTAGTATGAAATACAGCTTTTTGCCATAGTTTCTTTGATTGATTTTTGACGTTGAAACTCCAGGCATTTATTACTTATTGCCATATGGGCACCTTTACAAAGAATACAGCAAACATGTTCTTCCTCTACATTGCAGCTATCACCAGAATGTTCTAGTCCACATTTATAGCAACGTGGACGGGATCTACATTGAAGTTTGACATGCCCAAAGCGGCAACAATTGTAACATTGCACCGTTGGGTATATGTATATTTCTACAGGTAGTGCATTATAGCACATATATACATACTTTGGTAGTACCTGACCATCAAAAGTAACTACTACAGATTGAGTGGGTTTGAGTTCTGTAATATTATTAATTGACATTTTCCTTTTTAATCTTCTCACTTTTAATATCTTACCGCACCCGTAGGGCAAACTAATATTACTAATGATTTCTTCATCTGTTAGGTCAACAGGTATGCCTCTTACTAGACCCATACGGGTTACCGAAAATGTTGGAATAAAAACCTTATAATTATCTTTTTCTAGCAAAGGTGATGACAAAAATACATTGGCATCTTCATAATTATTAAATTCTATTGACAGCCTGTTCCTTCCCATGCGTTTTAGACTTCCATTGACAATATTTTTAAAAGTATTATGTTTTAAAAACCTACCAAATGTTATAGGGTGGAGTGATGCATTGTCATCAGGTGATGTTGTTTTTCTCTGAATATGTACTATGAATGGGGATACATCTGACTGTATGTATGATAATCTTGCAATTGATGTTGTATGTTGGGACTGATCAGGCTTAGGTAAAAAAGTTTCTGGAGGAGAAACCTTTCTAGTATCAACAATTGTATTTAACTCTGCCGAACATTGACAATCACATGAGTCCGCAACCCTTTTGTCACCATTTTTCCGTCTGCGCTTATTGCAGTGCCTACACATAGATTTTCTCGAAGCAATTTTACGTTTTTTAACAGAACCGCTAATGCTGATGGTAGAACAGTCGGTGTCCATACTACCATCAGTGTTGGATACAATATTAGAGATGGTAACGGCATATCCAATATCAGGGGCTGTCCCCCCTGGATCCTCTGGGTCTCCCATGAAAATATATATACAAGAAAAAACTTACCAAAATTTACATAAATTTGATATATACACTAATAATCTACACTATAATATATTATTTACAAACTATAACTACTATTTACACTGAAAATTGACCAATCCACAATAAAATTTGAAAAATTTGCAAAAACCGCGTCCGCCAAATTCAACGATTCCCGCGCTTTTTGTATCCAGTTATTCACTATCCAAATTTAACAACGTATCGATACTATCGAGTCTATCGATACATTCGATACGTTTTTTTTTTTTTTTCTTTTTTGGACGAACCAGATTTGGGTATTGCCATTTTAAAGTTAAGGAATCTTTTTAGGGTAAAAAGAATTTTGATCGTAGAATGATAATATACTATTGTGGAAAAGTTTAAGATTATATACTATAACTATGTACAACTATATACATGAACTAAGTATTTATAATTTTATGTCATTAGATAAAATGAAGGAAGCAATGAAATCATATACATAGAAATTTTTTGTGGCAAGAAAAGTAGGAACAGATGTAGGCAGAGGAATACTTAGAGAGGACAAAGATGAAAAAGTTAATGACTAATCATACAAAGGACAGGCAAATAATATGTACACCACACTCGCAAGCATTTGAAGGAATAACTTTTATTCTGGCTAGATGAGAGGGGCAACACATATGTCCAAGCCTCATCCGGATCAGGGCCCTGAGTCGGGTATTTCAACGGTGTCACAACTGTACCATTATTGTACCATTATGGTGCAATAGTAAAGTTTTTGGTAGTCTACTATTAATGTGTCGTCATAACGACTTCATCATTGTCTTACAATTGTCAAAGTGACATAAATTGCTAGTCTCGTACACAACTGCTTCACAATTGCAATTCAATGACTGAAATGTTTCGGTAGTCTGCTATTTTGAATTTGACAGTAATATTTTTAAATTGTCCTGTGTCGACAGATTGCCATAAATAAAAAATAGATAGATAGAAATATTAGAAATTGTTCTTTGTAATTTATTGCAATTTACTAATCTCCTAAACTTCACATTGCTTTTTATACTAATAAATAGTATGTACAAATATATTTAAACGAAATCTAGCATGATTAAATGTTTAAATTTATTAGTAGTTTTTCGAAAATCACTTCAACTAACGCATTTTTTAAAAACGGCAACACATACATACCATTCTAACACAATCCATAGATAAAAGAGACCGAAAATTCAATGCATAGATAAAAGAGATCGACAATTCTATTACCATTGAAAGACCGTTATGACGGCATATAGCAGACTACGGATATTTGACTTCAATTGCAACGGTATCGTACCGGTATTGTGCCGGTATGACAATTGTTCCAAAATAGTGGACTTGAGCACCAGGACAATTTAAAAATATTACTGTCAAATTCAAAATAGCAGACTACCGAAACATTTCAGTCGTTGAATTGCAATTGTGAAGCAGTTGTGTACGAGACTAGCAATTTATGTCACTTTGACAATTGTAAGACAATGATGAAGTCGTTATGACGACACATTATTAGTAGACTACCAAAAACTTTACTATTGCACCATAATGGTACAATAATGGTACAGTTGTGACACCGTTGAAATACCCGACTCAGGGCCCAGGCTACTTGTAGCACGTTTTCCTAGTTTGAATTTAAAAAACCCACGGTTTATTGAGGATGTTTTGTTGAATACGTGAATAATATTTTCCTTTATTTTTACAGCTATTATATTACCATTGCTGGTCCCATGAAGTTTTTAAATATAATGAAGGTAAAGCAGCAAGGTCGTGATAATAATTTAACGTCTACTGTGGATACGGAAAACTTGAAATTGAACCCTGTGTTGACCAATGACCATGTCATTATGATGGTTTAAAGTTTAAACGGCAAGTTTTTAAACTAACTAATCTATGCACCCTCGTTTTATCGCTTTCGAAAGGATTTTCGAAAATCCTTTCTCAGTTTATCCCTATATTATAAAGGCAAAAACAGCAATGTATATTCAACGCAGAAGTAGAATCAATGCATCGGTTGATACGATGCATCGTTAGTTATAATACGTCCGTTTATTATATTATCTGTGGTCCGACGAATTACACCGATGTTGTATAATGTCCATCCCTAACTCATTGTCTATGGATCGGGAACTACCCATAGTCTGTGCTACCCATTCCCAAGAATTTTCCGTCAGCTAGTCATAAAAAATCAGAAAAAATATTTTTGCCGATTAGAGGTAAATCTTGTCAATAAATACCTAATCAAACTTTATAATTAGCAGTGGCAGTAACATATCGGTAAGTCTGCATGTAGATATAAAATATATTATGTTTTAAAGCAGCCGCATAGGATACAAACGAGGCAAACAATCGAACTCATTGTATTGCTCTCACTACGAAGAAAATTAATGCCGTTACGGTCATTGTTTGTCAATTGCTAACTGAGCTAAAATTCTAGAAGTTAGGTAATTGAAGAAAAATATTACATTAATTCTACTGAAATAAACATTATGTAAGCAATAACTTTAAGAATTGATATGTACACAACTAACATCAATCATTACAAAATGGCGTAGTTTATAATTTCTCCTGTTGACTCCTGCAAGTACAAGTAACATGTGAAAGTTTGTGAGGATGTTTTCATTTGATGAAATAATCTGAAATTTGTAGAATAAATAGTAATTTAAAAAAAATTAAGATCTTCAAAGTTAATTTTTGATCTGGTAGCAAAAAGTTTTAGTTATGGTGCTAATTCGGATGGGTCAACTAAACTAAATTTTATAATTTGTATAGGTTTGATGTATATTTCAAAGCTATTGCCCTATAGTTAACATTATGCTAAAGTCAAGGAGTGGGGCAAATATGAATGTCACTGAATGTCACATACATTTATAATAGCTCCACTAATGCAAACTAAGTAATAGCTAGCTAGTAAATAAAAAAGTTTTATATATGATAATATTTAGTTAAGATCTTTGTTGCAGATCAAGATGAGTGACTCTGAGGACTGTAGTACATACTCAGATGAATGCAGTGACTATTCAGATGATGTCAGTGAAGCAACATATAGTGCCTATTGCAAACAGTTTACTCAAATAAATGGTGAAAATTGGTGCACTGTTTGTAATGTAAAAGTCCCGTTTTCTAAAACAAATTATATTCAACATATCAGAGGAAATAGGCATACTAATGCTATTAATTCTCTTTTCAATAATCACCAGATTAAAGAATGTAGAGCTTATGTTTGCAATATTTGTAACATACTGACCGAGAAGTTTATGGACCACATAAATAGTCGTAACCATATTAAACAGAAGTGGGAAAAATTCCCAAATTATAATGATTTGAAACATGTTATATACAATTCGAAGGACAAGAATTCTGCCACGGCGCTGGCATATCGAGATATCTATGATAATTTAATAAAGACAAACAATATTAAGTCACTAAATGAAGTCCGACTTTTCTGCAGCAGCTGCAGAGTTAATTTGACACCGGGATGTGAAATAGATCATATTGCTGGCAAGAATCACAAAAAAAATACTCGTATTTAATTTAAATATATAACACTGTTATGCAAAAGGTTATCCATACCATTACTATCATTAAATAATAGATAAGGACAGGAAAATGATGATGATGAGTGTTTACTGCTATAGTATTGACAGATATACATAACTGAAATTTTCAGCTCCAGTGATCATTATTCCAAAGATACAGCCTGATGACCAATGAACGGATAGGTAATTGGTCACTTATATACCTAAACTTCTTTACTTGAAAGAATAATATGGATATAAGTAAACCCGAATTTCTGGAATTAAACAATTTTACTTAATAAATTAAATTATGGTGGAAAAAGTGATTACCGCAAGCGGGACTTGAACCCACGACCTCGGAATACCGTTCGGTAGCTCTGCCAACTGAGCTAACTGAGTAATGAAAGTCGCGTCATTATTTTCAACCCAATTGTATTCTGTAAAGAATACTAGCTGGCTGGTCGAGATTGTTGCAAAACATTCTCGATAGATGGCGTTGCACGTAGAAATACGATATAAACTCAATCGAGTGACGATTATGGTGGCCTAATTTGATTACTGAAATCACGACCGCAATAAGCTCAGTTGGCAGAGCTACGGAACGGTATTCCTAGGTCGTGGGTTCAAGTCCCGCTTGCGGTAATCACTTTTTCCACCATAATTTAATTAATAAGTAAAAGCATAGCATGTCGATAGCAAAATTAATAAATTACTTTAAAAAATTTTGTAAAAGCATGTAAAGGTAACTTAACCCATACATTGTGCGCGCCGTTATTGACCGCGTAAAAACGGGCCGCCCACCCGCTAATTAATCATGCAAATTCCAATGAGTTCAGATTGCTGGCCTGTTAGGAATCCAGCTTTCATAAAAACTATTGTAAATTGAAATTCCATAAGAGTCGTTCTTTTAAATCATGACCATTTCCAAGAAAGTCCCACCACAAGGAAAAACCGTCTTGAAAGTACGATAGCATGTCGTCGGTTAAATAGAAAAGTGACATTAATCAAGTAGACCAAATTTTACAGTACTTACACACATTTAAAGATTTCAATTTCATCTCAAATTCAATTCGATATTAAAAATACTTGTATAAAAATGAAGTTTAAGTACCTACAATAGCCGATTATCCGATCACTGCCGAAGCCTGTGTGTTGCCACAAGGGGAAAAAAGTCTCAGTAATAAGGTCCTGCCTTTTGATACGGAACTCTAAAAGGGATTAAATTTGACGTAAACAGATGACTCTGTTTACGTCATCTCCCGTATTATTTTGGCACAGCTTTCAGAGGTTTTTGAATCGCCAAATCCCCATCCCGGCTATATTATTAGTAACCAAAAATTTTGTGATTGAGGATACCAAAATAGCTTCGTGCATTTTTCTACGTACGAAGTTTTCATTTTTTCTTTTGATTGAATGGCTAGAGCTCTAATTTTTAAGTAAATGTTTTTTCAATATATAATCTAGGATCGCATAAACTCAGAAACGCGATTGAAAAAAGTTTTCTCGTTAGAAAATCTTAGCGAAACAACCTCTCAAATTTTTCATTTTTGCATTTGTCGGTCTATTATCGCGTATTAACTAATGAAATAACTTTAAAAACATAAGTAACTATTATATATAGAAACATGTAAACCGGAATTAAAATATATTTAGTAGATTTTGAGTAAACAAAAAAAATATCCCTAATTCTTCATTTTCTATACCTACTAGCTGTGTTAATAGGTACATGTCATATCATCGCCGACACGTACATATTAACACAGCCAGTAGGCACAGAAAATGAAGAATTAGGGATACTTTTCCTATTTACTCAAAATCTACTAAATATATTTTAATTCTGATTTACGTGTTTCTATATATAATACTTACTTATGTTTTTAAAGTTATTTCATTAGTTAATACGCGATAATAGACCGACAAATGAAAAAAATAAAAAAATTGAGAGGTTTTTTCGCCAAGATTTTCTATCGAGAAAACTTTTTTCAATCGCGTTTCTGAGTTTATGCGATCCTAGATCATATATTGAAAAAACATATACTTAAAAATTAGAGCTCTAGCCATTCAATCTAAAGAAACAATGAAAACTTCGCAGGTAGAAAAATGCACGAAGCTATTTTGGTATCCTCTTAAACTTTAAGCTTATTTTGTAAAACACTTTTTTCGGAATGTTTTCCCAGTGTTAAAAGGTACTAAATGTACCTTTTATCAAGGAAGGTTATATGCTATATAACATCACGCTGCGACTAATAGGAGCGAAACATAAGTAGAAATTTTGCAAAAACGGAAATTTTCTAAATTTCACGAGTATGAAATCGCAGGCTACAGCTTAATTTCTATAACGCGTAAATCTGACAAATGATATGCATTGTAAATCTAATCAGATGGATAGTTCTTTATTTTTTTGATAAACATGTAAGACTAATTTGTTTTATTAATATTCTTTATTTGTTCTATTACCTAATTATAATGGGTTTTTATGTTTATAGCTGTAAGGTTAATTTAACATAATTTGTGTATCCAGAAAGGATTGATAAGAATTATTTTAATGTTACTTTCATAGGTTATACTGTAATATGTATCATACAGAAAACAATAATAACAAAACTCAGCAGCCTGCAAAGAACTGCTTGTATTATCGTTACTGGAGCCATGTCAACCTCTCCAACAACCGCCCTAGAAGCTATACTGAACTTACCGCCCCTACACCTTCATCTGAGGATGGAGGCGAAGTCCAGCATGTATAGAATCTCGGGCGATAGGAAAGGAAACTGGCTCTCGAAATCCCTTAACACACTAAGGGATACACTAAACGATATCTATGTGCTAGGGATGCCCACCGATGCCTTACCCCTTACACACTGTTCACAGAAATCTTATTCTGTCGAATTACCCGCTAGGGAAGACTGGTTAAACAGTCAAATAGAATGGGAACCAGGAAGCCTGAAGTGGTTCACTGATGGCTCCAAGTCCGGAATGGAGGTAGGATGCGGAATATATGGTGAAGTTCCCAAGAGGGCGCTCAGTGTGAACCTAGGAACATACTCATCTATATTCCAAGCAGAAGTGTACGCCATCATTGAATGTGCAGTAGCTAATCTGCAAAGTAACTACCTCAATCATACAATCTATATACACTCCGATAGCCAGGCGGCTCTCTTGGCCTTGTCTTCGGATGCTATTAGCTCGAAGTTGGTCATGAACTGCAGGCAACTATTAAATACTCTGGGTGTAAAAAACAGAGTAATATTACGTTGGGTCCCAGGACATGCTGGGATCGAAGGCAATGAAAAAGCCGACGAATTAGCGCGGGCAGGAGCTAAAGGCGTTCAGTTCGGTCCTGAACCCTTTTGTGGAATACCCAAAAGCCTGGCCAGACTGACCCTGAAGGCAGACTGCATGCGCTCAACAATTCAACTCTGGAGAACAAATCCCGGATTGAGACAGTCCAAGGCTCTCATAAGACCCTTTAATTTAAAGGCTGCTTCTGAAGCTCTGGCACTAAGTAGGAACAATCTGCGAATGCTAGTAAGAATACTTACTGGGCATTGCTGCCTTAATAAGCATGCGCAGACAATAGGGCTGATTGACAATGGGACGTGTAGACTCTGTCATTTGGCGGAGGAAACGCCCATTCATATTCTCAATGATTGCCCTTCAGTGATGCACATGCGATGTTCCTCTCTGGGCAATTACACCATGCACCCAGAAGAGACTAAACTTCTCGGAGCCAAAAAGATCCTGGAGTTCTTTATGGCAACAGGCTTGGACCGAGAACTGTAAAAAGTGGCGATCACAATAGATCAATCTGGTCGCAGTGATACTAGGCGCAATATAGCCTGAATAGCCGCTACTCAAAAAAAAAAAAAAAAAAAAAAATATGTATCATATCTACTACCTATGCTATCATTTAGTTGTAGCTTGAAAAATATATATTAATAAGTGCATTATCAAAAATATGCTACAAAACTATAGTGGTCTGATGTCCTATTTTCTAGGAGAGTTGAAAAAATTCCTACTGTTTTGGAACTTTTTTAAGTAGTATCTTTAATGTAATGTTAGTTGCTTTTTAGGGTTCCGTACCCAAAGGGTAAAAACGGGACCCTATTACTGAGACTTCGCTGTCCGTCCGTCCGTCCGTCCGTCCGTCTGTCACCAGGCTGTATCTCAAGAACGGTGATAGCTAGACAGTTGAAATTTTCACAGATGATGTATTTCTATTGCCGCTATAACAAAATACTAAAAATAAAATAAATATTTAAGGGGGCTCCCATACAACAAACATGATTTTTTTACCGTTTCTTGCTCGATACTAATAACGTTGCCTTATGTTGCATAGATAATGGTACGGAACCCTTCGTGCGCGAGTCCGACTCGCACTTGACCAATTTTTATTTATTATTGTAATTGGTTTTTTTTGGTTATGATAACTTAGATAAAAAGAGAAGCGAAGATATCTTTCCTTTTATTTTCAATATTAATTGTTAATCTTGTTAGGTAACTACTAATTAATGGATATATTCAATAAATATGGCAATTTTAAATGGATTGTTTTTTTTCAAAATGATTGTCCCGTGACGCAATTGAGCCGGTAACGTTACATGCACGGTTACATGAACCACTAATTCACGACGCGTTGTCTTGAATAACGAATCGGACTCGTGAAAGATGTGTGGTTTGTTGTAATTCTAATTAAAATAGCCAGCGTTTACCTGCGTTTTAACGTGCTAATTAACGTTAACACAAGCGTTACTGTGGAAGTAAATTGTCGATATGGCCACCATCAACTATTAAACGCAGCTGTGATCTAACGCAGATGAAACATTAGCATTACTAATATCATAAAGCTGAAGAGTGTTTGTTTGAACGCGCTAATCTCAGGGTGCGATTTGACAAATTCTGTCAGTGTTGGATAGTACCTACATTTATCAAGGAAGGTTATATAACATCACGCTGCGACCAATAGGAGCGAAGCATCAGGGAAAAATGTTGCAAAAACAAGAGAAATTTTCTAAAATCGACGAGCCTCGTGGTTGAGTGGATTATGTCGGACGGACTGCCAATCAAGAGGTCGCGGGTTCGATTCCCGCTCGGTACAATCATTTGTGTGATTTTTCTAATTGTCATACAAATGTTTGTACTGCGTCTGGGTGTTTCTATGTATTATATGTATGTATTTACAAAAGTAAAGTAGTATATGTATTCTATCCGTAGTCTGGTACCCATAACACAAACATAATAAGCTTAGCTTGGGACCGGAGGTCGTTGTGTGAAATTTCCATGAATATAAAAATAAAAAAAAATCCACGATAACCTACGTAGTCGCGGACAACAGCTTATTATAAAATAAAACAACAAAATATTTTGTGCTGTTTATTTAATGTTAACAGTTAAGTATAAGATTTTACTTCAGTCATCTTAGTTTTGCTGATAAAAACCACTGTCCGTTAGTTTTTGTATTGCATTCGTATCGATAATGTTATTTAAGTAAGAACTAAATCGATTTGTATTCGATTTTTTTAATACAAATCCATTTAGATCAGACAAAAAATTTTGATAATTAAATTATTATATAGGATTATATTTATTTAAGTATAGTTTATGATTCGTTTGATTTCATGTGATTTTATATTTAAACTTTTTAAAATATTTAATTCAACTATTATTGTGGATTATTTTTACTGATATAATATAGATAACTACTAAGTTTGAGCATAAAACCACAAGAAAATTAACCCATTTCTTTACCCAGTGCTATAATTAAAAAATAACAAGATGATTATGGACGTAGCCGAACAAAAGAAGGTTGGGGGTTCTTACCCCCTTAAAATTGCCTCAATAAAATTCATTGCTTTTTTTAAATAAACTAAATTATAATGGAAAAAATGATAACCATAAGCGGGACTTGAACCCGCGACCTCGGAATGCCGTTGCCGTTCCGTCGCTCTCCCAACTGAGCTATTATGGTCCACGCAAATGTTTACCAAATTTTCCACTACAATCATCTCAATGCGAGTTTTAACATCGTGCGATGTTTTTTCGTACAACGCCATCTATTGAGCGGTTTGCATTGGTATTGCGTGGACCATAATAGCTCAGTTGGGAGAGCGACGGAACGGCATTCCGAGGTCGCGGGTTCAAGTCCCGCTTATGGTTATCATTTTTTCCATTATAATTTAGTTTATTTAGTAAAAGCATAGCGAGTCAATCGCAAAATATTAATAAATCATTGCTTTTTTTGTTAGAAAATTTTCCCCAAGAGATATGAGAAATTAAATATCCTTCTCAAAACGGAAATGTCCTCATAGAAAATTATTAAAATCACATGATTCAAATTACTATAACACTCCGTGATAACACTTTATACGCTAAGTTATAATTATTATTATAATATAATGCAACAAACGATAACAACAAAAATGGAATGTATAATCGGGTGTTATTTCTTTGTGATGCTTATAACATTAAAATACTCTCCGTTAAATATAATTATTAATTACATTATATGTACTAACAATGGTGCCGATTCTAAGTGCAAAACTAAACTTAACTAATAAATGAAAATTGTTAATGTCAATAACACAACTCGGGCAATGATAACAGAACTTTTCTATTATAAAAATCTGTATATATTATAACGATTTTATTTAATAAAAAAATGTGCACAATGAAATAGTCAAATAGGTAATCATAATACAACCTACCTACTTGTTTTCATTTTTTTGTGAAGCTTAGTTGTGCACGTAAAATTGGAACCAATATTTTATATTTCGAGATTATAATCTCTAATATATTGTAAAACAAGAGCAGCACTTGCCAAAAGTCACCTGGGAATTTTGAGTCCATAAGGCGATTGAACTAAGACATAAATATTTATAAATAGATTTTAGTTGAAAATGTAAATTGTATATTTAGACTACCGTCATACTAAAAGCCGTTGTTTCATATTATGCAAAAACCCCAAGTGACCCTATTTTGTATAATAAATAATTAGGTACCTATTTTATCATAAATTGTCTGAAATCTAAAAACCCAACAATAAATATTTTAAAAAGATAACTTCGTAAAACGAATATCTGTATAAAATGAACTAGAACAAATATATAAAATAGGCCAAGTACAGACCAAGTGAAGTACATACATAAAACGGACATTTTAATGTATGAAAATAATTCCTTAAGATGTTATTTTTTGCCGTATTGTGTAGGTACACTTCGATAAGTTTCATTTCAGTTCTGGACCAGTTTGACACAGATTTATCTGACAGTGGATACACTTTCAAACTTCAACAAGACACGCAACTTTAACTGGGCTATATCGTACTTCATGGTTTAATAAGACATGGTGTTTTCATTTCAAGTGACATAGTAGTCTACGCAAACTACAAACGTCACTTTTACGAGGCTATGACTCAAATATATCATTGGGAAAATGCGAAGAAAAGATCTGTTTAATGAGTCTATGTTTCAATTGAACCTGTGGTGTGCATAAAAGACGCACATAGAAAGTATTTCACGCACACAGATTATGTGCCTATAAGCCGGGTGTGTTACATAGCCATTGGCATACTATGTGGTAAATCTGTGTAGTTTAGATATCATGCTATAAGCCACGCAAATTGGTAATGCGCTGGAACCTTGTCAAATTAACGCCCTTGTGACGTCATCAGCAAAGAAAAAGTACAGCTAACATAATGTAATATTCTCATCTATACGTCACTATGACGTCACCAACATGGCCGCCAGGTGCATTACCAATTTGTGTGGCTTATACAATTTCATACTTCACACGCATATTGCTAGGGAAACACCGGAACACGTACTTGATCTGTTTTGACCATAAACAAATCAAAATATGTAAAATGAAACTCTACGTATACTATATTATACATACATACTATTATTAAATAAATGTCCATACATATACGAGAAAATTGTCTAGCTTCAAAATAAGTCGAAAATACGAAAAAATCTAACTATGTATTACATAAACACAATGTTAACATGAACCCAATAAAGCGTATTTTATATAGTGTGTATAATAATTTCACTAATAAATATATTTACATTTTGCTCATAACAGACATTATACAAAGTGTTAATGATATAACGACATTAATTAAAAACCACATGCGGGTATCAATAGGATTATCGCCGCGCCTTTATACGTCTGGAATTTCGAATCACAACATAATTTATGAGCAGACTCACTTCCTATTAGGAAACTCCGAAACTTCCTGTTTTTTTTTATTATCGTACCAATACTTTCGTAGAATACCACATACATACAAACAAACTTTTAACTGTTAAACCGAAAGAATGAGGTTACATCTTCGGCTGTATATATTTTTAATTTTTAAACACAATAGCATACAAAAAATCATCAATTTACAATTAATGGTATAGCTGCAGAAATTTGGTTTTTCATCTAATATGATTTAAATACGATTTCTTAACAAGTTGAAAATTCTAATAATATAGTTTCTGCCTACCTCCTGGGGAAAACGCGTGACGTATGTATGTGTGTATGTATGAAACAATGGTATATTAGAGTTGTATACTGAAGTCACCTCTTTGCAAATTAATTATTTTTGTTTAACGTATCATTGACCATCTTAAGTATTTCGGTGTATACTAATGGATACTTTAAGCTGTGGTTTTAATTAGTGTCATTATCGATACCCACTCGGATTAAATCTTCTTTAATAAATAAAATAAAATTTAAAACGTAAAAATTCGATACGATAAAATCTCTAAAATTTCAATAGCAACGAAATTTGTAAACAATTCCAATATTTTAAACTGGCAACTGTGAAATATTTTATTAGTGCTACTCATCGTTCACCTTTCCATTTCACATTATGTTATACCTACATATATCCAATAGGTATTGTGTGATTATTTATCTACTACTTATTATTTTACTATTGATAGACTTATCTTACATATTAAGAACATAACAATCACTAAATATCAACAAAGATGTAAAAACAATAACAAATTAGTACTGACCAAATATTAAGTATTAACCATTTACATAAAATCAAACGTTAGACGTTACTTAATAAATATAAAAAAGCAAAGTTACAACAAATTTTTAAACATGGAAGTGTAATGTTAAAATTAGCACACAATATCTTACAAGAAAAAGTGTGTGTATACTTATGTATACACTTAAAGAATTTACCATGTTTAGTGACATCCGCATTTTTTTTTATAGTTAGGGTATAGGTAGGTCCTTCTTTTTGTAGACTTTTATTCTGTGGCGGGAATATCCTAACATACTCTCAACATTTTTCTCTAACGCGTCTTAAGGGCCTGCATAAATATTATCGTCGACATGTACCTATTAACACAGCTAGTAGGCATAGAAAATGAAGAATTAGGGATATTTTTTTGTTTACTCAGAATCTTCTAAATATATTTTAATTCCGGTTTACGTGTTTCTATAAATAATAGTTACTTATGTTTTGAAAGTTATTTCATTAGTTAATATGCGATTATAGACCGACAAATGAAAAAAATAAAAATTACGTTGTTTCGCTAAGATTTTCTATCGAGAAAACTTTTTCAATCGCGTTTCTGAGTTTATGCGATCCTAGATTATATATTGAAAAAACATATACTTAAAAATTAGAGCTCTAGCCATTCAATCTAAAGAAAAAATGAAAACTTCGTACTTAGAAAAATGCACGAAGCTATTTTGGTATCATCTTAAGAAGCAAAGCTTAAGAATCTAAAAGTTTACATGTTGATTATTTTAACACAGTGTGTGCCGCAAGAACGAAAAGAAAGAGAGGAAAATGAACAGGGTTTATAGAAAAAGGGATTTTCAGTATCAGTATTTAGGTTTACGAAGTCGCGGACACATGAAAAATTTGATGATTTTTTTTATTTAACTTATTGCATATCTTATTTTTATCTTGTGATTTGTATGTTGTGTCACTGTTCTAACCAACTGAACTATCAAGGGTTTAACACATGTTAAGGAATTTCTCTGCCACAATATCATTTTCTATATTTATACAGAATCATACATAACAACGTTTTATTAATTGCATTTATCCATAATATTTATTTGAATATCTTTGTATGATTGTAAGTTATATATGTGCTAAATCCACATTACGATTCCAAAAATCTAACGTTAGTAATAAAATCAATCCTATTAAAAAACTCTACTTAGCCTAATTATATTAAAAAGTAAAAATAGTGAAACAGTGAGAGTTACATAGTAAAATTCAACTACTCATTTTTATATTATTATTTACAGGAATGTATTAGTGCAAGCGAGATAAACATATCAAATTATGTGTGTCTTAAAATATCGTAAATAGATGTGGCGAATCACAGTTGGATTGAAAACAATATTGGTTCCTATTCCGTTGCGACCAAAACTAAAAAGGAGCTATGGTGTATTTTAGACAGCGACAATTATATCGTGCGATGCCGAGGCGGGGCGGTACTTAAGCAAAAACTGTTCCTCTGTTTAAAGTTTCCCTTTTCAAAAGTACGAAAATTGGTTACCAACTGAATTTTTTGTAACTTTAAAAAATGTCGCCACATCTACGACGAGAAAAAACCTTACAAATATAATAAGAGAGGGCGCCATGGTACAAATAACTAATAGTTTGTTGAATTGCTATTCTGTGAAAAATATATCAGTTAATTTTTCTATGAATTAAGTTTAGCACATGTGCATTACAGAATTGCTTCTAAAATATGAAAAAAAAAACACGTAGATACTAATGTAACTTAAGTATTTCGGTGTATACTAATGGATACTTTAAGGTAATACAAGAGTTAATACAAAAGAACACAGCTTTAGAACAGAACAACAAAAGCTATCCATGGCGCCACATAAAATTAAATACTTTAAATATTTAATGTACAAAATTGTTATTTCAAATAATTTATTAAGAAAACAATGACTACACCTTGCAACCCTGTGAATTCTAATCCTGTGATATAGTCAATAGACCGATTTCCAACCATGAAATTGTGTCGTACCTTAATGTATATTATTGGATACACTGTACTGTAATGTATACAAATGTATACACTAAGGTATATTTTAAGTGTTATATGAAATTCTATACCATGCCATATGGCTGTTATAGAATGCAATGCATGTAAGTAGGTAAAGCTACGATTTTTTAGATACATAGAGGTTGTAGAGGCTATTTATTACGATTAAAACACACTTCTTTGGCTTAAGAAGAATATTCTAATTTCTTCAGTGATGTCTTTTAAGAGTGTGAAGTTCGTAAGCGCTAAGAACTTCATGCTGGACCCACAAACGTCTTGTATGATCATCAGCGAAGAAATTATTATTAGATCTATATAGAATCTCTGCCTACCCTCATGGAAAAAGAGTGTGATGATTTTTATGCTCAAATTTGAAAAGAAATAGAAAATCGTTTTAAAGTAATAGAGATAACAGTATATTTACCAGTGTGGGTAAGATTTTGTTTTATATCAGTAAATTAAAACGTTTTATAAAAAAATCACAATATAAAGGTTTGCTGGAAGAAAATTCATATTTGAATTAAGCTCGCCTATGTACATGCCTTTTATTTTTAAGTACTTACTCTGTGTGTATTTTCTATGAACAATAAAGAATAATATAAATATAATTTCATTGATTGGAAACCGACAAGATTTTACATTAAATAACTATAATATAGATAGAATAGATCTTAATATTAAATGTTGAATGAAACATTTTGAGCTACGGTACATATCTATAGAATTATGTATTTCAAATACAAATTATGTAAGTACTAATATATAATTATGTACATTGTTCCAAAAAACCTACGTATCGTATAGTGTCTTGAGAGTGAATTTTATAGTTTTTTAATTTTTTTTCTTCAAAATTTCGGGTGTCCTATTTGGCACATGTTGGATATTGAGCTTTTATGTACCAATTATAATTGCAAGCTGTTTAAGACTCTTGATAAATTTCATTATATTTATAACAATAACAAAATAATATTATATCACAAAGGTCAAAATTAATACTTGATAAATAAAATGTATATTGGGCTTTAAACTTTTGTTATCACAAAAAAAAAAATTGTAATCTGATTCTTGTTGCTTACTCGCTCTTATAAATGAATTAGAATATAAGAGTAAGCGAGAAAAAATAGACAAATATGCCATTTACGGAACAAACACATTTGATTTTTGCATATTTTTCTTTTATTATATGGCAACATAGATGTTAAAAAATCCAATAGCCTATCCTTTTCATTGTAACATAATAAAATATAAATATTCTTGAAACCCAAAAAAAGCCCAATAAAATTTATAGGAAAAAAAAGAAATTGATACATAATATCGTTTACATTGACATCCGAAATTACTTATCAAATAAAAATATTTCCCTAACAAAATTAAACAATATTCATTATAACTTTATTTTAACTCAGACGAAATCGAAGCCACGACCATGTAACCTCAAACATATGGCACTGAAAATGTAGAGTCAAAAACTTTATTGATACTATAATAATATCCCATTTTTATGCGAATACAAAAATTCCTGGAATCCATATTTTGGGATAGTATACAAATCTCGACATAAAATGAGGCCTGGATATTAAGAGAGTATACATATATTATGTATAATATACCCCTTTTAAATTATCATCATAACATCACGCCATTTTCCATGGAGGTAGGCAGAGACTATAGAGCGCCATCTGCTACGATCCAAACATACTTCGTTCATCTTCAGGCTTCATCCATAATTATATCTGGTCATACATGCTCGACGGTTGTAAGTGCTACGCACTTTACCCTTTTGGAATATACCGGCGATGACATCGGAGTATATGCCGTGTATATGCCTTTCGTTAATAGTCTATCATCCTCTCCACGTGGCCAAACCACCTAAGCTTACTATTTCTCCACCTTAGTCACTACATCCTTTTAAATTGTCGGGCCTCATTTTAAAAAAACATGGTATAACTATAGTAACATCCAAATAAAAAAAAAAATTCAAAAGTAATTTCGACTGTCAAAAATAAAAATAAACACTGACGTAAATAATTATAAATTATTAATAAATAATAATGAAAATAGGATAAATGATAATAGTGTGGGTAATCGTATACTGAAATATTAAACTGCGCACTACCCGCTTCTGAGAAAACTCAATACTGATACATTTTTATTATCCAAATTTCTCCCTATTCAGATTGTGCCTATACAATATCCAATTATTTGTTTTTTCCAATATCCACATTTGTACTTACTATCATTCATAACTTCCCATTTTCCTAGTATCCAATACTATCAACTACTAATATTCCCAATATCCATGTATCTGTTACTATCTAATATTCCCACAATCCATATACAAGGAATTTTTTTCTAAGTCTATACAAATTTTCTTACGTAATCTTCTTTATATAAAAAAACTAGCTGACCCGGCAAACGTTGTTTTGCAATATTAAAAAAAAAAAAGTTTGAAAAATAGATGTTGGCCGATTCTCAGACCTACTGAATATGTATGCAAAATTTCATAAGAATCGGTCAAGCCGTTTCGGAGGAGTACGGTAACTAACACTGTGACACGTGAATTTTATATATTAGATTACGTATCACGTTGTTTGTCCGCGATGGACTACTGAACCGATTTTAAATTGGATTTGCACACCGTGTGCAATTCGACCCAACTTGAAAGATAGGACAGCTTACATTTCAATTGAGAGTCGCGATATTATTTTATTGCAATTATTTGTCTATCCCTGACATTTGTATGGCAAAACGCAGAGGCGTAGTTACCCCAGGGCCATAGGGGCCATGGCCCGGGGCGTCAAATGAAATGACCCGGGGCGCTAATTTTCAAAATACGACTCGGAAAAAACAACGTTTGCCGGGTCAGCTAGTTACAAATATAAATAATGTTATTTGTTAGTTTCATTTGAAAATATTAAATAAAATATGTAATTTGTGGGCAACCTAGTTAAGTACGGTCATCGATAAAAAATTATTATAAGTATAGATGACTTTTACGTTGCATTATTGTAGTCATTCAATCGCAGTGACTATAAATTCTGATTATTAGAGAATTGGTAAAAAAATTGAATAAAATAATAATGGCAATTATCAGTAATTGATAGTCTCATCGATTCTTGAACTGCTCTAAAAATTTAGATAGGCTTAGAAAAAAATCCCTGTATATGTTAGTATCCAATTTTTTATTCCCACTATCCAATTATTTTTCGAATATAACTCGATTTTACTATCCAAGTATCTGCTGCGCAATTTAAATTTTCTTTATGTTACAGCAATTTTAAATAATATAGTTATGTTATTGTATAGTTAGGTGTTAATATGTGTAAGTGCGTTATATAATATCTAAATTATTAAATATATTATAATCATTCGTTTCTGAAAAGCTGATTATTTTAGAAATTAATTACCAATACTACCATTTCTATGTGCTAATCTAAACTCAACCAAAATATTAAAATTAAGAATATCAATAACACAATTCGGCTATGATCTAAACTTTCTTGTTACAAAAACTATTTAATAAAGACAAAACGATTTAATTAATATAGATGTGTACAACGAATAACCAATTAATGAAAGGGCCCCGGAGCAAATAAAAAAATGGGGCCCACTGCTATATAAACTGGTATATATAGGTTTAATCAAATAAAAATATGAAATATACAAATATTCTTACAATGCTAAAAAAAGCTAGTTCAGTTCTATCAAGATTTCTGGAAAGGATTCGAGGGCCCCCTGAGCTTGAGGGCCCGGGGGACTGCCCCGCCTGGTCCCTTGGTAGCTATGCCACTGGCTAGTTATTTTCATTTTAGTTAGGTTAAGTTACGCATCAGAATTGGCTTCAATATTATTGAAATTAAAATGCTTAAATTGGAATTAAATGACTTAAAGCAATGCATTTCAATATCTTAATGAGAGATTTTTATTTAATTTCTAAGATAATTAACGTTTCAGAAACCACAGCTAAGTATTGTATAGAGGTCGTTGTCTCTTGTGATGTTTTTTGGTGACATTTTATTACATCTTTGGTCTCATTTAGTACATTTATAATGAAAGGACGATGGACTTTTATTTAAAAAATAATTATTTCTAAGATAAGATTCATTTTAATATTAAAAATAAAACATTTATCGAATCTTACAAAGATGTAAACACGAGCTAAAATTTTTTATTAAATGATTGCTGTGTAACAAAAGCAATATTTGATTAACATTTAATTTTGTTAAACTTAAAAGACACATTTTTAATTCATAACAAAATTATTTAACTAATGGTCACCGGTTGATAATTTTAAAATTAAAAACCAACTATTTAAACGCCTAAATTAATTTTTATTTAAAGAAAAGGTTTGTTTTATTTTATTACTAAGATATTGTTTTTTTTTTTATTAAAATCCAATAATCTTGATATTATATCAAATAAATAAAAGTCCATATTCCTTAAAGACTTACAAATATTGAGCATCATTTAGTCAATATACCCACGATACGGGCACCCACTGCGGTGTAGAACGTAGGCGTGTTAAGGCCGCCTCCAGTTGAGCTAGTGTATCGTCAATATCGTTGTTAACTATAGTCAAGTCGAAATAGTGGCCGTAAGTCCGCCGCAATTGTTCCGACTCGCGGACAAGAACTTCTAAAGAACCATCGTACTGTAAAAGAAAAATGTTTTGATATTAAATTTGGGGTTCCGTGCCAAAGGGTAAAACAGGACCGTATTAAGATGATACCAAAATAGCTTCGTGCATTTTTCTAAGTACGAAGTTTTCATTTTTTCTTTAGATTGAACGGCTAGAGCTCTAATTTTTAAGTATATGTTTTTTCAATATATAATCTAGGATCGCATAAACTCAGAAACGCGATTGAAAAAAGATATGTAGATAGAAAATCTTAGCGAAACAACCTCTCAAATTTTTTATTTTTTTCATTTGTCGGTCTATTATCGCGTATTACCTATGAAATAACTTTTAAAACATAAGTAACTACTATATATAGAAACACGTAAACCGGAATTAAAATATTTTTAGTAGATATTGGTGCCGATTCTACGTGCACAAATAAACTTAACTAAAAAATGAAAACAACTATTGTTGTTTCTTATTTATTTGGCTATTTTGTTCTGAACTTTTATATTAATTATAATCGTTAGTCTATAATAAACAGTTTTAATAACAAGAAAGTTCAGTTAATATTACGGTATTGTGTTATTGACACTATCAATTTTCATTTTTTAGTTAAGTTAAGTTTAGTTGTGTACATAGAATTGGTACCATTGAGTAAACAAAAAAAAATATCCCTAATTCTTCATTTTCTATACCTACTAGCTGTGTTAATAGGTACATGTCAACGATAATATTGATGTAGGCCCTTAAGACTAATGGTCTTATTTATAACTAGCTGTTCCCCGCGACCCCGTCGTCGCATGGAATTTATAAAATTTACCCCGTTTTTGCAACATTTTTAACTACTGCTTCGCTTCTACTGGTCGTACCGTGATGTTAAATAGCCTAAAGCCTTCCTCGATAAATATCCTATCACTGAAAGAATTTTTCAAATCTACCCAGTGGTTCCTGAGATTAGCGCGTTTAATCATACAAACAAACTCTTCCGCTTTATAATAGATGACTTATCGGAGATTTGAACAATAATTTTATCGGTATAAGGTTAAGATAATAAACATTTTATCGTAAAAAGACTATTATGAATAACAATTTTTGTCAATTTTAGCGAACTTTTAAACCTCCGATAAGTCATTATGAATAAGACCATATGACTTCGTTGTACGTCCGTCTGTAACTGGGTTATAGCTCTTGAACGGTGATAGCTAAACAGTTGAAAACATAGATTATATATTTCTGTTGCCGTTGTACATGTATTCTGTATTTTTAGTTCAGTATGTATCTATCAATATATTAATCTATGTAACGGAATCTTTGAAAGTGATCTTAACCGACTTGCAGTAGTCTGATTGATCTGAAATTTTGTACATAATATCAAGGACCGATGATAATTCAATAATTTAAAACATTCAGTAGAACTAAGTAGTTTATTTGTAACACAAAATGCTAGCTGTTGTCCGCGACTTCGTACGCGTAATAATTTCGAATTTTTTCTCAGTTTTGGTAAGAATTCTCACTGATGCTTCGCTCCTATTAGTCGCAGCGTGATGTTATATAGCCTATAGCCGTCCTCTACTATCCTACACTGAAAGAATTTTTCAAATCGGACCAGAGGTTCTAGAGATCAGCGCGTTCAAATAAACAAACAAAAGAGTAATGTATCCAGTTGTTTTTACCTCCAAAAATCCATCCATATATTTTTGAAAACTTTTTGTTTATTATCTAACTAGCTGACCCGGCAAACATCATACCCCTAAGTGATAAGGGTTGTCCACCCCTAACATTTGTACGTGTCGGGTCAGCTAAAATTAGCATCTCTCTCTCTCCAGCCCATCTACGTCCCACTGTTGGGCACGGGCCTCCTCCAATTTAGGAGGGATTATGGTTTACTATGCCACGCTGACCAGGCGTATTGGCACAGGGTTTATTTTCGAGTTTTCCGTCTCTCACAGAGGATGTTATCTGTGTGCAATATCCCTTAGCTGATTTTTACAGCACCCTTGGGAGGAGATGGGGTGGTGACACTTGTATTCTTATTCCGTCACCACGCGGAGAATATTAGTATGATCTAGATAACTTACATCAGCAACATTATTGAGAGGCGGTGCTGCTATGAAAACAACGTAAGGTGCAAATTCTGCTGTTCGAAGTATTTTCAATGCTTGTGGCTCTACATCCAATATGGCGATGCGACGTTCAGAATGAATACGTCTTATTGTCTCCAATTTAGTTCCATACATGGCGTCTTCGTGTGTACCTTTAAAATAAATAAAAACAAATTATGTACATTACGCACAACGTCCTCTAGTCCCAAGCTAAGCTTATAATTATGCTTGTGTTATGGGTACCAGAATACGGATAGACTACCTACATAAACTACTTTTTTTTCTAAATACATGTACTGTAATACATACTTATAATACATAGAAAACACCCAGACGCAGTGCAAACATTTGTATAACAATAATAAATATCACAAATCATTGTCGTGTGCGGGGATCGAAACCGCAACCTCGTGAATGGCAGTCCGTTACATGAACCACTAGACCACGACGACCGCAAAAGAACAAATAAATAAAATAATTTTAGTGTCACACATACCATACTCCAAATATTCATTAGCCCCTATATCAGCCATCATTTCTTCATGAGTAACAAAATAATAATTTCTGCCGTTCTCTTCGTCCGGTCTCGGTGTTCTTGTTGTATCTATAAGTATACATTAACAATGGTTAATAAAATCTTTTTTAACACCCTTGCTCGTAAAGCTGATGTAATTCCACCGGTTTTAAATATGTAAAGCGGGTCATAAAAAACGCGTGGGTTACCAAAGCAAATAGTTAAGTTATAGTCCATACAAATTTCATAACAGTATTATTTGCCATTTCAAATATGGAACTGATCGCCGCCGCACGACTCTAGCAACGCGCTGTTGCTATTCAAATTTCGAACTAATCGCCGCGCGGCGCCAGTTAGTAGGCAGCGCTAGCGCGCTGTTAAAATGGCGGGAAAGCAACAGTGTGCATTCACAGATTGAGTTTATTTAATGTTTTTTTTTTCTGTTTCCTCGCAAATGTGTTAAAAAACGTCGCAAGATATACGTGCGTATTGGTTATAACATGCTCGGGTTAATAACGCTGAAATTCCGCCTCGCATTTTGTAACCATCTTTACGCACTAATATCGTAATGTACTATTATTACATAATATAAGTTCTAAAACTAAAAAACACGCTTGAAAATCCTGAATATTTTTTATAAATATTGCGTTGTCATCGGTCCTTGATATATGTGCAAAATTTCAGATCGATCCGACTACTGTAAGTGGGTTAAAATCACTTTCAAAGATTCCGTTACATAGAATTTCGTTAAAAAAAATGAAGATTAATACATTGATAGACACGTTCCGATCGAATATAAGCGTTTCAAAAACGACACTGTAACCTTGCAGCGTCGTGCAAAAACTTTTTAGAAGTTTGAGTGTATTACAATTTGCATGTTACCTACTTAGATACAAGTGGACGATGGAATTTTAAATATTACTTTTGTGTACACTTTTCCGCATATATTGCGTCAGAGGCCGACGGTTTTGAAGAATTGAACTGACCAGAACACACACTGTTTTCTTAGACAAATAGACTGTCTAGTCAGTTGCGTGCCGCACACTAGAACGCAATTTCATTGGCCGCTACGCGCGCCCCGCCCAAAATCGCCTTGGGAAAGAAAGAAGGAATTTACTTTTCCAACAACACGTATGTTGAAGGTTAAGAACAACTTACAAAATAAATGTTAAAATATAATAAAACAAAGACAAACAATAAAAAAACAATGCGTCGGAAAAATTGGAAAATTGCGAAATTATGTATCAACCGCGGCATGGGCTGTAAACTCCAAACTGAAGTAGGGACAAATTGTGAAAAACTGTGGAACAGGTTTAAATTATTAAACTTAATAATTAAAATACTTACGTGGTATAGGATAAGCATATTGGTCTGGATGTCGTGAGATCAGAGTATTCTTTATATGTCGACGACCAACGCCGTGAGCTCCCAGTAGTACTATAGTCTTTCTCTGGAAAGCTATATAACAAAAATACATCAATAGAGCGTAATTAACCAGGAATTCATTTTGTAAATTTAGTCATAGATATATTAACCCTTATGGCCGTCCTTGTATATATCATAGCTGTGGTGTAGCTAGGTAATCAAGGGCTCTGGGGCAAATAAAAAAATGGGGCCCCACTGCTATGTAATCTAACTAGGTTTTATCAAATAAAAATATGAAATATACAAAAAAAAAAAATTATAAAAATAGAGCTAGTACAGTTCGATTAAGATTTCTGGTAAGGATTCGAGGGCCCCCTGAGCTTGAGGGCCCTGGGGCACTGCCCCACCTAGCCCATAGTGGCGTAGCTACTGCAAGAAATAGAATTTTTTAAAATGAAGCCAAATCTTAAATTAATTTGCCATAAGTTTTAGCCCCACGTTTCCGAAACTTCATGCACTATATCATGGGTGAAGTAAATTGAAGTATTTCTTTGAATTTTAAATACATCAATGAATAGGCAATATACAGAATGTAGTGTTCCTAATTGGGCAGATAGGCAATACAGCGGTATGCAGCTAGTAATAATAATGCATAACTTACAGGGCAATTTGACGACTTCCTCATAAGTCACGACATCTAGTTGATCAAACACCGCATTATGTTTTGCTAAATATTTGTCTTTCGATTGCTTTTTCTTCCGTCCAAATATGGAACAATTGACTGAAACAACAGAATACATACATAATATTAGAACATTTTCACTGTTTTTGCAACCGTTTTTCAATAATGCTATTAGACGCTCCTATCAGTCGAAGCCTGATGTTACATAGCCTATGACCTTCGATAAATGTACTATCCAACACGGATAGAATTTTTCAAATCGGACGAGCGGTTTATAGGCACGTTCAAATAGTACAAACAAACTCTTCAGGTTTTTAATATAAGTATAGATATTATTCTGTTATACAGGGTGTCCCAGAACTCAACGTCAAGCCGAAACGGGGTGACAGGATAGATCATAACCATCACGAGAAAAATCAGAAAAAAAATCTATCCCATGCAGTTTGAAAATTATGGGCATTTTAAGAAAAACCTAGAAATTTGGTCTAACTGTACCATTTTTCGGTTATTGTGGTTAATTTTTATTATTTTTGGTCATTTAAACTTTGGAACCGTAACCCTAAATAACATCTCGAGAATCACAGTCTAAAATAATGACACAATTACCCCAAGTTTCCTAGAATTTAGACTATTTGTTAAACTATGAATTTAAAATTTTCAAACTTTGTCGACTTTGAAACACCCTCCTTTAAAAAAAATGTACTAGAGTGCCTTGGCAAGTGCCATTAAGAGTTGGCGCATTTAATCAGGATTGTAAAATGGTACAATACTTGTAAGTTTCGTACTAAAAAAAACGAGTAAAAAATAAAAACCTCAAGTAACCCGATTTTTGCTAACCCATTTTACTCAGGAAAAATGTTTTTTATTCGCACAAGCCCTTGGTAGGTTCTTTATTTTACGGCAAAATGATGAGAGAGATGGATAGTGGACATGTTTGCCATGAGCGAGCGAGACAGATAGTGACGCCACGCAGTGAGACGGAGATGCATCGTTTAAACGAGTGCGAATGAAACAGATACAGACGCCATACCAAGCAAATAGCTACGCTGCCAGTCTGACACCAGTTAGTACATTTCGCTCATTCGTCTACTGCGCACCTTTCCGTATTCGCTTGTGTTAATTTAGTACTGACAACTTTGGCTTTTCTTTTTGGACTTGGATTTTTGTGAATTGGACTTGTTGATTACATACCGGCAACTTTGGCTTCTCTCTTTTGGAATTGGACTTTTGTGTTGACATCCTTCTCATCACTATGCCTACGCGCTACACTTCACAAGAATATGCGAACATGCATCTCATTTATGGGGAATGCAGATGCAACGCAAGTGCCGCCGCTAGACTTTATCGTGAAAGATATCCAAATTTAGAGCGCTATCCGGATCACCGCGTGTTTGTTAATGTGCACCATTCACTCACAGAGGACGGCCATTTCCCGAATCAAATACGGGCTGGAGGTAGACCTCGCTTTCCTTACGAAGAAGAAGTGTTGGAAGAGGTCGCAGATGACCCAAGTATTTCCGTTCGTGGAATTGAAGAAAGAACGGGAATACCCAAAAGCACAGCACATCGTATTTTACAAAGAGCTGAAATGCATCCATTTCACGTACAACGAGTTCAAAGTCTTCTCCCTCGAGATTATCCTGAAAGGATTTCATTTTGTAGAACAATGCTACAGAGGCATAATGAAAATCCCCAATTCATCCAAAAAATTCTCTGGTCAGATGAATCTACATTTAAAAAAGATGGCTACATAAACTTACACAATTTTCATGAGTGGCATGTGGAGAATCCACATTTAATGCGAGAAGACCGATCCCAATATCGCTTTAAAGTTAACCTGTGGACAGGAATTTTAAACGGCAAAATAGTTGGGCCTTTTGAGCTGCCTGAGAATTTGAATGGCACGAATTACCTAAATTTTTTACGAGAAAATTTACCAAGTTTGTTAGAGGACGTACCACTAACAGATCGTTGCCACATGTGGTATCAACAAGATGGCTGCCCAGCGCATTACGCAGTGCAAGTAAGAGATTTCCTTGACCAAGAATATCCGGGAAGGTGGATTGGACGTTCAGGCACTATCTCGTGGCCAGCCCGTTCCCCAGATTTAAATCCCCTGGATTTTTTTTATTGGGGCGTTCTCAAAGAAAAAGTTTATTCTAAGCCCATTGAGAGCGTAGCCGAGCTGCGTGAACGAATTTCTCAAGCTGCTGAGGACATCAACTCTCGAGGATATGCCCGGCTAATAAGTAGATCTTTTTTAAGAAGATGTAGGGCGTGTGTTGAAGCTGATGGTAAACAATTTGAACATTTGTTTTAATAAAAAATGTTATTTTCAAATCTGACTTTTATTCCAATAAACCTAAACAAAACAAGGTCAACATTTTTCATTATTTTATTAGTATTTTGTTGCTTTGGTAAAAGTGGCGTCACTATCTGTCTCGCTCGCTCATGGCAAACATGTCCACTATCCATATCTCTCATCATTTTACCGTAAAATAAAGAACCTACCAAGGGCTTGTGCGAATAAAAAACATTTTAACTGAGTAAAATGGGTTAGCAAAAATCGGGTTACTTGAGGTTTTTATTTTTTACTCGTTTTTTTTAGTACGAAACTTACAAGTATTGTACCATTTTACAATCCTGATTAAATGCGCCAACTCTTAATGGCACTTGCCAAGGCACTCTAGTACATTTTTTTTAAAGGAGGGTGTTTCAAAGTCGACAAAGTTTGAAAATTTTAAATTCATAGTTTAACAAATAGTCTAAATTCTAGGAAACTTGGGGTAATTGTGTCATTATTTTAGACTGTGATTCTCGAGATGTTATTTAGGGTTACGGTTCCAAAGTTTAAATGACCAAAAATAATAAAAATTAACCACAATAACCGAAAAATGGTACAGTTAGACCAAATTTCTAGGTTTTTCTTAAAATGCCCATAATTTCCAAACTGCATGGGATAGATTTTTTTTCTGATTTTTCTCGTGATGGTTATGATCTATCCTGTCAC
This sequence comes from Orgyia antiqua, assembly GCA_916999025.1. NCBI lineage: Eukaryota > Metazoa > Arthropoda > Insecta > Lepidoptera > Erebidae > Orgyia > Orgyia antiqua. The sequence continues at coordinate 4,581,372 of OU779867.1, forward strand.
CCCGTTTCGGCTTGACGTTGAGTTCTGGGACACCCTGTATAGAACTGTGTATGCAGTGCAGTGGAGTACCCTGCCGGCTTAAGTTTAAAAAAATCGGTTATAACTAAATTTGAAAAGTACCAAAAAGCGGGCTGTAATAATTAATATTTCTTGAATAATATCATAAGCATAATCAAAGAACTGAATAAAAAGCGAACTCAAACAAAATCTTTATTTAGTTTTGTGTTGATCTGCACGGGCGCTAAAATGGCAATAAGACATTATATACGGCACACGGCATATTATTAAAATATTAATATAGCGAGAAAGAGACAGATGTATCTTTTGGTGACGTCATAAGTATGGATACAACTTTTTTCTATATACATACATCTGTCCCTTTCTCGTTATATTAATATATATTATTAAGCTATTTGTGGTGCCCTTAATCCCATTTTCATTTTGCCATTTGCTTACATGCAAACAGTATAAATACAAGCAGTAACGAAACTACTATTAATATCATAATATCAAAATCAAGTTTATTCTACACCACACAACACAGCTTCAAAACAAAAAGGGCAACAAATAAAATTCAGGTTAATTACAAAAATATTAGAAAGGGAGATTTGGGCAGACGAAATTTTGAAGCTGATGTTTTAAATATGTAGGTATAATTAGCTGAAAAAAGTAATAATAACGCTGATATCTGAGAAAAGCTGCGTACGTAGTACAGCGATAGTCACCGTCGTTTTACCCAAAGGCGTATTTTAAAAATAAAGCACCTTGGGCCATTTGTTTTTACGCCCTAATTAGCCACCCTATAAATTAATAGAAATAGAGAAATATTTTAAACTTGAAGGCTTTCGCCGCCCTTCTCAGGCTATGGCCCTAGGTTAAACACGCCTCTGGTTTTACCAGTTTCAAAGCAATATTACTTGTTTGAAAATAAAATTACACTCCCATAGCATCCTAGAGTATTAACAAAACTATACGCAAACAAAGTTAATCGGCATACACACACACACACACTAAGACACGACATTTTCTGTACACTATAAGTAAGCATAATGTACATAGGTATAATGTTGTCTTATAATGTGTGTGTGACCTTGCTGTATTGACAAAGAAAACTGTCGATTTGATACTCAAATCACTGCATGCTAAGGACCGTATTCTATTGCGAATGCTTGCTAAGCGAAAATTTGCTTTTTATTAGTAAGCAGATGTTGACCGTCACTGTACATAAAAGTGAAATATAGATAAATTACCTGTACAAAATGATACATATAAACATATAGTTATATAATTACCTGTGTTCTCGCAACCGTCTGTATGTGACACGCATCCTTCGGCTCCTAGCCGCATAACATTACAACAAGGGTCATGCAAACGATTTGGATGGAACTACACGAGTTGGGATGTACACAATAATTATGAAATATGTTTTATCAAAAATTAATAAAAATATTAGCCTCAATCCTTACTATCCTATAATTTCTGATTATATTAAAAAAGATAAAGTTTGGGAGTAAGTTGCTCTGGAGCAATACATATTGTATATTGTAACTTTTTACCAGCATTGTAAGTATAATTATTATGAAGTATTTAAAAAAGAAATATTGATTTAATTAAAAGCTCTGGTGAGTTTCTTACGCCGGTTCTTCTCAGCAGATTGAGTCCTGAACCGGTGGTAGGGAAAAAAATGTTTGGACTTGTCTTAAGCACATGATTTTCTCCAAAAAAGAAAACGTCTACATGATTAAAATGATTTTCATTTCATTAATATATAACTGCAAAAGTCACTTTGGATGGCTGGCTGTTTGTTGCTTTTTCACGGTAAAACTACTGCACCGATTGTTCTAAAAGTTGCTAAATTGATATTGCGTGTCAACTTTGATAAAACATTTTCCAAAATCAATAAATCATTATACAGGTCTTGTAGGAATATCAGGGTTACACAAACTCCCTTAACAAATACATAGGTCAATATAATTATTAGGTAGATATACTTTTGATAGCAATGTTATAAAATTTTATATTCTGCATAGATGAATTATATTTTATTATATATTGTAGGTAGGTACGGTAAGGTAGGTACAGACTTTATTAGTCTTTACTAGCAAGCACTAGCATAAATAGAAAGTGACAGAAGTAAATTAAAATTGTTAGCGCCATCTTTTATCATGGGTGCTATAAGAGCCAGCTAAGAGATAAACAAAGCAAATAACATCTTCTGTGAGAAATGGAAAATTCAGAAATGGTACCAATTCTACGTGTACAAGTAACCTAACCTAACGAGCCGGCAATGTTAACCGGACTTTCAAAAACTATGTATTATAATAGACTAACAATTTTAATTAATATAAATGTGTACAATGAAATAGCTAATCAATCAAAATATGCCGCAGTTGTTTTAATTTTTGTTAATTTCTGTTAAGTTTTTGACACATCAGAATTGATCTCATTAAACGTTAAGCCTACAGATTTGGTACAAAGTGTCATAATAGACCAAATACCCAAAGTTAAGGTCGAGGACCTTGTCCAAGAAATAACACATTAATTGGTTCAGAGGAGAAGAGATTCTTCACAAATTTTGTATGGCTAGATGTATGAGTGTAAATGAAACCCAGAAAGTGTGTTAAGATCATAGCATATGGCATTCTTTAGTCTCTGCCTCGAGACAAAACGTGACGATATGATGATAATACTGATCTAATCATATTTGCATAAAATGTGTATTTAATTTAAAAAAAACAAGGAATTCAATTAATTTATTGCTGTAAAAAACATATTACGGGAATCGAACCCGTGACCAGTCTATCGCAGTCTATCATCACACCACGCGCGACGACCGTTATATTAACATCAATTTCGTTATTATGAAAGACAGATACCTACTTATTCTGCCTATACTAATGCTAGCTATTAAAAACCAATTCCTATAAATACTCGTAGATACAATATTTCTCGGGTGCATAATAAGAGTAGGTCCAATTTTGAGCACTTTATTATAACTGGGAGTTGGCGTCACTCGTTAATATAAAAGAAAGGAATGAACAGTTTTACATACCGACTGCTTCGTCCAATGATGATTTGCAAGCACAACATGAAATGTTAATGTAAGTTAAGGAGACAATGATTGTATATTAATGCTACTTTTAAAAATGATAATAAATATTCATGGACATTTCACACAACGTCCTCTGGTCCCAAAGTAAGTTCTATGCTTGTGTTATGGGTACCAGAATACGGATAGACTACATAATATTACTTTTCTTTTGTAAATACACACTTATAATACATAGTAAACACCCAGACGCAGTACGAACATTTGTATATTTTATAAAGATCACACAAATGATTGTCCCTGGCGGGAATCGAACCCGCGACCTCGTGATGGCCAGTTCTCCAGAACTTTTAGTCACCTTTTTAGAATAGAATAGAATACACTTTATTGTACACCATAAATTACATGTCACTTAAAACTAATGTAACAATAAAACATGTACAATTGGCGGTCTTATCGCATATTGCGATCTCTTCCAGACAACCTTTAGATGGACTCAGTTTATTTGGAAAGGGGTATTAGTGGGTACTTTTTATAGGTATTAAACTTGTTTTTAATTTACTTTCATCAATAATTTATAAAGAAATATAGTGTTATAAATAAAAGTGTGAACATAATACTGACGACAATGATTGTTAAAGCGTAAAGATTATCTTAACGTCATCATTTTACGGCACCGGTTAGTCGAAAATTAGGGTAAGTAAAATATGTATGAAGGAAAATTTCTGCAGAAAATATTAATCCAAATATGTCGCTACTTTTAACTTAATCAAAAATATACCTAGATACTGAAATGGTCAAATATCACAAGGAAAGACAACATCAAATTAACGCAACACCTAGTACGACTTTCGAGCATGTTGAATGCCTACTAACAAATGTTAATGGAAACATCGAGAACTATAACTTTCAAACAATTATAAGATAAATAAATACATATAAATTTTACTAACACGTAAAGCTTATTATTACACTGACGAAAATAATCACAATAACTGAAAAAGTTTAAGGGATGATTCATATCTGACGGAACACGCGTCGCCTAATTATCTGTCGCGCGAATCGAAGAAAAATCTTGACCGTTCACACTCGACGCACTACAGTATCATTGGTTTAGTGTGAACGATCAAGTATATTTCTATACATTTGTCTGTTCAGACTTTACGCGACACGCTTGTTCCGGATATGAGCCTTCCCTAAGAGTAGCCGATGATAGTGGGTCATAATACTTTAATTAACGAAACAAATTTTGTGATTAGGAAGAAAAAAATGTTAGTTAAACATCAAGGGTACAATAACGCAATCTTACAAGATATACACAAAATTCCCATGGTAGAAAAAAGAATCTCAAACAAATATTAAATTGATTGACAACACACAGATCACTCACAAAAGATTCGGCACACAAAGCTGTCAACGCACACCGAACATTATATGCGCTATAGTTACCACGCCGAATGATTATCCCTATGAATGACGTTTCAACTGACAGTTGTATTAGTTATGCGAAACAATTTCGATAAAATACTGTTTTTTAGGCAAATGTCATGCCATTCAGCCAGGTCATTCAACATAATAAGCAATACTTATTTATTTTGAAAAAAAAAGACTACGCGCATTGATGGACATAAAACACTAGATAAAAAAGTAACAGCCTTATTATATTTTATTTTACTATACTTTAATTTTTATTCAAATTGCATAATTTAAAGAATTAAAAATTCTTTTTGAATTGAATTTTAAAGAATTCATAATTCTCTGGCAATTATGGATTACATGGAAAAGTATTTAAAAGGATTGGATATAAATAAAATACAAACTCAAAGCATTTGTTTTATTTTTCCAACAAATTATCGATATTTTATTTATCGATGTGTCCCTTCTTAGTCGATAACAGCTTGACGACGTAACTTTTGCAGCACGTACCATGTACATTTGCATTGAGTTTTTTTCTATTATTTCCGAACATTACGTAATAATTTCTTAATATTCAATTTTATAATTTACAATTGTACACAATTATGATTTTTTCGACTTTTTAATGGACCTCTAAAGGATTTGATGTGATAGGACGTCAGTACAATGTTAAGCGCTAATGAACTGTCATAGGGATCATCATTCGGCGTGCGGAGTATAACGAGCATATGTATCAAAGTCGGATGTACGATAACTCTGCGTGTGATTTTGCTATGATAATTGAAAATACATTCATAACTCGCAACTTCATCCAACTTTGGTGCCTTTAGTGTTCAAAATCTTGTCATGCTCTATCAATTGGAGGTGATCTGTGTTGACAACATTAGTGATTTGCTTCAAAGTGTTATCATTACTTGTATAATATTTACCTTGGTCAGTGGTGGACCTTTCAGCTGCCGCGCAAGCAGCTCTCCATTCTTGCAGTTCAGGGCTGGGAATTAGTCCTGCTGATCCACCAGCAGCATCCTTACGCGCTTGCCACCAGTGAGAATCGTCTTTGCTAATTATCTAGAATATAACAAAATATCACAATTAAAACTAAAAGCCGTTCTGGAGGTAAACTCGCATACTGAGTTTCATACCTACAGGAGCGAAATGCATAATTCATTGTTTACGAACAATTATTGTAGTTAAACCTATTTTACAAAAATGTTCAACATCGCTTAGATCAATCACAGAGCTTTAGAAATAATATTCTTTTTTTAAATAATAACTTACCTGAAGTATATCTCCAGTATTGAATGCAATGCCTGCTTGAGCGCAAGGAATCAGTTCATCTTCTAAAGGATCGTAATCAAATTGCGCTCTTACAAATATCTGGAATGGAGCAAGGTACAATAAGTATTTAGCTAAATTTGCAACGGTAATAATGACAAATGATAATGAAAATATACAAAAATGTATCCCTTTTAAATCAATATTCATTCAAATACCACGAATATAATGAGACCAAACAATCTTTTCATGGTTTAAAAGAAAATATTAAATAATATAGAAAATTGGAAAACTCTTGAATGTATTTGAAAAGTTATTTTTCCTCCTTCATTTCCGTAATAAAATTCATTGTTCATATTTTTCTATATAAACTTCAACAATATAGAAAAGATTGTTTACAATATACTTCTCGTAGTCTAGAACACATACTTCACAATACAAATGGAATGAATGATAAAGTAAGCCGTATAGGATTTGTTTATGATAAAAAAAAACATACACAATAGATGGAAGTGAGAGATATGGGATGAATATGTGAGAAAAAAGGACAACAAGCGCACAGAAATAGGAAATCGCGGGATCAGCCATGCCCAGATGACAATACAATAAAGGCATCAATATACATGCAGGTTTCAACCCGGTCTGGAATCTGATGCAAGCAAAATATAGCGTAATTCTTGCTTTCAGAATTGTACTTATTCAATAAGGTAAGTTGATTTAAGGGGCACAGCAGTAAAATATGTTATAGAGTTCAAAGAGAAGAATAAAGGATTTTTGGATGGGTATCTTGCTTAGGGACCATATATTAACGATAAGTCTAAAAACTGCGCATCTTTTCACCGCCGCGTAACTTTTTCCTATAAATGTAATGACAAATTCAAAAATTAAAATTATATTAGCCATGTAAGTATATATGAATAACAATCTTATTAGTTTTTATCACAATGTTATGAAGACATTCTGTCAGCGTTCAAATAACTTCGTCTCCTACGAATTGCCTATGAAATGACGCCAAATTTCTTGATATACAAATATTTCATTCTTCTCGTTTCGCCTACCACAATTATAGAATTCTATAGTTTTCTTTGATCTGCATTATTTTTAAAACCATCTGCAATTATCATTCCATTCACAATATAGTTGAAGCCAGACCGGATTAAAATCCGATACGTGTGATGTTACATACACAACATAAAACAAATAACATAAACACAAAGTAGCAATTGTTCTGTTCACGCTACTTACTAGCACGGGCGAAGGCTTTATCCGGAAAAGCTAGTTAGAACAAAAATACAAAAATTTTATTCATTTTTTGTTAAATACCAATTCTTGCTCAGAGACAAGCTGTTTTCCAGACGTTGTGTGCGCTTGTCGACTTTTCTAATACATTAATAAAACAAGCGTTAGAATCACACTACTAGAGCTATGTGTTATTCAAAAAACAACATTTGTGAATATTTTTATTACTTTTAATTGATACTAGTGTTAATAATGAGCTACAATATCTATCAAAACCACACTGACAAAAATTGAACTGTACCAAAAGTAATTGTGTCCTGAGGAAAAGCAGCTAGATTGTAAAGAATGGTATTACCTCGCATGGTGGTGGTGCAGACCGATATGATGGCACGATCTTAAATGTAACAGATCCTCGAGCTTCACGCTGAAATATTATTTTAAAATAATTATTGACACAAACTAACGATTTATAATTGTATTGAGTCAGAGTCCGAGTATTCTTTATTTGTGAGCATAGGTTTACAACAAGTAGATGATACAGTACATGTGTAACATTAAAATCAGCTATGTACTACCGTTTTTGATATACAAATAATTAAAAGAATAAAAAATAATTAAAAAACAAAAGCAATACTGTTAAAATAAATACATATGACGGGCTTCGTGGCGTAGTGGTTCATGTACTGGACTGACGATCAAAAGGTCGCTGGTTCGATTCCCGCTTGGGACAATCATTTGTGTGATATTCATAAATGTCATATAAATGTTTGTGTAACGTCTGGGTGTTTTCTATGTATTATAAGTATGTATTTACAAAAAGTAGTTTATGTATTATATCCGTATTCTGGTACCCACAACGAAAGAGCTAAGAAGGCTAAGAAGCTTAGCTTGGGACCAGAGGACGTTGTGTGAAATGTCCACGAATATTTATATTTATAATTATATAAAATCACAACAATGTCAAGAATTTATTATTTAACATGACAATAAGATAAATAGAAATCTAAGAACCAGTCAAGTGGGAATCGCACACGAAGGGTTCCATATCGTTATTCTCAGATTGTATTAAAGCAATCTAATATATAAAATTCACGTGTCACAGTGTTAGTTACCGTACTCCTCCGAAACGGCTTGACCGATTCTTCTCAAATTTTACATACATATTCAGTAGGTCTAAGAATCGGCCGACATCTATTTTTCAAACCTTTTTGGTTTTTTTTTGTATGGCAAAACAACGTTTGCCGGGACAGCTAGCAAAATTATATATTTGCCTTATTTCCGAACCCAAATACCAGGAATAGAGCCGGAGAATGATGATGACGAGTATTTGTTTTGATAAATAAGTTTCAGCTCTCTAACTATCACCGTCTTAGAGATTCAGCTTGGACAGACGGGCGGACGGAAGCACGAATGGACAGAAAGACGAAAGCGAGGTCTCAGTAATAGAATCCTATTTTTTTTACCTTTTGGTTCTTCCGTACCCCAAAAACAAATATCGTATAAGCTATTATGACAATACTACGTGCAAATATGCTAAGAAATAATTTCGAAAAATCTTTGGATAACGTCTCCTGAAAATAATATACGTACCAGCATTCTCTGTAGTTGTGCGACAGACTGATTTGCAACCGGCGTTCCGTTGATTTCTTTGATCTCGTCGCCGACGTGCAGAGTCGCTTGTCTGTGTATCATACCACCGTGCATGATACGGGCGACAATGCATCGACCGTCGTCTGCCAACTTCAGTGTTATGCCCTAAAACACAAGTTGAGATTTGGATCAAGCATTTTAGCTATAAAATGAACAAACCTCTTATAATATTTAACAGCTGTTGTGGCTACGATCAGGACAGAATGATAGCGATGACTAGCAAAAGAAGTATTAATATTTAATTTTCATTAGTATTTATTTGTACACTAATAGTTTCTTAATACTGTGTTAAGCTAAGCGCCGTTTTTTTTTCAATTGCAATTTGTAAATATGTATCTTCGTATTCAACAAAACCAAAGCATGACCAGTGAAATTTCTCCTACCAAATATCAATTTTGTGAAGACTGAAATCACGCTGTCAATAGAATTGTTAGCACACAGGTGATTTACGCAAACAGATCGTGCAAATTGCACCATGTACAGTGGCTGATCATTGCTCTGTACTGATAATTAACGCATCCGCTTCAGCCGCAATGCCTACTCCAACTACAAATAATATGTCAACGTGCATTCAAGAATACGTTATCAGAACACAACTACAAGATGAAAGCAAATATTTGGGTTACTGAAACGTTTGTAGAGAGAATGAGATGATTTAACTATAAAGATATACACAGTATATCCCAAAGTAAGTGGATATAGCAAAGGAAATTGTAAAACAGGTCGGACTATAAACATTTTGAGTTTGAATACTTGGCTTAGAGGGGATTGAGTGACAAAAAAGAAACCCATCTACTTATTTCCTTCTAGCCTAGGGCCCCTGTATTTACTTGTACATTAATCTGGCTGTTACGGCGATCAGTGATTAGAATAAATACAGGAGATAAGAACAGCTTTTCTTACCATAGGTTCGTCAGTATTTTTCTGGAACTGCACGAGGCGCACCCTGGTCACGTTTTCAAACTCCGGCTCAGTGTCTTCTTCGTCTTCAGTAGGAGGTGCCGTAGTACGCCCATTGACGGGTGGCGGTGATGCTCTAAGCGATTCTTCACCATACACTTCGCGGGCAACCACATCGTGCGCCTGCAGTAGGGCCTGTAAACAAGAAATGTACCGTAAGCAAAGTACAATAATGACAAAAAAAATTTTGACTGCGGATAATTTATTTATTAATATATGTATATATTAAGTCATACAAACACGACAGTTATAAACATTAACCTATAGTAGAGGCTCCCTCCATCAATGTCTATGTAAAGATGTGTTATTGTGATCCCCTGTTGAATATTATTCAACGTAAACAGACTTGAATAGTAATGGCCAAGGTGCTCGCAAATGTAACTATTTAATACATAATCTGAATCCTCTAAACGGCACGTTACACAACAATAGAATCATTTAATACGATTAAACCAAATATTAGTTAAAGGTCTGGGACTGGATTTATAATCAGAAATTGCTGAGAAGTTCATAGATATTCCTGGACATTTCACACAAAATTTTCTGGTCCCAAGCTAAGCTTATATTTTATGCTTGTGTATGCAGATGTGTGTGCAGAATACGGATACACTACATATTCTGCTTTTCTTTTGTATATACATACTTAAAATACATAGAAAACACCCAGACGCAGTACAAACATTTGTATGACAATTAGAAAAATCACACAATTTCAATGGTAATATTGAATTTGTCGTCACACAAATAATTGTACCTACCCTGCGGGAATCGAACCCGCGACCTCGTGAGCAGGCTTCCATTACATGAACCACTCGACCACGAGGCCTTTCAAATACAGGATATGCAATATATGTGTGTGTACAAGTCGAAAAAATTGGTCAAGTGCGAGTCGGACTCGCGCACGAAGGGTTCCGTACCATTATCTACGCAACATAAGGCAACGTTATTAGTATCGAGCAAGAAACGGTAAAAAAATCATGTTTGTTGTATGGGAGCCCCCCTTAAATATTTATTTTATTTTATTTTTAGTATTTGTTGTTATAGCGGCAATAGAAATACATCATCTGTGAAAATTTCAACTCTAACTATCACCGTTCTTGAGATACAGCCTGGTGACAGACGGACGGACGGACGGACGGACAGCGAAGTCTCAGTAATAGGGTTTCCGTTTTTACCCTTTGGGTACGGAACCCTAAAAACTAAATAAAACGAATATTAAGTAGACAGTGATAAATAAGCAAACGTATATCAATATTGATATCCCTGATTCGTGTAAATTTAATAGACCTACAATTTTTTGTATAACCTCATTACAGTAAGAGTAACATCAATAACATTGCAGTTATTTAATTTGAATGCACTGACCCAATATTTGTATTCACAACTTGAGATTAATATGACGCTTCAATGCGTTCTGGATTCCAATATCGGATATTCAATATGAATGACGATATTATGATAGTAACTTAAATATAAGAGCTATCTTGACCATAAGCAAGAAATTTAATATTAACACTTGCAGTGTGTAAGAAAATCACGCTAGTAAAATTCTTTTCGCGTTCACTTTTTTTTGGTTGGGTTTGACTATACTTAACCGGATGTTAAGTGGGGTGTCATCCAAATGTAGTTCATTTAAAGATATTTCTGAGTGTACTATAGTTTTTCTCTTATATAATTTTTCAGAATAATTATAAATAAATAAATATTCATGGACATTTCACACAACGTCCTCTGGTCCCAAGCTAAGCTTATATGCTTGTGTTATGGGTACCAGAATACGGATAGACTACATATACTACTTTTCTTTTGTAAATACATACTTATAATACATAGAAACACCCAGACGCAGTACAAACATTTATATGACAATGAGAAAAATCACACAAATTATTGTCCCGAGCGGGAATCGAACCCGCTACCACTTAATCGGCAGTCCGCTACATGAACCACTCGACCACGAGGTTCGTCACATAATGTGTAGGTGTTTATAATATTGCATGATGCAAGTGAACGAGCGATAATCGATATATTAGTCGATGTGGAATGGACTTTGATGGTGCTTGACATATGCTCAGTATCACTCGTATGAAGGCATTTGACAATTGTTAAGCTGTACAAGACGAGATGGATTATCTTGTCAACATGGCAACCAATTTAGCATCACTGATAAGTACCTAGTCTTCAAAATCCATTGCACTGTAATAAGTGACAGGAGCAGCTATGGATTGCAAAACCTTGAAACCTTCTAGAAAATTCCAATTTAGTACCAAGATAGATTAGTCTTCTATTGAAAGAAAAAGTGATATTATTAGAGCATATATCTAATTTAATCTACAAAAATTAAAAAAAACTAAATTCTCAACATGTCGTAGTTTCTTCATATTTTGAAGTTTGCTGCAGAATCAGAATAGAACAGCAGCAATTATTTAGATACGTCTATGACAAAAAGCTATGTTTTAAAATATATTCACGAGTATAAATAATCTATTTAGTTCAAAAACTAAAAAGCACGCTTGAAAATTCTGAATATGTATTTATTTTAATTATTACATTATGTGTATCAAGCGTTTATTTAAGTAGTAAGTAGTAAAGTAACGTTAGTTTTCATGCATAGGTAATCTCGTGTCGTATGTTAATAAATTGACATTTATGTCTAAAAGGGTCCTATGAAACGGAGAATTTATAGACACGAACTACTGGAATCTAAGAGTTACAACTATTCATGACCCTATAACAATTTAAATATCTACTGAACATTATTCTTTACTATGTACCATTCTACTATAAATAACAACGTTGGAATAAATGACTCTAATTAGTTTAAAGACAATACAACATACGTAATAGAAAACAAAATAAAGTTTCCTAATCCTGAATTACCATAAGGATGGAGGCTGGATATCTTTATTATTTTCTGTTCCAAGATTTCTTTGCATACACAAGAATATTTATAGATACAAGCAAATCTAATAAAAAGCTGTTAAATTGCAATGACAGTAGGATGCTATAAGAAAAGAAGGCAAAACAAAATCCAATGTAATAAAATGAACGAAATATAAAACTTTTGTCAGACAAAATAATAAACGAAGTCAGTGATAATATAATAAATCCTTTTGATATTGCAATAAAGTCGGCTACGATGCAGCCGGTGTGACAGTCACCGACAGCATAATGCCAACTGAGAGGCTAGATATAAAGTACTTTACAAACAACCTAAATGTTAATAAAGTTTTATATAAATAAAAATTGGTCAAGTGCGAGTCGGACTCGCGCACGATGGGTTCCGTACCATTATCTATGCAATATAAGGCAACGTTATTAGTATCGAGCAAGAAACGGTAAAAAAATCATGTTTGCTGTATGGGAGCCCCCCTTAAATATTTATTTTATTTTATTTTTAGTATTTGTTGTTATAGCGGCAATAGAAATACATCATCTGTGAAAATTTCAACTGTCTAGCTATCACCGTTCTTGAGATACTGGGTACGGAACCCTAAAAATCATGTTTGTTGTATGGGAGCCCCCCTTAAATATTTATTTTATTTTATTTTTAGTATTTGTTGTTATAGCGGCAATAGAAATACATCATCTGTGAAAATTTCAACTGTCTAGCTATCACCGTTCTTGAGATACTGGGTATGGAACCCTAAAAATCATGTTTGTTGTATGGGAGCCCCCCTTAAATATTTATTTTATTTTATTTTTAGTATTTGTTGTTATAGCGGCAATAGAAATACATCATCTGTGAAAATTTCAACTCTCTAGCTATCACCGTTCTTGAGATACAGCCTGGTGACAGACGGACGGACGGACGGACGGACGGACGGACGGACGGACGGACGGACGGACGGACGGACAGCGAAGTCTCAGTAATAGGGTCCCGTTTTTACCCTTTGGGTACGGAACCCTAAAAAGTAATGTATTGTTGTTTGAAATTTAGTTCCACATGAAATTTTGCAGCGTGAACTGACGTATTACTAACGGCAAGAGAATTTTTGTGACGGGAAACGGCAATTTTCGACATACATACAACCTTAGGAGAAGGCAAAAACCTACTGCTATGATGCCAACACCATTTATTAGTTTCAATTATAAATAATAAATAAATAAATATTCATGGACATTTCACACAACGTCCTCTGGTCCCAAGCTAAGCTTATATGCTTGTGTTATGGGTACCAGAATACGGATAGAATACATATACTACTTTTTTTTTTGTAAATACATACTTATAATACATAGGAACACCCAGACGCAGTACAAAGATTTGTATGACAATTAGAAAAATCACACAAATGATTGTCCCGAGCGGGAATCGAACCCGCGACCTCTTGATCGGCAGTCCGTTACCAGAACCACTACACCACGAGGCCCGTCGATTATACTCATACATCTAATCATGCAGTACGGAGTATTGCACACTTGACCCTTTCTAAGTCATTAATGATGAGATCACAGTCACTTGACTGTGGAATTATTTGAAAAGAAATGTAAAGCCACTAAAATAACCCGCTAAAAATGATTTTATCCATAAATCACATGAAATAAATGGATCTTAAGGTACAGATAACGCCTATACTCACTTTTTTGTTTATACAAACACAGATTTTTCGTAGACGTATAAAGAAATGTAAGAAATGACGTAATACTTCACTATCTGATGCTAAATCTGAATTTATTTACTTGAATATGTAATGAAGATATTTTATCATTGAAACAAAACAAAAGGGGAAAAGGAATATCTATAAAACATTGCTAAGCCAGGTTCTTTCACTATGTAAACAATGTTTGCTATAAATTTTCGTTAGGCAGTTTAGTTGGTCAATTCTGGCTATGTATCGGATAAAACAGGAAATTTACGGTAACGACGCTATAAAAGCAATTGTATGTCAACAACCTATTCAATATTTCGAACTGGACAATAGGGAATTGAAACAATGTTAGGTAATCCCATATTGGTTGTAAAGAAACCCGAAACAATGTTTGTTACGAAAGCGTTAAATATTATATGATATTGATACATTATTGGTGTGTACTACGATCGCTTTATACGTGCTTTTGTATTTTGCAAGCGCTCAAAAATATGTTATAAATTTACAATCTACAATATAACAATGACTGTAAGAACTTACAACTTAGGGTAGAAAACTAGTTCATAATCAACAGATCGAGTTGTGCAAACTGCGTAATAGAGGCGTTTATTTATACATAAACTATCGATTCGATGTTTATATCTTTAATAATTGAGGAATATTATAGTGGAAAATTTGGTTAACATGCAAATCCCAAAGCAACAGAACGGTATTTCGAGGTCATGAGTTTAATTTTCGCTCATGGTGATCACTTTTTCCGTTATGATTTGATTTATTAGTTTATATACTGGGTTTTTACTGTGTATTATAAGTATGTATTTACAAAACAAAAGTAGTATATGTATTATATCCGTATTCTGGTACCCATAACACAAGCAATATAAGCTTAGCTTGGGACCAGAGGACGTTGTGTGAAATGTCCATGAATATTTATTATTTTATTTATTTATAAACTTCAGTTCGTAAAAACCGCGACTGTTTGAGAGTTATAAAAATACCTAAAAGCCTACCTAACGATCACGTAAGTTGTTTGGTTATTTACAAAGGGAACAAGGACAACACTACACATAAATTTGAAAAAAAAAAATCATTTAGGAGCTTAAAAGTTCTGCCGGACCTAGACATCAAGTCGCAATCCTCCCAGTCATTAAACATAACAGCAGATTTGGTTTAAGTACGGATAAATATTTGGGTACGATCTTTTAATCTTACAGTCATAACTACTATTACATTTATTTAGTGGCTATATAACGGTTATTGTATTTATAGTCACAACATTGAATATATTAAAAAGTAATGCATACAATTTGCATGTATAAATAAATTCTTTCGCTTTCGTATTATGCGTCATGTTTTTGTAAAGGAAAGCAATTTGTAAATTCAAGACCCGACTAATAGGTTTACACTCAATTTATTCTTACTGAAGGCTGGACAGTAAACAGCAGAGATCATAAAGTTTACTCCTTTCAGGTGATTATTCAGTATCTTTGAAATGCGACTTCATTCAATTGAATATTATTTTTCGTAACTCTGTACCTATTATTACTCTACTCAGTTTCTGAAATAGAAAATTTTCTTAAATTCAAGCTAATCCTTTGAACTCTCACTTCATCACATTTTTTTAAGATGAAAAAAGTAGGTACTGCCACTTCCAGAGATTCCTATATGTACATACGTGGGTAGCGAAAAATAATAAAGCGTGTTATGGGAGGAGTTACAGATTCACATACAAGACTAATAAAATAAATGTTTACCTGATATTTCATTAAGTAAAGCAAAATACTAACTGATAACTATGCACAGGGAATCATTAATCAGACGAGATATGGATTTCATCTAAAGTTTTGGCCCTGCTCCAGCCGCATTTACCACAGGTATGTGTAAATTCTCCAACCTCACCTCTAGGGTGAGGCTGTATTAAATTTAAATTTAATCAGTATTAAATTTCTATTAAATTAGGCACACACATTCTCATTTACTGTGTTGGTTTTAATGTAATTAGTTGTAGTAAGATTTTGGTCACAAATCAAATGTTATCAAATCACACGAACAGACTAATTTAATGTGCGTTACTTCGTTCACCCAAACACAGATTTTCACAACTCTATACTAAAAGAAAAACTACAGGTTATCATACAATGTGCACCACTTAAAGGTCGAATTTCAAATATCTTTTCTAATCGCTCATCTATCATATAAATAGAACTCGACTGCTAAATTTTTGGTGCCTGCTGTGCATTTTTATCTATGTCAGTCAGTTAGACGATTCCTCCTTTAGGCATTAAAATTTACGGAAAATGTTTTGGGTGAAATAAATAAATAACAACCATCTATACGATATATCTTATATATAAAATTCACGTGTCACAGTGTTAGTTACCGTACTCCTCCGAAACGGCTTGACCGATTTTTATGAAATTTTACATGCATAATCAGTAGGTCTGAGAATCGGCCAACATCTATTTTTCAAACCTTTTTTTTTTCTTTACTACGGCAAAACAACGTTTGCCGGGTCAGCTAGTATATATATATATAGAGCGCACACACAAACATAAATTATTTTCATGAGTATGTTGCTGACATTACAAGCATTACAAAACTAATATGTTTGGATATAGAATATAGATATATAATATAGAATATATAGGATATATTTGACGGGCCTCGTGGTCTAGTGGTTCATATAACGGACTGCCGATCACGAGGTCTCGGGTTCGATTCCCGGTCAGGACAAATATTTGTGTGATGTTTTTAATTGTCATACAAATGTTTGTACTGCGTCTGGGTGTTTACTATGTATTATAAGTATGTATTTACAAAAGAAAAGTAGTATATGTATTATATCCGTATTCTGGTACCCATAACACAAGCATATAAAGCTTAGCTTGGGACCAGAGGACGTTGTGTGAAATGTCCATGAATATTTATTATTATTTATTATTTATTATAGCTAGATATAATTGACTAGGCAATTTTCGAATAACGTTTCCGGTAGGATGTAATAAATATTTCCTGACACAAGCTTTGTTTACACTTCATTTTCTTCCATAGCTGCTCGAGCAGTATGACATGTTTTCCTTTGGGGTACTGAAAGTTATTTGTCGATTCTTGCTACCGTCTAATCAATTTATGTTTTTAGCCTAAACATATTTAATACACGAATACATCAACAAATAAGTACAGATTTTAATAATAAATATCATTACGGATCAACTTTAAATCCCGCATTAAAACGTCTATACTTAAAATATTATTTCATAAAAAATTCCAGACAGAATCTCCAGTCAATCACTTTTAAATTGTGAAAAGTAAGCCTCTAGGCACTGATCAAGGAACCAACGAAACGTGATTATAATTTTAAGTCTATTTCAACAGAAAATCTTAATCCTTAAAGTTAAGCTTTACCATATTGATTGCAAAGTTATCCTGAGCAAATATTACACTAGGCCACTTATCCCGTTTAACTATTGTTACACTCACCAAAATCTCTACAAGTTACTCTTGTTAGTTGAAACTTTTATCCAAATGTGTCCCTTGGTTGCGTTTAGAGTTAATTAGTTAATCCATTTCTAGTTAACATATTCTGCTTGATATTTCACAGTTTGTGAGGTTTTTAGGCGTTTGCTTAATTGAATGACCAATTAAGTTTATTATGTGAAATAATAATTTGGTTAGTATGGTAATACGCTTATTTTGGATTTTATATAGTGTTATAATTTATCCTAATAAGACAACATTCTCTGACTTTTACTTGGGCCTAAAAAAAATTAATTCCTATTTAAGAACTCAAAAATGACTGCAGAATATATAAAATTGTCGTGTCACAATGTTCGTTCCTATACTCCTACGAAACGGCTTGACCGATTCTTATGAAATTTTATGTGCATATTCAGTAAGTTTGAGAATTGGCTACTATCTATTATTTATACCCCTAAGTGATAAGGGTTGTCTACCCCTGGCATTTGTATGGCTAAACAACGATTGCCGGGTCAGCTAGTAATAATATAAAATCATAATTCAATATCCTTTCAGCTGTAATGAAAAAAGGATATAAGGATATTACGAAATAGTGGGTTCAAGTCCCGCTCATGGCGATAGTTTTTCGGATAGGATATGGTTTATTAAGTAAAAGCATAGCAAGTAAATTGCAAAATTAATAAATGACTATAGATGAAAATTTTTTAGGAACCGGCTATACACAAATATCTAATCAATTGTGGCTGTCCACAACTTCATAGTAACTACTATGTAATGAGTAAAATCACAAATATAGCCACAACTTTAGCATAGCATAGGTAGGTACTTAAATATTTGAAGTAAAAATGTATAAATTTTCCGTCGTCATATTTGGACGACTCCCAAAAACATACGGCACAATAATTTTGTGTAAATTCGTGAAAGTAAATATTGCGTAGAAGGTTACTAGTTTTTCCTGACAAAGAGTATTATTTTGAAGCACAGGGGACTAACAATTACCATTATCCACACACACGCACGACTCTACCGAGCCACGTAATAGCCTCACTGTCTTCCCATTTTCCATTTTGTTTATTTCAACTGCCTCGATTCTTAATGGTGTCTACTAATTTGTGTTACGGTCTCGGCTACAGAAAGTTGATTAACGTTAAGCATAATTCTGTAATTAAGATCTTCTGGATACTTCTAGCTTTTCACAATTTTGTTTCATTCAATTTTATCCATGTTGTATGAGAATTTTTACGTCCCCATTTGGAAAAAACCAGGGCAAAAAATATGCCAACTGTCATCACCATCACCCTATCAAAGGGCAGCCTATGCTACCGTCATTGTTAACATTAAATTAATAACAGAACACTGAATTTTTAATTAATTGTTAGAAGATTTTAAGAACTTTAAGGTCTTACTCTGTCATCGGCAAATGGCGACAATTTCTGAAGTTATTAAAACAGGAGAGATGAATTAAGATTTTTAAATTAGTGAATAATTATTATACATTTCAGAAAATAGGGTGTAAATGAAACATAATATTAAAGTTACAAGAGTATCAATTAAATCGAAACCAGACAAGTACGAGTTGTACTCGTACATGAAGGTTTCAGACTCCAAATAACAGGATAAGGGTAAAAGAATAATGAAGAGGAGTATTTATTAACACGCTTTTATAAGTTCGGTATATATCTATCAATGTATTAATCTATGTAACGGAATCTTTCAACGTGATTTTCACCCACTTGCGATAGTCAGATTGATTTGAAATTTCGTATAGATACCAAAGACCGATGACAATGCAATTATTTAAAAATATATTCAGGATTTTAAAGCGTGTTTTTTAGTTTTTAAACTAAGTAAATTATTTGTTATAACATCAACTTAAGTACATAAACTGAGAAATTTTCAGCTGTTCGGCTGTCACCGTTCCTGAGATACAAACGGACGACCGGATGGCCAAAGAAGTTTCAGCAATAGGTTCACATTGTACCCTTTGATATGAAACTAGCACAGTGTAAAATAAACTCTGCTTTGACTTCTGCGAAAAGTCACCCAATAGTTTTCATTGTGTGTTTTACTTACGGTAATACCTTCTAATAATAGCAAAATCAACGACTATAACAGCAATTATATATGTTTACAGTAATAGCAATATGAAGTATAATGTATATAAGTACATATATTGGGTATGTAATGTAATTGTTATAGCCATATAGTTGTAGTAGTCAGATGGCAATAAAAATTGTTATATCAATTGCAAGAAGTTCTTCATTGCACTGTCTTAATCCCATCACTCGGTGAACATGTATTTCTTTTACATACATTTTTGTCTAAAGTCTTATTTGTGCTTACTCCCTTATTCTTTCTTCATTTGATTTCCTTTTCCTTTCATTATTATTAATAAAATCTTTTATTTATAACTTTTATAACACAAAATATGATAATGATGTAACACAAGCTTTAAAAGGCGTTCATTTTTGAAATTTAAGTAGCTATAATGTTTTTTGTGTTTATTTAGAACAACATAAATATGACCAGCATAAAATTTTTCATAGCTTGTAGTAGACGGATGAGAATGATTACTTCACATTAATCATAGTACACAAATCCCTTATTTACAAATAGAGTAATAAATGAAACAAGGTCTTTACTTGGAGATAGTAAAATACTCGTATCTGTTTAAGTAAATAACCTAATGCTCTAAAGTTACTAAAACATGGTGTTATGTTAATATTAACAACATAATTAAATAAAACCATATTTTACGGATTTCGACGCGTCTATTTGTTTTAAATTTGTTTTAATAACTAGTCATAAATATAGCGTATGTTTTTAGCATAAAAGAACATTCATAGAAGCAAACATTCTTAGATTCTTTCATTCATACATTCTTACATACTTTCACGTTTTATAGTATTAGTATGATAACTTGTGAATAATAAACTAAAGACAAATAACTAAATAATTAAAAAAAGTTACGCGTTTCTAAGTAAGTTTAAGTTACATTACTAATTTGAAATATGTTAATATAGTTTAAAAGTTTTCTTTTCTATCTTTTAGCGTATTATCCTCGTTTCGTTATTTAATTAAAATATAAAAATATACAGAAATCTGACAAACATCAAATCCAGGCGAGTCTAAGTTCAAATATTATTGTCTTAAAAATGGACCATTATTTACTTTTATAGGACGAAAACGTGACAAGAATATAGATGGCAGTTACTTAGCAATCATTTGATAACAATATATAACTACGAGTATATTAAACCACTATGCAAACTTAAAACATTTTATTTCTTAGTTAATTACTATGAAGGTTTAGCCTCTAGACATAAGTTAGTAGTCTTGATATACGACAATCTTCTTACATAAGGATTTTACTTCTCGGAATTCTATAGCGATAAAACTAAGACGCACTAATGAAAGAACCACTTCCCTTGTCTATGCTCAGGTCCCAACACAATAGGAACACTTCTTTGTTTAGTGCGGTCTGTAATAAAAATAAAGTTTTGTCAAGAATCTAACAAAATTATATACGAAAATAACTAGGTATATGATTTTGTGCTTCTTTTGTGTTTCAACTAGCACGATTATAATAACTTCATGAGCTTTGAGCTGCGGCGTAAAGAAAATGGTATTTTTGATTTTGAGCCATTATCAGAATGTAAAAAACTACAAAAACACTCATTCTAGATTTCCGCATTCGAAGAGTAATCAAAGAAATTGTCATGTTTTAGCATATTTATTTGGATCCCCTATAGTAACTAAAAAGGCTTTTTAATTATTTTTTACTTAGTACACAATGTTGATCGCGAAGAAGCAAATACAATTATATCGCTTAATAACCCGTACCAATTATGTATCTCGAAAAACATAACCATTATTTAGCAGTTAGAATAATAAAACAACATGTACTTACCTAGTACATATATTTTACTTAATATAACTTTGACACTATACAACACTATTCGGCAAGCTTAAGACTATGCTAATGAGTTTGTTCATAACCCGTATGTAAAGCACTTAAAATATTTATTAAACAAACAATAGCTGTAAACATAATATACACTAGCCGTCTTCAGCTTACATCCGGATTATTGTGATTAAGGTCGAAAAAATTTATACCTAAACAGCAAATGGAAAAGATAATAATCAGTTAAAAATATTTGAAAATACTGTGTTTATGTTTACCCTTCAGTGAACTTTTCATTTCTAAGTGTTATAGACCCTTTGGTACCAAAATATGGCGTCTTCAATGCCAATAAAGCATGTTAAAACATATGTTTGCATATAATTATTAAAAAATATTGCATATGTTATGCATTTCACGTTACTTCCTTATTATCACAAAACAAAACAAATGTCTTCTTATAGGAAACATGTAAAAGCCAAACACTACATAATCGCTGAAAAAATTAGCTGATGCCACCAATGTTATAAAAGAACCTTTTTTTAAAGAACTCTTAAAACAAAAGAAAATTCAATGAACAAGGAAATAGCTTCGGATCAAAGTAATGGAGATATCGCTGGCTTAGTAGAGATTAAACACAGCGATGATAGCGAGCTACAAAAATATACACATTGGAGAAATTCGAAGTACTGTGTTTTTTTTCGCGTTTTATAAGAGATGGATAAACATAATGTAATAGATACATTTTTACTAAAAAGTTTACGAAACTTTATGAAAGCACTACTAGAAGAATAAACAAAATCCTTGATATTGGATCTTCGGAAAACAGATCTTTTAATGGAAGTGATAAATCAGTACAGGTTGTTAAATTGTAAGTAAAAGAAATGAGACAAGACTATACAATAAGGTGTTCAAAACCCCGTCAAAATTATTGTAAATGTCGATGTTTTTTAATTTTCCTGTAATGTTTTTACGGCTATTTTCATAAAGTCCTTAAAATATCTCTGTGGAAAGGTACTCAAATGTATTACAAAATAAACATATTTTATGACAGTTCTAAAACTTCGACAGCGTAAAAAACAAGGCTTCGAAAAGATCATTCCATTTTCCCTTCCTCCCTCCTTCATCCCTTTTAAATATAGCCGAGAGATTCTAAGAATGAGCAGAATATAATAATGGAAACAGCTAAAATTTAACAACAATGGAATAATACAACCATAAAATTCATGTATATAATACTGTAAATAAAAAAGAAGATACACACACCTCAAACAAATATTATTTTCTGTCTAAAAATAAATCTCGTTAAAAAGGAAACTAGTTAATTTGGTTTGATGATGCACGATAATAAAAAGACTTCAGTGGGTTTTTGAACGGGACGTTGTTGTACTTCATAGAAGTGAAATACTATAATTGGATAAGAGAGTAACCTAGCCAGTAGATATACAAGAAAGCATTGACACAAAGCTACTATAACATAGAACCCTGCCGAACTGTTAAGGCTATTCCATCTTGTTAGGAGAAAAACGTCTTACGTTGTTTCCCAATAAACCAGACTAAGAAGATAGAAGAAAAAGCTTATACAGAATTTAACAAAAGCCTTTGAGTTTTAAACTCATTACAGCTTTTTATAGCTTACCATTTAAAACTACATAAAGTACGAGCAATGCGTGTTATATTCAATGATGCAAAGCGACATACGTCAGAATTCGTCGACTCCTTATTCATCATAAAAATCCAGTCTGATAAGTATTCACGCATTTTCACGCCTTCAACCTATTGCTTACTTGTCAGTATAATCCTCCATACACTTCATTTTTGAACAGGTAGTGATAAGTAATGCTTGCGTTTTCGGAGGAATATGTTGGTTGAATTTAGGACGACACATTTTTATCATAAGCATACATTTTTACTCTATGTATCGTACACGACAAGCAATTTTGATTGAAGGTTGAAGTTCGGAAACGTTCAATTTTTCCTTAAATAGATCAGACAGAAAACATAAATACATATAAATTAAATCATTTGATGCCCTCTACATTAATTAAAGACGCAAACTTAAAATATCCCGAAAGAATATTTGAAATAAAATTTTTGGTGATAGATTTAAAAGGTTTGGAAGAAGGAAGCTAATGTTTCTTATTTTAAAATAGAAACAGAGACATGAAAACAATTGGAATTTTATAAAATATGAAATAATATATAGTAGTGCAATCACTAATACTGCCTACTTTTACTGCCTACTACTACTTTCCAATGTGCGGCGAATTTTACATCGACAAAACAACCAAAAACTAGCTTTTCTCTAGAGGTTCCCAGAACTTATATGAATATCGTGTACAAGTTTAGCTAAGTTTTGGTCTCTCAAACAAGTCGGAACAACTTGGATGCATTTGTGTCCTTGCTTATTGTATGATGTGCGACCCGGACTTCCTTTGACACCCCATTTGTTTCAAGCAACTTCAACTATAGTTTCTATGTAGTAGTTCATTCGTATCTTTTAGTCAGTAAAGTTAGACATCCTCTCATAAATTGATGTTAGAAGCTAAACCACTTATTGAATGACATTCGCATTGAGTTTGACAATAATTTAAATACCATTTGATATGCAAATCATTTTTATCAATATTATGTTAAAATGTCGTCTGCCATATAAAAGAAAAAAAAATGTCATCTGTCTTAGTTCACACTGGCCACATTGAAAGGCTCGCCATAACAAAATAGCTGGTTTTATTAAAAAACTATCTATTATTTTCCGTCTATAACAAAACGGTGAAGATGTAAAAAGAATATTTTTAGTGAGAATTGAATTAAGCCTACTTTAAATTACAGTACGAATTTTATTTAACTAGACTTTAGTGAAGTGTATATTCAATATCAAGTAACATAATATCGAAGAGCTAATTAGCGTCAAAATTTCGAAACTGAAATATTTATTGCTCTTGTAACAGCTCTTAATTTACAGCGCCTCTTTACAGTTTAACATGGAGTTAAAATTCGTCATACTTTAAGGGGAAACTTGAATATTAAAAGAGTACTTAAACCAGTGAGGTGTGCGCAAACTTACTGAGAATATTTAAAGCTTGCTATAATATGTTGTAAAACAATAATAAATAATAAATAAAACAATAATAGTAAACAATTAAAATGTATATGTGATAATAAAACGCCGGTCCTGCCTTATACTCTAAATATACTCTTGTAATCCAATTACACATTTTAACAAGGGGTGAAATGAGGCATGAGAATAAATCAGACGAGCCTCGTGGTTGAGTGGTTCATGTAACGGACTGCCGATCAAGAGGTCGCGGGTTCGATTCCAGCTCGGGACAAACATTTGTGTGATTTTTCTAATTGTCATACAAATGTTTGTACTGCGTCTGGGTGTTTCTATGTATTATAAGTATGTATTTACAAAAACAATGTAGTAGGTATATGTATTCTATTCGTATTCTGGTACCCATAACACAAGCATATAAGCTTAGCTTGGGACCAGAGGACGTTGTATGAAATGTCCATGAATATAAAAAAAAAATATGCAAAATGGTGATTTACCGGTAGCACGATGTGTGTCGCGTTTAGAATTGAATGGGAAAAAGACCTGAGAGAAAAGAGGTTTTCTTAAAATCTGTGACAGAGTTGGTGAATGAAAAATCTAACGTTTGTTGGAACGCGTTAATCTCAGAAACTACTGATCCGATTGTTAGATAGTACATTTATCGAGTAAGGCTATAGGCTACATAACATCATGCTGCGACCAATAGGAGCGGAGGATCAGTGAAAAACTTAGCAAAAATTATTTCTAAATTCCACACGTAAGAAGTCGCACAAAAAAAGTGTACAAAGAATACATATAAAATTATATCCATACGTAAAATTACGTATTGTTTACGAGGGTCGTGTAAGTAATGCATGAAGTAAGAAAACTATGAAAATATAATTAAAATTACTCATGTCTCAAAAACAGATGCATTCACACAGATGTTCTTATATTTAAAATTATAATTGATGAAAAGACATAAGTAGTCTCTCCAACTCTAATAAGCTTTTGGTTTTCTTTAAGCACAACGTTAATATAAAGTATTTTCTTTAATATCTTTGATAATATATTTCTTAGTCTGATGAAAGAACTTTGATATAAGTATTTAAAAGAGGTAATATTTATTTTCATTAGGAGAAAATTTGATGGTGGTTAAAAAGCTTTTTAAATAAAAAAAACCTTTTTAAACAATAATTAGTCCCGAAATTATAATTAAAATACACCAATTATGAGTTCAAATCGTGTAAGTATAAAATTAATAATTTAATGGTGTGTTTAAAATATTTTGAGGATTTTTAAAATTTAAAAAAAAATCACGTTTCATTCATTTATGGACATTTCACACAACGTCCTCTGGTCCCAAGCTAAGCTTATATGCTTGTGTTATGGGAACCAGAATACGGATATAATACATAAACTACTTTTCTTTTGTAAATACATACATATAATACATAGTAAACACCCAGACGCAGTACAAACATTTGTATAACATTTATGGATATCACACAAATAAATAAATATTCATAAATATTCATAGACATTTTACACAACGTCCTCTGGTCCCAAGCTAAGCTTATTATGCTTGTGTTATGGGTACCAGAATACGGATATAATACATAAACTACTTTTCTTTTGTAAATACATACTTATAATACATAGTAAACACCCAGACGCAGTACAAACATTTGTATGACAATTAAAAACATCATACAAATGATTGTCCTGACCGGGAATCGAACCCGAGACCTCATGATCAGCAGTCCGTTATATAAACCACTCCACCACGAGGCCTGTCAATAATTGTCCCAACCGGGAATCGAACCCGAGACCTCGTGAACGGCAGTCCATTACATAAACCACTCCACCACGAAGCCCGTCTAAAGGGCCTACATCAATATTATTCAATATCATCGCCGACACGTACATATTAACACAGCCAGTAGGCACAGAAAATGAAGAATTAGGGATACTTTTCCTATTTACTCAAAATCTACTAAATATATTTTAATTCTGATTTAGGTGTTTCTATATATAATAGTTACTTATGTTTTTAAAGTTATTTTATTAGTTAATACGCGATAATAGACCGACAAATGAAAAAAATAAAAAATTAGAGAGGTTGTTTCGCTAAGATTTTCTATAGAGAAAACATTTTTCAATCGCGTTTCTGAGTTTATGCGATCCTAGATCATATATTGAAAAAACATATACTTAAAAATTAGAGCTCTAGCCATTCAATCTAAAGAAACAATGAAAACTTCGTACGTAGAAAAATGCACGAAGCTATTTAGGTATCCTCTTAAGTTCTTAAAACAACCTGATTAAATATATAATTTCAAACAAACATTTATTTATATAATTAATACCAAAACTGATTGGGCAACATTATTTACCTTAAATATAATGTAACATGGCCTTTGATTTCAAAGAAAAGCCTTGAAACAGTAATTTATTTGAAATTCTTTAATTAAATTTAATTGAAAGGGACCGTTCATTGCAATTTGTCTATTTACTCACGTACTTTGCTTCAATTTGCTTCGTAAGACTTGGGAAGATTGGTACAAATTCTACACACACACAACTAAACTTAACTAATACATAAATAAAACCAAACCACCTTTTACCAGACGCGTGTATTTGTTTTAAATTTTAGCGACGTTTCTGAGACTTCGCAGACACCATGGTCACGTGAAGACTAAGCTGTAAATTGTCCTTCACGATCAGTTGATTCAGGATTTTACCCACAATTTGTTTGAGCGAATGGATCGCGCAAGTGTTAGAGAATATTATAAAACATGAATTTTAATAGTGTCAATAACACAATTCGCCATTACTAACAGCTTCTAGTCCATTAACGTCTCAATGTTGGGCTCGGGCCTTCTCCACTATGGGAGGGATTATGGTCTACTGTTTCGCGCTGACCAGGCGTATACAGGGTTTATTTTCAAGTATCTCGTCTCTCACAGAGAATGTTAACTGTATACGATACTTCTTAACTGGCTTTTACAATATCCTGTGGAGGAAATGGGGTGGACACACTGGACACTTGTATTCTTACAATGTGGACAATTTTTATGGAAATGATTAACTAAAATTTGTTATTAATAACCATAAGTATCCAATTTATAATAACGATTATAATTAATATTAATGCGTACATAGCAATAGTCATTATATCAAAATACGCGAAACACGGTTTGATTTTGTTGAGTTAGTTTCAAGTTTTGGCAATAGAATTGGTACCATTGATGTCTTTCAATGGCGAATATTCAAGGTACTCTGTGATGTAACACTGATTAGTTACACTCGATTAGTCGTCCTTGTTATAGAACTCCAATCACGTTTAGTACCAAAGGCAAATAAATGTAAATCAATATGCGTTCAAGCGTAATGATTTTATAAATATTTATTGGATTTTAACTGATCCGATGTTTTCCTGTCAAAATTTAACAACTTCTTAAATGCCTGATGACAATCTTGGTTTATTTCAGAGTTTGTTCGAGAATGTAATCTGTATACAAGGGATGGGCTGGTGACACTCGTATTCTTAAACCGTTACCACACGGATGACTTAAATACAACGAGTTGATAGTTGTATCTCAATACAACTTTCAAGATGAAAGCATAGAATAAAACTAGAAGCGTTAAGATGCGGATAAAACGCTCAATGCGAAAACCTTTTATCTGCACCTTATACTCTAATAAGCACTTTGACGTATTTTCATTCAAAGCCGAGTGTTTTCAATGGAAATTATAACGAAATAGTGAAAGAAAAATGATAGCCACTGTAGACCTATTTATCCAATTCTATAGTTTAAAAAAGGAATGATTAATGGAAAGCGCTTCTGTAGCGCGGAATGAAATATAAGTAGAGACTATTTTAATTTTCAAAGAAAATACTGCAATTTCTTTTAAAAGATCCGGCCATTAATTGTTTTCAAAGAGCACCGAGACAGAAATTTCGTTAGTGAGTTTGTGAGATATGGTGGGTTCTCGAACTTGATATTAGAAATGAACGAAGTTTTTTTAATAAATACTTAGTCTAAATTACACTAATAGCAATTATATGTTAACAATAGCTGTTGCCCGCGACTTTGTACGCGTAGAACTTAGAAAATAATCCCCTGTTTTTGTAACATTTTTCACAACTGATTCTTTCCTATTAGTCGCTGCGTGATGTTATATAGCCTATAGCCTTCCTCGCTAAATGAACTATCCAACACTGAAAGAATTTTTCAAATCGGACCAGAGGTTCCTGAGATTAGCGCGTTTAAACAAACAAACAAACTCTTCAGCTTTATATTATTAGTATGTATAGATTACATGCAGTCTAATGCAGTAGCTTTTGACTTTGCTAATATTGAGTTTGGGACTGTAACCATAAGTAATTAATTCCCATAAAAGGAAAAAATAAGAACAGCAAACGACAAGAAAACCACAAGGTATAGCAATTCTCATGTTAGGACTTTAAAATTAGTACTCACTCTTTTTGCTATAGCACTCTTGAAGTTAGTAGCTTCCTACTAGTGAAAATATTTTTCACCCTCGTAACACTTGAGACTCCGATAGATGGGTTCTAAAATTCAAGCCTCGAACCACGATGTATTTAAAAACTTGTTACGCCATGTGTATTAATGTATACAATAAGTTACCAGCTTACCTAAAGTCACTTCCAACAAAAAAGTTTAAAAAAACACTGAAATCATGGCTTTTGGAAAAAAACTATTATAGTGTAAGAGATATGTATGATCGAGTGACTTAGTTTCAAAATGTGAATTCTGTGCCTATGACATGTTAAATATAATGAAATTGATAATAATAAATAATAATTAATTAAATTTATACCCACATCGTATGTGACTTGACTGGTTATGTCAAATATTGTAATTTTTCACATGGCTTTCAGTGGCAAAATATATGGACTATTGCAACAAATTTATGTAACACCATTGTTAACTCTATTTTAAGTGAAATAAAGTTCATTCATAGGAACAGACCATTACTTTCGGATATTACTCCCTACATAATATTAAAATAAAATTGCTCAAGTGCGAGTCGGACTCGCGCACGAAGGGTTCCGTACCATTATCTATGCAACATAAGGCAACGTTATTAGTATCGAGCAAGAAACGGTAAAAAAATCATGTTTGTTGTATGGGAGCCCCCCTTAAATATTTATTTTATTTTATTTTTAGTATTTGTTGTTATAGCGGCAATAGAAATACATCATCTGTGAAAATTTCAACTGTCTAGCTATCACCGTTCTTGAGATACAGCCTGGTGACAGACGGACGGACGGACGGACAGCGAAGTCTCAGTAATAGGGTCCCGTTTTTACCCTTTGGGTACGGAACCCTAAAAATTACCACTATATTAACAGTATAAATAACAGATTGATATTGTGATGTTGGATTTAATATGTCACCGTATATTTCCGGCTTTAACTGTATGAGGTATCACATTCAATTGATCGATGTATGCTTTTAGTGAATAACATTGTTCTGGTAGCCGCTAAGTGTGGTGATTTATAACTCTATATTAATGTACGGTTACTATGTTACGGTTTATGATTATCGGTTTACGATATAAAAAAAATTGGTCAAGTGCGAGTCGGACTCGCGCACGAAGAGTTCCGTACCATTATCTATGCAACATAAGGCAACGTTATTAGTATCGAGCAAGAAACGGTAAAAAAATCATGTTTGGTGTATGGGAGCCCCCCTTAAATATTTATTTTATTTTATTTTTAGTATTTGTTGTTATAGCGGCAATAGAAATACATCATCTGTGAAAATTTCAACTCTCTAGCTATCACCGTGCTTGAGATACAGCCTGGTGACAGACAGACGGACGGACGGACGGACGGACGGACGGACGGACGGACAGCGAAGTCTCAGTAATAGGGTCCCGTTTTTACCCTTTGGGTACGGAACCCTAAAAATGGATCGTTAATTGCACTATCCATATAAAGTTAGTAAGAATAGTCAGTTATAAGTTTAATCAAAACTGTAGTTAAGTTAACTGTAAGTAGAGCCAGTTTCGTAAGTTAAAACATCACCATTTTAATTATAATACAAGAAAAAAGATTCTAGACAAATTAATCAATAGCATATCAATTGATAGCTGTCGACAACTATAAGACATAGTTTTTAACTTATTCTCAAACCTAACCGATATGTTTAAAACATTTCAGAAAATTTTGTAGAGCTGTGCACTTATTATTAACTAACACCGCGTCACAAAAACGCCATATGTCTATGAGGTTTCCTATATCGGTGACGTAATATAAAATCTAAATGCGTTGCAATAGCAATAAAATTGATTTGGAGCGAATATATTTCAGATAGTGTCAGCGGTCTATCCCTGCTTGATTACGTAGTAATCCATTCGGAATTGACCGCTCCGATTTCAATATATACACCCCACATGTCGCATTCATGCGTCAAAGCATTCAATCCCTAACCCCCTACATTTATTTAAACAAGACTATCAAGCTGCTGAATATTACGTAACTTGTCAACTTGTGGGACAAGGGTTACTGATTGCGGTGTCCTTAAACACTCTATAAATTGCGAGAAAATATTTACACAGTTTCGTTCGCCCACAGCTCTTGAACAATTGAACGAGTACCCATCTCCTCCTAATTTTATTATAACGCTTTCTTGTGCTTCTCTTCATACTTTACAAAAGAGTATTTTTGTTTCTCGCCTTTCAAGCATTTTTAACGAACCTACTTTTATATTGAATAATACAAATTTTATGAAACTCAGTTTGTATTTTGTGAAGTGTAAACAATCTTGCTTACTCCTGAATAATAAACTGCTCATTTTTATACAATACCAGATATTGGTTCTAAATCGTTATGTAATATTATTAGTTCACTTAATGTTATCATTCGATAAGACACCAAATTCTTCGAATAAAACACAATGATTCTATGTAGATAATGTATTGCAAATAAATTTTCTCAAAATACACAGATTATTAATTAAACAAATAAGTACTACCGAGAAACAAAGACTTTTTTATTATGTATCACATGACATATTTAGCGATTTGAAAGTGTTGTTCTCAATAATGGTGTCAATAATTTCAATTTCCAATAAATAAAACCTAAACATAACGTTTCGCAATACATAATAATTTCGTGCTAGCGGAAAATTCCACTGTAAATTGATTCATAATTGAACTTACGATTCAAAGTAATATTCTCAACTGCATAGTGGCACATAAATGCAATTTAATCAGAGGGCACCTGTGACGTCATGATCACGATATCGTTGCTGTTTAGTAGAGAGTTGGTCACAAATGAATCAATTACTCCATATCACTTGAACATAATTATGGTGTTCGTCCATAATTATTTCTCTGATCAAAAAACGTGTGTTACTTTTCATACTAGTTTCTTAGTTGAATTTAAATATACTGTAAAGAAAGTCAATGTATAGATATTAGGAATTCAGCCGAGGAGTAGCACGATTTTCTACGTACTCGTAATTACAGCACAAATCATTATAAAGTACCTAATTACTATTCACATTACAACTTTGAGTAAATAATTATTAAAGTAATGTAAAATTTAACATGTTATTCCCTAGATAAAGTCTGCACGGGTTGTTAATGAGTATATTAAGGCTAATATTCTAACGTATCTATTTAGCTTACCACCAGGCTTATATTTTATTTATTAATTTAGGAAACTAGCACGACTGTTTCAATGGAAAATTAATTTCTAATCCAGCATATATCAGTGTAGATAATAAGATGACTATTTTCAACGCATAATCATCGGTTGATAATAATCGGAAGTGGTAAAATTAAAGTGATGTTGTCAGCGGGTATACCCATTCAAGTATTCCGTAACATAGATAGATTTATAGATAAATAAAACAAGTATATAAAAGGGTGTTAAAAAGAACTGCCATAAATGAACTATTCACAATAATCACTCCGGCGAGCACAATAGGGTTTTAAAAATTACGACTGACATATAAAGGCTCAGAATTCGTGCTCCAATACCAAGAAAACAAGCTTTTTAGTTTTGGGTTTAATGCTTATGGTTTTTCAAGCATTATTAGACTAGTAAGTATAGTATAAATACATTTTTCATCTCACACGATTTGATCCTACATTTCATGAGAGGATAAACAGACGTAGAAAATACTCCACTTTATGATGTTTAGACGAAAAATTTTAACAAGAAACTTTATTGAAAAATCTTGGTTTCTGGAAAGAGTCTTATGATCTAAAAACAAAAAGGAGTCTAAAACCCTTCTTCTACGTATAAAACAAAATTGCCCAAGCTGTTTTAGCGGAGTTCGAAAACAAACACCATCGCAAAGAAAAAAAGAAATGTCAGTTAGTAGTATTTACGACACATTACACAGCATTCTGTGACCTGACTTATTCATTTGGAAGCTAAGCAAAAACTGAAACCAAACTTAGTTCAGGATTTGTGACCCATGGGCCTAGCTTAACAGAATGAAGTACCTACACTGCACACATAATTTATTGCATCGTTTCACATTGTTTATTTCTTTATTTATTTTCAAATGCTAGAAAGATACAACAAAACAAAGTATATAAGTATACGGAACTGAAATAAATGCACCGAATCACATGTATATATATACATATATATATGACTTCAACCTCTCTGGTCATGGTTTTCTCAAACCTGGTTTTTGTTTTCAAAAAGTCCGATTTGCATATACTAAGTTTTTGTTCATACGAGTACATGTCTATCTGTCATAAAAATATAGCTACTTGCAATAATACGGTTTTGGAACAGACGAATAGTTGAAAATAATACAACAACACCTGCCAATGTCTGTAGACTTTTCGCCTACAAATCTCTTTGGGTGCATTGCAATATTTCGAAGTTGCCATTGGGGAACAACTATAAACTTTCCGGTGTGAAACTTTACAAGTCATGTTAATTTCCCAAGTCGTGCCCTCATAATGTTACTGAAATTCCTTAAGGAGGTAAACATTTAGTAGCTAAACAGAAATTCATAGTCGCTAAGGAAACTTTTTAGAAAGTGTCATAAAAGTTGAGGCTGTGAGATTGTATTTTTAATGTCTATGTATTTTTTAATTTATGAAGCTGTTTTACAAATTTTCTAGGTATAAATTTTTCGGAAAATTTACTGTAAATTTATACTATGACAAAAATGTGTGTCTATTCTTGTTTTTAACAACTGTTGAAGTACTGAATCAATGAGCTACGTGCTAAAATAAAATACTTAGTTCTTAAACTAAAAAACACGCTTGAAAATCCTGAATATTATTTTAAATTATTGCATTGTCATCGGTACTTAATATGTGTGCAAAATTTCAGATCGATCCGAGTACTGCAACTGGGTGAAAATCACTTTCAAAGATTCCGTTACATAGATTAATACATTGATAATTACTGACCGAATTTATATAAGCGTGTTAATACGTGTATTTGTCAACGTCTATCGAACAATCCCTACTAATATTATAAATGCGAAAGTAACTCTGTCTGTTACGCTTTCCCGCTTAAACCTCTCAACCGATTTTGATGAAATTTGGCACAGACAATCTTTAGAGCCTGAGAAAGGTCACACATAGGCTAAGTTTTATTGAGAAAAATTGTTTTTTTCCAATATCCACGCGGACGGAGTCGCGGGTAATAGCTAGTTTTATTATAAAGTTGTTGCCGCGACCAAAAAACATAAAAATTATAAAACGATGAAGCGGGAAAATATTAGTTCAGAAGACAATAACGTTAAATTTATAAAAAATAGCTACGTGAATGACAAAAGGTATTGCTAATATAGCTTTTGACTTCAAGCCAACGTCGTTTTTAATTTACCAATTTATTTGGGATCCTTTTTTATTTAATTTAGAACCAACAAAAGAGTTTCTCTCTGCAATTAACATTTTTATTTGCTTTGTTTACTCCAACGTACTGGCTGCCACATATTTGTGAGAGATCACAGAGGATCCTTCTTTAGGAATTCGGATAGAATGTTGATTATTGTTCAAACGTTGGTTACAACTGATTAGCTCTCTTTCCATTACAATCCTGAATTTGTTGCGATTTAATTGAATAAAAGTTGGTTAATTTATGCGTCGCATTCACGTTTTTAACCGACTACAATATAGGAGGAGGTTCTCAATTTCGAGGTATTTCTTTTTTTATTTATATTTGTTACCTCATTACTTTTAACTGGGTGAGGCGAATTTAATAATTCTTTTTTTAATTTAAAGCTGGTGGTTCCCGTGTGGTCCCATTGGCAGTCCCAGGTCAGGATCTGATGATTATCTCCTGAGATATCGAGGATAATCCTCAAATTTCAAAGTCACATGAAGTCGGTGAACTTAATATTTTCTAACACTTGCGCGACTCATCTGTTTAAATAAAATATACGCGTCTAAATCCGTAAAAAGTAGTTTTATTTAATCGGTGAACTTAATTTAAAAAAATTCTCAAATATTCAAATATAGATTTTCTTGATAAGGACATTCTATGTCAGCTGATCAAAATATCTTCTGCATACATACATCAGTCAGCTATGACTGAAAAATAAATATTGCCAGTTGTGCATTATCACAACCACTTCAGTTTTCTACTTTACGAGTTGCATTCATAACTTTGTTTCTTACGTTGATACTCTCATTATGTCATTATGTTTTAGGGGTGAGTTTTATTTATCTTTTCGTAGTTAATTCTGGTCGTCAAGTAACGACGACAGCTCACAGCTCTCTCTTTTATTATACATTCATAACTAAATATTAGAAGCACAATATGCTTTGTTAATGGTACATTTAATGACAGACAGTAACACTTGTACCTTTAAGATGAAAGTGATATTGTTAGGAGAGTTCTGCTAATGAATGAGAAAACATTGCAACAAAGCTTGTGCATGTGAAAAAATACACAGATACGACGTCAGACAAATGAACAAATAATGGGACAGGAAAGAAAGAACGAAAAGAAAGAATAACGATAAATTATAGGCAGCCAGCTGTTATATTTTTAACCGACGTAAAAAAAGGAGGAGGTTGTCAAATTGTGTGTATTTTTTTTAAATGTTTGTTACCTCATAACTTTTAACTGGGTGGAGAGATTTTAATGATTCTTTTTTTATTTGAAAGCTGGTGGATCCCGCGTGGTTCCATTGGTAGGTCAGGATCTGATGGTTACCTCCGAAGAAATCGAAGAAAACCCTTAAATTTCAAAGGACAGAACTTTCAACTTTAGAAAGAAAAATACCCAATTAAAATACATTAAAGTGCACTCCGTAACATAAATATTATTTTTGATACTATGCAATTACGAAAAGAAAAAGCTTATAGAAATAAATAATAACCAGTACATATTACGATGAAGTTTATAAAACATGTGAGATATTCAGAGCAAAACGTCAAGAGTCACGGCGAGGTTACTACATCACGGAAGCGTTACTGCTAACTTTCCTGTGAATAATGTAAACTGTATCAAAATATAAGGTATTAGCTGTTGCCCGCGACTTCGTACGCGTGGAATTTAATAACTAAACTAAATTATACAGTAAAGCCATACTCTTGAACCACTCTATCTATTAAAAAAAAACCGAATCAAATTATAACACTACTGTGTTTTGTAATCGAAAAGCACGTTAATATAGTAACGGTTTTGTTGGCATCAACTTCGAGAGAAGATTTATTTTTAGGCATTAATTGTACAATAGAAACGCAATAATCTCTAGGCAGCTATAAATAAAATGCTACGACTACTATAATATAGCCTTGGATTCAATAATAGTAAATCTGAAGTTATTTAAGCCTACAGGGACAACTCATCAAAGTCAATGTTATCATACCAATATTGTAAAAATGTATGTTTGTACGTGGACGTGTGTGTGTGTGTGTGTGTGTGTATGTTTGGTGTGCTAAAATAGCTTACTTAATATCACATACTGGTTATTGTAATACCGGTAAAATGCTGTGTTAGCGTCTGATAATCAAATAACTTAAATATGAACGTGGTTGACGGTAGCTTCGAGTTAGAAGTTTAACGGTCTTATTCATAATGACTTATCGGAGGTTCAAAAGTTCGCTAAAATAGGTTCACGAAATTTGTCAAAACTTGTTATTCATAATAGTCTTTTTACGCTAAAACGTTTATTATCTCTCCGATAAAATCTCCGTTTAAACCTCCAATAAGTCATTATCAATAAGACCGTAAGTCTTCACGGCATTGTTATCGACCTTAGCCAATCTATCTTTTGTTGAAAGCGAGTAACACTGCGGGGCGCAACTAGTTTAGTTATAGTATGTATGTACCTAATTTATTTCTTAATCAAGTTCCCTGTGCGTCTATGTGTATAAAAATATGTAATAAATAGTTACTAAAATATCTTTAATAATCTGATGTCTTTAATCAAGATCTCGCGTAAGATTAAATAAACAAATTTCTCCTTTAATGCTAACAACTACGCTCCTATGGGTGTTAATCAAAATGAGGTAAATTTTTCTTGGAAACGATTTGAATTTTCTCCCTCAATGCAGAATATTTTCGCCAATTATCGTATATCGCGTATTATACAGTGGAAATATTAAATAATATGACATTATTTAACAATTTATACAATATATAAAATTGGTCAAGTGCGAGTGGGACTCGCGCACGAAGGGTTCCGTACCATTATCTATGCAACATAAGGCAACGTTATTAGTATCGAGCAAGAAACGGTATAAAATCAGTTTTTTGTATGGTATCTTAAATATTTATTTTATTTTATTTTTAGTATTTGTTGTTATAGTGGCAATAGAAATACATCTGTGAAAATTTCAACTGTCTAGCTATCACCGTTCTTGAGATACAGCCTGGTGACAGACGGACGGACGGACGGACGGACAGCGAAGTCTCAGTAATAGGGTCCCGTTTTTACCCTTTGGGTACGGAACCCTAAAAAAGCCACCTCTTGAACCACTCTATCTATTAAAAAACCTGCATCAAAATTCGTTCACATAGGGACATACATTAAAAAACAATTTGTTTTAAAATAAGTAAAGATATTCATGAAAATTTTACATAAAGTGTTCTGGTCCCATACTAAGCTTATACGGTTGTGTTATGGATACCAGAATACGGGTATACTACTTCTTTTCTTTTTTGAATACATACTTATAATACATAAATAAAATTGGCCAAGTGCGAGTCGGACTCGCGCACGAAGGGTTCCGTACCATTATCTATGCAACATAAGGCACCGTTATTAGTATCGAGCAAGAAACGGTAAAAAAATCATGTTTGTTGTATGGGAGCCCCCCTTAAATATTTATTTTATTTTTAGTATTTGTTGTTATAGCGGCAATAGAAATACATCATCTGTGAAAATTTCAACTGTCTAGCTATCACCGTTCTTGAGATACAGCCTGGTGACAGACGGACGGACGGACGGGCGGACGGACGGACGGACGGACAGCGAAGTCTCAGTAATAGGGTCCCGTTTTTACCCTTTGGGTACGGAACCCTAAAAACCACCCATACGCAGTACAAACATTAGTATGACAATTATAAATATACCACAAGTGACTGCGTGCGTAAATCGAACCCACGACCTCGTGAACGGCAATCCGTTCCATAAACCACTAGACCCGTATCTTTTGTATTATAGGTTAATATTTATACTAAAGAAAAGAAATGGATCGAAGAGGGTTTAAGTGAGACTAAATCTTTAAGTATTCTACACATATGTACGAGTACAATATAATATAGTATAGCATATCTACTGATAAAAAATGTAAGTATATAATATACTTGAAATCAAAAACCACTAAGACAAAGAGATATCTCTAGAGACAAACCCGGATCGTCTATGACGGGTATAACATAAAACGTGATAACTCTTCGGAATACAGAACCCTTTTTCTATCCAAGTCTTTACTGGTTTTATCACAGTCATAAAACATCAACAAAAGTTACGAATGATCTTCTGACAGCTTATATTACGATGGAGATATTATATTTTTATGGCAGAACATATCTTTCAAAATAAGTTTATGTGAAAGAGCAATGTTGAAATATTATCATATTTTATTGATACAATATTGGATCGTTAGGGTACTTGTGCTATTGATGATTATGTGCAATAGATAAGTTACATTTAAAACAATTTTTTACAGATTTAAACGCGTATATATGTTTTAAATTTGCGCCCGACGCTTCCGACACCTTGCAGTGACCATGGTCTTTTAACACAAATTTAGAATCCGTGAGTGCGTCTAAATCCGTGAGAAATGGTTTTATTTAAACAAATGAGTCACGCAAGTGTTAGAGAACATTACAATTGAAACATAGGCAGGAGTGATTATTGAAGTACTATATTAAATTTTTTACCATAAGCCGAGAAATGTGTTCCACTCCCTGGAATATTAGATGTTTTTCGGACATAGGTTTCCCAAAACAATTAAGTACCAAAACTTAGAACCTTAAATCTCGATCTCTTCATCATAAACCGCAAGTAAAACTACTTATTCTCTAACTAAGTAACTCTATGTATTATAAGTATGTATTTACAAAAGGAAAGTAGTATATGTATTATATCCGTATTGTGGTACCTACCCATAACACAAGCATATAAGCTTAGCTTGGGACCAGAGGACTTATTACCACTTTGTGTGAAAT
The DNA here is from genome assembly GCA_916999025.1 of Orgyia antiqua. Classification (NCBI taxonomy): domain Eukaryota; kingdom Metazoa; phylum Arthropoda; class Insecta; order Lepidoptera; family Erebidae; genus Orgyia; species Orgyia antiqua. The sequence continues at coordinate 4,620,615 of OU779867.1, forward strand.
CTCCGTGAATATTTATGTCCGTGAATATATTATTCAGCTAGTAAACATACAATACATCTTCTCTTCTAATATATAAAATTTCCATGTCACAATGTTAGTTACCGTACTCCTCCGAAACGGATTTACCGATATTTACCAAATTTTATATGCGTATTCAGAATGTAGGTCTGAGAATCGGACAACATCTATTTTTCAAACCACCTCCCCCCCACTGACATTTGTATATCGAAGCAACGTTTTCCGGGTCAGCTAGTTTAATATGAAAATACATTACAAAACTTTTTTAAGGCTAGGGTTGGGTAAATGTACTGTACACTGACTGTAGACTGTACTCCATCTGCTATTGAGCTCAAGTGCAGTTCAAATGCGAGGACAGCGGCTAGTGCAGTATAAATGCACTACCCGTCCCCACTTTGCCTTTCCGCAGGGTGTACCTATTTTCACGCCTCGTTTAAAATACAACATATCGCATCTAAAAGATAAAATTGGTCAAGTGCGAGTCGGATTCGCGCACGAAGGGTTCCGTACCATTATCTATGCAACATAAGGCAACGTTATTAGTATCGAGCAAGAAACGGTAAAAAAATCATGTTTGTTGTATGGGAGCCCCCCTTAAATCTTTATTTTATTTTATTTTTAGTATTTGTTGTTATAGCGGCAATAGAAATACATCATCTGTGAAAATTTCAACTGTCTAGCTATCACCGTTCTTGAGATACAGCCTGGTGACAGACGGACGGACGGACGGACGGACAGCGAAGTCTCAGTAATAGGGTCCCGTTTTTACCCTTTGGGTACGGAACCCTAAAAAAACGTGCTAATTAATTAAATTATGCTTCAGTTCACGTACAATGTCAAAAGATCAAATACATACTAGAACCAATTTACCTATTGATAACTCAAGCAAGCTTTCATCCACAAACCACATAGCTAGTTAATATAAAGGAATGGTATACACGTGCTAACTTTGAATTAAGCGACGCAATAACACAAACAAGATTAATTAATTTTAGAACAGACAAATAAACGCCTTAACGTAATCGTAGCTTTTAACAATATTTACATGAAACTGGTCCTAAAATAAAAAGGGCTAAAATCTAAATCTACAGGAGGGTAAACGTTCGTTACGTAACGCGTTACGACGCTACAATGACAAGCAGACTTTTTTATTTATCTATCTAAATTAGAAGATTATGCTACCTATCAAATCCATTTACGATAATTAACGGCTAAGCATTACTTAAAGTATATGCATCACATGGATTTCCAAAAAAAAGTTATATCTGTTTGAGTCAAGTAATAAAGAAAGAGTGAAAAACGGTGTTTAAATCTCACATACAACAGTTTTGTGTCAAAACAATCCACTGTAGTAAATAAAAATACAAAGTTCCTCTATTTGCTACAACTGCAACAGTACTTGCTATCAGCAACACAAAGCGATGCCCATTCGTATGGTAATGCGAACACAGTACACTGACAGAAATATTTTAAATTGTTTCGAAATTTGTACGTACAAATACATTAGAGATAATCCTTAGCTACGTGTTAACGTAACTCCACAAATCTGACAAAGCGAGGCTTAATTTGAATATCTTAGAATATAATCCGCTGTTTCATTTTCTGATTTATACCTAAGAGTATAAAATAGATTTAACATAGTGTATACCAAGAGTGATATTACACTAATGTGTTTATAGAAGCTGACAGAATAGAGATCTTTGAACAGGAATGAAAACCTTGGAAATAATTTATAAGTTGTCACCTGACACAAATTCTACTTAACACTCTTTCTATAAGACAAATATATATTCGGATAGAGATTACTGTATACGCTATTTTCGCTTAAAACCTCTCTCCCGTATGACAGCTAAAGTTTCGTACAGTGACACGAACGACACTAAAACTTTCCTATCTCCGGATAAAAGTGTGCAATAAATAAAGTTGAAGGTAAGTATGTGGTTCGAAGACACTTTAATCCTTTTCCATCTAGATTTTCGACACTCACGTATTTTTGCTTAAGGGCCTACATCAATATTATCGTATATCATCGCCGACACGTACATATTAACACAGCCAGTAGGCACAGAAAATGAAGAATTAGGGATACTTTTCCTATTTACTCAAAATCTACTAAATATATTTTAATTCTGATTTACGTGTTTCTATATATAATAGTGACTTATGTTTTTAAAGTTATTTCATTAGTTAATATGCGATAATAGACTGACAAATGAAAAAAATAAAAAATTAGAGAGGTTGTTTCGCTAAGATTTTCTATCGAGAAAACTTTTTTCAATCGTGTTTCTGAGTTTATGCGATCCTAGATCATATATTGAAAAAACATATACTTAAAAATTAGAGCTCTAGCCATTCAATCTAAAGAAACAATGAAAACTTCGTACGTAGAAAAATGCACGAAGCTATTTTGGTATCGTCTTAAGTGCAAAGATACTTTTCAATTTGGATTGATCTCAAATTTATTCATTGCCACTTGAGCAGACTTGACTGAAACGCATTTCTACACATGGGCCGATACATCGCATGCCCATTAAAGCAGTAAGTAGGAAATCATTTTTCAATTTATTTGAATAGGCAACTAATATTACAAAAACAATTTCTCAGACACTGCTCAATAGCTGTAAAGAAAAATGTAATAAACAACATACACATCGCATATTATTTGACAACAACAATATTGTTTAGTAGGAGAGGTATATCGATATCACAAGTATCGTTTATACTGTCAATAATAAATCTTATGTGTGTTGGTGATAATATTGTTTTGCAATGTTTATAAAAAATATAAAATTGTGTTGTGTATTTAAAGGTACTGTAAAGGTCGTGATCATTGAATATAACCTATTCAATGAATGATACAGGCCACATATGGTTTATTATTAAAAAAGTAATAAAAATTTTAAAAAAGGAATAGAAAAGAAAAAGGATTGGGGATTAGAGAGGACATGGAAGATGATGAAAAAATAGATTGTGAAACAAATATGAATTTAAAAAGAATATAATTATTTATAAAGCCTTAAATGTTTTTATTTTATAAATGTAACAAGTCCTAGAAGGGAAATAAATGAATTGTTCTGCAAGAAGATGGTTTATGTGAAGCCTCTGCTCAATCCTTTTTCTTTTTTATTCCTTTTTTAAAAATTTTATTACTTTTTAAAAAATAAACCATATATAAATATAAAACCATATAAAAATAAACAATATCATTGAATAGGTTATATTCAATGATCACGACCTTTACAGTACACAATTTAATTATGTAAAGTATTAGAGGCTGATTAATAAAAGCAAATTCTATATTTAGTAAACATATAACAATAAAATATATAAACACAAAAACATATCTGTAATTTAAAATTTACAATAAGAATCTCTAAACATTGTATCGAACGATCATGTCAGTAATAAATTGAGCATAAATTTCTTAATTAAAACGTCATCTGTGCTGTCTGAACTGTCTGAAAGAGACGAAACATGCGAATAGATTGCGTTTCTTTTACAGGCATGTAAAAAATCATAATCTATAAACCAATTAAAATATTCACAATACCTACCTATAGTTTTACAAAATAAAGTTTAAGCAAGGTTCTTTATTATAATGCAGACACGTAAAATGTCGAAAGCTAAACTAATTTCAGAAGTCAATAAATATAATAAGAGGGCAAAAGTTCTGTATGAGTAAGATCAAAACTAAGCATATAACTCATGCAAATACATAAGACATATAAACGACGCTGTAAAAACTTTCGATATTATACATTAGTTTTATAGATAAAGGCAGAATATGTTTGCAAAATAGAAATTTTTCAGTAAACAGTCGATTATTGTTTTTAGAAATCGTCATCATAAAATCAAGCTTTTTTTTCGTAAGGTTAGGCAGAAATTATAGAGCGACATCTGCTACTTAGATCCAAATACAAGTCAAAATATTAATTACTGCCCATAGATTAAATATGACATACCGTTACAGGTTGTATAAAATACAAAATTATAAAGTTAATGGGGTGCGTCATGTGAAAAATCGACGACCAACAACGACAGAATCAAATCAATTATTTTACTTTGCAAACAGTTCTTAACCATTTTACTAAGAGGCATAGGAACTTAAACAACGTAATAATACGACACATTTGGGAGTAACTGCAGTTCACAATAAAAGCAGGAAGTTGAAACTGATAAAACTTTGAATTTTACTCGTACTTTCACTTTGCGCAGAAACGTTTTCCTGACTAGATAAGCTTGGTCATTAAATTCAAGTGAAGTCGTAAATTGAGACCAGTATTAATTATCGTATCAAGCGTTGAACTGTAACAGTGGTTTTGATGTCACAAACCATTCTATTGTCATTAATCTTTCGAAATTGCCTCCCGTAGTGTTAGCCTGCCTGAAGAGAACAACCAAATTGCTTTTTAGTTTGCATTGAAGCGAGTGGTTGCTTGTAGGGATTTATGTAACGTGGCCATATTCGCGCAATATGCAATAATAGCATATTAAAGTAATGGGACATTAACGACAAATCTTTTTAATAACCCGATTAGTATGTACATTACAATTTTAGTTCTAAAAAGAACAAAATAATTATATATACTCAAATCAATTTAGAAAAAAATCTGTGTAATAATTTCGTAGCTTCTTCTACGATCTTGTTATTTAATTGATTACTCAATGACTACGGAACTATGGAGATGTGCCCTTAAACAAGAATTTTTTTCAAAATATCTACAACTTTGAAGTCAGAAAAGAATAATACCACAAAAAAATAAAAGCAATTTGAAGTGAGAAAACAGTTTAGCCAATTTACAACTTAAAAGGAGCTAAAACTGTTCCGAATATGCAGCGCAGCTCGTCTTGCAAATATTTAAAATATTCAAGACTATTTTTCCTTGTTTTGTCTGAAGTTAGGCAAATTTTATTACGTGTTTTACGGTACAAGAGACAAACGAAGATTTAGTAATGTACAAAGCAGAATTTTAAATGAGGAGATGATCTTTTAAATACTTGTTAAAGTTTTAGCTAGTAGGTAATCCGTTTTTCTGCGACAAGATACAACAACATTTTTCGTTATCTATTTTAAAGCGTGTAAATAAGCCCAGTTTCAGGATCGAATGTTGGTATTGGTAATTTTAAACAAATAAGTTCACTTCCCTTTCCAACCAAAAACAATTTTTTTTTTACCCTTCGTCTTGCTCTGCCGGGCCATGATGGTGCCTTGAGCTTTATCATGACCAGGCGAGGGGTGGCCCCGCTAACCGGGGCCCAACCCGATGGAAGAGCATTAGGTCCGGGGACCCCTGCCCGCCCCGGGGTGGCAAAGTTTCGTCAGCGCGATCGCGTTCCCGCAGGCCTCCCTTTTTACCGCCACCACCTCCCTAGCGAAGGAGGCGTCCAAAAACGTTACACGATTGGGCATGAGTCTCCTCCATTTTGCCAGAGTCTACTTATACCACGTTGATCGGCCGTGTTGGTATAGGATTTAATTTCAAGAGTTTCAAGTACTGTCTCAGTTGTCAGTTAGCTGGCTCTTAGAGTGAAGGAAATGGAGTGGCGAAACTTGAATTCTGAATCCATATCCATGCCCACCCCACGTGGATAGGTAGCTAATTAATGTCATTTATTTTAAGATTACCACATTAATGAAAGTGGCATTTAGTAATCACTGTGTAGCATTCATTCACTATGGGACCAAATAAAAATGTCTTCAAAAATATTATTTTAAGGTTATCTTACATATATTACTAGTTAATAGTATCTGTGCCTCCTGTGGTATTTAACCTAAAATAAACAGCGTGGTTAAATTACAAATAACAGTTTCGGGTATTTCTGCATTGTATTTCAACAGTTTAAAACTACATTTGCAAACTTTTCAACATAACATTTTCAGACTCATCTGACTAGTTTAACACTCCAACAATTTATACTACTAGCGTGATGTTTAATTCTATGGCGGAAAGTATATTCTCACTAGAATACACTTTCCAAATATTATATCTTTTATATAATTCAACAACAAAATTAGCAGTATGACCGAAGTTTAATAATGAAAGAAATCTTAACATACTTAAAGTACGAATGGTTTACTAAAATGTTGGTCTTTCCAAAGATTGACTATAGGTGTATCAAAATCGTGAAGACGTCAAACTGTTTAGCTTTTTGCAACGCAATTGACCACTTTGTGCTATACCTACACATAGTTAATGATATATTATGATCAGCCTTTAAAATTCCCGGCCTGAGTGACATTCGTAGTGATTTTTTTTATTGCTAGAGTAAGCAAATGCCTGCACTCCATCCGATGTTAAGTGCGGTGTAATCTAAATGTTACTTAATATCACTTAAAATAAAATTTATTAATATGGTACATAGGAAATGTAAAAGATTTTAATAATCCCAGAAACAAACGCGTTTAACTTGCGTAAATGAACATAATATATGAAGAGATCGGAAGATAAGTGTCTAAGTTTAGTAGAGTATTGAACTTTCAGAATTCCAGCGCCTTAATATGTAAATATTAATGATATTCATCCTTTGAGGTATGTTACTTTTCTACGTATAAAGTAAATAACTTACTCTGCAGATAGGTATATCTTAGAGGATTGGGAAAATATTGGAAATTTATATATCGCTTTGCACAAATACACCGTAAATATATTCAAAAGCGACTTATTTTTAGTTAGTATTTATTTGCTATATACAAAGACACGGATAAATAAAAATTTTAATGTAACTTATCTCTTGGCACAGCTGGGACCATCCAAAATATATAAGGTTATGGATAAGAAGCGTACATAGAGAACAAATGTATGTGTGTAAATATAACTACTTTTTACGGATTTAGACGCGTATATTTGTTTTAAATTTTGGCCCGACGTTTCGGAGACTTTGCAGTCACCATGGTCACGGGTGAGACGTAAAAAGTAGTTTTATTTAAACAGTCGCGCAAGTGTTAGAAAATAAAATGTATGTGTGACTAAAATAAATAATTGATCAATTAATTAGTTGTTTATAAAATATATACACGAGTATTATTTCTGCAGAAGCGTACCTACAAATATGATTTTAGATTAAGACAGGACGACAGAAACAGAATTGACCTAATTGAAACCTCATATGAAATAAAGTAATTTATTAATTTTGCAATTGACATGCTATGCTTCTACTTAATATATCAAATTATGGTGTAAAAAGTCCCGCTTGCGGTAATCACTTTTTCCACCATAATTTGACTGATATTAAATACTTGAAAGCATACTACAGAAATATTTAATTATAATTACAACTAGAGTGTATATTAATAACGTACCTCTAAACCACAATACTTAATAACAAACAGGAAATGTCGTAAAACTAGATTTAGCATTTGTGAGCTTCACGCTTTACGGAAAAGAACAATAATTTATTGTTTCAAAGCTTCCGATTATAATTTATTAAACTAAATCCGACAAATTTACATTATATTTAGCAATTGTCAAATATTTGGTAGGGAAAACCTAAAGCCATTATGGGTTTAACCCAAGTGACTACGTTTCGATCGAGATTTAAACATTTAAAAACAAGATTGTAGAAAAGCGCACGTTGTAATTTGTCTTTACTTATTATTACTATTCGAATTCAAAATCAAAAAACAACTAAAATGATTTATTAAATATAAATAAATAAATATACATGGACATTTCACACAACGTCCTCTGGTCCCAAGCTAAGCTTATTTGCTTGTGTTATGGGTACCACAATACGGATATCCGTATTCTGGTACCCATAACACAAGTACCCAAAGTAGTATATGTAGTATATACTACATATACTACTTTTCTTTTGTAAATACATACTTATAATACATAGTAAACACCCAGACGCAGTACAGACATTTGTATGACATTTATGGATATCACACAAATGATTGTCCTGACCGGGAATCGAACCCGAGACCTCGCGATCGGCAGTCCATTACATAAACCACTCTACCACGAAGCCCGTCAATGTTTCACACGTCAAATGTTTAAAATACAGTAAAAATGCTTGCGAATTGATTAGAGTAGGTATATATAAAAATTGGTCAAGTGCGAGTCGGACTCGCGCACGAAGGGTTCCGTACCATTATCTATGCAACATAAGACAACGTTATTAGTATCGAGCAAGAAACGGTAAAAAAATCATGTTTGTTGTATGGGAGTCCCCCTTAAATATTTATTTTATTTTATTTTTAGTATTTGTTGTTATAGCGGCAATAGAAATACATCATCTGTGAAAATTTCAACTCTCTAGCTATCACCGTTCTTGAGATACAGCCTGGTGACAGACGGACGGACGGACGGACGGACGGACAGCGAAGTCTCAGTAATAGGGTCCCGTTTTTACCCTTTGGGTACGGAACCCTAAAAACATTATAGAGTCTATTGAATAATTCGAATAGAATAACTATTCAGTTTAAAAACTGAATTACACGGTTCAAAATTAATTCATACAAAAACACCAGAATTTTATAACATCGTCATCGGTCCTTGAAAATTATGCAAAATTTCAGAAAGTGACCATTTTCAAATAGATACGAACAACGCTAATGAAAACGTATTAAAAGGCCACTAATAAACATCGTTGTAGCTAAATATTTATAAACACCTTTTTTACTCACTAGATAAAATTAACCTTTAAAATTACAAACAGAAAAAGGGTAATTATTTTTCAAGGAACTCCTGTGGCTACAGTGCTATATTATTTACCATCATATGAATGGATAGCTCCCATTATCGCCGTCACCATAAACGGGTGTCATTGACACGTTAAAAATTGCGACAATAAAGGATAGCATATGAGAAATAGACACCCGTATTCTATTCAGGGCCTTTTATTGAGATCATCAATAAGGTTTATACCAACGTGACTTTGAGAATATTATTCAAAAGGGTCACATCAATTACGATGTAGAAGAATTTACTAAAAGACAGACTTTTAGTTTGGGGTTAATAAGATTAAGGAATGTATGTCAAAATGAAAAAAATGTAGCACAGAATGATAATAGGAAAACCAAGTTTAGTAAAGTATTTAGCACAAGATTAGCTAAAAACCTTTATTGGAAACGAGAGAATCCAAAACATTTTTAAATTGACTTGTTTGGGGTCTGATCATGCAAAGGCATATCTAAACACCTAAAAAATTCTGTAAACTTTGATTTGGTATGTTTTTTTAAAATTTTTTACTAGATATTACTTAAACCAGTAAAATATAGTACGTAACAGCAAGTGAAACAGCTGTTTTAAGAGTTGAACAATTATTACTTTTAAAGTGGAACATAAATGGAACATAAAATTTATTTTGCTAGCGTCTCTAAAATAGAATCAACATTATGAAATACAGCAAAAGTAAAAAGCAAAAGAGAAGAAAATATATAAATCACAATGCAATACATTTTTAAAAAAAACCGTGTAGAAAATAAAAAAATAGTTTAATAATAAACAAACGCTTTGTTTTTACTGCGTCTGGGTGTTTTGTATGTATTTTATGTATGTAATTACAAAAGAAAAGTAGTATGTGTATTATTATATCCGTATTCTGGTACCCTTAACCCAAGCATATAAGTTTAGCTTGGGACCAGAGGACTTTGTGTGAAATATCCATGATGATTTTATTTATTTCCAAAAAAAAAAAAAGTGAAATAAGATAAACTTATCTTCATAACCATGCTATAAGTATCCACAAATCTTCCACGATTAGCTATCGATATACATAATCCAAAATTGTTGTTATCACTAAATAATAAAGCGATATATCTGAATAGCAAAAAAGTCGCGCAAAATGGTAAACAACCGTTTTTATCTTGATTTATTTCTAAATTCTCGTATCTCGCTCAGCCATGTTGAATATCGATTTCACCTTATTTTAATATTTAAGAGTTTATCATCATTCAAACACATATATAATACTAGCTGACCCGGCAAACATTGTTTTGCCATACTAAAAAAAAGGTTTGAAAAATAGATGTTGGCCGATTCTCAGACCTACTGAATACGCATGTAAAATTTCATAAAAATCGGTCAAGCCGTTTCGAAGGAGTACGGTAACTAACACTGTGACACGTGAATTTTATATATAAGACTAGCTGACCCGGCAAACGTTGTTTTGCCATAATAAAAAAAAAAAGTTTGAAAAATAGATGTTGGCCGATTCTCAGACCTACTAAATACGTATACAAAATTTGAGAAGAATCGGTCAAGCCGTTTCGGAGGAGTACGGTAACTAACACTGTGACACGGGAATTTTATATACAGGGTGTGGCGTAATTAATGGATAAGCCTGTGCCTGTGGATAAGCCTCCTACTGCGCTATACGAATATGTATATTTTTAATTAATCCTATGTATGGTCTTGAAAAAAATGGCATAAGTCATGTTTTTCATAAAATGACTACTTTCACTAACCAATTATGCTACTGTTGCCACAATTTTCAAAAATTTTGCATTCTGTTTTTTTTATAAAACAGCTTAAGAGGTGAGCTATTGAAAGCAATAAAGAATTCCCTATTCGTAATACAAATTTTGGGAAAAAATACATGAGATATCAAAAAAGTGTTATTGATTATTCAATTTGTTGACTTTGTACATCGTCTAGCTTAAAAAATCTTTATGGGAGTTGATTTGCCCAATATCTTAAAAACATGCTTGTTTTATGCAGTTTCCGAAATGGTATAATACTTATTACATCTCACGAGGTTTTAAAAAAAAACGACAGTTGTAAAAAAATACCCTAATTTTCTTTAACAGAATTATTAATTTATCTTAAACATGTCTTTGTAAACAGTTTGAATGGACCCTTTTTTGTGTGCTCCGGAGCAGGTAGTCATTCACAATGGACACTTTTTTGGGTGCTCGGGAGCAGGTAGTCATCCACCATGAATAGGGTAAGCAGATAACGACTCTAAGTCAACTACTTGTGGTTGTTTATCGCACGGCAAATCCAGACGGTTAGTCTTATCATAAGACAGAGACAAAGCATTTTGATGTCAGGTAAATAACAGTTGTGCGACAGAGATAGATTTTTATTATTCTCACAAACAACAAAACAGCTTTTGAACTTGTTTAACAAAGTTAGTGCTCTTTTGACTATCGTCTCTTGCGCACATATCGTTTGCTCTATCGTGTTTGTTATTGTGACGTGAATTTGGCTTATGTACTACGGACTCTGTTTTTGCTATACGAATTGGACAATTGTGATATTATCGACGACTTCTACATATCCCTGGACTACTGATCATGCCGCGTCATACGTACACTCCTCAAGAGTATACAAATATGCATCTTATTTACGGCCTGTGTAACTGCAATGCAAATGAGGCTGCACGCGAATATCGTCGAAGATACCCCGATTTGCGACACCCAGACTACCGGGTGTTTACACGTGTGCACATCGCTTTTAGCGAAGGGCGAATGCCTGGTACCGGTGTTGGTGGTGCTTCGGAAGGCAGACCTCGACGACATCGTGATGACGAAGTTCTAGAAGCTGTGCGTGCTAATCCAGAGTTATCAATTCGTGAGTTAAGTAGAGGAACCGGTGTAGATACGCGTACTGTGGGCAGAATTCTGCACAGGCATGAGCTTCACCCGTATCACTATCAAAGGGTGCAAACACTAATGACACGAGACTATGAGCCTAGAGTCCAATTTTGTCGCGTCATGTTGCGAAAAATACGCGAAGATTCGGCGTTTTTTGACAAAATACTGTGGAGCGATGAGTCATCATGTAAAAGAAATGGCTACGTCAACATGCACAATCTTCATAGTTGGCAGGCAACCAATCCGAGAAACATAAGGCAAGACCGAGCTCAAGTCCAGTTTAAAGTGAACCTTTGGACAGGAATTTTAAATGGACAAATAGTTGGGCCCGTCGAACTATCCGAGACACTAACAGGTCCCAATTATTTAAATTTTCTGCAAAATACGTTGCCGGAACTATTACAAAGTTTAAATGTGCCAGAAAACTACTGGTTACAAAATGATGGTTGTCCCGCTCACTACGCACGAATTGTACGGAACTACCTCAATGATGAGTACAATGAGAGGTGGATAGGTCGTTTGGGTCCCATTTTGTGGCCACCAAGGTCCCCTGATTTGAACCCTCTAGACTTTTTTTACTGGGGGTGTTTAAAAGAAAAAGTGTATAAAAAAGAAATAGCATCCCTGGAACAACTAAAGGCCCTGATTTTTGAAGCCGCTGATGAAATCAAGAGGTCCGGCTTCATCCGACGCCTAAAGCGGTCATTTATCCGTCGATGCAGGGCCTGCATAGCCGCAGGTGGCCGCCATTTCGAACATTTTTTGTAAAATAAAATTTATGTAGTGTTTGCATCTTTAGAATAAAAATAATAAAATAAGTTGTTATTTTTTTTTCAACGACTAACATTCCCACTGGTAAACTCAGACAGATAAGTTAAAATACCACTGACAGTTTGTTTAAGTTAACAGTATTAATTTGATTAATTAAATCACAATAAGAACATTTTTTTACGAGTGTCATTTGGTTCTTTAATATCACATCAAACTTAATAAGTATTATAATAAGTATTATACCATTTCGGAAACTGCATAAAACAAGCATGTTTTTAAGATATTGGGCAAATCAACTCCCATAAAGATTTTTTAAGCTAGACGATGTACAAAGTCAACAAATTGAATAATCAATAACCCTTTTTTGATATTTCATGCATAATTTTCAAAAAATTTGTATTACGAATAGGGAATTCTTTATTGCTTGCAATAATTCAACTCTTAAGCTGTATTATAAAAAAAACAGAAAGCAAAACTTTTGAAAATTGTGGCAACAGTAGCAGAATTGGTTAGTGAAAGTAGTCATTTTATGAAAAACATGACTTATGCCATTTTTTTCAAGACCATACACAGGATTAATTAAAAATATACATATTCGTATAGCGCAGTAGGAGGCTTATCCACAGGCACAGGCTTATCCATTAATTACGCCACACCCTGTATTAGATGTACATTGGTATATTAACGTACCAATATAATTCGTTATGTAGTAGAAAATTGATTATCTTTCTAAAATCCCGTATTTATTCTACAATGTATTAACCATTATTGTGCCGAAAAAAGTACTAAAATCTTAATAAACCTATAGATATTACAGGACTACATAAACATATTGAATGTAAATTAGAATGCACAACATTATATATATATATATATATATATATATATATATATATAATATATATATATGTTGGAGTAACATAGTAGAGGATGGAATTGCCATGTTTTAAAATCAGTCTACAAATTGTAGACACTGTCTTTAAGATGTTCATACATCAATCTGACATTCTCTTTCACACATAAAAGGTTCCACAGCAGGTCTCCAACCAAATCCCCTATAACCTGCGCCTCTACCACCAAGATGATGTTCACACAAAACGTCACCTCTCAATCGTCACTTTACACTTTCTCACAAATACACACTTTATAATTATACACTCGCGATTATGACCGGAATAAACTCTTTATCACTACTGTGAGTGAGCAACTAGTCGGGCAGAGATTCGCCCAAGAAAGGTCCGTACTGTACGGCGGCTCGAGTGTAACTGCCCCGATTGCCCACCGTGCGGCGGTATTTATAGTGCCGGCGCACGTGCATGTCATTCGGTCGTACCTGCACGTGTTCGTAAGTTTTTAGGTTAAGTATTGAATTTACAATGACGTTATTTTTACATCGTAATAAACCCTAAAGTAATCAACTTGGTGGTTTATAAATTAATATTGGAACAATCAAATGGTTTAACTTAATTATTCTAGGTTCTCTAGACTAATTGTTGTGTTTGCGCCGACACGGCCATTCTGATAGGCGGTGCGCGCTCTGCACCTGGCTGCGATGTGATGTGTGTTATCTGAAATTAAGAGTTTTCTCTGAGATCGGTATCTGTAAGCAACCCATGTTGCTCATTTTGAAAGGGTTATTGTTAGGACAGTACACAAAGACATCTCCAATGTACTGACTTATTCATTTAGTATCTGTGGTGTGTACGTGTCCACTCATGGCTCCACAAGGCGTCCCAACGGTATCTCATGGTTCACATGTGGATGCATCAAGGATCCGTGGTTAGCTCAAGGGTAACACATGGTTTAGCTCAGAGGTACCACTCTCCAGATATTTTGTTCTCGTAGATTATTATTACAGAGATGTAATTGTGAGGTTAATAAGTATAGTAAGGTTATTAGGTTCTCGGAGATTATAACAAAGGATTTCGAAGGTTCTCGTAGAGTTCTCGGAGGTTCTCGTAGCTTTTCGTTGGATCTCGTCGATTCTCGTTGACCTGAAAGAAGAGAAATAACTCCTTTTGAGTAGTACATCTGTAAGCAACTTATGTTGCTCATTTTGAAAGAGTTATTGTTAGGACAGTACACAAAGACATCTCCAATGTACTGACTTATTTATTTAGTATCTGTGGTGTGTACGTGTCCACTCATGGCTCCACAAGGCGTCCCAACGGTATCTCATGGTTCACATGTGGATGCATCAAGGATCCGTGGTTAGCTCAAGGGTAACACATGGTTTAGCTCAGAGGTACCACTCTCCAGATATTTTGTTCTCGTAGATTATTATTACAGAGATGTAATTGTGTACTGATATCGGGGTAACATAATAGTAAATGGAATAAAATGAATGAATGAATTTCGGAGGTTCTCGTAGAGTGAGGAAGGTCGATGCTGGGGTCTGGGCCTTATTATTATGACCGTGACCCCAGAGGCTCTAAAGATCAATAGGATAAGAAAAAGCTAATACGAGCAGATAAAATGAATCTGACAAAAACGATGTCAGATACAACGCAACAATTTAACGCTTATATCCTCAAAGATATAGTCAGAAGACTCAGGAGCGCATCAAAACTATTTGATTCGTGATTTTGATTGTTAAGAACCCTTAACATCCATTATTAAAATTATTAGCTTAAGAATTTCTTGTATTGCTTTTTTTTATCACTTTAATATCTTCGATAAAATTGCTATCACTAGAAGTTGTCAACACTGACTTCATTATTTGTATAGAGGTAAAAATATTAATCACACACCGGAAATCACTGTCTATTAGTTCGTTATTTGATTTAAGAACTGTTTTTTTTTTTTTTAATAACTGTTCGTAGATTTTAAAGAAATGGATTATGCGGATTTGTTATGAAATCGTCGACTGTAAATTTTAATCAATCTATTCCAATTTCTTTCAAAAAGAAAAATGTTTAAGGTTGAAGCGATTTTTAACTTGTTCCAAACATATTGATTTAATTGGCTATTACTAATCGACTCGACTCTTATTCGAACGATGTCACGATGATAAAATTAAAATAAATCAAAACGTTATCTATAAGGATTGAAAACTGCACTATATTCTAGTTACGGTAATGTCTTCGTTATCAAGATGAAATTCTCAACTTGGTTTATCATTTTACGATGTGCGTGTAATTGTCGAATACAAAATCCATCGATTTCATCACAATTGTTAACTTTTCTACCAAGTCAAAATTAATGACGGTAGTTCAACAAAATCATATTATTATAAAGTTCATTTCGGTAGTGTAGCAACCGGTAGTGAAAACGTTGATTACAAACGAAGCGCATCTAAGCGATAAAATTACGTGGTGTTATTGTGAAACTTATTCAGTTTTTAAAAGATAACTAGAGAACATTGTTTTTTTTTTTATAATGAGTGTACTGAATATGTGGTGATCCATCAATTAAGTGTTTTGTGATAAATTTTAAACAAATTGAGTAGTTTTATGGAAAGAGATAAGTGAAGTGAAGAAGCATTGTGAATACGTTTTAATTTACGCAGTTATAACATGGGGTAAGTACTTGTGGCTTGTTTTTATCAATCTTACTTTGAAGATAATCAAAGCAATATAAAAAGTGTCTATTAAATCTGTGTATTGCGCAATTTTACAATAAACTTAGCCTTGTTACGTGACGTTTTATTTTCTTATTACAAAGATGAACTAGGCATATGAAATGTCATAACAATATGAAATTTCATGTCGAATTTTGGTATTTTTATTGCACCACAGCTTATTATTGCAAATGACTTTTGTTTTTATCTTTCTCTCTTATTTAATAGAAGAATGATACTGCTTACCGAGTATGATGACGTGGTTCCATAGCCACAAGTTGCTGCTTTAAATATCACCTTTGCTTACTATGACGACTATTTGAAAGTAATAAATTTTACTCACTTGTGGAGACACGTTTTTAACTACTTTTTATTATTGGTAGGAACGCGGTTATGCGCACATCCTACTATTTATTATTACGACGGCAAAATTGCACGATATCTTTACTTTTGATTTTAACAAATTAAACGTTTTACACTTATTGAGTTAGTCGTAGGGGCCGCCTCTCGGGTTTTTTATCCCACACTTCTGATGTTGGAGTAACATAGATGAGGATGGAATTGCCATGTTTTAAAATCAGTCTACAAATTGTAGACACTGTCTTTAAGATGTTCATACATCAATCTGACATTCTCTTTCACACATAAAAGGTTCCACAGCAGGTCTCCAACCAAATCCCCTATAACCTGCGCCTCTACCACCAAGATGATGTTCACACAAAACGTCACCTCTCAATCGTCACTTTACACTTTCTCACAAATACACACTTTATAATTATACACTCGCGATTATGACCGGAATAAACTCTTTATCACTACTGTGAGTGAGCAACTAGTCGGGCAGAGATTCGCCCAAGAAAGGTCCGTACTGTACGGCGGCTCGAGTGTAACTGCCCCGATTGCCCACCGTGCGGCGGTATTTATAGTGCCGGCGCACGTGCATGTCATTCGGTCGTACCTGCACGTGTTCGTAAGTTTTTAGGTTAAGTATTGAATTTACAATGACGTTATTTTTACATCGTAATAAACCCTAAAGTAATCAACTTGGTGGTTTATAAATTAATATTGGAACAATCAAATGGTTTAACTTAATTATTCTAGGTTCTCTAGACTAATTGTTGTGTTTGCGCCGACATATATAATGTTAAATGTAATGTTAATGATAAATTGCAATATTTTATCACCAAAGCGCTACACTTTTTTGCCGTGGAGTTAGACAGACTATAGAGCGCTATCTGCTACGACCCAAACAGACTTCCTTGGTTTCATTTACCTATGCATTTGGTCATAGACACAATATTTTAAATGAATGTAAATTTACATTAGCACTACGATCTAGAGATTCTTGCCAAGCGTATAATAAACAACATATATCTAACAAAAAGCTTTTGATATATTGGAATATCTTGGTTTCCTGCGGCACGTGAGATTAGATTTATTACGTCCCCTAACATTTTCCCCTTATTTATGTTAGGTATCACATATTATATTTGATGGATGAGCGCTTTTAATGGATAGTGTTGTTATTGAGATGGTCAGCAGTGATTTATAAATATATCAGTGAATGAAGTGACTTGTCCTAAAGATACAACTTAATCACTTTAAATATTTCTGAGTTATCTTCTGTTAGATCGGACGATAATGGTATCAATTCAACGTACACGCTAAACTTAACTAAAAATTAATATTGTAGGTGTAAATAACTTAACTTTCTTATCAAAAATATGCAGATTATAGACTTATGGTCTTATTTATAATGACTTATCAGAGTTTTAAAAGTTCGCTAAAATAGGTTCGCGAAAATTGTCAAAACTTGTTATTCATAATGGTCTTTTTACGTTAAAACGTTTATTATCTCTGCGATAAAATCTCCGTTTAAACCCCCGATAAGTCATAATGAATAAGACCATGACGATTTAAATTAATATAACGATGCAACGAAATAGCCAAGTAATCAAAATACGCCATAGATATTTTCATTTCAGATAAGTTAGGGAAAGTTTTTGTTTTAGGTCAATTCGTTTTAGTAGAAATATCTCAATTATTAGTATCTAGTAGTCCTTAAAATACAGATAAATTCTAATGATAACGATCGGATATCTTACAGGGCAATTAAGATGACTTTTAGAAAGTTATATCATTAATTGGATCCCATAACGCCGGGCCGACTACTGCGGAGTAATTAACTACAGTAAAATAGTCATTAAAATGAAAGCCCATGGGTTTCTTTCTCGTTACTTCATATAATAAAAGAAAGATTTTCATTTAGATCACTGTTAAAACAAATTAAAACTTAAGGTAATAATTTAATAAATTGAATTTGCAAAGCAATCTTGATAGATGGCGTTGTACGTAAAAATATATAAACTCAATCGAGTGACGAATGTGGTAGCTTAATTGATTACTGAAAAGCACGACCGCAATAAGCTCTGTTGGAAGTGCTACGGAACAGTATTCCGTGGTCGTGGGTTCGAGTCCCGCTTGCGGTAATCACTTTTTCCACCATAATTCAATTTATTAAGTAAAAGCATAGCATGTCAATTGCAAAATTATTAAATTACTTTATTAATGTAATAAAATAGAAATTCACAAAAAAAATTGGGGGCTAATGATAATTTTATCAGGTCAGTCAAGTCTACCAGTCTCAACTAAACCAACAGGATATTTCATTACTTAAATTTAATAATTTTAACATACCTAATAAAAAAAATTGCTTTCCAGCGACTGAAATAAAGTATTATAATATTAAAAGGACTTAAAAGAAACAGATTAGAGATTTTTATTTTTAACAATGCCGAATAAAACTAAAGAAAAAATAACCTACAGCACTCAAGTCCCGGGTCGGCATCTGAAATGTTCACGTATCGTTCCAAAGGAATTTCTAAATGAATAGAATTGGAAGGGATTGAAACTATTTGTCAGGAGATACGCAATCTAAGTCCACAAACCATTTAATGGTCGATAGTGTTCAGTTACCGAAAGAGTGACAGCAATTAATCTTAGATCAGAGAGGAATTTGTACTTGAAATTGAAGAGGGACTTTGTTTTTAACGGAGATTAATATTACCATTTTCAGCTGTCTTTTGATCAAAATAATTTAATTTGAAATTATCCCATAGCTGCATTCTATTGCAGCGAATCTATTTTGTAGCGTCTTATTTAAAAATAAAGAATTTCACAAAAACAACACCATCATCCCATCACCATCATGCAAGTTCCTTAACAAACCATCAAATTAATCGGGTGAGTGCCAACGGCCCCGGTGAGCCGCCCCGGTACCGGGGCCGTTGGGAAAAAAAAGTTGCAACGGCCCCGGTGAAGCCGGGCCCGTCGTTCACCGGGGCCGTTGGCACAAATCATTTCCCAACGGCCCCGGTGCGTTTCTAGCTTGACTGTTTTCTGTAATGAGCTTGTTAAACTGCTGTTATGGCACCATTCAGGCGGAGAGCATTCAAACACGGGTCGTACTAGCCGTTCGAGGCGAAGTTTGTAGCTTGTTGCGGATGGGACAAAGCAAGTCCTCAAAGGCTCCGCTGTGTGTTTAGCTTGACTGTATTCTATAATAGACACGTTAACGTCGTATTCTGATATCACCATAGCTAAATAGTCAAGTTCACACCGGACGATCGTTATATAACGCAGGGATCTCGTGCGGCAAGAGCGTAACCCTATTGTACAGGGCGCCGCAATACACCGAACGGTGTGGACTAGGCTATCCAGACACGTCTTCTTTTCGTAGGTATCTTCTTTGTTATTATGTAAACATACTTCCTTATCTTTATAAATTATGTTCAAACAAATTATTAATATAGGTAATGTTAAAGTATTTATGACATTACGTTTTATAGAATAAAAGAGTAAAAAACGTGCAACTGTTTTATTAACATACAGATTAATAATACAAAATAAAACTATGTATCTGAGAATTTGTAAAATAGATACGTATATAAATAATCCAAAATACACAACATCACAACATCTTCACGCAAACACTACAAACTTATTCTTAAACAAAGGGAAATACCCACGCTCCTTACGGCCTTAAGCCACTCATGGACAGCAAAAATTTATATATATTGTTATGCATTTCAGTCTTAAATATATAATATTAGAAGAATATATTTAAAATAAGTAGAAAATAATAAACAGTTCTAGGTTAAACAATGTGCCTGGCAGCAAGGAATTATCAAGTATTAATTTATTTTTATGCATGAGCCTATATTTAATATAGATCGTTTCTCGTTTGATGACGTTACGTGTTGGCATAGGGTTTAATTTCGAGGTTTCCATACATAAAAGAAAATGTTATCTGTTTAAATTGATATCCCGATTTGATTCTTACAGTACCCTGAGAGAAGACAAACAACTAAGATTTGAATCAATTAAAATGTCACCACACGGACATTTCAAATAATTTAAATTTTAGTTTTATTAATTCCAGTTGCCTATACAATTTCGATTAAAGTGAATATCGATTGCTATTTCCATCACAGACTTGCGTCTCACTCAGTCCATTAATGTCCCAGTATTGAGCATAAGCCTTCACTTCGGAAGGGGTCTGGCCTTACTTATACCACGCAGAGAAGGCGTGTTGGTAATGGGTTTAAATTCTGCTGATGATGACATTGTCCCTTAGGTAGTTCTTACAGCTCCCTGGGAAGGAAATGGGGTAGTGAGATTTAATGTCACAGCTCCACTAGTGTCTATTCTATCAATACCTGAAAATACTTCGATGATGTGAATGATAATAACACGTAGCGCAGATGTGAATGAGGAGGTAAATATAAAATACTAGATGACCCGGCAAACGTTGTTTTGCCATACTAAAAAAAAGTTTGAAAAATAGATGTTGGCCGATTCTCAGACCTACTGAATATGTATGCAAAATTTGAGAAGAATCGGTCAAGCCGTTTCGGAGGAGTACGGTAACTAACACTGTGACACGTGAATTTTATATATTAGATGATGATGATATTATGCGAATGTTTAAAATAAGAAAGAGTGTGTTAAAATGTCTTAAAATCATGTCGGTGACCAAAAACCAATAAAATAAATACACATTATATAATAATTTCGAAATGACAAGCATGAAATAAAAAGACATGTTGCGATCATCATCATCATCATCATGATTATGTGTTGGTCTATCTTATCGAAGTATTTCCAGGAAATGACCCGTTGTAATTAGGCCATTCATAAGATCATCAGTGTTTTCTTTTATGAAGTGGTCCCAATCTATAGACTTTTGTGAACGATTTTGATTGGCTCCATGCGGTTCAACTTCTAACTTCTGTATCATCACTTCATAAAAAGAAGCCTCCTTTTGAAGATTCTTGAGCAATTCAACAATATTTGGATTTTTTGTTTTGACCATTTTGTTAAGTTTATGGTGCCAAGATTCTAGCAAATTAGTAGTTTTATGACGTTCCCCATGCTGGCACCATATGGGAATAAAATCATCGCGAATCCATTGTGTAAGCATATATGTATTTTCGAAAAAGCTTGCTTCTTTTATCGTCAGGGCTTTGGTCGTCGATGTAAAACCAGCCGTTTACAAACTGTTCTTGGGGCAGGTATGGTAGAGCAGCGCAAAGCGCAACTTGCCGGCGGGTTATTTTTGACTTGGTAAGTCTTTTTATTATCAATCTGTATGTTAATAAAACAGTTGCACGTTTTTTACTCTTTTATTCTATAAAACGTAATGTCATAAATACTTTAACATTATATTAATAATTTGTTTGAACATAATTTATAAAGATAAGGAAGTATGTTTACATAATAACAAAGAAGATACCTACGAAAAGAAGACGTGTCTGGATAGCCTAATCCACACCATTCGGTGTATTGCGGCGCCCTGTACAATAGGGTTACGCTCTTGCCGCACGAGATCCCTGCGTTATATAACGATCGTCCGGTGTGAACTTGACTATTTAGCTATGGTGATGTCAGAATACGACGTTAACGTGTCTATTATAGAATACAGTCAAGCTAAACACACAGCGGAGCCTTTGAGGATTTGCTTTGTCCCATCCGCAACAAGCTACAAACTTCGCCTCGCACGGCTAGTACGACCCGTGTTTGAATGCTCTCCGCCTGAATGGTGCCATAACAGCAGTTTAACAAGCTCATTACAGAAAACAGTCAAGCTAGAAACGCACCGGGGCCGTTGGGAAATGATTTGTGCCAACGGCCCCGGTGAACGACGGGCCCGGCTTCACCGGGGCCGTTGCAACTTTTTTTTCCCAACGGCCCCGGTACCGGGGCGGTTCACCGGGGCCGATGGGAGTTACCCAATTAATCCACTAGCAACATGATAAATATACAGGGTGTGGCGTAAATGGTGGTCCAACGCTAAGGTGGTTATAGTTAAGTATTCAGCTATCATATAAAAATTATATTATTATTATAATTAACCATTTTTAGCCATTGGTTTCGGAAATATGATATTTTTTATTTTTTTGTAAAAAAGCGATAAATATTTTATAAATGAGAATGTAACTTGGACAAATGACATTATTTTTTGAGTGTGTTTTTTGTGTTGTACGGGCGAGTACTATAGCACTAGCACATGCATTTTCGTTTTTTCATGTAAACCCCAAAAATAAACCAATAAATAAAAAAAAAAGAAAATTAATTTCTCGTTTTTAACAAATCATGCATTTTAGACGTGAGTAGTGTAAAAAAAAAATGGCTAAAAATGGTTAATTTTTTTTATATGATAGGTGAATACTTGAACTATAACCACCTTAGCGTTGGACCACCATTTACGCCACACCCTGTATATAAAATGTTCGCTGCTTTCACACACCAATTCATTCCCAAGCCTCTTTCATTTTACGTTTGACTGCTTTTCGTATACGACCGTCGACGGCTATAACCTACAACTTATGCCGATATTACTATAGTCCCGTAATCCATTTAATGTATTGGTGACCGCAAAAATTCACATCAGTTCTTAGTTTCTGGAACGTTTAAATGCTGGAGTTTTACGGTTCCAAGGGATACTTTCCATAAAACCTAAATTCATATTTCATTCATTCATTAAATACATTACTTAAAATACCGTGTTATTTATTTCTTTTTTAATTTTTTTTACTCATAAGTTCGTTTGCTCCTTCTTGTAATTTTTAAGCTCTAATATAAATACTGTGTTGCTTTTAGCTATTTACAATCGGTGTATTCTCAGTATAAATCGCGTGTAGCGTCCGTGCTACTGATGTGGTCCTCCTCTCCTCCCCAGCCCATTTAAGTCCCACTATTGGGCACGGGCCTCCTCCACTTTGGAGGGATCATGGTCTACTGTGCCGCGCTGACCAGGCGTGGTGGCACAGGGTTTATTTTAAAGTTTACCGTCTCTCACAGAGGATGTTATCTGTATGCAATATCCCTTAGTTGACTTTTACAGCACCCTTTGAGAGAGATGATGGGGATGGAGGAGAGGAGATGGGGTGGTGACACTTGTATTCTTAATCCGTCACCACACGGAGGTCTGATGTAGTCACTGACCAGATAATTACTTCAAATACAAACATAAGTATTCACGGTTGAGACAGTTGAGGTTGAGACAGTTGAGGTTGAGTTTTTGCGCTTTAATATAAATTGAAAGGTAACATAAAACTTAATGATAGCTATCGAATATCGAATACTAATAATAAACAAACTATTCCGTACCTACCTCTTCTATTGATTCCAACCATAAAACTAATAGGTAACCCAATAGGTAGAGACTAAAATATGGCCTAAATGAAACTAACAAAATTGACCCATATTAAAACCCTTCAAATCTCTTGAAAAATCATCGCAGTTCAAATCCATGTTGGGTTAGGCACACAAGTTGGTGAACTGGTTTTACCATTTTTACCAGTTATATACCGTACCGTAGTCCATAATATACCAACAGCGACCAAACTAGTATTAAAAGCTACTAATAACTTGGCGCTTATCCACCGTAATATTCACACCAATAATTTCATTTTTCTTTGGTCTTCTATTCACATTATTTATAATGTAATTACACTTCAGAAGCAACTGAGATAAAAAGATAACATAAATAAAAATGGTGTATAAAATAACGTAAAAATTATTGAAAGGTGGAAAGTTGAGACAGTACAAAATAATGCCCACGGCTATCTTTTCTGTTTCATCTCGAGCAGATCAAATGCCGTAAACAATGCTGTATTTACAAAGTATTTCGATATTGTTCTTTAAAGAAATATTTGAGAAACGCAAAGCGTTGTTTACAGTGGGCCTCAATTTACTAATGGATATTAAATTCTTTCTTTTTTAAACATTATATATTCTAATGGTAAAAAAAATTTAATGACGGCCATAATTTCAAAATTGTAAACATGAGATTTGTGAGTAATCGCAACGAACTTATAACTTACCGTCAACTCCTAAGAATGATTTACTAAATTAATTTAATGTCAGTTTATTAAATGATAGAATTTTTCTGCATACGATGTAAATCACATTATGAAAGAGATAAAATTTGTTAATAGCTAAAACAATACTTAGTTCGTAAAGAACTGGTTTCGGTATTATCTCAGAATAATTAAAAATAAACATTTATAGGTTTCCATGTAAAGATAAGCTGCACAACTCCAAAAAGCTTCAAATTATAATGATAAATAATTCCTAACACAATCACACATTATGCTATATAAATAACCGAATTCATTAGAACATATTTTAATATTTATACAGGCGTTTAATATTGAGGTAAATCTCGCTTATTTTTTATTTTATTATCCCTACTTTTCAGAAGCTTCGCCGGGCTAATAACATTTAAAATAAACATCACTTAAAATGTATAAAGGTCAAGTTGCTTTAACGAGCGGAGTGATAAGTATATAATAAAGATTTTGCGCCACGTGTATCTATCACTAGCTGTTGCCCGCGACTACGTACGCGTCGATTTCAGAAAATTTACCCCGTTTTGCAAGATTATTTTACTGACGCGTCGCATCTATTAGTCCTATAGCCTACCTTATGTGATAAATGTTCTATGCAAAACTGAAAGAATTTTTCAAATCGTACCAGTGGCTCCTGAGTAGAACGTGTTCAAATAAACAAACTCTTTAGCCTGTTAATAACCTATAGTAGTATTTTATAAATATTACTAAATGTTATTAACAGGTAATATTATAAATATTACTATTACCTATAGTAATATTATAAATATTACTATATGTTATTAACAGGCTGATACCCGCGGTGTTACACGCGTTTATCTATTTAGCCTATATACTATTCTGTTAGATATATTAGGATCATATATCTGCAAGGATTCGATAAAATATATGGAGTAGTTTTCACGTGAAAGAACTAAAAACATCCATACATACAGTCTTACAAACTTTTACATTAATAGGATATTACTTATTCAACTTAAAAAGTATTGATTTGTATTAAATGTAGTAGCTATTTCTGGTTAAAACATTTGCCTACTAAGCCTAAAGTAAAGATTTAGTAACACGATTGACACGCAAGCTGTTACAACGTAAAATAAAACATGGCTATAAATTACGGTAAAAACGCTAACATTGTGGTTTTAGAGAATTTTATCTTTTACCTCCTATACGCACCTTGTTACAGGTTTATGTGAGCATTTAGTTTCTACGATTTCTTTTCTACTATAATAAATCCCAGACAAGAGGTATGCTTGGTAAATGTACTCGATACATTAGCTTTTATGTTGTTTTTTTTTTTTAAATATGCGATAAACCTAGACCAATGATTATTGTGAATTATAAAACAAAAATAAGAAGTAAAAACTCAAAGTTAGAGGTCAGGCTGTGCTAGGAGGCGTTTTTCAGAAGCTGTATTGTATTCAAAAGTAAATACCAAAATGCCGATGCATGAACAACATTGAAATATGAACACCCCAAAAAGATATCGGTATCTCGAGTGTCCGTTGATAAATCTTTTACACTTATTTTGATACATTAGAGCTATTCCTCAAATTGTTGTATCTAAAATAACTAGATATATATTTGCATACAGGTTCAGGGTCATTTTCACTATAACAAATGAGTTTCACCGATAAAGAAACATTGAACTTGCCACTTTAGCAAAGTTTAAAGCACAATAAGTATTATTTAAATATCTCTACATTCAAATATAATTTACGATTATAAAATATATAGTAGGCAAAGTACCTGGTATTAAATGGGTTATTAAAATCTTACATTACTCTATAAATAAACCAATAAAAAAGAAGTAAGCGTGAATTACATATTCACAAATATATGAGAGAGCTTCGAGACTCAATAATGACTTTAAAATTTAAAATAAAAGAAATTATTATCCGTAAGGAATTGACACGATTCTAAGACAAAGGTTGATTTTAAATAATGAATAATGCGTGTGCAGATTCCGTAAAAAACTGCTGTAAATATAGATGAGACGAAAAGAAGTGTAAAGACCTTTGTTAGCAATACATTTCCATTTCACTCAACGTTGAATAACAAATAAAGTTGTATTTGGAATTGGTACAATAAAAACAAAAGGGATAAAACGAACGTCTATAAACATCGCTAAGTTTGCTTCATTCACTATGTAAACAACGTGCTAATAAATTCCGTTTAGACATTACTTTGAGGCTTGCTAAAGAATAAATTAGGATCAATTCTAATAAACAAGAAACTCACGCATGAGCTATATATACATTTACTTAAACTGATGTTCATTTGGATACTAGAGAACCTACCATAAAGGGTAACTACCATAGGTTAATGAAAAGATTCCTAAAGTTTTCCGACGGACCTATAGACGCAAGAAACTTTAATATACGTTCTATTGGAATAACAGTTCAATGGGAGGAGAATTTCCAAAACCTATAACGCTACAGAATAACTTAGTATCTAACAAAAACTCTTCAGCACTTACAAGATTAACATTCTCTACTTATACAACTTTGTGAAAGTTAATACAACTGAATTTTATCGGTGCAATCCCAATTTTTATATCCTAATACTTAAAAACATTTTTGATGGGAAATCGGTACAAAAAATAATGCATTAACAATATTAGAATAGCTAATACATATTCATATTTTTATACCTATACTAGCTGCCCCGGCAAACGTTGTTTTGCCATACAGTTCTGTGTAAAAATCAACAACAAAAAATTTCATCAAAATCGGTCCAGCCAATTGTGAATCTAAACCATCCTCAAACCCTCAAGGGGGTTTGAGGATGGTTTAGATTCACAAACACAAACAAATTTCATCAAAATAGGTCCAGCCGTTTAGGAGGAGTTCAATTACAAACACACGTACATATATTATCTTTTCATTATTAATTTACTTCTTATCAAATGTCTTGTTTTCATACATCTACTAACTCATATTTCTGCATCACCCAAGGTTGATTGCCTCCGGCATTAATTCCGCTTACATAAATTTTATTTGACTTTCTATAATATAGAAGTCCATGTGGATTAAGAATACAAGTGTCGCCACCCCACTTCCTTTCCAGGGTGCTGTAAAAGCCAGCTAAGGAATATTATACTGATAAAATATTCTGTGAGAGACGGAACACTTAAAAAAAACCCCAATGCCTATACCCCTAATCAGCGCAGCATAGTAGACCATACTCCTGACCAAAGTAAAAATGGGTCATGCCCAACAGTGGGACGTCAATGGGCTTGAGAGAGATTATAGAAGTGAAGGTATTAAGAGTATTAATACACTCAGATATCGGGTATCGAAGTTAATTCAAGATTAAACTTTTAATGGTTTATTAAATCAAGTAATAATGTAGAATAAAGTAAATTATGTAGGCATCCCAGTAAATCGCGGCAAAACTTTAGAGTAAGGCAGCTTTTAACTTTGTGCACGAACTCAGTCGATTTCGGAGTATTGTTGTCTCATTTGAGTTGGTATTGTTAATTAACTTTACTTTTTGAAGTGAAGAAATCTAGCAATAAACCTGTATTGTTAAATTCCAAGCTTAAAATTCCGATACCAACTCAGAGAATAGCATTTTTGATGTAAAATAGAAGATAATGTTTTTGGAAAAAGGTTTTAAAGTTATGATCACACATAACAAAATCTGAAATGACATGTCTTCGATTAAAACAATGTCTATCTACATTTCATCCTTGTATGCGAATATTCTCCACGGATGGCCACTTATTATCTTTACAACATAAACCCCATTCTATCATTAACTCGACATCCACGGCCATACTTACCTACCATTTTCTACGCTGTTTATTTCTACTACCTAATTACTTAAAATTACCCTAATAATTTTACTCGCCATTTTGGCCATAATCTACTAAAATATATAATCCAGGTCGTATTCCTTAAAAGCGTCATCAGTAACGAAATAAAAGTCTTTTGAAACAAACACCTACAGCAGCAGTTTCGTTTTAGGTTAACATAAAACCTCATCTCTATACAATCAACCTTCGTAATAAAAGCAATAGTAAACTAGTAACACTATAAAAGGCAAGATAACAAAGAGATTTCCTATGTAGATAATCTACCGTAATTATTCTTTACCCAAATTATATTAGTTGGATGAGATTAGGGTTAATTTTGTTACAAAACTATTTTGTTAACCTCAAATATGTAGAAAACAGCTTGCATAACATTAGTTCAAAAACAAAAGAAGAACCAAACAATCTCATGTATAGACAACAGGGGATTTCGTTATTTAAATTGAGTTAATAAAAAGTTTGGCATCGAATAATGTGCACATGGTATTGACAGCCGGTAACCAGTCGATGGAAAACGGGATAAAATTAATAATAGAAAAAGTAAACTTTACACGATTGATTTATTGGTAAAGGGAAGGTAGAGCTGTTCTTACACATGCATGTCTTCTTACAACAAAAGTGTAGATATATTCTATGCGGCAATAAATAATTCTACTCATCTAAATAGTCCTTACAGAATGGGCCGATGTTATTGCTTAACTCGAGTATCCAAGACCAAAATCTTAAAAATAGCAAGCAACATAAATCGATATTTTTTCCATGGAATTTGAAGTTTTTATATAGTCTATGAACATAGAGAAAAGTCGTTGATTCTACTATGACAACCGTGGTATATAGCAAAACCTGTAAGAAAAGTGAAAAGTTCCATTCCCTCGGTAGGTTTTCTTCACAAAGTTATGTAATAACAACACACAAATGTCACGGCTGGTGCTTCGAGAATAAACAAATGCAAACATTTCACACTGAATATATTTTCCGAGTCAAAATGTTCATATAAATTATAGCGAGTTCTACTTCGATATACGTTCAGCTGTAAAACCGTCTCAATTTCTTCTTCAAATAAACTTCACGTGTACTTATTTCGAGTCGAATTTCATCAAATCGTATTCAAAGTTCAAGTTGTTTTCAGTGTGGAATGAGTATTCTAAACAGTTCTGCGTAATGTTTGTTCACAACTTAATTTTTCATTGTTTAAATAAACTTTAACATCACACAATGAATTAATTATACTGTTTCTTGTTTTGAAGTTAACAATGGTAAGTGTATATAGGTTAAAAGGGAATAAGGTTTCATATACTATTGGATATTAATTCTTCTTATAGATGTGTTAAAAATAGAAAAAATATCAGTTACTAAACAATATTTTCGATTACAATACTAATCAAATAGAAATCAATACATGTTGGAGGGATAAGAATACAAAGAAAATATCCAATTCTCTCTTTTGAGAGATATTTTAGGGGTACAATACATGTTACTGTTACTGTTAGTAAAAAGGCGAAACAAAATCCTATATCAAACGGTATTGTTGGCAGGGTATAGTGAGGCTAATTGCTTTGCTTTTGAGAAGGAGTCAAAGTGAAAAACGAGTTACCAAATAATGTAGAAAAATTATTTATTGTACAAATAAATGATTGAGAACACACAAAGACAAATTCATTTAACACAAGATTTACGTTGAGTTTAGAATAGTACCAATTCTACGCGCACAACTTAACTAAGAAATGAAAATTGATAACGTCAATAACACAATTTGGAAATGTTAACTAAACTTTCTAATATTAATTGTTCTACTGGTTCTGGGTTCTGGGTTCTGGCTCTACCGACTAATTTTCGTGAAATTTTGTGTACATATCCGTTAGGTCTGAGAATCGGACATCAATTTTTCATACCCCTAAGTGATAAGAGGCGCCCTACCACATTTATATGGTAAAACAACGTTTGCCGGGTCAGCTAGTTCTTATTATAAAAGCTGTAGGTATTATAGACTAAAGATTTTAATTAATATACGAACATAGTTCACAACGAATATACGAACATAGTTGTTTTAATTTTAAACGGGCTTCGTGTTCTAGTGGTTCATGTAACGGACTGCCATTCACGAGGTCACGGGTTCGATTCCCGCTCGGGACAATCATTTGTGTGATGTTTATAAATGTGACACAAATGTTTGTTTTGCGTCTGGGTGTTTCTATGTATTATAAGTAGGTATGTATTTACAAAAGAAAAGTAGTATATGTAAGACTAAGTATATCCGTATCTGGTACTCATAACACAAGCATATAAATATAGCTTACTTTGGGACCAGAGAACGTAGTGTGAAATGTCAAAAATATTTATTTAATTTATTTATTTTAAGGTTTGGTTAAGCTTTGTTGTGCGTATCGAATTGGTATCATTATCAGAAAAAGTATAGTCTGAACAAATAAATAAAATACAAAATAAGTATAATTTAAGATACCACCATTCGAAGTAAACAACTAAAACGTAACAAAACATGTTTTCAGGTAAACAAAACCTACATAAATTCATATCGGATATCTTTAACCTTAGTGGGGGTTAATAAACATAACATATTATTATCTTATTTTTCATAGCATATTTAAAGAAATTACGAAAATAACCCTTCAAATATTTGAATAAAGTATCAAATTGCAATTTGATACTTTTTGTATTTTGCAATTTGATACTTTTTGATTATCTGAGAATGGCATTGTTTAGAAAACCCACTCACCTAAATCATACTCTAAATACGCATTGAATACACGATAGGTATAAAATGTTAGTGTGTTATGCACATTCCCCCCTTAGGGACAACTCGGCAAAATTCAACCAGAACTTATACTTTAGATAATTTGTGTTGTAAAATCAGGACAGTTCGCTAGTTAAACACACAAAGAGAGTTAGCAACTAATTGAAACTTTCTAGACAGACAGGAATTCTAAAAGCGTAATCTTGTTCCACACAAATCAAAATTAAAAAATCAAAGACAGGCCTCGTGGTCGTGTGGTTCAAGTAACGGACCGCCGTTCAAGAGGTCGCGGTTTCGATTCCCGCTTAATATTAATGATGTTATTTGTCATACAAATGTTTGTACTGTGTCTGGGTGTTTACTATGTATTATAAGTATGTATTAAAAAAAAAGTAGTATATGTATTCTATCCCTATTCTGGCACCCATAACACAAGCATATAAGCTTAGTTTGAGACCAGAGGAAGTTAATCGACTCGAGGATTTTAACCAACTCTTACGCAAATCTGTGGTTCTGAGATAGAAACACGCATAAGATGTTTTCCTTCTATATTTTGAACATCTCACTTATTAAGCACGAGCCTATTTATGTTCAACATACAACATTTGACTACAATGTGAAAAGTACGGATACATTTGTTTCTGAACTCCCGTTTCAACGAGTATAGGTTTCAGTACAATAGAGCCACTTTATGCACTATTTTAGGCGGTGTGCATTGAGCACACAGCCTAAAATAGTGTTGTTAAAGCAAGAGCTGAAAGAAATGTAAGACTTAAAAGATTAAAATCATATTTTTATATTGTCATTCAACCGTCCTACCAATCTAGCTAGATTGGTAGGGCGGTTGAATTAGCTAAGGTTTTGGCCATCAAATTGCGTAAACTACATACAAAATTTATATAATTAACTATAAACTACTCAAGCTTTATTCAGTTTTGGACCAAAAATTTAAAGTTGACTTAAACTTAACATGTCTATAACAAAGTATAAATTCGTATAACCAGTTCTAGTGGATGTTACCTAAGCTAAGACTCTCGGTCGCGAAAGATTAGACTATACGAGTTTGTTTGTGCCTTGTATGTGGAGCACTTAAAACGCGAAACTGTTGAGAACATCGTGTCGACAAACTTCGCTTGTTAAGTGAAAACTATACAAACATTTGAAGTAAATATTTAAGTAGGTACGAAGTGAAAAAACATAATTAAATTCTATTGAATATTAAGGCTGGACGTTAGCTACTCTTTTAATAAGCAAATGTAATATAATTAAGTTAGCAAATTGATCTACAGAATATTTAAAAACTGATGACTCTGAATTTAGCAGACAGCAGACAAAATGACATTTCAGATAGGGATATCTATAGCAAAATTAAGTTCTCCAAATTTACGAAATTGGAAAATTTTTTGTCGTTGACATACCTGCAGGTGATAATAAAAAATTTTTTTTTAGTTATAAATAAATATTTTTCAAAGAAATAAAATTTTGGGAAGCCCTCACCGTGGTGCCAATTGTTTTAAAAATCTGAAACTTTGAAATTTAGTTTATTTTTGGATTTAGAAAAGGTGATGTTGCTTAGTTTTTTTAATTTTGGCTTAGAGCATTCAGGGATATATATCAGAGAGAGAAAAAAAAGGTATCTTCAATAACGAAGGTATTAGGTACAAAATGTTCAAACCCTCTTATCAAGATGGCTAGACAATAAATTTAGGTCTCACATAATAATAATGTCACTAACGCTCACAGTCTAGGCAATGTTTTCGTTGGCTTCAGGCCAGATACCTGTAACTTTCAGGAATAATTGCATTTTTAATAACTGGGCTACAGATATATTGTTCTACTTGCTACTTTACAGTGTGGATATCAAGACAATACAAATTCACGTTTTGATATAAGAGTAATACCGACACTGGTTCAATGTATTATAAGTTTGATTGCTTTAAGTTTCATACATGTACATGTAGCTTTCGTGGAAATGCAAGTGATGTAAGTATATTATACGGAATGAGTGCAAATATTACTCAAGAAATAACGATTGTAACTAATATCAGAGTGATCAACTTATGTCGTAAATTTTTTGTGACGTGTGAGCGCATTGCATTGTAAAAGCACTCTCTTTATTTTCCAGCAAAGCATGAAAAGAAGTAATAAAGAACAAAGAAAGAAGTATACTAGAATTGCACATTTTGGAAAATGTTAGAGCTTAAAACTATAGTTTAATTTATGATTCAGTAGTGTGTAAATAGTGCGGTAAAATAAATACAATTTTAAATATACATAAGCATATATGCACGTATCGCATTGTCCGATTTAGATGAGGTTATGTAACAATGTTTTATTGGTCTCGAAACGTACAAAGTATTTTGGGGTTTTATACGTGGAAACGTATAAACCTTCTTTCTATACACGAGGTTCGCAATTTGTCGCTCAAATAGTCAGCTTGGTGGAGTACGAAATTAATGTAAGTTGAGTGGGAAGGCAATAATGATCGGTACGGTATCTGTAGGGTGATAGATTCTTACAAGTATATAACTGCAAAAAGAAAGAAATCAGCTTATCCTTAATATATTTTACTGTAGATGAGTGTTACTACAGAATAGGACAATTGGTATATCTATACAAATATTATAAAGCTGAAGAGTTTGTTTGTTTGAACGCGCTAATCTCAGGAACCACTGAGCCGATTTGAAAAATTATTTCAGTGTTAGATAGGGCATTTACCAAGGAACGCTTTAGGCTATATAACATCACGCTGCGACCAGAAGACGCGAAGCAGTAGTGAAAAATATTGCAAAAACGGGGAAAATGTTCTAAATTCCACGCGGACGGAGTTAGTTTTAACAATATAAAGCCCGGTTTCCACCGCGAGCGGAACGGACCCATTAATGACTTCGTTAAACTCGCAAACGCAAACTGCATACTTGTATTTCCACCAACAAATAGTCGGACGGAAAGAGCCGAGCGTGTAGAAAGAGTAGAAATGAGCTCGCTCAGTTCTAGGGAGCGGAGCGGAGTACTTACGGACTCCGCTCAACTCGCAATTACAATTTACATAGTAGCGTTTCCACACAGAAAGTGGTGAGCGGGGCGGATTGAGCGAGTAAAGCCCGGCTTCCACTGCGAAAGGGTAAACTTGTATTTCCACCAACAAATAGTCGGACGGAAAGAGCCGAGCGTGTAGAAAGAGTAGAAATGAGCTCGCTCAGTTCTAGGGAGCACCAACTCTTCGTTGGTGGAAACACAAACCTATTTAATTAAAAAGGAGTCCGTTCCGCCTAACCATTTTCCGCACATTACCCTTTCGCAGTGGAAACCGGGCTTAACACATAGAACATAATAGTAGCCGTTTGACTCTCAAACAAGTTCAATAGAGCTTTTATAATTGAAAGTCAAGTTGTTCAACTAGTATGTGACTGAAAGCGCAATAACTTTTTAAATTATCAACGTTATTATAATGGTTAACTTGCCTATGTAAATATTTACTGTATTCTGGTCTCAGGTGTTTCCCAAGTAGCTGATAAATGGGTTATTTTTATGAAAAAATTCAAAACGACGTCGACTGGAATGAGGATACTACCACTCATTCATCACAACCAATTCGGGATAATATACTTTTTTAGGCTTCCGAGTTACTGGCTATATATGTCGGAAAAATATATTCGATTTATATTTTCAAATACATAATACCTCTATTCTGATTTACGAACAGTGAGTGTACTTATAAAGACGAAACCAAACGAAATCTAAAGTATTCTCTAGATATTCTATCTTAGCACCAACATTTAGTAAGGATCTTAATGCACTTGTTATTATGCTTCGAGATATATTAAGAGAATAATAAAGTTGGTAGATTTATGTTATTTTCTAAAAGATTATGTCACAAGAGAGACGCGTACAATGAATTTTAAGATAATTAAAATCCATTGTGTGCAGCTCCTGTAATATATGATCTTCATGTTATGACCATCATTACCAAGTAGAGAGGGTTGCATATACGATGTTGATGTATTAGTTTACTAAGGTTGTGAAATAATCCATTTAAGTTGTATTTAAGAAATGTGACTCAATATATTTGAAAATTGAGTTTAAATATAGTCATCTGTTTTAATCTTAAGCAACTTTCAAAGCTTGCTATCCAGAGATACGAGTTATAGTAGTGATTTGATCGAACTCACGGATTAGGACATAGCTACTTACGGTCTTATTCATAATGACTTATCGGAGGTATAAACGAAGATTTTATCGGATTTATTAATAAACGTTTTAGCGTAAAAAAGACTATTATGAATAACAAGTTTTGACAATTTTCGCGAACCTATTTTAGCGATCTTTTAAACCTCCGACAAGTCATTATGAATAAGACCATTAGCCTTTACTCATGTCCACTACGACTTGAAAGAAAACCAACACAAAAACTAAAAGACAAAGGTGATCATTATCGTCGTACCATCACACCTTTTTCCCATGGAAGTAAGCAGAAACTATAGAGCGCCATCTGCTACGATCTAAACAAATTTTCTGTAAACATATTTGTGGCTCCAAATTTAAAATTACATTATGTAAGGCCTTAAGAACTGTTGGGACATACATGGCCGTCACTATAACAATGTATGATATCTGCAATATATTGATAAGCTAAATATACGATCACGGTAGTAACTTTATTAATATTATCTTAGCCAGAGTTTGGAGCAACAATTTGTGGGGTAAGAGGTTTATACAAGTATATATTAGCCGCAAGAATCGGTATATAGTCAAAGGTCGAAATGTTAAACCGAAGTGATAGTTATTAATCAGAGATCATAAAATTTTCTTAATAATATTTGCTGTAGAATCAAACAATGGACCAATTATTATTAGTAACCGAATACAGATTTCTATGCCAACTACGCCTAGTCTATGTGGTTTAAGTAGTCCAAATAAGGACGGTATTCGGCGAAGTGAAAGAAGATCCGAACTCAATAGCGGGACTATAATGGGCTAAAAAAAACAAAGACTTTAATAAATTATGAATACCATTGATTTTTGACACTACAATTTTTGTTTTAGCACAGTCCATCTATATTGAACATAATGATGTAGATTTATATAGAAGTTACCGATAATACGATTGTTCAATCTTTTCCGCCGCATTTAACCGAAGGACTCTAGTGAAAAAGTAGCCAGTACGATAT
Source organism: Orgyia antiqua (assembly GCA_916999025.1). Lineage (NCBI taxonomy): Eukaryota > Metazoa > Arthropoda > Insecta > Lepidoptera > Erebidae > Orgyia > Orgyia antiqua. Next base: position 4,656,656 of record OU779867.1, read on the forward strand.
AGTTTATCACATTATGGAAAAAGATTTCTTAACGTTAATATCGAAGAATGTAATAAGTGAGACAAGAAAAGTGGACAGTTTCTTTAGTTCTCAACTTTGTCAAAATGGAGAGCTACATCGGTATAATGTTATTATGAATTTTTTTTTCTTTCGGTTGTATTTTACAAAAAAGAAGTCTAAACACAATATTAATATACCATCTATAGGTAATAATAGGTAAGAAAAACTATAATGTACTCTCTAAACGATAAAACAATTTAACATTTCTTGACTTTACAGTTCTGCTCTATGTATGTCCTTCAAGTTAATATTTAGTTCAGGGGGTCAAGTCTGCTATTTAATGTTGTCACAATGATCAGTCAATCTCACCATTATGGGGCGCCATTATAGCGTCATTTGTGACAAAAAATTAATAGTAGACTACCAAACTGGGTTTGACGGGCCTCGTGGTTGAATGGTTCTGGTAACGGTCTGCCAAACAAGAGTTCCCGGGTTCGATTCCCGCTCGGGACAATCATTTGTGTGATTTTTCTAATTGTCATACAAATGTTTGTCCTGCGTCCGGGTGTTTCTATGTTTTATACGTATGTATTTACAAAAAAAAGTAGTATATGTATTCTATCCGTATTCTGGTACCCATAACACAAGCATATAAGCTTAGCTTGGGACCAGGGGACGTTGTGTGAAATGTCCATGAATATTTATTATAAAAAAAGAAAAAAACTTGATAAAATTAGCTATAATGCAATCAACAAATGTAATAACTGATTGCATAATGACGAATTTGTGCATCATTATGACAACATTGAATAGTAGACTTGGCCCCCAGGTCTCGTTCTGGCCAGAATAGCAGATGTTGAGCTCAGGGAACATAATTTGTTTGTAATATTTAATTTCCAGCAACAGAATGTAACAAAAAGTAAACATTTTCAAAGTATTGGTATTCTTAATAGCACAGCGCTACTCAATCAAAAATAAAATCGATTATTATTGTCTATTTAATTCGAAACATGCTTTGAACTTTTAAACATAATTTCACAAAGCATTGCTTTGAGAAACTTTTATCATTAATTTCATCCGATAAAACTAAGAAACAAGTAAAGAGTAATTCACTAGCGTGAAAGCCTTATTAAAAAGAAATTCAAGTTTTTATCCTGATACCAAATATTTTATGGGGAATTAAAGTACTAAGATGTTCAAAGTACTAAACGTTCAATGGCAAAAGTTTCCAAATATTTATTGTTGTTATGCTTTTGTTACCTGACCGTTTAGGAATAATTATCTTGTTTTAATACAACCATAATCATGATCATAATTATCATGTTTGTTGCATTAAAAATTATATATGATTTGTCACAAAATAAAATAATTTTATAGCAGCGTAACGTGTAAACTATGAAGTCAAGTAAAGCTTTTTATTGAAATACGTTTTGAGGTTTAGGAAGATTTGATATAGCGTAGTAACAATAAATAAAATTTCATTACTTTTACTACGGTTTAATACAAAGAAATGTATAAATAGAAATACACATAAATCGGTAAGATTTAACCTTACAGTTTTATGTTTAATTCCACATATAAATCAAATGGGGATATATAAACACCAATAAAACTAAACAGAGGCCTAGCTTTAACCAATGGGATTAAGGCTTAGTCTTAGTAAACTTAGAGGAACGTGAATAGGAATAGATTGGTGGAAACATTTGTTAGTAAAGTCGAAAGCCACAACCCTTATTTACAGACCACTCAATCGTTACCTAGTGGCAGATACCGAATCCCGTACAAAGCAGTGACAACAATAAATCTAAAGTCACAGTAGGATTTGTATTCTAAATTAAATCAGGGCAGGGCAACTTCAAGCATATAAACTAAACACATGCGATGGACATTAGTTTTCTTCATTCGGAACTGTGCCAACTAACTACTTCGTACGCCTGGAATTTAGAAACACTACATAATTTCGACATAATAAATAAGCCTATAAATTATGCGGTCTAGCCTATTTATGCTACGTAAGGAAGCTACGGCCTCTTATTAGTGAAAAAAATATTTAAATCCGGACTTATTCTTTTACAGATTATCTCCTACATGCATATCACTAAATTTACTTTTATTTTAGTATAGTTATAGGACGATACGAAAATAAACACTTCAAAACTAACATTGTTAACTTAAGCTGAATCGGAAAAAATGCATGATTTATGAAACATACATATCATTCACATAAATTTATTTTTGCTTAACATGTTGATAAACTTTATTGGAGGATGTAAATTTATTTAAGTACTCTTTCAATAAGAGTCAATAAGAGCTAACGTCGTAAAATAAAACGTTCAGTTACGGCGGTATTAAAAAAACAGAATCAATCAACCTGAAGTAACGTAATTCCAAGATGCCATTACATAAAATACCATTAGTAGCTATATTTTTCTTTTTATTGGCAATTTATAACTTACAACATGAATTAAATAATTAACAGCTTACGTATTAAGTCATAATACATAAGTATGTACTTAATATAAAAAAAAATAAGTAACATGGCCGTGTGGTGACGAATAATACAAGTGTCACAGCCAGTTATGGAATATTGTTCATAGATATAGTGTGAGATGAAAAACTTGAAAATAAACCCTGTGTCATCACGCCTGTTTAGCGCGGCACAGTAGATCACAAACCCGAAGTGGAGGAGACCTATGCATAGCAGTAAAGTATTAATGTTAGTTAGTAAGTTAATTTCCGTGTGGTGACGGATTAAGAATACAAGTGTCACCACCCCATCTCCTCCCAAAGGTGCTGTAAAAGTCAACTAAGGGATATTTCACACAGATAACATCCTGTGAGAGACGGAAAACTAAGAAAGAAAAGAATTTTTTTTTTATCAAAAAATCAAATCAAAAATAAAAAATCATTTATTCACGTAGGCATATTCTCTTTTTGCCAAAAAAAAATAAGCTCCTATGATATGTCCAAAAATTTTTTTCCCTACCACCGGTTCAGGACTTTTAATCCGCTGAGATCATTTGTCATTTACGTAAGGTAATAAACAAACGGGCTTAAAAGGAATTTCAGTTTGTCATCGAAAAACACTATTAAAATTACCATATTTTCTTTTGTAGATCAAGTGTACTTGAAAAAATATTCGTATTACAGTTATTGACGGTCACTTTAGGGTCTTAAGAAGTTTCAATAAATATCATGTTTTATAGGGTGCGAGGATGAAAGAGGGGTTCTTATGATATTAGTCTTAGTCTAGATATTATCTTGAATATTTTAGGTATTTTCTTGCATTCGACTAGCTTCTGAAGTTTTAAAAGAGCTTGTTAATCTCGCCTACTTAGAAATAAAAATATTTGACCACGACTTTGACTCAAAGAACTTTCTGAGTATCGCGTCTGGTCAGCAAGGCATAGAAGACCCAATACCCGTCTGAAATGGGAAACGCACGTGCCTGATGTGAGACGTTATATTGCTGGTTTGGAAAGGTAAAGAAAATTTCTTGCATAGACTGACGGATGTCAGTTACAACTTTCTTTACTATCTACATAATAAAACGATGAAACCGAAATGTTGGTGACAGTAAATAAGTTAGGATAGAAAAGTGTCACATTGTCGATAATCTATGAATACACATGTAAGTGGCGAATTGACATATCTGTCCATTACGGACGTTGTGTAAAAATGTCTTTCCATACAAATTTATTCGGTTCAGATAGAATACAAATTTTATCATTTTATAAATACATACCATATTTACCTCCCTCTCTTCAGCTCATTAAAATCAAATCATTCTCTGTCCAAGCAGTACGCCTATGGAATGCTATACCCGTCAACATAAGGCAAGCAAAACTCTGAGTAATATTACTATCTTGAAACCACAGCTTGAAACATGACATTACAGCATTTCAGCAATATTATGTATTTTTGAATATTTATATTTCTCTAATATATTATGATATATATTTTATGAATATAATATATATGTATACGTACGATATACCTATAATTTTTTTTTTGTAAATATATTTACTATTTTATCAACTCTGTACACTACATACTGCCCATTCATCTCTTTATCTCACTCCATCCAATGGTTGTCTAGAATAGATCGTCTTGAGCGATAAGACCGCCAATTGTACACAATAATCTATTGTATAAGTGTTTTGGTAATTTATATGGTGTACAATAAAGAGTTTTTTATTTTATTTAATTTATTTAAAATCCCACAAATGGTCATAGTCCTCCTCCACTCTGGTAGGAATTATGGACTACTATTTTTTTTTCGCGCTTCTCAGTCGCGTTGTCACAGGGTTTAGTTTCGTGTTTTCCGTTTCTCACATACGATGTTATCTGTATACAATATTCCTTCGTTGGCTTTTACAGCACCCTGGGGAGGGAATCGGACGGCAACACTTGTATTCTTAATCCGTCACTACACGGCTACGTCTACAAGTATTGTTAAGAGGAGATTATTACTACCAACCCTTTACGACGTGAAGGTTGAATGCAAATATAGTGATTATATCCATATCTTTTGCCAAAGCCACTACAGCCAAAATTATAATACACAGCAATGATAGAGTAGAACAATGAAACCAAGGTTAAACAAACAATGTCGTTTAATGTCTAAGTGCCTCTTTCACCATTCTCAAGTAAAGCGCCAAGTAGACAAATCGCTAGTTAAAGTCACCAGTAACTACACGTGCGACGTTCACGACGTTCGAGTAGCAGTAATCTTAAGATTAAAAAATTGAAATTGACAGAAGATACTCGTAACTATTACTTGACAATTAACGCTAATCGATAAGTAACTAATCAACGCTTTACTTGAAGATGGTGAACGAGGCCCTAAGAGTTATTAAGATTATAACATGTCATTAAGCCGATGTTAATTTCTTCCTTAGTGTCCTAGCATATAAATCCTCTCTTATTATAAAACAACGTCGTTATTGTAGTATGCAATATGTGAGCATAGATCTCCAAAACTACTAAATGGACTTTGATGCGGTTTTTAAAAGGGATTTAAGAGGAAGTTTTATTTGTATGATTTGTTAAGGTTTGTAAGTTTCTAAACAACACGCGTAGGAAGTCGCAGGCAAAAACTAGTCTGATTAATATATTTATTTGAAAGATTTTCTACTTACATTATTTTGCCGATGTATCACGATTTTAAATGTAAGATGACGTTAAAAATCGTATTTAACAAACAACGTTAATTCTGCTAAATAGCTGCTCATAGAAATACAAATATGTCAGAAAAGGAGACCATATATGGAGTTTCGTCAAAAAGAAGCCCAAACCACACATATACGGAAATATACTAAAAAAAAAAAGAAATTCAACACTACGTATACTGAATAATACATCCATAAATAAATCATAAAACTAGTAAACCCTCAGAATAGACCACGTAGTAGAACGAGATACCCTTCACCACTTAAAATATTTACAAGTTTGTCACATCAAGTGACGGGCCTCGGCCGTTGGCAAGGCACAACCCCGACCTCATTTCACAAGGGAACAACACCCTTTGTACCCTAGTCAACTAAACATGTTTATGCTAAAGGTAGCAACTATTGAATACGTATTGAATAGCTATGATAACATAAAAGGACTTTAAAAAGGGACAGTTTCATAAAAACTCTGTTTTGTTTTGGAGCATCATCTTTTAAAAAATACTGAAAGGATTTAAAAAAATTATAACAAGGGTATTAAGGATAAAAAAATATCTTTGAAGTGCAAACTGATGAAGAAAGGATTTTGCAGTGTTCTATATTTGTACATACTGTTCTCAAATTAATCGGACAATTGTTTACTATTGTATAATTTTTATTACATAAATAAGAAACTAATACACGACAACCAAATAAATCAATTTTCCACTGTAAAAGTAATATTTTTAGGTTATCAATCATACTTACAAAAGTAAATTTTTGATTTGATATTTAAGTTGTGGTAGTAAGAATCATGTGCAATCAGAGTGCATTCTACCATGCCTAAGCTACGGATCGCAAACCGGGGTATTCAATAGGTACACCCAAAATAAAATACAAACTAGCCAACGGCCGATGGAACGAAGTATGCTAAGTATAAAAAGGAAAGAAAGGATAAGAAATAAAGACATAAGGAACATCACGCAAACCATTGATGCCCTGCACCACCGCAAAAAACTAAAATGGAAGTGGGCGGGTCATGTTGCTCGTAGGAGCAACGACAAATGGACAATAAACGTTACTATGTGGAGCGGACCACTTGGGAAGAGAGGCAGAGGAAGACCAGTGCAGAGATGGAAGGACGAAATAATAAAAGTCGCAGGAACAAATTGGACAGAAAAGGCAGAAGAGAGGGACACATGGAGACAACTGGAGGAGGCCTTTACTCGTAGAGAGGTCCTTAATAATACCAATTAATATAATAATACATATATGACGATTTCAAAAAAAAAATGTATTTAAGGAAATAAATGAGGCTTTATTATTATTATAGTAAGAATCATTAAAATAAATAAAGGTACCTTTAGATGAAAAGTGAAGTGTCATAAAGTAATTATAAATATTAAAATACCAGTAAGCTCAAAGTACGTTAAAACCAAATTAATTGAATTAAAGCCAATTAAAAGGCAATGGGGTAAAAGGGCTCTGTTTTATCAGAATATTAATGGGGTAGGCAGTGGCGTATTGTGAGTACGATGTCAAAATAAACATTGTTGTGTTAATTAGAATGTCAGAGCAGTATCATCCACAACATGTAATATTGATCTCGGATTCTAAAACCAGTCATAATTATGATAATCTATTGTCTGTGCCCCGTAAATTCAAACGTGTACTTCGTATAAATATTTAAAAAAAAAAAATATCTGCGTAAGAACAATCTTATAAACAAGAAAAGGAATACGCCCCCAGTACAGTACACTAGTTTCCCTCCTCTAACAATATGGGGTCTTTCAAGCGAGGTGTGTTCATTATGGGCTGGCAAGGTGAAAGCGGCTAGTGCCCAGATAGTGTACTAATCGTCCTCATATAATTTGGCCTGCACTCTAACTCAGCATCATGACGGGCTTCGTGGTGGAGTGGTTTATGTAATGGACTGCCGGACACGAGGTCGCGGGTTCGATTCCCGCTTCGGACAATCATTTGTGTGATATCCATAAATATCTTACAAATGTTTGTACTGCGTCTGGGTGTTTTCTAAGTATTATAAGTATGTATTTACAAAAGAAAAGTAGAGTATATGTAGTCTATCCGTATCTGGTATCCATAATACAAGCATTTCTATGCTTGTATTATGGATATAGCTTACTTTGGGACCAGAGGACGTTGTGTGAAATGTCCTGAATATTTATTTATTATTATTATTATATCAGGAGAAGTGTAGACATTTACCAAACCTAGCCATAAAAAATCCTCGCATTTCGAAATATATTAGAAAAACAAAGTAAAATTTTGATCGAAGTTGTCTTTATGTTAGTTCAATTAGCCGTAAAATGAAAAGATCAAATTTTTTATTTAACTTTGCTAACTTTTTATTCAGGCAAAATTAAATAACCGTTTGTGCTACCATTAAGTAATCAAATTTAAAAGGTTTATCAGTTTATAATAGACGACCCAGTTACAGTTTGACATAGTTAAGTATTGTGGGTGAAGAAACGCTACACGCCCTCTTTGATAATATAAAAATGTTTTTATATTATATAATCCGTTTTGTTGGTATATGCCTTAACCGACTAAAATCTTTTATTTTATTTTCATGATGATTTTGGTGTATCTCTTAAACTTTTAATAAAAGGGGTCTGGGATCAAAATTTCAGCTAACTGCGCGTCTGGGTTGTCAATAAGATAAAACTTCTAAGGTTTTTCCTTCTTTAAATATTTTCGCATACAAAATAATAACTACAAAAAAAATATTGACACATGAAAATTAGCGATAAAAAAAAAAGTTAAAATTTTTTATTTGGAAAATAATGTAAATACTTACATAGCAAAGCATTTCGTAATCATTTAATTAGTTCCATTTATTTGCATTAAAATTTTAACCACTAAATTATGTAACTAGTACCAATGCCAAGTTCATTTTTTAAACACATTTGTGTAGAAAAAAAAAACACACTTCTGTATAAGCTTCTGATTTCAATTTGCTTATTGCAAACTATGGTTCAATTCAATATAAATGTTAATATCTGACAGACAACTAATTTATGCAACAATATTTAAAAAAAAAACGATAAATATTGAATGCTTTTTATAAATGTTTCCATACACAAGTAACATTGTAAAATAAGTTTCACAGATCGGCGAGAGCCCGAAGCCGCGCACAAGGCGACGCGGCCTCTCCGTGCGATATCAAACTCCGACTGAAACTCAGTACTATGATGTATCAACATCCACTTACAGGAGATATTTCCTTTTTAAATCAGAATTTAGCAATTACTAAAGGTAAACATAAAGTTCAGAAGGATTGCTCTACATTAACGTAAATAAATAACACGTTTTAGATTTCTTTGATCCCGGGTAGCAATTCATTGCGAACTACAAATTTACTTTCTGAATATTTTCAAAAAAATTATTAATCGCAGATTATTACCTTTTTCTTAAAACTATTTTGAGTTGACGGTTAATTCCGACACTAATCGTGAACAAGGATATTAAGTATGATGACTGAGAATTTTAACAATTATTTTCAACCAGTTTAAATCTGTTCGCCCGAACAGGTCGAACAGATTTAAATGTAAATATTTAAACAAATAAATATTCATGGACATTTCACACAACGTCCTCTAGTCCCAAACTAAGCTTATATGCTTGTGTTATGGGTATATGTATGTGTATATATATATATATCACTTTTCTTTTGTAAATACATACTTATAATACATAGAAACACCCAGACGCAGACCAAACATTTGTATGACAACTAGAAAAATCACACAAATGATTGTTCCGAGCGGGAATCGAAACCGCGACCTCTTGATCGGCAGTCCGTTACATGAACCACTCAACCACGAGGCTCGTCAAAATACTTATTTGATAAGTAATTACATAAACCAGGCTGATATTTTGAATTTCTAGATTTTAATTTAGAAGTGAAATGAAAGGAAATATTTGAAATATGAAATTAAATGTGACTTTGAGAGAACCTTTCTTTTGCAGCCGGGCTGGAACGTTACCCGGTAACGGTCGGGAAATCTACCTCCCTGTTATGGCGCGAGCTATTGGTATTTGCCGAATGAAAGATATCTAGATTTTGATTTCCATCCCCAGAGATTGCACGAATTATGCACCACCTGTCTACAGCAGGAAGAAGGTAATATTTTTAAATATTTATGATGTTTGGTACACACTTAAATTGAAAAGTTTGATAAATAAAATAAATAAATCTAATATATAAAATTCACGTGTCACAGTGTTAGTTACCAAACTCCACCGAAACGGCTAGACCGATTTTTATGAAATTTTACATACATATTCAGTAGGTCTGACATCTATTTTTCAAACTTTTTTTTTAGTATGGCAAAACAACGTTTGCCGGGTCAGCTAGTAAAATATAAATATAAATATTCATGGACATTTCACACAACGTCCTCTGGTCCCAAGCTAAGCTTATATGCTTGATGTTTTTAGAAATCCATGGTTTTTTAACTTTTTTAAGGTAAAATCTATACGAATATGGGCTATGCGGTTATAGAATACGGGCTTCGTGGTCTAGTGGTTCATGTAAGGGACTGCCGTTCACGAGGTTGTGAGATGTGTGATGTTTTTATTTTATTTCATTCTTATACAATTGTTAGATACATTAAACATTTATTTCTTTGCCTCCCAGACTAGATATATACCCGTGTTCCAGGAGACAATACATTGCTCTTTTCTTAATACTAGGTTACTGACTTATTATAACTTACAAGAAATTTAGTAAAAGTAATAGGTACATAAACAAGATTCAATAACAAGGAATGTAAATAGTTATCAATTTGGCTGTAAATACTAAAATTAAGTAAAATTCAGGGTATTATAATAGGTTAATGCACGTTGCGGAGATGCGAATGTTGAGATGGATGTGTGGCGTCACGCGAAAGGATAAAATGAGGAATGAATATATTAGAGGAAGTCTGAAAGTGATGCCAGTGACTGAAAAATTGAAAAACGAGCGGATGTCCTGGTATGGGCATGTTATGAGACGAGAGGAAAGTAATGTCGTTAGGAGAGTTCTGAGTATAAATGTGGAAGGAAAAAAGTCTAGAGGAAGACCTAAGAAAAGATGGATGGACTGTGTGAAAGAGGACATGAAAGAAAGAGGAGTTGACACAGACATGACGGCTAATAGAAGACTGTGGAAGAAAAAGACATGTTGCGACGAACCCAAATAATGGGATAAGGGCTGGGATGAGGATGATGATATAAATGCCGTTCAAATGTTTGTTCTGCGTCTGGGTCTGTGTCATAATACATAGAGACACCCTGACGCAGAACAATCATTTATGTGATATTTGTAATTTTTATACAAATGTTTGTACTACGTGTGGATGTTTACTATTTATTATAAGTATGTATTTACAAAAGAAAAGTAGTTTATGTAGCATATCCGTATTATGGTACCCATAATACAAACATATAAACTTAGCTTGGGACCAGAGGACGTTGTGTGTAATGTCCTTGAATATTAATCTATAATTTATTTATAGGAACTGTGTAGGTATTTTACGTGATTTTTTTCAAAGAAAAAAACAAATATCTAAATAACTGGTATTGGTGTAGGCGATAGACGGTAGACAGTAAGAAAAATAGATAACTTTGTATTATGAGATTATAAGAGATACACCTTAGTAATTGTTTTTATTTATAAAAATAATGTGCGAAACGCGCGAGTTACTTACTACTCGCGGGTTTCGCACAGGTAATAGTGTAAACGAATAACAATACTAAAATCTATATTCACCGGAGATAGTGTAGTTTTACTGCATTAAAAGAGTTTGTTAAATAGGACCAGTCAGTATTATCATCGTTTTAAATATTGAAATCTATAATATAGTTAATAAAAATGTATTTTAATAATTAAAAGCATAGCAAATCAATTGCAAAATTAATAAACTACTTTAAATTACTATAATATAGTTAATAATAAGCAATTAAATATTCTTTGAAAATTCCATAAATTAATAGCATTGAAATTTATTTCTTAATAGAATGAAATATAATCAGTTACAGTGAGTAACAAGTATCAGTACGCGAGCCTTTCATTTGCATAGTTGATTTGTCTTCTTCACTTTGTTTCATCAACATATAATTATAGTACCTATATAAAATAATATAATAACCACAGTGACGAATAATTCAACTTGTTATTACAGTCTATTATATTAGACGTCTATGTTATTAAAATGTTGAATGAGTGTGGATGAAGCTAAGGAAATATGTTTGGATCGTAGCAGATGGCGCTCTATAGTCTCTGCCTACCCCCATGGGAAAGGCGTGATGTTATGATGATGATGACGTTATAAAAATATACTTTCAACTACTAGGTTTTAAATAATATAAATATTTACAGACTTTAACACCTCTAGTCCCAAATAAAACTAAATTGAATATTCAAATATTCTCTAAGCACTATTATGACTAGTTCATTCCAAACCATGACTGTGGTGACTGAAAAGCATCCGAAATGTGAGGTTAAAATTCTAAACCAATATATGTACGCGTCTAAATCCGTAACAGGTGGTTTATTTAAACAAAATGTATTTTATCGAGATAAAATTTATACTTCTACTAAAGTTATCATCATTATTTCAGGGTTCCGTCAGTCGCATCCGGAGCTGTCGCCTTGCCTTCAACCCGGTCTCCGCTTCTATCTCTCCAGCCGATTACAATCCCACTGTTGGGCACGGGCTTCCTCCCCTTTGGGAGGGATTATGCTCTATTGCACAGCACAGGGTTTATTTTCGAATATTCAGTCTCACACAGAGGATGCTCTCTGTGTACAATATTAATACCCTGGCAAGGGAAAGGGGTGCTTGTGTTCTTAATCCGTCACTATACGGAACGGGGTCCACCTAACTTATACTTATTTTTGTACCACAGATCTCCGATAATATATAACATTATTTGTTTTTATTAATAGCGCCAGCGTAAGAATAGAAAACATTTCGTAATAGTATATTGTTCACTTCGTTTTTGTTGATGCTAAACATAAATCTAAGAAGTGCGGACAAAAGATAAGTGCCTTAATATAGAGATGATTGTGTAGTATTACAGCAATGTATTAAGAGAGACATGTGCTTTATACAGCACTAAAGAGTCTATAATAAACAAGGCTTTATCAGTGCTCTTGGGTAGTTTCGAGGAGATGATCACTTTCCAAAAGATTCGTGCATGTAAAACGATCAAAGAGCTAAAGCCGAATATATGCGTCAAAGAGCGTAAGTATAAGAACTGTATACTCAATTTTTGATTTTGTGACCAATGAAAATGCGTTATTCCATAGCTCCCAACCAGCGCTCAACGTAGGTGCGGTTAGTCGTTAAGAAAACTCTCGTAATGGTCTGCCTATTGGAAGCGATCTGCGTTTTTAGGAGTCGACGACGCTTGTATAAAGACTCGAGGATAAGGAATTCCAACTAGTATAGTGAGCTAATTATTTCGGTTCAAATATTTCTTTCCGCAAATCTAAGATGTGACTTGAATGCTTGTGGAAATAGTATTAACATAATTTTAAAGTATTAGCAATAGATTTATAAGCAAAAATATTATTTACGAGTTTTATCACGTACTTTTATTAGTTTTAAAACTGATTTCATTGACTGTAATTGAACTTATTATTACGACTTCATAATCCGTGATGAGCTTAGGTAACCTGGTTGTAAGATGTTGTTAACCAATGTCCCAAGCCAATATTTTATCAAAATGACATTAGTTTATCTTCTTTTCTTTACTTATTTACTGATATAAAATGCTAGTATTGACAACACATAGCACACTTATCACTTTAAATCGAGTTTATACGAGTAATAACAGTCATGTCTGAAAATACAATATGAACTATAACAATTTACAGTAAAACTGTGCACTTCGAATACTGAACAGTTGCACGATAGATATAACATAGTTTGGCGCAGTTATTGTAATACATATTGTTATTTTAATACATCAATGCAATTTTATTCATAAAAAAGAAATTGGTTCCGATTTTTCTAATTTATTACACGCATCAGAAGTTCTTCGTACACTGATACCCAGCTATGTCCTTCTAAATAAAACACTCTCCCTCACGATCATTCATCATAATGCTCCTGCTCTTATCCCGTAATTCGGGGTCAGTGCAACATGGCTACTTGTTCATGTTGCAATACGATTTGGTTGATTTCTACGACCGGCCGTCTGCGTGACGTCAACGCCTAGGGCGGGGGTAAGTAAGATATGGGAAGATGACACTTGTATTATTTCTGTCCGTCACCCCACGGGCATACTTTCACTCACGATCGGTCTAGCGATTTAAGCTACCTATTGACATCTAAGCATGCTGAACATGAACTAAAAAAAAATCTTATCTTATATTATTTAACTTCAGCTTTGTTTGTTGTTTCAACATTATTTCATTATATTAATCTACATTAGGACTATTAGATGTGTATTCTTGGTCGAAGATGAGCCATATTTGTAAGCACTCACGTAATGTATTATACACCCACTACTGTGGCCAACACTTCCTTGTCACGTAATGGAATAAAATATATTTTTATACATTGGGCAATATGGGCCATAATATAAAGCTGCTTTTATTTACTTAAATGCAATACACTTTAGACAACATAGTTTTAAGTAATTAGATTAAGTAAGGTGTCTTCTGTAAAAGAGTGGCGAAATCTCAACCTAAATTTAAAACAAAATATATGCGAAATCCGTAAAAAGATATACAACGTGTTTCAGAAAGGTGTAGTCATATTTGACCACAGTTACACACGGCCGGTGACTAGGCACTAGGCATGGATGAAATTACAAATACTAGTTATATTATGACTTTTATGTGTTCATAAAAGTTTAATTAATTTATTAAATTAATCGATCTTCTTTAAATACAACACTACTATGAGGTCATCTTTTATCGTAAGGTTCAATCGCATTCAATAAACCGTAAACATCTCATAATTGATGCGTTTCTAGTAGTTATTTAATAGTAGGCAATAAACAAAAAAAAAACTTACCACCTGTATTTTTCTATGTGTAACTGTAATATTTATAATATTTAAGGCCTATCCAATGCAACCTTAAAATATGATTACACCTTTCTGCAACACGTTGTATAGATATCACGAAATCGGTAGGCAAATTCGTTTCACGCATAAAATAAATCTGAACTGAATATTAAATTCGCTTGTTCATTAGTTATTATTACAGTGAGCTCGTCAATATAACAACGCAAAAACTGTCCAATAAAGCTTTTATTTGCAAATTAATAATAATGGGTTAGCATAATAATGTTATGCACAGTAAACAAAGTAGTAAAACATATTTTATGCTAGTTATAATATATTGTAGTAGATAAACACTGCATAAGTAATTTTACCGCACTTTACAAATATACATTGAGGGACATATTTGACGGGCCTCGTGGTGGAGTGGTTCATATAACAGACTGCCGATCATGAGGTCTCGGTTTCGATTCCTGGTCCTAGTATGTATTTACAAAAGAAAAGTAGTTTATGTATTATATCCGTATTCTGGTACCCATAACACAAGCATATAAGCTTAGCTTGGGACCAGAGGACGTTGTGTGAAATGTCCATGAATATTTAGTTTAATTTAATACATATCAGTACGCCTATAACGAAAGTAATGGTGAGAATAAAATAAATATATTTTTTCCTGAACAAGAATAATTTTTGTGTTTGTATTGTCAGTTTTTCATAGAGAAATCAGGACGTTTTTAATCTTAGGTGCTCCCTTGCAGACTAACCATCAAACTAGTGCACGATAACAGAAGCTGCAATTGGTTCAGAGAGAATACTTTTCTAGAAACATGTCTTGCATCCGTTACAAAGGATAGCAACGTGCATTTTTAGTAAAACATCACTATTATGACGCTATGTTCGTGACTTTCTTGAATAGATAAATAATTATTACATATTGTGAAGTTCAATTTTTATATTACTTCAAATGATATTTATTTTAATATGATGATCTGAGACATAACATAGATAATTATAATTAAAGTTATATGATTTGTCTTACTTATTTTAAAGTTGTATATCCTGAAGAATTCGTGGCAATGCTGTAAATATTTGAAGGAATCTTGATTTGAAGGTTTAGAGACATTTAGAAGCACGCCTTAAAGAAACTAAAAAAAAATTTACATATGGCCGTTGATAATACAGATAAAATACAAAACTATTGTTGTTGAAAGTTTTCAAAAATAGAATTTTTCGTAATCAATAATGATTAAAGTCAAAGCTAATCTATTAAAAATTTGACCTGAATTTCCAGGAGCCAAGTAATTTGAGAATGCTTCTGAGGCACGCCACATTTAACTGCGTAACATTAATATATTTCCTTAAGTAACCACTTCGAAGGCAATTTAAATATAATTAAGAGATTTACAAGACATTTCATCTAGCCCCCAGCGGGGACCTTCATTTGTAATGAACTTTTGAGGAAAAACCTAAATAATATACACCTGACCTGAAAAAGAATGTCAATTTAATTGTTTGTTCACTTATTGTGTAATATTATAACTAACAATTTATAATTATATCTATCGCTAAACTTAAATTGCATGAAGAATATATTAATACGAGAAGTGAAAACTTTAAATGCCTTTTTACACAAATCGGATAGAAGGATATCAAAGATTTCCACATTTTATATAGTGGAATAGAGCTGATGGTAATTCTTTTATAAATCCAACATAAAATTGGCGACCAATAATTAAATAATTAATTAATCGATTGTACAATAATTTCCACAAAATCAATATACTCGTATGTAAGGTAAATAGTTACAAACCAAAAAATACCTGGAGCTATTCAATGAGAAACAACAATATTACGTTCCAACTGTAGTCTCCTAACAATGCAATATCATTTATCATATGGTGCACGTTTGTTAACAGAATGCACATGTAATCCAAAGCTGAGCGAAGACCGCTCGATTAACATTGCAATACATCCGGAATGCAAAGCAGCCAACAATTATTATCACCAATAATGAAAAAATAAAATAAAATAAATTTATTAATTTTGCAATTGACTTGCTATACTTTTACTTAATAAATTAAATTGTAGTGGACAAAGTGATTAGGGACCCGCTTGCGGTGATCACTTTTTCCACTACAATTTAATTTATAAATAAATTGTTAGGGATCCAATAAAGAAATATTTAGCTCTAAAAACAGTTAAGTATATTCATCTCTTTAATGAACCTTGAGCAGCAAAAAAAGCTTACCAGTAATCAGTTTGGTAGGTAAATTCTATGGGTATGAAGTCGCGGGCAATAGCACGTAGTTTTTAAAAACGATATAGAATTGAAACACAAGGGTACTCCAGTTATTCCAGTTTAATATTTCAAAACTTTTATGTTTATAATTTCACAAGCCAGTCTCAAGTTTACTCAATTCACTCTAGTATTAACCGCAACTTGGACAATTTAACGAGACTTAGTAACATCTTTGTCTGAGCACTGCGAGAGAGCCAAAGTTTAATAATTAATAATTCTAAAGAACGGAAACTTGTAAATTAACTCTAACAATACGAAAGGCAAATAAAACCTATGAAAGTAATTGTCACGTAACGTTATATACTCGTAGACGTGTCCTTAATATTTCATACGTAGCGGTCTACATCATGTCAGCTACGAGCTACGAGGGCCTACGAACAATGTGCCTACACAACATTTGTAGACACAAATATACGGTACACTAACTAGAGTTTACAAGCACTTGTACACTGTACAGTACCTACATAAATCACAATTACAAACAGCAGTTCCAAACCATTACGAAGGTAAATATTTAAAATGGAATTTATCCTCTTGGAAAAACACTTGTTTCAAATCAAACATCTTAAAAAAACACAGTGATGATCTTCGTATTTACAAATGACGAATGTTTTCGTTCTCTATCGGAATTATGAATAACTGTAAATTCAAAATTTCCTTGTTTAAATTTTTAATAGCGTTATGATTAATATTTTTTCCTAGTTTAAAATGTGTAGTCGAAAACTACTCGTAGCTTTAAATTTAAGTAAATGAGGCAATTTTATATAAAAAAAGATTACCAAGTTCAACACTAACAATAAACTAAGATTTAGTTAATCATACGAGTATCTCTGTTACTTTTGAGATTTATCTCTTCAAGTAGGCTACTTATAATATCTAGAATATCTCAGAGGACAATACAATAGCAATCGATTCTCTATTTTGCAAAGCGATTGTGGTTACGTGAACGTGCCTAAGGACCGAAGACGGTTGAAGTTGAAACGAGTTAAGCCAATGTCAAGATAGAAAAATGAAGTGTTTATTGATGACATTTAACCTTCAGGGATCTTATCAGCTAATTGATAAATGACAAGAACTTAAAAATAATTATCTTGCGGACCTGTAATTGGTTTGCTGATGTATATTTTTCTGTTTATTGTGTCTGTAAAGCTGTTGATCTTCTTTGAAATTAATAAATAAATAAATATTCGCTGTACGGTGCCGATTTTTCATTAATATGCTATTTTATGTAGGAAAGTTTGCCTACGTACTAGCTGTTACATTATTCACTAAAACCTACTAACACCACACCAAATTTCATGTGAAGTGAAGAATAAGGGTATTACAATTTAATTCTCTTCGTGTTTAAAAATATTCAAAATCGTCTTCATTTATATTGAAACGAGTGCTATCGTCACTCATATTTATGGCATATGACTACTGTAGTTTTGCTACGTTATCGTGCTTAGAGTTTTTTTGGGTCTTTCAATCAAACCGAAAAGTTTTACGTTTTAGTTTTCTCAGTTTACAAATACGAATACAGTATCAAACAAATCAGGGTTCTATTATTTTTTTAAATTATTTACTTATTATCTTTACTAATTACAAAACAAAGTTGTTATTTTTTGTATGTATGTATTTCCTTATGTACACGCTTTAATCTTCAATATTATGCAACGGATTTTGAAGCGTGTTTTTTTAATAAACAGAAAAGTTCAAGAGTCATTCTTCATTTGTATAATTTGTTAAGATTTGGTTTTTAAAATACATACATACGAAGTCGCGGGTACGAGTTAGTAGAACATTAACCCAAGATACAACAAAGTACGAAATGCGAAAGACAGTTAATAATTTCCCATATTTGTAATACGTTACTGAAGTTAAATTGAAAAAGTTTGAATGACACCCATGAATGTCTAAAGCAACCTATTTAGGAGTCAACCCGCTAAGAAATATTTTCTAACATGTTTTCCTCTGAATATGTTCAAATAAACGGTGACATAAAATAAGAACACGAGCGTAAATCTTCTATGATAGAGAATTTTTTTGGCATAACAAAGACATAAATTTGCCATAAATTCGTGGGTTATTACTGAGAACGTCTCGACAAACTCTTTACACTTGATAAAACTTTGCTACTCTTGTGGCCTACCATTCACTTGCTTGTTACCATAATATGGGCAAAATAACACAGTTTATTTTGTTCTATTTCTAAGACAGAACTCTGTGCATGTATCATTCCCAAATTTCATAATCAACAAGCAAAGCTTTATTTCAAGAACTGTTTTATCGATGCTCAATTCGATTTTAAAAATGAATACGAATTCTCAGAGATAAAATGAATACATAGTCGTACTCAATGGCTGTATAGGAACTCGTACTTGTAATTGGTAGTTACTTCAAGTTTCTCTTAAAAAACTTTCAGCTGGATTTATATATTATTCAGAAAATAAAAGACAAATACACTACCTAATATATCAAAATCTTTCTAGAGAATAGGATGTATGGTCGAGCTCAATAATTTACATTTACGACAGCGACTGTGGCTGTTCATATTATTCGTAACACGTAGAGCTTTTGTACAGGGGACGTGCTTATATATTGTAAGGCTACCCACCCAGTGTAGTGGCAGTGATGATAACTTATGAAAATAGCGGTTATGTAAAGCAGTCATGTCCTTGAGATCTTTGCGTAAGCACAGTGGGAACATGTAGCCTCTTTGTGTTTCCATTCATAATACATTACATATGTGATGGTTGTTACTTTCGTAACCTGTGTTTCCATTTAGTAAATACAGACTTTTAAACTTTCACGTGCGAGTTTTATACGTAGTATGTACATGACATGTGTGTAAGTGTTATGCCTAAAACGTCTAGTCGTTAATATTTTGTTCATAGTTACGAAATGGCATCGTATATCTATTAGTAAAATCAAATCATTAACATTGGTACGAAGCTTAAACTATTTTAAAAGAGAGTTACCTATTATCTTTTATAGAAAATTAAGGTTTATAACAAGACTATATATTATATGTAAACTATTCGTGACTAAGTTCGATACAATTTTGATTACAACACTAAACAAATATCGTGACGAGATAAGACGTAAAACTTAAAACATAAAATACAATGAATCCGATATCGTAACGTAATATTACGACTGTAATCGAAGTATCTTGTGACAATATCTATGTATAATTGTTTACTATTTTTGGTATGGCAAAACAACGTTTGCCGGGCCAGCTAGTGTAATAATAAATTTTAATTTTAGAATTTACCTGCAATGCTTTTCTTTACTTATTGTAAAATAAAGTAGTTAATTTTGTATGTATGTCCCAATGTTAGCTTATGGCTTTCAAAGTACGCAACGGATTTTGATGCGGTTATTTTTATTAGATAGAGCTGTTCAATTAGATGGTATTCTTGTATTATTTGATAGAGTTTGGTTTTATTGGAAGGACAACAGCTATACTAAATAAATATAATTAAAAGAGCTCGCTTGTGGTGATCACTTTTCAACTATAATATAAGTTATCTAATAGTTGGCCAAAAATTGCGAACACAACTTAAATATACATCCGTGTCAAGACATCGTAAAATTCTGAGTAGTCTTAATGTTATATTTTTACTCATTTGGGAACATAAGGCATAATGTAAGGCAGTTTAAAAAAACTTTAAGATGCACCTTGGCGCAGAAGCTAAGCTACTTTTCATCAAACTATCCTATTAATTAACATATACAATAATATCACAGAAACAAGAATCTTAACTAAATATTCAGATATCTTTTGATCCTAACGAAATGAAAACATGATACTGGTAATATAAGAAGGGAATAAAGCCCTATATAATAAAAGGTGTAAGTAGCGCCTGGCATTGAAGGGAAAATGAACTGTCATTTGCAAGTGGCAGGTCAACGGTTCAGATACATACAGCTTTTATTTATAGTATTACTAGCTGACCCGGCAAACGTTGTTTTGCCATACAAATATCAGGGAGGAGGGGTGGTGAAGATCTTTGAAAAATAGATGTTATCCGATTCTCAGACCTAACGGATATGTATATATAATTTCATAATACTTAACAACTTACTTACATAATATATTTACTAGAAACACTTCATTAAAAAACTGTACTGTTTATAAAATACTTATAATATTTATTTTAGTACCTAGTAAACTCTATTATGTAATTGTGCGTATGTGTATTTAAAATGTATATTGTTAGTATTTCATGTAGTTTATATTAGCTATAAACGTGCACCTACAACTCCCACCTACTTCTTAAATAATATCCATGCTCGGGTTGCCTGGAAGAAATCGCTTTAAGCGATAAGGCCGCCCATTGTACTTGATTTTTTTTTGTATAAGTTTAATTTTAAGATATGTATGGTGTACAATAAAGAATAAAATAAATAAATAAATAATAATAATTGGTCAAGCCGTTTCGGAGGAGTATGGTAACTAACACTGTTACACGTTAATTTTATATACTTATAAGATTTTTTGTTTTGTTTTAATCATATGATCAATAATCATATGGGTTCACAGATTTACCAGATAAAGTGCCTTTGGCTGTTTTGCTTTACGAGAACTAAAGCTATTCGTAGTCTACAAGATCCTGGTTCAGATAATTGTAATTCTCAATCAAAAATTCAATGGGTGACCACGAAAATACAATTTATATCAGATTCGGCTATATTCTATCTATACACTTACATCATATAGATTCTAATAATTGAGTAACAGGTAGTAAATCTTAGTTAAATAAAACTATTAAATATCACCAACATTAGAAACAGTAAAGGAATCACAGAAATCCAGGTTAAGATTCTGATGTTCTTAAATCATCTTCAAGTCTCAACTTAATTACATTTGATGATTAGACCAAGCTTAAAATGATATAAATGCTCCTGTTATATCTATAGGCATCAAGAATAATTTTATCTTACTCGACTAACTGACTGCGCCACCTATCATACATCATAAGCAATTTTGAAACAGCCATTTCATCAAACAAGACTTATGAATTCACCCCCCACAATTAAAACGAGGGACAGGCGTCGCCACTGTAGAGTCTCAGTTAATATTTCACGAAGTTCGCAGAGGGCGTTGTTGGTTAAACTGTCAAGAGTTTGCACAAAACGAACAAAAGAGGGCGCTAGCTTAAATGGTGCCATAGATGGCGCTGCTATATGAGTAATAATCCAATTTTAGCAGTACAAGGTAAATTAAGTGTTTTTACATGTTTCTCATAAAATAAAAATTCCCTGTAACATCCCCCATGTTATATATATACTAGCTGACCCGGCAAACGTTGTTTTGCCATACTAAAAAAAAAAGTTTGAAAAATAGATGTTGGCCTATTCTCAGACCTACTGAATATGTATGCAAAATTTGAGAAGAATCGGTCAAGCCGTTTCGGAGGAGTACGGTAACTAACACTGTGACACGGGAATTTTATATATTAGATATATACCTATAAACCCTTAATTTATTTAACCCTTAATTTATTTTATGCAAGGTAGAGCCAACGTTTCGTCACATTTCTCATAAAATAAATTATTACCTGTACGTTGTGACATGAGCTAATTTAGAAGGTTGGCAAAATTCTGATTATTGTTGGAATTACTATCCACGTGGTAAATGTAAGACGAAAAACTAAGCTTTGTACAAATATGTACACCTATCCAAGACAATTGGTAACTTTACTGCATTCATAGGTTGAGAGCTAAGATAACATCGATGTTATAAGTGCTAACAACCAGATGAGATCTTTATTTTCATGCAAGCTTATCAAATTCTACACATGCTTGTGTTACCGAAAAATGTTATATATGATCGTCAGTTTTATCCATGTCAGGCCATCTTATTTGTTGTCTACTTCTCCTTTTTCAACAAAGAGACTAAAAAAAAATTGGTTGTCTGTAAAGTCGGTTTACTGACGATAGTTGAACGAGACAAGTGATAGCGAGACGCTTGCACTTCAAGCCTTACATGGAACGCCTCAGAGCGAGGTAACGCCGCATGAGTCATGTTATTTCGTGCGTGCAGCCGGCTCTATCGAATTATAAGACGTTGTCACGTCAAAAATTACTTACTGACGAGTCTTGTAATGAAATTGATGTTACGTTACGAATCATGTCATTATCGTAGTAATTGTTTACCTGAAACAACACAGAACATAAGATTAGGTTTTCAATTTGTGCGTTAAATGCATTTTAAATGAAACAATAAGTTATAAAAGAGCGGGTATAATATTAACACGCTTATATTTGAATCTACGTATAAATAAAGAAAGATCGTAGTTATTATTACTTTAATATAGCTAAGAGCAATAGTACGTATGGCATAATTTGTGGCTGAAAAGAGATAGAACGATCCTAATCACATAACAAAATATATTTAGCAACTTAAAATATCTATGCATAACATTACTGCACCAACATGTTATGCATACAACAGAGGCAGAGTGCGACGCAAGATCCAATCATAGAGCTCATTTCCAAGGGAGTGCCAAGTGTTAATAGCCAAACGTAATGTTTCATATTAGATTTTCAATTATTCTGTCATACACGTGGCCTACTATCAAATGTAAAAGCAAAGATGGATAAATTGTATAAAATGAAAGAAAAAGGAATGAAGCAATACTTTGTAGACTAAAATGACACCATAAATCTATTTTAATAGACTCCAACAGAGAAAAGTTATTTATTCGTCTGTATTTTTCCTGCACATGGATGTGCGTTTTTGATTTATGAAAAAATGAAAAATATTCATTAATGGACATTAGGTACTTGGGTTAGTATACAGTCTATTGTTTATGATCAAAATCGCAATTCATACCAAATAGGTACTATTTCCTTGGTCCTTCGTCATGTTATTGACGCTTCAGTCTTTACCTACTCATTATACAAATTCATTGAAATAAATCACTAGGCTGCCGTTCTATGAAAATTTTTACTGTATCATTAAAGCTGAATAACGGGAAGGTATGAAGCTCACAATACGTTCGCTTTCCAATTCATTATTTTAAAATACAGTCTGTTTACTCTTGTATATATATGTCTTAGGAGACTTGATTAAAATAGTATACTTAAGGATTTTTAGTTTTAACTTAGGTTCCAAGATTGTGAAGTGGGTCCTCAAATGGTGTCAATGGTGAGTAATTCGTTTATTTACTGTAGTTGGTGAGACATAATGGTAACCCGTTGAATATTCATAAAAGGATCCTTCCAAACCAGTTACACGTGTCGTAAGCCACGGATCAATCTCATCGTAGTTAATAGAATGTTGTAGTTAACGTAGTTAGTTTGTCCAGTATTACAATGTGTTTAGATGGATGACTGCTCTGGCTGTGAATACAAGTGATGTCTATGGTGTTTTTCTCCGATATATATATTTCATGTTTTACCAGCTGTGTGAATGTAGCCGCGTGAAATAGTGACACTGGGGAGATTTGTGTTCCGCTCCTATTGGTCGTAGCGTGATATTAAATAGCTTAAAAGTTACCTAGATAAATTTACACATCACGAAAGAATTTTTTTAACGACTTCTTATTTGTGGGATTAGTTTCAACTACGGTTTTATTATATGTATAGACAGATATTTAATGTGCATTTAATACTACTAAGTACACACCCCGATTCTAAATCTAATTTAAGATTACAACATTGTAAATAAAATGGTAATATTTTAATCTTAAGATCGCTATAAATATCTCATTTAAATTTATAAATTTCAAATTATTGCAAGTCATATCTGGAATGAAAACGAATTCCTTAATTTAACAGATGTTTAATATTATGGAAATGGAAGGAATCGATGCCGATATTAGTCTCGTTTTGGGTCTTGTTTTGTATTTTTTTAAACTGGTAAATCCTCAACTGTTACTGCCACAAACCCAAAATTTGAGCTGTAATAGCGAGCAATAGCTTGGCAATAATAAATTGTAACACACAATATTATCGTTATTATTTATCACGATTTAATCTTAATTCCATAGGTAAATAAAAGTGACTGCAAATACCCACTTCCTTAACATTTGATAGACAAGTGTACATGTGTGGTACGCCTATAGCTTGAATAGCTACTAAATATAATTAAGATGGAAAATAACACACATCCATCAGTCTGAAATCAATAAATGATCACAAAAAGATAATATTACCAAAACAATACATGGATAAAACCATATTACCAAATAAATTTCAATACAAGACAGGAGCAACGCTTTGAGTTCGAAGGGGGAAGGCTAAGTACAATCGACGTTATTAATTACCATCCAAAATAACTCTAATAAATCCTGTGGTGCGGCTTTAATTGATGTTATTTACTTTGTATATTGGGGTTTATTGATTGCGTTGGGGTGTAATGGGCGGTAATGTTTTAAAAGCTTCAAAGACCGCCTCGTTTGACGAACGTAGCACTATCTGAAGATTATTATGGCGATCAAGATGGCGGCATTGGAATTGTATGGCTGCTAAGTTTAATATGAAATTAAATTTGTAAAGGCAAGTAAGTCATCTTTGCTTAATACAAAACAAAGTCGTTATTTTTGTATATATGTCCCTATGTGAGCTTATATCTTCATAACTACGCAACGGATTTTGATGCCCCTTTTTTAAATTATAGAATGATTCAAGAGGATAATTCGTAAAGGTTTGTTATCCAAATTCCACGCGTACGACGTTGCGAGCTATGGCTAGTGTTAAATATACCTGAAAGATATGCAAGACTTGAAAGATCCTTGGTAAAGATTAACCGAATACTATTAAAGCAATCTTAAATAGAAATAGCAGTCTACACAAAAAGGTGAACTATGTTTCAGGTTACCTCTAGGAATTTATTTGAAAAAGAAGATCCATGCAACAGCTTTGGTGCAAGAAAATCCCAGTTCCAGCTGGGTTTCGAATAATAAGTTACATATTTACTTGTTATTTTGTATGATTCCATACCCATATTTATGGTCGAAGGTTTGCAAAGACAGATTTGGAATCGTTGAGTGAACTAGAATGTAAATTACAAGTTAAGATAATCCTAAAAAAATTGGTCAAGTGCGAGTCGGAGTGCGAGTCGGACTCGCGCACGAAGGGTTCCGTACCATTATCTATGCAACATAAGGCAACGTTATTAGTATCGAGCAAGAAACGGTAAAAAAATCATGTTTGTTGTATGGGAGCCCTCCTTAAATATTTATTTTATTTTATTTTTAGTATTTGTTGTTATAGCGGCAATAGAAATACATCATCTGTGAAAATTTCAACTCTCTAGCTATCACCGTTCTTGAGATACAGCCTGGTGACAGACGGACGGACGGACGGACGGACGGACGGGCGAACAGCGAAGTCTCAGTAATAGGGTCCCGTTTTTACCCTTTGGGTACGGTACCCTAAAAATGAAGGGTAATTAGTATAACGAAATTTCATGAATTATATGCGCGTGACGTTACTTCGTGACATGGGTTGGAACAGGGAAATGAGCGCAACGGCAAAACAAAAAACATTTTTCTTTAACTTTTTTAATAAATATAAATTACAAGTGTAACAACATTTAAAGGAAAAACACTTTAGGGATTTCTACCACAAAAGTATATTTCAATTTCAAATTAATTTCATTCAATTGAATCAAAGCTATTTGATTCAAACAATTTACAAAAAGATGTTTGTTTGCCACGGTGTAAATCCAGTCTACATCCTCTAAACAGAAAACAGCAATAAAGAAAATCTCACCATGAGTTTCATAACTACGTTACAAGTAGAGAGTGTAGAGATTTAAAAATAAAGCCACGCAGGCAATTGTGATGGGTAAATATTTTAACATACATACTAGCTATTGTCAGCTACTTCATACGCGTGAAATTTGAAATCTTTACTTAATATAGACAGTGTTACTCAAGGATCAACCTTCTATTAGTGATAGAATTTTCGAACACCCATAGTCGTAGTTTTAAATATTATTCGTTATAAACAGAAAGAAATTCAAAGTTTTCTCTTTGTAATATTTATAAGTATAGATTTTATAGACCACATAAACTAGATGCATAGAGAACATATTGCAGGTTACAAACCTAAAAATAAAAGCAATAAAAATAAACTCAAAGAGCTCTCGAGTCGGGACATAATTTGGGTTTGTTTTGCATGCGAAATGTGTCCGCATGTACATCGATGGGACTCTTAGTGTCTGCTACTTCGTATTTTATTAAGTAAATAAAGATGCATTTCATTTAACAAATAGCAGTCGTTAAATAATAAGTCAGCTTACCTATTTCGTAAATAGGAGATCTCCGGTGGAGTCTAAGGTTAGCAAGCTTGGTAAACAGGTAAGTTTGCCAATTTTGTGACCCTTCCTCGTTATTCAAATTCCTTATATATACGAATCATGAATAATAAACCAGTTGGAGTGAAAACAAAAAGTTCGTAAACCATAACAGCCTTGTCGGCATTAATTATCGCTAATAGAACGATTGTTCTTAACAATACCCGTATTAGAACTCGCGAAAAGAACTGAACCAGGACTTTTCTTACTCATTTCGACATAACTTTTCGTATTTTAGTATAGAGTTACCCTACCCAGTTCTGAAGACGCTAATAAGGAACCCCTTTAGCACCAATTCAGTGTCCATCGGTGTACTACAATATGCCGACTCTATTTCTATTTGTAAACATTTCACATAGCGTCTTCTATCACCAAAATTAGCTTAATGCTTGTTTAGTGTTTACTACATTACGGATACAGTAGGTACGTATAGATACTAATTTTATTTTCTAAAAGTACGTACGTAAACAAGTAGCTAGGCTCTTATGTTTAACGCATATATAATGACTCGCTACAATCAAAGTTGCTTTAATGATATTAGACGAGCCTCTTGGTTGAGTTTGAGTGGTTCATGTAACGGACTGCCGATCAAGAGGTCGCGGGTTCGATTCCCGCTCAGGACAATCATTTGTGTGATTTTTCTAATTGTCATATAAATGTTTGTACTGTATCTGGGTGTTTCTATGTATTATATGTATGTATTTACAAAAAAAAGTAGTATGTATTCTATCCGTATTCTGGTACCCATAACACAAGCATATAAGCTTAGCTTGGGACCAGAGGACGTTGTGTGAAATGTCCATGAATATTTATTTATTATTTATTTATAATGATATTCATTAAGCCTCTTGTCACCAAAACGTAAAACTGCTTCAATTGGGATATAATTTTCTTTTTTCTAAGAAGGAGATTATAATATAAAAGGTTTCAATTACAATTTTAAATGCATTATGCAACTTTGAAAACAATTTTTTTAGACGTAATATGTGATTGAACTTAGATCAATCACAAGATAAATTAAGCGTGCTAAGTGTCTATTTAAAAGTTTCAAAAGTTTAGTTGTTTAATATAGTTGATAAACGTATATAATCTCCGATCACAGTCCGCAGTTACTATATTCCGAGTAATGTTTAGTGCAGATTGCACAATACATCCGTCTATCATTTGTTCCGTTTTTACAAGTGAAGCTACAACAAATATAAGCTGAAAATCTACCACAATAGGCTCCTTTAATAAGTAAAGTGCACCACGTACTTAGTGTCGCTGTCAGAAAACAACGGATATCATTAATTATGAAATTATTTCATAGAGAGGTAGATTTGTGTGTATTTAACGTTAAAATGCACACAATATTAATCCATACATATAATAAAACTGTAAATAAATAAAAAATCGCGTTTATCTCAAGAAATATCGAAATACAAACGAAAATTATACCTGAAGTCACTATTCTATGTGGACAATATCGCGGGCACAGCCAGTACGTAATAAACCTTATTCTGACATAATGACAGATAAGGGTAGTACAGTGTAGTAATACATCAAAGTTATCACCCAATATTGTTAGAAAACGTACCTAAATACAAAAGAGAAAAAGCGTGAAAAACGTAAATAAATTACCTGACACAGCGGAATATTGTTCTTACCAGTTTTGCTATATTTGTCTTTAATAAACATGGGGATTATTCACTTTCTAACTATACCTATAACACTGAACGCTTACCTAAATCTTTTGAACGAATTGTTTTGTAGGATTCTTACTAGAAACATATTAAGAACCATTCAATTATAGCAAAGATATTGATGGAAAAATTCAGAAATTGTACAGTTGATGGGTTTCCAAGTTCAGGTGTCACGACTTTAGTACCTATATTAAGTTTCAAAACACGTATAAATTGTTGAATAAATCGCTTAGGTCTTCACTTCATCACTTAAAATAAGAATTATGTTATTCGTTACCCATACATAGGAACTATTTGAAATGCAAATGTAACTGGATACAAGTCGTGGTTTCATTGATTGAAATTTACGCACCGCACCAATCAGCACATATGCTACTACAGTCTAATAAAACTAGTGTATTGTTAATTGGAAAATTCTATTTCCGATATTAAACAATAAAGTTATTAAAATTGTTCTATTGATTGCGCTGCTATCGATAGAGTATGAAGATATTACTAGATAAAGTAATTAGGATAGTCAGGCAATTAAAATTTTACAGATTATGTAATTCTGTTGCCACTATAACAAACAAAACAAATAAACGTTACAAACGTCTTTTTTATATGACACTAGCTGACCCGGCAAACGTTGTTTTGCCATACTAAAAAAAAAGTTTGAAAAATAGATGTTCGCCGATTCTCAGACCTACTGAATATGTATGCAAAATTTGAGAAGAATCGGTCAAGCCGTTTTGGAGGAGTACGGTAACTAACACTGTGACACGTGAATTTTATATATTAGATGATGATAATTATGATTATGAAGTTAGGAAATGAAGATGATAATTATGATCCTTACTCATTAGTAAGGATCTTTACATTTAAAGAATTTTTAACACTCGGGTCTAACTCGCAATTGGCCTATTCTCTTTGTTAAATTTAATCGTAATATAAGACCATAATTATTTTTCTTTAATTGTTAGTTGTGATATTCTGTAATTTCCAAACTAGAATACAGAATCAATTTAATAAAACGAAATGCCTAATAGATTAACAGTTTGTTAGTATAATGGTATTTGTTTTGTTAGCAGTTGCCCTTGGAGTTAAATCTATTCGAGTAGTTGGGCCGTGAATTAATAGAATTTCAGAAATTGCTTTATCAAAATAATGGAGACGACAAAAACTAAGTTTTAATGTATATTCTTAGTTTTAAATGTATATAATTAGCAATAATAGCTAGTTTATTTCGAAACTTTATTGAAATTAGAATGATTTTTGTACTTATCGTATTAGTTATAACTCAATACTTTTGTAAGCAACCTTTCTAATTAACAAGGATTTCAACCTTTTTTAAAATGAATACATGAGTATTTACATTATGCTGGTTGACGCTTTAAAGAAGATATTAGCTGTGGAATCCGTTGTAGGTCCGACGATTTTATATAACAGTGACCTATGTGTTATTTAGATGTATGTAATTACTATTCTTTATAGTATGGTTTATACACAGCTATCTGCAAAGGTAATAGCTAATTTAATTTTGGGATCCTAAATGTATAAGTTAAGTACTTTCTGCATTATTTGATTTCATCACACAATAATTGCTAAAAGATTCAGAACATGGCATAATAATTCTGAATTGATATTTTTAACAAGCGCTACTATAAAGATAAACCTACATCGCAGCTAAATTGCTCTCGATTCATTCTAAATTGCACCATCAAGTCTTCTAATATCGTAGCCTCCTCTCGATCACGTATCCGCAATTTCTACCCATCGACGAGTTGTTGAGACTTGCTCAACTCGCTCGTCGATCTACGACTCAATCGAGAGAACACGTTTTCATACATGTTACCGACGAGCGTTTCAAAAAGAAAACTGCTCGATATAACTTTTACACACATTTTAGACAGAAATAAGAAAACATTATTTTTTACTACATCTTTTTTTTTCGTCTTTAAGAGCGTCCTTAATTATATTTACTAAAGGAATAATCAAAACATTAAGATCCAACAAATGCATTTTTGTCCTAATTTGGAATAAAAATTTATAAATAAAAGCTGAGTTATAAATTATTCCCTTAAGTTTTTTTTTAAAACTACTACTCTTTAGTTCGTTAACATCCCACTGTCGGGCAAGGACTACCTCCACTTTGGGACGGATTATGGTCTAGTATGCCACGCTCATAGACAATGTTATCTGTGTCCAATATTCTTTAGCCGGCTTTCACAGTACCCTGGGAAAGACAAGTGGTGGTGACACTTCTATTCTTAATTCATCACCACTCGGATAAAACTATTTTAACTATCCTTTTGTTAGGAAATTCAATAAAAATGTTAGTTTACCTTTAGTTTTAAAAGAGGTGAAAAAGAAACGTGGTCACTTAATAAAGTCAGTCACTTATAAACTTTATAAATCTCCAGAGACCAATGCAGTAGAAACGTTTCTTTCATTGTGAATTTTTAAAAGAAATCTACATCGTTTATACAACTCCTTCTAATGGTATCTCTTATCAGAGGCGGTCATCTTGACTTTCTTTCTTTCCATAAATCATAGTATGTAACCTAACTGCGTGAATATGTTAGAATTTTAATGGAACATCCATTAAAAGTCGTGCAAAGAAGGTAATTAGTACAAATATTAATACTTACGTATCAAAAATGAAAACAGCTTCTGGTAAAAGCCAAGGAAATCTTTCTAATCTTTATAAAACTCATTGTTAGGAAATAATCTTGATAAACCACTGAAGATTACCCGTATTTAATTTAAAAAGTTTCAAGACAAAAAAGGAAATATGACATTGTTTATCGCTCGCTCCTTGAACTGGGACTCAATTTGGAAAAGGACGGAGGTGGGTTAGTGGTAAATTATGTTAGCTATAAGTAAATGTAATAAGAATAATATTTATTATCGACAACGTTTGAGGAAAACGTTGCTCGAGATGACTACTTACTAAACGACTAGGTATAGGAGGCAAACCAACGTTATTATGAAATTAGCTAATATTCGTAGATTGATCCAATTTGTAGTTTCTGTCTGCTCCTTGCCTTTTAGCGGGATGATACAAAGTTTTTCACTAAAGTCCAATCTCGACTTTTCCATGAAAGAGCAACAATCATCCCAACATCTGTGCAATCACATATTGGGAGCAGGATAGTAGGATAGTTAAGAATTTTCTGTAACTAATTATTTTTTTATAACTTAATTATACGTTGTTGTATTGAAGCCACAAATAAATTGTGTCATAAGGTGATTTTATCCGATTCGTTGGAGACACCTGCGCTGTTACTTTGCAATATTAATTTGAACGAATAATAAAAATAAATTCATAAAATTTATAAGAAATATCATAATTTATATTCCGTTTGCGAAAATATCCTATTTCCATAAGGTATATAATTATTGTTTCTTTTCCCTTATATTTTGTATTTATTACAGAGTAGGAATTAACAAATAAAGGATATAGCACTGGTTTTATAACAAAGACTAATATTCACAAAGCTTATTACAACAACCAATCACTTAATATTCCAGAAGCTAATGTTTTGATCAAAGTAATCATATAAATGTACTGTTACCATTACTATAAGAATCGGAAGAAGGCGGGAAATAGTTTGGTAGGTATATATTTATCTATCTGTATATTTCCGCCTTTTCTATATTAGGGTTCTTTACCAGAAGTAAATTGGGACCCTATTACTATTCACAACAAATGTAGGTTTGGGGACAAAATGTAGGTATAGTGTGTACACACAAAGCAATAATTATGATTTCCGATTTTAACTGAATTGGCAACAAAATTTCAAAAGGTAAAATTATCTTTTATTTATTTTAGAGAAGCTTAAGCATCTAACTCAGTAGAAATAAAACGAAAAAAGGTATAACGTTCATTAGACATAATGATGACGAAGAAAAAAATAATCGTTACTGTATTTAAACGACGACATTATCAGCAATTTCCGTGCTAACTGTTACTATTATGTTCTCGAAGTAGGTACTTTCAATGTATACACTTATTTTCAGTATTTCAATACATTTGGCAGTGCTCTTATCCTATTGTTGAAATGTTCTTAGGAGACCCCTCTTAGATCCAAAGGCCACTAAATACAAAAGGTCGAGAGCTTCCATTCGAAACGTAAACCATTGGTACAATTTGTTCCAGACGGAATCTATTCGTGTTGTTATTATAAGAGTAGCAGAAATATTCGAGAAGGCCATCATAATATCGTCACAATTTTTCTAAGTATTAAATAAAAACAGACGTAAATATGTATGTAAATAGATCCTGAAATACACAAATAATAACACTCTTCAATATCAAGCGAATTATTACAATAAAACCCAACTGTTATGTAGAGCAATTGTGAGGATTTCTGATATTTTGTTTCCAAAGGTTTGTGAACAGCAACTAGCAAGTAGGTCACTGTACCTAACATTCGTTGAAATATCCTAAAACTACGTTTTGATACAAATGGGGAAGCTTTATAATCATGAATGAAGCAAATCAATACAAATTGTCTGGCGAGATTGCCATTTTTAAATAATCTTTACCCCAGAGCGCAAATGTTTTCCTTTAAATTTCACTTTAAGCGTTCATAAGTCTTATAGAAAAAGGCACCCCGCTGAGAAATCGGGACGTTCACTGAAATTTTCCTCATTTTTTGCTGCAAATGAATTTAAATTGAAGCCTTAATCGTGAAGCTTTCAGTTATCAATTTCTTACTCTAATACTCCTTCGTTTTTTACTGAAGATTCTAAATTGAATGGTTTAAATATTAAGCGAAAATGTTTCCATATACTTTCGAAACGACGGACTCCTTGCGTAGTTCTCAAGTTAAGCGACGATATGATCTAACCAATTTATCTTAACTACTAAATAGGTCTGAATCGACAAACTAAATAGCATATTATAATACTCTTTTTCTTTTTTTGTAATATAAACATATTTTGAGTTTTAAAACAATGTAACACTCACAACAGAAGATTATCAATTTGACCTGTCTTTATTCGTCATGGAGCGCTAGATAAACAAGAAAAATAATTATTTAAGTGTAAGAAGAGCCATGAAAAGCTCTTCACTAACTATTATTCTACTAATACCATAAACCTGAACGTTGGCAAAAAGGTCAGGAGGGATACATGTTTGTAGCAATTATGCAACAGCTACTGAATGAATTTTAGTAAACTCTAAATCTGCGTAGTTTTTAACACAAAAGTTAGATATATCATCATGCCAAAAGCGAAGGAAACCGCAGGCGTTAGCTAGGTGGGTGATAAAAATGTAAACATTAATAAAAAATATGACTCAAATTGAATTGCTTAATTCAGATATTTTTTCAACGCTCCGTTTACTTGTTGCAGAAATTATATTTTTCTAAGCGTGTAATTTAATAATGGAGGGAGAGCGTACAGAAACATCAAAATATGACGTGAGTGATAGCATCATGTTGAATATTTATTGCTTACAGCGGCTTAACCAAGTGATAATGTAGCATAAGGAAATGGAAAAGATAATGTTATTAGGTCGAATACCCACATTATCCTATAGTATTATTATCCTATTAAGTAATAAAGGGCATCGAAATATTTATAAAAGAAGAATGTTACTTAACTAATAACTGACAGAACGCACAGCAGTATCAACAGGTTATAGGA
Source organism: Orgyia antiqua (assembly GCA_916999025.1). NCBI lineage: Eukaryota > Metazoa > Arthropoda > Insecta > Lepidoptera > Erebidae > Orgyia > Orgyia antiqua. Next base: position 4,690,738 of record OU779867.1, read on the forward strand.
ATTAAAGAGTTTTTATACTAGTTCCTTAATTCCTTTTTTATAGGTTCTGTCGACAAACACCAAGAAGAATTGTAACCTGTAATGAAAGTTATGTCGAATTTTTGCATAAAATGTCCATATTTTTTATTTAACTACTATTTAATATAAATATGATCGTTATGCAACAGTGGTTTTAGCCAGTAATAGCCTACATTCTGCCTTGCTCTAAGCCAAAGTGATGTGATGATATCCCGTCAGAAAAAAAATGAAACTCAAGAAAAAAAAAATTTAAATTGCTTGTACAACATGTGTCTCCCAAAGTACATGGATTCACGCGCACAATAAATTGATCGACACGATATCATAATGTGCTGGGAGTCACGTTTTAGCAATTCAGGCGTAAAAATTTCAGTCATGATGAAAAAAGGCGTATTAAAATATAAAGGCCGAGTACACATAAACACGTTAAATTAGACAACACCCTACATACGAAAATCTTAGGTAATATGAAACTGGAAAGTCTTCACTGTTAGAAATGTTAAAAGCAAGACACATTAAAGTTACATATTAAGAAAATATACTTGGTAACTTAGTAGGTATATACAAAGTCGAATTTGCCAAGTGATAACAAAACCTATAGATATATCCGTAAAACGGAAGCTTTGCACCTCCTATTACAGAAATTACACAAATAGAAGAGTATGAAATTTTGCACGGTTATCGTTCAGAAACATTGATTATTTTTCGTAAAATTTGTAAGACAATACAACAAAAATGATAGAACAGTATAATTAACCGTTATTGTAGGTAATAGCCCTTTTCAAGTCGAATATCGAAGAAAGGTCCTATTTTAATTATGTAAATTACAGAGTCGTCCTAAAGACAGAAATTTGGGCTGCTGGCATCCCAAAATCCGAGTAAAAATAAGTTTACTTCAAGCTTTATTATAAGAAAATACGGGTGCAAAACGTCGGCTAACATTTCATATTTTAGACAACTCATCAGAATTATAATTTTAAAGGTTTGTTAAGTTTTGTGATTTAGGTACTTTGACGAAAGAGAATTTTCAGAGTGCGGACCTCAAAAAAAATATTTTCAATTAAATGGAAAGTTAAAACCAGAAGAAGACCATAAGATAGTAACAATTGGAAGCGCCTCTGAGTGGTTACAAACATGTGGAACAGTGTAAAGGTCTTTTTACTTTACTTTGCAAATCTAGGACTTAACTAAATAATTTAAAAAACCGAAACTTTAGGCATTAAAAATTTACACACATTCGCAGGAGAGTCATTAATGATTGAGTTTCGATGACATTATTATCTTTGCCCAAGGTGCAAGAATATGTTATCATTTTTACTTGTTATCGGGTATTCAATACATGAGTGAAGTGTTAAAATATTAAATACCATTAAAATATTACATACTTATGAATACAAATAAACAGTACCATAGCAAAGTCGGGTAAAATAGTTTCATTTACACATCAAATATAAATAAGATGTCGAAAACTCGACCTAACCGTCGACAATGACAAACGTAACTTGACACCGAAATACGTGACCTAAATAGATACATGTCAAACTAGCAAAACTGAACTAGGTACATACGGACAATATCTGGCGAAATTGAATGTCTCTTAAATTATTATCCGTGTGTACGAGGGACGCCTTTGAGGCTCGACACAATACCCTGAGTGACGTTAGTTATCGGGGGTCGGGGATGGAACATGAAATTCAATAGACACAATGATATACCTAAATGCAAAGAACAGTGTGTAAGCGTTATGAATTATTTAGTATTTAATAGTAAAATAAGCGGTTTTTGGAGGATACTCTTGCCCAATCCGTTCTGATGTTCGTGGTCTGAGAAAAATTACAAGAAATGCAATAAAAAGACAAAAAAATAATTTTGGAATTTCCAATAGGGCTCAATTTTTTTCATTTATTTTTATGAAGCTCAACATCGAATAACTATAGAAATCAGAAATATAGAAAGTAGACTTAAGCTTTTCAAATTTAATAAATAAATAAATAAATATTCAGGACATTTTACACAACGTCCTCTGGTCCCAAAGTAAGCTATATTTCTATGCTTGTCTTATGGGTACCAGATACGGATATACGAGTACTACATATACTACTTTTTCTTTTGTAAATACATACTTATAATACATAGAAAACACCCAGACGCAGTACAAACATTTGTATGACATTTATGGATATCACACAAATGATTGTCCCAAGCGGGAATCGAACCCGCGACCTCGCGAACGGCAGTCCATTACATAAACCACTCCACCACGAAGCCCGTCAAAAGAGCGTAATCTAGAGCGTTTCTTTTCAAAGCGAAGAAACATGTTTATATTTCAGTGACGTTGATTTATGCTGGAATATTAAACTTTTCACTGCGATCCATCAACTACGATAAAATGAATGTAACAATAATATTCTGTGTTACATTGAAGAACTTTATAAAAATGAAGGCGCCAATTTCGATAAAAATAGACCAATTTATGCGGAAGGGAGCAAGATAAAATGTTCACGGTACAACAGAAAATAAGGATCGGACCAGCAGACCGTTTGCTTAGCTGAATTTGTACATAAAAGGGTCACATAGAGAACCCTTTCAATGCAATAAAGTGTTCCTTAAATATAAAATCGCAATCGGAATGCCCCAACTACCAAAAATATATGATGTTTACTTTACCAGCGACATAAGTACTGCGAAGTAGAGTTAAGGTATATGTATATTTACAAGTCGACTCTCGTTAAAATTAGTCAACAACCTTACAATATTCTTATAAGCACTTAAAATGACTAACCCATATAAATTGGAACGGTGCGACTTTTTTTCAACTGTTATACTCGTAAAACCGTCAATACTTTCACAACTTTTTATTTTTTTCAATAGCAAACTTTTAATTTAATCTTATAAATGATACCTAAAGAGTACCATTAATTTTATAACAATCATTTTCGCGCCACTTATTGTCCGTAGAAGGTACATTGTCAAAACACTTCAGAAAAAGTTAAGTCGAGCCTTTATAAAAATACATGTAGATAGATAGATAGATTAACTCTTTATTGTACACATTTACAAGAAACAGAAAACAGAAATTTCGCTTAAAACTAGGTACAAATGGCGGCCTTATCACATAAAGTGATCTCTTCCAGGCAACCATGGGATGGAAAGAAAAGTTAGGGACTAAAATAAAGTGGGGCTGCAGTGTACAAGTAGATTAATGTAAAGGAAGAGAAAAATAATAAAAAATAATAATGTAATCATAATAATAAAATAAATAAGTAAATATTACTTAAAATATACTATACATAAACTACCTTATATACCGTTAATATCATATACATACATAAACAAGTATACATATACATAACTAATAATGGCATAATATTTATTTACTGTAACACAAACCAAAATTAAGGTTAAATAATATAATAATAGTTAAGAACTGATAGATAAGTAATGATCTTTCACAAGTTTTTTAAATGATTTTGAGCTTTTAGCTTGTTTTATAGATAGTGGTAATTCATTCCATAATCGGACAGCTTGCACTGAGAAAGATTTGGACATAAAATTAGTAGAGTGTTTGGATATTTTTAATTTTAGATTTTCTGACGAAAAAATAAAAGCCAAGTACATGTAGTACTTGGCTTTTATTTTTTTAACGAACAGAGATTTTGAAATATTTAGATCATCATCATACATACATTTAATTATTCTAATGCGATAGTAAATTGTAACATATAAAAATGAAAATACATTAACTGATAAATCAACTATAAACGATGGAAAACGTGGCATATTATGTGGTTTGACTCTTATCTAAGTGAAATTTACGTATCGGCCAAGGCGTTTATGGGCCATTACTATACGAGGGATCCAGTGGCCATTTAGGTGTGGAATACTGAGAAGTTTTTGAACTGACTGATGATTATACCGACACACGTGCATTATACAAATATTCTCGATGATTGCACTGTAAAAAAAAATGTTAGTGACAATGACTGATGCGGATTATTCTTATCTATCAAATCAATTACCTACTTACAAAAAGAAAATGTACACATTTCTTTCCATATTATAAACTTAACAAACAGAATTTTCTTGCAAAATTTGCTAAAAGCATTAAAAATATGAAATGGTTTCCGTATCCTAATACCAGTGTTCGTGTGAATCGTGAAAGCTTAGAATGATTGATCCCTGGAATAAAACTGTTAGCAAGTATATGCGCTACATTTTATATCTATTTAAATCATATTTTCCTAATAATTTAAAGCTATATAGTTTTATTACCTATATTGTTGCATATCTACCATGTCTATTAACTATACTATGTTTGTCTTCGACGATGCCGCCAAAAATGCCAAATAAATAAATAAATAAATATTCATGGACATTTCACACAACTCAAAGAATTTCAAAAATTTCAATTTCAAAGAAAACTCACTTGCATAAGAAATGAACTTAGATTTTTATTTAATCTCGCTAAACGTTCTATTTGTCGGAGAACTTCTGCTCTTTCGTCAAATACGAGAAAGAATATGTATCACTTTATTAGTTAATAAACTAAAAGTAACTTGAATGTCAGACGTGTAATTGCTCTAGCAACAATCCTATTTCGCAGTAATGCCATAGTTACGATCCCGAATTCTATCTCTTTTCATGGTTACGTTCCAATTAAGTTGAACGTAAGGATCAACTAATTTAGTGGAATGAAAGAAAGTCCATCCAATCTTCTTAACATATTGGGTTTACTTCGCCATATGTGAAAATTAAGCTAATATAAATTAAGCAGTAAGGTAAAATCGTTTATCATAATCTGTCATCTTCAAATTGGATTATAATAAGAGTCCTTGATGCGGACCGACGTCACACGAGTAAGGAAAAGTAACTATATAAGGACGTAATATGATCCTCCTTTATCCCACGTATGATGAGGGACAAAGACCTTTCGTCTGTCCGAAGATATTTTCTTGTTAGTAACTTTTTATATTATTATAATGTTAGAAAAAGTAACGGGCGAATATTTATAGCAACTTTTACTTTCATATGCAGCTATCTATTTGCAAAAAATAGAATATTCAAAATATTTGGCATACACACAATACAGGACAGTAAATTCAAGTTTAACTAGGTGTAGAAAACTTAAAATATTGATCGACATTGACACTAGTTTATAAATAGCGAGTCAAAGGCCACTGCTATTAATAATGGTGATATTAATTACTGTTACATTGGCACTTCATACATTAGTGAAGTAAATCTAGAATCAGTGTGGACAGATCTATATTACTCACAGAATAACCTAATTGATTAACAGGATACGTGATGAATACAAAATTATCATACTTCTAACATTTTCGGTTAGTAAATTCACATAGGAATTAAGTCTTGACTACTGCGCTTCCGGAAATGTTTTTGAAGACTTAAACGTTTAATACAACGATAAATATTTGTTCCGTATGTTGTTGCCATCACACAAGTTATAAAATAGAAAATAAAGTTTATATTCGTCATAAAACTAGAGTTATACGACAAACATAAATATGAATTCTATTACATAAGTGTGCTGACTTGACTGATTTCTGCTGGCGTCGTCTTTTATTTATTGCATTTAGTTTCATTTCTATGCAATTAAATAAACCTCAGAATTACTTTAGGATTAAACCAACCAAAAACATTATAATACTGAATAGCTGGAATTAAATGACTTAATCAATTAAATTAAATTCAGCGCCTTTTATAATAATATAAATATAAGTTAACAACAAGTTGCAATGATAACCAACCCTTTTCCTTCATTGTCTATGATACGAATATCGTAATGAACTTTGAGGTCAAATAATCGTTCGTATCCTAACACTGGGAAACAGCGGCTGGTACATTTTCGGCAATATCCAGCAGATGGGCTCATTGCGAAAAGCTGAGAGGTTTCCTAACAAAATATATGAGCAGTGTGTTTCTAACGATACGAAAGTTAGGCAGTGTTTAGGAACAGTATAGTAACATCACATTTCATAATGTCGTGCTTGACTTACATGTATTAGGGTCTAACTTGAAGTAAATTTTAGACTTAAGTCGTAGCCTGAAAATTACATCCACCACCGGAATCGTTTAAATATTAATTAATTGAGAATTATATGACTTAAACCTCGCACCGCCCATCACAAATGGGCAAACTGATTAGGTACTTTAATTAGACTTTAGATAATCATTAAATGTATCATGAGACACTACCGAAAAAAGCAAAAGAAAGAAGAAAATGGTGTGCCATTACTAACGAAAATGCAGAATTTTATTTATTTAAATAAATGTGGTATACGTGACGGGACTACTAACCATCTGTTTCTCCGAGGTCACATTTAGTAGATACATGCATTATAAACTCAAGAAAAGGGAGCAAATCGTGAAAAACATTTAGAAAGATACAAAAAAATTCAAGTTTTTTATCAACTTGCAACATAAAAATAGATTTTTTGGTAGAAAAGTTAGCACATGTACATGTGCTTAGGTACTAGCGTATAATTCGATTGACTTTGATAAAACATAGCGCTATGAGGGATATTTCTGACTTTTGAAACACAAAGGTTAGAAAATATGAAAGCTAGAATGCCACATGCCAGGATAACTAATGATACTTGCTTCCAATTCCAACATACGAACTGCTCACCACGTGTTACAAGCGACGAAGGGATATTGCGGTGGACCATAATGAAAAATAAAAAACCAAGAATCTTCTGGACCGCTCGGTTATAATATAATAGTTAATAATTTGTAACTTGATAACTTAAAGACTAGAAGTTATGAACACGCAACCAATTTAGGCTATTCAAGTATATGAGAAAGTAAAAACAAATTTCCAATCGTCCATATTAGAAAGTTATTACGATCTGTATATAATGATAAGATGTGGTTAAATCTCGACAACACAGAAACAGATATTTAAACTATACGTTTCATATCGCATACATTATTGTGAAGAATGTCGCTAATTACTATTAATAACCTAGAATAATATTCGACACATAATCGTAGAATTCATAAATATAAATAAACTAGCTGACCCGGCAAACGTTGTTTTGCCATACTAAAAAAAAAAGAAAAAAAAGGTTTGAAAAATAGATGTTGGCCGATTCTCAGACCTACTGAATACGCATGTAAAATTTCATAAAAATCGTTCAAGCCGTTTCGGAGGAGTACGGTAACTAACACTGTGACACGGGAATTTTATATATTAGAAGATAATCGCTTTAGTTATTACTTTCTGAACCACAATATTTCAGAACAATAACCACAAATGCGGACTGAAATCACAAGAATGTATCATGACAATCGTTTCAATACATTAAATACGTGAATGAAAAGATTTATAATAACTGGAATTAACAGAATGAACCTATGTATTTTTCTCTCTCAGGTATATAAAAATAGTAAATAAATTCTTTCGACTTTTATGTTTTTATATTAAAAGCCTCTTTAGAAAGTTTTGAGATACGAAACATCTAACAAGTCATGAGGTTAAAGTTGTAGGTCATGGTTTATTTATTAAGGTTGAATCTGAACTATAAATTTTCGCATATATTATAGTTTTAGATGAGAAATTCAGTTTCAGAAATTATTTCTTCTTAATATTTATGAACAAACTAAATAATAATAATAGTATGTAGGTAGAGCCGAAATGTCAGTACTACTATTTTTATTCTTATTGATAATTAGCAACCATTATGATACATTCCACTAACTGCAGCAAATAACTTGCAAAGAAAACCATCTGACACGTGATTAGAATTCATGAAAAAATATTATTTTGAAACACTAGAGCAGATTTCACAAATAACATTGCAAATTGTTATTCTGATCAGTTTTCTCGTCAGAAACTGCGAACCAAACACGACTATAGGGGCATCGAAGTGTGAAAACAAACATACATTAACTCATTTACATATTTATGTAGGCGAAATGACAACACGACTTGTTGACAGTTCGCCTGCACTGAAATAACATAGCAATTTCTAGTATCTGACTTTCAGACAAAATAGACAAATTTGATTATTTAGCTTTAGGTAGTGATAAAAATGTACCAGATTATTTCTGTGTAGTGTTCGTTTTGAAAAAAAATTGTGCGATCACTTTATTGTCTCCAACAGGGATTGCAGGGACCCACTGTATGCAAATGACTGAGAACTGGAAGCTGTGGCGTCTTAAGGGGCAGAACTATGTCCAGTAGTGGACGGGGAAAGGCATATGTAAAGATAGAGAAAAAGAGCTAATCACGAGGGCAGGAGACATAACGTTAAGTTTTACATTTCATTTCACTATGATGGAATTCCCTGCATAGGTAAGTACAGTGTGTTGCATACTTTAATAAACGTAATAAAAACGGTAAGACGAAGATTAAATTAATTGATAAGCATTTTTTACTTTTACGATGTTATGAAATTAACGAAATAAACAACGTACAATAACAGTCTTAGGTAAAACATACATAATTTTATCATAGACTAAAGTTTTAATTATTATAGAGGGAGTATACAATATAGCAAGCAAAAACTTAAGTTTATATACTTAAATACAATATTATTTACATAATAACAAGAAATTTTAAAAAATATGTATAATGTATACTACCTCTATAATAATTAAAACTTTAGTCTATGATAAAATTATATATGATTTACCTTATATAATTTAAAATTTAAAAATTTTCTTTATATTGTTACAATTTGTTAATGTATTTTAGAAACTAAAATAATGTTATTGATTTTATGTAGTCTGAGCACAATGTAATATTATATTGTTTATAGCAAAAGTCTATGTTTATGGTCAATGTAAAATTAAAATCGAATGTGGGTAAACCCTGTAATAACTGATCGTAGAAGACACATTACAGCTCAGTCTCACCCGTGACCATGGTGACTGCAAAGTCTCCGAAACTTCGGGCTAAAATTAAAACAAATAGACGCGTCTAAATTCGTAAAAAGTAGTTTTATTTGTGCAAATGAGTCGCGCGAGTGTTACCATGTGAAGATGATGATGATCGTAGAAGACACATTACAGCTCAGTCTCACCCGTGACCATGGTGACTGCAAAGTCTCCGAAACTTCGGGCTAAAATTAAAACAAATATACGCGTCTAAATCCGTAAAAAGTAGTTTTATTTAAACAGATGAGTCGCGCAAGTAGAAAATATTAAGTCTTAGGTATATTATACTATAATTACGTAATATTGTAAGTGGACGTAATGGCTATATGTTACAGTGAGTAGTACCTAGGGGCGACATTAGCACGCTAGAATTTATTAGGGCTTTGCTGAAGCTAATACAATCTAATAGCTCCATAGTCTATGGATATGACAGCGTTATATGTATATTACCTAAAGTGGGTTAACAAGCCGTGTTGTCTGGAAAAGTTGTGAGAAAATAAAATAAAAAGCAATACAAGAATATGTTTCTTGTAAGGATTAGTACATTGAACACGATAAAATAAATGGAAATGGCTAACCTGATACGCAGAATTTTTAAATCCAACTAGCGGTTTCTGAGATTAGCGCGTTAACACAAACAAACTCTTCAGGCTTATAATATTAATATAGATTTCCTATTCATTTTCAAAATCAGCACAGGACCTGACTTGAAAATTAAACTGAGTAATTTTATTTAGGCCGCACTCAAGTCGGTGTATTATTAAGGTGGTGACATAATAACATATTGATAGCAATAAGTTTTATAAAAACTAAACATTAAATAAAAGAAACTAAATTAATCTAAAGATACCAATAGATAAAATAAAAGAAGATTTGGGAACTGCATATATAAACACAACTTTAGATCTACATCACAGCAATGTTTTAAAGAAGAATTTCTTGTCCTTTTTGTTAATTTTAACTTATTACTGGTTTGAAGGCCGTCGCCGTCATGTCCAAGCCAACCGTGTTAACTGTCCAAGTAATTACTCGAGTAATCCCGCAGAGCTTGTGATCCCCTGTAATACTATGTAGACGGTAGTACGAAGACGTTCTTAGACGGTAACAAGCATTCTGAGTTACAAATAATATCTTTAGAGTCGCGCAATAATGTTGTTTATATTACAAAGCTTTAGGATTTGAGAATAATCTGAGATTATTAAGGCTTATTATTATAAATTCTAATTCCTTTTCATTATTAATTTATAATCATTACTTGGATTAAGAGAAGTAGGAATTTAAGCCGTAGCTTAAAAAGGAGGACTCGGAGAATCTCAATTAACGTAGTTGGCTTTTACAGCACCCTAACTTTAATGTAATTTAAGTATGTAGTTCCTAAAGTTCCATGGTAAAGAAATATACCTACATTCAAATAGACAAATATTCCAACTCATTACTCTCCGCAATATGGTAAAACACTTTCTACAAACAGATACCCGAACGAGATACCAACATGACCGCAAGCAAATATAACCGCAAAATACCACAGAATCAACGAGACAGTCGTTCATAACCATTTATCTTAAGACAATATTCATAACAATGTAATTGTACTAGGTGTGTCTTACAACCGTACATCTGTAGAAACTGATAATATTAACTAAATGTCACTCGGTGCTAAACAAGATTATAATAAATTTGTTGAAACTTTTATACGCCTTACATCTTCTTTAATTATTACAAAAGAAAGTCGTTAGTTTTGTATGTATGTCCCTACGTGAGCTGATATCTACAAAACTACGCAACGGATTCGATGCGGTTTTTTTCAGTAAATAGAGTGGTACAAGAGGATGGCTTTTTTGTATAATTTCTTAAGGTTTGGTTTTCCAATTCCACGCGCACGATGTTGCGGGTAACAGCTAGTAACTACATATTAATAACTAGCTGTGCCCACGACTCCGTCCGCGTAGATCGATTTTTTCGATCGACCCAATCAATTTTTTTATCCTTTTTTTAGCCGCTAGATGACGATGCAAGTAACCAAATTGCGTAATTTGTTAATAAGTAAATATCTCTTGATTGAGTGGACCGATTGCGATGAAACAAAGACTAAGTAATGCCTGGAGTTGTATACAATTTTTACTTATAACACATATCTATAAGTGTTGTACATTTTACGACAGACAAACATCTAAAAAAAACAGACAAAAATTTCAAATACATATGCTGGAAATGGGTTCTATTGGTTGTCCTTTAACCATATGACAATTTTTTTTTGAAAATGTATTCAATGTACAAAATTATTTTGTTCTACAGTTTTATTATATGTATAGAAGAAGAAGACTATGTGAGTTTCATATCATTCGGAGATATTTATGTCAGTGTGTAGCAAGACTAGCAAGTTGTGGTCTTCCTCTTCCTCTTTAGAAAAATAAATGTGAATGTGGAATGAGTAGAATGTGAATGATGACTGTGCAGAATGTGATTTATACCTTATATAGAAATAATTAAACTTATTACTCTAGCTGATGTGTGCCAAACCACAAAATTTCAGAACGACAACCACAAATACTGATTGAATACACAAGAATTAACTGCGGCACTCATTGCACCCCAATAATACGTGGTGCAAATAATATATAACAACTACTGGATTTAATATGATAAACGATATATTTAATCCCTTTGAGCCTGTATAAATATATTGTACGCAATAATAATATTTTGAACAAGACATTAATTTTAAAAAAGACAACGAGCGGTAAACAATATTCAATAAAAAAATCTTAGTCCGGAACAGCAAACATACATACATACATACATATTCGTGGACATTTCACACAACGTCCTCTGGTCCCAAGCTAAGCTTATATGCTTGTGTTATGGGTACCAGAATAAGGATAGAATTCTTAAACTACTTTTCTTTTGTAAATACATACTTAGAATACATAGAAACACACACATACACACACACACATACACATATATTTAATTTGTAACTTGAATGCTATATTCACTAGATAATAAAATTTTAAATTACACTTACAATCAAATTAGTTACGATAGTTAAAAATAAATACAATACTTTGTAGTACAATTTGTGTACAGTGGAAGGCGTTGGCATCTGTGATACAATTATCATAATTAGTACAGATGCTAATGTTCGTATTATATCAGTTACTATTGTAAAATTTTTGCTCAATAAAGTTATGTTATGTATATCCACCTCCGTGGTGGATATACATAACATAACTTTATTGAGCAAAAATTTACATACAAATTTGCATACCTCTATTAATAGAATCGAAAATATATTAAGTGTAAACCAACCAAAACACCCAGACGTAGTACAAACATTTGTATGACAATTAGAAAAATCACGCAAATGATTGTACCGAGCGGGAATCGACCCTGCGACCTCTTGATCGGCAGTCCGTTACATGAACCACGCAACCACGAGGCTCATCAAAACAATTAATAGGTAATCTATAATCTCTCATGGTCAGTTCTGATATCTAATTGCAAGACGAAAATAAGTAAATATTAAATTTGAGCATAAAAACATACATAAATTAAGTAAATCTAATCAATCAGCAGTAATTAGTCAGGGTTAGCACACTGAAGTGGCAACGGGCAAGCCACATCGCTAATAGGACTGATAACATTGGGGAAGAAAGGTTCTAGAGTGGCGACCACGGACCAGACGACGCAGCGTAGGGCGACCCCGACAAGGTGGAGCGACGATATCGTTAAGTTCGCGGGGAGCCATTAGATGCATGTGGCACAAGACCGCGCGTTGTGGCGTTGAGGAAGCCTAGGTGGACGGAGCAACACTGATGGATGGGTGGATGTAATCAATCAGTTATTGCAAAATTATACCCATTAAATTACAATTTTGCAAAAGAAAACACGGTTACCTTAGTTGCCATTACCAATATTGAAACTCATAAATCACCACCAATACCTATCTTGTAAGAGCAAAACAAATGAACAGACATTATTCATTTGAAAACAAACGTAACGTTTGGTAAATCTTGCGCAGTCACGGTCCGCAGTATATATACCTACCAGTATAAAGTATAGTTTAGTGTCTATTTACTTATTATAGAACAAAGTCGTTATTTTTGTATATGACATACATATATTTGTGATGATTTGTATTGATATAACGCAACGCCACACACACATGGCCACAGCCCATGCGTGAATTCTGAAAGGTAAAGTTAAAGCTTAAATTAAGCTGTAAAGTTTCGATAAAATCCATTCAATAGTTCATGAGTTAAAGGCAAACTAACATTCTCCATCCGTCCATAAATTCTAAAAAACATTTCGCGTATATAATATTGGCAGAATGTTGATTAACTCCTTTGTTCACCTTATTTTACGAAAATTTTAATACAGCTTATGATAAATATTCAAAGTAACTTATTTCGGAAAATCGATACAGTAAATATGTTTAAGAAATTAATAATAAAATTCACTAAAATATTAGTATAAACTGCTCAACTCTTAAGCCCTTTACTGAAAATCACCAAAGTAACGTAGTCCGAGCGCTGTTGCTTAAGATTAATTGAAGGAATAAATTACAGCGAAAAGTTTTCAAGACAAATTACAAACTCTGGTGTCTCTTTACCTATTTTTAACAGACTTCAAAAGTAAAAGTTACTCAATGTGATGCTTAAATTTACATTTATTCAGTCCACTTCGCTGATACAAGACTTCAGAAAGAAAATATGTACATCTTAAGAATTTTTCAAACATTATTTTGTTATTTAAACGAAAATTCCCTTGGATAGCTTTAGCCTTATTTCAATTCATATTTTAATAATATTTTATCGTAGTCTTTTCATTCAAATAATACTTGCGCTCAAGAAAATAAATTTATTTGAAAAGCTGTCAATCACAAATGAGCTTTATGTGTACATAATACATACACTACCACATAGGACGTTTCATGATTAGCTAAGATGGTCTTGCAGAGATGGCGTTTATGAAAAATCTTCACAGACAAATCATCTATTACTTAAAAAAAAATACGATTAAGCAAAACTTAAGAAATGACTCAAAAACATTTTTCATTTAACATTTTGTTGATTAGTGAAAATCGTCTGAAAATACGTTTAGTAGTAGTTATGTTAATGAATAACAGACTAAAAGACACGGCACTTTATGTAAATGATGGCACTCTTGAACTGTTTTATCATCATTCTCCTGCCCTTATGCGGCTATTCAAGGTCGACGCTAAATGTTTATGATGCAGTGGGTATTGGCTGATTTTTATAACAGGCCGCTTACGTGACGTGATCCCTTCTCTAAACTTCGTGGTTACGCTCCCCGTGAGCAACACATGGGGAGATAACACTTATATTCATTTTGTCCGTAAGTGATGACATATTCTGGAACTATTTAATACTTAGTCACTTTTATCACTTGATAGTTACAGAAATCCCATTTCCTATGTCATACATATGACAACTGTCGGGAATTGTCGCCCCATATGTTATGTAATTCCTTACAAAACCTTTATTCGTATTGTGGTATGCCTCATTTTATGAATAAACATTTAGAGAATGGAATTTGGTATTTCTAGAAGAATAAGGATTGGGATATCGGAAGCGGGATATTACAAGTATGTGAATCGTATTAAAAATAAATATTTATTATTAATATTGTTACATCTGTGCATTGTTTCTGGTTTGTAAGAAATTTTCTTAAATACATACATGATAAGTTGTTGTTAAAAAGCAGAACTATTTAGAAAATAGCTTTGTTGTAACAAATATACCAAAAGAACGTCCTCACATATTTGGATAGTATTTTAATTTCTTAGCAATTGACTGCGTATGAAAATAAAGCAAGAAAAGGATACACAGAATGTTATTACAATAATAAAGTATAAAAAATTGTTGGTAAGGGTTGGTATAAAACTGTCGTTGATTGCCCTCTAAAGTTTAGTTAGCAGGGGCGCAAGTCTGCTTTAATGAATTGTGTCACAATGGTAGTTCAATGACACCATTATAACCACAAAAAAATTAACAATAGACTACCAAACTTGATAAAATTCGCCACGAAGCAATCAGTTATTGCATTTGTTGATTGTATAGTAGCGAATTTTATCTAGTTTGGTAGTCTATTGTTAATTTTTTGTCACAAATGATACCATTCAATTGAACTTTCACTGAACATTGAATAGCAGACTTGAGCCCCTGCTAACTAAACTTTTAGGCTTACTTCTGATAATCACTGCGTTTGCTATAGTGTTCTCTGACTCGTTTTATAACAAAGGAGGCTTTAGGCTTTATATTATAACATCACGCTACGACAAGTAGGAATCGCTTCTATTAGTCGCAGCGTGATGTTAGCATCAGTTAAAAATGTTGAATAACGGCCAAAATTATCCATATTTGAGGGCTTTCGTTGCGTGCGCTGCGTAAGTGGTTTATATGTTTTATTTGTTTTCTAAATTCTACGCGTACCTACGAAGCCGCAGGCCACAGTTAGTAAATATATATTTATTTAAATGATATTACAGTATTCCCATAATAGATTACCCAGGAGTAAAATATTGTATATAGTCGACGCAGTGCTTTACGCTTGATCCCCATGCAATATGTATTCTAGTCACATATTTCTCGTGACATTTGTACCGAATGTTTCTGTTGTGTTACATATAAAGTCACGTCTTTTTATATCTGAACCATGAAATTAAAATATATCAGGATTTGTCCTAAGGCAGTAGATTATGTTTATTGTATACAAATGTCAGAGGTATATGTTTCTTATGTGATTACGGCTAGTTATGAATAACAATTGGTCTGTTGGTTCTAGTTAGATTTAGAAACTCTTCAAAATCAAATTTTCAGTAAATATTATTAGTACGGTTTTGTTAATATTATTCCGATTATCTTCAAAATGTCAAGTTATTTGATATACCTACATGATTAAAAAATAATAGAAGCGTTTCACTTTGTAATCCTGAAAAACATTGTAAAACGTCCATAATAGTAGGATACTTTGCAAACATACAGAATTTGAAACACAGTTTTTAACAGTAGTAGTAACCGAGCTCTATAGTTACACTCGCCATACCCAGTTGTGCGATTGAAAATAAAGTATAAGCCTAGACTGTGGATAACGGAAGCAATAACAAGAATCATAAAGGAAACATATCAAAGAACCGTTTGGCTCGATCGCAGTATATTTGAATTGTTTCTCAGTACTCTGTGAATATTATTAACTAGCTGTTGCCCCTGACTAGAAAACTTTCCCCGTTTTTGCAACATTACAAAACAACAGTGAGTATTAGTGAGATACTCACTACTACCAAAATATTACTACCAAAATAGCTTCATTTATTTTCATTATAAGCTAATTGAAATAAAAACCAATGCATTAAAATTTCTTAAGTGAAGTATTGATAAACGTCTAAACCGTTTCACGAGTCATCTGTTAATTTTGTTAAAGAATATGACGTAATTATTAGCACAATATTTAGAGAAATATCCTATCATTATACAGTATATTACTATAGATAAGAACATACTAAAATGAAACTTCACACTTTGTGACGACAGGCGGTGACGCTTGCTTTTTCTGCTTCTACCGAGTAAATCACAAACGCTGACACTGTCAGATTTATACCAAAGTAAAAAGCGAGAAATATTTTAGTACAAGCAGCTTTGTGACGAGGGTATAACGTCTTATTTAAAGGTCTTCATATTTCTATTTGTCGCACAAACACCTATCAAAACTATGAGCTATCGCGAATATAGATACATCTCAAGATTTGTCCTTATAGGACCTACATCAGTATAAATATTTTGTTTACATCTATACAAATATTACAAAACTGAAGAGTTGTTTGTATAAACGCGCTAATCTCATGGAGCACCTGGTCCGATTTCAAAAATTCTTTTAGCGTTAGATAGTACATTTATCGAGGAAGATTATGGTTATATAATATCACGCTGCGACTAATAGGAGCGAAGCATCAATGAAAAATGTTGCAAAAACGGGGAAAATGTTCTATATTCCGCGCATACGAAGTCGCGGACAACAGCTAGTTTAAGAAATAATTAAAGTAACCTTTGGTTTTTATAGTTCAGCCATTACTTCTGGATACTTTCTACACAACCTGAAGTTTTTAATGGAATTTCTACAACACTGAGAAAAGCACTATGATACAAAGTTTATTATTGTTCGTCGTGAAAATATAAAATGGATATCTTTGTAAGTACTTATACAATCCCAAAATTCGGTACAACAAATATAATTAACATAAAAATATAGGTTATAACAGGACTCCAAACGGTGGTGATTTTCTTAATTTTTTCACGGTTTTAATTTATTTAGGTATCTATCTATCTTCCTGAAAATTAAACATACATTTCATGAACTGAGAGACAATACGAAAGCTTAATTTATATACCATTTCTGTTACTACTAATTAGTAAAAAAATGGTATAGGTCATTCTATTAAAGCTAAATTGATTTACAAAATACTATCGGCTATTATCCAAATAAAACATTGAATCTGCAAAAGAAAGATTAGCAAGCTAGCAGCCGCATTGCACCCAAAACTCATTGACGTAACCACTTCGCGCCAAAATGTGAAGTGATGCGTGTTCAGCTACGCCGTGTGAAACCGCCGAAATTGAAAACCGGCAGATATGCACAATGTATTGCAGAAGAAATACTGCATGCTGATAGATGGCATATATTTCATACCCTATTTATATCTTTTTCCAGTTCAGAATTCTTCGTACACATTTGTTCTATCCTTCCCAGTCCATTAACGTTAACTGTTGGGCTCCCGCCTCCTGCATTTCAGGAGGGTTTTGATCTACTATGTTTCACTGGCCAAACGTGTTGGCATAGAATTTAGTTTCGAGTTTTCCATCTCTTACAGTTGATATTCACTGCTCATAACATCCCTTAGTAGGTAATCTTTCACAGCATCCAGGGTAAGAAATGAGGTGGTGACATTTGTATTCTTAATCCGTCACCACACTGAAATCCGTTCAAATTTTCAATTGAATATTTCAATAAGGATTCAATTAGATCTCATCAATTGACGATCTGACGAATAAATCATTATTTTCTTCTACGTTTTCAAAAATATTTGATTCAATCTACCGTCCATGCTGTAAGGTAATATAAAATTTTATATACCTAGGTATTGAAAATCTTATTTCAATAACAATAATGTCTAGGTAAGCACCACATAATAGGTAGCTTGCTATACATAAACTATGTCAAAGAAAAACTTTTAAGGCCACTAAGTATGCGCACCAGTGCCAAACCAGCAGTTCCTTTCTTTTTAAAGTTTCCTGAAGCGGTCGCCGTCCTTAAAACTTGTCACAAAACGTTCAAGAGTTGAACGAAAAACCAAGCATTTTTAGAACATAAGAATCTTTTATTTTTATTACATAACAAGTTTGTTTTTGCAGTTTAATTTCCTAGAAAACAGAACACTGGGTCAACGCTAACGTAGTGGCACAACGCCAAGATGACTACCAAAATGCGACGTTGCCTGGAGGAATTTCATTATTGAAAATATTTCATTGAGAAAGCAGTATGATTTCTCTAGCCATAAAATCTGTTGGAAGCGTCAAAGAATCGCCTGCAATATTAAACGTTGGGGCGTCTCTGAGTAAAAGGTCGCCCTTTAATTACGTTGCGATATAGTGATACTTTGTTATGTAATAAAACGATGTGGCGTGGTTAGTAAAGTTTTTATGATAGTATGGAAGCACTTGCAAATATATTATGAACATTAATACCAAATGAAAGACATATTCTGCATTGGTAAGTGTTATAAAATATTGTTTAAGCTATTTGTTAAGATCTTCAAGAGTGACGAAGACGTGATATGATATATCACGTCTTTAATTATTAGCCTTTTTTGAAAGAGAAAAATGCCTATCATGTTTCTACCGTCAGTATATTGATTGGACTATATTTGTTCTTTACAGTTTTTACCTGATCATCAAAATAATTTTTCGCATCTTTATTGCCAAAACAATACTTAAGTATAGAAGTTAGGCTTTATTACCCAAAACATTATACCCCAATGACGCCGAGACAAATAATAACGATTTCTCATAAATATTGGCATGTAATAAATTAATGGAAAACTCAATCAAGAAAGATCTTAACAGGCGCGGCAATATATTAAGGCCCAGTATCTATTTTTTTCAGGCAGCGGAAAAGTCGATGAAATTGAACAATATCGATGTTCGAATTTATAGCGCAAAAATAGCAGAAAAGAGCGTTAAAGCATTTTTATAATCGACTAGATACACTAAAACGATTAGCCTAGCAATTCGTTTGATATCGTATTACAAATGCAAGTAGCGAACTCTAGATGACGAAGATATTGTACTTGAGTCTCGTAGCTTGTGGAAAAAGCTTGAGTGCTGGGCTGCTGGCGAAAAGATTTAAAATGATGCTATTTTATATGGATAAAATCAGACACAACAAAAATCTCTTGATCCGTCTTTCAGACAATACACTATGGATGGTAAATTTTATTATAATGTCTTAATGCACTTAAAAATAAAACAATAGCAGTTGTGAACTCGTACATGTGTGTTCGTCATAACATTGTCTTTGTCTAGAATAATAGCAATCAGCATAAATGCTATGTCATTATGCAACCCAGTAATTACCCTAATTAGCAATCTCTTTCAGTATTCCGTGCAGTAGAGGTTAATTAATATTTTTTTTTATGTTTAAAAGACATGGTATCTGATGAGTGGATGAATGGATGTACACTTTATCTAGTAATTTAAGGATCATTAATATCTAATATATAAAATTCTCGTATCACAATACGAATATTGTGATACGAGAATTTTATCGTTCCCATACTCCTCCGAAAATCCTCCGGTTTTTATGAAATTTTATATGCATTTTCTGTAGTTCTGAGAATCGGCTACTATCTATATTTCATACCCCTAAGTGATAGGGGTTGTCCACCCGAGACATTTGTATGGCAAAACAACGTTTGCCGGGTCAGCTAGTACCTATTATGTATAATAAAATACCAGAAGTAGGTCTGTATGATGGATATTTTGTAGCACGCGAATGACTTCAGAAATAATTTCACTTTGTTAACCAATTTGTTTGTTCCCAGACTTTGTTTAGGATTCCATTTAATAAACGCTCGAGTGAAAGTTGCTGTCGTTTGTTCGCAAACATTCGTTCTTTAGGGGCAAAATACGAGTAGATGTAAAAGCTTACCTACGTTACTTTTATATGTAAACATGTAAATTGACTGGCAAATTATTGATATTACCGAAAAGTACCTGTATCACACAAGTTATTAATATTAAGTAAAAACATCATATTTGTGTTTGTTGTTCAGATTTTTGACCTTTAATTTTATATCTCTCTTAAATAAAATTAAAAAGAACTACAAATACTACCTAGCGGACGCATTCCAGTCGAATCCTGTCTACTCATTTATTCGTAATTATTTTTATTCGTCATTAATTGTGAGAAATTATAAACAAACATACATTAACAAAAAAAAATATAAATAGTTTACAATTAATTAATATTCATGTCAGAGTGAGTATTTTTCATTATAAATACAGCATTTAAGTGTTAATATTTAGCAAAGTTATAAAAATAGAAAAAAATTGAATAGAATATTCTAATATATGTATTATGTGTCAAAAACTACAAAATGATTATAAAAATACGCTTAAAATATTCTGTTAATGTCAACAGAAAAATATGCGTCAAACTTTAAGCCACATACATCACAAAGATTTACACAATAAACTAACAAAGCCCTTTTATTCTGTCGGAGGTTAACAGTACAATTGTTAAGCGAAACTGGGCCAAAAGTTCGTTCAAAGATAAAATCCTGCATCACAACTTTATAATCCACATAAGCAAGTACAACAAGTAAGGCCGTAAATAGCAAACCATTAGCATTCTTCGTACAAGGGAGTCGAGGCTAATCCACGGGATTGTTCCTTAAAAGCCACACCGAGTAAAAGTCCAAGTGTTGTGCTGAATATTCCAACTTGCAATACCATAATTCCCATTGAAGTAATGCGTTATACATACCAAAGTTATTTTACTATGCAGTTTCATATCATAAATGTTGTAGACATTTCTATTATGAAATTTATATTGTTTAGTAAAAAGGTTTAATGTTAGGCCCAAAAATATTTTCGAAAGTTTTTCATGTTTAGTTCGAAAATATCAATACAAGGCAGAGTGTCAATCAGTGTATTTATCAAGTGGAAAACGAATTTATTATTGAAACGAAATATGGACATTGAGAGTGATTGAAATAAATGGACTGTGTTCAACTTATTCGAATTGAGTTGACCGTAAAAATCCGTTATATTGATTAAATTTGTGTCGATTCAAATATTTCAAATACTACGCAATAAAACATTGTATGCTATTGAATTATAATTTTTTACCTGTTCTACTATCGGCGTTGGTCTCGTTTTAATGGATACATATATTGACCTAATTCAATATTTGAACGCAGCGGTATATGCAGATCGGATCGTTATTTAAATGTTTCTTTTCCTACAATGATATCATCTAATTGATTTCCTAGTCTTTCTTTCATCCGTTTTAGACAAAATAATTTTCCATATGTTTATATCCGTTTATGAATTTTCAAGATAACTTCTACAATATTCTACAACAAATAATATATGAATATCTGCTCCAAATCCTAAATATTCTGGTAAAAATGTAAACGTACATTTACATAATAATGTAGAGTGTCCTTTGTTCGTGGGTAGGATGTGTCAGTGCCGAGGCGGGCGAGATTTCATTAATGAAATCAGCAAGTGGAAAAAGGGTCACTTAGTAGTTATGTGAAAATACAAATAAAATTCCTAGATGAGGGTGAATATTAGCATCACTAAACTATATAGCCTGGCCGTTTTAAAGTGTGTGTGGTGTGATTTTGAAAGATAGATTCAGAAATGGAGTTTAAGAGAACGTTGCAGCCTGAAAGAGGATGTGATGGTTAAGGCGGAGAAATGTATGCTTAGGTGGTTTGGTCTTGTGGTGAGGATGGATGATAGGCAATTAACGCATTTACACGGCGGAGTTAAGTGGTAAGTTTCATAGGTACCTACCTACTAATTTAATTGTTAAACAAACCTAAACTAAAATTGCGTATAAGTAACTAGCTGTTGCCCGCACCATCGTACGCGTGGAATTTTAAAAATAAAAAGAAAATCTTAACAATATATAAAAAAATCATCCTATCGAATCACTCTATCTATTAAAAATTGTCGCATCGAAATCCGTTGCGTAATTTTGAAGATATATGCTCACATAGGGGCATATACATATACAAAAATAACGACTTTTTTTATAAGAAGAAGATAATAAGTACCTACCTATATTAAAAAGCAAAATTGCGAATTTTTTTTTGATTTGAACTACACAGATAAGTTATTTAGATAATAAAACACTACATACTCTTGAATGAAAGTCATTAATACGAACTCCATATACTTCAACTAACGCATCGAAAGTAACAAAGTGCCTCCTGATTATACTTTTTGCGCTAATCACATTTCGAATTCCGCATCAACTCAAGGTAGACAACAAACATCGGAGGTTAATACCGGCTTTGCTTTTGTAATTTTATTACAAAAGTTTCCCGTTAAATACATCCTCAGATACGTTTATTTAAATGAGATTGAAAATTGTTAAAACTTTGCTTAGAGTGTAGAGTAATAATAAAATTGAATCATTACTTATATGTATATAAAAGTGAAAGTGAGTTTGTTTGTTTGTTGGTGACGCTTTGACGCAAAATCCACCGAATGGAATTGCACGAAAATTGGTATGTATGCTATATATTATTTCGTTAAAAACTCTGTAGATAATAAACGTAAATGTTTGTGAAATATGGTGTAAAATTCAGTTCAGCCATATTGTTTACTTTACAGTTGTCATAGCAACACATAGAGTCCGACGGACTCTATGTGTTGCTATTATTATTACTTATAGGTTTATTACTTATAGGTTTATTTTTTATTTTCACCAAGAAGGTTTTAATCCCAGACTGACACATGCGATTTACGCGGTAGCTCGGAATAGAAACTCCTTGTGTGGTATCTACTTAATTCCAACTTTTTTTTTAATTGAGATGAAAGCAGTTGGAATATTATTAGGTTTTTTTTTTATTTTGGCAAAAATTTTTCGTAATCGAATTAATATTTTCTTACAATTTTTATAAGTATTGAACTGAGCATTCTTTTTGCTTTGAATCAATTGTAGTAGTCATTTTGGCATCGTATTTGCCTCTGATTTTAGCAGAAATACATAGTATTTTGTATCGATTGTTGATTAAGGTAAATTTTGCTATGGATTTCAGTATTGATTTTAGGTTTGATTCCAAATTTGATTCGGCCACTAATGCGTTTTTTTTTTTTTCTTTTGTCGCCTCACCCTAACCGGGCCATGGTGTGTGCCCTGAGCCTGACCATGAACCGGCAAGGGGTAGCCCCATTACGAGGGGCTCAACGCAGTGGGGGGAGCGTTAGGTCACCCCATCACGTGTGCCACATTCGGCACAACAGCAGCACGCCGCGTTCGGCCTCCTCTCCTGCCAAGGGCGCCAGCATTTGCCCTCCGGCGGCCCCGAGTTGGGGCCCTGCGGGGAGGCAACGTGTCTCCGGCACGCTCGCGCTTCCGCAGGGCTTCTCTCTTAGCCGCCATCACCTCATGAGCATATGAGGTGACGGCAGCCCAGCACCGTTCGCTCTCGGCCATGGCTGATACAACGGCCGAGAGCGACAGGTCAGGCCCAACTGCATCCACAATTGTGGTGCGTTGGGCGGCCCAGCCCGTGCACACAGCGAGCGTATGCTCAGCCGTGTCCACGGAGCCAGCCACGCAGTGGTGGCAACCGGGATCCGACTCTATCCCCACCAGCTGCCACAGGTACTTGCCGAAGCAACCGTGACCTGTGAGGAGCTGAGTCAGGAAGTAGGTCGGCTCCCGGTGCCCCGCCTCTACCCACTGCCGTAGCACTGGGCGGACTGCCTCGACAAGCTGTTTGCCTGCCGAGGGGTTCGCGCATCGTTCCTCCCATCTCCGGAAGAGATCGTCGCGACATTCGCTCCTCCAGCGGGCGATCTCTTCCGTGAGGGGCTCTGTTGTTCCCGCCTGCCGCATCAGGGCCCTCCGTCGGTACACCTCTGCCTGGGCCTCAGCTTCGAGATCCCAGGGGAGGCTGCCTGCGATTAGGCACTAATGCGTGCAAAGCCACGGGCAGAAGCTAGTATTAAATAAAGATAGATTATAACCACAACGATGAGCCTCCCATAAGCACTGAAATAACCACTTCTCAAAATATCATCTAGAAATATTATTTGCAAGGTTCTCTGATTAAAATGTCAACTAAATTTGAGGAAAATAGGGACATACATTGGAAAAAGCCAGTTAAATTGGCAGTGTGTGACGGTTGATCTAGTTTATGGCGTAGGGATCATAAAAAATAGTTTCATTCTTTTTACCTAATAGGTATACCTACCAAAAAAAATAACACTTAAAAAAGGGATAGTATTTAACTTGCTACTCATTTATTGATAAAATTAAATGCTTAAAATTATGGTTCATTATTAAGTTAAAGAGGTTTTTGACCGCGAATGATAAATTCTCGGTTTCGTTTTAATTTACAGACTGTAAGGAATCCCTGAAGTCGAGAGAGAGGCTCGAGTGGTAAAATATTACAGTAATAATGAAAGCAGAAACAACCTTGAAAGGTGAGCACTTGTGTATTCTTTGTCTTTACGTCTAAGACATATACCTACGTTTACATTCAAAGTGTTAAAACAATGAACATAAAAAAACAGCGAGTACAACTCTTAACGCGAACGAATATTGGCGAATGAAAAATACGTGAGATGAACTGACAAACAGATATTTGCATATTTCGAATTTCATATTCAGGTTCCAATGGAACTATATACAAGTGTTCATAATATGTACTGTGTGGTATGTAAAGAACAGGCCTTATTAAAATACTTTGGCTTCGTGAAATATGTAATACACAAAATTTTATAGTTATATGTGTATAGGTATAAACTGCAAAGTATAATGTAGGATCTGTTCTACAATCTAACTAGTATTGGAACTCGGTAAATTTGTCGTGTGTTTTGTAAATAAAATCTACTTTATAAAAATCTCAAATAAATTTAAACAGTAAGTGATTACTTCGAGTGGGACTTAATAAAAGCTGGTTCTGACATACAGTCCCATCGTTCTACGGATTGCACTATCGTGAATGTGTTCATTCTAACCAATACTCTTGCTATATTGTTGTTACATTATTACTATATTTTAGGCTTCCGTTACCAACCATTATTCATAGTCACATTTGCAGCTTAAATATTTATTAATTAATAAAATGCACACAACTCAATTGTAGAGTAATTAAAACTATCTCAATTAAGTTACCTATACTAATAAGCCTAAAGTTTGTTTGTTTATTTGTTTCAACGCGCTAACCTCAGGAACCACTGATCTGATTTAAAAACTAATCAAAGAAGGAACCTTGCTAATATTATTTAAAAAATGCACGAATAAAAGTCAATTTTAAAAAACCGACATTTGCACGTCATGTGAATGGCAAAACATGTTTGAACATGTCATTGTAATATAATGTAACACCTTGCATGCTATTGTTTACATTTACGGTTTTATTCATAATGACTTATCGGAGGTTTAAAAGTTCGCTAAAATCGGTTCGCGAAAATTGTCAAAACTTGTTATTCATACTAGTCTTTTTACGCTGAAACGTTTATTATCTCTCCGATAAAATCTCCGTTTAAACCTCCGATAAGAAATTATGAATAAGACCATTAATATATTATTATGTATACACGTGTTTTAGCAAATAAATCTATCTATCTATCTAGTGTTAGATAGTGTATTTATCGAGGAAGGCTTTATCTATCTATCTATCTATCTAGTGTTAGATAGTGTATTTATCGAGGAAGGCTTTAGGCTATATAACATCACGTTCCGACCAATATGAGCGAGGCATCAGTGAAAAATGTTGGAATAACGGGAAAAAATTACTAAATTCCACGCGTACGAAGTCTAAGAAAAGTCAAAAGTCTAGATAACTATATTCATATCAGTAACCATTCAGTATTGTCGGTGATTTGGTTACATACATTTACGGTTACTAGTATAATTGAGAATATACTGTATATTAAATTATACTATCAAGTAATACAAATAGATCTTCTGTCTTCAAACTCGGGGTCAAAAACTTATTAGCATTTATTGAACAGAAAAAGATATCTAGTTTAAGTGAAAATTCTATCTAGTTTAAGTATAAACACTACTCTGAATATTGAAAGAATTTATTAGATTTATAACACTGATACGGTTAAGTGCAGTACTTCGAGCTAGAGCGTAGAGAACTTTTTAATAAAATTGAATTTAATAATATCTGAAACTGAACTTTACATTTAGGTAAAAATTTTTACTTATTATAAAACAAATTCGTTATTTTTTATGTATGTATACAGGCTGTGGCGTAAATGGTGGTCCAACGCTAAGGTGGTTATAGTTCAAGTATTCACCTACCATATAAAAATAAATTAACCATTTTTAGCCATTGGTTTCGGAAATATGATTCTTTTAATTTTTTTTTTTGTAAAAAATCGATAAATATTTTATAACTTCGACAAATGACATTATTTTTTGAGTGTGTTTTTTGTGTTGTACGGGCGAGTACTAGCACTAGCACATGCATTTTCGTTTTTTCATGTAAACCCCAAAAATAAACCTATAAAAAAACTGAAATTTAATTTCTTGTTTTTAACAAATGATGCATTTAGATGTGAGTAGTGTAAAAAAATGTACTACACAGCCAGTGCCCACAAAAAAAAAAAAAAAATATAAAAAAAAAATAATGGTTTATTTTTTTTTATATGATAGGTGAATACTTGAACTATAACCACCTTAGCGTTGGACCACCATTTACGCCACATCCTGTATGTAAGCGCAAATCTTCAAAACTACGCAACGGATTTTGATGCAGTTTTTTTTATAGATTTATAATTTTTTTTATTTTTAATATTTTTGTTACGGGAAACAGCGAGTAAACAAATAATTTGCACAATTTTAGCACACTATAAATGTTTCGAAAAATACTTCATTTATTCGTGCATGCATGAGCAGATGAGTGTAAATGAAGCCGAGGAACTGTGTAGCCAGGTGGCGCTCTATAGTTTCTGCTTAAGACGGCACGATACCAAATTATGCTCCATACAAAAATATGGGCTTCGAAGTCCCCTGTTTTCTTCGTGGATATTGCCTCCAGAGGAACGAGTTTTTTTTCACAGTATCTGGGTCTTATATATATATGCTTCTACCACTTTCTTTTTTTTCAAAACATAATAACTAAAAATGTGACCACCCAAAAATCCCTTTTTTTTTGTTTTCTTTAGATAAAGTTGCAGCGTCAATCACATAAATTTGGTAAGGTTTTACCAAAAAAGAAAGTGATAAAAGCATAAATATACTATTTATGTACATATAATATAGCGTAAAAAAAATTTAAATCGGTTTAATTTTTGCGAAGAACACAGGGGACTACGAAACGTCTTTAATTCAAACAATTTGTAGGTAAAATCTGCTTTAGCTATATTTGTGCCTTTCAGGGCGGCGCTCGGGAATAGGAATACCTAAGGCAAATACCTAAATTAGGAGTATAGTACCCTCTTAACTCCGGGAAAAGGCGTGACAGTGTAAGAAGCATTTAATAAGTTATAAGAAAATAAATACAGGTCTTACATATTTTATAAATAAAGAATAAATATTTTAAATTAAGGGAAGGTGACATAAGGGGTGCATCGAGGCTTTTTAGCAGCGATGTGGTGGCTCCTTGCTCTCCGGAGGCTCTCTCCAGCTTACGGAACAAGCATCCACCACCAGCTGGTGACCATTCTTTCCCCGACCCTCCGGAAATTGATTTAGAACATCTTATTATCACAGCCAAGGATGTAGTAGCGGCCGTGGGCTCTTTCCGTTGTGGCTCCGCTGGCGGTCTCGACGGCTTAACACCCCAACATCTAAAAGACTTGTTATGTCCTAGTGCCGGAGAAGCCGGTGAAGCCCTTCTGAGGGAGCTTACGGCCATGATAAACCTCATGCTCTCCGGCGGTGTGAATGATGGCATCATTGACATTTTGTATGGAGCAAATTTATGCGCCTTGCGAAAGAAAGATGGTGGCATCCGTTCCATTGCCGTAGGGTGTGTATACCGGCGTATGGCAGCCAAGCTGTGTTGTAAGTTATACAGCGAAGATTTGGCTTCAAAATTTCAGCCTGTACAGTTAGGTTTTGGCTCGAAAGGCGGTGGTGAGGCTGCCATACATGTCCTGGCTACGTACCTTGGCTGAGGCACAGGAGAGGTCATACTGAAAGTTGATTTAAAGAATGCTTTTAATTCGGTTAACAGGGATACTTTGTTGACCCAGGCTAAATTAAATACCCCCAAAATTTTTAATTTCCTCTGGCAGTGTTACAGGCATCCCTCAAAATTATTATATAAGGAAAATCTTTTAGAATCGTCAGTTGGATGTCAACAAGGTGACCCTCTTGGGCCGGTCATTTTGAGTCTAGCCCATTATAGAACAACTAAATTCAAAATTTAACGTGTGGTATTTAGACGACGGCACTCTAGGAGGGAGCATAAATACAGTCCTCGAAGATCGGGCTTTTTTAAAAAATAAGTTTAGTTCCATTGGGCTTGAATTAAATTCCAATAAGTGTAAAATTTACTTACGCAGTGATATAGAAACCCATTTGGCTTTACCAAAATTCTATTTATTGGCTCCCAATATCAAAATTGTTGATAAGGACTATCTGCGCCTCCTCGGGTCGCCATTTTTTTAACAAGGATTTGAATATTTTATAGAAGAAAAAATTCAAAATTACTGTGAAAATTATGATCGTTTTCTCGAAATTAACACTCAATCAGCATTTACAATAATTCGGTATTGTCTTTTCATTCTTCAGTTTACACACGCACTTCGCGCCTCACAATTTTGGAAGCATAAGGCCCTTTTAGGAAAGGTCGATCAAATAATTAAAAGTACCTTAAGCCAAATCCTAAATGTGGCCTTGAACGACCGAGACTGGCTCCAGGCGTCTCTACCAATACGTCTGGGTGGTCTAGGCGTTCGCAAAATTGCCGATGTAAGTTTGCCGGCGTTTTTAGCCTCGGTCCATAGTACGGAGGAATTAACCAGGAAAATTTTAAGAGACACACTGGTTGATTCTGAAGTACTATGTAAGTCCGATGCTATAAACGCTTGGAAAATGGCCTCTCCAAGAACCGAGATACCCCGTTGTGCGGCGCGGTCAGGACTCACCTACTGAGTACGGCTGGCAGCGCTGCGGAACGTGCCCGCTTGCTGGCTGTGGGAGAATGGGAATCCGGTCTCTGGCTTCGAGCACTCCCATCGTGTAACAATGTTAGATGATACAACTTTCCGTGTCGCTACTTGTTTGCGTTTAGCTGCACCATGCGTAACTCTGCATCGCTGTCATTGTGGAGGAACCGTCGACAGCTTCGGGCATCATGGTCTATCGTGCAGTAGAAACGCCGGTCGTATACCAAGACATACGCAACTAAACGACATTATTCGTCGTGCTCTTGCCGCCGCAAGTGTACCGGCTTTACTTGAACCTCGTGGTTTGGTACGCGCGGACGGTAAAAGACCAGACGGCATGACGTTGTTGTCTTGGAAATTGGGTCGGCCTTTTGTGTGGGACGCAACCTGCGTCGATACCCTTGCGCCATCCCATTTACCAAGTACTTCGGTAGGTGCCGGCGCTGCTGCTGCATCAGCGGAGGCCCTTAAGCGGCGCAAATATAGTAATCTCTCTGTGGATTATTTGTTTGAGCCGTTGCGGGTCGAGACGCTTGGATCATGGGGCCCGAGTGCACAGTCTCTTTATAAAGATCTTTCTAAGAGACTGGTCGACATTTCACGTGACCAAAAGGCGCCTGTATTTGGCAATTCGTATAAGCATTGCTATACAACGTGGTAATGTGGCCAGTCTTTTGGGTACGTTACCTAATGACTGCAATGCGGACGAATTTTTTGATGCTTAATTTTAACCACTTTTCTTTTCCCTTTTTTTTGTATTTTTTTTTGTATTGTTGTTGTAATAATTTTATAAAATGTAAATAAATAAATAAATAATAATAAAGTTCATTTTATTAAGAAACAATATTACAATTTTATGATACAATATTAATATCAACACCCCTCCAACTGCAGTCATTTAAAATTGTTAGCACCTACTAATAACGTGAAATTATAATTCATATATTTATTTATTTATATCACAAAATCCACAGCTCTTAAATATTACATAATTTTGAAAATTCACATTAAACTTACAGCCAATTACGGATTTACAATTTATTTATTAAACTTTTGCAGTACATAGATTGATATAAAATTAATAAATTTGAAAAATAACATAATAATAAGTAATTTGTTAGTTAAAAATTAAATAAAATAAAATTAATTTAAATAAAATAATTAATTACATTTATTAAATATTGAGTCATACCTAACATCCCCTCAGTATATCTCTGTGTGATTTTTTGTGTGTGTGTGCGTGTGTGTGCCTGTGTGTGTGTGTGAGTGTGAAGTAATAACATTAAGATTAACAATCTCAAGATATACCAACTGTAGAGAAGCCTACGAGTCCTAGAGGCTCAATTGTATTTTATGTAGCACAAATTTATTTTGATAATTTGGTATAAAGTTTATAAATTGAGATACTGTCGTAGTAGATTTGGCTCTATAATTATAAGGGTCTAAATACTGTTCCGGGATTCAAAATTACCAAGGGATGATATTTAACTCGCATCCGTGTTGACACCGCAAGGGTCGACTTATGATGATCATAGAAGGGTCTGCTATAAAATTGATGCTATCTTCTAGTAGATAAATAATGATGGGATGCAAGCGGCACAATATCGCGAGTTGTAGCGTTATATGGGAAAGGCCTAAACCCAACAGTGAACAGAGAAAGGCTGATAGATTGAAGGATGGATGAAAATAAATAAGTGATCGTATTTTAACAAATTATAAAATAACAAATAAATGTACTAGAGGAAGTCTGAAAGTGATGCCAGTGACTGAACTGACTGAAAATTGAGGAATGAGCGGCTCTCCTGGTATAGTCATGCAATGAAACGAGAGGAAAGTTATATATTTAGGGGAGTGCTACGAATGAAAATGGAACAAAAAAGTGTAGAGGAAAACCCAAAGACTGGACTAAATGGACTCTGTGAAAGAGAATATGAAACAAATAGGAGTTAGCACAGACATGACGTCTGACAAAAGACTGGGAAAGAAAAAGACATGATGCGCCAATACCAAGTAAGGAAAACTCAATCTTTGACATGCTGTGCTTTCAATAAAAAACTGGCGGTATTGAAATTTCCGGATGTTCATTATTAAATTAAAACAAAAGCAAAATACGTAGGCGTACAAAGTATTGAAGGCAATTTTTTACATTTTTGTGTAGCTAATGAAACTGTTATAGAAAAGTTTTATGCTTTAAATTCTGATTTACATATAATGCCTTAGATATTTCAAAGGGACTGTTATTTTAGAGACTTTTATTTTTCTACTTATCTGATGTTATTTTTTATATTAAATATAATATAAAAAGTAATAAGTATATATAATGTTATTTAAAAAAAAATCTGTATTATTACTTATTCTTGTCTAAATATATCAGCCTACTAGGTTAACAGCTTGTTTTGTTTTTTTCGTAGGAATGCTTTTTACGCACTTACCCCCCGACTGCAGGGGCAGCCGAAGGACGTCGTGTTGGACTCCCGGGGAGTAAAATTTCTCTCGACCCAGCCTACCAACTAAACCTACGGTGTCCTCCTCGCCCGTTGCCGGGCCGTGGTAGTCACTCAGGTATGACCACGACCCGACACGGGGGGCCCCCTAGCGGTGGGGGCTCACTGCGACGGGGTGGGCAACGCGCCCCCCCGTCGGACGGTCACCCCTCGCCCGAACACGAGGCGAGGGGTCGTCCGCCACATTGGGCGCGACAGGTCCCCTGACCCGTCGCGCGTGGCCTCCTCGCGGGCCGGGGCCGCCGGCTATTGCGCGCCGACGACCCCTAGGTTAACAGCTTGTTAGGTTAGGTTAGGTTAGGTTACAGCCTAAAAAGTTTTACCACCTCTTTTCCTTCCCAGGGTGTTATACAAGCCAGCTACGTGATATTACACAGATAACATGCTTTGTGAGTGAAGGAAAACTCGAAAGTAAACCCTATGCCAACACGCCAGTTCAGCGCAGCATAGTAGACCATAATCCCTCCCAAAGTGTAGGAGGCCCGTTTCCAACACTAGTACGTTAATGGTCTGGAGAGAGGTAACAAAAAGACTTGGAAGATATTTTAAACAAATATCCGACAAGGAAATGTTTTTCAGACATATAAGTACAATAAATATGAAAATCATGCAGAATCGTATCTATAACTGTAGTGATAGCTACACTATTATAGCTACTCTAGACCAAAGCTCTCTTGAATTTAAATAAAGTTTCCCACAGAAGCATTAACATCTTTATCTTTACTTCTTACTAGCTGTTGCCTGCGACTCTGTCCGCGTAGAATTTAGAAAATTTTCACGTGCGACGGCTCGATGGCTTATTTCATGTATAAGTTTGGTGTTTCTATACCGATTTCTATGATTCTTTTTTTATTGAATAGGTAATAATGTTAACTTTTTGAAATTAGGAATGAGTGAGAGTATTATAAACGTAAGAGTAAACAAATATAATCAGAATGCTCCGAACTGCTAAGCTATCAGGAGTTACACGTGTTATTGTGAGTCAACCATAAAATATAGATATATGCTGTTGCAGGATATTTTTTAGACAATTTTATGTAGAATATTTTCGTCATACATGATTTCTATGTAACTTTAACCATTAAGGTTGCACACGCAACGGAAGCTTAAAA
Source organism: Orgyia antiqua (assembly GCA_916999025.1). Taxonomy (NCBI): domain Eukaryota; kingdom Metazoa; phylum Arthropoda; class Insecta; order Lepidoptera; family Erebidae; genus Orgyia; species Orgyia antiqua. The sequence continues at coordinate 4,723,669 of OU779867.1, forward strand.
ATGGAGTAACTTCTCCCGTTTTCCCAAAATTTCCCTTCACTGCTCTGCTCCTATTGATTGTAGCGTTATGGAAAGTATACTATAGCCTGCCCAGGAGTATGAAGAATATTTGTACCAAGTTTCATTAAAATCCGTCGAGTAGTTTTTGTTTCTATAAGGAACATACAGACGGACAGACAGACAAAAATTTTACTTATTGCATTTTTGGCATCAGTATCGATCACTAATCACCCCCTGATAGTTATTTTGAAAATATATTTCATGTACAGAATTGTCTTCTCTACAGATTTATTATAAGTAAGTATAGATAAAACAAAGTCGTAATTTTTGTATGTATGTCCCTATGTGAGCTTATATTTTCAAAAATACGCAATGGATCTTGATGCGGTTTTTTTTAATAGATAAAATGGTTCAAAAGGATGGCTTTTTTTGCATAATTTGTTGGGGTTTGCTGTATATTGGATGAGATATGATTAAATTTGCCGAGAAATTCGGACGCGCGCGAGCTATAAATGAAAACGCTGCCTTATCTATGTGACGTACAACCAACTAATGTACGGAGGGATTGTTTGTTGCCTATAGTTCTACAAAAAAGTCCACGAGGGTATATGTCTCTCTTTAAAGCGAAACCCGCTGTACCCATAATAATGTCAAAAAAATTATCTAATTCAATAGGGTGTTTTCAAAAGCTATTTATATGTATATAGTAATATTTGTTATCAAATTATATAGCTTAGTTAGCTTATGCAATTAATATAGATTATAACTGATCTTTACAGCATGCAATTTAAATGAATATCTTAGGAGATATGACGAAAACAGAATTACGCGCCAAAAAATAAAATACTTAAATTGTTGGCTGAGCAACGCGAACGTTTTCTCGGTCTTCTATCCATACTCCAATATGAATTTGTAAGGATGTTTCTTGTGCTTTCACGCAAAGTGTACTAGATGGATTTTCATGAAACTTTCCAATGTAAAATGGAATAGAAAATTAACTTATTTTTTATCCTTTTTACCGCGGGTAACACCGCGGGGCACAGCTAGTATTATTATAAAAGAATAGTGATGTCTCTAGTTCTATCAATTAATGAAACTATTATCGAAAAAAAAAGGTATAAATAGACATGTATGCAAAAAAAATGTAATTAAGACTTTTATATAGGTACTATCTTTAGATATCTGCATGAATGTTGAATTTATTGGCTTTAAAATAGACATAGCACGAACGTGCAAAAATTACAATTAAAATCTATACTAATTTAAACGCGCTAATCTTAAGAACCGCTGGGCCGATTTGAAAAATTCTTTCAGTGTTAGATAGGGCATTTATCGAGGAAGACTTTAGGCTATATAACATCATGCTACGACCAGTAGAAGCGAAGCAGTAGTGAAAAATGTTCCAAAAACGGGGAAAATTTTCTAAATTCCATGAGGTCGGAGTCGCAACAAGCAACAGCTAGTTAGCTAATAAATAAACGAATACTATGAATGAAAAAAGATATTTGACAATCGAATTATCAAACGAATTTCTTATTTGTAACATTTTCTGACAAGAATCACCAAAATTGCACTTAAGTAGGTACAGAAGAGAAACAACAAGCAACTTATAAAAGCAAAAACATTATTTTGCCAGCAACTTGCCAATACCCTTACTTTGCAATTAAAGGCTAATGAAAGTTAAACGAACTCTCCAACTTTGCTTTAAGTATCAGAAAAGGTAATTACTACAACCGTAACAAGAATTGTTTTGTCACTACACTTTTATACGAAACTGTCCTTAGAGACTTCATTACAGAAAACAATTAACATATTTTATAAAATACTAGTTATAATAGTTAAAGGTACTTTCAAATAAAATAGTTATGTAATTAACATAAAAACAAGCCCTTTTAATAAGTATGTAATTACGCTGCAATCAATAAAAGGGAATTTCCGATCAAGATAAAAAAGGTTAATTGTTTCGGGAAAAACTGAATTATTAGTAGTCCGAGCGCTTCGAAACGTGATTGATAAGTAAAGATAGGCTCACCACTCATCACATGTAATGTAAGTTAATAGTTAGTAGCTTACCGTGAATGTTTAATTTACATTTGGATAGCATAGAAATAGTTCTTAAGTCCTTAAAATGGTAACAGATATTGTGTTAAAATAATCTGCGAGGACTTATTGGTTTTATATATTTTAAAAACTTCCTCAGCACATAAAAATAAATATAGTAAAGGAAAACCATTATAAAAAGTGAAACGCCTATTGCGTTTTTCACTAAAATCAATTAGGTAATATAAATATATTAAGTAACAATGACAATTTTATGTTAGCTTACTTTTCGAAAAATAAATTTTTAAGAATCATTAACTTCTTTCTTATCGTGGCATCGCTACTAGGTCGCTGTCTTAATTGAATAAAAAATAGAATACAAATAAAATCATCGACCAGTGCCCATCACTATTAGTAAACGGTACGAAACAGCGACCGCACATAATTCTTGATATGTGGGGCTATTACGTAGTAAGTACGGAACGTAAAGCTCGCCCTCTCAACCTAACATGCCGTTCACACGAGAGGCGTGAGTATTGTAATAGGTGTCTTAGTTCACAATCTAATGTGCTTGCTTAGTTGTCTCACATGTATGTGTAGATTGATACACGTCACGTTAAATACCATACACTGTGTGTAAAATTACGTATGCATTTAATTACAGTAAGATTATACGTCTACAGACACCAATACCTTGTCCTATGAAATGCATTTTTCAACCAAATGCATTTTTCTTAAATCGTTACTATGAATGGATGGCACCCTATTTTACGGTTTATATCACCACATTGCGTTTAATATAATAGGATATAAAAATAAATTTCATTCACGATATTTACGAAACTGTTCAAGCAAAAGTAATTTATAAAATATAGGTTCCTGTGAATGATTTTCAAACACATTTTATATATTTCAAGCATTTTGTCATTTGTTTTGTAAATTATTATTTCTGTTTCAGACATATCACTGGGTTCTTTTTCTATACTTAAATCTTGGTTTTGTTTAAAAAAATTAAACTATCGTTTACATTATAATTTTTGCAAAGATAAGGCATCTTTAAATGAATGATAACTTAATTTAAAGGCCTAGTACCTTTAAAATCATGCGAAAACTTTGCTAAATTCAGCATTTACGACCAAAACCTCGCCGGATAAATGTACGAAACAATTTACCCATGAAATTCCACTAATAAGAATGTGAATTTTATAAATAAGCACATAATGAGCAGGTATGATTTATTTAAAGTCAACGAATGACAAAAATAGCTACATTCAGTATTTTCACCTTAATACACGAGGTAAAATTATCGAATGGAGTATAATAATAATTTCCCTAAGCAACTTAAAGTTGTGATTGCCCTTGCCGGTAATTTTGGGTCATGGGTTTAATTAAAATTGGTTCGCAGGTTTCGGGTACTTGGGTTTAATTATTCGCTTAAAAGGTGCTAAGGAACATTAAGGATATTCCACGTGGACGTTAATTTAAAAGATAAATCTAAAAGTACGTCAACCTTCCATCTGGGTTATCTGTAATTGTACAATTTAAATCGTACTTCATAGAATAATGACGTTTCATATGGCCTGTATCATTTTACACACATCGATAACATTTCAAGCATACGTAAATATGCAAATCGGTTCAAGCCGAATGAGGAAAGTAGCGATAGACACTACATCTGGTAAATCTGTGGTAATAATATCGTTTTGAAACCAATATTACTAAACTACAGTTGGTAGTGTTTGAAGTTTGACATGATGCGCACGTTTATATAATGCGAAGTATACCGATTTAAGTCTGGAAGTTTTACATATGATGAGAAACGAGCAAAAAGTTGCGATAGTAGGCGTGAGCGTATGATGCTATTATAATAATGGTGAAAAAGACATATTGTTCAAAGAATTTTAAGATTAAAAATATTAAAGAAACTAACCTAAACCTACGTTTATGTGCTCATGTTTTTATTTATTTATTTATTTAATTAAACACTAACAGTCTTATTCATATTGAAACGCTTATTGAAGGCATATTCCTATATTAGTTAAAACGTCTTTTAGGCTTATCAGATGTCAGATAAAAATCCTTATTCATATTCGTCTATTATACTTCCGATAACTATAAAATGTCTTTGTTGCCATTTTGTAGAAAAATTGTGAAATATGAATGGTAGCATTTTTCTACCATTCAAATTCGTTATGAGTTTTATCCCTGGTTTTGATACAAGTTAACAAAATGCATCTTTGACGCTGTTTGTAAATGTAAACAAACTTATTTGTTAATAATCTTATTATTATAAACTATTATTAGTTTTGATTTTCATTCATTACATTAGTTTTTCTGCTTCTTATTTTTTTTTTTCTTGATTTATTTCTTTTTAGTATAATTTTTTATTTTCTCACTTAGTTATTTTAGTTTTATGAATCATTTTGGTGGTATGTTTCTTCCAAATTACAAAGCCATAAAAATTTCTCCGTGTAGTGACGGATTAAGATACAAGTGTCACCACCCCATCTCCTCCCAAGGGTGCTGTAAGAGTCAGCTAAGGGATATTGCACGCAGATAACATCTTCTGTGAGAGACGGAAAACTCGAAAATAAATCCTGTGCCAACACGCCTGGTCAGCGTGGCACAGTAGACCATAATTCCTCTCAAAGTGGAGGAGGCCCGTGCCCAACAGTGGGACGTAAATGGGCTGGACAGAGGGAAAGCCATAAAATAAGAAGAAAATTTTTAGTTTCGTAAACGTAACGTTCACTTTTCTGCGCGGATTAAAAGCAAGACTTTCAATCACCGCAATTGGCATTGTTCATATTTTTTAAAAACTCTTTATCCGAAAACCATTTCGGGGAATCGAGTTTCTGATCATGATCCACAATTTTTTTTTTCGGAAAATTTGCTATTTTAGCTATTATTTTTCCAAAAAAGGAAATGATCTCTATTTGCCCTTGAAATAAAGGACTTAAATTGTTAAGGCGTTCTAAGGGATATACTACTCTGTGGTGGAGTTGAAATTGGTCTATTATATCAACTTGGCAACTTTGAAAAGATGTATTGCAATCTGTCTTAAGTGTATCAGGAAAAGGCAACACAAAGACTGCGTATAACGATGACGTCACAACATTTAAAATAATATATTTAAGCATTTAAAAAAAAAACTATATACCGAATATTTCAATAATATTGAAATTAGTTACTTAAAATAGTCTATATTTTCTAAAAAAAATATAAAAACAGCAGGTCAAAAATTATGGACAATCCCAATACTGTGTAGGATTTGTAAGGCTTGATATTTAAGAATTATAATTGAATGTAACAATTTTAATGGCTTTTCTTTTCAACTTCTTTGCAAACATCAATAACTAAATGATGAAGATCAGCATAATCAAAAATTAAAGCATAATCCTATATTAGTTAAAAAGTCTTTTAAGCTTATCAGATGTCAGATAAAAATCCTAATTCATATTCGTTTAAAAAACTTCCGATAGCTAAAATGTCTCTAATTTACAGAATGTTACCATTTCGTAGAAGCATGGTGAAATATGGATGGTAGAAAAAAGATCTTACTAGTTGTCAAACTTGACATAGCGTTTATAAACAAACATTGTAATTTACACAATATTCGAGTAGTGTTATTGTAGTAAATAAACTACAGCAGGAAAGTGAAAATCAGGTAATCTTTAATGTATGATACAGTAGAGGCACCAGCTCATCCAACACCTGCAGATTTGCTGGATCCACTAATGTCTTGAGATTCGCAAGCGCTGGGTCCAAAACCTACAAACATAATAGCTATGATGAGAATAAAAAATCTGAAAATTTTAAGTTGGAGCAAGAATCACTCAAATATAAAATAGAATATCTGCACCCCAAGCCACTCACACCGGTGTTCTTCGATGTTCAAGTTACGGGCTATTTTTATTAAAGAATTTCTTCTTTAATAGAAATAGCCCGTAACTCGGTAAATGAAAAACAATAAATTTATTAAATCAATCATTTTATTTTGTTTTATTTACTTGCAAGTAGGATGAACTTTGTTCATTACAAGGCCTTGCAATAAAAGTTTTCAAGATTGCGGCATTTCTACCTCACATATGGTTTGCATTTACTTTAATTGGCTGTTCCATTAGCCCTTCTATAATGGGCTCATTGTCCTCCATCGCATTGTAAACTACCACTTTCAGAATTCCTCATCTTCCAAAGAAAATATCTTACTTCTTTAGCGGTACACTTTTCTTCGCCGATTGTTAACAAGATTGTTAATGCCGCAATGCTTTGCAGGGTTCATAAGACATGTATAATTAAGCAAATTCCGTGTCGGATATTTATCGTGATTTATGCACGTATCACTATAATATAAAACCTCGTTAGTTTAATAACTTTTTGGTTAATTATTGTGACTCTATGAACAACACCTTTGCAAATGACGGGGCAAACGTCAATATAAATAATCAGCTGATGAATATATACGCCATTTTTTTCACTAATATAGGCTTAAAGTAGGGTCGGAGCTTGTTTAAAATAATGTCACTTTATGGGATAGTTATAGAACGCTTTAGTGTAAAAAAGCTATTATGAATTACATTTTTGACAATCCGCTTATAGCTAACTTTTAAGCCTCTGAAAAGTCATTACGAATAAGACCGTAGTCGGAATAATGTCACTTTATCGGATAGATATAGAACGTTTTAGCGTAAATAACTATTATGAATTACAATTTTTGACAATCCGCTTTAAACGAAATTTTAAGCCTCCTATAAGTCATTATGAATTAGACCGTAAATGTATATATTAGGTACAAAGGCGGCCTTAATGCCCAAGGCATTCTCTACCAGTCGACCAGTCTACCAGTTGGGTCATGCAGAGATTGATAAATGGCAGATGCTTTATTTATAAAAATAAGTCAATAGTATTAGTAATAAACATACACATACCTATACACCAGAATAGAACCAGCAACCGATGGATCTAAATAAAATTGATAAACTTTGGACTTGAAATTGTTCCCACTTTTTGCCAACCTGATTTCGAGAGGAACAATATTTAGCTACCATGTAAGGTCTTGCAAATCATAAAATAATAACGAGCTTTCTTGGTTATTTCAAGGAAAATATCTTGGCAGATAGCTATTACATCATACATTTTGTCAGACCAATAAGACATTTCAGAGGGAAAGTGAAAATAAACAGAAAATAATACAGCGGATAATAAGGCCTATTACGCTACCTTAGCAATTTCGGAAGGCCACGTATTTCAATTTGAGGTATGATATCCGTCCAGACCTTGTAAGTAGTGATCAATATTACTTACAGCTATATTTTGAAAACATGTATAAGTATGGCATTTGTTACGTCATGTTAGTAAATATGTCTTTATAGTTTACTAGCTGTACCGTGCAGTTCCACTTGACTACATATTTCAAGATTTCTGAATTATTTCTGCGTAAAGAATCAATCCTCGTAAGTCAAGAAATATTCTGAAAAAAATAATTTGGTTCAGCTAATTTCAAGTTTAACGCGCTTGTCGCAATCTGTTTAAGCTTTTCAATAGGATTTTATGTTATAATATATGCATGTGGTTACTATACTTCACGAGACATTAATTTACGGTACAAAGACAGTTAAAACTCTTTTGTTTACTTAATAGGTGTAGAAACGTATAGGATTGTATTGACTTAGTCGTGAAAAAAGAACACTTTATGTTATTCTAGTACTAATTTGGTTTTTATCTAACAATATATGAGAATCAGTGTGAGATTTAAAACATTATTTTATAATGAAAAAGCAATTTAGTGACTCGTATAAAAAGGCAAAATTCTCTCCAGACTACCTCTAGAGTGGATTTTGCCTTTTACCCGAAAGAAGTCTATGATTTTATGTCCTTCTGTTTCGTATTTTACGAAGTGCGTGTGTGCCGAACGGACGCGACGCAATAGCAATATTAATTTTGTAAGTTTTTAAATGTTTGTCAAAGCTAAAACCAGCGATAATTATTACCATTCACGCAAATTTCACTTCCAAAATTCAGGGAAGGTTGCTAACGGTTCGAACTTATAAGCTTTACATGACCGCCTATATTAATACCCCAAAGATGTGTTGATTGCTGCCCCATATGAGGTCATGATTTATAGATTTGGGTTAATTGAAAAGCTTTTTAATTATATATTTTATTAATACTCACTTTTGCTCTGTTTGAATAAGGGCTATGTAGCGTATAATTTCTGTCTTACCTACAAAGAAAAAAAAAATTAGTAACATAAAAATTTGAAGCGCAATAGAAGGAATATTTTTAAAAGATCTGTAACTTTATCTGTTAAAATATTACAATATCTCGGTTAAGACATTAACCTGATTTTAGTAGCTTAACGAGTTTTCTTGCCATCAACTCTAACAAAAAAGAGACTAAAGATTTGCAATTATTAACTGACTTCATAAAAAAGGAGGAGGTTATATGTTCGATTGTATATTTTTTGTTAATTTATAAACCGGATTGTATAAATAAAACCTACATAGTTTTGTCAAAAGCGAGTTTCCCTATTTGCAATTGACCTACGTAATCTTATAATAATGTTAAAAGTAACACTTTCATAGTGAAGAAGATTTCAGTAAACTCTAACAAAATTAATTGCAAATCATTTAATTTTACTAGTACTATGTTACGGTAAATTTACAGGGACAATGGTCCGAGAAGGACTTGGTTACATAACATTTCCACTATAAAATTAAATTAGATGGATGAAAATCCTGATGGAGCGATTGAGCAATCGAGATTTGGAAGCTTTCCAAAGCTGTTCTAACAAATCTAGAGTTATAGTGATTCAGAATTCACTGATTAGCCAAAATCTAGCTGATTCACCATATTTTACTGAGCCAATCTTAATAAAACTCACGAATTCCTGCCACGTATAACGCGAGGCATTAAGCTCGGATCTGTACATAATTAAATTTCAAATGTCTCGTGGGCTGTCAAGCATAATTTACTTAGAATACTTCAGAATGTCGACGTGTATAAAGGCCAGATAAAGTACCGACTGGACTAGTTAGCTTCCTGCAATATTCTCACCAAAAATATCCCGTATTTCTTTACTCTAGTAGGTCCTTTTATTTATGCCTCAGTATCCTTTTTGCTCGGTACGAAAAACATCCATATAAGGTGAAAGGTTTATTTATCTACTTGCGTAATTGGTATTAACAAAATACTCAATCGTGAAGGCGTACTTTATTCATTAAAACAATTTGTTTACAGATAGTAAGTAGCTAACTACTAAATAAGTTTTAGTTTTTGAATTTGGTTAGGCAGTCAGTTGGCCTACCTATCTCATCATCCTCCTGCCCTTATACCATTATTTGGAGTCGGCGCAACATGTCTTTTACTTCCATCGTTTTCTATGAGCCGTCATGTCAGGGATAACTCCTCTTTCTTTCATGTCCTCTTTCACACAGTTAATCCATCTTTTGTTAGGTCTTCCTCTTGACTTTTTTCCTTCCACATTTATACGCAGAACTCTCCTAACGACATTACTTTCCTCTCGTCTCATGACATGCCCATACCAGGACATCCGCTCATTCTTCAATTTTTCAGTCACTGGCATCACTTTATCTAATGTTAATAAATTTTAAAGTGTTGGTATATTAAAATGATATTAATGGTATCAAACATGAACCCTGCTAGGGCACAGCAATATTATTAGTCATATATACTGTCAATTCAATTATATGTGATTGGATGAATTAAAAATACACGTCTTTAAACATACGTAGTATACATAATATAGGCTTCTATACATTATATTGTTCTAGTGGTCAAATATACACAAATGTCCACTCAACGCAAGCTCCCCAAAACTATTAGCAAAGTTGAACCCTTATAAAGTATCTTTCACATCAAAACCCGTGACCTTTTGTGTCCCACTTGTATCATAACAATCGCTGTAAAGCCAGTGTTATTTTAGTAGATATTGATAAGAGCTTATGAGAATTTTAGTTTACGACACTACTGATTCTTCCGTCTCTGAATATGACTGTTAAAACATAATGACTGGTAAAACTTAGCTTAAGATCAGGGAGACATTTGTAAAATAGTTGATTGGCAGAAACCGCCTTAGGCACTAAGTCCGCATATGTTGTAATTATGCATTCTTGTTGTAATTTGCATGAGGTGTAAAAATAAATAAATAAAATGATTAATAATATTTATATCATTTATTGAATTTCACTCAATAACAATTTCAATTTAATACGCATAATTATAGCGAGAAATAAAAATAAAAATTAAAGGAAGTTTGTTTAAATCCTACCAAACAGCGCTCTATAGTCTTAGTTCTGCCTATGACTATCGGCAAAAGGCGTAACGATATGTATATATGTATTTTAAAGTAAAATAATTTAATATTCGTATAATCATTGATTTCGACATCTTCAAAACAGAGGGTTAATCAAAATGCAATTAATATGAAATCATCTTGAAGGCAAAAAACGAGTATTTATTCAAAGCGGTGTACATAAACGATATTTGTTTAGGGACTACTTGACTGGACGTAAACAAAGAGTGAAAATTGACTCATATGAAAGTGACGAAAGAGATATCACATATGGAGTACCACAAGGGAGCATACTCGGCCCAGTCCTGTTCCAGATCTATGTTAATGATCTTTGCAAAATGAAGCTCCCAGACTGTCGATTATACGCATATGCTGATGACACTGCGATAATAGTTAAAGGCAATGATTGGAGCGAGGTTAAAACGAAGGCTGAGTACGCTCTTAGAACTATCATGGGATGGTTAGAATCCAACCTTTTAACCTTAAATATAAATAAATCGTCATTCATTCCATTTACAATACGAAACGTAAATAAACCTCCTAATGATTATACAATTACTGCTCATACTTGTACCACAGTACAAACTTCCTGCTCATGTAAGCCTCTGACCAAAGTTGATTCTGTCAAATACCTGGGTGTTCTGATTGATGATGGGCTAAAGTGGCATGCCCACATTGACACCCTTGTGAATAGGATTATGCGGCTCATTCGCATTTTCAGGTCACTCAGGGAATCATCAAACCATGATACCCTACTAATGGTCTACTTTGCACTCTGTCAGTCCATTATAGGATACTGTATAACCGCATGGGGCGGTACCAACAAAACAAGGCTGATTAGGGTCGAGAGAGCACAACGTGCTGTGCTCAAAGTCATGTTGAGAAAGCCGTTTAGGTATCCAACCACCCAAATCTACTCCGATTGTAATGTCCTGACCGTCCGGCAGCTCTTTGTGCTTCAGTCGACCCTTAAAAGGCATCGTAGCGTCAAACCTGCGACCGCTAACTCGAGAAGACGATTAAATCCAACTCTAAGTTTACAACATAAAACTACATTTGCTGCACATCAATTCCATGTCATAAGTACGCATATTTACAAAAAACTTAATAGAAAACTAAACATAATAAACTTAAACCAGACTACACTCAAACATAAACTGAAAGAATGGCTACTACAACAGGACTACTCTGACACAGAATCTTTACTGACCTTCATAACATGAGACTAATTGTAAGTGAACACATACACACACACATATCAAACACACACATAACTAGAGATAGTGAGAGAGAGAGAGATATAGTGATGACAGCGGCACACAGGCGTTATGCAAGCACAAAAGCATATATACAGCCACAATCACAAAAACAATATGAATATGCATAAGTGATATCGAAAGTTATTGTAATTTAATATTATTTAATTGTAACAAGCACTGTGATTGAATCCTGTCACTTGGGATACAGGTCCGCCTAGTTCAAGTGACAGGTTTTAAATTTTTAGCAACATGGTTTTGTTTAGTTATATGGATTTTCTTTTTTACAACCTTAACTAACTTTTAAATGAATCTAGTTAATACATATTTATAAGTAAGGATGTGATTTCGTGAACTATGCAACAACCTATGTAATTTTTGGTGCAAATAAATACTTATTATTATTATTATTATTATTATTATAAACAACAAAATTATGAATGAAAATTCATGCAAATGTAAACAGTCGAGACAAGAATTCTCGATTTATATAATCAGTTTTATTACGTTTAAGAAACAGGAATCTTAATTCTGTGAAATTAAACTAAATAAATGTTACTCTTATAATTACAAGTAATATTATGCCTCTCCCAATTATGATCGCAAGTTCATGAAGTACTATTCTGTACTATGTCATCCGCGAATACAAAATACTTCGGATATGGAACTTGTAATACCTACATAATGTAGTACAACAAATATTTGTACAGATATGCGCATAGAATGCAATATGTAAATTCATATGTAACCGCAACTATTGTGTAGTCGCGTACGGTATGTGAATTACGTACATACCGAGTTCAACAAAACAACTGAATATAAACGTAGGCAGGGATATCTGTGGTAACAATAATAGGTACAAATGTAAACACAGCACCTAGACATTAAATGAGTAGACTACGAGCGACTAACCAACGTTTGTGAAAATGGAGTCGTGATTTCAAAAGAAACGTCAAAACAAAATACTTATATGAGAAAATATAGTAAACTTTATAGGGTTTTGTTTGGGTTTGGACCATTGAATCTCCGTTAAAAATCGTCATAACTTTGTAATAGAGAGGACATCCACAGAATTTTACCTACTGAAGTTATAATTACACAATTAGCTTTTTTTTTTCATTTTATTCAATCAATAAATCGTACACTTTTTATACATAATTAATTGAATTATGTTTGAATAACTCATACTGTTTGGTTTCATTTATGTACAAAACTTTATATGGATGTAAAACGAAAACATGTAAGACAAATCGAACGAGATTCAATTGGAATTCAATCGAATTCTCGTTGATTAAACACGACGCATGAAGATAATGCAGATAACAATCAAACATTAGCTACATGCTTATATACGTCGCGAAAATTGTCATCATCATCATCCTCCTGCCCTTATCCCATTATTTGGGGTCGGCGCAACATGTCTTTTTCTTCCACAGTCTTCTATTAGCCGTCATGTCTGTGTCAACTCATCTTTCTTTCATGTCCTCTTTCACACAGTCCATCCATCTTTTCTTAGGTCTTCCTCTAGACTTTTTTCCTTCCACATTTATACTCAGAACTCTCCTAACGAAATTACTTTCCTCTCGTCTCATAACATGCCCATACCAGGACAACCGCTCGTTCTCCAATTTTTCAGTCACTGACATCACTTTCAGACTTCCTCTAATATAGTCATTCCTTATTTTATCCATTCGCGTGACGCCACACATCCATCTCAACATTCGCATCTCCGCAACGTGCATTCGTCTTTCATCCATCGCTTTTGTTGCCCAGCAGTCGCGAAAATTGTCATGAAACGAAATAGCGCCTATATCGCTATAATCGATATTGCTGTTAACCAGATTTCTATATGGTACTGTTAGATACCATACAAATACCGCTCAATTGCAAATCATTTAAATATTTTATGACATTAAACGAATTTGTGTAATTACTTGAGATTAGGTGTACCTTCTAGCCATAGAAACACCACATACAATCGTCGTTTCGCGAGGCATTTTGAATATAAAAATCACCACATGATCTCTCATGTAGTGTCCGAAGTACTGTATAGGAGTAATTTTATACAGACTGTAGTACTGTCGCAAGATCTTTAAGTAAAAAATTAAAACAAACCATATTTATCAGTTCCGTATGTATAGATAGCAAAAATCTCTTTCAATTTAATGTCCGTAAAAGTAGAACATTTGATAGTTGACTAGCAATCCTCTGCAGGAAATGGCCAGTTAGCACCACATCAGCCGTACTATTTCAGCTTCGTTACAAAAAATAAATGTAAATACCTACACCAAGATTTTTCCTGTTTTCCTATTAGACGTTTATAAATCTACGATTATAGGAATATAATGAAAACTAAAGTTTCAGTAGTAACTCTATGTTGAAAAGAATGGTCTAAATAAAGCGTGTAAAAACCAGATGTCTTTTTAGTGCTATAGATTGAATGCACCTACATACAATAAGCCTGTATTGATCAATTAGCTTCTTTTATCTTAATGAATCTGATTCTTTTATCTACCTATGGATATTTAAAACATCATTATTAAATGATTGTAGTCAAGTCAACGATAAAGTAAGTATGATTTTCTGGCTGTTTCTGTTCATAAAATATGTGGTAGTACTACCTACCATAAAAACTTGAAAAAAAATTCTGCAAATACGCCTGATTTGGTTTGGAATTGTTCAATTACATGTATTTTAGAAACCAAACCTTAAAAATTTTTACACAGAAGCCACGCTCGGCTCTGCTCACGCACCACTCTCTATTAAAAAAAATCCGTTGCGTAGTTTTGAAGATATAAGCTCACATAAGGACATACATATAAAAATAACGACTGAAACAAAATCAAAGAGATGCACTGCATAAAGTGACTAACATCACAGCATGTTTCGATACAAATACCTAACAAGTATGTAGTTACATAGGGAATTCTCATTAGTTCGACAACTAAAACAGAACTTCAGAATATTGTGGCTTCACAATAATGCACTGTCGGATAGAAACTTACGTCGGAGAAATGTTAGAGCTGGGTTTCTTTCAAACAGAAAATGAAAATTTTATAGTAATTAGTAAAGTACCCAATTGAAACATAGATTTTCACAAATGTGTTATGAATAATAAAATAATATTCATTAAAATAATAAATTAAGAAAAAAGTTAACAACAGGCTCAAAAATACTAGATTTTTTTTTATTGCCTAATTAGGCAGACGAGCTAACGGCCCACCTGATGTTAAGTGGTAATCGTAGCGCATAGACTTAGCAATACTAGGGCATAGCCAAGCCGCTGCCTATTTTTTGAATTTATGGCGTTGTCATCATACTTCATAGGTAGATGTGATCAATCAGACCGTTGCAAGTGGGTGAAAATCACATTTAAAGACTACCGTCAATCTTGAATAAATTTCCTCTAGATAAATACCAAAATTACGGTGATGTTGCTCATAGGACCATAGATATGACGTTGCAAACTTTTTGTGGCTCATTGATCAACACTTCACCCTATTTATTTTTAGAATTGTATTATTTTTGTTTTTTAATTATTTTTATTTGTACACCAAAAACGGTAGAACATAGCTGGTTTTAATGTTTTACACATGTACTGTGTCATCTACTTATTGTAAACCTATGCTCACAAATAAAGAATACTCTGACTCTGACCGTGAAAATTAAAAAGCATCAGCTGAACTAAAAAATACAGTGTAATTAGAATTACCATAGATAAGTGTTACTTCTGAAACTAAATTAAGAGCAGATTTTCGACATCTTAGAATAATCGTCTTCCAGAACTTTAGCCAGTGGCCAATGGTCATCATTGATTGATGACCACCGAGAATATTTGTTTTCATATTTGTTTTTTTTTAAACTGGCAAGCATCATTAAAGTCTACATTTTTAACACTAAAAAGATTGATATCGATGCTTGTAAATCAATTTATATATATGACGAAGATATCCTGAAATTACGTCTCATATAACGACGATTAATTTCGTAGGCTACATTTCCGAGATGATCTCAATTCCTTTAAGCAGGGAAAGCGCCCTTGGCTTTGAATAAAAGCTTGACGCAACATTTTTCAAATGGCTCATGAAAAGGTTTCAAAGATATTGTTGTTCCACGAAGCTTAAAAATTCAATGGTGAGATAGAAATGTTCTTTACATGTTTCGACCAATTGTTAGCTATTTCCAAAAATGGAAAAACCAAAATGTACTGTATCTTGCAGATATAAACTAATTCTATTTTATGATAGTTAACAACTAAAATTATAAACATTTTGATGCAAAAAGCCTTTGTACTGATTGTCTTAAAATTAAAAATTATACTAAGAAAAAGTTGTTGGTTGAACTTTTGGTTGGTTGATTTTTAAGAGATATTTTCAATTTCATCTATTGTAAATAAGATAACAGAATTCTGAAAGATGCGCGATTACGCACTACCAACCCGTGATGGATGCGTTACAGGTAAAATTTCACGAAGAAAAATTCACACAATGAAACGTAAAATCAAGGTAAACAAGTCTGAATCTCGCAAATTATTATTCCTTTTTATTTACTTCAGTCAGCAAAACTCACATAGAAATATACAATCCCAGCACATCAGCAAAAAGCTTAACATTTGGAAAAAAGGCTTCACTTATTTGCACAGTACGCGAGCTTTGTGCGTTATACAATTTGTCTTGTACCTTGACCTACATTCCTTGGGTCAGACTACAAAGAGGAAGAAATAATTCATTACATCCCCTAGGCCTGTTTAGGTTTACATTTCACAATGAAATCCACTGGATTGACGGTTAAATTCATAATAATGTCATTAATCTTCAACACGGAGCTGTTATAGTTCTAGGATAGTTTATTAAGCCTAAGCTAATAGATTAGACCTAAGATAGTATAGTAGGTATATAAGATTTCTAATAAGTCTGCTTACTGCAATACTTAACATTACTATAGTAATTTTGCAATTGACATGCTATGCTTTTACTTAAGGGCCTACATCAATATTATCGTATATCATCGCCGACACGTACATATTAACACAGCCAGTAGGCACAGAAAATGAAGAATTAGGGATACTTTTCCTATTTACTCAAAATCTAATAAATATATTTTAATTCTGATTTACGTGTTTCTATATATAATAGTTACTTATGTTATTAAAGTTATTTCATTAGTTAATACGCGATGATATACCGACAAATGAAAAAAATAAAAAATTAGAGAGGTTGTTTCGCTAAGATTTTCTATCGAGAAAACTTTTTTCAATCGTGTTTCTGAGTTTATGCGATCCTAGATCATATATTGAAAAAACATATACTTAAAAATTAGAGCTCTAGCCATTCATTCTAAAGAAACAATGAAAACTTCGTACGTAGAAAAATGCACGAAGCTATTTTGGTATCGTCTTAATAAATTAAATTACGGTGGTAAAAGTGATTACCGCAAGCGGGACTCGAACCCACGACCTCGGAATACCGTTCCGTAGCTCTGCCAACTGAGCTTATTGCGGTCGTGCTTTTCAGTAATCAGATTTGGCCACCGTAATCGTCACTCAATTGAGTTTATATCGTATTTCTACGTGCAACGCCATATTCTATCAAGAATGCTACCTGTTACCTAGCATTCTTTACGACCGCAATAAGCTCAGTTGGCAGAGCTACGGAACGATATTACGAGGCCGTGGGTTCGAGTCCCGCTTGCGGTAATCACTTTTTCCACCGTAATTTAATTTATTAAATACTTAACATTGTTTAGTTTGACGCTAAATGACGCGTGCATTATAGAAGCAATCATGGCATTACGTTATTCTACTGTCAAGAACAATCATCACGGTTAAATTTTAAGGTAGTCCAGGTATACATGGATACTTCACCTTCTCAAATAGCAAACATAAAAAAAACAAATATGTAAGTTGCCAAATTGTTACGTTAACAAAATAAAAACCTTACAAAAAAAGAATTATTAACAGGGATAATCTGTGAGTTTCATATATATACATTTACAAAGCAGAAAATGGTTGATAAAGCATTATTACGGTATAAAACAAAGTGTTACTGAATTGTTTTGCTCAAAAAGATATTTTACATCAGCTTTTCGCTTCAGGCGATGTATGAAATTAATTGCCTAAAAATAATAACAAAAGGCAATATTTGGTTATGTTACAGCTAACACAAACCTGGCTTTACATTAAAATTATTCCAACCTTAGTGTAATATTTTCGCAGTAAGCAGAATCTATAGGGAAATATAATAATATAACAAAGTTTCATGATATAGCAAACTAATTTACTTATTAATAAAATTAGTCGTTAAAGAGTTTAGAAAGAAGGATTTAATCATGAACGTTCTTAAAGTAAACACACAATGAGAAGAATGATGGATGTATGGAGGGAATCGCTATTGATGTTAGAACGGGAAAGAACCATGAAAAGATTCATTTTATTCGTAATCAAACAGTAAAATCACTTGCTCATACCAAAAGATATTAAATTAAAATCATACTCTGAGCACACACTGTTAACCCTTGCCTAATGATAAAATAAATATAAGAACGAACTAACTCCACCATTACCCTAAATAAAAGAACCAGAAAAACAACAGAGAATAGAAGTGCAATGATATTAATCTTTAGAATCGATTTAATATGCTCCTGGTTCCGCCACAAAGTGACCTGATACTTGACACAGTTACTTCTAATGTTAAGTAATAATGTGGTCAAGTAGTAATAAAACCAACTTTTTACGGATTTAGACGAGCGTATGGATTTAATTAACTTAATAGTAAGCTTTATCAAATCATTTAAAAAAAAATCGAAAATTATTTTGACTGAATAAATCTCCAATCTCTTGATTATACAATACAATTGGTAAATTTTCTCCATTTTAGTACAAAGGTTGTTGCCCCGCGGGATCAATTCAGTTTGTGATGTCTTTGTTCTTAGGAAGGGCGCAATAAAATTGGAATAAAAGCAATATTGAAAGAAACGATATTTAAATTCTGAAATGTACTAAAACTGCACCTGTTACGAATTGAAGAAACATATTTCATTTCTGGATATTGAAATTTCGTGAGTTCAGAAAGATATTGCTATATCGGAAGAGTCCCAGTGAGTAATAACTGAGCGTAGGTTGATTAATGACCATCGTATTGAGATTGTTACAATTTTATCATGTCCCTAAATGTATATGACACCAACAACCACCGCGATGTCTATTCTAGATTCTATTCATTATACGGTTGCCTGGAAGAAATCACATTAGTGATAAGGCCGCCCTTTGTACAATAGCTTTTAAGACTGTATTTTCTTTTCAAATTCTGTGTAAAATTGGTGTTTGTGCAAATAAAGAGTTATCTATCTATCTATCTAAATGTTCCGACACTTGTTTCATTGTACTACGACGTTTATAGTCACAAGTTAACCTCACTCTAAATGTTGGAATTATTGGAACAGCCAGTTTTTAAACAGCGAAATCCGTAAAATTAAACTTTCATTAATAAAATTTTAGTTATCATGACTACTACAAGGTTTTTATGGAAATATCTGAAGTCCGGGTAGTCATTTTGGACTGTAAGGTAAATATTTAAAATAGGATTAATACTCTCTAGAACAGTGTCTTCAAAAAGCACACAGCAGCGCAGAGATACCTATCAGTTTAAACCTTGGAAAGTTTATCGCTTGGTAAAAAAACTATCACCTCAAGGAAAAGATACCGTCAATCTAATCCTTAAATTTTTACCATTTCTGTAACTAATTAGTAGTGAAAGATATTAACAAGATATTTCTCAGAAGCTGACAGGAAAATATGATATTACATAGAAGTCATATGATCATACTAACAAAAATAATTGCCAAAATCAATAGTAGGTACACATTATTGAACAAATCGGACAAGGAAAAACATACATACCCCCAAGCATACTTCCTCGTGTTTTTTCCGCTCAATATGAGGTTAATAAAATAACGTGATATTGAGCGGAAACAGTCAGTAGTTTCCGGCCCATTCAAAACTAGGAGAGGATAACCAACACTATTACATTATTTCGAATTCAGGAGTACATTACGATACTAATAAACTAAATTTCATATAGCTTTAATGTATTTCTTTCATAATTTCAAATGTTATCATATCATAATTACTTATACAACTGTAAATTAAATTAAGCCGTCCTCGAACCTAGCTTGCTCTTTCACTTAACATAAGGTGCCGCGCATTGATTTAGGCATTTGCCAACCCAAGTTATAAAAAAATATCATTTTCATGAAATTAAAAAGGCATTATTCAAGTCGTATACAGTAGTGGCTTGAAACTGTTGCATGTGTCAAGATAACGAGTAGATACTATTGTCAATCACATAAACGTCACTTTTCCTGATAAAATAGGACATTTCAGTTTGAATACATCTTATGGTTCACTTCATCGAGTTTATATCTATAGGTAATGTGTCATTGTATAAATATGGTAAATTCGTAATACGTATTTTTGATAGAGTTGATAGAGCCTTTTCTACTTTAATTGTGCGGAGCCACTTTTAAATTTAACCAGTTAATCTGTACAATACCAATTATAATATATTTAATATTTATTTATTATTATATAATTATAATATATGTTACGTTCAACCTGGGATTTTTTGTGTGTTAGTTTGTGGAAGCGTATTAATTCTTCAGGCCAACACGAACGAACTTAAAATCTGTGTTTCACAGCGTTAACAAATTTATAATAGTACAAACTTACCCTGTTTTGTTCTTCAACAATGTCTTCACCGTGTCACCCTAGCCATTGCATAACTATCGATTAAAATATTGGCCAATATTAAAATAAATAATCAAGCTTACCTAGCTTATTCAACAACACAACACGGGTAGACCATGGGCTCCTGATGACATCAATCGTCCCAATACAATTACACTATCACAATTATAGTTCAATTTCAAAATAGTTCAATTTACATTAAATAGTATTAAGTATGGAGACACAAAATTCACTAGTTTTTATAATACTTTTTTGTCATACAAAAATGGCGAATACTCAACTTCGCAATGACATTTCAAGGTTTTGTTTCAATGGTAATTATCGATTCACACAACAAGGATAATTAGTTTTATCAACAATTAATTTTAGTGACAATTTTAACTTTTAAAAACCGTTGCGAGAACACGTGACAACTAGTCACAATCGAACGTCAACTCGCTTTCAACTCGATTTTTCAACTGAGGGGCGCTCGACAGCCGCGTCGCGCGCGGGGCCGGACTGCGTCCGCGCAGGGCCGTACTGCCCGCGTAGTTATACGATAAGTTAAGTTTGGTACATAACATCTACCCGCCTCGGCCAGGACTACCTGGCCGCTAATTTACTGGCAGTCGCGACAAGGTTGATACAGCTCTCTTCAAAATTGAACCGTCCACCCGGACCTCAGCAAAACGGGGCACTCCATCTGCTCCAAAGACGAGGTTGAGAATGCGCCCCCTGCGCCAACACAGTGGCGGTGAGTTAGCGTCCTTAACCAGAACGAGGTCACCAACATGAGGTGGATCAGTCTTGTCAGTCCACTTAACGCGCTGCTGGAGAATGTGCAAATATTCTAAATTCCAACGTTTCCAAAAGCTCTGAGTGAGTTGTTGGACCAATTCAAACCGCGAGAGACGATTAGGTCTCACATCAACAAGGGGATATTCCGGCAGGGCGTTCAGTGGCTGCCCAATCAAAAAATGGCCCGGCGTGAGGGCTTCCAAGTCGTTAGGATCTGAAGAGATCGGGCACAACGGGCGTGAATTCAAAACGGCCTCGATTTTGCAAAACACAGTTGCGAGCTCTTCAAAGGTCAATACAGACTCGCCAATTACCCGTCGCAAATGTGTCTTAGCAACCTTTACTACGCTTTCAAATATTCCTCCCCAGTGGGGACATGACACGGGACTGAACCTCCAAGTTATTCTACGTGCAGCTAGTCTAGACGCAATTTCAGTCTCGTTAGCCGACAAAAAATCATACATCGCTTTTAAATAGTTGTTTGTGCCTTTGAAGTTGGTACCGCAATCCGACCGAATCAAGGACGGTAGTCCTCGTCGTGACACGAATCTATCTAACGTCGCAACAAATGCCTCTGTCGAGAGGGCTGAGACGAGTTCCAAGTGTACCGCCTTGGTGGACAGACAGACAAAGACGCACAAATAAGCCTTGACAGTTT
Source organism: Orgyia antiqua (assembly GCA_916999025.1). Classification (NCBI taxonomy): domain Eukaryota; kingdom Metazoa; phylum Arthropoda; class Insecta; order Lepidoptera; family Erebidae; genus Orgyia; species Orgyia antiqua. The sequence goes on from OU779867.1 coordinate 4,745,457, forward strand.
TACTGTTCCTGAGGGTCGAGGTCTTAACAAAAAAGGGGCCTGCAAAGTCCGTACCAACTCCAGCAAAGGGCCTTATCTCAGTGACCCGATCCGAAGGAAGGTCGCCCATGATAGGCTGCATGGTAGGGGCCTTGAGCCTATAGCAAGGCATACAACGAAAGACCACACTACGGATCGTCCGGCGGGCCGATAAAATCCAAAATTCCCGTTGCAAAATGGCCAATAAGGCATTACAGCCGGCGTGGGAGTTCTTGATGTGACGATCAGTCACCAACAGGTTCACCAAGTGGCCACTCTTGGGCAATAAGAGGGGGTGACGAGATCCATAAGGGAGGTTTGCGTTCCTAAGACGCCCTCCGACACGCAAAAGACCCTCACTATCCAAAAAAGGGTTCAGCTTACAAATGGCTCCAGACAGCTTGGATTTGCCTTTCCTCAAGATGTCAATCTCGTCTTCAAAATGTGCCTCTTGCACAGAACGAACCCAGTGAAGAAGAGCATCTTGGAGCTCTTGTGGCGATAAGAAGGCCTCCAAACATTTGTTCTGTGGATGTCTACAATTTCTCATGAAGCGCTTGATCCAAGCGGTGACACTCAACAATTTGTCCAATGAACTGTAACGATTAAGTAAGAAATCGGGGTCGAACGGACGGTCCTGCCGTTCGAGCGCAAGCGTTCGCAACCCAGGCAGTGCGACAATGTCTAAGGCCGGAGTTCGCGGCCAATTAGATTCTGATCTGGTCAACCACTCAGGTCCCCACCACAGAGAGTGCTCAACTAAAGGGGGGGCCATACATCCCCGTGACGCACAATCAGCAGGGTTGACCTCGCCAGGCACATGCCTCCAAACCAACGGGGTCTCCGATTTCTGTATCTGAGAGACACGATTTGCTACAAACACCTCTAAGGTGTGAACTGACGTCTTCAGCCAACATAGCACAATTTGACTGTCAGTCCATGCATATATCGTGGAAATGTCAATTGACGTGCACAAGGTAGACATGACGTGATTCAAAAGGCGAACAAGAAGGGCCGCCCCTGACAACTCTAACTTAGGGATTGTCAAGGCAGTTCGAAGAGGCGCGACCTTGCTCTTCGCCATGACCAACAACACTTTCACCTGACCATCTGTGGTCACGGTGCGCAAGTATACGGCTGCTGCGTACCCACGTTCCGAAGCGTCCGAGAAACCATGAAGGGACGCGGTGTGCTTCCCTGGCGGAAGCAGAGCACGGGGTAACGATATCCTATTGATGGCAGGCAATGAGGAAGCAAATAGGAGCCAGTCCTTCAAAACAGCTTCGCGAAGTGGCTCGTCCCATCCAAGACCTGCAGTCCAAAGTCTCTGCAGGAAGCATTTGGCCCAGAATATGACCGGGCATATCCAGCCATTGGGATCAAAGGTTCTCGCGACAGTCGACAGAACCAGTCGTTTCGTCCAAGTGTGATGCGAATCCAAATTGACATTAAATGTAAAGATGTCCTGGACTGGTCTGTACTGGATTCCAAGCACTGACATCATGGTAGGGTTGTCACGGTTCTCAAATAGGTGAGGATCCTGCTGGTGGTCATCCGGTAGCCCTTCCAAGAGCGCAGGTAAGTTGGAGATCCATTTACGCAACTCATATCCTGCGGAGGCTAGAATGCCAATCAACTCGTCACGCAAGAGCAGGGCCTCTCTCTCCGTGGCCGCGCCAGTGCACACATCGTCAACATATAGGTCCTCCTTCAAAATGGCGGCTGCGCGAGGAAACGACATACGCTCTCGATCCGCGAGCTCCCAAAGCGAACGTATAGCCAAAAAGGGGCTAGACCTCAGCCCGTATGTGTTCGTGTTGAGCTCGTAGACAAGCATGGGATCTTGCTGGTTTTCTCGCCACAATATCAGCTGGTATCGGCGATCATCCGGGTGAATTACCGTTTGCCTGAACATCATCTTGATGTCGGCCACAAAAACAAATTGATGACGTCGAAACCGCGTGATGACGTCACAAAGGTCCTTCAGCAATTTGGGACCAGGATGCAGACACTGGTTCAAGGACACTCCTGAAGTAGTCTGCGCAGAACCATCAAAAACTGTGCGTAACTTACCACTGGATGGTTTTATTACAGCATGATGCGGGAGAAAGAAGTGCTCCGTCGAACGCCAATCCAATTTTGACACAGACATGTGTCCCAAATCCTCATACTCCCGCATGAAGTCAATATACTTCTCCTTGAGTAGTGGGTCCCTGCTCATACGGCGCTCCATCGCCAACAAACGCTTCTCTGCAATAGGCCGCGAGACGCCAAGTGGCGGACGTACGGCGAGAAATGGCAATCTTGTCATGATCCGGCCAGAACGGAGATAACTGGTGTTGGTCTTGTAGAACTGCTCACACTCTTCATGCTCCGGATCAGAGCGGGGCGCTTGTGGTGGCTCCTCCACTTCCCAGAATCTCTGCACGGCGTCAGAAAGGGCGGACCCCACCATCAAGGCCGTTCCAAGTTCGGCAGGGGGGGGAGTCCTCAATACAGGCCCCATCAGTGCGAACCCAAATATGGTCCGGAGGGCTACCAAGCCACCTGGCTGCAAAACACGATCCTTGCCGAGTAATATTTTACCCAAAACATCGGCACCAAGCAACAAATCGACCGTGCCAGGCAGGTCAAATTTAGGGTCAGCCAAATTCAAATCCGCGGTCAATTTTACCGCATCCGCAGACAAACGAACTTGCGGGTGATTGCCTAAGATATTCTCCATCACAATGGCCGACGATTCCAACGTCGGACGTGGAGAATTTGAGGGGGAGAACTCAAACCAAACGCGGCCCTCTACCGTGGCCACGGGGGCGTTCCCGACACCCCTTATTACATCTGAATATTTTTCAATAGTCTGGCCAGTCTGCCCTACCAACCAAGACGAGGCTATGCACCCCTGTGAGCCTGTGTCCAATATCGCTCGGACTACAACCGAGGCGCCCGTCCGTCCCCAGACCCTGACATGGGCCGTAGGCAAGAGGACGGTCTCAAAAGGGGGCGGTGCATAGCGGGGGCAGACGCCAACATCCTAATGTTGGCGTGGCGGCGACTGAGCGCCGTTGTCCCGAGACGGCAAATCAAAGTGCGGGTAGTGCCTAAACTCGGCCTCCTCTCGGTGACGACTGCCACGAGCCATAGACGGCGGTTCGTAGCGCCTGGAGCGTCCGTACCGAGGGTTGCGCGTCTCCAAACGGGGACGTTCCGCCAGAGGGGGGGACGGTAGTGGTACCGGACGCGCGTCACGGTAATCGTGGTACACTACTGGAGGTGATCTCGCTTGATCACGTGGAAGCGGGGAGGGCGAGCGGGACACAAAAGTGCGGGATTGAACCCGGGGCCCGCTTTCATACCCGCCCGTGGGGCTGCGCGCCGAACCAACTCGGCGATCAACGGCAGCGCAGTTTGCGCGGCGTGGGGGTGATGAGCCGGACTCCAAGTTGCGGGACTGGTCCCGGTGTCCACTGGCATACCCGCTCGAAGGCGACCCCGCGTGGTCGCGACGGCCATTCGCGTTGGCGCACAGGATTTTCAAATGGTGCCCTCCGCAAATAGGACACGGGTGAGTGTCGGGGCAGGCGCGCTGGTAATGGTCCCCTAGGCAAGAGAAACACCAGCCGCGGGCCTGGGCAATCCGCCTACGAGCGGCCACGTGCAGGACCGCGAAGTCTGGGCACCGCACCGTTTGGTGTCCCTGCGACTTGCAAAACCGGCAGTCCGGTGGCGCAGCTTGAGCGACAGCGAAGCGGGCGGCCGTACCTCCTCTTGGTGCAGGTTGGGCATTGCGCCGTTGGTTGGTGGGTCTGGGACGTGATGCTTCCACCGGCGTGTCGGCGACCATGACGTCACCCATGCGACACTCGTCCTCCAGGAACGTCAGGAGCTGGTCAAAGGTAGGGAGAGCAGATGCCTCATCCCTAGTGTGCCCCTGTTCAAAACGTGCCCTCAAAGACACCGGCAATCGCTTGAGTACGATACGCACCAGTAGGTAAGACCACTTGGCAACCGGCAGTCCTAAGCGGTTGAGCGAATTGGTGGCTATTAGGAGGGGGTTCAGCAGCTCGGTCCTCAACTGGGCAGCATTGCTCACGACGGGAAGGTTCAAGATCTGGTCAACGTGGGTATCTGCCAGACAGCGCTGATTGTGATAGCGCTTGGTGAGCAACGCCCGCGCGATCCCATAGCTCCCGTCACATATTGGGAGGTGCTGTACTAAGCCCCTCGCCTCTCCATCAAGCACGGAGAGTAAATAGGCCAGTTTTTGAGACGGACCCAAATCGTCCCTCGAGTCCACAAGGCTCTCAAACAAACCAATAAACCCCATCCACGTGTCTAATCGACCATCAAAACGTGGAAGATCCAAATTGGGTAATCTGGTCAAAAGGCCCACGGGAGTCTTCAAGGGGGCCCGGTGAGCCGGTACTCCGGCGCGCGAGGCTAAAATCTCCCGCGCGCTCTGGGCGATGTCGTCGGCAAGGTCCATAATTTGGACGTAGTCCTCGTGGACTTGGTCCCGTCGCTCCTGGGGGAATGACTCCAGGGGCACATCATCCAGATGCAAGATGAAGCGCCGGTAAAGCGCCTCCACCTCCTGAAGTCGTGTAGGGCATTTCTCATGCCTGTCCAACAATGCCTCGATTCGGTTCTCCCTTTTCACCAAGGCGGCAGCTGACGTGAACCATCTCAAATGAGTCGCAATCCCGGAATATGTCTCGCGGATAACATTATACGCGGCGGTAGACATCTTCAAAGCACAAACGGCACGAAACAAACAATCTTATAATAACACAAAAAAAACAAATATCTTTCACAAACAAACAATATTACAATAGCGAAAAACAAAATATCTTTCAATGAGACAAGCCGCTATTACTCTAAACAAATATCAAATCTTAAATATTTTAAATCAAACAAACAAAACAATTCCTTGCCAATGTGCAATTAATTTAAGACTTAAATTATTTATTTTAAGGTAACCAACAAAACAAACAAACGTATAAAATAAATGTTGTATTATACAAACGCACAACGCCACAATTTAACTATAACGTTGTTCAATATTAGACAATAATTAAATAATAATTTATATTAAATAATAACCTGAGCAACAACAAATACGATTAGCAATAGCACAAATAATTATCAAATCCTTTAAAATCTAATTGCCAATTCAAGTGCTCAAATTAATTATTCAAAACTATACCAACAATTTAGATTAAACAAACAAACAACCAAATTAATCAAATTAAATTAATTAAATCAATTTTCACAAATACTGAGGGTATAGTTTGTTCAACATGGAACATTCGAGAAACGGAGTTTAAACCACGCTCTGCTACCAAAATTTGTTACGTTCAACCTGGGATTTTTTGTGTGTTAGTTTGTGGAAGCGTATTAATTCTTCAGGCCAACACGAACGAACTTAAAATCTGTGTTTCACAGCGTTAACAAATTTATAATAGTACAAACTTACCCTGTTTTGTTCTTCAACAATGTCTTCACCGTGTCACCCTAGCCATTGCATAACTATCGATTAAAATATTGGCCAATATTAAAATAAATAATCAAGCTTACCTAGCTTATTCAACAACACAACACGGGTAGACCATGGGCTCCTGATGACATCAATCGTCCCAATACAATTACACTATCACAATTATAGTTCAATTTCAAAATAGTTCAATTTACATTAAATAGTATTAAGTATGGAGACACAAAATTCACTAGTTTTTATAATACTTTTTTGTCATACAAAAATGGCGAATACTCAACTTCGCAATGACATTTCAAGGTTTTGTTTCAATGGTAATTATCGATTCACACAACAAGGATAATTAGTTTTATCAACAATTAATTTTAGTGACAATTTTAACTTTTAAAAACCGTTGCGAGAACACGTGACAACTAGTCACAATCGAACGTCAACTCGCTTTCAACTCGATTTTTCAACTGAGGGGCGCTCGACAGCCGCGTCGCGCGCGGGGCCGGACTGCGTCCGCGCAGGGCCGTACTGCCCGCGTAGTTATACGATAAGTTAAGTTTGGTACATAACAATATATTTTATATTTATTATTATAATATATTTTTTTCACCACCAATATTTTATACCTGTTTTATAACCCATGTTCTTAAGAGGATACCAAAATAGCTTCGTGCATTTTTCTACGTACGAAGTTTTCATTGTTTCTTTAGATTGAATGCCTAGAGCTCTATTTTTTAAGTATATGTTTTTTCAATATATGATCTAGGATCGCATAAACTCAGAAACACGATTGAAAAAAGTTTTCTCGATAGAAAATCTTAGCGAAACAACCTCTCTAATTTTTTATTTTTTTCATTTGTAGGGTATTATCGCGTATTAACTAATGAAATAACTTTAAAAACATAAGTAACTATTATATATAGAAACACGTAAATCAGAATTAAAATATATTTAGTAGATTTTGAGTAAATAGGAAAAGTATCCCTAATTCTTCATTTTCTGTGCCTACTGGCTGTGTTAATATGTACGTGTCGGCGATGATATACGATAATATTGATGTAGGCCCTTAACAAATAAAGAAAATTTGAATAAATAAATAAGGTGATGATAGCAATTTCAGTATACTTCTATCACCATACAAAATATATGCGGTTCTATGTTAATCAATTTGTAATGTGACAGTTTCACTCTTTTAAGTCTACTGAAGTTGCGCTTAGACTATTAACAATAAAAAAAATATTACATAAGCTCACTATAAAATATTTTCTGGAAAACTTTGATGTAAGAATAAGTCACAAAGTTGTATTGGAATTCCAGTATGGAATATAAGTAGGAACAGGTAAACATAACAAACATAACATTGAGAGACATAATTAAGAGGATACCAAAATAGCTTCGTGCATTTTTCTATGTACGAAGTTTTCATTGTTTCTTTAGATTGAATGGCTAGAGCTCTAATTTTTAAGTATATGTTTTTTCAATATATGATCTAGGATCGCATAAACTCAGAAACGCGATTGAAAAAGTTTTCTCGATAGAAAATCTTAGCGAAACATCCTCTCTAATTTTTTATTTTTTTCATTTGTCGGTCTATTATCGCGTATTAACTAATGAAATAACTTTAAAAACATAAGTAACTATTATATATAGAAACACGTAAATCAGAATTAAAATATATTTAGTAGATTTTGAGTAAATAGGAAAAGTATCCCTAATTCTTCATTTTCTGTGCCTACTGGCTGTGTTAATATGTACGTGTCGGCGATGATATACGATAATATTGATGTAGGCCCTTAACATTAATGTCAAGTAATTTAGCACATTCGCTACAGTTAGGCTGTAGTTTAATTTAAACAATATAAACGCATGAAGTTCTCAAACTCATGGCCTAAGGTAGTAAAATTTAATCTTAACGCGTACCGGCAGTCTTGAAATTTACTTCACAACACAGTATAACGTAATTAGACTAACTTTTCTTCTAGACTGAGGACTAACGACAAACTGTTTTTGAAATATAAAGACTGAACATTATTTTGAACAAATACAGTGTGAATTTTGTTAAAGAAATTCAGGTCGATGTTTTACTTCCATTTATTAGGTACTTTTTATTAGATTTTCGTATTTTTCAAATTTTATCCGACTTCAAAAAAGGAGGAGGTTCTCAATTCGTCAGTATGTTTTTTTTTATGTTTGCTACCTACCTCATAACTTTTAAGTGGACAAAGTGATTTTAATGATTCTTTTTTATTTGAAAGCTGGTTGTTCCCGTGTGGTCGCATTGGGATCAGGTCACGATCTAACGGTTATCATCTCCTGAGAAATCGAGGAAATCCCTCCAATTTTGAAGGCACAAGGTTGAACTTTACTTTAAAAAATTCTCAATTATTCCGCAATGAACATCTAGTAGATAATGAGCGGTTTATTTTCTTAAATCATTGACTACGTTACATACAGAGAGCGTACATACACGTTATTAAAACAAGGAAACACACTTTAATGGTTATTTGGTTGTTACAGAGATTAGTAATTTATTTTTTCATAGAATTCAGGTTTTCAAAAAGACCTTTATCAATTCCTTTGGATCATGGACTAAGGCGACTTAGTTATATAGACTTGAATACAATATTTGTTTATAAATACACTATTTACTTATTTATTAATTAGTAGGCAGTCACTTAAGTGAGAAGAAATTCTCTAGAATAGCTAAAACAAATCTTGAGAAAACTAATGCAGCAACAGTTTTATTTGGAGAGAAAAAGGAAAAATTAGGTCGTGATAACAATGGCTGTCGCAAGCGATTCTTTTTCTTTCAGTTGGCTTTAAACATAATTTACCGATGTTTAATGGTTTCTTTTATATTTAGCTAAGTTTAACGTATTTGGTTTCAGTGAATTAATATCGAAAAACATAGCAAATAATAGATATATGGGCATTTTTTTTTGTTGTTTCATTTTATTTTTCAAACGGTACCTATGTCCCACGGACACATTGCATTCTTTCGGGAGAAAAAGTAGCCTGTATGTTATTCTGATGTATGTTACAATTTTTAATTCGTCACCACACGGAACGATTACTGTCTGTTAACTAGTAACTACTGTGGCATTGTGTAACACTTTCATTCAAAACTAACACCTTTAAATATTTAGCGATCTTTAAAATGCTATTTCTAAAATCGTTAAAATCCATTCAGTAGTTTTTGCGTGAAAGAGTAACAAAGACCCAAACTTTCACATTTATAATATTACTAGGATTATGATACAATAAGTCCTGATATTCATATAAAATAAAGCTAATAAAGGAAATCTAATTTTATACGTTATTAGATTTACTATGTTCCCCATATATCAACCAAACCCCGCCTCCTATAAGGGTCTGCTGGCAGCTAGCGGGTGACGCTCTTTGACCTATGAATATAATTGTAATATTTCGCAATTACAATTTTGAGTGTGGTGTTTAAGACGATACCAAAATAGCTTCGTGCATTTTTCTATGTACTAAGTTTTCATTGTTTCTTTAGATTGAATGGCTAGAGCTCTAATTTTTAAGTATATGTTTTTTCAATATATGATCTAGGATCGCATCAACTCAGAAACACGATTGAAAAAAGTTTTCTCGATAGAAAATCTTGGCGAAACAACCTCTCAAAATTTTTATTTTTTTCATCTGTCGGTCTATTATCGCGTATTAACTAATGAAATAACTTTAAAAACATAAGTAACTATTATATATAGAAACACGTAAATCAGAATTAAAATATATTTAGTAGATTTTGAGTAAATAGGAAAAGTATCCCTAATTCTTCATTTTCTGTGCCTACTGGCTGTGTAAATATGTACGTGTCGGCGATGATATACGATAATATTGATGTAGGCCCTTAACAGACATATTATTAAAAATAATCTTAGAGACGTCATCTACGTGGAACTATAAAATGAATTTTCAGAGGGATCATTACATTTTAAAATAATACAGTAACACGTTTTAGAGCGAAACAACAATTATAAACATTCTACGTAGATAATTTGTCTGTAATATTCTATATTAATATAAAAAGTCAAAGTCGTTATTTTTGTATGTCTGTCCGTTACGTTGTTCTGCAGATATAAGCTCCTATGTGAGCCTATATCTTCAGAACGACGTAACGAATATTGATGCTGTTTTTAATAGGTGGAGTGGTTCCGTGAAGATGGACTTTTTATAGTTATAACTAGCTGTGCCGGCAAACGTTGTTTTGCCATACTAAAAAAAAATTAAGTTTTGAAAAATAGATGTTGGCCGATTCACAGACCTACTGAATACGCATGTAAAATTTTATAAAAATCGGTCAAGTCGTTTCAGATGAGTTCGGTAACTAACACTGTGACACGTAAATTTTATATATAAGAAGAAGATTTACTAAGGAATAGTTTCTAAATTCCACACGTACGAAGTTACTGACACACTGTATTCTATAAAAAATAAATTTCTATATACATATTACTAGAAGGAAAATTATTGACACCTGCCCAAGTGGTTTTCCTGAACTAATCAACTTCCTTTCATTAGCAGATCCAATTTATGTATTTAATTTTCACTTTAGGAAAATTCTGATATTTATCGACAAGAAGAATTCATTAACGGACGAAACACACTCGCATTCGACCTACTTTGTTAATGTAATTTATTTTATACTCTATATAAACTCAACATTGTAGGCAGTTAAATTTACATGTAATGTGAAATAAATGTATCACAGGCGCAGCAGCTTTTAGCTTAAGAAAATGAAGCAATAATAGTAGATGCATAATTATGTTAACAAGATTTCATTAGGATACAAATAAAAAGTATCAGGGCCTCTTTCACCATTCTCAAGTAAAGCGCCAAGTAGACTAATCGCTAGTTAAAGTCACCAGTAACTACACGTGCGACGTTCACGACGTTCGAGTAGCAGTAATCATAAGATTAAAAAATTGAAATTGACAGAAGATACTCGTAACTATTACTTGACAATTAACGCTAATCGATAAGTAACTTATCAACGCTTTACTTGAAGATGGTGAACGAGGCCCTTAGTCTGCTAAGTAGTCTATACAGTTAAAAGAAACATCGAAGTTAGTTTCTGCCAACTACAATAGTAAAAAATATACAGACAAATTGTGAAAGTCCTCCTTTTTTTGAAGTCGGTTAAGATAGCCGTGTGTGTATTACAATATTAATGTTCACAGATTTGGCCGTAAAATATGATCTAATCTCGATACTAATAAACGCGGAAACAATTCAGCCCCTAAAATTAAATAAAAATTATGTAAGTTTGCGAGTATGCGACTGAATCGCAACAACTTGCTACGATCAAATCGATACGTCATAATATTTGCTTTAGTCGTACCTACATTAATTTTTGATATACCTACTGAAATATCCAAAAACTTTACCTTAAGTTAAGGCCCATAGCACACGAGCAGACGACGCGCGTTTCAGGAACGCGCTTCTTCGGCGCCGTAAGCGCTGATTGTTGCGTTTGCATTGATAAAAAAACGCGCGCATGAAGCGCGTATACGCGCATTTGAAGCGATACAAACGCGCGTACAAAGGAGCGGGGTACGGGCAGAGGGGGGCTGGGATGCTCACGCCACCACTGCGCCCGCGCCTCTGAGTCTCTGATCGAAACGCAAAAACTACGAGTGAGTGACTACAGCGCGTCTGTACAGCTGTACCGCGTATACGCGCAATAGAGGCGCGTTTTACAATCGCCCCGTGTGCTTAAGTTACAAGGTTGCGATCAAATCTCGTTTTAACCACGTATACGCGCGTCGTCTGCGCGTTTAAAATACGCCGTGTGCTATGGGCCTAATTTTTTTCTATTTACTGTCGAACTACTTCAAACTTGCTGGTAGTATATTAAATAGAACAAATAGCATTACCAATCAATGGTCTGAATTTTATCGTAGTTCTTTTTCCAATACATATTTGAAACTCAGACGCTGTGCGTTGTTTGACTATTGGTAAAACTTTTGATTTAATCAAACGATTTCACTTTACTTACAATGCTTCTGGGTTTTACTCGACAAGATGGAGCTCTTACATTAATTTATTAGAAAAATAAATGTTTAAACTACATTTCTACTTGTACTATCACCATTTTTTAGTAATGGCGCAAAACTACCGTATCATTTTGTGCATATTGTAAGTCTTAGAAAAGTTTGTAATGTAATCGTTATTTTATACTCATAGGTCTTCTGATCTGAAAGACAGAACAACACGCAAATTTAGTACCGAATTACAGCTAAATAGTATTTACGCAATTACTTTTTCGTTTCTGTCTAATAGTCACCCGAAATTATACGTCTAAATACAAAATCCTTGGTCAAAACGTAATAAAATAATGTTATACATTAAACACAAAATCACGTTTCAATGGGTCTGAATGTAAAAGACAGCTCATTTAAGGTATTAATATGTTTCGGTTGTAATATTTTGGTCAAACCTTGTTAATTTTCATACTAAATAAGAAACAATACATTTAACAGGAAACTTAAAACGATTTCCTTATAAACTTATTTCAAATTAAGGCTTTATACAAAATATTGTTTCAAACTTTGCGTTTTTATATAGCTTTATTGAGTATTGTATGGGTCTAAATGCTGGCCATTAGAAAGAATCTTAACCGCCCATCATTCAGATCTATAGCACAAAAAAGGTTACATGTTGTAGAGAGATGACAATCGGGCAAAAAGGTGATGAATAACTTGATTCATCATAACTTTTATAACCAAGTGAGAAGAGCAATTTCATAGAAAATACACAACAGTTTATCTTCAAAACTAATAACAGAAGCACATAAAATTTCAAAGACATATTTTACGAAACAATAAAGCGTATGTATTGTAATAAACTCGAGTGTGTGTTGACATAAACAGACCGTCGCTATATCAACCGTATTATATAAATAAGTACATATAAACAGCAATATAAACTAACAACTTATCACGTTTTGGTAGTAATCTTCGACCGCAGAAGTGTCGAGACGTCTAAACTTTCCGTCATCTCCTCGCGCTCGTAAAAGTGCCTTCATATCTATGCGACACAAGGATGGTTGTGAACTTGAGAGTTCAATGCAGAGGATATAAATTATTTACTTATCGCAGTTACCGTAATATTGAGGCATATAAATGAGAGTGCAAGCTTATCTTTAAGCGACATAGTTTGGCATTGTTGTTCATATTTAAAATGCCTAAGTATTGGACAAAATTGTAGTCTCGTCCTTTTTTATATTATTAATTCACTAGTCCGGCAAAAATTCAATAAATATTATTTTTTGAAAACTAAAAGCAAAATATGTATTTACAGGAATAGAATGGAGCTAAATTATAACGAGAAATCATGATCCTTACGTACTGACTCAATCAATAAACAAAATGTTCAATTCGCAATAACGTTATGAGATTTAATTAAAACCACGGGTTTAGACGCGTATATTTGTTTCAAAGATTTTGCCCGACATTCTAAATCCGTAAAAGTTGTTTAATTATAACGATTGCGTCGCGCAGGTGTTAAAGAACATAACGTATAGGTAAGCCATTGTAATGACGAGAAAAACTACCTAATACCAAATCACGTCATGTTTTACGAAAGAAGTAATAAAAAAATATGTATCAGAAAGCTGGTTCCTAGCAGGAAATTACGAAACCGATACGTACATAAATAACAGCCAGTGAATCTACACGTGTCATTACCTGAAACAAACAATAAAAATATTAGCACCGAATTTTTATAGTTGACGATCATTTTTTTCCCCCCATTAACCCATTTTCCATAGTTGCTGTAAGCATAGTTCATGTCTAGTGATAAAGACTTCTGTTTAAATACCAAATTCTTCATTAATCCACTTGATCAGTGGAGTAGAAACTATCAATTCTTTTTCATTATGAAAATGCACTGTTTAACTACAGGGTAATATATAAGACACTAGCTGGCCCAGCAAACGTTGTTTTGCCATACCAAAAAAAAAGAAAAAAAAAAAAAAATTTACTATAAACCTCACGGAGCCCGAGACCTTTGCAACGAATGCAAAACCGTGGAAATCGGTCCGTGCGTTCTGGAGTTATAGCGTCAGGAAGGAAAACCCGACTTATTTTTATATAGTAGATTTTCTTTTACGTTCTCTGCAAATTAATTTCCCACTGTTGGGCTTAAACCTCCCATCCCTCCCACATCAGGAGGATTATTGGTCTACAATGCCACGCTAACAATTTGTGCGGGCGGTCTTAAAAAAAAATTATCACTATTATCTCTCAGCTAGCTCCAAAAGCACGCTGGAAAGTAATTGGAATACTAGTGACATCTATATTCTTAACCCTTCACAATACAGACTATATATGAACGATCTGAAGACCTCAAACTACAGATATTACAGATTAGACTTTCTTATGAACATTTCTTTCCTATAATTTTAAGCTTCAAACCACAACTTTTTAATTACAAAAATCTTTAGTATTTACTGAACTGCGTTTGTGTTAAAAGTAGAGGTCAATTTAGAATTTCAATATCAATAACATAACTCGAGTTTCAAATTCATTAATCAATTAATATCAAAGTGTCAATTAACTAAGTTACTACTAAGATTAATTACATTTCTTTATCCACCTTTTCTTTCTTTCAAGGACTGAATGGCTTCCAAAAACCTCATAAAGAACCTCAAAATTTTCTTGCGGAAAACGTTAAGGCATTCGCTGCCAGTTTTCAAAATCAATTAAATAACTAAATACTCCAGTTTCTGGTAGCAGTTTTTTGTGTCTAACTTGCAATATAATAACTACTAGGTATATTAAGTTTACAAGAAAAAAGGCTCATTAACTATATACGCGGTTTACTACTAAATCTATTTTCTAGGTACAATATTTTATATACTACCTATGTGCATCGTTACACAAAATATTGCTCTGAAACTGTTATTACTCCACATCAAAGAAATGCTAAGCTTCAATAGAATCCATAAACCTTCAACCCTCATGCATAACATCCATTTTCATGGTTCTTAATAAACGAAGTTATTGCCACCCTTGCTACCTTTCCGCACTAGTATATTACAAGACGTTCATTAAGACCTTTTCAGTTTCTGACAGACACCAAATGTGAAGAATAGCGTAATTTAGTTCAGGATTAACAATCAGCCAATTTTTTTTAAGTACTTACTTAGTTCTGATCTAGGCACTCCTATATTTAAAATGTAAATGATTCGCATGAAATAGTAAGTAACGAATAAAACTACTTTTTAAGGATTTAGACGCGTGTATTTGTTTTAAATATTAAGTCTCCTAAACGTCGGGCCAAATTTTAAAACAAATACACGCGTCTAATCCGCAAAAAGTAGTTATATTTGAACGAATGAGTGTCGCAAGTATTGCAGAAAAAACAAAAGCTACTGTTTATGAAAATTCCTAAAAACTATAAATTTAAAATAGGCATAATGGATTCAGTCAAATTAGCGTTATAAGAATGAGTACATGTTGTTAGGTCCACTTCAAACATAAAACTTAACGACATATAACAAAGGCGGACCTTATTTTTATAAGCTTACGGGTTACTGAAGTAGAAAAATTTGACATTTAAAAATAATATTTTCCTATTGGATAATCCATTTATCGAGGAAGGCTAAAGGTTATATGACATCACGCAGCCAATAAACCAATAGGAGCAAAACATTAGGGATTTTTTTTTGCAAAAACGAGGAGTACGGAGTCGCGGGCAACACCTAGTCTTGAAGTAACTTTACATCTATAAATCTGACTTAAGTAATTCACTTTCCTGTAACAGTAAAGGCAGACGGTCCAAATAGTTCAATTTTTCTTTCGCAGCCCATTTACGCCTCACTATTGGGCACGGGTTGCCTATAAAACGGGAAGTAATTTATAGCATAAATAAAGGCCTGCATTGTGATGTATTTTTAGGGTTCCATACTAAAAGGTAAAAGGGGATCCTATTTACTAAGAATTCACTGTCCCTCCGTCCGTCTGTATAATATAGCCTGGTGACAGCACCAGGCCATATTATTACCTCAGGTAAAGAGATGGAATTTTAAAACTAGAATACAATAAATTCTGAAAGATAAAATACAACAAACGTTTTCAGTGTATCTTAATGATAATCTTAGTAGACGTGATTATGACGGTATGAATATATTTTATTTTATAATCACGGTATGGAACCCTATATGCAAGTCTTACTCATACTTGTCTCCGGGTTTTTCTTATTATAATAAAAATATAGCATTCAAAGTATTATCATGAATAGAGAAATAATCATTTGACGCGTAAATTCTTGTATATAATATTTGTAATCAATTGCAGTTGCAATCGTGCATTGCATTTTCGCTTAGGATCGGAAAATAATTCCAAGCACTGAATAAGTAAACCATTGCATTGTGGTGTCCGTCGCAACGTGGCCACACGTTAATGAGCACAGAATTGGGTCACGACAAAGTCTGCATCCTCCCGCGGATTCATTAAAGTACTCCTATGCATGCTAAATCGCGGCATGTCACAACAAGACTCGTGCATTAGAAATAGAATTTTAAAGATCGCTAAATATTTAAAGGTGTTAGTTTTGAATGAAAGTGTTACACAATGCCACAGTAGTTACTAGTTAACAGACAGTAATCGTTCCGTGTGGTGACGAACCCCAGTAGGCCGTACAACCCAGCTAAGGGATATTGTACACAGATAACACCCTTTGTGAGAGACGGGAATCCCGAAACTAAACCCAATGCAGATACGCGTGGTCAGCACTGCATAGTAGGCCATAATCACTCCCAAAGTGGAGGATACCCGTGGCCAACAGTGGGACGTTAATGGGTGTAAAGAGAGTGAGAATATAATTTCAGCATTGGTTCACATATTGTTGAAAAATATTAACACTATAGCGAATTGGCTGTTTGGATCGTAGCAGATGGCGCTCTATAGTATCTGCCTACCCCCATGGGGAAAAGGCGTGATGTTATGATATAGAGAATGGGCGAACAACAGTAATTACATAGGAAGTACAAATAGATTCTAGAAAAAGTACGTGTGGAAAACATGCCAAAGATATGTATAAAGATAAAACTGATTCTTGGCTCAGTTTTCTCGTGTTTGCTGGCAGATTTTGCAAAGATATCTGGTCTAATATAAAGTTTGCAGAATATATAAATCTTAAGGTTCACTTAAGATAAAAGAAACCTAATAATATCTAAGAATATACACGGCAACAATATAACTAAGTACGGATATTATATTAGCGAACAAAAATAATTCACTTATTGACGTCACAGCATTATATTTGTTATTGCATTAAACGAGCCTGGTACTTTGATAAAGATATCCTAATTTCTTTGCGTTACTTCGTCTTTATAAAAATATTTGGCATGTGTAGGCATATTACAGTATCGGTACCAAATTACTAATCAACGGATAGCATCAGTTCATCATCAGTTCAGAGCAGTATGCACATCTTTATCTGGATATCAAAATAACCTTGGCAGGTACAACTGCCTGTGATATATCACACCTACTCTAGTAACTGATATATCTTCGTAAATTTGTATTAGACGCATTAAGACGATTCTATACCACACATCATGTGTGATCATCCTCATGCACTTTCAAAGCGTGTGCAGGAAATAACGCAGCAATAAATCTTAGAACGTTTGGGTGTGACGTGCTGTACTAAAGATGGCCTTCGTTTGAGAGATATTGGTGCGGAAACTGCGATTATAGAGGAGTTGCGTCGGAAATAAATCCAATATGGGCTCGATAATAAGCCGGGATTGCTACGTATACACGTATTATGCGAAGATATATAGCCTTAGAGAAAAGAAAAGCTATAAAAGTACTTTATATAACTACAAAGTAATTAAACGCTTTGATTTTGGTTTATAAACTAAATTCCTTAAACGCTAACATATTTAGTAACTCAATTTTCGGATGCTTGAAAACAAATTTCGGATACTTTTTTGCCCATAAGACTAATATCAGATTATTTCCATTAGCCAGCAAACTCAGTTTCCAAAATAGCGTTAACAATGTTGTATTAAATTTCATTTAGGCATGCCGCGCATAGATTTACGAGTAATTATAACATTGCTTAGGCGGAATGAAACGCAATTACATTAATTAATACATAAATTACTGTGTAAAACCTGGTGAAGCATAATAATGTGTTGCTAAAGTACAACAAAATAACTTTTTAACACTGTTTTATTAGCTACGTTCGTATCTATAGGTAGGTAAATTTATCTATCTCTTAATCTATTTAATGGAATCTTTGAATGTGATCTTTTCCCCTTTTACTAAAAGTATTAATCTAAGTCAAGTAGTATTTAAACGTGTTTTTTGTTTTTAAACTAAGGAGATTTCTTACATAATCTGACAATTCGCTTTTCAACAATAACCGACATTTGTACCACTGTTTACCGAGTGTACCAAAAATACTCGATCTTTTAGAAAGCAGTCGTGCCAATGGGACCAAACGGAAACCACAAACTTTCAAATAAAAAAATGGTAATTAAAATCGCTTCGCCCAGTTACAAGTTATGAAGTAACAAACATAAAATCAAATAAAAAAAAAACATACAGTCGAATTGAGAACCTCCTTCTTCTTTTGAAGTCGGTTATAAAGAAGTTTGGGATGATTCCTTAATAGTTGATTTGGTAAATTACAATGCTTGCTTCGAGAGACAGTGGTCATACAACACGAGCGTGGTAGACCATAACAATAACATTTAATGCATATCACAATTTGTACATTTTAAAGCAAAGTTTTCGAAATGGTAACGAGTCTGTGCACTAATGATAAAATGATTACTTCCATTTATATTCCCTCAGGGTTTTCATATTGTGCCATCATAATTACAAATTCTCGTTTAAATTTCGATATGAACACTCATGCAATTTGTACTTCGTATGTATGTAGTTATTACCTAACTACATTAGCATATAATTTAGTCCATAGAAGCATGTTTTAAACTAAAGTGCCATAAAAGTGTAGTCTTGATTTTGGTTTGGATTTGTTGACCTGATTCTCATATTATTTGTGAAGACTATCCAACCCATGCAATAGGTACACAATAACATTGTTTTTGCTCTGTTACAACCCTCAATTGATTATCGTAATATTATATTTTTTGCTTCTCAAATTCTGTCCAGGAGTCCTCTGGTTAGATTGTGTTACTTTATCGATGCTTATACTAATTTGAAGTATAGTCGTTCCAGTTAAGTAAAGGAATAAATAGGTGTTTATTTCTATTTCAGAAGTTACGTATTTCATACGTTAAGCACAAATATTATAAAACGATTCAAAACACAGAGCCATTTATCGAATAAAATGTCATCCATATATCACTACTCACTTATTCCCCTTTAAAGGAAATCAAACCATTTTATTTTTATAGCTGAACTTTCTCAACAGCTACCACAACGGGTTATCAGATAAAATGGTTTGTAATGGCCGAAAATTGTCGCCAAAAAACTTGTGGGCGAATGAAAAGAGTCAGTCTTCTTGTACAGATTTATTTAACTTGATAATCATTGTCACAATAGATAGATTAAAGCTTGACGCGACATTATGTTGCGCGCCTAATTGTCAGTTGTATCGTCTAAGGTGAAGTTAGCGGCGATGCTTGAGAATATATGCGCGCTGCGTTTCGTTCCTTGCAACCAGCGCGATGTTCACGATGTTTAGGCGTGAACAACCTACATAAATGTGGATTTAAAACGGATAGAGAAAGAACATGTCCCATTAGAGGTTCCCCTCAGAAGCTACAATAGGCAAGTATTATTCAATTTTACACAAAAACACACATTTACAAACAGACAAATTTCATAAAAAGCTATTGCTATTTCCGTAATGATACGAAGCAAACTGGGATAATTTTGAGTGAAACGTATAAACTGAAGCTTTTTACCTGACTGATGTTACTACTACGTTTAACAAAGATTAAGTTCAACATTGAAAATGCACAAACAATAGCTCAAACACAAGCAATGTTATGTTTTATTTACATAATGCCATCTAGAATCTCGTATCGTTTTTAACACGAATGCAACTATAGGACCTAACTTAAATTACTATTTAGTTTCTTTAATGATCTTATTCCAAATTTTATTATTAATCTTAGAATCTGCCGTTGCAATTATTCAATCCTATGTTATCGCTATTCTAAGAACATTATATTCTCATCATGCCCTTATAGCAAACAATAACACTCAAATATAACTATGAAAAACTCTTCTGTGATGAAAACCAAATAGGTACGACTAGTTTTTATAAACATCACGCACATCAGAAAGAAATTAGTACAGGTTATCCAGTAGCCCTAAGTATATATATAAAAAATGGTCAAGTGCGAGTCGGACTCGCGCACGAAGGGTTCCGTACCATTATCTATGCAACATAAGGCAACGTTATTAGTATCGAGCAAGAAACGGTAAAAAAATCATGTTTGTTGTATGGGAGCCCCCCTTAAATATTTATTTTATTTTATTTTTAGTATTTGTTGTTATAGCGGCAATAGAAATACATCATCTGTGAAAATTTCAACTGTCTAGCTATCACCGTCCTTGAGATACAGCCTGGTGACAGACGGACGGACGGACGGACGGACAGCGAAGTCTCAGTAATAGGGTCCCGTTTTTACCCTTTGGGTACGGAACCCTAAAAATGAAAATAGTGTCCAACTTCAATTTATGTTTTTATAACTAACGATAGGTTTACAAAACAAAAAAGGCGATTTAATTAAAACGGTAGCCTTCTCACATATCTAAATATTACTTCAGTCAAATATTATTTCAATAAAAACAATATTTATTATACTACCGTATGTGGTGGAAAGAACTAAGAAAATCGGCCCACAATTGACGAAAAAATCGGTGAACAAACAAAGAAGAAAAAATATACTTAAATATAACCTTCTTCTCTTTATGAAGTCGATTAACGGGCTTCGTGGTGGAGTGGTTTATGTAATGGACTGCCGATCACGAGGTCTCGGGTTCGATTCCCGGTCAGGACAATCATTTGTGTGATATCCATAAATGTCATACAAATGTTTGTCCTGCGTCTGGGTGTTTAGTATGTATTTACAAAAGAAAAGTAGTTTACGTATTATATCCGTATTCTGGTACCCATAACACAAGCATATAAGCTTAGCTTGGGACCAGAGGGCGTTGTGTGAAATGTCCATGAAAATTAAAAATGAAAAGTATTTCAAATCAATTTCAATAGTCACAAATCTTAGCAAATAATCTACGTAATTTAAATATTGTTGTTGTTGCTAGTAGAAACAGTGGCGTCCTCCAAATACGGCCCTAACAGAAGACAAGCGCTGCTTTTTAAATAGCAACATGTTGAGTTGGGCCCATATTTGTGACTGCTCACATTTACATTTGTTTTGTAATTTATTTTTCAATAGTATAAATTATTAAATACTTAATACTTAATTAATTATTACTTAATACTTAATACTTAAATACTTAATTTAGATAATACATGTAATACTAACACAGTTACTAACACAAATTGTAATTGAAATTTAATAATTATTGTTTTATGGATCTTTGTTGTCCGAAATAAAAGTTTATTATTATTATTATTATTATAAACGGCTACAAATAAAAGTTGTGCTTTCTTTCTATTGAATAACATTTTGCGAGAGTTGGAAGTCATGATACTAACCTGTCTAGTCTGCGTAATATTGTAGACTAAACACACTGTGGATAAGACCAAGTCCAATAATAGGCTCGTTTAGACCTAAAGTAACAATTAAATATGCTTCTTTGACTGCTACAAAATATTGTTTTAATAATGCGTAGTGAGTATATTATTTCAGACCTCTAACATTTAATAAGATTATGTCGTCGTATAATATTTCAGTGTTTTATGTTCAAAGGGATAAAATTAATCCAAGAGTTTCGCTACAAATACTTCGCTAAGAAATTTAATTACCAAAACCTAATTCACTTCCCTCGACTTTGTATCTAAATAAAAATGTATATTTAAACCATCTAAGCAATAAAAGATTTGATAATTTTAGCCACGTCAAAGAGATGGATCAACAGTTGAAAAGCATTATCTTTATTAATAATGTAAATGCAAAAGTGCTTTGTTGTTGTAGAAAACTTTTAGTACTTAATGAATTTAAAAAGTAGAGAATTAGAGAAACAAAACGAAGTGAACAAAACTCATGTGCAGTTGGCAGCATTTATTTTAATATAGCATTGGCACACACTCGAATAGTTATTAGAGTCAAAAGATTAAAATTTAGTTAATTAACACGCTTTTCTAAGTTTGGTATGTATCTATCAATGTATTAATCTATGTAACGGAATCTTTGAAAGTGATTTACATCCACTTGATTGATCTGAAATTTTGCACACACACATATTAAGGACCGATGATAATGCAATAATATCATCATCATCATTCTCCTGCCCTTATCCCATTATTTGGGGTCAGCGCAACATGTCTTTTTCTTCCATAGTCTTCTATTAGCCGTCATGTCTGTGTCAACCCCTCTTTCTTTCAATAATATAAAAAATATTAATGATAATGCAATAATATAAAAAAAATAATTAGGATTTCAAGCGTGTCTTTTAGTTTTTAAACTAAGCATATTTTTATACTCGCTTAATGCCGAGACGTTGTTGTCCGTCTACATCCATCTGTCAGTAATGATAGCTAAAGAGCTGAAAGCTATAAAGGTGATGCTCATCATCTTATGTTTTTCTCGTGATTTGGGGTAGGGAATAAGACGAATGTATTACGGTAATAACAGTAGGTACTAAATCCTTCGAGTGCGAGTCCAACTCGTACTTGACCGATTTTATAATAAGATTTTCATTTACATATTCTAAACAGTTCCTCAAGGTTTATATTTCAAATGAGTTTTGATAAAGCTACCGACTTTATTGATATATCCTATACTTATTTTTTATGTTCCTAGGCATCAATTATTCAAATATAGCAATCATTTCGACTAGAGATTGTACCAGTTTATTTTTGAGTACCCATTTATTATAATGGCGATAAAACTCGACGGGACTCTCGCCACAAAATCATAAAGTATACTTTCATTGCATTATCATAAATACTCGTCATAAAATATATTTTTCAGAAGTTAATGTTTTCCGTATGACGATAAAAAGTCATAACTTTGTACTGACTGGTAATTTTCTTGTATACTGTCAGCTCGAATCTACAGTACTGTCAAATATCCCTTAATAATTGAGTAATAAAAATTTATGTTAAATTTTGTTGCGTTTTAGTCGGTGGTAATCTCAATAATATTAAAAAGGTGAAAGTTTGTAAGAATGTATGCATGGATGGATGTTCGTTGCTCTTTCACGGAAAAACTACCGAATGGATATTAATGAAAGTTTATAGATCACAATAACACATAGGCTATATGTCATCACGCATAAAGCCACGGAGCGGGGCAGTAACAATGAAAACGGGTGATACTACGGGCATTAGCTAATACTATATGCAACAGTTTGTGGAACAAATATTTGTGCCACGAATGTGTTAGTGTCCATGATTCAGAGGCACCTTGTACAAGTAACACAATCAACACATGAACCAATAAAGAAAAACGCAACAAAAAAATAATTTGATTATTGTATGTAACTTTATATTCTTCTTTTCGTGTCACAATGTAACTTGCATTCATTTTCACTTATGAATCTGTTTTCATTGCCACCACAGCCAGAGTAAAACATTCTCATGCATTGTCGTCGGACAACGTCATAGAACCATACCATTATCATACGATTACATGGTCCCTTTACAGGCGCTTGATAACAATAGTATGGTGCATTCTTCAAATTAGAAGGAAAGGGACCATCTACGGGGCCTGGTGACAAATTAAAAAATATTTGATTAGTTTCTGAGCGCATAATTAGTTTTGTATAATAGCTGATGACAAAATATTTATATTTTCGATTGATTCATTTAGTGAATAAATCCATCCATCCATCAACCTTTCTCAGTCCACTGCTGGACATAGGCCTCCCCCATAGAACGCCACAACGTGCAGTCTTGCGCTAACTGCATCCAGCGGCCCTCGGCGTATTTGACGATATCGTCGGTCCACCTTGTTGGGGGGCCGCCCCACGCTGCGTCGTCCGGTTCGTGGTCGCCACTCGAGGACCTTCCGTCCCCAACGGTGAAGTGTTAAATAATAGTGAATAAATAAGATAGGATAATGGTGATTGAAATTTTATAGAAGATTACACTGTACCTAATAAACTTAAAGAATACTTAAACCCAGTAAGAGCAGAACAACAAGACTAACAACCAATAAATACTTTACAGTATAGTAATTTAATAAAGAAAATAATGAACACGAGTGAGGCATAAAAATATTACGATTAAAATAAGAAACATTTAACTTACGTCCATATTTTACGTAGTCATGGAATAGCTGAAGTTTACCAAACGAACTGTGTACATACATGATTAGTACCAAACAAATTAATTTGTGTAGCCCTCGCATTGTTATATCCAATTTCGACTTCAGCTATAACGCAATATGACACTGTGTATAATCAAACACATACACATTATTAGGGTCATCGATATGAAACAGATCTTCATACAAGGCTCATTTTAAATTTTATCAATGTGTGGTCATATCTATAGTTTGCTTTATTCCAACGTAAAAAGTTATAATTTGAAAGATTAAAATATTGTCGGTAAAAGATACATGTCTTGTGTCACTTCCACTATTTCTCTCTAGATTTCTATAAGAGTTATAAGAAGAAAATAGCTTCTGCGAGGGACATAATACTCTTTATATTAAAAAATTAAATAATAATTCTCTCTATACAATTATTTATTATCACAACTACTTATGTTTTTATAAAGACAGGTCGCTCACAGCTTATGATACCCATCTCTAGGGGTATTTTTAAATTTTTCATGACGCAAAATTTTACGAACATATTTTGTTAATAACGATGAATACGGCGCTTGACCAATGCTTCACCTAAATCGAAGAAACTTATTAAAACATTCGGAATAGGATTTATTGAGTAACAAAATAGGATCGTAAAAATGTTCAGTCTTCTGTTCCAGTTTTCTCTCAGAGGAATTAAGCAGACAATTTCCCAATTGTTCTTAGTATTGGTTGTTTTCGAGCCGTGATAATAAAGGTTTAATATTTATTCGAAAAGCCGCACAACCCTGATCGCAATCAGAAACAATCAAGCGGTATATTGATGTAGCTTGTTTTATTGCTTCATTCTATATGAATTTTAGATAACGAGACGATTGAGTATTTAATACTTGAACCTATAAATGTACACTATACATAGATGTACAATACTAAAATCATTTTAAAGACGACAGTACCTACTATAGATATTATGATGTCTAGACGCGAACTATCAATGTTCTCGGGCTGATATTATGTCATAGTTGGTTTGGATTACCAAGTTGTTATCTAAAAGCCTAGATACTTCGGGAATATAAAAGAAGTAAATTGTTAGAATAGAGTATTACAGTGTGTGTTCGACATCGGTCTTCATTTAAAACATTGCCCTTTTAAAGGCTAAACTATGAAATAAAATGTTTTATCAATATCGTCACATATAGTCATAAGATTTGGATTTTAAGTAATTTTAGAATAGAAAAAAAAACTACCAATATTTTTTCTTATGAATACGTAATTTAGAAATACGTAGTAAGCTATTTTATAAATTCTTCAGTACAGAGAAAACAATACAAAAACAAACAAGACATGACATGTCCATTTCTTTATCCTCAACACGATAAATGTTATTCTTAGGATAATAAAACAAATGCTGACGACAAGAAAGTCACACACAACATACAAAATCATTTATCACAAGTAACATGTCCAGCAATTAATCAATACGACAGTGGATTCCGCGCCCTTGGGTCGTCATGACAACGGCCCCCCAAAAATAAAGTTATACAAGTATAATTTATGCGCGAACAAATGTTCGGGTTCTAAATAATCTTCAATGATCAGCGTTTCTCCCTCATTCGTATTATCTGAAGGAAATATGTTTCGCAGTTTATGAATAAATGTATCTAGTTATTCGTTGTTAGACATCCCGCCCACGGCAAAGTCCCTTTCGATCAATATCACTTGAGTAAAGCTTGTTCAACGCAAACTGTTTCTACAAATTTACATTCTACGGTAATAATATAGATTTTTAAATCGTCATTTAATTTTATAACTTGAACAGTCTTTTAGACTCAAAATAGTTTTCGCTTACGTTATTATTAAGTACCATCAAATTGCAATTGGCAATTGTAGTTTATTTTAAATTTTAAAATAACGATCAGTTTCTAAAAGATCGCCATTTAGTATAAGAGCAACAAATCGTTCTTAACACATCTTCATCTTAATAATTAATGTATATTATTAGGTAGGTATGTATGAAAATAGGAAACAAACATTTTGTATTAAAGAAGAACTTGCACGAGGGTTACTTAGTTCACTGCAAACATTACATGACATCACTGACATCATCCTATTCTATACATGGAACTAATGATAATTACATATATGCCTCAATGTTGCCTTGAAATATCAGTCTCCAAGTTCAAGGGCTATTAATTTTCATTAATATTGTTACTAGGGTTAGACCCTATTATAATCTAAATACATATTAAGTTCTATTTATTTCCAAATACATTCCTATATAATTACAGTTGAATAAATATATAACTCGTTGCAAATTCTGCTCTTAATGGAATATCAATACTTCTATACAAACAAAAATTGCATAGGTGGATCTTGTTACTGGTAAGTAAAAGGATCCACCTATGCAATTTTTGTTTTTATGATCCCATTAATGTGTAGTAAAATAGAACAGATAGAATGTACTAGATACTAAATATTGCCCACTCCTTCATACGCCTGGAATTTCGAATCACTAGCTACAGATATATAATGAGTAAAGCCTTTAGCACTATCGGAGGCAGTAGCTTACTATTAGTGAAGAAGTGATTAGTATCGGATCACTAATTTCATAGATAACCCTACATACATATTACCAACTTTACCTCTTTACCTAGAAGATTGAGCTAAATTAATATTAAATATTATATATTTAGATTGTTTACTAATGAAACAAACATAGTTAGATCGACAAAGATACATAACCTAAATCTCGAACTACAAGTTACTTAAATTTGAGATCATTTCAAACTAAAGTTATTAATGAAGTAATGTTGATATAACCAAGTTTGTTACGGTACAGATATAATAATAATGTCTAAAATCAAGTATCTATATTGCCTTTATATACGTAGATATATAAGCACACAATAATCTATAACGTATTTATAATAATTTAATGGAATAGAATGCTGATAAATGGATTGTATGAGCATATTACGATTAGACGACATTTTGGGCGTGTTAATTGAGATTTATAGGAATATGGAACAACACAATATCGATATAATATTCACACGGAAACCCATCTGAATATTGGTTACGCACAAGACATTTTCGTAAAGATAAGACGATTACACAATATTGTGACTGATTTTAAGGGCAAATTAATCATTTCGGTAACACATACTTGTGGAAATTCACGTACTAGCTTATTATAAAACACTAGTCTCATTTCTAAGCATACAAAATTTGTTTACTTTTTATGTCACTTTCGAGTCTACATACTGATTGAGTTGAGTTATTGCTGACTTTACGTGCTTGTTATCTTTATCAAGTTCTTTTTATAATGGACTAGCTGGCCCGGCAAACGTTGTTATTTAAAAATAAATTACTATAAACCTCACGGAGCCTGAGACCTTTCCAACGAATGCAAAACCGTGGAAATTGGTTCGTGCGTTCTGGAGTTATAGCGTCAGGAAGGAAAACCCGACTTATTTTTATATAGTAGATATACCTATGATGTGTAATAATGGAATCACATTATATTCAATCGTTTGTCGAGCCTCGTGGTCGAGTGGTTCGTGTAACGGACTGCCGATTAAGTGGTCGCTGATTCGATTCCCGCTCAGGACAATCATTTGTGTGATTTTTCTAATTGTCATATAAATGATTGTACTGCGTCTGGGTGTTTCTATGTATTATAAGTATGTATTTACAAAAGAAAAGTAGTATATGTGATATATCCGTATTCTGGTATCCATACCACAAGCATAATAAGCTTAGCTTGGGACTAGAGGACGTTGTGTGAAATATCCATGAATATTTATTTAATCCCTTTAAAAATGCAGACGATACACGTAGCAGAGGTTGGAACGCATAGCAGGAGGAAAGCGTAGCATTCGTAGCTGAACCTACAGTATGAAGCGTAGCTGTAGCAAAATTATTCGTAGCATCAAAATAGTACGGGATCCGTAGTACATTTTTTTCACTTGATTACTATCAAGCTGATTTTCCGTGAGTAGCTTCATTATGACGAGACGCCCAATAATTTTCTATTGCAAAATTGCGATTGTGGTAGCTAACAGAGGTTACAAGGATAAAATATCGTACTATTACTGGAAGAAAGCAAAAAGTGATTTTTAGGGTTCCGTACCCAAAGGGTAAAAACGGGACCCTATTACTGAGACTTCGCTGTCCGTCCGTCCGTCCGTCCGTCTGTCACCAGGCTGTATCTCAAGAACGGTGATAGCTAGAGAGTTGAAATTTTCACAGATGATGTATTTCTATTGCCGCTATAACAACAAATACTAAAAATAAAATAAAATAAATATTTAAGGGGGCTCCCATACAACAAACATGATTTTTAGGGTTCCGTACCCAGTATCTCAAGAACGGTGATAGCTAGACAGTTGAAATTTTCACAGATGATGTATTTCTATTGCCGCTATAACAACAAATACTAAAAATAAAATAAAATAAATATTTAAGGGGGGCTCCCATACAACAAACATGATTTTTAGGGTTCCGTACGCAGTATCTCAAGAACGGTGATAGCTAGACAGTTGAAATTTTCACAGATGATGTATTTCTATTGCCGCTATAACAACAAATACTAAAAATAAAATAAAATAAATATTTAAGGGGGGCTCCCATACAACAAACATGATTTTTTTACCGTCTCTTGCTCGATACTAATAACGTTGCCTTATGTTGCATAGATAATGGTACGGAACCCTTCGTGCGCGAGTCCGACTCGCACTTGACCAATTATTTTAAAATTTTTGTTTGAAATTTTTGACGCAAGTTCACTTACGTCTTTTTTTTACGGGTAGTACGATATTTTATCCTTGCTATCTCTGTTAGCTACCACAATCGAGATTTTGGAATAGAAAATTATTGGGCGTCTCGTCATAATAAAGCTACTCACGGAAAATCAGCTTGATAGTAATCAAGTGAAAAAATGTACTAGGTACGGATCCCGTACTAAAACTTTTATTTGCAATGCAAAACATATTAGCTACAAGAAAGAGAGGTTAAGATTTAATTTAGACATAAAGACCACAGATTTGGCAGCATAATCTCCAAGCCGCAATGACCTTGGATGTTGACAGTATACATAATCCTGGCAAGATGTCAAATAAATTAATTACAAATGGATATGCCAACCGTTGACTATGCACGTAAGACACATAGAATAAAATTATTAGAAATACCAGTTTTTTAACAATTTTATTATAAGTTTGTATTATAACTGTATTCTGGTAACCATAACACAAGTAAATAAGCTTAGCAAGGGCCATAGAGTACGAGTGAAATGTCCATAACATTTAAGC
Organism: Orgyia antiqua; assembly: GCA_916999025.1. Lineage (NCBI taxonomy): Eukaryota > Metazoa > Arthropoda > Insecta > Lepidoptera > Erebidae > Orgyia > Orgyia antiqua. The sequence goes on from OU779867.1 coordinate 4,774,669, forward strand.
AGAAAAAAAATTCCTTTCTCTCTTGAAGACTATGCTTTGATAGAGTTTACAAACCAGATTTCAACTAATATTTCATTTAAATTTATCTAAATGATGACAACCTGTTCTTACCACTAACATTTGTAAACGAGAATTGCTTTTAAGTTTTGACAGGTCTGAACTGTTTCAAGTATCTACTATTTGTATGAAATATAATGTTATATTATTTATTCTTCTCTACAGACAAAACACCGAAAGGTTAGCACGCTGAAGTGGCAATAGGCAGGCCACATCGCTCGTAGGACTGACGATCGTTGGGGAAGAAAAGTCCTAGAGTGGCGACCACGTACCGGACGACGCAGCGTTGGGCGGCCCCCAACAAGGTGGAGCGACGATATCGTCAAGGTCGCGGGGAGACATTGGATGCAGGCGGCACAGGTCCGCGCGTTGTGGCGTTCTATGGGGAGGCCCATGTCCAACAGTGGACGGAGAGAGGCTGATGGATGGATGGATGGATGGACAGACAAAACAAAATGGAACAATCACAAATTTACCAGATACAATGTCTATAGCTACATCCTTCACCCGGCTTGAAGTCACATAAATATTTGTGTACGTGAAATATGTATATATCTGTGTCTCTGATATAGGCCATACGTATTATGAAACATTATCAGTCTATGAAGTACGATTTTGCCAAGATTTATGTGTCTTCAAGTTCAAAAGCGTACACAACATCTGGTAAATCTGAGAAAACAATTATAAAAAGAAAATATTAACGAAGGAGATATTTTATTGTACAAAGTTTAGTTCTTTTAAATCGAGGTCGTTTAATATTCTAATGATATCACATATCAAGCAATGTAAGAATCTTGGCACACACTTCTTGAAATTTGTATTGTATATAAGGATTTCTTTCTTCTAAAGTCGTTTGAATCTCGACAACGCAGATAGATCTTTGCCAAGTACCATCGCTGTTTCCGTTTTAAAATAGTTAAGTGAAACAATATTTTAATCGTTAAATTTTATAAAATTCATTTAACTAAGTGCTATTGTGATTTATTTAGACAACAGGGCACTTTAAATAGAAGATTTTAGACAACTATCTGAAATCATCTTTTTACATATAGGTAATCAGACTTTATTATGTTTGTGTCGATGATAAAAAGTAAAGTAAAAGTAAAAATCTTTATTGGAACTCTTAACATAACAAACATTTTAATTAATTAATGAGTATAAATATATTACATTAAAAAAAAAAACACAAAAGAGAAATAAAAGAAAATTAAATAAATTCAAATAAAAAAAGAAAAACCAGTACAAATAAAGAAAATGGTAACTAAAACACTTTCTAAAAACTTTATACATACAGAGAATAATTATACATTTCTTGTTATAGCAAATCTATTACCAATACTTTTAAATAAAAAAGTATAATATAGTCTTGTCTATTAGAACATAAAACAGAACATAAAAGAAAATTAAAATGGACGACTCAATAAAATCCATTTCCAATTCACCACTAAAATTCCACACAAGAGCTTCACATACAGAATTAACGTATGCAAAGTATGTACCTAAACTCGGCGCAACCTTTATTTTACCTGTTTTCCTTTAGGTGAAATCAAATTCAAATTGTTTATTGAATTGTGGTGTATTTTGGGAAAATATATATTGCAGAAGCAAATATCGTCTATACATGTAACATTACGTGAGGTAATGGATTTAAAATATAAAAGTCACCACTGGTTTCCTTTCCGTGGGTGTTATAGACATCACGCCAGCCTATTGCAAATCAATGCTACACATAGGCGTCTCCCAATTCGCGCCACTTTCGCATCTAGCCTATCACGAGTATTAGATATCTATATTATTATACGCTATTAGAGCCAGCTAAGGAAAATCTTAAAAGTATAACATTTTCCGAGAGAAAGGTAAGGTTCGGCTTGACTTTAACTAACCCAACAAAACGTCGTTAACAAGCTGAAAAGAAAAGAGACATAATAATGTCAGATTAGATTACAACACATTACAAATAAGATATTGATTTAACAATGAATTATAATGATGTTGTTTAAATAGCGTTATCTATTTTTAACACGCTTAGTTCGGAACGTATCAATCAATGTATTAATCTATGTAACAGAATCTTTGAAAGTGATTTTCACCCACTTGCAGTAGTCGAATCGATCTGAAATTTTGCACACATATAAAGTACCGGTGACAATACAATAATTTAAAAAAATATTTAGGAATTCCAAGCGTGTTTTTTAGTTTTGGAACTAAGTAGATTATTTATTCCTTTCTACACGTTCGGTCCACGTAATATTCTGTACTATATACAAAATAATACAATTCATACATTTGCCGGTGACACTTAAATTAATTAGCCAAACCAAAAAGAGAACCTTAAACCTTTCGCAACACATGGCAAGTTTTTACCACACATAAAATTAGAAATAATACCTACATAATATTATGTGAATGATAAATGTAAATGTTCAAATATCGGAATTTACGAAAGGCAACATGTCAATAGACCCATGAACTGGAAAAAATAAGTATTCTGTTAACAGAAAATTATAATTAACAAAATAAATAAAATATCGGATCATAAACGTATCTCGTAAAAATAACAAAACGATATAGAAGAATCTTACTTCGTTCACAAATTTATTAAATAATTTAGTAGTGTAAATCCGATTAATGAGTACTAAAATTAAATCTACATGCGAGTGAAAACAGGCGGAATTTTAATTTCCCATGAGCCACAGTTACATCAGATTTTATCTAGCCTAGGTATTTTCACGTATTCTCGCTGACCGTACCTTGGGATTCCTAGTAATCTGTAACGAATTCGTTAGGTGTTTGAAAAACAATAAAACGGGAATAACCAAGACGATTTCCTTTTAGTTACGAAGTTTGTGTTTAACAGTAGATTCCACTGCTAAAATGAAAATATAAATATACATGTTCCATGTTTTTTACAAATTAAATGTCTAAGTACTCGAAGTCTACAATTTTAATCGATTACACAAAGAGATCATTTTTGTCTCTATATTATTTCTTTAAATAAAGCTCTATGAAAATCGTAACTTCGGTGGACCAAATCACGGGCAGTTAATATAAAATGGGAGTAAAAGTCACTCGATACATTTGAATCTCAAAGCATAAGAACTCTCTTTACCCAAAATTTAATTTCGAATTCACAGGTGTCATTGTCATACGGGCGTCTAAGAATGAACCGTTAAAGGTTAATTATTCGCTCGACATGTATATCGATTTCAATTGCGTTCAACCTAAATCTAATGCTTATTTCAGTCTTAAAAATTTAAGCTCACATATGGACAAACAAAATTACGAATTTGTTTCATAATAAATAAAGATACATCGGTGACTAAAAAATTTGAAAACATGTAAAAAAACAATTACTTTATCCAATGACAAAGACTATTGAAATCCATTATGGGTACAATATACCGTAGTTTGAAAGTTTATCAAACAACTATTATTCCTAACACATTCTGTACGGTTTCACCGCTACATCAATCTCTCTACATTACGCCACATTATGTGTATCATCAATCAAGCGCAGATGTTAAAATGGTACAGCCGTCTTTAGTAAACATATAGTCTTCAAAAAAAGGTGTTAAAATATATTTTTCTTAAGTATCATTATTTTCGTACCAACTCATAATATAAGTAAGTTACACTACTTTCTCAGGTTCTACATTTTTCATATCTAAATATAGAGAGAACATAAATATTCATGAATATTTCATGGTTTATCGGCATAGTTTACAAGCCGCAAAGAGTAATCGCTAGATGCAAATCGACGTCATTGAAAATGTGCTTTGCAGCATCGGATCCATCGGCTCTTGTAATAAATTAGGTTGCAGGTGCTACCAGCTCGTGACTCGGTTTTACAAATCGATGTCTTATATCTGCGTAAAGTACATATTTCTATATCAGTATATTATTTTGAAAAAAGTATGAAAATCGGCTGTAGGATTGAAGTCAATTATAATCGGACCTTGAGACAACACTTAATTACAATATAGTAGGTAAAAATTATATCAATATTGTAAAGGATGATTTCACTGAAACTTTTACTAACTGTGGTTAGAGAATTAAAATTTTGTGTAAATATGAGGAAATTAGCCACCTGGGAGAGTTGACATACCAATTAAGCCAGGGTATAAGAAACAAGTAGAATATACCTGAGAATGTGCAGCGCAGTATTCCGGTGCGGGTTGTCTAAACGGGCTGTGTACTGGACACGAGGTGACATGCTGCGAGTGTTGAGCGTGTGGCAGATGATGGGTATGCGCGTGTTGGTGGGTATGCGCGTGATGCGCATGGGTCGGATGTCGATGCGCAAGCCGCGGTGGTTGTGGCGCGTGGCGTGCGCAAAGATGTGTAGCGCTGCCATGGTGCTCGGCGAGTGACAGCGTCGAGCAAGACGGGCGCCAGTATCCGCCTTCCTCCATGTCAGGCCCAGGGGGGCATCGCGCTGCGCCGCAGCACGCGCAGCGCCGGGCGCACGTCAGCGCATGCCGCCTCGCCTCGTGCGGGCACCAATCGTCACGCTCGCGGCCCGACACCCTTTCCGCTCGTTTCTAACTTGTCCGCTAGTACCTCCGCCCAGCGGACAACCACCAACCACACATTCTTTCATTCGCACAAACAAGTCAGAATGCTGTTACGTTTATCACACAATAACAATACCACTTCTAATTTAAACCACTTCATTTAATAATCCAAATTTTAACTAAAGAATATTCTTTTTTGTTTTATTTAATCACCACTACATGAACATACATAATGAACACGGTCAGCAAAATAATTGTCACGGAACTTAGATAGGTTCACAGTATATGTATATCAAAACGAGTTGTCTTTTCCAAAAACACTTGATGGTCTTTATAGAATACTTATGTGCAATTACTACTAATTACTTAAATTTACTTGCATGTACTACGAAATAGCTGGTATACATTACGCAACGAATAGCCTCGTGTTCTAATCGAAGGAGACAAGTTAGGATTGTAACCATTAATAAATAGTTTACCGGTAACAGACTGGTTTAGTTAACAAATTTTAGTGTTAGATTACATAAATCTAATAAAAAGTGTGTGTAAAATAGTGTGTAAATGTGTAAAATAGTGAAAAGATATAAGCTGCGCGGCGTTAGAAAAATATCGGTCATATTTTTGTACCGTATGAACTTGTTGCTATTTCAATTGAGTCTTAATATATTTTCACCTGAATGACCTGAGCCACCTACGTTGGATTTATTACTAAATAAGTAATTCTAGGTTCTAGGTTTCGAGTTAACTGAGCGACTAACATAATTAATGTAGCGAAATATTTACATCCGAATTGTAATTGAAACGTATTAAATTTATTTGAGAATTCAACACATTGTGCGCCACGTAACGTAAATTGATCGCCAGGTTCGGTCAATACATAAGGGTGTCACGTACAGAGTAAGTAAGATAGTGGAATAATAGGGTATAAAGTTACGTCCCTCAGGGGCCCGATCTCGTGTGCGGTAAAGCCACAGTTGAGATCTCAGTGGCAAGGGGTACCTGACGAATCTAATTCCCAATTTGATATTACTCTCCAGTGTAAATAACCTTCCTATAAATTTGTATCCTCTTTATTCGAGCGATTTATCGGATATGTCTTTTAATTCTTTCTACTTTACGTAGTAGTGATTATAGCGGAAATAATTATATTATGTAAAGTTCAAGAAAGAATAATTAGTAGAGGTATAAGAATGTAGGTCAATTAATCTAATCCAAGCTTGGAAAGAGAGCGTTTAATATTCTAACGAACCGCACCGAACAGAAATCTTGAGCACAATGGTTTAGTACACCTAGCATAAGCCTTGTTATACGTTAAGAACTCGCAGGCAGGTAACGTTCCTAATTGGGTAAAAGAGTCGTAGACTTGTTATTCGATAGATTAGGAATTGTATTAACCTTAATCCTTTGTCTCAGAATAAAACACACGCAACAACTTCGACGTAAGTGGATTTTTCTGTTCCTCAGTGATAAGAACATAAAAATGCAAAACTTGGGCAGCTTGAGGCGAACTTAACGCGAGTTAAATTTCGGTCTTGAATGCCCCAGAGACTCGATCAAGGCTACAGTTTCCCGTAGTCGAATAGTCAGTGTAGGATTAACACGATTACAGCACGGTAGAAAATTTCAATTTTCCTTCAAGAGTAAAAACAAGAATAAGCCTATTTCATATTTGCGTTTATTGTCAAAGTTGTAACAGTTATGCCGGCACTGAGCCGCACGACACATTAACCATTCATTTTAATCTAAAAGCCCATGTAACAGCCTAACTTCATTAACTCAACAATGGCTCCATTAACTTAGGTACCTACATTAGTCTAACACCTAACATTGGCAGTCCATAACAATATCTCAATCTAATATTATTATGTGAAATGAAATATTATACAATACATTTACTTCAATTTTCAAAGCTTCAATTTAAGCAAGGAGACAGATCAAGTCAAAACTTCAATGCAAAGACTTGCTTGGAGATTTTTTTTAATCGTAAAATTTTTATTGCGTTTCAAATAGTTTGATTCCTGTTTTCAATGGTACATCATAGAGTGGAGAGAGCTACGTTAGGCAGATGCATATACAACTACTTGTATCTATATAAACTTTCTTTTACAAAAAGACTTCAAAAAATAACGGTTTACGTCAGTAGATACATAAATGAAAGAGAATCTTTTTAGTTTCCAATAGGAATACGTAACTTTTTCAATCATTCTGAATTTTATTGCTTCCAGCCTATTTAATCAGATCCTAGGGAGCACCCAATTATAAGAACGACGAAATTTCTGAATACTATTTTTAGACGAGTGGGTTATTTTGGGTAGTACTTTTAAGGAAAAAAAAACAAAAGAAATATCTAGAAAAGTGTATTCGAAAACTTTAATAAAACTAATATATTTTGCTGGTATTTATTTATACTTTTGTGCAACAAATAAGAATGATTAAACTATTGTTTACAGATTTAAACGCGTATCTTTTGGTTTGATTTCTACCTGGAATTTTCGAAGACTTCAGCCACCAAGGTCACGAATGAAAGAAGCTTATAAAAACGACTATCACAACTCTTAGACGATATTAAATATGATGAAGTAAATAAATTCATGTTGTCTATCAAACCTTAACGGTTAAAGTTTATCTGAGTATTGTATAAGACCTGTTAACAAAATGACAACATAAACATAAGTTTAGGGTAGCTGTCCTGATAACAATTTAATATTCGTGTCCTTTATAAAGTCAATGACTACGAGAAACAATAGTCTATTGTACTGCTTCAATTAAAGCAATTATCTGAAATTTGCTGATACAAAATTATAACTGAAATGTCTTTGTAAAGTCTGTATGAGTGAAAACCTTGACCTGAATATGGTTCATTAAATTTCATTGCTCTGCTTATGTCAACTTCTGTATGTCAATTAAAGAGAACCTTGGAAGCAATGCTTAAATTAAATCAATGTTTTTACTGACCACTTTCTCTTGTCCCTAAATGAGCCTTAGCATTAACTTGATTATTGCTTTTGGTGTGAATACGTGATTTTTATAAAATCTTATAACGAAGTCTTTATTTAAACTTCATTTAGAAATATGTATGTTGATGGCGTATGCAGTTCCGAGTACGAGTAATCGTCTAGTCTGATTTTCTAAGGCTTTGTTTATAAGAATAGACGAATAAAATTCACTGATTACTAAGCATTTGCCCAAATCCCTCTTGACTAGCTGAACAATATAATAATATGAATATTTATAAGTTGGGTGGGAAATCACTGCCAGATTTCGAAACAAATACTAAGGTAGATATACCTACTGAATACTGAATTGGGTTAGTGGGTCATCACATCAGTTTGTAGTTGTCATGCAATTCGATATCTGCAGAACGGACCACATCAACTCTTCAGTGCCAAATTTCCGTCAGGAAAGAAGGGGTCTAACATAATAGAGTTTAACATTTATCGTATACATATATTTAAAACGTAAATTCTCTACCGGATAGCATTTCTAAACAAGAATTTTATAATAAATTCGATAAAACGTCCTTACTGCGTAAGTAAAAGTTAATCACAATAATTAAACAAAACCAAGTCTTTAAATAACGCAACAGAAAATGGCATACCTGTGTTAACTATTCGTAAATGTTGGACAATACCGACAGCAATAAAAAATCAGGGTTGTAAAGAGTTTTAATTTTAAGGCAGTATCAAGAAACAATACGACTGTCCAGTAAAGTCTTTCGTAGTAAAATAAGGATGAACGAGTATTACACGCGTTATCTAGTCCCAAACTAATTGTATCACTCCTACAATGTATTACGTATCTTTTGGGAACATGGGAAACATTACAAAAAACCGAAGTTTTGAACATTATATGTGAGAGATTAGCAGAAGTATAAGCCGCTAACCTTTACGAACTACCACAACTACATTAATTATAACAGTAAATATGTTCATGAAACTTCAGTAACATGAATCTGGATACAACATAAAAACCTTGACAGAGTTTTATCTGTAATACAATAGAAGTGATTCGAACAATAAACGTGTTTTAAAATGCCCATTTCCACTTGGCACATATAAAAAATAATAAAGACCAACAGGTCCAGGGGCGGTGAAACGTTTATTATAACAGCAATGCATAAAAGTCACTTTATGTCGACCCTGTACTGAAATCGGGTGTCACCTCAAGCGGTGGAGAAAATAGGTCATGGTTACAACATTTGGGTAAATGTGTAACATCAACTGAAAATATAAGAAATGGCACATTATTTCAAGAATTTGCAAAAATCATATTTAGGTGCATTCTCCCGAGACAAAACAATGTGACCTAATATATTTATTACGGTCTGTGCCAGAATATTTAAATGTGTTTTTACGCTATAAATACATGTAGTTTTAATGTCTTTGGATATTGTTTGTGGTTTAATGAAATAAGTGAAATACAAAAAAGATATCAAAAAGACTACTCAAATGGGAAAAAGATGTATTTAAAAATAATATTTTCAAAAACATACTCTAACGTAAATAAGTAAAAATTAAATGACTTCTTTCTAAATAAATAATAATCTACTTAGTTTAAAAACTAAAAATAACGCTTAAATATCCTGAATACTTTTTAAATGATTGCATTGTCATCAATACTCAATTCTATGCTACCTACTTACAAAATGTTGACAGTTTATGTTGTCAGAGACATAAGTTTCTGTTGTCACATGTTGTCACAATCGTGGTAAACACAAGTAAACAATTGGGATTGTTCATAATTTTTAACCTACTGTTTTTATATTCTTTTCAGAAAATATAGACTATTTTAAGCAACTAATTTCAATATTATTGAAATATTCACTATACAGAATTTTTAAAAAATTCTTGAAGATATTACTTTAAATATTGTGACGTCATCGTTTTACGCATATGTGTATAGACTTTTCTTGATAGACTTAATACAGATTGCACTTTATCTTTTCAAAGTTGACAAGTTGATATAATAGACCAATTTCAATTCCACTTCAGAGTAGTATATCCCTAAAAACGCCTTAATATTATAAGTCCTTCATTTCAAGGGCAAATAGAGATCATTTGCTTTTTTGGAAAAATAATCGTTAATATAGCAAATTTTCCGAAAAAAACTAATGCATCATCATCAGGAAACTCTATTGCCCGAAATGGTTTTCGAATTAAGAGTTTAAAAAAATATGAACAATGCCCATTATGATATTTTTACCTGATTCTATAAACAAAGCGTTTTTATGTAAAATTATCTGATTGTATATGAAAGGCATACGTAGAAACACAATAATCTTGGTGTGTCTACTCATATACAATTAAACTATTACGTGTATAATTAAAAATACAAGTGTGGTCATAGTGATGATGATGAACATGCTATTCTAGTAATTCTGATCAAGGAATTGGGATTATTCTTTTAAATTATTGCATTGTCATCGGTCCTTATTAGGTGTGCAAAATTTCAGATCAATCCGTCTACTGCAAGTGGCTGAAATTCGCTTTCAAAGATTTGAAATATATACACAGATTAATACATTGATAGTTGCATACCAAACTTATAAAAGCGTGTTAAAATGAGAATTTTGTACAGGCGGCAATTGTTTTCAATTACGTTCCCCAATTTGTAGATTTAATGAAATGTCAAATTAATAAATTTATTATTTCGTTTTTCAAATGCCACCTGACTAGGGTCAGGTGGCATTATTAAATACAACGTCAAATAGAAAAATAATAATAAATGGAATTGACATAAATAATCGCCACGTTATGCGTCAATTTCATGTATTTATTGTCCTGTCCGTTATCAAATTATATTCAACATTGTCATTCGTTTATGGACCGTGTTGTCTATTGGATTGATCTCAAGAGAAATCAGCATGACTTTTTCATTTCTGTTGAATCGATTTTGTTTCAAATATCTTTTTATCCCTATTCCTGTACACTGAAGAAACCCTTTACAGAATTTAATTTTTCTCCTTTGCGTGTAATTTAATTAAATGCGACACCGAAAAACAGACACCATGTTCCTTGTTACTGTAATTAAATTACAGGCTTGTTAAGCATGGTTAAATTGCAAGATAATTAAAAGAATCGCAGCGTTTGATTAAAATTTACTAAAAATATGAAAGAGAAAACAAAGAAATTTCGGATTTGATATTTAATTAAAATTGATAAAATAATTTTTGGAAGATAACACTTATATTTGGTATAAATATATTTATTAGGTTACATATAATGCGCTACTTGCTTCGTATACTAAGCCAATTTAATCCGACAAGCGCGCTCATCCGCACTAACTTAAATCCTTTTCAATTTCTCCAACGCTTATCGCATGGTTGTACCACTTGATTACGGCATAAGAAACAAATTAACTGTATGTACCTCTACAAATCTACTATGAGATGTACTATGTATGTTTGACGGGCCTCGTGGTGGAGTGGTTCATATAACGGACTGCCGATCATGAGGTCTCGGGTTCGATTCCCGGTCAGGACAATCATTTGTGTGATGTTTTTAATTGTCATACAAATGTTTGTACTGCGTCTGGGTGTTTACTATGTATTATAAGTATGTATTTACAAAAGAAAAGTAGTATATGTATTGTATCCGTATTCTGGTACCCATAACACAAGCAATATAAGCTTAGCTTGGGACCAGAGGACGTATTGTGAAATGTCCATGAATATTTATTTATTTATTTATTTATCATGAGAAAAAAGACAAATTTTGTATTTTATCATAACACCAATGAATTATTCTGTCTAGAGCTACAGACTATCATAGTACAATTCTAGTGAAATGTGCTTCTTTCTAAAACAGGTTTAGCGTAAAAATATGTCAAGTTGCTCTAAACCCTACATTATTTTTAATAATTTTTTGAAGTCTCATTATCTATTTACGGCTTAATTATCATAGACAGAGACTACAGAGCGCCATATACTACGATCCAAACATACCTACTTCATGGCTTCATTTACGTTCGTACATCTGGTCATGCATGCTCTATAGTTGTAATTGAGTCTAATCAAATCTAGACAAGATGTAGCAAAAATATAGTCTCGAAATTTCCAAAATGAACGTTCTGAGACAGGTCAGCATTAGATTACGCCTCGAAAACGTATCAACGAAAGCTCCTATGAAGAGGGTACGGTAATGAGGTTATACATTTGCGAGCAAAATTAGCTTTGTAAAGGAATTTTAATTTGATTTTTAAGGGTTAGTTTAAATTTAATTAGTACTGCAATTAAAGATGGTAGTTATTGTAACTACATGTTATTGCATGTACGCACTCTACTTGATAGTTAACAACCTCGACGAAAAAGCAGTGCGTAGAAAAGCGTACATAAAGAAATTTGTTGTATTACTTAGTTGGCATTGGTGTGCATTGGCAAATTATTTAATTTTACATAGATTTATGTCTCAGAGTGAACAGGTTTTGGCATGGAACATTGTTTCATGTTATTTTTGTTCACGATTCCAAATGAAGTCTGTAGAATACCAATAAATAATAACTCTCTACGCTGTATACTTTCGAGTTAGTTGGTTGTCATTGATTATATTATTGCCTTCTTGTGCTCTACCTTACTAAATTGTATGTGTCAGGTGGACTTTTGACAGCACCAGGACAATTGACAAATACAATTATAATATTCCAAATAAACCAGAGCCTTAAAGTTGCATATCTATAACATTGACAAAAATATGTAGTTCGCAACTTCATTTTACATCTGGGAGATAGTATTTCTTCATTATGGTATCGTAGAAACCAGATATCCTAAATATTTGGTATATATTTTACTTCAGGCAGCATTACAGGTATCTTGATTATATATATGACTGACAGACATGAAGCAATACAAATGTACCTATTTACAGTTTGTGCATAAAACCCTAGAAAATAATTTGAAGGCGTTCATTAGTACTTACAAACTTAGAGCATAATGATAACATTTAGTTTGGGACTGGATGACATCTTTATACTTAAATATCGCATCGTAATATAATAACCGCAAGCCTAATTCTGTTGCTTTATTTGAAAGGTGCTTTCAGGACAAATTTATAGGAAAATAGCTTTGTTCTTATACCAAATTAATTCACAAAGCGTTGCCTTCAATTAAATCAATTAATCATTTTGTAAGAGCCTAGTACAACGGCACTAATATCAGGATGTTATCTACTATTCGAGCTTGCACAATGAGATTAGGACAGTTAACAAGGACTTACGGCCAACGCTACTCGTTGTGTAGGCATTTTATAGAGAGATTATCAAACACCAGTGGCTGTCTAACTGAAAGATAACCAGCTCTAAAAATTTACATCCAATTAATCAATTCAGTGACCCGTAATTATTTAATAGCTTTTATGGGTTAAGTAAAAAATTCTGAAAGTCGCACGCTTACACGTGATTGGCGCGCACACAAGTGAAAATCACTAACATCGTCTACACAACGACCTCTAGACATTCAGGTAAGTAGCTAGCGACTGATTACTAATAAAATAGATGACATCTCATCACGCGAACAAGTGTAATTGCCACAAAATGATAATAAAAATACAAGAAGCTATCGCGAGTATACTCAACGGCTGAATTGTTGATGTTTTTGGAAAAGACCATCCGATTGATCATGGTAGTTTTTCTCGAAGCTGTAGCGTGAATGATGTTACTTACAAATGTGAAGTTTTACACTAACTAAATATCACTATTTGGTTGATAGCTGAGCGAAATATCAGCGGGTAGTACGTGGATGAACCCGCTTGGCGCGACGTCGACTGGCAGGCGGCCGGGCTGTTCGGAGGCTGCGCGGACCAGTTGCCCCCGCCTTCATTCACACACACCACCGTCGAAGCCCAGCTCAAAACAGCCGGACTTTTAATGCGGCATGTGCTCTTTTCACACAATATAGAGGTCCAACTCGTGTCAACATTAGGGATTCAAGATCAGTTAAAAAAGAATTTAGGAGATCACTGGGTTTATCTTCGCCATTACAAAAGAATTTGCTTCCACAGCGAATTCAGATAAGCTTCATTACCCGAATAATTTTTCGGAATGAAGAAATATATGATAATGTAGGTCTGTGAGTAACAATCATGTCCCTCAACAGGTAAACAAATGCAAGGTTCTCGGCGACATTGTTATGCCGCCTACACACGTTACGATAAACCATAACGAAAAAACTGCGCAGTTTTATCGAACGATTTTTATGGACGACCGCGGTCGTCAGTTCTCCTCACAAGCTCGTGCAAGTAGCATGTCGTCAACAGTTACAGACGATAAATTATATTATTAAATAAACAAATTTCACAAGAAGTTTTTATCTGCCTCGATAGATGGCGTTGTGCCGTCTCGCTACATCACGCTATTATTTCGTTTAACGCATTTACGTATAACCTTGACAAAATAATTGTTTAGTATCAGATATGTACAATATGTACATGAACTACATATAAATTAAAACTTATGTACATTTCACACATTGTTCTCAGTACTCCTCAGGTCCCATGTTAAGCTTATATGCTTGTGATTTTGTGATATGGGTAGATAGATACTAGATAGTTATACGGAACCGTTATTGGCGGTTACACCAGGCTGAGTGGCGCCATGTGATACGTTGTTGTAAAAATGTAAACATTTGTGAAATATGACCAACTCTAAACAGTTGGTACTGACATCTATTGTTTTTCTAGTGTAGTATTTCATACGGTATCAAGTTATATTCTTCAAGCGTTCAAATAGTAATGCATTTTTGCGGGAGATGGCATTATTTACAACGTTTTTTACAACTTTTCGTGTGGCACCGAGGGTTGCCGGGGCGCCATCTAGTTTAATTATAAAACATCAATCACAACAACATCCTTGAAACTGCGCGGCTGTCTAAAACCAAAACCTACCAAGTCACGTTTTTTTAATTCTTTTCCTAAACCAATTATTTCCCAATTTTCTTACTGCGTCTAATTCAAAAACAACTGTATTTCTTTTTCTATCTTACAAAGAATCACAGATACAAACATGTATAAACCTAGCAACCAGCACTTCATACTTGTTGATTACAAAATGAAAAAGAATCTGTTAAAAAATTGTAACTTGCTAGGTTTGGGTTTTGGACAGCCGTGCGGCGGCGAACACACCGCCAACAGCGTCACGTCATTGCTGCGTGTTTCGCACGGAAGCAAGAAACAAACGGGCGGGAACGGTGTCGCGCACGACAACTACATCAGCAGCCAAACCCGTAGTAGTGACCTTTATCGCTACGGTAGACAGTGCGCCCAACTCATTGGTGGCGGCGGCAAACGCAGCTGGCGCCAATGCAATCTGCAATCTCCCCTAAAAGGAAGAGAAGAAGAAAATGCCGCCGCAGCGAAAATCGAGTCCGCACCCTCCCGCCAGAAGGCGTCCAAACAAGCCGCACCGCCAGTAACGGCGCCCACTGAGCAGTCCGCACCGCCCGCCGTGTGCATCGTGTGAGCGCTCGCCGCGAAACAGGCGCCCGCCGCTCCAACCGTGGCGCCTGCCGCTCCTAAACCCCCTATCCATAGAATGAACGCTGAAACCGCCAAACTCGTCATCGAGTCATCCGCCGAAATAAACTAAGTTCGACCGGCACCCCCAAGTCCCTTGCAGGCCCTTGAGACGACCCAATTTCTCAGGACATAACCATCAGATCCTGACCTGGTGCCAATGGGACCACACGGGAATCAGCAGATTTGTAAAAAAAGAATCATTATAATCGCTTTGCCCAGTTAAAAGTTATGAGGTAACAAACATAAATAAAAAAGAAAACATACGAAAGATTTGAAAACCTCCTCTTTTTTTGAAGTTGGTTAAAAATACCCAGACGCAGTACCTACTATTTATTATTATAGTATTTGTGTAACAAATAAAAACAAAAATGAATTGGCTGTACCGCACAGGAATCGAACCTGACGAACTGACCTTTTGAACGGCCGCAGTAGTAGAATACATGAACCACTAGACCACGAGGACCGTCGATCAAGCGGTCAGAAAATCGAAACGATTTTAAGAAATAAAAATTGTATCTTCCTTCGACGAACGATAATTTACAGCAAATGTTCTACAAACGAACGAAAAATCGAAGATCAAGAGATCGCACAGTTTTATCGTACGATAATTTAGTGCGCGCTAAACAACGCACATTTGACGAACGATTCGATTTGCAGCGATTTGCCATACATTTTTTAAAAAAAGAATACCCAAATTGAACTGCACAGTTTTGTCGGCCGACTTTTCGTTCGATAAATCGTAAGGTGTGTAGGGGCCTTAACTTACCTATCTAAAACGAAATTACATGTTTTGTAAAACCGTTATACTTTTCTTAAGGATACAATACTTAAATATACCTATACCTATGATACTGCTCAGCTGTCAAATAATGTGTTCAGTAGAAACCTAGCAAAACCTTAGGCTGTGTAGGACAGTATTTTACTTATTATATAAAATAGATAGACAGGAGCGCCTATTTCGTAAAAAACGTCATCGATGATCACACTAATGATTAGATCGATAATTTACAGTTTTTTTTACTTTTTCATGATATCGTCAAAATAGACACGTATATTGTGATTTTAGTAAATGCTGATTGGTAAATATGTTTAACATCAGATAAAAGAATAGGTTATAATTAAACTACACAGTAGACCCAGCTTGCAACAATTCAACGCGCCTTTCTGAATACATCATGACAAACAGACGCAATGCATAAGCACTTTTATCTGTCTTCTTGGTACTTATAACCGAAACATAAAACAAACAAAAAAAGCAGGAACGTTAACACAAAAGAAAACAAAGACACATTGACTTAACGATTATTAGTCAACTCACACCTGCCACAGTTTTTGATAATAAACTTAGTGCCAAGAAATGACGTAAAATTGTAAAAGGCTCTCCTGTACATGTGCATGACTCGTTTTTTTTAAATGATATAATGTATATCTAACACTTTTGACACGAGGTATTCGAGGGCTTCATATTGATATCCTTCACTAAAGCTAGACTGTAGTAGATAAATATAAATCAGATTTTGGTCGTAAAGTTGGCAACTATGCAAAATCCGGATACAATACTCCATGGACAGGAATTACCTCGAAAGGGGAGTTACGTGGAACGAGCGAGGCGGTAATAATTCAATTTTCGGGTCGATCATACGGACGGGTACTCAAACAACCTAGATTTATTCAAAAATAGACCAAAAAACTACACGAAATAGGTAATGTTTAGTCCCGAAACGATTACACTGTAACTCTATGAACGATTTCTGCTCGTACAATATAACCAATGAGGAATAAATTCAATTACAAAAGGAAAACCATATAACTTATTCTAACGCCAGCAATGTTGTGAACGGCCACTTGTTTTTACAAGGTCTGAATATTGTAGGATAGGATTGGCCTACGTTAAATTATGCAAAGAGTTCAGCACTGCTGCCTACTATGTTATTTTGTTAGTAGCTAACATTATGTATTCACATACAGGTCATAACAATTACCATACAAAGGGTTAGTAAAAATAAAGTCTTGATTAATATATTAGAGTACAAGGAAGAACACATCGCATATTTAAAAAAAAAACGAAAGTAATTTTACGACACTGTAAAATTTTCTATTCATAGTTGATACAATATATCGTTCACCGGCGTATCAAAAAGTTTTTATAAAGAATTTGGCTGCAGCGATGGATCAATATACAACGATTAGGGTAAAAAGAATTGCATAACCGAATGATACATTTTGCTTTTCATCCCCGCATGTAATAGCTCTCCGTTTGGTGACAGATTAAGAATACAAGTGTCACCACCCCATCTCCTCCCAAGGGTGCAGTAAAAGTCAGCTAAGGGATATTGCACACAGATAACATCTTCTTCAGCGCGGAACAATAGACCATAATCCCTCCCAAAGTGGAGGAGGCCCGTGCTCAACAGTGGGACGTAAATGGGCTGGAAAAGACGTATTAGCAACATTCAGCAAAACAAAATAAGAAGTCAAATAATACTGAGAAGTCAGATAATACTAATGTAGTAATGTAGTAAGGTACAAATAGACACTATAGACTGTTTACAAAATAACAGGTTCTATACTGGCCCCACGGTCATTTCCAAAAACATCAAAACCACATTGAGATTATGTCGAAAGCATCTTAATGGAAAAATTAAATATGAAGACGAAATCCAAATGAAATCATGTTCTGGAAAAAATATCTTGTGGTGCAATCGGGATCGTCGAAACTCATTCTCTTTAAGAAACCTTTAAACTCACTATACTTTTGCTTTTGAAATTTCTTTTGGTTTGTACTCTGTTTAATTTTTTTATACTTTCGTTTGATGCAATAAACCAAAACGCTAGGAGAAAATTAACATTATTAAATTTGACTATAAAATTGACATCATTATATTTACTGCACCTAATTACGTCAGGCGCTTGAGACTTCGCAAACATAGCTAAGATTAAATGGCAGTAAATGACCAACATAAATAACCGAAGATGGCAACCAATTAACCAGAATAAGATATTTTGAGTTAATTTATCAAAACCATGATAACTTTGCAACTTTATTTAGGAAACACACCTATAGACAATACTCTTTATCATATTTCTTATGTTTGTTACCTCATAATTTTAACAGGGCAGATTTTATGAATTTTTTATTTGAAAGCTGGTGGTTTTCGTGTGTTCCCATTGGCACCAGCTAAGGATCTGATGGTTATCTCCTGAGAAATCGAAGAAAGGCCTCAAATTTCAAAGGCACATGAGGTCAGTTGAACTTTTCTTATTAATTATTCAATTAATGTACTGATATAAAAAGGTTAGTTACATTATATGTCCCATAAAAGGTTTTGTACAATAACAAAATTTCACAAATAAAAAGATTCGCACTTACATGTTTCATAAGTTAACAAACAATATATTTTGCTGTAACAAACTATACAAAGTTGCTTAATAAAAGTAGGACATTAAACGAAATTTTCTTTACGTTTGCCTCGTTTATAGCCGTGACCCTTAACTTTAATTACAGTTTTCAACATTTTCTTTATTTAATAACTTTAGGTAAGATAGTCTGACATCCTTGTAAAAATTTTGTTTACTGAGTAACAATAAAGTGCTCTCGCTAACGACGGTAGAGGTTAAGTAGCTATGCTAAGAAATAAAAATACTTTGTAACTACAATAACTTTTCAACTAAATGTGAGTTAAGTGACAGTGTTATAAAAACGTTGAATAACTGTAATTTTCTTTGATATATTTGAGCAACAAGACTTGAAATTTTGACGTCTAGGAACGATAAAATATATTTATTAACAATTTTGCAATATGGGATTTTCATTTTGATTATTTATCTATAACTGAATTAGACCTAGACAAGTAATTTTCGTGAATTGATTAATTCTCAGCACATTGAAGCCCCACTAATGGTAGCGAGCCTCCTACATTACGAGAGGGTTGCTATTTATGCCACACTAACCAGGCGTGCCGGCAAGGGTTCGAGTTTTCCGTAACTCAGAGAGGATATTTAATGCCTATACTATCGCTAAGCTTTTTCCACAGGAAGGAAATAAGATTAAAATTTAGTTAAGGTTATCTAAGTATAGTCTTTGAAAAAGATTTTTACGTAAGATTAGGAAAAAAGGCAATTTTAATAGTCATGTTATCTACCAGTTATATACAATCCAGGATAATGGAACGGTTATTTATATTGACTTTACCATTTATGCTACAAAATCTTTTATCATTGATAACCTAATCATTGATAAAATTTTATCACCAACTCATGCACGTTGAGTCAATATAGTACCCTTGAAAATACTAAGACGTTTTTAAAAAATTTTCAGTTGGTACTGTGCAACTAAGTAATATCAAAAATTTTCAACAGGTATGAAACACACAAAAAAACTTTCTAGAAAATTTTAAAACTTAAGATCACAATTTAGTTAATATTTCACAAGTAAGTCACATAAAATACACATCGTCGTCTAAGAAGACTTTACTACTTGTATACATTTCACGCCGTGCTTTTGTGGGCTTGTGGCATGTCTCCAGCATTCGCAACCCTCATCCGTTTCAGAGCGAGCTGTCATGTGTACATCTCCACGTATAGGAACACCGAGTTGCGGCAAAAATATTAAACGTATCTAATAATAGTTTATAATATTAGTGAGGTATTTTCACACGTCTTATAAATGAGAAATATCACGTACGCCTTAAATATAACTTAACGGATTATCTTATATATAAAATCTTATATATAAAATTCACGTGTCACAGTGTTAGTTACCGTACTCCTCCGAAACGGCTTGACCGATTCTTCTCAAATTTTACATACATATTCAGTAGGTCTGAGAATCGGCCAACATCTATTTTTCAAACTTTTTTTTTTTTAGTATGGCAAAACAACGTTTGCCGGGTCAGCTAGTATTACCTAAAAACGTTGAAGGTATATTCTTTTAACGAAATTTATTCCACGAAAAAATAACAGATACAAATTGTATATGACTCTACGATTGAGAATACCTGTTTTGTTTACACGTGGCTTTTGTGATGTTTAAAAGTACATGTATTATAAAATTGTATGTTACTCGTATATAAAAAATTGATATTTTTTTTACGAAATTCTTTGAATTTATACTTTCCAGTAAATGTGGAGTAGTAATACAAAATATCAACTCTGTATGCTACTCAATAACTAAAAAGATTTGATTAACCAAAGGGACTCATTAAATAGATGTATTAAACAAAAAAAAACTTAGAAGTTAATTAGATAGAAAATATTACTACACAGAACTATGTATAAATAAATAAATAAAATAAATAAATATTCATGGACATTTCACACAACGTCCTCTGGTCCCAAGCTAAGCTTATATGCTTGTGTTATGGGTATCAGAATACGGATAGCATACATATACTACTTTTCTTTTGTAAATACATACTTATAATACATAGAAACACCCAGACGCAGTACAAACATTTGTATAACAATTAGAAAAATCACACAAATGATTGTCCCGAGCGGGAATCGAACCCGAGACCTCGTGATTGGCAGTCCGTTACATGAACCACTAGACCACGACGCCCGTATAAACTGTTTTAATTTACATTTCAAAATAAAATAATTATTTTAAATTAAATAATATGAATTTCTTCTGTAAAGTGGCCAAATTAGTGTTAACTTGACCCACTTTAGGCAACCGGACCTTAAACTAATGGATGATGTCTGTGTTGCATACATAACGTAATTCATTAATCAATTATTTCGAAGCGCTGCCACAAAGTTCGACGAGCAAAATTGAATGTTCATTATTATTAAATTGAGCTGCACCGCATACTGTCTCAATTTCTTGTGTTAATATTGTACCGGGAGCTATTCGATAATGTGAAGAACCGTTTGTAACTTACTGACACTATTGCTGCGACTTTCTCCTTTACTCATTCCTATAGTTTTTTGAGCGGTAATGCCATATCTGAATAATGTATACCTACATACATTTATAATGTATGTATCCTATTTAAACTATCTACAAATATATACAAATATCTACCAAAAATTGGATGGCTTTAAACCATCTATACCAACATTATGAGGCTGCAGAATTTGTTCTATATTTGTTTGTTTGTTTAAACACGCTTATCTTAGAAACCGCCACTATTTGGTCCGATTTCAAAAATCTTTCAATGTTAGTACATTTATCGAGAAAGACTGGCTATATAACATCACGGTGTGACCAATAGGATACAAGCATCAGTGAAATAAAAATCAACATTCATGCAAATTGAACACAATAACATTTTACAGATCAGACTTAAGTAATGTTGTTAAGCGCCTTTTCAGATGGGTATCCTTAACAAAGGTCTTATATGAAACAGTAAAAAAGAGGATACAATAAATTGTAGTCATAAAATTTATTTTCTTTGCTGTTTAATGAATTTTTGCGCTGTCAGTTTTCCAAACCATTTGCATGTGTAAAAATTTTGTTAATTCCAAGCTTCTTAAAAGCAACCAGTTTCCAAATTTATAGATAATAGCTGTGGCCCGCGACTTCGTACGCGTGAAATTTAGCAATTAAACCTTAACAAACAAGTTTACTATGACAATCCATAGATGGCGTTATACCATATTTTTAAATCGCGCTAAAGTTTCGTTCGACCCATTAATACTTAAGCTCGTCAAAATTTCAATAGTGGCATCAATTCGATTTCGCATTTATAAATTAATAAGGACTAAATATTACGGTTACAGTTACAGTGTTCATACACGAGACTCTGGCTGAGGTATAGTGAATAGATTAAATACAGATTTATTTACCAATTACCACTAGTGACCTGCCCCAGGTCTTATGGTTATTTTAAAAATATATAAATACAAAGTATATGCACAAAGTATTGTATTTTAAAATAAGTAAACCCAACCATTGCAGGTCTTTTTGTGATACCCTAATTATGAAAGTTTTTATTCTAATAGCAAATGCATTACAAATGCAAATCGAAACTTCAAAGGTCTTCATAAAGTATATAAAGTAGAAACACAAATGAGTATTTCAAAAAGTAAACTAATAGTATAAGCGACCTACATTTTACAGGCAAAGTAAGCGAGCGTTCACAAGGCAAATATTACGATGCAACTACTTCACTCATTACAGAAGAGTAAAAAGAATATATACGACTTAAAGCGAACACATTAGGAACAGTACATTCTAAAAGTATTTTTAAGTCATTTCTCTTTTTACCAAGAAATATAACAACAAACATAGTTTTAATATTAAACGAGAGTGAAACGTTCCATTTTGAATTCAAGCAATTATTTTATGCTGCATAAACGATACTCTATCGCAAACAAAGTTTGGGCAACGCCTGACTGAAACACTCTCTCTCTCTCTTCAGCCCATTTACGTCCCACTGTTGGGCACGGGCCTCCTCCACTTTGGGAGGGACTATGGTCTACTGTGCCGCGCTGACCAGGCGTGTTGGCACAGGGTTTAGTTTCGAGATTTCCATCTCTCACAGAGGATGTTATCTGTATGCAATATCCCTTGGCTGACTTTTACAGCACCCTTGGGAGGAGAAGGGGTGGTGATCCTTGTATTCTTAATCCGTCACCACACGGATTATGACTGAAACTAAAGAATGCAAATAGTCAATGAATAATAAATTTTTGCTTAGTTCAAAAACTAAAAAAACACGATTGAAAATCCTGAATAGTTTTTAAATTGTTGCATTGTCATCGGCCCTCAATATGTGTGCAAAATTTCAGATCAATCCGACCACTGTGGGTGAAAATCACTTCAAAGATTCCTTTACATAGATTAATACATTGCTACTATTGATAGATACGTACAAAAATAATAAAATCGTGTTAAAAATGAAGCATCAGTGACTGTCCTTGAATTATTGATGGACCATTCTGTAATCGATTGCAAACTTTTACATTAGACCTGTTTAACAGTATGGTACCTACCAGAATTAACTTACCTGGTGTTAAAAGGCGAAGAATCAAAATTACTTAGCAAACAATTTCTGTATACCAGAAACATAAAATGCGAAGTAAATCTTTTAAAATGAATTGACATGAGAAGGAGATAAATATAGAGGGTCGTCCCAACAAATCGTAGCGATCAATCTGTTGATCGAATTACGACGTTAGCGCCTCGTTTAATCGCCTAGTAAATCTTTGCAGTTATATCTTAGAGCTTTTATTTAATGTAGTGTAAGTTGAATTATTTAAAGGTTATTGAATTCTCCTTTTTTGAAAATGGTATATCGCACAAGGCACTATTTTATGCAGATATAAATTAAGACATTGAAGATGTTATAACAGTATCAATGATATTTTAAATGTAACTGTGGCAGTACTTATAATAATTGTAAGATAAACTTTATGAATAAAACTTATCTTATCTTATTCTTTTGAACACTGATAACACTATTATGTACAAAGATAAAAGTCTACACGCGAATGTGATCGTAGCTGTACAAGGATTTGAGTTTTGAGCAGAAACGGAATATGACTTAGCCTCTATGATCCTGTGATCTATAGTAGGTATCTATAGTATCTCGTTAAGTTTTCTTACACTAGTGATTATTCAAAACATCGTTTACAATTTCAATTAACAGTCAATTTGTTGGTATTATTTACATTCTCAATATGGATGCACGTGGAAGTTTTAATTAAATTTTACGTCCTTGTTATAAGCATACCTTAAACAAGCTTGAAGCGTCATAACAAAATGTATTTTACCTTCAATCTATTTAGTATAAACGTGTTAAGCAGTTGAAATGAATAGTTAAAATAACATAAAATAACATATAAACACAGATTCATTAAATTCCACGCGTCCGATGTCGCGGGCAACAGCTAGTAGTAATTTTTTTATTATTTCACTACATCCTCTGGTCCCAAGCTAACCTTATTACGCTTGTGTTATGGGTATCAGAATACGGATATCCTTACAAATTTAAATTGTGAAATCGGGTTGATAAAATAAGAATACAGGATGAGATAGGTACAGTATGTTATTAATATATTATTAGCCAAAGCCATTAAAAAAATAATTTACTTAACCAAAAACTAGAAAACACGCTTGAAAATCCTTAATATTATTTTACATTATCGCATTGTCATCGTTTCTTAATATGTGTGCTAAATTTCAGATCAATCTGACTACATCAAGTAGGCGAAAATTACTTTTAAAGATTCCGTTACATATTTTAATACATTGATAAATACGTACCGAGCTAAAAACCATTTTAAAAACAGAACTGTGAACGTAGATATTTTTTATAAAAAAATTGGTCAAGTGCGAGTCGGACTCGCGCACGAAGGGTTCCGTACCATTATCTATGTAACATAAGGCAACGATATTAGTATCGAGCAAGAAACGGTAAAAAAATCATGTTTGTTGTATGGGAGCCCCCCTTAAATATTTATTTTATTTTATTTTTAGTATTTGTTGTTATAGCGGCAATAGAAATACATCATCTGTGAAAATTTCAACTCTCTAGCTATCACCGTTCTTGAGATACAGCCTGGTGACAGACGGATGGACGGACGGACGGACGGACGGACGGACAGCGAAGTCTCAGTAATAGGGTTTCCGTTTTTACCCTTTGGGTACGGAACCCTAAAAACATATGTAAGGAATTTATTACAATGATTTATTAAAATATTCTACTTCAACATAAGTTTTCAAAAGACATTTGCGGTACAACTGCAAAGTCGTTTCTTAAAAAGTGGATATTAAATTAAAGTTTCTTTCGCGTTTGCCAGATTTACTCTTGTGACCGTCAACGATGATTACAGTTTTTAACATTTTTTTTTTTTAATAATATTAGGCATGATTGATAATGTTGGTTTAACTCAATATTATTATAAATTTTTACATTGGCAACACATTATATTGGAAACACTATCATCGACGGTTTGTGAATTAAGAAAAAATAATTTCTATGGTATGGTAACTGTAAAAGTGCTGTGTAATACAAGGCATAAACACAATCTTGTGATGCATGTAACCCGTCTCCACAAAATATGTAACTCTTTCATGGGTCATTGTATACGATTTTATAATAAACTCCCTATTGATGTAAGAGAATTAAATAATTCTAAATTTAAAAAATTCATTAAAACTAAATTATGTAAAAAGGCGTATTATAAAATTTCTGATTATATTAAAGATGATAAAGCTTGGGAGTAGGTTGCTCTGGAGCAATATATATTCTATATTGTAAAGTTATTAGCATTGTAAGTATAATTGACATTTAATTTAAAAATATTGATTTGATTAAAAGCTCTGCTGAGTTTCTTACGCCGGTTCTTCTCAGCAGATTGCGTCCTGAACCGGTGGTAGGGAAAAAAATTGGACATGTCATAAGCACATAATTTTTCTAAAAAATTGTGTCTACGTGATTAAATGATTTTTCATTTCATTTCATTTAATGCTGTGTTTTAGTAAATTAAAATTACAAGTTTGTTTACACTTTGAACGTTTTACTTAAAAATATACTTTAGACCAGCATTTCCTAAAGTGTCTGATAATGCCCCCTTGCGTGCGCTGCAAGCCTAAAAGGGTGCGATAAGAGAAAAAATTGGGATACAATGTTTTGTAAGTAAGTGAAACAAAGGGGGGCTTTAAAAAAATTTAAGCTCAAAATGGGCAGAAGGCAACACAAGTTTGGGAACCTCTGTTTCAGACACAACTACGTAACTCAGCATTTCTTGCGAATTTTTCGCTCATACTAGTAGTAAAACTCATTAACGAAGATAGGTTATGAGTAGAGTTATAACTAAGAGATAAAATTACTTAGTAGCGGGAGTAACAAATAAATGTGAGTTTAGTTATAGCGTCATAAACAGAGTATAACTGTTGACTTTGTATGATACGCGTGGGATGCAGCATTCGGAAACAAAACTTGATAAATAATTTATTACTATGTATAATATTTACTGCCTATTTTGTTTATTAGATACAGATTGTAACTACTAACCGAGTTAATTTATTAATATTTTGCGATTGACTCGCTATGCTTTTTACTAAACAAACTAAATTATAATGGAAAAAATGATAACCATAAGCGGGACTTGAACCCGCGACCTCGGAATGCCGTTCCGTCGCTCTCCCAACTGAGCTATTATGGTCCACGCAAATGTTTACCAAATTTTCCACTACAATCATCTCAATGCGAGTTTTAACATCGTGCGAGTTTTAACATCGTGCAAACCGCTCAATAGTTGTACGAATGTAAAAAAAATGTAAATGTTGTACGAAAAAACATCGCACGATGTTAAAACTCGCATTGAGATGATTGTAGTGGAACATTTGGTAAACATTTGCGTGAACCATAATAGCTCAGTTGGGAGAGCGACGGAACGGCATTCCGAGGTCGCGGGTTCAAGTCCCGCTTATGGTTATCATTTTTTCCATTATAATTTAGTTTGTTTACTAACCGAGTTCAAAAAGAGAAGTTCTATGTTCGACCGTATATTTTGCAAGATATTCTTTAAAGCAGGACTCTGACTATCGAGTGATAGAGTAAGTAATCCTGATAAAAGAGTTTCTTCATAAAATCGTTTTATGAATCAGACATCATTTCAGGAAAATAATTTTAAGGCGTGTCTTTAAAATGATTTTCCTGAATTACAGAATTATAGATTTATCCACTAGACGTGTATTAATTTCCTTAAATCAATAACTGTATTTAAGTATTAGGGTTCCGTACCTAAAGGGTAAAAACGGGACCCTATTACTGAGACTTCGCTGTCCGTCCGTCCGTCCGTCTGTCACCAGGCTGTATCTCAAGAACGGTGATAGCTAGAGAGTTGAAATTTTCACAGATGATGTATTTCTATTGCCGCTATAACAACAAATACTAAAAATAAAATAAAATAAATATTTAAGGGGGGCTCCCATACAACAAACATGATTTTTTTACCGTTTCTTGCTCGATACTAATAACGTTGCCTTATGTTGCATAGATAATGGTACGGAACCCTTCGTGCGCGAGTCCGACTCGCACTTGACCAATTATTTATTTATAACATTCAAATAATCTATTCATGAAAATCATAATATTTCTTTTTAAATAATTCTGTGACAAGGTCTAGGAATATTTACATAATAATAAAAGTATTACAAACAATACAATTTCGTAAAACGAATCCCCACATGAGAAATTTGTATTGCAGGTACAGGATATTTTTTCACTTGGAAACTGTCGGCGGTGGTGCGAACGGGTAAATTATCATATTTATTGTTGCTCATAAATTCATACATTATTTTCAAGTTTCAGTATCTACCCCTCGTACTAACCTACAACAGAAGACACTTTCCCAATAAATTTTCGTTACGTACACAGAATAACGGAGTAACAATGTTTGAATAATAATTGTATTTGATATTTATTTAAGAAGGTTATAAATTATTAGTTACCTAATTTATATTGATTTTATATTTAAATATGTACAAACAAATAATAAAAAATATAGTAAGCTAGGCGAGCTAGCTACGCTATGTTACTATATATTCATGAATTCATTTACACTTATCACTCGTTAATGTAGTTATGACCAGATGTTTGAGTGTAATAATTGTAGCCAAGGAAGTGTGTTTAGATGGTAGCAGATGGCGCTGTATAATCTATAGGTACCTCTAAAAGGAGGGACAGAATGATGATGATGATGATAACAAATTGTATGCAATCTATTTAGAACAACAGAATTCACAAAGGTTTTGCAAAAGTAATTAATTACTTAATCAGTAAGTATTGACGGATGGACAGTAGGTATATCTCCAACAAATAAATTCTCTCCAAAGCTTACAAGAACGTTAGGCCACCTTTTACATTGTGATTGATGGCGATAATTACTGTCCGACAAAATAAAATAGACAATCCTGATTTTCCCAATATGGTGGTCATAGAAGAATTCGATTAATAGTAAATTTAGCGCTACCATTAGAATTTATAAACATCAACAAAAAAATGAAGGGCTATTAACAGATGAACATGACCAGGAGATTAATGTATTTGATAAACTAACAAACGACACATAACAATGAGCAAATTATGGTATTAACGATAAGACTTAAGAGGGTACTGATACTGAGGATACTGATAGCAATACCTAAGGCAAATACCTAAATTAGGAGTACCTAATTTAGGTATTTGCCTTAGGTATTGCTATAATATATAGCTCTATAATATAGCGTCTATATAGGTCTATAATATAGCGTAGAAACAATTAAAATCGGTTTAACTTTCGCGAAGAAAAAAGGGAAGTCCGACATCCATATTTTTGTATGGAGCATAATTTGGTATCCCTCGTAAAAATCTCTTCTTTTTATCCGACTTTAAAAAGGAGGAGGTTCTCTATTCATTTGTATGTTTTTATATTTTTTTATATTTGTTAGGTACCTCATAACTTTAAACTGGGCGAAGCGATTTTAATAATTATTTTTTTATTTGAAATCTGGTGGTTCCCGTTTGGTCCTATTGGCACCAGGTCAGGATCTGATGGTTATCTCCTGATAAATCGTGAAAAACCCTAAAATTCCAAAAGCACATACAGTCAGTTGGACTTTTTTTTTAAATACTTAATCATTTCTGTGTTTTATTTCAACACATAGTTTAAAATAGAAGGTAATTATCTACATTTTCATTTAGGTAAACCCGCATTATAAATGCATATGTACACCAAACCAATATGCCACTTTCAGCCCGATAGATAAAGTAAGAATGTGTAAAACACTGATTGCAGAATCCCCGGACATACAAGTAAGTTTAACAAAATTTTTTACAAATATTAAATGTGATCATTGTAATAGATTTTTTTTTACATATTTGTCCCCAATTGGCATAAAAGGTATGCGTATTTTTTACAGGTATAAAACATAATCCCCAAGAAAACTCGAGGTAGGTTTTGAGAAGAGTTACACCTAAAACATAAAATTACTAAGTAGCGAACGTAATTATTAGCTGAATGAGAGTCAAGTTATAGTGTCATAAAAAGAGTTTTATAATCCGAGCCATTTTTATGACACGGTCAGGAAATGAATTATTAAGATTAATTATTGGCTGGTCACTAAGATTGAGGTTCACGTTATTAATTTATTATTGTTACAATATAGAACCGAATAACATACTTGTAGGTCTGTTTTCTGATCATATGAATCAATGCTGAAATAACAATTTTCTTGAGTCACAATGCAAAGCCTATCGAATTCGTAACTTGTTTTCGCTATTAAAGATAATTATACTCGTAGTAGAAACACCTAGAAACGTAGATAAAAAAATGTAATCAAATATTGCCAATACTTTAAATATATTTAAGAAAAGAATTTTCTTATTTCTCAAAGATGAACTATTTAAATAAAAGCGACCATAAAAACTCAGCAGTAAAATCGTTTCGAAATGCAGTCTTCATTTTCAATTTGAAATCATTAGTAGCGCGTGCACGAAAGCAATGTCAACTTTACAAGATAAAAACTATGCTATTTCCAGACTAGACAAAACAATAAAAACATAATAAAATCCAGTGTTAGTTATATTACAACTTTAAAAAAGTTCAGGACAGTAATATTAAAACCAAGTACCTATACGTAAGAACTGCATAGTCTATTCTAATATCTGCCGTACTCCAAAGTATCATTTTAGGGTACACAATTTAATTTTACCACACACAAATGAAAAAGAAAAAACATTTTTAAAGCTAAATGAAGTAAACTTCGAAAGTAGATTTTGAAAATACTAGTCATTGCAGCATATCTAAAATAAAAATAAAAAAAATTTCACGTTCTTTCTGAATAATTTGAAAGGAGTAATACAATTAAAACCCAATTCAGTTCAAACAACGAAAATCAGCGGTTGACTCGCTTTAGATAGTCTAACCTTAAACTAATGGGTCGCACCCTGTGATGCATACGTAACATCATTTATTAATCAATTATTCGAAGCGCTGCCTGCCACAAACTACGACGAGCAAAATTGAATCTTCATCATTATTAAATTGGGTTGCATCCTAAACAATATAAATTTATTCTGTTAATATTGTATTGGAAGATTGAAAAAATCAGTTTAGAAGAAATCTAATTCTATCTGCATAGATAACATTCTAAGTAATTAAATAGTTTAAATATTAGGAAGCTTCTTCTTCCTGTCCTTATCCCAAATAATTTGAGGTCGGCGCTGCATGATTTTTTTCCAACCACTCTTATCGACCATCATATTCTCATGAACTCGTTTTTCTTTCAATTCTTCAAGTATTTCTTATCCTTTTTCGACAATCAGTATTCTTTAGACATTCTGTGCTCTTAATTTTTGTAATTTGCTTAGTTGAAACTCGTGGATATTTTCTTATTATTGGTTTGTCATCGATTAATGATGTGTGTAAAACTTCAGAGTTCAATCCAATTATTGCAAGTAGGTGAAAATCAGTTTCAAAGATTCCGTTACATAGAATAAATGATATAGATAAATAAACACGAACCAAGCTAAGATATACCAATAGCATAATAATCTATAAAATACATTTGAAATTCTTACCAGTAACACAAAATGAAATAGTGTTTCCATTACTCAGTTGTAACCGTGTAATCCTGGATAGAGACAGTCGTACTATCTCAACTAAAATACCAGGGATAACGGAACCGACGAAGCACTTAACTACACCTGAGTATAAATCCGTCCAGTTAAATCACTAGATAACGGATACTAGCCGCAAGTCTGTGATTTTTTAGTAACCCAATATATTTAGAAACGATTTTTATTGGTTGCTCTAAATCAGAGTGTAAAAATCGTATCCTGAAGATCAAGGTATTACTCGAACCAACAAAAGGATCGTTTTAATAATTTGTAATATAAAATTAAAGACTATGAAGACAGAAACACAACTTTCAAAACATGTATTTAATATTTTAATAAGTTCATATATGTAAATATAATAGTATATGTCTAATATGTTTTAAGACACAGATCGCAGCACACTCGGACTTCATAAAACTGTTTATTCTTTGAGGTTCACTATACATTTAGCGCAAATGATCTAATGGGTCTAATTCATTGATACTAATACTTTATAACTTTTAAAGTAGGTACCTACGTTTGTTCTTCACAAAAGTACATTTGTAGCAGCAGTGTCCGTTAAACGCGAATATCCAGATGAAACTGCTTTTCTGGTTAGAAAACAGTCAGAACATAAATATGTGTTATGTATTTTTATATGAACTAAGTATGAACAAAGTCTAAATATATATTGTGAGGATGTAAAAGTAGAAATCAGAGTCCATAAATTATGCAAAGATTAAGTACTTCTAAAATAAAAGGACGACGTCAGTAGGAGTCATCCCAACAAATCACACCAATCTATTCATGGATTACGATATTAGCGCCAACTATAAAGAACCTAGAGACCATTTGCAGATACTACTTCGAGATTTTGATAAAGTAAACGTAAAAAATATTATTTCACTCATCTGTTTAAATAAAACTACTTTTTACGGATTTAGACGCAGTTACCATGGTCACGGGTGAGAGTCTCGACCGTGACCATGGTGACTGCAAAGTCTCCGAAATGTCGGGCCAAAATTTAAAACAAATACACGCGTCTAAATCCGTAAAAAGTAGTAAAAAATTATATTTAAGTTAAAATATTTTTATAGAATTTGATAAAATATCGACATAGTTAAAACAAAAAGTGGAACGAATGAAATTAGTATTATTTATATAAAGACAAGACAGAACTCTTGGATGATACGATTAACGAGATAATAAAGACAATAGATTGGTTGTTTTAAAAAACTATACTTGTAGACTGCTTTCATAGCAATAATTAAAGTTTTAGGCCTTTTGAAACTCAATTGAATTACGAATTAGGTAATAAAATATTAACGGTAGGTGTCGAAGCACATACAAGTTTTAAATTAACGTAACTCTTTGTCGTCAACAATAATGTACACAGGCTCTGGGCGCTTTAACCAAATACAATAATACACAGCCTATTTAGTCTAAAACTTTGTTATGGCGTTTATATGAAGGGTATAATATCTGGTTGCGACAAGGATACGTTAATCCCGTTTGGTAGCACGTCATAAATATTCATCCTAATTATTTTCAGCGAAGGTAAAATAATAACTGCATTTTCGTTAATAGCTGACAGTAAAATACAGCTCGGGGAGAATATAGCAGAAAACATATTCTGTTAGTATAAAGAAAATTGAAACTAAACCCCAAGCCAACCCGCCTAGTTAGTGTAGCATATGTAGACAAGATACCATCTCAAATTAGAGGAGGCTTCTGGCTAACAGTGGAACATTAACAAGCTGAGAAGAGAATGGCATGGTGAAATCGGTCACAAGCATGTTTAAATACTATAATTTGTTAGACTAAGTTATTCTCTATTCCTCTGTAATAGGAGCATATCGTACTCCAAGATCCTCAATTCTATTATGCTTCACTGCTCAATTCTCGCGATTAATATTTACTTGTAGTACTGTTTCCATCCATAGGCCATTATCACGAATTTTTTAAAAGATAATATAAAATAAATTAAAAAAATATTACTTGTATTGACTAGTTCCTCTCTCATTGTACATTTCTGTCCGCCATATTGACTTCATATCTGTTTTTCGTGCAGCGGTCGTTACACGTCAAAATTCAATTTATTTAATTCTCCGTTAAATGTGTATTTGATAATAGTGCAGTCTGTGCGGTGATTACATTGATTACTTTGAACATGGGAAGAAAGAGGAAACACAAGGAATATAACGATGAATACATTTTAAGGAAACTTCGTAAGTTGGAAAACAAATTACATAAACGAAGTCGATCGCGTTCGCAGAATTCTGAATCAAGTTCAGGTGAGTTATTTAACACAATATAAAGTTATTTTTGAGTGTAAACTATTCTAGATTTCCTATTTACCAAATAGCTTTTATATATCTACGTGAATAGTGACGCGAACAATACATTGGGATTGTTACCCTCACAATTGAAAAATAACAGTAATTATTGCTACCTTCGCAATATATTATCATCTTTTTTCTTCTTGATAAGTACATAATATTAGCAACGAAGTGATGCGAACAGTACAATTTGGGACTGTTGCCTTCACGTATTTTTGACATTACAGAAATATCATTGTTAGAATAAGTACAATGAATGTTAGCTCCATTTTTATGTGATGCGAATGATTTTTAGGGATCATTACCTTCACGTCAATGTGATTTTTTCAGTATCACCTCATCATGATCATTCTAAAAATGAATTAGAATTCGAGCATATTATACCAAATGAACTATATGGTGACAGCACTGATGATAACGACGCTCCCTCCGTCCGGAGTGTAATCTCTCCTCAAATAAACATAAATTCAGATCCAGTCCCATCAACGTCCACGACTCATCTGCTACCAAATATAATTGAAAATAATAATGTCATATCAATTGAAGAGACACCATTAAATGATGAAATACTCAACTTACTTGGAGATGCTCCTAAAGAGGACTGTCCAGTTGGGAAGGATGTCCACTCTGATATAGCTAGTAGATTATTTGCAGTGTTACAAAATGGCTTGAATAAGGAAATTAAGAATAAAATAAAAGATGAGTACCCGATACCTGGTAATTGTCAATCATTTAAAGCTCCAGTATGTAATCCAGAAATTAAGGCTGCAATTTCAGAAATTTTATATAAAAAAGACTGTTCTTTGGCAGCAAGACAAGATCAAATCGGTGTTGCCTTAACTGCATTAACAAAAGCTATGGACATTTTGGTGACTGATAAGCCTGATAGTAACCAGACTCTTCTTAAGCATATTAGTGATGCATGTCGGTTATTATGTGACTCTCATTACATTGACACAAAAATGAGGCGTAATTTTTTGATATCGACACTTAATAATAAACTCAAAGATACTTTGAAAGATTCAAAACATGACACAAATTTATTCGGTGAAACATTACCAGAAAAATTGAGAGCCTCCAAGGCGATAACAAAAACAAGTCAAGACTTAAAAAATTCAAAGGCAAAACCATATACTAATAATAATTTAGGTAAAAACAATTTAGGTGCTAAACCAAATGCAAACAATTTAAACTGGAGGCACCCGCAGTCGAGCAACCAGTTCCAGACGCGCAGAGCAGTAAGCTCAGCGCCTCGGACTGCGGGTGCTGCTCTGAACGAGACTCACCGGTACCAGACTCACCGGAACCAAACAACATGGAGGAAACAACAGCCGCAGCTTACACCGCCTCATGCACGGACCAGTGCCCCCTACAAGAATCACAAGAGAACCTAAATCAGGTAACACTACCAGCAGGTAGATTAAAGCATTTTAATCACATATGGCGTAAACTAACATCTGATGGCAAAGTATTGTCATGGATTGAAGGTTATGTTATCCCCTTTACCACCACTCCTCACCAATCCAGCTATCCGAAAAATAATCCAAGTAACAACAAAGATTTAGTTAATTTTCAAATTGAAATAGATAAATTATTGTACAAAGGAGCTATATCACTATGTAAGAGGGTCCCTGGAGATTTTTTATCACATATTTTCTTAGTCCCAAAGCCTAATGGTGAGAATCGGTTTATACTTAATTTAAAAAAGCTAAATAGATTTATAAAAACTTCACATTTTAAAATGGAAGATCTGAGAACTGCTGTTAAATTAATAACACCTTATTGCTTTATGGCTACAGTAGATCTCCAAGATGCATATTTTTTATTACCTATACATATTGACTATAAAAAATATTTAAGATTTGAGTTTAAAGAAAACTGCTATGAATTCAATTGCTTACCATTCGGTTTATGTACAGCCCCTTGGGTTTTCACAAAACTAATGAAACCAGTTGTTGAACACCTACGTTTACATGGTTATATGTCAACTATATATTTAGATGATTTGCTTTTAATAGGCACTTCATATACAGAATGTCAAGATAACATTATAAAAACAATTAAATTATTAGAAAATCTTGGTTTCATTATAAATTATGAAAAAAGTCGCATTGAACCAAAATTACAATGTAAATTTTTAGGGTTTATTTTAAATACAAATTCATTTTGTGTAGAATTACCTGATGAGAAAATTAATAAAGTAAAATCAGAGATACTAAAATTTAAAAACTTAACTACTTGTAAGATTCGTGAATTTGCAAAGTTTATAGGTCTCATAATATCAGTTTGTCCCGCAGTGGAATATGGGTGGTTACATACAAAAACTTTTGAGAGACTTAAATTCACAAATTTATTACAACATCAAAATTATGATAGATTTATGAAATTACATAAACAATATATTGACGAGGACTTAGATTGGTGGTACAAAAACATCGATCAGGCCAAAAACCCTATACGAAATAATAATTATGAGTTAGAAATTTATACTGATGCTTCTAAAACGGGCTGGGGCGCTGCTTGTAAAAATGAAAAAATCCATGGTTTTTGGACTAAAGAGGAAAAACTATACCACATTAATATCTTAGAACTACTGGCAGCCTTGTTTGCTTTACAAACTTTTGCTAAAAATATATACAACACCCAAATTCTACTGCGCATTGACAATATAACTGCTATTGCATGTATAAACCGTATGGGGAGTGTACAATTCCCACATTTAAACAAAATAGCTTATGAGATATGGTCATTTTGTGAGAAAAGACGGTTATACATAGTTGCTTCATACATTAAGTCAGCTGAAAACACTGTTGCTGATTTTGAATCTCGCCGTATTCAGGTTGATACAGAGTGGGAACTTGCACCTTATGCTTTTACTCGTATAGTTGATTGTTTTAATTACCCAGAAATAGACTTATTTGCTAGCAGATCTAATGCTAAATGTAACAAGTATGTTTCATGGAGACCTGACCCTTACGCTTTCTGTGTTGATTCATTCACTTTAAGTTGGAGCAACTTGTATTTTTATGCATTCCCACCTTTTAGTATTATACTTAGAATGCTTAATAAAATTATTAATGATCAAGCTATTGGTATTGTAGTTGTACCATACTGGCCAACACAGCCGTGGTTCCCAGTATTTAAGAAATTAATTATATCAAAAATTATTAATTTTAGACCAAATAGTAATTTACTGATTTGTAACAATTCCAGATCAGCCCACAGTCTTCACAAAAATCTTACCCTGGTTGCAGCAGTTTTATCAGGGAAATGTTATTAAGAAAGAGTGTTCCACCCTCCTCAACACATATTTTAATGAATTCTTTATCAAAAAATAGTTTATCACAATACAATTGTTATTTTAAGGAATGGTATAATTTTTGTCAACAACATAACAGTGATTATTTGATGGTCTCTGTACCAAATATTATTTTCTTTTTAACTAAATTATATAATTCAGGATATCAGTATGGAAGCATAAATTGTTGTAAATCTGCTTTGACATTTATACTTGGTAAAACTATAATGGATGATTCAAGGATACAAAGGTTCATGAAGGGTGTATTTAGGTTAAGACCTCCAAAACCCAAATATGATCTCACATGGGACACTAATACAGTTCTTAATTATTTATTGACTTTATATCCTAATGAACAATTAAATATTGAGCTTTTGTCTAAAAAATTAATTACACTCTTAGCACTTATTACCGCTCACAGGGTACAAACATTATCAAAAATTCTATTAAATAATATAATTATCAGCCCAGAATGTGTAATAATTAAAATATCAGAGGCAATTAAGACCTCAAAACCAAATTGTAATCAACCTTTATTAAAACTTCCATTCTATACTGAAAAACCTCAGTTGTGCCCTGCAAAGACTTTAATATGCTATATAGAAAAAACTTCAACAATTAGGAATTCCAATTCTGATCACTTATTCATAAGTTTTAGAAAACCTCATTCAGTTGTTACTAGTCAGACTCTTAGCCATTGGATTAAAGATGTACTCCACCGAAGTGGTGTAGATACCAGTGTGTTCGGCTCTCACAGTACACGCCACGCAGCCACTTCTAAGGCGCGAGCTCTAGGGGTGAGTGTAGATACCATAAGGAAAACCGCCGGATGGAGTACATCTTCTTCAATGTTTGCTAAATTTTATAATAGGGAAATTGTTGCAAACCAAGATGAGAATTTTGCTAGAACAATCTTAAATAACCATAATAATACTTGATTGTGTATTTTTGTGTATTTTGAATATATAAGGTTGATTTAATGTGGTGTATTTAATATTACCTAACCCACAAACATGGGGCATATGTCTCACTCGCTTTAAACATCTACAAGTAAATATTAATCGCGAGAATTGAGCAGTGAAGCATAATTAATGATAAAACGAACTTACCTGTACGTGAAGTTCTATCATTATTATGCGAGCTGCTCAATTCGAAGCGATTAATATTATCACCCTCCCCGAAAAACCCGCCCAATCACTACGGGTGATACATATGCTTATCGTTTGTGGGAGAATACTAAGACATTTCAGGATAGTTGCAAAGCTTTAAACTAAATGAAGTCAATATGGCGGACAGAAATGTACAATGAGAGAGGAACTAGTCAATACAAGTAATATTTTTTTAATTTATTTTATATTATCTTTTAAAAAATTCGTGATAATGGCCTATGGATGGAAACAGTACTACAAGTAAATATTAATCGCTTCGAATTGAGCAGCTCGCATAATAATGATAGAACTTCACGTACAGGTAAGTTCGTTTTATCATTAATTAAAAGTTGTTAATTCATACAAAATTTGTTAGCAACTAGCTGCCCAATTAAGCATCTAAAAGCTTTGAAAACTGACTATTAGTACATTAAACTTTAAAAAAGCAAAACTTTGAATAGGTCAGTGGTACTAAAAAACTAAAATCCTCAAAGCGAGTTCAGTTTAGCGGCTGTTTTGAAAACCGATATAGAGTATTCTTTCTTTTGATTATTCGAGAACATGTTCGATACATGTTCTCGAATAATCAAAGTGCATTGGTAAAAAATGCTTTACGAGTTTAAGAAAAAAATTACTTTCACTTTTTTTTATGCACACTCATACTATTGTTTGTTTTTTGTACTTAGCATATAACAGAAAAAATAATGGAAAGAAAATTAATTTGCACGAAAATAATAATTAAACAACACAATCTACTTAAACAGTCCCTTCAACAAATATAATTACATTAAAATTATGGTAAACTTGAAGTTAAAAGAGCTAAGGAAAATGGGAAGCGAGATAAACCTTGAGATTAGACAAGGCAATATTACAATCTGAGATTATACACAAATATTTACAGATAAACTTTTTCTTTTATACGACGATTGTAAGTTTACAGAATGAGTTAATAGATGTGCTTCTGCGTTTATATACTAGATTATTTTTAGCTTTATTCAGTATGTAGCTTTGTCAATACATACTATGATTTACCTTGAAACGTTAGGGGGTAAGAGATTAAATAAACTGTATAAATAGAACCTGCCACTATGAAGGAGACCCGCGCTGAATAGTGGCACATTAATGTTCTTAGAAGATATTATAAAATAAGTGTATAATTGATGATATCGTCAGTAACAGATGAACTGATATCGCACTTATTTTTTCCAGTAAATTTTTCTAGCATTTTACAAAGAAAAATCAGGTTTTCATTATTGAAGCTACGAGAACTGAACATAAAAAACATCATAAAATGTAAATGCAAGAAAGTTCATTATAATAAATTAAAATACACAAGGAAACCCATCGCCTTAGAGAACAATAAAGAACGAGAGGACCACAGGAACAATACGCCGTAAAACAAAAGGTTCATTTCGGTAGGCAAGCACACGGTACATATGCAATATCGATATATTTCTCTATAGACGTTTAGTTCCCGGACTTGAATAGAAACCCATATGTTTACCGAGACTAAATTGTGAATGCCGTGGGCTTCGAAACGCTATGTTCAACATAGAATAAGTCTATTTTGGGTAGTATACGTGTATTTTATTATTATTTCAGTATATATTTTACCAGGTTTGTGTAGTTTCAGAGCTTAATATGTTGCAAGGTCAAATATTGTTACCAGTAAAAATTACTCTATTCCTATGATAAAATAAAGGGTGATTTTTTAAGAGTTATGTTTTTCAGACTGCCAGCTCCATTGATTATGGCGTCCAATTGTCATCGGCGCTAGTGAAAAGTTTTCAGTAAACTCTACCATTTCATCATGGAAAGACTTACAAACGAGCAACGATTGCAAATTGTCGAAATTTAAGTACTAACAAAATGCGTGCTAAACAATTGAGCCTTTGTTACTCAAACACATGAAAAGTTTTACGTGCCGATTTGGACTTAAAGGCCTATAAAATTCAACTTCTTCAAGAATTGATGCCAAATCACCTACGAGAGCGTCTAATTTTTGGTGAATGGACCTTGGAACACCTGTATGAGAATCCGCTGTTTTATCGAAAAATTGTGTTTAGCGACGATTTAACACCACTTGATTATTTCTGGTGGGGTAATGTTAAGTAGAGTTAGTCTATGTAGACAGGCCGAACACGATTAAAGCCACATGGGAAAACATAACACGCGTAATTCGTGAAATACAGGCCGAAATGCTCGAAAAAGTGACGCAAAGTTGGACCTTCCGAATGAAACACTTGAAAGGGAGTTGCGGACAACATGTACATGAATTTATCCTTAAAATATAAATGGCAAACGCCGAGTTATCGATTCCAATAAAAAAAATTATACATGATGAAAATTTAGTGTTTTATACGATTTAAAAAAAAACAACGCTTTAAAAATCACCCTTTTACAAGTTAAGATAAAGCACATCTCAAGAAAAGTAGAGGAAGTAAGAAACATATTAGCGAATGTTAAAGTAGGGTTCAGAATAAAACAGGATTATTTTTTAGAATAAAGACGCTGTCCGTTTATTTCTAAGCTATTTCATAAATAATAATTTTGAGTATCTACGTAGATTTAGTCCGCCTAAATTAACATCGCTTTGCAGACTTTAATGATTAAGAATTATTCCACCTATTAAAACCTATTCATAATATATCTATCCATAATAATTAGATCAGAAAATATCGCAACAAATTATTTAAAAGCCATATAATTTATTTGAAAAGGGTATTTATTTGAAGTTATGAAAAGGCTTCAACATTTGTAACTTTGTGATTGTATTGAAATACAGAACAATGTAAGATATTTTTATGTTTTTTGGTTATATTTTATTTTTAAAAGATGACGTATAATATTATTTTACCGACTGCCATATTATTGCCACACAAATGAATCTGCATTTCGTTTCGTTTATCAGTAAGATATTTCTATTTTCCGTGAAATTTTCAATAGAGAATTTTGTCGTAAGTAGCTTACTAATTCAAGTAAGGGCAAAAGTTTT
This sequence comes from Orgyia antiqua, assembly GCA_916999025.1. Taxonomy (NCBI): domain Eukaryota; kingdom Metazoa; phylum Arthropoda; class Insecta; order Lepidoptera; family Erebidae; genus Orgyia; species Orgyia antiqua. The sequence goes on from OU779867.1 coordinate 4,815,058, forward strand.
AGATTAGTATGACTTTGACAGCAAGAATCGGGTAAATTATTGAAAACGCCGTTAGTCTCTAATTCAGAATTAGTTAAAACATGTTTACCAATAGCGTTTAAAAATACAGTTTTTAGTCAATTGTCATTACCTACGAGCACACACTCTTAATAAAATAAAATTGAAGTATAAAATCAACTTAAGAGACGCAAACCACCTGCTGAAATCACTCTTTATAGTCTCAATGATACTTGTATTTACAAAGCGATATCTTACAACCAATATCTCAAGAAATCATCCCTATCTCGTAACGAACGTCTGTTAGCTATTTACGCCTCCACCTCTTTTAGAAACGGAAAGAACTTCTCGAATCTGATTCATTTACACAATTCCGTGATTACATACTCATACAAATATGAAGCAGTATTACAAAATCAATATCAATATTTCCCTATATTTGCTCACGTTATGATTTTAATTTTATGTTAAGGGAAGAGTGCGGCATCCTTAATATAAAGCTAATAACGTTATATTGGAACTTGTTCTATGGTAATATTTTATAAGAACAAGACAAGCTGAGTCTTGATATATTAAGACTGATATTGGAGTTCACTATATTAATAGAGTTGTCTCTAGTCTTAGTCTTAATTCTGGATTTTAGAGACGTCTAATAACGCAAATCTCACAGATTTAAAACTGAAAGAAAATCATGATATTTATATGTCAGAAAAATGTAGACAAAGATAATAAAAGGTGTTTATAATGTAGTTATCTACAAAAAAGAAATAGGTATCCACTCAACGTCTTCTCTTCAGCCCATTAACGTCTGTTGGGCGCGGGCCTCGGGCTTTGGGATGGAATATCTATGATCTACCGTGCCGCGCTGACCAGGCTAGTTGGCATACGGTTAATTTTCGAGTTTTGTCTCTTACAGAGGATATTCTGTGTAAAATATTCCTTAGCTGATTTCACAGCACCCTGTGAGAGAAGGGTAGTGGCAACACTTGTTTTCTCAATCCGTCACTACACGGACATCATCATCAGTGAATCTAACGATTCGTAAAAAAGAAAACAAAAACGCAGTTGGTTGAAAAATATTTCGAAATAAACATTTTCATATAAAAGCTGAAGGATAAAAGGTTTATTTACCTTAGTGCCTGTGTAAATATATGTTGTATCATTTACTTTTACAGCAGCCGTGCCTTGAAGTCAACGTACATATAAATTTAAAACCTCGCAAAAAATTCGAAGGTTTTACGCACATATTTAACATTTATTTTGTTATTTAACACATTTAAATATAAAATATCTAGTGCGATGTAAAACTTCGACGGCATATGTTTTAATTTTCAATCGAATATAAACGATTTGGTTTCTTAGACTTCACAAAAGAAATTAAACTATAAATAAATAGGAAAAAGAAGATCTGATCACAAACGACACCTTACAGCTCAGTCTCACCCGTGACCATTGTGACTGAAAAGTCTCCAGAGTGTCAAGCCAAAAATTTAAACAAATATGCGCGTCTAAATCCGTAAAAAGTAGTTTTATCTATACAAATAATTGAGCTTTAAAAATGTAACTTAAAATTTACATATTTTTCAGTATGAAGTTTCCATACTAAAGAATTAATTACTAAAACAGATTACATGCTGTGTAGTTTTTATCTGTGCCTAAAAACGAGGTTAGCATTGAAATACAACCGGGGTACTCAAAGTATTATTTAAATGGTTCCAATTAAAATATTAATTTCTTTGAACCTTTTCTATTCCAGGCTTTCTGTAATAAAATTTTTCTATTAAGATTTCGGTATCCTGGTAAAATGTATTATTTAAAGAATCTACAGTGGTCTCGATTTTTACACGATTATTTAGTTATTTTGTAGAAAAGTAAATAAATATTAACAAAGAAAATGTAAATAAACGATTGGAAGAAGTAACAAAGTATGTAGCGCTTAATCTTTAACTAATACAGTCCCAAAGAGGTAAGTAAAATAGTGTTTATAACCATATTTTTATTGCTTTAGCGAAGTGATCTAGTGATGTTAAAAAATAAACACATATTTCCTACAAACATTAAAGAATGTAACGTGATTATTAAAATTAATGATTTCACATAAAGTGTAATATCATATTCATTAAAAATATTAGAATAAGAATAAGCTAACAACTTTTAAATCTTATGTAATTTATCCGTTCAACCACAAATATGCTAAATTAAAATAAGCACACATAATCAGCACTATTTTCTAGAACTTGCAACCATATCAACAAAACTTATCCGATTGTATGTCTACAAATTAAAAAGTTGTGTATTCCACGTGGCAGTTCATACAGTTTGGTTAATCAACAGTAATGTTATTATGAACCGTGCGCTGTACATTTATCATAGCAGTATCTTGTTAGTGTCGCGACTGGAGTACATTGTCGCTGCCAACATGTTAATAATAGTTGGCTTTAATTTTGTTTACTTTACTTATAATGACATAAGACTGCAAAATATGATAAGTTTACATGTATTCAACTTTCTAATAAAGACTTTTTAGCATAAGATTATTGATAGTCTGCATATTAGTATGTTTCGGTAGAATTTAAGAAAATCAAAGGTCTTTGCCTTCAAACGAAACCTGAATTCCTAATGTCCCGGACTTTATGTGACGAAGTACGTACATACAAAGAAACAATCAAACGGTCTTAAAATACGATTATATGATCAAAAAATTATTATTTCTCATAGTAGAGTCAGTTCATTTCAGATTCCGTTTACAATTAAAATAAAATGATCAATAAAACTGCAAAGCACCGATAGTTTGAAGATAAACCTCTTAAATTGATGATATATAGGCATTGAAATTGCTATTGTATTGTCTCGTACTGCACATTTATCACAGCGAATCTACCGATAGACATGTTCGGGAAACAGAGCTCTTTATTCAACGGCGTAATATTGGGAACTAACTGGTATAATAGGTAATAATACGTGTTATTTTTTCTTTATTGGAGAGAGAAATAGGCAAGCTTTGTTCGCAAATGTTTGCTTTCTCAATTTCTCCACGAGAGTTAGTACTAACGCAACGTAAATTATGACCACTCATCATAAAAACAATAATTAGTATCAATGCGTTTTTTTCTGTTTTATAGATACGAGTATATAATTGTACCATAAAACATTATTTCAAGATGTCTGTCAAAAAACTATTATCTTTATATTTACTGACACTGAAGAAATATAATTAATGAATATTGCATTCGTCGTCCACAAGCATAATTTATCTCTACATTCACAAAATGTCAACCCTATTTCGTTTAATGAATGGGATTAGGTTATGTGCGATCACAGCATTTGTTGTTATTAGATGTCGGTACATCCCGTGTTTCAATTTGCTAAAACAGTAATTAAACCACCGATTCAGACTGCAGTGTTTCGCTGAGTCATGGAGTTAACTCTATTTTCACTTGCAGAATAATTTTGTATTCTTACTTGTTTTCCTATGTCATTTTTCCTATGTCTTCCTGTGTGAGATTAAATCTTTAAAACTACACAACGGGTCTTGATGAGGTGTTTTTAATAGAAGAGTGCTCGAGTGATTGAAAAGGAAGACGTCTTTATATAATTTGGTAATGTTCGATTCCTGAAAATACATAATTGCCAGCAACAGCCAGTAAAAATGTAAAGAAATAATTCAAGTGAAAAAAATAAGATGCGAAAAAATGTTATGAAAATTTAAAATCATGCAGGTATCTAAATAATAGTAGTTTTTTAGATTTCTTTATTGCAGTGATTTTCTCATTTTGAGGCTTAGGTTTGACAGTAGGTAATAATAAGCGTTACGGTACGGTTTTATCAAATATATACAAACATAATACTTTTAAAAATTAGTTTTCAGTGGAACGGCATCAATGTACACCAAACGTTGCTATAGCTTAACGTATATAAAAATATAAAATGACTTCCGGAAAAATATTGGTAAAATCACGCCCGCCCGAATTTTGAAGCATCAAAGGTCAATTTTGTAAAATATACATTATAACGTGTAATATCACAACCCCTATGGAGAGGGTCTTAAAATGTACAGGTACGGTGATTTAAGGGCACAGTGCCTTTATGTGCATAAAATATGAGACCTTTAATAAAAATACATATATTTAAGTGCCTTATGTAGCTTTATTTTTTACGTGGGAATTCGTAGAGTTTTTTTTGACCGACTAAATTTCGGATCTTTTAATTGCACATTTCTGTATGCTATGCATGTGCTATACATACAAACTCTTGTTCTTAAAACATTCTATCTCTATCAATACTTAAAAAGATTTAAACGTACAACCTGCGAGAGCTATTTTGTTTTATATAAAAGTTAAGCAGTTGTTATAAGTCACAGTACACATTTTTTACATTACCCTGTAGGTACCCTTAACTGTTATAATTATTTGCACCTGTTGTGATTTAATCTCTAATTACCACTCCAAGGTCAGCAAGGAAACAAACGATCAAAATGCTGTAACTTTTTTAAGAACCGTAATCTAACGAATAATTAATTCTTTAAAATAAAACGCCATTGATATAGTATACGTCATGTACCCAAAAAAAGCAATTGAAAAAAAAATGCTTGCGTCATCTTAATCAAAAATTCTTTTCTAATACGTCCTTGTTCCATCAAAGAAATCTTATTATTAAAATCCAATATACCCGTCGGAATCTTATGAACCCGAATCAGTAACAGATAAGAAAGACAATGCCGATTGTAAAATCGAATATAAATTACTCCCCGACTCAATTCATCTTCCATCCAATAATGACTGGACTGTGATCCAATTAAAATTACATTTCAGAATGCTGGGACACAAACGATAGATAGTAGTTTCCTATTACTTTTGTTTCAGAAGTCAAATTAAACGGGTACATAGCATTTACAATCAAAACTTTAACAAAGCATTCCTTAAGTTAAATCGTTTCAGCGACAGCTATATTTGCTCTGAAATGAATCTACTGAAAATTTATTGGTTTGTAAGAAATATTAACTTTAGTAAAAATACTTTTATATTTGCCGTTTAGTTACGCTAAATACCTTTTATTTGGGAGGATTACATTACATTCACTGACTTCGACACGTATTATACATTTCTCTAATGTAACTCTCTCTTTCCAGCCCACCGTAAAGTCCCACAGTTGGCCATGGGACTCCTCCATCTTGAGAAAGATTATGGACTACTATGTCACGCGGACGGTAGAAAATCCCACTGTCGGCATTAAGTCCCCCATTGTACCACAAAAAGTGCATGAAGTCATAAATAAAAGGACCTGTGGACTGCCGGTCTATTGTTATCTATTAATTTCAATCTTACAGATCATTTCCCACACAAACTTACCCAATAATTATTGGGTAAGTTCATGTTCAAGTTCAAGTAAGCAATTATATTTACTACCACAGACACTTCCTTAATTACCTATAAATAATTAAACTCCAATAATCACGAAACATTATTTTCCCTACTTACATATTGATTAATTGTTATATTGTATTATGTGAAGTATTTTTAGTACTAAATTGTCTTTTCTCGCAGTTTTAATGTTATACGGAGAAACTCTTTCAATTTCTACGATTCAAACTGTAAAACTAATCTAAAACTTTGTGTAAAGCCTTCAGGGACTATCTGAGCTAAGGTCAGCATCCACATCGTTTCGAATCTGCAATCTAAAGTCGTTACCGGATGATTAATGAGCCGACGAGAGTGAGGATTATGCGCTAATACCGCAAAAAAAAACCCCTATCTCGAATGAAAATAAGCGTAGTGCAAACGGTATTTTTTACAAAACTTTTTAATTTAAACGCCAGGAAAGTTGAGCGTTCTATACTTCGTTTAGTAGATGGTGGTGGGTGTTGTTTGAATATAAAACAGTAGAAATTACTTTGAAGGATGAATACTGTTGTTTTTAGCTGAATATTAAGAAAAAACTTTTTCATCAATCACAGGCTTTTAGTCGATAAAATTTACAAAACTCAACATTAATTGCGACAATTTTTACGGTGAACTATTAATTTTAATGATGAAAGAACTACCTCAAGTTTAACATGGGCTACATAATTTAATCCTCTTATAAAACTTTAAAACTCACTTTTCCATTTACATAAGTGCAACAATGTTTTTATCAATTAGAACAGCCTGTTGCAAGCAATCTTAAGGTCAAAAAATACACTACTAGTTGGCTACATGTATACTTCCTGTCTCGATTATTAATAAGGAAACGTAGAATTTTCAATTTAATACTTGTATTAGGCATAACGTTGCCTTTTATTACGGGCAACTGAATTTTTGTATCCAATCCTCGGAGTAAGTTTTAAGACGTGTATTTTTTTATAATTCTTTGATTTATTCATTAAAAAAGTGACTATTATACCTACACCCTTTTAGATAAACGGGGCTATACATGCAAATATAATATTTGACAAAAAAATACCAATTTGCCTGACCGGAGAATGTATCTCTAAAGATCAGTGCGTTAATTTGTTATTGCGCTACAGACGAACTTATTTTAGTATCCTTTATGTTAAAAAATTAACATTAACAAAGCGTTGAAACACAACCAACCGTGGGAATTATTCACAAAGTTCCAATTAAATTATTATTTTCTTTGATCCCATTTCTAGTCTTTAAGTAATTAAAATTTTCCGTCTCAGTATCTTAGCAACTGTATTCCCTGTATATACAAAGGCTCTAGCTGGCCTACTTTAAACCATTAACGTATTTATTTTACAATTTATTTAATTTCTTTTAACTATCATATTGCTGTCATATTTGGGCTGGTGCTGCTAAATGCCATCTCTCAGCCTTGGACTCGATCGAGCGGCGTGCCAAGATGATAATTAACGACTCTGAACTTGTTGAGACGAAGTTGCAGAGCCTCGAGCATAGGCGTCGAGTGGCTAGTCTCACTGTATTCTATAGACTGCATTTTGGAGAGTGTGCCGAGGAATTACACGAAATAATTCCCCCATCTCCATTCCTTCAACGCACTACCAGACGAACGGGACGCATGCATCCTTACGTTGTGGATATACCTCCTTCCCGAACTAAACGTATTGCGTCGTCCTTTATTTGGCGGACAGCTAAAGACTGGAACAATCTGCCGGCGTCTGTGTTTCCGGACAGTTACAATGTGGAAGCATTCAAGAGAAGGGTGAATAGGCTTCTAACATAGTTGTTGCGCTTTACCATCCAAGGCCGCATTACCGCTAACCATCAGGTGGAATGTAGTCAAGCATCAACATGTGTTGATGTAAAAAAAAAAAACTAAAGAGAAACATATCTTTATATATATGTATAAATCTCCTGCCACGATTTTTGTCTGCGACGGACTCCTAAACTACCAATAACTACCTAATTCGACCCAACTTGAAAGATAGGATAGCTTACATTTCAATTTATAGTCGCAATATTATTTCATTGCAAATTATTTGTCTACCCCTAACATTTGTATGGCAAAACAACGTTTGCCGGGTCAGTTATAATAACATAGTTTTCAGCAGTAAAACTTTATTATGTATAGGTATCTAACTTTAAATATAGTTTTAACGAAAAATATAGTTTAGGCAGATGAAATCTCGAGCAAAAGCTTTGTAACGTATAATTTTGAAGGGATTCCCAATGGACATATTCGTAATATTTGCCTACGTAATATTTGTTGAAAATATAAAATGATTCGATGAAATAAAGTAGATTTCAACGCGTAGAATCTGTATGAAATCCGAACATAACAACTGAATCGGATTAAAAATCGAGACGTAGGTTGTATATAGATATTTTGCAACCAGGGATAATTTAATTGCCTTTTTAAAAACGATATTCGTTTTAGACAATACATTTAGTAGGTAACTAATAATAAATTAATAGGCCTGGAGAAAAAGTCTAGGCGTATACTGCAAAAATTACTTTTATCAAATTGAAACTAGCATTAACTGAATTTTCAAAGCTCAACTAGTTTTCCATTACCTGTCATACCATGAAAAGTTTTAAAAGTGTAGTTTCCGTCGACCCAGTTCATATGGTTCGGTTAATCAACGGTAATCTGATTACGAGACGCGCGCTTCGCGTACAGTACATTTATCATAGCTGGATCTTGTTAGTGTCTCGACTAGAGAACAATGTCACTAACCTGCATGATAATACAGTTTGATTTTACTAGCACGATATAATAAACCATACTTTCAAATAGAACCTGATTCTTATGCTAATTTGTTAAATTTACATGTCTCTTGACATGCTAATAATGACTTACAAGACGAAATTTAGGGGGATGACGAAAATTCAATCTAATTTTCGTCGAAAGGGTGTTATATTCTTAGTCAACTAAAATATAATATCTGGGACTGAATAATATATGTTCAGACCAAGTGTTTTTTGTTTATATAAAATAATTCTAGAAATTTGAGCTATCCGAATTGAATCAAATCCGTATTTACAATGTATGTATATTTGTATAATAAGCGTCTACAATGACCTATAAATAAAGAGAACTAATTGAGAATATAATGCTGCTAAAACCTTTTAAGGGTTTAAATAATTTTTTTGTGAAAAATATCATGTTCCACATCTGGTTTGTAATTTTCCATCATAATACTACATTTGTCACTTCATTATTCTGTTTCTGCATAACGAGCTCTTCATGCAAATTATTCTTTGCAAGACTTCGTTTGCAATTAAAACGGAGTTCTTACCAAAGCTGCAATACCCCAACATTCTGTCGCATGGACTCTTAAATTGTGATGTATTGCCATTGAAATTGCCTTTGTATCATCTCGTACTGAACATTTATCAAACCAAATCTAGAGGTGGAACCGTGCAACTGTCTCAAGAACAAATTTGTCTTTTTATTGAACGGCTTAGTAATACTGAAAGCATTTTAATAGGTATCGTGTTATGACGTATTTTTGCAGGAAAGAAATACTTAACAATGCAACAATTAACGAATTTTATATTGTCATTAACATTTTCTCAAGAATTTTCTCTTTTATATTTAAAAGACCTATTAGTATTTTCTAACACTTGCGCGACTCATTTGTTTAAATAAAACTACTTTTTACGGATTTAGACGTGTACCTATATTTCTTATAAATTTTTGTGTCGACGTTTCGGAGACTTTGCAGTCACCATGGTCTCGGCATCTCACTCTAGTCTCACCCGTGACAATGGTGACTGCAGTCTCCGAAACGTCGGGCCATAATTTAAAACAAATATACGCGTCTAAACCCGTAAAAAGTAGTTTTATTTAAACCTATTAGTTTCAAACTGAGACTTATGCCATTACGATATACTTTTCATACAAAATTTTTAGCAAACAAAATATCATACAAGATTTATTATTTAGTTAAAATCGACGATTAGATTATTCATCCAAAGTTAATTTCAACTATTTAATATTCAGTCGACACTCGCCGTCTACTAAACGAAGTATAGAATGTTTAACTTTCTCGACGTTTTCAATTAAAAATATTATAAGAAAATACCATTAGCACTACGATTATTTTTATTTGAAATAAGGCTTTTAGTTGAAATACGTACAGTATAATCTTCGCTCCACGATTCATAATCTGCCAAGTGAACAATCTTAGTTCACTCTGTTTCTTTTAATGAAACACGATAAGAACTGTTGTGGTTATTGTGCAGTAGCCACCCAGTGTGAAGAGGCAACTTACTAGCTGGCAATGTGGTGCCAACTAGCAATTTTTCCCTTTACTATTCGGTTAAAAGATAAGCTTTTGATAGATTTCTCTATTTTGGAGATATTAGCGAAATTAGATGACAAATTTCTTCAACATTTGGCCAGTTTTCACAGTAATGTATTACAGTAGAAATGAAAAGTAATTTATAATTTATTAAGCTACCTTTTTACAATTAAATCACATCTACAATTACAGTCTGCCTATTGGGGTTCCAAAAATTTTATTGTTTGAATTTATTGCATGCTTTGTGCAAGTGCAAAATATTGTAGTTCCACATAAATAAACTTACATGACAAAAGTAATAGCAAACCGCTATCAATCATTTGATTGTTTCCTGGCATTATATAATTTTAATTGAATCACAGCCCAGTCATTGTTTGAAAGGAGATGAATTTAGTCGGGAAGGAATTTATATTCGATTCAACAACCAGTATTGTCTCCGTTATCTGTTACTGATTCGAGTTCAACGAGAATCTGAAGGGCATGAAAGATTTTTAAATGCTATTTTAATGACGGGAAAGATATCTAAAAGGGGTGGAGGTAGGGGGAGTGCTTTTTATTAAAAAAGTAGAAGTCAATAGCGAAGCAACAAAATGTGAAACAGACTTTTAGCAGCATACGCTATTTGCTGTGTACTAGGCACTCCGCAGTTTCCAAATTACACAGACACATAGACACAAAATTTCGTATGAATCAATCGAGCCAATTTGGAGAAGAGTAGGGAAAAATACACGAAAATTACTTATATTGAGTTGATAATAAAACCGAAATCAAAAGTAACACAGTAATAAAATTACTTAGTGAACAGTGATTTGGTCATTGGTCTAGTTTTAACACTAAAACTCAAAAGCGCAACTAGACAGGAACCAAATGAAAGTCACAAAATCTAGTTACCGGTGCAGTAATCCAAATACTACTTGAAGACGGTAATTCAGCTATTTACATCTACAGTGCTCTGCTAACACACAATTCCCCTTACAATTTATTTGATGACCACATCAAGAGAAACTCAAGTGCGATTGCCTACACGCATTGTGAGAGGTTTTCTTTAGTTTTCATTCCTTTCGATAACATTGCACATAATTTTGGCAGGAGGGTTATTTGGCTGGGTTGATATGTATTTGGGTTTCTTTGAAGCTTTCCGTCTTCAACATAAGTCTGCTTTATGGTTCCCTCATCAAGGGGCAAGAGAATCAAAAGGAAGTAAAAAGCTGCAGATAAAGACCCCTGATTTTTTTAACATCTAAGAGAGAATTGATGAGAAGGTGCATATTTATTGTTCATCATTACCAAAATTTTGCTTAAATAAAATTTTACTTCAACAATTATCTGAAGTTACAGTTTTCCCAAAAAGAGAAAATAAAACGTATGTATTATGCATTACAAAATTTAAAACACAAAATAAAGAACGTTAGATATTCGTTTTAACGTGCTACGGCAGTATGTAAATCTCACCTCTGTTATATGATATTTAAATATGGCTAAGGCTATATGTAATCTTATCCTATTATATGTATTTATATATAATCTTATCTTATCTTATATTATTAATATATAAAAATCAATTGCTGTTCGTTAGTCTCGCTAAAACTCGAGAACGTCTGGGCCGATTTTGGTGATTTTGGTCTTAAAATATTCGTAAAAGTCCAGGGAAGGTTTAAACGGTCCAAATATATAGGGATCTAAAATTCCACGCGTACGGAGTAGCGGGCATCAGCTAGTTATTATATATAAAAATCAATTGCTGTTCGTTAGTCTCGCTAAAACTCGAAAACGGCTGGGCCGATTTTGGTGATTTTGGTTTTGAAATATTCATGAAAGTTCAGGGAAGGTTTAAACGGTGAAAAAATATATGGGGATCCTAAATTCCACGCGTATGAAGTAGCGGGCATCGGCTAGTGGATATATATTTTTAAGAATTTTGAACAGCACTGACGTGGTAAATGAATAAAATAAATATTGATGGACTTTTCACAACATGACTGTCATGTAGTATATGTTGATGATGATAATGCAGATTCCAAAAACAGGGTCCACCAAGCGTGGAGACGCAGATTTACCAGATAGTAAGTAAGGATTCAGTCTTGAAGTCACGTAAATTTAGCTTGGCTAACTCGTATTTCATAGACTAATAAATGTTTTATATAAAGTATAGCCTGTATCAGAAACACACATAGACACATATTTTACGTAGACATAGGTACTTACAGATAAAGCACTTGAATGTTCAGAAACTTCGAGTAAATAAATCTTTGTTAGATTTACAAGACATGTTTTTAAAGAACAGGATTGACAGATAGCAATTCAAAGAGAAATATACTCATGCAATGAAATGAAAACTGCAATTCCGACAGAATTATTTTCTCCTCAAATAGTCGCATGGGAAACAGTCACATATTGTGACGAATTCTACCCAATCCTAAGTGCATATAGGTGCCGATAGTTCGAACGCTGACTAAAGAAAATAAAGTAAAAGTTCTCGTATTGCGCACGGACTATGTTCTAGTCGAGTAATGCCCAGTCTGTGTAAGTTTATTAAACTACTTAGGACTTCGAGATAGAATGTTCACACGCTTTTACTTTTTTCAGTCCCTTTTGCTGTAAAATATTCTATGAATAAGATAAAAGCTTCGCAGATAATATAAGTCTGTATTGTAAAATGAACAAATATAATATAGTTTGCAGCTATAATAATCTTTCACGACTTCGCGATCCTTAGAGGATTTTGTTAAGATAATAGAATTTAGAAGTACAAAGGTTGCATAATTTAGATTAATATCAAAGGCGATTTTCTTTGTTGTTTCAAGGTGGAAATCTTTTGTTTTTTTTTTTTACTTTACTCATTGTAAGAAAGGTATAGAGAAAAGAAAGAATTTCTTGATGTTCAAATAGTGAGTATATTTAGTATTTTATTAATAAAATGGAACACAATAAAAACCGGCCAAGTAAGAGATGGACCCGCACACGAAGCAATGCGTACCATTATCAAAATACATTCATCATATTCCCAACTCCAAATAACAGGATAAGGGCAGGACAATGATGATGATGATGAGTATTTGTTTCTTATTACAGCATAAACTGAAACAAACTGTGAAACTACTTTTTACCATGGTGACCTCAAAGTCTCCGAAACGTAGCGCCAAAATTTAAAACAAATATACGCGTCTAAATCCGTAAAAATTAGTTTTATTTAAACAGATGAGTCGCGCAAGTGTTAGAAAATATAAACTGTGAAATTTTTAGCTCTCTAGATATCACTGTTCACATACAGCCTAGTGACAGACGGATGGACAGTGAAGTTTCAGTAATAGGGATCCTATTAGTGAGACTTAACTTCTGGTATGGGAACCTTAAAAAGGTCAAACCTCAAATCTAACTTTAACCAAACATAGTAAACGAAATGTTAGTATAAATAATGTTTACTTCCGTTCTCAGTTAAACAATGACCTTTTTATCATAACAAACCAAACAATTGTTGTATGTCCCTTTTTCAACCCTCGTCATCAGATTCGTCAAAAACCAGCCCAAACAAGGTTTACCAGTTAATTTTTCACAAATTCCACAAAGTTTTGTTTTCGACCCTTGTCATCAAGTGGCAATGTACAAAACTAGCTATAACTTACTAAAAAGTATATTAAAAATATAATTTTTAATATTTAAACTTCCAAATATTTTTAATACTCGACTACGATACGATACCTAACTTTGAAGAGATTGGGAATTCACACGCAATTGTAATTTAAGATGACAGGGATTACGTTCTCGGTACAGCAGAAGACTTGACAATGTCATCGGCTCGCCTAGGACGAGCTCCTCGGAGCAGATCGGAGGTACATACTAAGTCCAGACTCCACTAAAGTTCTAGTTTTAGGCACACTAGAAATGTGCAAAGGCATCTCGTAGCCCCGAAACATAATCTCGACATCAATATATCCCAACATTGAGCAGAGAAAATTCGATCTGCTTTAAAAAGCAATAAACAAACGGTAGCACATATTGGATAGATAGAAAGTACAGTTTCTTTTGGAATATTGATGAGTACAGTAAAAAACATAGCATTGAAATTTCATGCAGCTTTCATCAAGGCAGAATAACCCAAACTATTTTCACAAACAAAAGCTGCACCTCTTGTAAATTCAGTTCCCGCAACCAATGCTACCATGAATTTTGCAAAACATGTACTGAAGTGATTTTGTTAGAATTTGTCACTACCTGACAATGCAAGGAAATTTTTACATTTAACGGATTTTTATTTCGCTTTTATTATATTTGATTCGCTTTTTGATGAGCCTGTTACCAATTAATAGAGACACACTACCTGAAAGGGCTTTATATGAAGCTCAAATATGAGTATTTTTACAATACCTAGTACAGTACGATTCAAACTTAATGGCGGCTCGGAAGTTGTGTGAATGTTGAAATTGTTGTGTGAACTTTCGAGTTATAATAATAATTAAATTGAGCCTAATCATTGTCGACTCGACTGTACCGGCGCGTCCCGCCACTGGCAGCTAACTTCAGAGCCGCCATTAAGTTTGAATCGTACTAAAATAAGTTATTGAAGGAAACGAACGAAAATAAACAACACTCAATGTTTAAAATTGCCGCCTAATATTTTAAAACATTTACTAACATATTACAGAAAAACTTAAGTTAGAAAAACTAAAGTATTAACAAAGTGAAGTATGTGAATATGTAAATCATTGACATTATTTGATACAAAACTCACAAAACAATCAAAAAAAATCAAAAAATCGTAAAAAGAATTCCAGATAATAAAACTAAAAACAATTCCTCCAATCTGTATTTACGACGAATTTCAATAGCCGTATCGTGAATAAATAAAACACCGACCATGAAACTTGTCCCGCCATTGTAAGATATAGTAGTAACCCTACTAAAACATGTAGATGATAAGGTAAAGGCATAATGAAAGATACAAGGCTATCCATCATATTTCTCCTGTCCTCATTCCGTTATTTAGTGTCAACGCAACGTTTCTTTTTCATCCATATTTTTCTGTGAGTCGTCATATCTGTGTTAACTTCTCTTTCAAATTCCTCGTCCTACCTCCTTAAAATGTCTCTTATCCCTCATCTTCTCAATTCAACTCAATCTTTTGTAAATTTGTAGATAGTAATAATATAAAACTGTAAATATACATGTACTAACCTAAACCTAACCAAGTCTTCGTCTCAAGTCACTAAGCTTAGTTAGTTTTTTACGTTATTTTTAGGTAAATCACCCTGGTCAAAGGATTTGACGAATAGTTTGTAGACCGGCCAAATTTTAATTCATACTAGTAGTTGATATTTCCTGTTTATGATACTAGCATAACATACATTGGCAGAGACTTGAAAAAAAAAATACAAAGCCATAAAATAAGAAGAACTTTTCTTTCCTTCAAATCCTCATTCACGCAGTCTATGTATCATTTATTAGGTTTTTTCTAGACTTTATTCCTTCAAAACTTTATAAATAAAAGGCTAGCCAGTAAGTAAATATTACATGCATCGATATGATTTCATACATGTATATAAATTTGTTCGGTTTACGTACATTGACCTTCATATCTACGGAACTAAATGTTTTCGTGTACTAAGCTATCTTTATGTTCTAAGGCTTTTAGGTTTTTCTTTTGGAAAGAAGTTAAGTGCTGCTTTAGGTGAGACTATATTGATTTCATCAATAAGGAAAGGAAACGGAAAATATAGCTTCAATAAAATAGCGGTTACCCTATCAGTTTGTATTCTTTAAGAACTTATTGATAGGATACATCGAAAAAAACCACAAGACTGAGGGCCTATTCCAGCACGCTTTTATAAACTTCGGTCATGTCTCTGTGCCTACCTATTAATAACCATTGTCATGGAATCTGTAGACGAGCCTTTCACCTAATTTTTACATATTTACTAGTTTCCCATAAAGGAACTGTATGTACCCTACTAGCCTGTATGTATTTTGGCATATGACTGCAAGTGTGCATATAGGTGTTTTGGCGCTAATATCACGTCTGAAATTAGTTTAGTCAAATATTTAGATGATTAGTCTTTTAGAAACGCAGCCTAACAGTTCCAATATTCTAGATTAATCAAATAAATTCTCGAATAAATCAAGAAATGTGTTTGAATCGTTTAAGTTTAAGTTTGCCTTGTTAATAATGTTCCCCTGCAGACATATCTATAAACTAGTACTTGATACAGCCAAGGGACCAAATCCGTAGTTTATACCCGCAAGTTATAAACAACCAAGGATATGGATATTGAATTCTCTTTGAATAAGACAAGGCTCATTTTGTATTCGCGCAACGTGTGCTCTAATAAAAGTTTTGCAAGAGGATGAAATATTTTGTAAATATACGTAAGATCGATAGAATTGGAACCTTGTATACAGCGATTTTGTTGTGGACGTGATGTGTAGACAAATGCATGAGAACATACACTCTATACCAAACCAAGGTTAGGATGATAAAATGTTATTTCACATGCTATCGTGATGTTATTGGAATGCAGGACCCACACTATATTGTGAATTACATTGGCAGTGTGCGAAATTGCTTCTTGTTATTTATAAGGATAGATAATACCAATTAATTGTACTGTCTTGTTGGAAGATGTACGTTGAGCAATAATAGTTCATGAAGTGATACTAATTTACTAAACACTTGTTAAATAAAGTATTCCATAAATTACATAACAGAATAGTAGTATATATAAAATAATGTTATGATTTCTGTTTGTAAAATCCTAAGCAAAAATATGCCATATGTTATTTAAAATATTCGCGGGTTCGATTCCCGCTCGGGACAATCTTTTGTGTGATGTTTCTAATTGTCATACAAATGTTTGTACTGCGTCTGGGTGTTTCTAAGTATTATAAGTATGTGTTTACAAAAGAAAAGTAGTATATGTATTCGTCCGTGGTGCCCATAACACAAGCATATAAGCTTAGCTTGGGACCAGAGGACGTTGTGTGAAATGTCCATGAATATTTATTTATTTATTTGCTTGTTATTTCGGCTTACAGTCAAAATTTGCTAGACATTACATTTTTGCATTTCTTATAGGATTTTGTTGCTAATAATAGTCAATTGAAGCGTTTATAGCCTTCAATAAGGTATTTTTAGAGCAGACTTCTGTTTTATAAAAATAATAAAAAAATCTTTGACAAGATATTTATGTGAATTACCATTTCAAGAAATATATTTCGATGAATAGCAAATAGTGAGCAAAGATCTTATTAACTTTAACATGTAGGTATGCTACTCTTTGGTTGGACCATGGTAATAGCTGAGTGACTACCATGGCCCGGCCAAGGGGCGAGGAGGAACATCGTGGGGTTTAGTGGGTAATCCGGGTCCGTTTCTGACCCAGGAGTCCCACACAAATTGCGTAAATGCATTCACCACGTAAAAAAAAACATGTATACTCTATACAGTTGTAAATTCTTTAAAAGCGAAGATTATGGTCCAGTATGACGGTACCTTGTAACCGCGTCTAATGACTTTCGATTCCACTGTCTAGATACTACTACGTACACACGTACGTGAATTTCGTATAAATGTAAGCGACACTTCTTAAGCGGAAACTTGACTAAAACACAAATATCGCATCCCCTAATATTGCCGGTGGATATAAACGGGTTCAAAAATTGCCCATAGTTGTCGTAAAAGTCTACGGAGGAATTACTGTCAGGCTACTTATTTAAAAGATCCCGCAAATAATCCTATTGAATCAAATCGCATTAACGCAATGGCAACATTATTATTGAATAATAGTAATGAAATGAAAATCATTTAAACATGTAGGTAGGCACAGATATTTTTTGCCAAAAGAGCCTTTGTAAGAGACACATTTTTTTACGTATTCGTCCAAACCTTTTTCCTTACCACCGGTTCATTAAATCCAAACCGAAGAACCGGCGTAAGAAACTCAGCAGAAATCGTTATCTTCAGTCATATTTCTACTTTTTTTAAATGATGAATTTCAAAAATCCTTATAATGCTACTCTATATAACAAATTACAATAAGTGTTGCCCCGGGACAATTTACTACCAATAATAGTAATATATACTCCATGTGGTAACGGATTAAGAATACAAGTGTTATCACCCCTTCTCCTCCCAAGGGTGCTGTAAAAATCAGCCAAGGGATATTGCACACAGATAACATCCTATAAAAGACGGAAAACTCGAAAATAAACACTGTGCCAACACGCCTGGTCAGCGGGGCACAGTAGATCATAATCCCTTCCAAAGTGGAGGAGGCCCGTGCCCAACAGTGGGACGTTAATGGGCTGAAGAGAGAGAATAGTAACATACCTTGACATGTGGTAGCGCCAACAATCTCCTCATCTCATGTATAGCAGATGCAGTAGCAGGAGTAGCAGCTGCAGGTCCAGGTCCAGTGTGACGTAGCCTGGTAGCAGCCTCTAACGCCTGACGACTTCTCTGTCTACCATCAGCGGCGGGCGCTCGACCCATTGTCACTACCACCGTGCACGCTATGCGGTCGTATATCTATTGGAAATAATGAACAATCATTAAACAATAAATAAAATACCGCTCAATAGATGGCGTTGTACACAAAACATCGCACGATGTTTAACTCACATTGAGAAGGTTGTAGTGGAAGATTTGGTAAACATATGCGGGAACCATGATAGCTCAGATGGGAGAGCAACGGAACGGTATTCCGAGGTCGTGGGTTCAAGTCCCGCTCATGGTTATCATTTTTTCTACTATAATTTAGTTTATTTAGTAAAAGCATAGCAAGTCAATTGCAAAAATTCATAAATTAATAAAATAAATAAATATTCATGGACATTTCACACAACGTCCTGTGATCCCAAGCTAAGGTTATATGCTTGTGTTATGGGTACTAGAATACGGATATAATACATAAACTACTTTTCTTTTGTAAATACATACTTATTATAAACACCCAGATGCAGTACAAACATTTGTATGACAATTAGAAACAATCACACAAATTAATGTCCTGAATGTCCCGAAACAATTATTAGACCCTTATATTAGACGGGCCTCGTGGTCGAGTGGTTCACGTAACGAACTATCGAGAATGAGGTCGCGGGTTCGATTCCCGCACGGTACAAAAATTGTGATATTTACAATGTCATACAAATGTTTCCACAGCGTATGGGTGTTTTCTATGTATTATAAGCATATATTTATATAAAAAAGTATATATATGTATCATATCGGTATCTGGTACCCATAAAAGAACGTCGTGTGAATGTCCATAAAAAAAATGTTACCTATTCTACGCGCACAATTAAACTAAGCTTAACTAAAAAATGAATTGAGATAGTGTCGATAACACAACTTTCTAAAAACTGTTTATTAAGGGCCTACATCAATATTATCGTATATCATCGCCGACACGTACATATTAACACAGCCAGTAGGCACAGAAAATGAAGAATTAGGGATACTTTTCCTATTTACTCAAAATCTACTAAATATATTTTAATTCTGATTTACGTGTTTCTATATATAATAGTTACTTATGTTTTTAAAGTTATTTCATAAGTTAATACGCGATAATTGACCGATAAATGAAAAAAATAAAAAATTAGAGAGGTTGTTTCGCTAAGATTTTCTATCGAGAAAACTTTTTGCAATCACGTTTCTGAGTTTACGCGATCCTAGATTATATATTGAAAAAACATATACTTAAAAATTAGAGCTCTAGCTATTCAATCTAATGAAACAATGAAAACTTCGTACATAGAAAAATGCACGAAGCTATTTTGGTATCCTCTTAAAGACTAAAGATTTTAATTAATACAAATGTGCGCAATAAAATACCCAAATAATCAAAATACAGCAGAAGTTGTTTTCATTTCTTAGTTAAGTTGTGAACTATTTATTGAAGTTATATTTATTAGAAATAAGGAACAATCACTAAACAATATTTTTTGAAATTATAACTTATTTATTTGTGTGATGAATATTAGTTTTGAGATGACATTGTGTGCAACTTCCATGATTAAAATGAATTAATATTTATTTCAAATACCTCTAAAAGTGCTCTCAGTTGCAGATCATCTAATACGCTGTGGAAGAGATCAGGATCCATGAACAACGGACCATCTTGCAGAACAGCCACATCATCCAGAGATTCCACAACCAAATTGACAGCTGCAAAATAATTACAGTCATGGAGACTAGAAGAAAGGAGGAATATCTTGTATGGGGGATCAGTCCAAAAAGTGTCCACTTGTAAACAGCAAATATCACTCACCGAAATAGCGCTAGTGTAGCAAGATGAATGATATGAATGTAGCAGTTATAAGGAGAGTGAAGTGTGCTACTGTTGCGGTAATTCTTTAATACTATTTTCTATTTGCTATTTACAAATATTTGGGGTACTTAAAAACACCGTATAATTATAATAATAACTAATATAATAATATTTTCTAACACTTGCGCGAGTCATCTGTTTAAATAAAACTACTTTTTACGGATTTAGACGCCTATATTTGTTTTAAATTTTGTGTTTTTAATCACCATGGTCACGGGCGAGACTCTCTCACCCGTGACCATGGTGACTGCAAAGTCTCCGAAACGTCGGGCCAAAATTTAAAACAAATATACGCGTCTAAATCCGTAAAAAGTAGTTTTATTTAAATAATTAATATAAATTTATTTCATAGTCATGTTTGTCTATATAATATAATAATTTAAAAAACTGCGCTGTAACAAAGCGGAAGGTTTTCTTTCCTTTCAAATAATTTGTGGCGCTCTTTTTAAAATTCTTCGACTTGCTACTATGGCGCCACCTTAATTTGCTGCCTTTCAGCGGACACTTTTTAATATACTGAGATATTCCTCCTTACTTCTAGTCTCCATGATTACAGTTTAGTTAAGCTATGGTTCGCTTATATAATTAATTGCTATCCCTACTAATATTATAAATGCGAAAGTAACTCTGTCTGTCTTGTCTGTTACGCTTTCCCGCTTAAACCTCTCAACCGATTTTGATGAAATTTGGCACAGGCAATCTTTAGACCCTGAGAAAGGACATAGGCCAATTCCACGCGAACGGAGTCGCGGGCAACAGCTAGTTACTAATAAGTCCGTTATGTCGTTTGAGCGTTAAGGAGTAAGCTAAAAAACACACATATACAAATTCATGTGGTTTTGTCCGTATAATAATATTAAGAAGTGAAATTCCATTAAATCGAGAACTAATACAAAAGGATTTTCCGTTTTGTATTTTTTCACCACAACATCCACAGACGTGATAACACCGAAACATGATGACAATTTACCGTATCGATCGGCCGCCATTCCTTGCTCGGGCTCCATGAAAAAGAACATAAGAAGAAATTATAAAAGCAAGACTGCATAATGTGTAGTCTTGCTTTTGTGATTTCTTCAGGAAGCAGCATGGTGGGGATCATATCAAAATCCCTGACAGAGTGCCAAACGAGGAATGACAACACATCTAAATATTGAACTAAAAACTTAACGGTAGACTATGGTAATACATTCAAAAGACATTTCGAAGAGGTCGGCAACATTGTCCAAATTAAAAAAAATATTACCAGCAGCATTAGCCTCTTCCAGCATAACTTGTCTTCGAGCTGGTTGTTCTTCATCCTCTTCATCATCAACCGCCGCAGCACCTAATGTAGCTGCTCGCAAACGACGACGACTGTTGAACTTCTTCAATTCATCAACAGTACCGGCCAAGTGGATACGATTCTGTTTCTCACGGTCCTGGTGTATAAAATAAATTTTATTTACTGGTAAAAAGCAAACTTCAAATAAACCCGCGCGAGTTGGAAACAAAACTAAGAAAGTAATAGAGGGCGGTGTCAAAACAATACAGACACTGACGCCATCTATGTAAGCCATTTGAATTATTTAATTATTACAAACATCTCATTTTTTCGAGATTAGAAGTAAAAATATCTTCCGAAAAATGCGATCTTCCCAAACGATGCCGGTATTTTCGAAAAGGCCATAATTGAATATTTGATATTATAAATTCGAATCCCAAGCTGACAAAGCTTTCATATTATTGTAAAATTTTTATTTAGCCTTGCTAAGTACTAACCTCACAGGCTGAAAAAGTTACATACGAGTACACTACGACATACCAGTCAGTAACTGCTAGCGATGGCTTTCCTTTCATTCTTCTTCTTTAGTTAGGCGCTATTCAGGATCTTTTTTAGAATGTTACAAAATAAATAATAATTACCCTTATCCAACGATGATTGAGAACCTCCTGAATATTTATTCTTTGAGTATGATCTACAGTTAGCATTCGTTGTACTAGATCTTTGGCTGAATCGCTGATGTCATCCCACATTGGTGCATCGAACTGTGCAAGATAAAAAATATGTTATTTTTATGTAGTGTATTATTTTTTAATATTTCTCTCCTTCCAGCCTTTTTACTGAAAAAGGCTGGAAGGAGAGAAATATTAAAAAATAATCGGTGTATGACCGCTCAAGGCACCATTATAGCCCAGTGGCTATAATGGTGCCTTGAGCGGTCATACACCGGCAAGTATGGCCCCTATTTGAATGGGGTCCGACTTGTCGGAGGGACAGTAAGCCCCCGGTAGTGTTTTTGTTTAGAAAGATTTTTGGAACAAGACTTCAAGAGTTTGTGATCGAAAAAATTCTCGCGATTTCTCCTATAGTGTAACCGTGTCACTAAGCTAACACAATAACTTTTAGTCTCCTAATTATTTATTTATTTATTTATTTAAAACTTTTTGCACATACAAAATAGTGTACAATGGCGGACTTAATGCCAATGGCATTCTCTACCAGCCAACCATCAGTGGTGCAGAGATAATAAGAGGTAGGTGCTACTTTAATACAGAAAAGGTGAAGATAAATTTCAATTTACACTAATGACATTAATGGGATAATAACATTAATACTTAACATTAAAACCTAATCCACATAGTTCTGACTTTACTTTGAAACGTCAGTCATTTATCTGTCAACCAACATTTTGTAAACTTACCCTCAATCTTCCACGGCATATAGCCTCAAAAAGCCGTTCTCTGGTACCCGTAAACGGTAAATATCCCACCAATAGAACATGCAATAAGATCCCAGCTGCCCATACATCAACGGGTTTACCGTAAAGTTGACTGGAAACCACCTCAGGTGCCATATAATGAGGAGTTCCGATGCGACCTGAAAATAAACCTTAATTTAATTCGAAGATTATAATTTGATGATAATAATTTTTAATTGATTTAGATTTGTAGCTTACTATTATTTTTTACACAAGAGGAAATTGTATATTTACTTCGCTTTTGGTTTCCGCAACAAGAATTATTGTAAGTTTAAATAACAGCCACAAGATGGCAGCACTATGACGTAAGCTCTAGAAAACTGTAAAAGTTTAAGAGCGTCTTTCGTCACCAAAGCGTTTTCTATAGTCGTAAATCAATTGTTATATTTACCATTACACAACCATAGAATTAGAACTTACTATAGAAAAAGTTTTACATTAAACTCTTGTCACATTTATGTAGTTTTGTAACAGTTGATATCTATCACTGTTTAAGGCTTGAACGAACACAAATTAGTCAGACACACAATCAATGAAACATCATTTAGGTTATATGTTTACAAATATTTACGTGCAAGAATAGAGTGTTATAATGATATTTTAATGGAATTTTAAATCGCAATTTATTTACAAGAAAATATGAAGAATATTTATTTATATTTTTATTGAATAACGTAGTGCGTAAAGCGAGAGTGTAAAGCAATTCTTTATATAATATCTTTAGTTATCACAAAACAGTGCCGTTATTTCTGTATGTCCCTATTTGAGCATAAATCATTAGAACTACGCAACGGATATTGTAGCGGTTGTTTTAAACATAGGTTAAAGCGGAAGTTTTATCATCATCATCATCATAACATCACGCCTTTTACCCATGGGGGTAGGCGGAAACTATTGAGCGCCATCAGCTACGATCCAAAGGCACTTCATTGGCTTTAAACACACTCATACATCTGGTCATACATGCCCGACGATTGTAAGTGCGAAAGGTAAATATAAAGAAATTGTTATGGTTCTGTTTCTAAATTAAGTTATTAAACAATCTCAACAAGTAAATCAAATATACTCAACTTTATCGTCTAATCATAATATCATGCCTAAAAGTTTGTTTGTACCCCTTTCTCTAGTTGTATAGACTATTACCTAACTCTATGGTATATTCCTATGTACCAATAATATACCAGTTTTATTTTAAAACATCGTGCAAATTGTTTAGTAAATTGGGCAGGTAACACACAAAAGAATTTCTTTAGACCTTTTTTATGGCTAGTGTTAGGCAAATGACTGCACTCCACCTGACGTTAAGCGCAAGTACAATCCAAATGCCACCGCCTCCAATTTCCCGGCCCGCAAGGTGCCTCTTTACGCCTCTCTTAAAAGACCCCACATCGTATTCAGAAACAAAAACGTCCCCGATTCGATTAATACCTTGATTCGCATTTATGTTAGAGGTAACTTTTTTATTTGGTGAATAACGATTTAAATAACACAGGGTAATTCATTAAGCATTATTGTTAATGTAAAACGTGCCAGTATAATGATAAACAGTGATAGGAAGCATGTCTGTAGCTTAAGACATGTGATGTGTGATCATGTGTGTAGGGTTGCCATCTAAGAATTTTTATTATTTATTTATTAAGGAGCATCAACAATATACATAAACGGCACTGACAATCAACAACAACAATTTCTTATATGTATATCAATTAAAGACGCCCACAACATTCACAATAGCAAACGCGTAATTCATTAACGCTAAGTCAACGTTAGTGATTAAAAATGAAATATAAAATAATAAAAATAATATAGATAATAATAAAATTATTACGTTTCTTCTGTATTTATTTTTGCAACATTTTACACAATTTTAGAATTGTAAAGAAGTATGTTTATATAATCCAGCACTAATTTCGTCTATAAGTAGTTATATACAAAGAAATTTTACTGACACCTACATTTTACTTTATAACCAAGACTTTTGTAATGATAACCAAAAACTAATGTGCTTCTGTCACAAGATATTTACTCACAAAAATCTAAACAAACAATTCAAAAAATAAAATGGTGCGTATTATTCGATATTTATCTACTTTCTTCTTAGACACTACATAAAAAAAAAATATTTTTCTCTTTGTTTTAGGTTAAATATCTTTTTATTAGGTGTATGTTATAACTGTTTGTTTTCCTAATAAAAATATAACCCATTTACATATCCCAAATAATTAATTTAACATAATGAGAAAA
The DNA here is from genome assembly GCA_916999025.1 of Orgyia antiqua. Lineage (NCBI taxonomy): Eukaryota > Metazoa > Arthropoda > Insecta > Lepidoptera > Erebidae > Orgyia > Orgyia antiqua. The sequence continues at coordinate 4,840,068 of OU779867.1, forward strand.
ATAAATAGATTTTTCCAATAATGCTTTCTTTTTAGCTATAGCCACTGTGGTGATTAGAAGATGAAGAATAAATATTTATTCAATAGCTTTTCTTTTTTTTTTATTTCAGTAGATGTCAACCCTATAAACGACATTGTGCGATGATGTTTGCACATAATGTCCATGCAGGGCACTCTCTTACCATACACATCAGATTTGAGATAGGCTTGGCCCATTGGACCCATTAGTGGTCGTGTGTCCATCACCAATTCTGTATAACAATGCCTATTATGATTCACTTTGTATTGAATTCTTTTTCATTCATATTTTTTATTTTTCACTTTATTTTACTATTATAAGTATGTATTTACAAAAGAACAGTAGTATATGTATTCTATCTGTATTCTGGTACCCATAACACAAGCATATAAGCTTAGCTTGGGACCAGAGGACGTTGTGTGAAATGTCCATGAATATTTATTTATTTATTATTATTTAAATGTGATAATTTTATACAAAGTCATCAGTTAAATTTCTAAACACATGGGTTTTGTTTACAGCTAATAATATTTTACTGTTTTTCGTGAATAATGCTTTTTTATTTAATTGAATCTATGAATGATTGAATTTTATCCGACCGCTGTCGATTCAACGCCCAATCACATCAAGCGGTGGGCGGAGTTTACTGCTTATTGGCAATCGTGAGATCATGAGTGGACCATAGACTTAAGATATAGATCTAGACGTAACACTCGGTACAACGAATCCGGCCTTCTGCTTTTTTTAGTTGAACACATTAAGAAAAATAAATGATTTAGTAGCCTTTCTAACTCTTTCTTTTTAAGCGGGAGTAAAAGAGAAAGCAAGCCTACTATTTACTATTTTACTTTTAAACCATAAACAGGGCGGCCCTGTCTTGGAACAAATCTATGTTCCCGAGTTGTTACTCCCTATTTATAACCTTCTTGGAGTGGACAGCATACAACACTGTATTGTCAGATTACAAAGAATTCCGGACTAGCGAGGGTCCAGTGTACAAAGTAGATACTGATGCCAATTCTACGTGCACAACTTAATTAAAAAATGAAAACGACTTCTTCTGCCTGCCTTTATCCCAAGATATTTGGCGCCGACGCAGTATGTTTTTTCCTTCACTATCAGCCGTCATACTCTCATCAACACCTTTTTCTTTCATATCGTCTCTCACACAGTCCATCCATCTTTTCTTTGGTCTTCCTTTCGTTTCCTGGCCATCGACATTCATATTCATCATCTTGTGGCTTAATGTTCTTCATCCCTCCTCATTACGTACCCATAGCAGGACAGACGGTTCCCCTTCAATTTTTCTGCTACTGGCGTACGTTTCGTTTCGAACTTTGTCCATTAATTCTAGTCACTCCACACATCCATCTCAACATTCTCATCTCTGACACATGCAACCTTTTTCATCCTTCTTTTTAACGGCCCAGCATTCACTTCCATACAATACGACAGGTCTAATCACCGTCTTGTAGGTTTTCCCCTTTAGCTTAAGGGGAATCCGTGGGTCTCAAAACAACTATATCTATGAAAATAACTATGTGTACATATTTTATATTAATTAAAATCTTTACTTTTTATAACGAGAAAGCCCATTTAACATTGCCTAATTGTGTAATCGACACTATCAAAATTCATTCTTTAAATAAGTTTAGTTGTGCATGTAGAATCGGTACCAATGTCGTTTGACAGTCTTCAAAAGGCTTCTTTTATATTCTGTTTTTTTTAGGTAAACTAAACTAACTAAATTCGAATCTACTTCTAGAATGTTCTAAACCGATTAGGTATAAAATCTATACATTACCAGGTGGTGCTCTATGAGCGGTAGGTGTTGGTAATTGAGCGGCAACTCCAAAACCACCCAGTTTAACAGGAGCACAATTATCACGTCCAGCTAATAGTACACAATGGGGTCTGACATCACGATGCACAATGTCATTCTCATGACAATAACGTAAAGCCTCCAGTATTTGACGCATGTAATGGCTGTGGAAAGAAACAAGTTTTCTTAATATTTTATTACACTTGCGCGACTCATCTGTTTAAATAATACGATAATAGACGCGTATATTTGTTTTAAATTTTGGCCCGACGTTTCGGAGACTTTGCAGTCACCATGGTCACGCGTGAGACTAAACTATCATGTGTCTTCTACGATCTGTTATTACAGGGTTTACCCACATTCGATTTTAATTTTACATTGACCATAAAGATAGACTTTTACCATAAACTATATTATATTACATTGTGCTCAGACTACATAAGTCAAAGTCTCCGAAACGTCGAGCTAAAATTTAAAACAAATAGACGCGTCTAAATCCGTAAAAAGTAGTTTTATTTAAACAGGTTTTCTTTTAACTTTGATGACTTTAAAATGAAATGAAATGAAATGAAAAATCATTTGGTCATGTACACATAATTTTTTTAAGAAAATTATGTGCTTATGACAGGTCCATACGTTTTTTTTCCCCACCACCGGTTCAGGACGGTTTAACTAATATATTATTAAAATTAACATGACATGGCTCTGAAATATTCTTATTTTTCACAGGCCATTAACACCCCTCTGTTGGATATGGACCAACTCTACTTCAGGGAAGTATGGTGCGCTGACGAGCCGTGCTGGAATAGGATTTTATTTCGAGTTTTCTCTCTGTCAAATATGTAATTTACTTATAATATGCTTTTTAGCTGTCTTTTTACAACAATCTTGGGAAAAAGCAGTGTGGTACTTCTCTATTCTTAAACCGACCAACATTATTATCAGTAAGGTTAAAAGTGCTTAAAATTGATATTATATAAAGGCATTAAAAATTCTATATTCTTACTTATTACAAAACAAAATCGTTATTTTTTATGTATGTCCCTATATATAAGCTTATATCTGCAAAACTACGCAACGGATTTGATGCGGTTTTCTTTTTTAGATATAGTGATTCATGAGGATGGATTTTTTATATATTTGTTTTTGTTAAGGTTTTATTTATTTTCGAAATTCTAAGCGTACGAAGTTGCGGGCAACAGCTAATGAAAGATAACTTGAAAGTGTAGGAGACTGTACCCAAAAGTAAAAGGTTGATAGCTTGGGTTTGAAGAGTTACATAAAATTACTGTTATTTGTAAACTGATGTTGTTAACACTTATCTACATTATAAGATACAAAATATCATCAAAGTCACTATATTGAACATATTTATCGGTACAGAATTAATTTCAAGCACTTAGATCTATTAATACGATATAACTAACCATGCAACTGCTTCACTGTACACGAAGCCCGCCGAAGCTCTACGAACCACTTCAAAACAGAGATCGGAACCATCCATGCTGAAAATAGAGGTAACAATATTATATTACACACAACTTTATTCATATTATAGTACTTAGTCTGCTTATAAAACAAAGTTTAATGAATAAATTGTTGACTTGAACTACATTTCGGTCGGTTCTTACGGTCAAAGGAACCAAGTCGCTCGACATCTGCGCTCATACCCAAGGAGGGTTTTATCTACTAAATCTAACTCTATCTACTAAAAAACCAAATTATTAATCCTTTGGATAGGTATTTAAAACCACGTAGTGACATATCTAGATACAAAAAAAAACGACTTGGTTAAATAGTAAACTAAAATTACTGTCCGAGATGGTATTTCCCTATTCCTAATCACTAGATAACTTACCTATGAAAACTCTACAGGTTTTACGTAAAGAACGTGATTCGCATCATATTGTTATAGAGTTTTCATAGTTAAAGGAACTAATAAGATATTCCTTGTTGTATTGGCGTTGTACGTAAAAATATATAAACTCGATCGAGTGACAAATGTGGTGGTTAATTTGAATGTTGCAAGCACGACCGCAATAAGCTCAGTTGGAAAGAGCTTCGGAACGGTATTCAGAGGTCGTGGGTTCAAGTCCCGCTTGCGAAAGTCATTTTTTCCACCATACTTTGATTAGTAAGATATTCCTTCCTTCCTTCCCAGCAAATTAACGTCTCGGCTGGGCACGGGCCTCCTCCACTTCAGGAGAGATTTTGATCTACTATGCCGCGCTGACCAGACGTGTTGGCTTAGGGTTTTAAAATCTCCGTCTCTAACAGAGGATTGCTGCTTAAATATCTCATAGCTATTACAGTACCCTTCACCCTGGGGGAGAAATATGCTGGTGACACTTGTATTCTTAGACCGTCACCACGCAGAAAAGAGTCAGTAAGATATTATAGCATATTTAATAATTTAAGTAAAAGAAATGAAATATGGATCATTTAAAAGGTTGCGAACCTTTGATACGATCAGTACGTACTTGTCGAATACTTTCGATAAAAATTTAGCTCAAAGAAAACTGTGAATAAAACATTTTATAGGAACAATTTTATTTTACGCGCGTACATTTAAATTTCCTGCCTTGTACAATTTTTTCTAGAAAGCTATTGTTGTTAATAATACGATTTTTTACAAAGGAAACGACGAAGACGTTTTACTCTTTTTATTATGCTTATTTATGGCCTGCCTTACATTACATAAAATAAAAGTTAGTGGAACGTTTACAATTTCATTGGAATAAGAAAATATTTACAAATATCTCCTATTTATCCCTCAAGTAACTGCTCCCCGCAACTTCGTATGAATTTAGAGACTTTAGAGACCAAGACTTAACAAATTAGACAAAAAAGCCATCCTCTTGAACCCCTCTATCTATTAAGACGATACCAAAATAGCTTCGTGCATTTTTCTATGTACGAAGTTTTCATTGTTTCTTTAGATTGAATGGCTAGAGGTCTAATTTTTAAGTATATGTTTTTTCAATATATGATCTAGGATCGCATCAACTCAGAAACGCGATTAAAAAAAGTTTTCTCTATAGAAAATCTTGGCGAAACAACCTCTCAAATTTTTTATTTTTTTCATTTGTCGGTCTATTATCGCGTATTAACTAATGAAATAACTTTAAAAACATAAGTAACTATTATATATAGAAACACGTAAATCAGAATTAAAATATATTTAGTAGATTTTGAGTAAATAGGAAAAGTATCCCTAATTCTTCATTGTCTGTGCCTACTGGCTGTGTTAATATGTACGTGTCGGCGATGATATACGATAATATTGATGTAGGCCCTTAACAGAAACCGCATTAAAATACATTGCGTAGTTTTGAAGATTAAGTTTTGAAGAACTCACATACATAACATACCTATCTACATACAAAAACAAAAATAACAACTTTATTTTATAATAAGTAAAGATATTTCCTCTAGACAAAGTAAAATTGCGTACCAAGTAGTAATAATAAAAGAAGTGTGCTCATGTTTACGTAATGGGAAGATAAAATGAAACCCTGAGAGGATTTCGATTGTGTGAGCATAGAATGACCGTTGTGGATATCTTGGTAATACGCCCAAAAATACTATTTATTTTCTTTGCCAGCCGCCTCTTTTAATTATCTTTGGATTTATTTATTATTCTATAAATATCTTTCTCTAAATAGTTTAAAATCGCTTTTCTAGTGAACTAGCCGGACTTTGAGTTACTGACTTTTAATTAATAGAAATTCATCATTTTAGGATTAGGACATAAGAGTTCTGAACATTGATTTTAAGGACGATCAAGCCGCGGGCAAAAGTCTCGTCTGTTACATTCTACACTTTATAATCACATTATACGCTATAAAATTATTAAAACCACTTCGTAGTCATCTTATCCTCCGTCGTAGTTCATTCATAATAAACGATTGCTCGGCAAAACAACTGTGTACCTACCTAACAAGAAATTTAGACCCCGTGGCACGTAGGTTATTAACTTCTAAGAACGAGGTTTTGGTAAAATTCCTTAGAATTAATAAATCAAATTATGGTGGAAAAAGTAAAATGCCTCAAGTGGGACTTGAACCCACGACCTCGGAATACCGTTCCGAAGCTCTTTCAACTGAGCTTATTGCGGTCTCAAGTCCCACTTGCGGCATTTCACTTTTTCCACCATAATTTGATTTATTAAGTAAAAGCATAGCATGTCAAATGCAAAAATTCATAAAATTCCATAGAATTATTTGTATTATTTTGAATTTCGTTTTAGTTTGTTTGGGATGAATATCACTAAAAACAATATTGTGTTATTCTTTTATTTCCCGTAGTGCATATGTCTATGAGCGGATTGGCATCAGATTCATTCATTATTGTGTTACAATGTCCAAAAATATAAACAAATATAGATACCTAATTGTACGTCAAAAAATTAGAACAGCATGGAAATCGAACCCAGGAGTTAAATCTTATTCTTAACAACGATCGTAGGTATCACTGTATTAAAGTCAGGTTGTAAAATATTCAAAGCTACTACAACTTAGACGTTATTTTTAGTAATAATTATACACATCAATGGGTTTTTAGGCGCCCCGTAGTCGCCCACACGATATCTTTTCATAATACATAATTTTCAAGATATTCCTATGGCAAGGGATTAATGTGTGCATATTATCCGCACCATCGGCTATATGATGGCGTCGACACTGCCAATATTCTTTACTTTAATTTACTCGCGAGTATCCTAACGTTTAGTATATTTTTAAGTTATAGGCCTACAACTACAAAAACTACCCTTACTTACACTATCCCATTAAATTTTCTAGAAATCTAGTTAAATCCACATAAGGTAGATAGATAGTCACAACCTGAATAATCGAAGCCAGATGGAAATTCGGCCATTTGGGCGACAAATGAATTTTTCTTCGGATAAGTCCTTTTGTAAGACAAAATTAGCAACGTAATATTTTTATTTGTCTTCCCTTACAACAAAACATTTCCTTACCGGGCCTCCACAGGATGGCAGAATATACGGTATTAGATGAGAAATTACATGACTCATAAAATCAAGCTTTTCAGGTTTTGGCTTACGACAAAAACGTCGGAATTTTTTCCAGCCACTTTTTTATGAACCCCCACCGGACATCCCCCAGACGCCTCTCAAACTAGGACTGAAGAAAACCCGGGCACATAACAGAACAACAAGGTAATAGTTAAATGAGAAATCACTCCTAAAATCAAGCTTTTTATGTTTTGGCTATAATATGGTTTTATAAACCACCGAGTGTCTACTTTGTTAATGGAATTTCAGTGGAAGTAGACAGAGAGTCATTCGGGCCATATAAAAATTTTCGCCCTGACATCCCCGAAAAATTATAGTCAAAAACAAAAAATCACAGATCAAAATGTTCTTGTTTTGGGCCACAAATAGAAAAGTTGTTTGCCCATACAATAAAAATGTACATTTAAAACCCCTGATGGGTGGTTCTATGATGCCCATCAAAATAGGATAAATCTGGAGAATTCTGAACCCTATACATTAAAATGTATGCTTTTAAAGTTGTGCAAGACTAAAGTCTTGCACAACTTTAAAAGCATTATAAATAAAAAGTTACTTACTATTCAAATACCATGTAGAGCATCCCCTCGGAGCTGTAGGTTTCCAGCAGCTCTACAATATGTGGATGCTTTAGCATGTGACATATTGTGGCTTCTCTTTTCAAATCTGCAATTATTACAATGTACTTAAATTTATATAACACTTTTGTACTTTTCTACTAACTATTCAAAATTATTTGTAAAATTAAAAAATTAAAAGTTAGTACTTTTTTTTAAGTAGTAAGTAATAAGACCTAATTTAGCTCTAAAGTTATGGGACATATAAGAATAACCATGGAGTATTATATAACCATAAGGTATTCCGAGGTCGTGGGTTCAAGTCCCACTTGCGGCACATTCACTTTTTCCACCATAATTTGATTTATTAAATAACCATGGAGGTTGTTCTCTCAATGGAATATTTAACGATTATAAAAAAACTCAAGCCCAATAATATGCAATATCCACTTGAGTTTGCAATGTCCTTGAACTTAAGTTATCTCATAAAAAGCTAATGGATTAAATGGATTAAGCTGGATTAAAAATATCATTGTCACCTTCGCATTTTGTCCTCAGTGTTCGGTAGGAGCAGGTATAATAATAATTGTATACAGATAACATCCTATGTGAGAGGAGAAAAACACAGAACCAAAGAACCTAATAGAGATTAATAGGCAATTTTATATCCATAACTTCATTTAAAAGAATAAAATAAGTAGTTTCATAAAGTACCTGCAGTGCTTAGACCAGGGCTGGCAGTGAACCGGGCCACATCAACAATTTTCACAGCAAACTGTTGGCCTGTCTGTCGATGTACACAACGGCGAACCAAGCTGAATGGTCCCCTATTATAAATTATTACAACAATTTAACAGTGAATGAAACTTTTTAAACATATACGCATGAAAAGTACAAATTAGTTTACTTTTAAAATGGCTTTAGTGTTGATTATATAGACAATAAACTAAATAGTTACCTGGTAAAATAAAATACACATTAGATATTTTAAAATTAGCAAAATATGTAATTTATTTAATGGATAATTAACTGCTATGGTTTAGAAACCGGTATTGTTTTCATAATCACTCTGGAATACATTAATTACAATGTCTACCACTTGAGAATTATATACTATACTAGCTGTTGACCGTGACTCCGTACGTGTGGAATTTAGGAAAGTTTCGTGAAAATCCATCCAGTAGTCTTTACATGAAAGAACAACAAACATCCTTACATGCATACAATCCAACATTAACCAAACATCCAAATGTTAGAGTATGGAATATGGATAGAAGACCGAGGAAACGTTTGCGTTGCTTGGCCAACAGTTTAAGTATTTTATTATGTCGCGCGTAATTCTCCTAAGATATTCATTTAAATTGCATGCTGTAAAAAGCAGTTATAATCTATATTAAACGTGTAAGCTAACTAAGGTATTTAATTTGAAAAACAAGATTACTATATACACATAAATAGCTTTTGAAAATGCCCTATTGAATTTGATAATTTTGCGACATTATTGTGGGTACAGCGGGTTTCCCTTACAAGATAGATATATGCGCTCGCGGAATTCCTCCATACATTAGTTTGTTGTACTTCACATAGATAAGGCAGCGTTTTCATTTATGGCTCGCACGCGTCCGAGTTTCTCAGCAAATTTAATCATATCTCATCCAATATACAGCAAACCCCAACAAATTATGCAAAAAAGCCATCCTCTTGAACCATTCTATCTATTAAAAAAAACCGCATCAAGATCCGTTGCGTATTTTTGAAGATATAAGCTCACATAGGGACATACATACAAAAATTACGACTTTGTTTTATAAGAAGTAAAGATATAGAAGTAAAAAAAAGAGAATTAAATACTATTTTAAGTATTACTTTAGCTGACTCTTAATTAGTTACATATAGAAAAATACTTAGGGAGGCTCGACGAACCGTCGGGCATGTATGACCAGATGTATGAGTGTGGATGAAGCCAAGGAAGTATGTTTGGATCGTAGCAGATGGCGCTCTATAGTCTCTGCCTACTGGCGTGATGTTATGATGATGATGACTTAGGGAGGCCTACATCTAGTGGTGGACATTGTAATTAATGTATTCATTATATTATTTTGATTAAGACAAACACTAAAACTATTCCAAATCAAGGTTCGTCTGATCCTAATTTTGTAAAGCAAATATACTTATACGGGAACTATACTTATATTGAGTAGTAAGACATGTTATGAGGGTAAGAAGTACAATATTTTTTCTTTTAATTTAATTATTTTGTGAATTTTGGCCAAGTTCCCTTCATAACATCACGCCTTTTTCCCATGGGGGTAGGCAGAGACTATAGAGCGCCATCTGCTACGATACAAACATACTTTCTTGGCTTCATCCACATACCATCCCTGCTTTTTAAGTGTTCTAATAATTTGGGTTCTTGACTCATTGATATGGTAAAAAAGGGAAACAGTATGTGCATGTTATTTGTTTATTTACAACAGCTGCATGTAAAAGCTTGTAGCCTGAACCAAAGGTCTGTCTTCAGCCCATAAATGTCCCACTATTGGGCACGAGCCTCATCTACTCTGGCAGACTATTCTAGAGATATACAGTTATGAATATGCATTTTATTGCATTACAAATAACATTTAAAAAATAATAGACTGTGACTTATTACTTATTTAATTCTAGAAACTTCATTTAAAAATTTATTTGGATCTTCAATCAATATTAAAGTACTACTACATCTAGTTTTATCTGTTCTATTGATAAATTTAGTATTGGTCTACTGATGATAGGAAATAAAATATGTAATTTATTTTGTGATAATAATATACCTCTGATTTATACTTACTTGCCAATGATTTCACATAATTCGTACACATCGTCAAAAAGCACTTCATCTTCTGCCATTTTTGAAAAAAATCACTTTTCCTACTTTTCAGAAAATATTTATAAATATCATTTTTTAAACACAGCCTTCAACCCCTATAATGCGATGGGAACGCCCTGAGTTTCTTCGACACTTTTTAATAAACACTTAATATTAGATGAACACTAAATGATATTTCAGTTGTAGCTCTCGTATTTCGAAGTGCAGCTCACTAAATAATTTGGTGCCTTCACTAAAAATGTGCATTTTAAACACTAAAATGTTTTTGCGGAATTTTTCCAATAAGAAAAGTTTAACAGTCTATTAAATTACAATATTTCTGAAACACAGTAAAGTAAACAGATCGGAGTAGAGTAATAAATATTAAATATCAATAAAAATTGTGACAATTTTGTAGAATTATTAAATTAGAAAATTTTCTTTTTATTTACTTCTGACATTTCAAGGGTTGCAAACCTTCTGAATGAAGTTAGCTACGAGTACGATACGATTAGTAGTATTAGGTAATGTTGCCATTGCTTAAAAAATATGATCATTTCTTTATTTTTGGTTGATATTAGTAGAATAATATTCAGAACTAGATGTTGCCCGCGACTTCATTCTGAAAATTTGGGTGACTGGACAAAAAGAAACCTAAAACAGGTTCTCCTGAAAGAATTACACATCATCATAAATTGTAGCCCATACTCTAAATTAGATCTCTACTAACGTATTAATGGAAACAGTATGCAATTCAATGCAATAGTTTTAGCCTGCTGCACGTACAAACATACAGAGAGACAAACAGACATCCAGACAAAAAATCTACACACCATGCTTTGGCTTCTACTACACCAATAAATACCACCTAATTTTTAATTAATAATAAATTTTTTTATTATGTTCGGAGCACAGACTCGATGTCTGTAGGTACTTTCATTGCAAAAAAAAATGTGTTCCGTTCGTCCATATTCTACAAAAATTATAAGCAAAATTGTTGTTTAAAAATTAAATTATTAAAAGTTTATATAGTGAGAAATTTGTTTTTAAATAACAGCTTTGGGCAGCCGCACATAGTAGCCGTAGATTTAAGCAACTAATTACCTACAGGTTAATAATTTGCCTGACTAATGTTAAAGATTATTATTCTTGAGTCGAAAAACAATCTCAATTTTACGGTCAGGGTTGAATAAGATGTACAACATTAAAATAAGAAAGTGTGATTAACCTGTTACTTAGTGACAGAAAAATGCGTTTTAATTTTTTTACTAACTTAACAATTGCAAAGCAGGTACTACAAAAAGTTTTTTAAATATTTATATTCTCTAATACTTGCGCGACTCATTTGTTTAAATAAAACTATTTTTGCGGATTTATACGCGTATATTTGTATTCAATTTTAGCCCCACATGATGTTTCGGAAACTTTGCAGTCGCCGCACAGTGGTCTGCAAATCGAGCTCCCTTTCTTAAAAAGTCAATGTTGGATATTCATGAAACCAAAACATGGAACGTGTCAGGTATACATTACTTTAATGCATATTGTAGTATGAATGATTTTATATACTCCGCGCCAGAGAAAAAAAATATTTATTATTTTTTTGTATGGGAGAAATTACATTTAAAGTACATTTTCTTGCGACTGAATGAAACTGAGTACCATCACTCAAACGAGCTATTGCCGCTCTTAGGGCGATTAGGTTGACATACCACTCGTGTACCTATAGGTGCCGCTTCACACGTAGGAATTTTTTGAAATTTTGAACTTTCTGTATTGAATTTTTTAAGTATGTGACGCATTTAAATTAAGTTGGTACGGAATTTGGAATAATATATTTATAATATGTCGCAAATAGGCGCCTAATGTTCAATTACTTTAACTCAAAAAATAAGTTAACTTTAGAAATTCGTTTTTTGCGAATACTATTCGTTATCATTATCAATTACGGGAATTTCTAATTACTTTAGTTATAGTTCAGATTTACTACGTGTTAATTTGCTCCGACCCTTGATGAGGGTAGTTATACATAAATAGAATGTTTGGCATGAATTCTGTCAGTAACGTTTAGCACTTGTGCGCGTTAACTTTAATTTTTCTGTTATTTCCAATTTTTTATTATGATGGAAGGTTTTGGTACCAATCTTGATTTTTTCATGTTTGTGGCCAACAACACTTATTTCTCAGATCCCAATGTGTTGTTTGAAGTGTTTGTGAATAGTGTTGATTTGTCAGAAAATGAAAAGTGAGATTTGAAACAATTCTGCGAAACTTATGTGTGTGCATTGAAAAGGAAATTGATCTCATGTGACTTTCATTAAAAAGTACGAAGCATGGCTCCAAGAAGACATCAAATGGCATGAAGTAATCAAGGAAAAGGTGACTTTCTCCTTAACAATAGATCAGTCACCATGTTCCAGTTCCGAATTTCCCGTAAATGAAGGAGCATCAACATCCGCACAACCACAGACTTGCCGTGTTGGAACCTCAACATCTCTTGGAAACCAAAGAAAGCAGTTTTCGGAGTTAGCCCGTTACAGAAGAGAAGGAGAGTAGAAGAGCTTTTAAAAGCTTCAACGAAGTCAAAATACCTAAAGCTTTATCAGCAGAATATAAGGGCACATTTTTCTTAGTTTTCTTTTATATTTGTATATAAAATCATTCATACTACAATATGCATTAAAGTAATGTATACCTGACACGTTCCATGTTTTGGTTTTACGAATATCCGACATTGACTTTCTATGCAAGGGGAGCTCAATTTTCAGACCACTGTGCGCCGTGGTCACGGGTGGGACTGAGCTGTAAAGTGTCCTATACTTCTATGACCTTATTCGTAATGACTTATCGGAGGTTTAAAAGTTCGCTAAAATAGGTTCGTGAAAATTGTCAAAACTTGTTATTCATCATAGTCTTTTTACGATAAAACGTTTATTGTTGGCAGTTCACGCCTACTGAGTAGATTAGATTTAAACACACTACTTTAATTTACTTAACTTTAATGATGTTGCTATCCCCATAAGTGACTGCGTTAAAAATCTAGGTATCTTTATTGATAATACTCTGTCTTGGAATGATCAGCTTCAATATATCAGCCGTAAGATGTACGCGTCTATAGGATCTCTTAGACGGCTTGGCAACTTTCTTCCAACTACCACTAAAGTTGCACTAGCGCAATCTAGAGTAGATTGCGCTAGTGCCAATTCTTGACTATGCTGATGCCAGCTATCTCGATCTCAACGAGGACTAGTTAGACAAACTTGAGCGGCTCCAAAACTTTGGTATTCGATTCATATTTGAACTACGCAAATATGAACATATATCTGAATTTCGTCATAAGCTCAAGTGGTTGCCCATTCGACTTCGAAGGAATACTGATATTCTCAATCTACTTTATAATATTCTCTTTAACCCTACTAGCCCTACTTATCTCAAAAAACGTTTTACATTTTTCCATGACACACATCTGCGAACCTTAAGATCGTCGGAAAATCTGAGATTCGCCCAGACAGCGCATTACACAAGGTTCTTCAATAAAGCCTTCACTATAGAGGCAGCTCTCCTGTGGAAATCACTGCCAAACAAAATTCAAAATGCTCAATCTATCGTCTTATTTAATAAACTTCTCAAGGAACATTATTTGCAAACTATTCAATAATCCCACCTCTATAGTTAAGTCATTATGCGTATTTAGTTATTACTTTTATGTATAGTGTGTATGTACCTATGTATTGGTTTATGTATGTATAATTATATCGGAGAAAAGCATCGTAGACATCACCTATAATTAAAGCCATAGCAGTCATCCATCTAAAGACCTTGTAATACTGGTCAAACTAACTACGATAACTACAACATTCTATGAACTACGATGAAATTGTTCCGTGGCTTACGACACGTGTAGCTAGTTTGGAAGGATCCTTTTATGAAATTTCAACGGGTCACCATTCAGTCTCACCAACTACAGTAAATAAACGAATTACTCACCATTGACACCATTTAAGGACCCACATCACAATCTTGGATCCTAAGTTAAAACTAAAAATCCTTAAGTAAACTATTTTAATCAAGTCTCCTACGACATATATATATGTGTATATTTTATATGTGTATGTATATTTAGATTTAGGTAGGTTTAACTAAAGTTTAATTTTTTTTCACTATTGTTTTTACGTAGTAGGTACACCACTTTACCTCAGTTCCAGATCAACTGAGTCCATCCAAAGGTTGTCTGGAAGAGATCGCAATATGCGATATGACCGCCAATTGTACATGTTTTATTTTAAGTTCGTTACCTAAGTGACATGTAATATGTTATTGTGTAGGTACAATAAAGTATTCTATTCTATTCTATAAAAACCCATCGAAGGTTTGGTGGCGTCATCACCCATTCGATCCTGGTAGATTGATCGCTGTTAATGATACTGTCAAATAGGTGATGAAATCACACGTATCGTCCGATATTGCATTAATTTACAAGTAAAATATTAAAAAAAATATATTGAAGTAAGTATTGCCTATTAATAAAATAACAGGAAATAAGCCAGAAATAAATCAAACACTTTATCAGCTAATACATTTTATTTACAACTATTCTTCATCTCTAATAAATATAACACTAATAAATGTTAGTCACTTGACACAATTATTATTAGTTTTAAAGTAATTATAACAAAATTTACGTAGTCTAAAGCGTACCGATAGCGTTAATTAATTTATGCGCGGGTCAAATTATGCTCAACCTGGTCTTAGAAATAAAAACGAAATATGTTTTAAAACATTGTCATCTACCTCTACATAAAAATAATTTACATCAGCCTTCATTTCTTGTGATAACAAGTAGACAGCTCCTTAACTACATAAAACATCAACCTTTTGCCTGATAATATTATAATCTGTTTTTTTCTCATATGTTTTTACTATAAGTACATTATATTCTAGAGAATATACAAAATAATTTTTGTCACTTACAGGGAAAAAAGTCCATCCAGTCATGAATTTACGTTTCAAGTATCAACTCATATTTATAGAAAAATTGGAAGGGGTTCCTTTCCATTTGCATAAAATTGAAAGACGGTATAACATCATATAAGTAGGTATTTAGTATATTCTAATTGTATTTAAGTACAGTTTTATTATTACAAAAATCTTAAATGCATATACATACATTAAAGCATAATTACTCAAATATTAACAACATTTAAGAATTTATCATTTAATTTTTAAAGCAGAATTTTATTTACGCATAGTGCTAAAAAAACGAATTCAATAACATTATGTACATTACGTTTATGCTACAAGAGTCATTATTTCTAAACACTGGTTTTGACTAGGTTTATACTGTATGCAAATGAAATATGGAAAAGTTAAAGTATTTGTGTAACAAAATATTTCTACAAAACAAATTTATAAAAATCATAAACAGAAACTTGCATCTCATATAGGGAGATCATTATTAGACTACTATCTACCAAACCGTCTATCCAATGTACTTGTGGATTCAACGTAATGTAAGCGTAGAAATCTTTTATTCCACTTCTGATAGTAAGGAAAAACAGAGATGGTGGGTTCAAAAAAGTCACTGAAGTTAAAGTTCAAAATGTTAATACTTACATATATAATTATTTTACCACCAAGATCTTGCAATAAAAATTTGCCTGATCTAGAATTTCCTTTTTAAGGTGTTAATTTAAACTTTAATACGAGAGATGTAAATAGCCAGTCATAATTGGTCAGTAAAACAACAAGCAAACTTCTTTATTATAATAATACGTTTTGTGGACATGGCAAAATGCCAAGTCTCCTTATACAAATCATCTCTTTAAAATAACAATTTATTACTATCAAATACTGCCATTAATATTATTTTAATTCTTTAATATTACAATTTGTTATTTGGCATCTCCTATAATTATGTCAATTTTATTACTGATTAGAGCAGTTTATTACAGAAGCTTTTGTTTTACGTTTGAAATATTCACAACCAGGCACGTTTATTGTAAGTTCAGCATCAAATGACTTCACACGAGGAGACGAGTTGACGTTCACTTTGTAACTGCATTGGTATTCAAGCTCGTATAATTCAAAGTTAGTTAGCTAAAAGAAAAAGAAATTACATTAGATCATGTCCGTTTTAATTAATAACAATACTAAATTAATGAGTTAGTATTTTCTATGTAAAACATCAATAACATAATAGTTTCGGATTAGCGGAAAAACTTATTCGGACGCCGATGTAAAAGAATATAATCTTGTTACTACAAAAGATTTCCTAACAACCGCAACATGCGGTGTCGCTTTCTGTGTGATCCTTTTTTTCAGCTACGTTTTCATGTAAGTATAATAGAATTTAAATACATGCATAATTCACAGGTTTACTGCCGTTTTGACATGGTTCAAAATTTTATTTCATCAATTACCTACTAGTAGCTACGTGCAATAAATTGCGATTGTAATATTCAGTAAGGACTGATTATATATTACAAACAATATAAATAAGGAATACTAGAAAATAAAGTACTTTCTCAAACGGCTAACCAACCAGGATATTAGCGCTATTCAATTACTTCTTTTGTTTTATCAATGTTACTTTTACAACTTAAATTGTAAAAATTATGTTACAATAATAAATTATCACTTCGAATAAAATAAAAATAGTAATTTTGCATCAAGCAAATATGGCAACATTTACAATTTTCGCACACTTTTGCAAACCGCTACTAACTTCAGAGTAGTTATTTGAATCAAAAATTTTTAAATGTCCCGTTTGTTTGATTATATTTGTGTGTAAAGTTAATAGTCCTTGAACCATCTGTCTATTCTTCTGTTCCCAGCCTTGCTGCGAAGACGAAATGCTTGTTATCACAGAAAAAAAAATTTTATAATGGCGGATATTAGCCCGCTCGGATTCGTACATACACCCCGTTTTCCAATTACAGCACAAGAGCGCATTATGCGGCACAATGCTCAACGTTGAGGGTTCCAATTACAGCATCGCATCGCACAATCGAGCACTCACAAAAGTGATGCGTGAAATCCATACCAACTTCATAAATAAAGTAATTCATACATGACCAACTTCAGCGACAGAAAATTAACAAGTATTTTTTCTTTAAATTGGCATTGATTGAAATTTTATTTAAATACTATTATCGTTAGTAATATTATTTATTGTTAAAAAAAATTTAAGGCTTTCTTTTCGTCGGAGTTTTCTGGAAATATTCAAAGTTAATTCAAGCTGTGTTAAAAAATAAATAAATATAAGTATGGATGACGGTATAAACAATGACTTTTTTATATTCCACACATAGAATGTGAATACAATGTTTATTTTAGAATTTTTTTTTCAACACTGAACTTAGCGCACTCTGCTGGTGCATTTGAAAACTAATTCATGTTCCAATTAAGCGTCAGCATAGTTCAGCATTGTGCGGCACTGAGTCGCATTATGCTCTGCAATTGGAAAACTAGCACAAACTTCTATTAGGACTATTATGACTTTTAGCGCCAATTACTCATAAATCTACTTGAAGTATTGATTACCTACGTAATTATTTTAGGTAGGTACCAAATCTAATCATGTAGTTTTATCTAGGTAGTTAAGACTACAAAGCTTAGAGCGTTGGCTATTACCTTCCTGCTATGTAGGTATTACATAATTTGTAATTATATAAATGAAATACTATTATTATTATTTTTTTTATTCAACTTTATGCATATAAAAATATACAATGGCGGGCATTCTGTAACAGTCAACCATGGGTGATGCAGAGAGGATTTGAGGAAGGCACATTAAAAAATGCTAGACACAATTTAAAATAGGAAATAATAAATACATACCTACCATTATTTGTACATAGGTACTTAGTATTAGGCGCAGCACAGATTTACCTCAGATTTATCTGTGAGGCACAGTACCTAATCGATTAGGTAACTACATTCTTTTAGACGTACTCATGTTATTACATAATCCAATTGAAATCGATTCTGTTTAGGATTCCGTACGAAATATTATCTGGACCCTATTACCGAGATTTCTTCTTACCTTCATAAATAGAGCGCACATAACTCGTGATGCCATCTGTACTTTGTCGGTTTTTTTATTTGTAAAAGTGTAAATAACTAAAGGTTGTTGAGTTTACGTAAAGCTATTTACCTGAGTAGTCGCTGCTAAAGCATCTTTGCGTAGTTTTCTGGGATCTTTACATTTGATAGGTTTCCAATGCACATAATATCTGAAATGTTATAAACAATAATAAAAGAAAAAAGTAATGGTTATTAATATAAGTTCTATTAAGATCTAAGTAATTTAAACTAACATTATAAAGCTGAAGAGTTTGTTGGTTTGGTTTGTTTAAACGCGCTAATTTCAAGAACCGAAGGTTTGAAAAATTCTTCCAGTGTTGGATTTAGTTTTAAGAGGGCACGATACCAAATTATGCGTATCGTAAATATGGGTATAGTACTTCCGTTTTTTCTTCGCGAAAGTTAAACCGATTTTAATTGTTTCTACGCTATATTATAGGTGAAGAGTATATCTATGCCTCTGTCACTTTCTTTTTTTCAATACATAATAACTAAAAGAAATATGACCATCCGAAAATCCCGATTTTTTCGGTTTTCTTTAGGTAAAGTTGCAGCGTCTATCACACATATTTGGTAATGTTTTACCAAAAAAAAAGTGACACAAGCATAGATATACTCTTCATCTTTAATATAGCGTAAAAACAATTAAAATCGGTTTAACTTTCGCGAAGAAAAAAGGGGAGAACGAAACGTCTTTTTTTCAAAGAATTTGTAGGTAATATCTGCTTCAGCTAAATTTGTCCCTTTCAGCGCGGCGCTCGGGAATAGGCATAGCAATACCTAAGGCAAATACATACCTAAATTAGGAGTACAGTACCCTCTTAATAATAATATAGTTTTTAGGGTTCCGTACCCAAAGGGTAAAAACGGGACCCTATTACTGAGACTTCGCTGTCCGTCCGTCCGTCCGTCCGTCCGTCCGTCCGTCCGTCCGTCCGTCCGTCCGTCCGTCTGTCACCAGGCTGTATCTCAAGAACGGTGATAGCTAGAGAGTTGAAATTTTCACAGATGATGTATTTCTATTGCCGCTATAACAACAAATACTAAAAATAAAATAAAATAAATATTTAAGGGGGGCTCCCATACAACAAACATGATTTTTAGGGATCCGTACCCAGTATCTCAAGAACGGTAATAGATAGACAGTTGAAATTTTCACAGATGATGTATTTCTATTGCCGCTATAACAACAAATACTAAAAATAAAATAAAATAAATATTTAAGGGGGGCTCCCATACAACAAACATGATTTTTAGGGTTCCGTACCCAGTATCTCAAGAACGGTGATAGCTAGACAGTTGAAATTTTCACAGATGATGTATTTCTATTGCCGCTATAACAACAAATACTAAAAATAAAATAAAATAAATATTTAAGGGGGGCTCCCATACAACAAACATGATTTTTTTACCGTTTCTTGCTCGATACTAATAACGTTGCCTTATGTTGCATAGATAATGGTACGGAACCCTTCGTGCGCGAGTCCGACTCGCACTTGACCAATTTTTTCTCTTAAAATATGTGAAATTAGATAAAACCAAAAAATACATTATTATAAAGTACGTAATTAAGGTTTCGTGGTTGACTGTACTTTTTCAATCAATTTTGGCAGATAGAGGTCATTGCCAATCCTATTCTCATTTGAACGGTAAAATACATTTATCGATGAAAGCTATAGGACTATAGGCTATGTAACGACCAATAGGAGCGCAGCGTAAGTAAAAAATGTTGCAAAAACGGGGAAAAGGGGCAGCAGGCTACTAAATACTTATGCTCGTGCCTCAGATTCTTTGCTATAGAGATTTCGTGCCCCGTTTATTAGAACCGAGGCCTAAAAGAGGGTTCAGTACAATAAACTTATTAATATGTATTAGACAAATTATTTTTTTTATTTTATTTTATGTTAAATAACGTATGATTTTCTCAGTACCTAACTACGGATTACGAATATCTTGAAGCGTAGTACCTACCTACTTTATAGATTGTATTATTACCTTCCAGACAGTTCATTTGTCCAGGGCTGCCATGATATTCTCGCCTTTAACGCATTGTTATACCAAATTATTTTATGAAGAGTGACACCTTGTATCTTTTTATTATCACGTCTTAGTGGTTGTGCTTCGGGTTCTGTAATTTAATAAAAAAAAAAATTATTGCCTTTACGCCAGTGGATAAATCAATATCACCACTATGTTTCTTTACAACAGTCATGGAAATACAAATACGGTAACTCCAGTGGCGTCCCTAAACTATATAACAATAATATTCGGGCGTTGCTTGGTGAGATAGGTTGCAAGGCTCCTATCAAGTCCATAGATAGGCAGAAATGTAGCGCAGAAAGTCCCGCTCTACAAATGACGATCCGAGTGCTGACAGACGGGATGAGGCGGGTTGACTGATAAAATTTGCATAGACCCTCATATTATGAATTTTTTATATTGAGCTCAGTTTAGAGAACGATGATAAGCTAATTCACAAGCCTAAACTAGTTTGTAACAGTAAATCTAATACAATGTGCTAATACATACAATAATAATTTGTGCGAATGCAAAGTAAAATGGTATTTGTAAAGTAACGTTTACCTGGTCCTATATTACCAGTAGTATTATAGAAAATGGAGGCCTTTTCACTCCGTAGTTTGCCAACACCAAATTGACTGAGTGTTTGCACTTGTAAGAAATACATTGAATGTGGTAATAAATCTTTTATTACGATGAAGGTTTGATCCTGTGAATAAAATATATATAGTTATCTAGTTGTTGCCTACAAATTTGTATGCGTGGAATTTGGAGACCAAATCGTAACAAACTTATAATCTATCAAGGCAGCTATATCAGCTGCATCTAGCTAACAGAGGTAACAAGGATAAAATATCGTACTATTACTGGAAGAAAGCAGTAAGTGACTTTTTTGAAATTTTTGTTTGAAATTTTTGACGCATGTTCACTTACGTCTTTTTTTTACGGGTAGTACGATATTTTATCCTTGCTATCTGTGTTAGCTACCACAATCGAGATTTTGGAATAGAAATATTGGGCGTCTCGTCATAATAAAGCTACTCACGGAAAATCAGCTTGATAGTTATCAAGTGAAAAAAATGTACTACGGATCCCGTACTAATAGGTAGCTAGAACGATTGGTTACCTTAGGGACTGTTTGGTGATTGACTAGTACCGAATCCAATTCTCCGCCCAAACCTTTGACTCGCCTACTCCAGAATACTTTATACCTTAATACGGGTAAATCTGAATTAGGTTCCTTCCATTCCAATTTTACAGTCACAGTACCTGAAATAAATTTAAGACACACTTTTTCATAAATACACATTTAAGAATTTAAATAAATAGTTTTGTTAACTTTTTTGTTCACGTAAAAAACGTAAACGCGGGTTTATGTGAACCACACTACCCGTACACGAGTATGAGCATTGCTCTTATTATCAATGCAGTTTTAAGGCAAGACTTACCGTTATGCACTCGTAAAGCCCGAACCTTTAATTTTTTCGGTCTTGGTGGAGGCCGAGGTCCTCGTCGAGGTGTAAATGGTGGGCTTGGTTCTGAAAATCCTCTTGTACCTGACGCACTTACAGCTGCCACCCGAAATCGATACCATCGCCCAGG
The DNA here is from genome assembly GCA_916999025.1 of Orgyia antiqua. NCBI lineage: Eukaryota > Metazoa > Arthropoda > Insecta > Lepidoptera > Erebidae > Orgyia > Orgyia antiqua. The sequence goes on from OU779867.1 coordinate 4,862,051, forward strand.
TTTTAATGCGTTGCGAAGCGACACCTTTGTCCTGTTTAGTAAAAACATTTTAATACAAAATGTCTATCGCCCTTTTTATCCGAACTGCATCCAATTTTTCCATATCTATAGGTAGTTAATCTACTAAATACAATAAATTCGTCTTAATAACGCATGTGTTAAAAACAGGTATTTATATAAACCATTAAAATTTAAAATTAAGGGGTTTTATTGGCAATAGCGCGGCTGTAACTTATTAGAATAGAAAAATGAACACAGTGTACCTACGTATTGTCTTCTGTTACTTTGCACTTGAGTATTACATTAACCCAACAAAGAATAAGGTAACTAGTTAATTTTATTCTGTTGTAAGATCTCCAGTTTGCTGTAATAATTTTAATGAAATAAATATTATAATTATAACCCAGATGGTAGATAATAAAAAATATTTGAATATTATTTTTAAATTAAATCCTATTAGGCGGCATCTAATAGATTTATTAATTTAATTAAAAATCATCATATTCCACGATATCTAACGTTTGGAAAATGGTAACTACATTTTTCGCCAACTAAGCTCTATCCATTCACGGGCTCTACTATCCGTGTTCTAAATTTAACTGAAGTTCATTCAATAGTTTTAGTCTGAAAGACCGCCGCATTATTAGTATTACTGATCGTAGACGCACGTCTTTTCGGAGACATTTTAGTCACCATGGTGGTTCCACCCGTGATGGTATCTGAAAAGTCTTCGAAACGTCGTATCGCTAAAATTTTAAACAAAGTACGCGTCTAAATCCGTTTATGTGGCTTTGTTTTTATTTGTAATTATGTTTATATTTTATCGGTTGGACTTTGCTCACATTTATTGCATTAACACTAAACAAACATTATAAATGACACAATTGTAAGAAAGTCAATGTAATAAACAGTTTTTTCATTTCACACATTTTTACTCAATACTGTCTGAATCTTTAATAAAATTTAAAAATTTCAGCATTATGCAAACGATTACAATTACTTAATTGTAATGTAATTTATTTAATTTGTAATCTAATGTAATTCATTGTTACAACAAAACCTACTTAGATTGCACTATTGTACATGTAATAGCTGTTGTCGGAGTCTCGTATCATCTCTATGTAAATAATTAAAATGAATACATACATACCTACCAAATATTAATTAAATAATTGATGTACAGTGCATTGTAAATGAAATAATTTAATTAAAATTTGTATATTTGTAGTCATTGCCGTCAGTGGCCGCGAATTATTAATCCTGCGTGATTTTTTTTTGTTTTATAATATGAACTAAAGAAACTGTAGTGTATCTATTAGAATAATTTAAATTTTCATTAACAACTTTTTACAGTGGATTAAGTATAATTTTTTTTCTCCCTGTATGCTGTAAGAGTCAGAAAAGTGAAATTTATGCAGACGACAGTTTCTATGAGAGACCTTAAACCGACATTACACAGGACAACCTATTTTCTTACTCCAGCCCATTAACGGCCCGTGCCTAATAGTGAGACTATTGGGTCACTTTCATTTTGAGAGGGATTATGGTATACTTAAGGGTATACTATGCTACGCTGATCAGGCGTGTTGGCCTATGGCTTAATTTCGAGCTTTCCGTTTCTCACAGAAGATGTGTAAAATATCCTTTAGCTGGCTTTTACAGCACCCTGGGGAGGAAATGGGGTGTTGATATCCGAAATCTGTAATCCATCACCACACTGACTGCCTGTTCACTCTGTTCAGTATGTCAAAGTCAATTTTTTTATTTCAAGTTGTCATGTTTTACCATAGATATAGGAGTATAGGGGATAGGAAACTAAAAAATGTATACTGAAAACAATTTGTCTGTCAAACGAAACTATGATTATTTCATTCTAACACGCTACTATTTTGCATATGTTTTAAGAGAAGTATAATAGTGTCATTATTATACTGTATTTTTTTCAAATGTCATTAGGCCCCGCCTTGAAGCCTGTCAGCCATTTTGGGAAAATTTTTTCGTAAGTAGGTCTCTTGTCAGTGCAGCTTTGTTTGGATTGTTTTTTATGTTATTCTAGTGTTTAATGTATGAATAAATGCATTTCCTTGAGCGTATTAGACACTAATTAAAACACTCATCATGACCAAGTGTTGTTTAAAGGGCTGTAAATAACAGCGTGGTAAAAATGTTGAGGGATTGTCATATATCAGGTTAGTTAAATTATTTGATTTAGAAATATGTTTTACGTAGGTAATTTATTATGTGTTCAAACTAGGAATAGTTCTTATCAATGTCCACGGCTAATACTACATTAAAAGCTCATTGAGAACTTGAAATAAATGATTCATAATATTTCATTAGTGATGTACATACATACACCGCATGCTACACTTTTATCGAAAGATATGTAATTTTTTTAAGTCATTAATAATATATTCCAGTAATATTTTACAAGATTAACAATATGAAACCGTAGTAATTAAGTAATGTACATATCTTAATGAATATTATTTTAGGGCGCCAAAGAATGAAGCACTGAAGAAATTATGGCTTGATAGTATTGGCACTGAAAATTTGCTGTATACTCGAGTGATGAAGATATATTATGCAGCCAGTATTTTAATGCTGACTGTATCAGTCGAACGTTGGGTGTGGTGCATCTGAAGGGTGGTGTTGTGCCCACTCTATTTACTATAAATTCCTAATCTATGTTACTTTATTGTCTTGATCATTACTGATTGTGATGAAACAATAGCCTGCACTTAAGCATAACTAGTAGCAAAATTCTAATTAATTTAGTATCAAATGAAAGGCTAGAAGTTTACAATGTAACCTAAACGTGTTGAAAATAAAACAATCTGTTATAATGGTTTTAACATAAAGACTACTTTTATGAATATAACTAATATTTTATGTTTGTTATTGGTGAATAGTATCACTTATTTATTTAAAATGTAAATTTGGATTTTTATGCACTAAATAAAATTCTCTTCCAGCTTCCTTCATCTTCAAAATTTGAATATACATAAATCACAATTTTATTTTATTTATTTATTAACTCTTTTCAGATCTGTAGGATACATATTTATACCGATTTTTCCAAATGTTATCAATAGGCGGTAAAAAAAATTGGAATCACATATTTGTAGGTTTTACTTTCATTTGTTAATTACCAATTTTCATAGCCTTATCTTAAAAAATGACAGTTTTTCAGATAAACTTTTATCCTCTTTTCACCATCTTAGGCGACGAACTTCAAAAAATCCTATCTTATTGCTCGCGATGAAAGGGGCTTGCCAATTTTCACGGCTTAGCCCCTGTAGTTTGGGCTAAACTTCTATCGATATCGATGGTAATATTGAGCACAGCACTATATCGACGCCATTTTTGAATTTAAACTGGCTTCAAGTCACGTGACCATTTTTCAGATCCTCTTACTTCATAATCATTATACATTGTTGTATCAGGGGTGTGAGAATGATGCTGATTAGTACTATCAAGACTAAGTAAAACTAACTTATTAAAAAAATAGCTTTGTTGGAGCAAATCGTGGCACCCGTTCACGAGTATAACGCACACATCAGCCCCGCACAGCTATGTTATAATAGAACAAAATGATGCTTTCCAGTTGTGGTAAAGGCCAGTACCTAATAGTTGAACGTACGTGGGTTGAATCGAAGATGAACATTTATTTAACAATCAAATTGAGTGGGTGTGATAGTGATTGAATGAAAATTCTTACTTGTTAGTTCTTAACAATAAATTCCAGTCGCCGAGTCGCATTTCTTCATACTTAGGTCCTAAGTGATGTTGTTCCTCTAATACGTAGAATATTGGACCAGGTACCGATCTGGCTTCATCGCCTACTCCATCCGACCATCTTACTACAACTGATCGTTTCTTCTCTTTTGGCTCCTCAAGTTTTGGCATGGCTGGCAGACCTATAAATACATAAAATCTATGTCATTTTGTGTTAAACAATACTTGATTAACTCTATATAAATAAATAAGAAATTTATTTGATTTCAAAAGGAAGAATTCAATATATTAATTCCTTAATATGAAAAATAAATAGTCGTTCGAAAGCATAGCATGTATTATGTTAGAAAAAATATAGAAAATCTATAAATAACGTGGATAAAAAGTAGGTAATTAAAACACGTAACGCGAACATTAAATTAGCTCTGTTGGAAAAATAGCTAACCGATTAGATTCACTTGATTCATTATAAAATGAAGCGTCGTTATTATTAGCTTCGTTTGTGTCTCCTATTTATCTATTTATTTTAAAATACAAATCAAAAAATTACGCTCGAAGATTCTTTTACATGACTATATGTCATGTAAAAGAATCTTTGAGCGTAATTTTTATCTCTTTTAATTAACGGATTAATCTGAATGTTTGCTGACTTATCAAAAATCGATGACAATACAAAAACCTAACCTAACCTAACAAAAAGTATACCTAGAATCATTGATATTTCAATGCCTCGAACTATGAAATGTCGGGACTTTAAATAAGCACGATTTTATTTAGTGAATACCTAACACTTGACAGATAATCGGGAATGTACAGGGCATAGTCACTGGCAAATGACAAGTAGGTATTAGGGCTGCCACGTTTTTGTAGTGCTTCGGGCATGTTTGCTGAAGCCAGAGTTGACGGATTCCACGCCATCGTTCGCAAAAGAGCTGCCTCGCTCTTAATGCGAATAAGGAACAGCTCTAATAGCATCCTCGAAGTCATAGCTGATAAGTATGACTCCAGAATTATGAAGAGTTTCATGCGTGTGTTGGTCGGGTGAGTCACTGCAACTTGTGATACTACAACTTGTAGTGATTCATCCGGCTCGCATAGTTTATTTTGATTTTATTTATATTTTGTTGTTCTTAGATTTTAAGTTATTTATATATATATATATGGACTGTGTCTGAAAATAAAGAATTATTATTATTATTATATAAAATTCAGTAACAACGCGACAACTCTAATTCTTGAGATAGCTTGTTATAAAAACGGGATATCAACAATCATTAAATTCACGTCACATTTGTCTTATTTAGCAAGATAAACAATACGATTAAAAAGTTCCACAGCTCGTTAAAATTTCGTTCGTGGCGCTTACATTTTTTGCTGTCTGTGCTGTTTATTTTTCAAAAGATTAATGATTTACGTTTACTCAGATACTTGCATGCAACATGTTCCTTATAACCTGCTCTGCTGGTGTATAAGTGCTTATTTAAGGTATAATAAGTTAGAAAAAAGTTTTTATATCTATACTTATAATAAATCTGTAGAGAGGTCAATTCTGTACATGAAATATATTTTCAAAATAACTATCAGGGGTTGATTAGTGATCGATACTGATGCCAAAAATGCAATCAGTAAAATATTTTGTCTATCTGTCTGTCTGTCTGTCTGTCCGTCTATATGTTCCTTATAGAAACAAAAACTACTCGACGGATTTTAACGAAACTTGGTACAATTATTCTTCATACTTCTGGGCAGGTTATAGTATACTTTTCATCACGCTACAATCAATAGGAGCAGAGTAGTGAAGGGAAATGTTGGGAAAACGGGAAAAGGTGCTGCATTTTTTTAGCTTCCGTCGCGTGTGCAGCCTTAATGGTTAAAGTTACATAGAAATCATGTATGACGGAAATATTCTACATAAAATTGTCTAAAAAATATCCCGAAACAGCACATATCTATATTTTATGGTTGACTCACAATAACACGTGTAACTCCTGATAGCTTAGCAGTTCGTTCATTCTGATTATATTTGTTTACTCTTACGTTTATAATACTCTCACTCAAGCAGAAGTTAAAAATGTTGCAAAAACGGAGAAAATTCTACGCGGACGGAGTCGAGGGCAACAGCTAGTTTATATTAAAGGTACACATTTGTGGGAATCTAACAAAAACAAAAGAATTTAGTATTTTTATACGGAATCTATAAGTAATTTATTTAGTATTTGTTTTTGAGGTGACCTTCTTATCCTTCCATGTCCATATTTAGTTAATCTGTACTTCTATATTGATAATATAAAAAAGAGATAAAGGGTTTAATCTCTGAAAATAATGGTCTCATTCTAACATTTTTTTCAGTGATAGGAATCGCTACAGAATATTATTCCTAATTGTTATGCTTTAATTAATTACACAGATAGGTATATTATATAGATAATTAGTAACATAATAATGAAACATGAACTTTATGTTCCGTGGCAAAATCTTGTAATTCAGACGCAGACTGTATGATTAGGATATTTGGGTTATTAGTATGTTTCAACTAGTTTATCATCTTTTATAATTTCAGTATTTATTAAAATAGTAAATTTTTAGAATAAAGAAATATGCAAAGAGGTTTTGCGTATTTTTTACGTAGGTTTAACGTATTTTTTTTTCAAGCTTTTTCGTTTTGCTTTACTGTTCAGGTTAGGTTAGGTTAGGTTAGGTTATTAACGGATGGGATCTAATAGGCTAAGAAGGAAATGATTGTTCTTTCTAAAGAAATTGTACCTATCTAACTGCATAGTAAAATTTTATTCATTTTCATAACATATATTTTTGTTTATTTAAATGGTAATTTTAAAACTTTTGAAGGCGCTTAATGAGAATAAAGGAAAATGTTTGCTTGAAAAAAACTTATTATTTGAAATAAATAGTAAAAACTTATACATAACTTTAAAATGTAGACAAATAAGTTCATGTCGGATAATAAATTATTCTACATACCTATAATATAGTGTATACCTAGGTACATCTCCATATCCACAATTGTTGAAATACTGAGTAACCAAGTTAGAAAGAGATAGAGCTTTTTAGTGCACCTAAAACATTTTTTTGTCTATTCGGAACTTCGCAGTATCTTTCCCTATCCCTCTCTCCAGCCCTTGCCTATAAATGTCCCACTGTTGGATATGAGCCTCCTCCACTTCAGGAGGGATTATAATCTACAGCCGCGTACTCACTAAGGAACCGTAACTGTAACATGCGTGATATAGTAACGAGGTTCTAGTGTGTACGCGTTTTATAATTACGGCTCGGAACGCTTTCACCGGGCATACTCATTTTGCGAGCTGTAACCATCCTTGCCTTGTAACCAGCCCTTTGATCCGCGGCAAAAAACCGACAATGGTCGGCTCGCTGCGAGTCGCTCGTCGCAGGCTCGCGAACCACGTACACACTATGTTTTTGGTAACAGTAACGGTTACAGTTACGTGCAACGTTACGCGATCAGAAATGAGTACGTTGTAAACATCGGCTCGCTGCAAACCGCTCGCGTACCGCTCGTAGCCGGTTTGCGAGCAACGTACACACAATGTTTTTTGGTTACAGTACATGCAACAGTTACAGTTACAGCTCGCTAGTGAGTACCCGGCTTAATATGCCGCGCTGACCAAACGTGTTGGCATGGAGTTTATTTTCGAGCTTTTCGTCTCTTATAGAGGATGCCATCTGTAAACAATACGCCTTAGCTTTCAAAGTACTTTTAAATCGGAATAGTTATTTTTTTTTCCTTTTCCTTTCCCTATTTTTTTTACCTGGTATCGTTAATAAATCGATAGGTTCACTGCAAGTAGATCCACATCCATGATGACAGCATCTTTGCGTGCCATCACATTGAGAGTCTGCATTGCATGCTGTTATACAAGCTTCCTGCCATAAGGGAGTATCAGATGCGGGACAAGTCCCTGGCTTCCTCTCATTAGCTCGACATTCTGATTTGCACTGTAAAGACAAAGATTCATTTTGATTGTTGCAACAAATTAATAGAATAAAATATTTTCTAGTCATTATAAAGAATGTCCATGTGGTGATGGATTAAGAATACAAGGGTCATCACCCTCTTTCCTCCCAAGGGTGCTGGTAGACACAGCTAAGAGATTTTATTATCAGATAACATCCACTGTGAGAAACGAAAAATTTGTAAATAAACTTTGTGCCAACAAGCTTGGTCACAAGCTGCACAGTAGACCACAAGGTGAATAAGGCCCGTGCCCAACAGCGGGACGATATTGGGCTGAAAAAAGAAACACAATTTATAATTTCCCCTGCAAGTAAGCCTAGTATTTTGCAAAACTGCGTAGGTACTGTCAATTTTATAATTTTTATTTTAGCTGCGCGCACAAATTTTTGTGCTAACTTTGCTAAGTCTCATAGTATAAAATGTGTAAAACGTACAAAATCAAAAATATTCTATTACTACATGACATGAATAGGCATTCATGTCTACATTGTTAAAATATTATACAACAGGTTAATAATGTGGCGTGTTTCTAAGCAGTTAATGCAAACATTATCGTATACTTTAGATTAATGTGCAAAAACGCCGGAACAGATCGTTCAAATAATGTTACGTGCCGATTCTGTTGTTGTAAAAATCACGCGATAACGGTAGTAAAGCATAATAAGTATTTTGTTGAAATACCATATTCATTTCCTTTTAATTAGATAACTATGCAAATACATATAACGTTAAATCGTTTTCTACCAAAATGGGTCCGGAGAAAAGAGGTAACTTGTTATAAAAGAACAACAAGATTCTCTTTATTTTGAACTTGGTCTATAAATCTTACAATAACACACGACTTAAGCGATCCAAACGAAATCTCTAAAAACTTCCCCTTGTTACATAAGTTTTTTTTTTATTGTTTAGGTTGACAGACGAGCAAATGGCCCACCTGATGATAAGTGGCATCAGTCGCTCACGGACTCCGCAATACCAGGGGCAAAGCTAAGCTGCTGCCTACCGAGAAAAAGTAACTCTTCTTAAGCCTCGTTTGTAGAGACCCATGTCATAGCGCTTAAGGAACACCGCCGCAGGTAGTTCATTCCAGAACCTGCACGTGCGTGGGAAAAATAACCGCTGAAAACGTACAGTACTAGATCTCAGGTAGAGCACTTTATGCACTTGTCATTTTGTCGAATGGTAAATGCAGAAATCTTATTTACTTATTTCAAACTTTACATTCATTAATTGCACAAAGGTGAAATCTTGGCATGGCGTAATGTCCAAACCTGTGGTCAAAGCGCATGGTCCTACTACAATAGCTATAGCCTGATAATAAAACATGATGAATTAAAGTTGTTGCTAATCTATGAGCTAGATCAAGCTCCGATAAGGTTATACAAAACAATCAGTTTTCTTTTCTTTTTTTCTTTGCATGTTTTAGTTTAGCATGACCTTGTAGCCTATGAATACATAGCATTGTCGCACAAGAAGGCATTGTGTCAAGTACAAAATACGGATTTAGCTCAACCAGTAGAAGCGGAACCTTAAAGATAATAATGACCGGTTTTTTTCCCTTAAGTTGTTGTAAAGTCTCGTTTATCTTGTAAAAGCAGTATTGCGAACAAAAAAATATTTTAATTGTGCTCTGTATACCGCTATTATCATAAAAAGCTTGACTTTGAACTTCAAGCTCGTTAAATTTTGACATACGACGCGATTAAAATGGAGTTTTCTTTTGTCACTACATCTTTGCGTTCATTTTTTTACTAAAGATAAAATCTTACAAAATTGGCTGTTGCTTTTCTGGAATTAAAGCACAGCGTGGCCTTTCAAACTGGAAGCCTGCGATGAAACTATTGATAATTTGAGAACCTCATTATTATATTTTCTTTCCTTATTTAGTTTTTTTTTTTGATGTATTGCAGTTTGTTTCATTTTTCTTTTTTTTCTTTTACTATTACTTAAAGTTTTTACTTAGTTATTTCGAAAATTACATTAAACAAACGCAGATTAAGGAAAAAAGCCAATTCACGAATTAATTTCAATATTTAGTACAGTTTTGTACTGTTTCCTCTGAATTCTAAATAAATATTTATATAGGTTTTATCAATAAGCTTTATATCACCGTTATTTATCAATGCTTCAATCGACGCTATTATTTTTGCGCAAAATGTACTTCAGTATTGAATACACGTAATAGTTTTTATAGAATCAAAGCATACAATCTTGAATGTAGAGATACAAACACTTATTTTAGTCCGAGCAATGAACTTAGATGTTAAAGAATGATATTTTCTTCTAAGTGTAAGCCTTTGTTTCTTAGTATTTTGTAGTGTATTGGGTATTTCCCTGTCGTAAGTTATAGATTGGTTCTTGTCAAATTGTTTGTATTGAGCTTTATGATTCAATGTTTGGTTAATGTCCGGGTAGATAAACTATATCAGTTTTTGTTTTTTTTTTGTTTTAACGCCTATGTACCTATGCGTTCCGGATATGATAAGTAGTGTTGTATAATTTCAAATTTTCGTATATTGGCATATCTAGAATACCACTAAAGGTTTCTACTTTTTATCCGAGGATTATAATGTTGTATAATGTTGTTTTATGTTGTATTATACACAATTGGCATTGTTCATATTTTGTTAAAAGTGTTAATTCGAAAACCATTTTGGGGAATAGAGTTTTTGATTATAATCCATTAGTTTTTTTTCAGAAAATTTGCTATTTTAACGATTATTTTTCCAAAAAAGCAAATGATCTCTATTTGCCTTACGGACTTAAAATATTAAGGTGTTCTTAGGGATATGCTACTGTGTGGTGTAGTTGAAATTGGTCTATAATATCAACTTGGCAAGTTTGAAAAGATGTATTTCAATCTGTCTTAAGTCTTTCAGAAAAAGACAATACACAGATTGCATACAACGATGACGTCACAAAATTTAAAATACTATCTTTAAGTGTCTTAAAAAAATTCTATATAGTGAATATTTCAATAATATTGAAATTACTTGCTTAAAATAGTCTATATTTTCTAAAAAAAAATATAAAAACAGCAGGTCAAAAATTATGAACAATGCCAATTACATTAACTATACTTTTAGTAAAGAGGTTGCTTTGCATTTCTGAAACTAATGATCCAAATCAAAAATCTCTCACTAATAGGAAGCTACTGTCTTCAAAAGTGCTATAGCTATAGGCTATAATAAGTTATGTCTTGATGTTGTGATACGAAATTTGAAGCACATGAACTCACGAGCAACAGCTACTAATAAATATCGATCGACATAATATTGTCTCCATAATTTAATTGTATTTACACTAACAAGAAAGGGTCCCTTCAATCAAACTTCAGAGCACTTCAATCTCGTTAAATTTTGGACGAATGACGTCAACCAGAATTTAGTGGGGTGAGTTATTTTAAAGCTATCACTCGAAGATCAAAGTTTGAGATACGCAGATTGCCCATCTTAAATAGGTCTCAATAGCTTGTGTTAATTTGAATATACGAAGATCTTCTTTTGATAGAGTTTTTAAGTATTAAAAAATGTTTCATATTCCAGATTCGTTATAACTAATTAAAACTCTTTCTAACACTTGCGCGACTCATCTGTTTAAATAAAACTACTTTTTACGGATTTAGACGCGTATATTTGTTTTAAATTTTGGCCCGACGTTTCGGAGACTTTGCAGTCACCATGGTCACGGGTGAGACTCTGTCTGACTGACTGACTGAGACTGAGTCTCACCCGTGACCATGGTGACTGCAAAGTCTCCGAAACGTCAGGCCAAAATTTAAAACAAATATACGCGTCTAAATCCGTAAAAAGTAGTTTTATTTAATTAAAACTCTTTATTTGTCATTGACTGTGTTATGTTAGTGCATATAAACACAACACAGAAACACAACGATGTTCTGTGTGTAACCTTCAGTTTGATCTTAGTTGAAGTTCTCGGCCATATATACTCGTACGATTTCAATTTTTAAGTGCTTAGGAAAATAGACTACTTAAATTCAAAAGCTAAATATTGGAGACTTAACAGTTCTTATCCAGACGTTGTTCAAATAGAAACATTATCTGTATAACTATTAACCGATCACATTTTAATATTGATGTATGAGAACGTATTATAACATCAAGTTAAATATACGAAAGCACTGCACCTTTCCATCGCAAGGTGCTGTAAGGGTTAACCAAGGGATATTTTATGCAGATCAATCCGTGTGAAAGACTGAAACTCCAAAACTGGAACCATGGAAACACTGACAGGAGATATCTAGACGTAACTAAGTAACTAATCATGTCTTTTTGATTAACTTAAACTGTACTTATGCTCTGATGACGGATGTGTATATTCGGGCGTCTGCAAAACAAAGCCGGAAGTCAGTTGTTCGAATTAATAACTGCATAAAAAACTATAAAACTTACAGAATAATTTTCTTTGCCATCCATACAAAATTTACTATGTATGTGTTTATATTTTCTTTACGCAATGCATTAAACGAGTAACTTGAATATTTTTATATCATATAAAGATAATAAATATTTTTACGATATACCTAGCTGTTTTTTGTGTAACATTATTCTGAATATTTTTTATATTCTGCTTAATTTACGAGTGTTTTATTTTATTTGTTACGCAGTAAAAACATGTGGCATATTTATCTATTTGTATATTTATTATCAACCTTGCCTTTATTATTAAAAAATATATCAAGGTCTGCTTTCTATTGCAATTAGATACAACAGAATCAAAATTTTCCACAGACCGTTTGCCACCTGAATTTCACAATCTGAAGAAATAATTATTTTACAAAGAACATTATAATGGAGGTCATAATATTTGATAGCCCACATCCATTGCAATAAAACATAATTTTAGTTTATAAAATTGGCAAAATTAAAGAAATAAAATAATTATTTACTACCTAGTGGCCCACTTCTTCGCTTGAACTTTATACCCTAGATGCTGATTATAGCACCATCTACTGGGTCCAGTTGAGTATTTAAACCGTTAAGGACGTGCTTACGAGTGACGTATATACACGTCCAGAATAAAATTATACATAATGATTGTAAAATTTTCTACTTGATTATTTATATTATTTATAAGTAGGTACCTAATCCATCCCAGCTTCTCACTAGTAACTTACCTAATCAACAAATATATAGCCTATGTTCACCAGGAACAGTGACAGAAGAACAGCGGGATTGCTTACTGACGGTGGAATGGTTTTTTTTAATAATTAAATGAGGATTTTTCAGTACTTTTGGATCCTATTAAAACAAAAATCAAATCATTCCTAATATATTTTATTTTACGTAATAAGAAATGATGAACTCGTCGGATAATAATTGTAATTTATTCCTTCATTTCTCGTAAATTTACTTGCATGTCTTATGAAAGCCACTGTTATGACGTATAGGTATTTACAGACCTACTAAATATATACACACCATTTCATAAGAATTGGTCAAACTGTTTCTGAAAAGGAGAATGGCAGCCAAAACTGTGACGAGATTTTATAACATTATATCGTCGGTGTTAGGCCTAACCTGCTAACCACCTTTTGACGAATTTTACATGAAACAAACGGAATGAAATCTATAAAAATAAGTTGGATTTTCCTTCCTGACGCTATAACTCCAGAACGCACGAACCGATTTCCACGGTTTTGCATTCGTTGGAAAGGTTTCGGGCTCCGTGAGGTTTCTAGTTCATTTTTTTAAATTTTATTTTTCCTTTTTTTTTGGTATGGCAAAACAACGTTTGCCGGGCCAGCTATCTACTATATAAAAATAAGTCGGATTTTCCTTCCTGACGCTATAACTCCAGAACGCACGAACCGATTTCCACGGTTTTGCATTCGTTGGAAAGGTCTCGGGCTCCGTGAGGTTTATAGTTCATTTTTTAAAATTTTTTTTCTTTATTTTTGGTATGGCAAAACAACGTTTGCCGGGCCAGCTAGTCTTTAACAGGTAATTTAGTTATGAAAATGTTGAAAGTCCGGTTAGAGCATATAAATGTTTTTGATATATTATTAAGAGTATAACACTGCCTCGTCTTGTAAATAAAATTACTACTTTCCTCGCACCAATATATTAGGTGCTTAGCTTATGATGGCACCAATTCTACGTACACAACTAAACTTAACTAAAATAAAAACAACTAATGCTGTGTTTTGTTTATTGGGCCAGCTTTTTGTACAAATTTATATTAATTAAAATCTTTAGTCTATGTAACCTCTGTGGTGTAAGCCACAGAGTTCAGAGTTTATTTTTAAAATTTGTGATAGATATTTAAAACTAAATGTCACTATTGAAATAGAATTAAATAATATTTAGGTATATTGAAATATTTAAAAACATTAAATGTTGTTTCTTTACATAATTTAAAGCAACGCACTATTTTTATTTTATTTCTAGTATAAAAATATATCATTTTATCTATATTAAACAATTTTTACATCAAGAAACATATTCTGTTAACATTGCCGCATTGTGTTATCGACACTATCAAAATTGTTTTTTTCGTTAAGTTTCGTTCAGTTGTGCGCGTAGAATTGGTACTAATGTGGAAAAAACTATAGTAGGCTATTTACTACAGTATTATCAACAACTATTGTGAAACGAAGAATGTAATTTGCTTCATGTTTATTCTCTATATTGATATGTCGTACAGAAATATCACTTCATGCTTCACCTAGAAATTGCACTTTCACATTACAAGGCGATTTAAGAGGATACCAAAATAGCTTCGTCCATTTTTCTACGTACGAAGTTTTCATTATTTCTTTAGATTGAATGGCTAGAGCTCTAATTTTAAGTATATGTTTTTTCAATATAAGATCTAGGATCGCATAAACTCAGAAACGCGATTGAAAAAAGTTTTCTCGATAGAAAATCTTAGCGAAAAAACCTCTCAAATTTTTTCTTTTTTTCATTTGTCGGTCTATTATCGCGTAATAACTAATGAAATAACTTTAAAAACATAAGTAACTATTATATATAGAAACACGTAAATCAGAATTAAAATATATTTAGTAGATTTTGAGTAAATAGGAAAAGTTTCCCTAATTCTTCATTTTCTGTGCCTACTGGCTGTGTTAATATGTACGTGTCGGCGATAATATACGATAATATTGATGTAGGCCCTTAACTATTTTATTTAAGTTTGTAAGTATTTTATTGCTAAAATGATAAAGCGCAAGCAATTCACTTATTTAGATTTAGCAATTACTTATATTTGATAAAATAGTTTTCTAACAGGTACTGTAGACTTTCTGGTCCAACTTAAAGCATAAAGGTCAACTAGCTTGAGTAAAAAAAAATACGTGTGGCACTCGGGGACTGCCGCGGTAAAGCTATTGAATAGCATTTTTTATAAACTTATGCATTTATAATTATTTATTTATTTTATTTATGCAGGAATCTAAATAGCATAAACTAAAATAAGATTAATATATAATCCTTATTTACTGATGCTTACATCTGTCCATTGTTTATGGTAATTATGATAAAATAGCGATTGTCAATCAAATGTCAATAAAATAAAATAAACATTATTTTACATTATTAAAATCTAAAATACGCTGTTCATCTGAACATTTAGGATATATGTTGTCGATTCAAAATCCTTATTTTAATAAGCTGTTTAATTTGAGGAAGGCGTTTACCCTTGGTATCAACAGGATGAAATAAATTGCGGGGCGAAGAGGGGATTACGCATGCGCAGTAGCGCCGATAGTGTAAGGTTTTTTCGTTAAGGAATTTCTGGATTCGGTCTCCACGCTCAAGGCCCGCGATAGAAGCTATGCAATAGCTTAAAAGTTTGCGAGCTAGTATTTGTACGCTATCTTTTACTAAGTACATATAACTTAAAGGCTTTAAGTTGAAGCACTAAGTGTCTCACTCACATGAACTTTTAGAATTAGTGCAGGTAGACAAAGCCTTGATTGACTTTATAACAATTTTCATACACAATACTAGAGCTGCTGATAGTGTCTTACAAATCGAGAAATATTTAGAGTGATAATTTTTTTTTGCTGGGTATCGATATTTATATATTTTAAAATATTTATGTGCAATATATAAATGATTATCTAGACAGAGTGTAAATACCGGTGTAAAAAGATATAATAATTTTTTTTTAGTTTATTTCGTTATTTATTTTCTTAATCATCAATTCTTAATCATAATTCAATAAAAGTATAACTGCAGGGAAATCCTGCAGTTATACTTTTATTTGGAGTCCGCGTAACATGCCTTTTTTGTTTCATGTTCTTCTGTCAGATGTCATTTCGGTTCACTCTTCTTTCTTTTATATCCTCTTTTACATACTATATCCATAGTTTCTTAATTAAGTAAATAAAAAGACGTACTTACCGTTGGTTTTTCCTCCTTAGTTCTATCAATACACATCAAGTCACATCTTATTTTGTACAGCGAATGTGTTTGTGATTTTGTATATCTTTTAGTTTTAGACACAGCCAAGGGAATAAGGCATACTGCCATTAACACTAATATTAACACTTTTCTATTCATTATTGTTGTCTTTTTAACACTGATTATCCATCAAAACTATCTAATTTAAAACACATAACATCTGAAATAAATCTTTTGTTCTATAATTAATTACGCAGAATTAAAAAAAATTACTTTATTGCCCATTAATGTTACTATATTTGCTATACTCTGTATCCATCTAAATAAATACATTGTATTGATAGTGAAACCATTTCTTCAATGACTAATATTAAATTTATCAGAATGTATGGCGGCAATTGGAAAGAAGGTTATCAATGTCTGATAACATGTGCATATAAACAAGACAAATTAACAGACATGATCATTCATTAAAAAAAAGTTTTATTTAATTATTTTTATCAATCTAAACAGGAAATTTTAGTAACATTTTGAAGTACCTAAATCATGAATAAAATTGTAGCGATTTAAAAAAATAAATTATTTTAAATTCGTAGGTAATTTTTTCCGTAATTAAATCTATGTTGGTTCCCATCCAATTAGTTTAAGACAAACAAAACACTACACCTCATCTAATTCATAATCAATACGAGAATCGATTAAAACCGTAACATATCGAGTCCTTTTGAACTTGTGTCATCGACCTGCGAGGTTTGGATACACTTGCAGTTCGCGAGTGTATCGTATGAAATACGCGGTAACACTGCGGCGCGCGCGCATTCTCCAACTATTCGTGCCTTGCCTTCATTAATACACATCGATGATGCTTTCCTGTTGGTATAGATGACGGAAGGCTGCTTCTACTGCGTCTGTTTCCTAATTGAAAAAATCACGGTGTCTTCCTGGACATTTGCTATTTGATGCATCGATAGCCGTCGTTATGTCTGGTCTGTTTCGTGAATTATAAATAGCTAACGTTTTAATTGCACTTGCATGTGAGAGAATACTAATTACTCATAATTATATTTTTCCCGATATGATTTGGTACGTTTTTAGTGTGTTAAATATAAGTATTATATTATATAATACTAGCTGACCCGGCAAACGTTGTTTTGCCATACTAAAAAAAAAGGTTTGAAAAATAGATGTTGGCCGATTCTCAGACCTACTGAATACGCATGTAAAATTTCATAAGAATCGGTCAAGTCTTTTCGGAGGAGTACGGTAACTAACACTGTGACACGTGAATTTTAAATTTAAGATTAAATAATATTTAATATATTTTTTCAGACCTTTTTCTTTATACAAACTTATAGGTGTAATAATATCTTAGTTATTCTGAACATTTCTTTTTAGGGTCAAACAACTTTAAATAATAATAAATTGGTGCTTTTCTTTGTCTCACTCCAGCCCATTAATATCCAGTTTAGCACGGGCCTCCTCCACTTTGTTAGGAATTATGGTCTACATGCCGCGCTGACAAGGCGTGTTAGCATAGGCATGTTCGTGTCTCACAGAGGACGTTATCTGTGTACAATATTTCTTAATTGGCTTTTACAGCACCTTTGTGGGGGTGGTTCGTTCGGTTGGTGATCCGTCAAGTCCGAAATCATAAAAAAACTCACGCAGTAATTTTGTGAGTAGTATTTTAGTCGAAAAATAAAATGTTAGTTCACTACATTATAACTCGTTTTGTAAAACATAACATGTATCTATAATTTAACCTGATTCTTAGGAACCCACTCAATTGATTTCACCGAATCAAACTAAAACAATTAAATTAGTTGAGGTTCCTTACCAAAAGGGTAAAATGGGACCCAAGGCTAAGGCTACTAAGGCTCCATTGTCAGTCCACCCGACCGGTCTGTTTATCCATCTATTTGTCAAACCCTGATAGATAGTTAACATTTTCCGTTATTGTGTATTTCTCTTGCATCTATAACGACATACAATAAAAGAATGAAAAAATAAATCTAATTATGTCGCTTCAATACAACATACACGATTTTTTGTAAAGCACGATGACTTTTTTGATAAAGCTGTTACCCGCAACTTCGTACGTGTGGAATTTAGAAACCAAATTAACTTGTACAAAATGTCATCCTCTTCAATCATTCTATCTATTAAAAAAATTGCATTAAAATCCGTTGCGTAGATATTATGAAGATATAAGCTCACATAGGGACATACATACAAATATGACGACTTTGTTTTTTATTATATAGGATATGATAATAATATGATGATAATGCTACGGATTCCTTTGTACGCGATTTTGTTTCGCCTTTAGCTGCTTTTTTCAAAGCTAATAAAACAAAACGGCACAGATAAATCGTTCACAAAGAAGCTAAGGATTCAACGACCGGTTGATTGCTTTGTGCGTATGTCCAGGCCGGATGCCCTTCAAGAGCTTAATTAGAGTTTCTGCTAACAGTGCGTGTGTATGCAGTGTATGTAAGCTTGTACGTACAAATTAATAGGTATTCATAACATTAAACAGAATCTCCCCGGGTGTGTCTGTTAGTCTGTTAGCGATAAATACTAATTGGATTATCATCATCATCATAACATCACGCCTTTTTCCCATGGGGGTAGGCAGAGACTAACTGGATTATTATATGATTACTATTAGCTAGAATGGTTTCTGAGGAGGATAAGAGGTATAATTCGTTTATTATATGTTACGAGAAATTCGTGCCTAACTTCGTACAGGTAACGTAATTGGTAAAAAAAGCTGTTTCTTCAGATTTTACTTGTTATAGAGATACCTCATGCAGGTGCACAAAAAGGAAAGGTACCTATCCTATTTTCTGCATCACCCAAAGGTAGACTGACCTTAGGCAGTCCGCCTATGTATCAACTTTATGTGCATGAAGTATAAAATAAATAATTACGACTAGCCTCGTGGTTGAGTGGTTTATGTAAAGGACTGCCGATCAAGAGGTCGCGGGTTCGATTCCCGCTCGGGACAATCATTTGTGTGATTTTCCTAATTGTCATACAAATGTTTGTACTGCGTCTGGGTGTTTCTATGTATTATCTAATATATAAAATTCACGTGTCACAGTGTTAGTTACCGTACTCCTCCGAAACGGCTTGACCGATTCTTCTCAAATTTTGCATACGTATTCAGTAGGTCTGAGAATCGGCCAACATCTATTTTTCAAACTTTTTTTTTTAGTATGGCAAAACAACGTTTGCCGGGTCAGCTAGTAAGTATGTATTTACAAAAGAAAAGTAGTATATGTATTCTATCCATATTCTGGTACCCATAACACAAGCATATAAGCTTAGCTTGGGACCAGAGGACGTAGTGTGAAATAACAAAAAAAAAATTTTAAAATAAAAATTCTATAAAATAAAAAAAATATTAATTGTGTTATGTTGTTCCCATTAAGGAAAATAGCTCTACTTATACATATAAATAAGCAAAAGTGGTGGCGATACATGAATATTTGTATAATGTATAATGTCTGGGGATTGGAACTTGCGAGTGATCGACTTGTTGGCCACTCCTGTTATATAGGATACGATAAAAGGTGCTTTGGTAACCAGTGATTAGTTGTAAAGGAAAAACATACATAGCTCATATTTACACGTTCCATCAATTATCGTGTAAACCAATAAATATGTAAATAATAAAAAAATATTCATGCACATTTCGCACAACATCCTCTGGTCCCAAGCTTATAATGCTTGTGTTATAGGTACCAAAACACGGATAGACTACATATACTACTTGTCTTTTGTAATTAGTAAAACGAATACCTAGCTACTTATAAATAACTTTAACAGAGTTAATGGAAATAAAAACAAATTCTCCGTCAGAAGTTAGCTAACATGACGAGATTCATTTTATTTTCATAAGTTTTATTAGTCTCCTCACATTTTTGAAATACGTTATGGAATGCATGTAACTTTAGTAATAATTTTATGGGCTTGATCTAAGTAGGCCTTTATATCCTTACATAATGTGTTTGTAAATCGTATTTATTTTGAGCTCTAATTATATTTTTGGACTATGAAATAAAAACTTATTTTGTAACAAAACTCATTAAAGTATTTCTTCGTAATTGGAGTCAGTTAGCTAACTTGTATGAATTTGATTATAAATGTGTTTTCAACTCTATTATTTCAATATTATATGCGTTTGTGTATAAATTGTTAGTACGATTGTTCTAGTTCGTTATTAATTATTAAGGGTGTGTGATATTCCAGCTCATGAATTGTTGAATATTTTCGATTTATTTACAGATTTAATGATATGAAAGGTTCACTTAGATTGCCTTTGCTCTGTCTCCAGCGCCTTTACGTACCACTGTTGGACACGGGCCTCTTCCAACGTGGGAAGGATTATGGACTAATTACTGTGCCGTACTGACCAGGTATGTTGGCACAGGGTTCATTTTTGAGTTTTTAGTCTAACAGTGAATGTTATCTGTGTACAATATCCCTTAGCTGGCTGTTACAGCACCCTGTGGAGAAAACGGGTGGTGACACTTGTATTCTAAATCCGTCACCACAAAGGCATTCCTTGTCACTAAGCCCAGTAAATAATTTCTCACTATTGGGGATGGCCTCTCCTACCCTTGCAGGGTGTTTAGTCTAGTATGTTACGCTGACCAGGTGGTTAGGCATAAAGCTTAGTTTTAAGTTTGCCTTCTCTCACAATGATACTATTTAATAAATCTAATTATAGTGGAAAAAATGGTCCCCATGAGCGAGACTTGAACTCACGACCTCGAAACCTTTGCTCTCCTAACTGAGCTACCATGGGACCAGATGACCAAATTATCCACTACAATATATCTCAATATAAGTTAAACATCGCTTAATGTTTTTGTACAACGCCATTTGTATACATAATTTGATTTATTAAATAAAAGCATAGCAAGTCAATTGCAAAAAATAATAAATTAATGATACTATTTGCTTAGAATTAAAATTACAATGCCCTTAAAATAAAATTAAAATAAATAGTACCAGGGTACCAGATACGGGTAGACTACATACACTACTTTTTTGTAAATACATAATTATAATACATAGAAAACACCCAGACGCAGTACAAACATTTGTATGATATTTATGGATATCACACAAATGATTGTTCCAAGCGGGAATCGAACCCGCGACCTCGTGATCGGCAGTCCATTACATAAACCACTCCACCACGAAGCCCGTCTTGCCCGCCCTTAGTAGGAGTTAGGCAAGATGACACTTGGAAAAAGATAAAGATACATGATCAAGCTAACTTTACAAGCGTTTTTAACTTTTAATGAAATGGTCTTAATTTCTTCTAAGTATTGACCTTGATCCAAGTTGACATTTATAAACTTTTCGCAGACAGTTTTTTCAACGTCTGTAAAATGCAACGTCTTCTTAATTACTTTATTAATTTGTTTTATAAATGCAAAACCCATCATCACTTCCATTTATCGGAAATATGCACTTTTTACGCGACATGGGTGTCTAAGAATTAGAAAACCTGTTACATAATGACTTCCTTATGTAGTTTATATTTTGATTGGCAGATATAATAGTGCTCTAATCAATGCATTTAATAGTTATTATTATAGATTTGCCATTTTGTTTGAATCTATTAATAATATTTTTAAAGGTTGCAACGTTCTCTAGGTTTTCGTTTAAAATAATATTCTAATGTATTAATGTTTTAGTAACTTAATGGTTTTATAAAAGTCAACGCACTTGTTTCTAAAATGCTAAAATTGCTAAATACATTCATTTCATTGCCATAAAGGCAAACAACAATATTTTTTAAGATACGCTTGCATTAGTTTTCTGTCACTATTTTTTAAGCCATAAATATTCTAGGATTAGACAATAACCCTCTTCACGTTGGGTGAAATAATCGAATATATTGATGTTTATATCAGGTATTGCGTACAATTTTGTATTTTACTCCTTTTGGCATAATGATGAAATAATGATTATTTCATCTGCTATGGCACCTACAGCTTACATAGTCATTTAACCAACTTGTACAGTACCTGGATCAAAAATAAAGACACTTGTAATCTTAATCGATTACTACATGGTGAGTCAGTTATTTAAATCTGTATTGATTAATACATATTACTTTACGGCTACACAAGATTCCAGATAAGATTCAAGATTTCTATTCAATATTTAGACAGAATACCTTAAGATCCTAAAACATATATGGTCTTATTCATAATAACTTATCGGAGGTTTAAAAGTTCGCTAAAATCGATTCGCTAAAATTGTCAAAAATTGTTATTCATAATACATAGTCTTTTTACGATAAAATGTTTATTATCTCTTCGATAAAGTTATTGTTTCAACATCCGATAAGTCAATATAAATAAGACCATTAGTGTTAAACAACTGATAGTGGTGATATAATAAATTTGCCTTATCTGCTTATAATCCAATAATTACGTTAAAAAAGTATTTCTCGGCCTATATTAGATTGTGTAATATCATTAGATAAACGTTGAAAAAATAAATTCTAGGGATATCCGTCTAACATAGACGTCAATTACAGTTGGTGGGAAGTCAGTTTCCCTACATATCCTACCGTTTATAGTTTTCTAATATTATTTGGTAGGACATGACTACGATTAATACTTCCACGATATAGACATGTATTCCTTAAGCTTAACATAACCTCATATATATATTAGCATATTTTAATCCATTGCTAGACGTAAACCTATGCCATAGAACGCCACAACGAGCGAATCTGTGGTACTTACGTCCAACTACCCTATGTGATATTAGTCCGCGTTGCGTCGTCCGGTACCTAGTCGCTACTGTTGTCAGTTCGTCGGATGATATGGCCTGCCCATTGCCACTTCAGCATGCTGACTTTATAAAATATAGGTACATTAGTTTTTGTTACCAAACAGAAGAACTGTAACCATACACTAATCTATCTTCTATCTAAACCTATTTCGAATGATACGCTCATTCAATATTACGCCGCTAATTAAATTTAAAAACATTATAATGTATTTTTGTTATTACTTGAATTACTTTTAAGAACCGCGGTAATATTTTAAGTAATAAAAATATTACATTACATTTCTATTATTTAAAAAAATATTGCAAATTTTCAGCGAACATAAATGTAATAAATTATTTGGTTGTTCATGACATTAATTTTAATGACCTGAATGATCATGACACTAATTAAACTTAATTATGACTGACATAAAGACATGTGAAAATCTTTATCAGACCAGACAGATAAATTTATTAACATTTGGTATCAATGATCGAGACTGTCTCACTATTATTGAGATCAGACTGTTTTTATTAACTGATAATAATAATTAAAAAACCTATATAGACATATAAACCATTGAGTTTTGGTAGGAATTAGGACTCGCTGCTTTTAGTTTTAATTTTTTACTTTTTATCAGGTAATGGTATCGATTCTACGTGCACAATTAAACATAACAACAAAATAATAAAATAAATAAATAAATATTCATGGACATTTCACACAACGTCCTCTAGTCCCAAGCTAAGCTTATATGCTTGTATTATGGTTACCAGTATACGGATAGAATACATATACTACTTTTCTTTTGTAAATACATACTTTTAATACATAGAAACACCCAGACGCAGTACAAACATTTGTATGATAATTATGAACATCACACAAATGATTGTCCCGAGCGGGAATCGGACCCGCGACCTGTGAGCGGCAGTCAATAAAATTGATAGTGTCAATCAATCACACAATTTAGCAACGTTAACAAAATCATTTTATTAGAAAACCTGTATATTATAGACTAACGATTTTAATAAATAAAGATATGCACAGCGTAATAGCCAATTAATCAAAATACGCCATCGTTGTTTTCATTTTTTAGTAAGTCAGTAAGTTAGTTCTGCACGTAGAATTGGTACTATTGTAGAAATATTTCATTATTCAAATTCTATCTTGTTTTTTCGTCTTGCCTATAGTTTTTGTAAGCACTTGTGAGTGTTGAAATCCGAAAAGTGTTTGATGAAGAGCAATAAGCTATACAGTGTAATCAACAATTAAAAAATCAGGATATATACAGGCTGTTTGGTACATCGTTTGCCAAATTAAATCAGCTAAAACATAAATAAAAGGTAAATAAAAAGGAGAGTATCATTAAAATTAAAACATAATTTGAAGCGTGTAACAGCAATACTTTTTTATTTTTTGGGTTTTAAAGCTCAGTATGGATTTTTTATATCAAAAATGTTCCATGACCAAAAAAAAAATCTGGCGGCGCAAAAACCAAGTTAAATATGCTAAACTATAGCAAATGACACAATCTTTTAGCTGATTTAATTTGGCAAACGATGTACCAAACATCCTGTACACATACATGTACACATAGGTAAACAAATGAACCCAATATCAAAAGAAGAGTTCTAACGCTTAATTGTAGAATTGTCAAGTAACATAATTGTAATGTAATATTTGTATAACTTACATATATTTTTTTATTTTTACTTTTTTTGAATATTATCCTTGATATAATTGTGAAATTTGTGAACGACTTACTGTACTCATATTATTGAGAAATTCGCTAATGAACGCGGCGAAAACGTTACTAGAATATATACTTTTTTATTTAAAAAGAAATTCAGGTTTAATTTTATTTTATTTCTATATTCATTTTACATTTGACTTAATTTCTTTTAAACTCAAGAGTTGATAATATTGAGGAGAATAAACTCTACTTTTTGCATCTTTTATAAATAATAATCACAAGCTAATTACAGTAATTTTAATAATAATTTAAATTTTATTACGGAATTACGGATCTACTACATATTTAATAAATTTTTTTGTAAATACTTTTTATAAATAATTTTAGATACTTAAAAAACATAGAAAAGAATACTCAGAAGCAGTACAAACATTTGTATAATCTCAACACTTTCTTTAAAATGACACTTTCTTTAAGGTATTTGTTAAAAAACGTGCATTTTATAATAGCTATTAAAACAAAGCGTAAAAAAGCAAGCAGTAGGTACGCACTTTTCTTGTTGGAAGTAGAACAAGTAAATATTATGTAATTATATTATATAAAAACGTTTTACATTTAGGATTCCTTGACTATATTGAAAATTGTTATTACTCTGTGGATTCATTTGTTTATTTCTTGTAAAAATGTTATCAATCTGTGATAGAAAAAAGTTAATTAGTGATTTCGATCGACTAGTGTTTTTGTAGTTGCACTGTATTATCTTCTCAATTAATTGTAACAATCCAATAATTATATTCCTGTAATAACTTTCCTTCTCATTTTCACGCAATAGAAAACAATGCAATCAATAATTTACAATGTATATCAGATATGTATATGAGCTATTAAAAAACTGTTATGTCTGCTTATACCTAACAGAACCATGAAAGTATGCAGTATGCAACACACCTAACGTGTTTCATAACATAATAAAAACAAATAAAATTAATTGTCTGTTTGTGCTTTCGTAATAATGGTCCTAATATAACTTGTACTTTGTCGCATATATATTCCTAAAAAAAGGGTTTTATTTTTCTATATTATTTTATATTTTACCATGTTGATGTACGGCTGTGTGTTAGAACATATTTATTATCTCTACATTTATTTATCTAATAAAGATTAATCTTTTGGAAATAAGTTCATTTAATGCGGAATTGATTGCTGATTCCAAAAATCTATTAAAACTAATAAAAATTCAGCCAATTATACCAGGGTATTATCCAGATAATGACTCTTATTTATTTAATTATTTATTTTGATTTACAAAAATTAGGTAAATCGCATTATAAAATCTCTTGTTTTACGTCTAGTTTAGATAAAGTAAGAAAGTAATTTTAAAATCATCATGTACCTATTCTAGACGCTATGTCTAGAATAGGTACATGATAGGTATTTAAGTTAAGTAGGTATTTTGGTTGACTAACTTATAGCGATTTTAAGTTCTTATTTAACAGTTATGTATTAAATTTCAATACAGGCTGAGCCGTACGTTACTAGTAGTTTATATAAACATGTAGGTGTTTGGATTGCATCGATATTCATATCGATACTGTTCCGCCGATTGTAACTGTCTACACAACAGTCATGCACAATGCATATTATGCAACAAACATAAAGAATTGTTTTCGGTCAGTTTAGATTGTATTAATTTCATTATTGCATACTGGGTATCTATGTTATTTCCTGTTATAATTAGATAGTGGTACCAATTCCACGTGCCCAACTAAACTTCACTTAACTAAATAATTTTAGTAGGTACTTTAAATAAAAGTTCAATCACCTTTCTGTGCCTTTGAAATTTGAGGGTTTTTCTCGATTTTACAGGAGATAACCATCAGATCCTGACCTGGTAACAATGGGACCATACGAGAACTACCAGCATTCAAATAAAAAAGCATTATTAAAATCGCTTAGCCCAGTTAAAAGTTATGGGGTAACAAAAATAAAAAATAAATAAATAAACACACAGACGAATTGAGAACGTCCTCTTTTTTTGTAGTCGGTTAAACATGAAAACAAATATGCATATTGGGTATTTCGTTATGCATCCCTACTTATTAATATTATAAATGCGAAAGTAACTCTGTCTGTCTGTCTGTTATCTTTCCCGCCTAAACCTCTCAACCGATTTTGATGAAATTTGGCACAGACAATCTATAGACCTTGAGAAAGGACATAGGCTACCTTTTATTGCAAAACAAAAATTTTCCAAATTCCACGCGGACGGAGTCGCGGGCAACAGCTAGTGTTTTTATAAAATAAAGGTGTTAGTCTATGTACTGATTTAAAAAAAAAAGGTTTTGTTAGTATTGCCGAATTGTGTTATTGACACTACCACTTTTCCTTTGTTAACTACTTTTTTTAACTTTTAGTTGGGCATGTAGAATCGGTACCATTGGTAGTATAAGGTAAGCATTGAATTAACCAAAGTAAAAACATGTAGAATAATTATTACATCTGTTTGAAAACTTCATTTATACCTTTTTGTTGTTTTATATAATGTTGTATTTAATTGTTAAAGTGCTTACAATAATGTATTACAAATATAATCGAAAAAATATTAAAAAATATTTTAGTTTCATAATTATCATGTGACTATGAATTTAAATTAGAACTAATTACAACATCAGCTACTAGATATACAAAAATGAATAATAAGTTAATTAAATTTATTTGTGAATAAAATTCAGGTCACAAATATTAATGATTTGATTTGATATAGTGCAGTGAAGGCGTTAAAAAAATGCTAAGAAAAAAGTTTTCAATGTAAGAGTTTATCTTTTCGCTAACAATTTTCAAAGGCCCTTGTAGCCTGTTGTATTGAAGTAGTAGTATAGATACGTTTGATACGGCATACGGCAAGCATATCAATGAACGTTGGAGCTATTATCAAATTCTCTTAGCAGGGTATTTGACTATAGATACCATCCATTCGTAGTTGCGAAGCTTGATTTTTTGTGCGACAGAAAATAGCTGGTAGCGTTCAAAATAATTTTCATAGAGAATTTCAATAGACGTCGAGAAAAAAGAGAACAAGAATTTAATAGCGGCTAATACCTTCATGAATATACATTTATAGACACATTATAATTTCAACATTTGAACTAGTTTACATGTATAAAACTAACGTGCGTGAATCACGATTTTTAATGACGAATGGACAGACAAGACGAGACGTATATTACGTCAATAAAAACAATATGTAAATTGTAAATGACACTAAGATCTTTCAACGGAAAACAAATATGCTTTGTAAAACTTATCATTTTTATTAATACGACTTATACTTCGTCTTGAATGTTTCGTTTTGTATCGATTGATTTAGTAACAGCTAAAAAAAGATAAAAATTCGATGAACTCATTCCGAGTTATTGAAAACTCTATATGAACATTTTAAATTCGTATTTAACTTGCTTAAGCTGTTAATTTCATACTAAAAGTTGTATCTAGCATGCCTATGTACTTAGTATATTATTTTAGTAGTTAATTCTTTAATTGATAATCCAAATACTTAAGGATTTACGACTGTCTCTTTGTTGATTTTTCATACCCAAGTTTAGATCCAATTTACCTATTGATATTGGTACACATTACACGTGTACCCTTAAGCCTGAGAAAAGCTATTTTTTAAGGCTACAAAGGGCATATAGTGGTTCCTCTTTTTAAAGAATAGATTGAAGATATCTTTCAATGGCTACTAAAAATTACATAACATTGGCAATACACAATTAATTATAATTAATCGGTTATTGCCAATGTACCTTAAGTCGTTTGTTGTCACTCTAAATTAATATTTTCCTTAGCAATGTAGTAGCAAGTAAAGGGATGGTACATATTTTGTATCGTATGTCACATCTTTGCCATTTACAGAAATTTTGTAACAATATTTTCAATTATAATATTATGTAAATGATATGTTAAATAGGGTACTTCAAAGGTTTCATGCGTGGCGCGTTTTGCGTAATGTGTGCACCGTTTGCCTAAAGTAACTTTCTAACAAATTTAATTATCATAATTCCATTCTGTGTAAATAAAATTAATGTAATTATTACTTATACTTTCATATATGCTTAAACAAAGGTTTTACTACAAATATGTAACCTATGTCATAAAACATGTGCTCTACGCAAAGTAGACCCGGCGATTATATACTAGCTAGCTAATACTAGCTGACCCAGCAAACGTTGTTTTGCCATATAAATGTTAGGGGTGGACAACCCTTATTACTTAGGGGTATAAAAATATATAGTAGCCGATTATCAGATCTACTAAATGTGCATATAAAATTTCTTAGGAATCGGTCACGCCGTTTCGTAGGAGTATGTGAACGAACATTGTGACACGAGAATTTTATATATATTAGAAGTATGTTCTACGGTTGTATGTATGCCAAGCAATTTGGTAAATCTACTGAAAACTTTTGATATGAATCCCTTAGTATCCTTTTATGGATAAAAAAAGTCTCTTTTTTACAGTCTGCAAGAGAATAACATATCCTATTAACTTTTTTTTTAAATTACAATTAGTTACAATTTTAATTATAACTCCTCTCTCTCTCTCTCCAGTCTATTTACGTCCCACTGTTAGGCACGGGCCTCTTCCACTTTAGAGGGATTATGGTCAACAGTTCCGTCAGTTTTATTTTTTATATTTTGTTTTAGTATATAGTGTATGCAATTTCCTTACAATATACCTAGTACATAGGGATATTGAAAGTAAATTAGCTGCACTGGGAGTGCGCCTAAGATTTTTTTTAAGTTTTTGGACAATAAGACAGTAAAATATTCAAGTTTATGTTTTAAATATGAGTGTATTTTTGTCCCAAAATAATGTTGGTTAATATTGCCTAATTGTAACGCAAACGTCACATAATTAGTTTTTTCTGTGTCAAGATTAATCGTATTCTTATAATAAGCCAATTAGTTACCGCATTAAATTCACTCCAAATTCACAAAAATACTTGCGTTAATTACGTTTACTTGTTACGCGAAATAAAACGTGCAAATAGGTGCATATTGATCATAAAGATGTAATTTTTGTAAAAATTACGTTAGTTAAATATTTATAACATTATTTAATGAGTCAAATCGTAACCTATTCGGAATTCAAATTACGAATTAAATAATTAAAAAAAATATTGTGACCAAAGAATAAATTGAACTAGAGGGATAAGATAATTGATGTTAAGTAACAATTCATGATTTTTTTCTTAATTGTTGCATTTCATTACATTCCTATCTAAGAATAATCTTCTGGTAATAGTGCTACAGAAAACAGTTTAAGGATTTAGTTATATATACACATAGATACGCACGAATGAGATAGTAACATGTCTTTGTAGCTAGTAACAACTTTACTTCATCTCCTGTCCGACCTTGATTGTTTTGAGAGTGAAAAGTTTTAGTTACGATAAGAGAATTGTCATCGGTCCTTGATATAATAATATGTGCAAAATTTCAGATCAATCCGACTACTGCAAGTGGGTTAAAATCACTTTCAAAGTTTCCGTTACATAGATTAATACATTGATAGATACATACTGAACTGATATAAGCGTGTAATGAAAACAACTATGGTGTATTTTTATGATTTGGCTATTTCATTGTACACGTTTTTGTTTATTAAAATAGTTCATATATTAATTTACAGATTTTCTAACAAAAATTTCAAATAACATTGCCGAATTGTGTTATTGACATTATCAATTTTCATTTTTAGTTAAGTTAAGTTTAGTTGTGCACGTAGAATCGGTACAATTATTTCAGTTTCATTTATTTCTATGCTGCCTATGAACTGTAGTCAGAATGCATACCATTTGTATACACGAGGCGGCATCTATTAACACTTGGCACTAACTGCTAATTGGTAACCGCATCTTTCGCTGCTAATTGCTACGTGTATATTTCTTCACTTGTGTAAGGTTTATGAATATTTTTTTGGTATTATTTTTTACACTTTATCATAGTTGTGTGTTCTTAATAAATGTTATATTATTAGGTATTTTGAATATGCTTTTGTTTGTTTGTTTTAAATTTTACGCTATCTCTATTAATTTATAGGTCGGCTAATTAAATTGGCAAATACGCCTCTGTCCTGTATTATTATTGTAGTTACTACTAGTCATACGTATTCATGTGGGGACTATTATATTGTTAAATGATTTCTAAAAGACTTTGCCAGCTGAGGATTAATATACAGCGTGACTTAATTAGACCTTAACCCTCGCGAAATAGGGGAAACCCGTGCTCTACATTGAGAGTTTTTAGCGAACTTAAATTAGAACATTATTATAAATACATAGCTACATAGTAGGACTTGAACTCGCTATGAAAGTAACGGATGAGAAACGAATGCATGTAACGGAAATGCGAATATTGAGATGGATGTGCGGGGTAACAAGGAAAGATAGAATTAGGAATGAGTATGTCAGAGGAAGCATGAAAGTAGCACCCGTGAATGAAAAGTTGAGAAGCATGCGTCTGTGTTGGTATGGACATGTGATGAGACAGAATGAGAGCGGAATTGCCATGAAAGATTTAAATATGAAAGTGGATTGATGTAAGGCCAGAGGCAGACCAAAGAAAAGATGGCTGGACTGTGTGAAAGAGGATACGAAGAAGATGGATGTAAATCCACAGATGACGTGTGACAGAGGAGTATGGAGAAGGAGGACATGTTGCGCCGATCCCAAATGATTGGGAGAAGGGCAGGAAGGAGAGATACATAGTAGGACTTGAACCCACGACCTCGGAATACCGTTCCGAAGCTCTTTCCAACTGAGCTTATTGCAGTCGTGCTCGTAGCATTCAAATTTACCACCACAATTTTTGTTTTATTATTATTATTATTTATTTATATATATTTATATCTCTCTTTTTAGTTTTCGCTTTCGTGCGGGCCTTAGCCAAGCAAGAAAGCTTAAGATATTGTTAGATCAGTGGCTAGAAATTTCCTAACAATTCTGCAAGTGTTGAGTATGGCTGCCTTTTGTAATGTTATGTATGTGAGTGGATGAATGTGTAGTAGTTTGAGACTTGTATGTAGTGTGTAAGGTATGACTCCAGTAGATGATAGTACAATAGGAATGGTTTTGACTGTGTTCACTTTCCATTGTGATTTGAGTTCTATGGCTAGGTCTGTGTACTTTGATAACTTTTCTGTATGTGTGGTTGAGAGGTTGTGTGTGTTTGGGACTGCTATGTCAATTAAATATACTATTTGGTTTTTCTTATCGTGTAGTGTTATGTCTGGTCTATTAAAATGCACTGTTTTATCTGTGAGTATAGTTCGGTCCCAGTAAAGTTTGAATTCTGATGTGTCTAATACAGTCTTAGGGGTGTATTTA
Source organism: Orgyia antiqua (assembly GCA_916999025.1). Lineage (NCBI taxonomy): Eukaryota > Metazoa > Arthropoda > Insecta > Lepidoptera > Erebidae > Orgyia > Orgyia antiqua. Next base: position 4,894,043 of record OU779867.1, read on the forward strand.
TAGTAAGCTACTTGTTCTGATATAAGTTTGTATTTAAATGCTAAGTTTTGGTGAATGATTGCTGCTACTTGATCGTGCCTGTGTTTGTAATCGGTTTGTACTATTGCCCTACATGCTCCTGTTATATGTTGAATAGTTTCTGGTGAACCTTTGCATTTTCTGCATGAGTCGTCTGTAAAATTTGCTAATTTCATTATGTGTTTTCTGTAGTTTTTAGTTTCTATCACCTGGTCTTGTATTGCGAGCATAAACCCTTCCGTCTCAGGAAACAATTCTCCGCGCTTCAGCCAAGCGTTCGACGCTGTCTTGTCGACGGTGGGTTGGCTAAGGTCGTGGAGATGTCTTCCGTGTAATGCTTTTCGGGCCCATTCAGCTAATTTAGTCTGTTTGTCTACTAGTGTTTGATTTCGTTGTTGCGCGTTGTCATGCAGATTTAAGGGAGTTAACTTCTTATCATTATATACTATTGCTTTGTGTAGAGAGGAATTAAGTGATTTGTTATGAAAATATGTGCGTAAGTTGGTTATTTGCTGATTGTGTAAGTTCTTAATATCTATAAATCCTCTACCGCCGTCATTTCGGGCTAACGTCATTCTTTGTATACAAGATCTTGGGTGATGTTTCCTGTGTCGCGTCATGGTCGTATTTACAATTCTATGAAGATTTTTTAGATCAGTTTTACTCCAACTAATGATTCCAAATGAATATGTAAGAATCGGGATTGCGTATGTATTTATGGCTTTGGATGTATTTTTGGAATAAAGATGACTTCGGAAAATTTCATTTAATCTATTTCTAAATTGTTGCGTTAAAGTAGTTTTTATGTCTTTATGTAGAATCTGTTTTGCTTGTTTATAACCCAAGTATTTGTATACCACATCGTCGTCTAGGGATTTAATGATATCACCGCTTTGCGCTTGATACTGATGTTTATATTGTTGTCCTTTTCTAACAGAATTTATTTTACATTTGTCAATGCCGAAGTCCATACAAATATCTGCTGAGAAATTTTCAGATATTTGAGCAAGCTGTAATAAGTGATTTTCAGAAGAAGCATAAAGTTTAATGTCATCCATATATAACAAATGGTTTAGTTTATAGGTTGCTGTGTCAGGTGGGAGTTCTATATTATTTTCTTTATATGGTAAGTCGTAGCCTATATCAGAAGAATTTAATAAATTTGAGAGTGGGTTTAAGGCGAGGCAGAACCAAAGCAGGCTTAGAGCATCACCTTGGAATATACCTCTTTGTACTTTAATGGGTTCTGTTTCTATTGTGTTGCTGTCATTACTTAGTTTAAGTCTAGTAGTCCATTTTGTCATAGTACTTTTTAGGAAGGAGATTATCTGAGGGTTTATATTATAAATTTCTAAAGTTTTAAGAAGCCATGTGTGAGGTACGGAATCGAAAGCTTTTTGGTAATCTATATACATAGTAAATAAATCAGATTTTGTTTGTTGAGTCTGTTTCATTACTATTGAATCTATCGTTAGTTGTTCTTTGCATCCCTGGCTGAACTTACGACATCCTTTCTGCTGCTCTGATAACATATTATTCTCGAGTATATGGTGGTATATTAGTTTACTTAAGCAGGATGTTATAATTTTGTAGATAGTTTTAAAATATCTGTGAATGGCAAGTAAAGCAGTGCTTTTCTGCCTTTATGGAGCGCACGCCCATGGGTTCAAGTCCCGCTTGCGGCAATCATTTTTTCCACCATAATTTAATTTATTAAGTAAAGCATAGCATGTCAATTGCAAAATCAATAAATTACTTTAGATACATAGTACTTAGATTTAAGTAGTTACATAGTATTTATCTAATAAGTGTTATGCTGGTTTCACGAATATTGCGTGTACTAAATTCTCCTGTGTATTATATGCCATTGTATGATAACGCAATGTAACAATCGGAGCAGCGTACCAGGAGTAGGTAACATGAGCATTGCGTCATGGTCTCTTGGAAGGTGAGCCAGTTTTAACCTGTGCATTCATTACAATAATTACAAGTATACTGCACACGATTTCGTACTTACACTAACACGCGACCCGTCGCGCTCTAGGACTTTTTAATTATAATCCGGGAACATAATCTTTTCCGAAATAGAACTAGAGTGAAAAGTTTTAAGATAGTTAGAGAATAGAGACTATTTTTTTTAAATTCTAGAGTAGACCTATTGGCGCCATTCTACGTACAGAACTTAACAAAAAAATTAAAACAGCTAATGGTATATTTTAATTATTCGGCTATTTTGTTGTGCACTTTTATGTTAATAAAAATCTTTAGTCTATATTAAACAGTTTTTTTATCAAGATAGTTCAGTTATCATTGCCGGATTGTGTTATTGAACACCATAAAAATTCATGTTTACTTAATTTCAGTTTAGTTGTGCGTGTAGAATTGGTACCATTGTCAAGCAGTAATATTCTATGACCTGAAAAATTCAATAGTCCAGCCCTGTCCAGGTCTATTGTAGTACTTAGGTACCTGTACTTCCAGTAACCTGTGACATTACCTGCATTAAGTGTGCATAATAATTATGCTCATAATATAAAAATCAAAATAGTTTAAAGGTAGTTAATTAAATATCCCATACGGCTGATGCGGCGGTAGCTATGCTACGCCTCTATCTGGATTACTAAATTCAGTTTTATTTTTAGCGCCTAATAGTATCGATTAGCAAATGCACACTGTCGATGTTTAAATATAGTGTTTGTTGTTGCCAGGCGTTGGTTGCCGATTAAATTGCCAAACTTTATTGAAGTTTTGGGAACTTGAATCTTGTATTGCATTCTCCTTTATCATGTTACTCTCAAAAGTCTCTACCTCTATACCTGTTAGACTGTGTAAGGGATTTAAATTTGTACATTCAGAAATATAGCTAGGATTTATTTTTAAATCCAGCGAATAGGCAAAGGTATAATCTACATAATACCAGCAAAACAAATTGCTTTCATTTGACCCGTTCAGACCAATAACGAGTAAATAATATTCCTTTTCAAAGCTAACTTTATCTAATTTTGCCACGTAGTTACTATCATTTTGTAACTCGCATGTGTTATGTAAAAATATTATAATTTTTGATACATTAATTCACTATTCCTATACCCTGGCCACAGCCGCTGTTTTTACGTGACACAAATCTTTATGCGAAAGAACCTTGGAAGAAACTTTTAGTTATAAATATTGTTATGGTGAAATTATAAACATACCTACTTCTGATGAATGCTAGACAGGTGTATTTGCATAATACCTACGTCTTGTGAATATTAATTCCAAACATATTTCTACCATAGGTTAAGTTTTTTTCTCAAATATGTAATTGGCATTGTTCATATGTTTTTAAACTCTTAATTCGAAAACCATTTCGGGGAATAGAGTTTCTGATCATGGTCCATTAGTTTTTTTCGGAAAATTTGCTATATTAACGATCATTTTTCCAAAACAGTCAATGATCTCTATTTGACCTTGAAATGAAGGACTTAAAATATTATATTACTCTGTGTTGGAGTTGAAATTGTTCTAATAAATCAACTTGAAAAGTTGTATTGCAATCTGTCTTAAGTCTATCAGGAAAAAGCAATACACGGATTGCGTACAACGATGACGTCACAACATTTAAAATAATATCTTTATGTATTTTTTAAAAGTTCTGTATAGTGAATATTTCAATAATATTGCAATTAGTTATAATAAATAAGTAATACCTTGTCTATATTTTCAAAAAAAATATGTAAAAAACAGCAGGACAAAAATTATGAACAATCCCAATTGTATGTGTCTCTGTTTAAAATATGATTATCATAACTAACCACTTAAAATTCTAAGTTATTAAGGTTCTAAATTAAGACCAATAAAATTGTCAAAATAAAAAATATGCGTTAGCGTTTTAATAGATACAAATAACTAGGTAAGCTCTCTCACTCTGTTTTATAGGTAGAACATATTATTATTTAAAATTCGTTAACGTTTAAGGAGTGGAGATAATTAACTACTGCTTAATCAATATTGCAAAAATCAAACAAGTTTTCACCTCAAATTAGTACAATATGATTATTAGATACTGATTTGGGCATAGGATGTATGTAATGCATTGTATTAGAATTTGTTATTGGGCAATTAATGAACAGAAATACTGTGCTATATTGCATGTGTTCATTGTTTATAGCATGCACGTCCTAAAGGCTTGGCAGCATTGCTTGGCAGGTTTTACTCCCAATTATAACTTACTCAATGTTGTAATTTGCCATTCAATATGAAAAAATAAACGGAAGGTTGTTGAAAACGCTGTACTATGATGCAGAACTTCCTAAATCAATTAATATTCGAACTAACAAAAGTAATTTACATATAACTCGTTTATTTTTACTTGTACATAGGAAACATAGAGCGTTTTATGTAGAAACCAGGAATATTTATTTTAAGAAAATTATTAATTAAGGACTAAAGTAACTCAATTTTGCATTATTGTATAGTTTTGGTACAATTTATAGTCCAAGAGTGGTCAAGCCTTAGCTACGTTTCTTAATTTACTCGTAAATGAAAGATTTTCAATACTTTTTAATTCCACTAAGTCATGACGACCACACCCCACTCTGCCTACCTTACTTATTGCAAAACGAATATTTCAACTTATCCTTTCAGCATTTAGAACGCGTAACGCGTCACGCCTTCTTTTCATGTCTCTGCCTACACCTGGATAGAAAACGTGATGGCATGATGATGACAAGCTTCGTAGTGCGGTTGTTGGTAGTGGTGCTTATTCTGCATTTACAGTGACTGCTATTCTCATTAGGAATAATTTGGTATTATTGTATATGTATTGTAGATGTATGTGAATTGCCTTTTCTTTTAATACCGTCGCTATTAGCAATATTACCTATGTTACTGGCGACCTTCCGGCGTGCACTGTAGTAGACCTGTAGACTGCAGACACCGCCGTGCACTCGTCCTAAAGATGAGCATCGGATAATTATGCTTGGAAACCTGGGTCGACACGATCGATCTCATAACAGTGAGTGTTAGCCGGTAACTAATAATGACTAAAACTAGCGAAAATGCAATACAAAAATACTGTCGCTGTTTACAAGGAAGCATGGTCTACAAGCGCTCAACTAGCAGAGAGCAAAAATCCCATGCGTACAAAGTTTTTATTTTTTTAAAGATTTTCTGAGTAAATTTTATTGAAATGTAATGAAGGAAATAATTCTATATAACAAAGCTATCAACAAAAATGCTTTTTACCTTTTATACCTAAGAAGTAGTAGTGTTCATGTAATTTATATCTATGTAACTTAACTTTGTAGCGTATATTACTTAAGAGGATACCAAAATAGCTTCGTGCATTTTTCTATGTACGAAGTTTTCATTGTTTCTTTAGATTGAATGGCCTAGAGCTCTAATTTTTAAGTACTTATATGTTTTTTCAATATATGATCTAGGATCGCATAAACTCAGAAACGCGATTAAAAAAGGTTTTCTCGATAGAAAATCTTAGCGAAACAACCTCTCTAATTTTTTATTTTTTTCATTTGTCGGTCTAAAATCGCGTATTAACTAATGAAATAATTTTAAGAACATAAGTAACTATTATATATAGAAACACGTAAATCAGAATTAAAATATATTTAGAAGATTTTGTGTAAACAAAAAAAATATCCCTAATTCTTCATTTTCTATACCTACTAGCTGTGTTAATATGTACATGTCGACGATAATATTGATGTAGGCCCTTAGCGAATTGATGGAAAAGTTTGAAAATAAAACGAATATATAATGTTTTTTACAATTTACTGTTCCATTCTTATTTAATAAAAAATAATCAATAAATTAATTGTACCGAAACTACATAAAACGAAAACACTTAAATAACAGAAGAAATTCTTTTTCTATTTTATTTTCAGAATTACAAACTATTTCCGTATATTTTTCACTGTAAGTCAAGACATAGGTCTGTATGATAAGCTAGACCAAGCGGATATCTATTTTTATTAATCTACCAGGTACTGTTTTCTACATAATTACTGTTTTTTTATTTTTCTTTAAATATAAACAATAGCTACAAATTAAAAAAACTAAAAATCTAAAGAAAACCTTCTAAAATAATTATATAATTAACATTATATTTAACCAGGATTGCATCGTATTATGTTTTGCAATAAATGTATTTTTTGGTGGGCCTTTATTTTGGAATTTACATAGTTACTGTAAAATAAAAATAATTAAATGAAGAATTCATGCACTTTGCAATTAAATCTATTTTCTGCCAGGCGCTGCAGTTGTTGCGGCTGCGGTCGTCGCCGCTGCGGCAGCAGTCGTAGCACCGGCAGCAGCTGTCGTAGCCGCAGCAGCTGCAGCGGCTGCAGCAGCAGGTGTGGTAACGGCAGATGGAGCAGCACCTCCTTGGGGAGAGCCCCAAGGTAAGAATCCCATTAACCAAGATCCTCCCGGACCTTGTTGGGACATTGTAAGGTTCATGCCATTTGGTGCTGAAATTAGAGTGTATTAGATTATTTTCAACCGAATTGTATTCTGTAAAGAATACTAGGTGGCTGGTCGAGATTGTTGGAAAACATTCTCGATAGATGGCGTTGTACATAAAAATTCGATATAAACTCAATCGAGTGACGATTGTGGTGGCCTAATTTGATTACTGAAAGCACGACCGCAATAAGCTCAGTTGGCAGTGCTACGGCACGGTATTCCGAGGTCAAGGGTTCAAGTCCCGCTTGCGGTAATCACTTTTTTCACCATAATTTAATTTATTAAGTAAAAATATAGCATGTGAATTGCAAAAATTAATAAATTACTTTAGTGTATTAGAGCTGCTGGATGCAGTTAGCGCAGAACCGCGCGATGTGACATTCTATGGGGGAAGACCTATGTCTAGTAATGGACGGATAAAGGTTGATATATGGAAGGTTGGATACTAGAGCGCCTTTTTACGAGATCCGTTGTGTTTATTTTGTGTTTTATATCTCAACATTTTGGTAACCTTACAGCCATTATAGTCTTCAGTAGGATTACGTGTCTCCTGTGATTAGCTATCCCGAAAATGGAACATAATATTTTCACAATGTACAGTCAGACTGGGTAACTTTGCCCCTAAATTCATAGTTTTTTGCTTATAAAATCCGAATTACGCTATTGATTTTGATGTTTTATTTGCTTTTGGTGGCACCCAAGGCTGCTTTTTAAATAAATACACTCATTTTTAATAAAAGGGAATAAAAATAAAGAAATATTGGTCAAAATGTCGGGGGCTAAAGTTATTTGGATAGTGGGGTAGGTTTGACTATAGCTAAATTTATAGAAGAAATTGTAAAGTTTTTCAACGAATAGAGTCTAAATCTAACATAAGCTTCATATTTTTACATTAAAACACCTGTCAGATTACTAAATGACATCAGTCACGTTAATCAAATCGCTCAATCATCTCTATTCTTGAGTTGCCAGGTAAGTAAAAAAAAATTGCTATACGTTTAGACTTTACTATATTTTTTGGTGTTGTTCACTTACATTAGATATGTATTATTAATTAGAAACATTAAACATGTAATAAACTATTAATAACAAAAAATAATTATGAGATCTTTAAAAACACAATGCTTAAAAATAAATCAGTTTAGTCGCCCCATTCCATGAAGAGTAGCGGATCATCTACCAAGTAATAGTCCTTTAGTTTGATAATTTTTTGGTCATCCAGGAAGCTGACTATGTTCTTCTGTTGGCAAGTGATGAGGTCCCGCTTTAGTGGCCACTTCCAGCCATCTTGTGACTTTTGCATGACGGATATTTTTGCAGTATTTCCTTCCTTGCAAATGATACGCCCCGGAAATAAAATGTCTTCGTATTTTACGACACAATAATCCTGTTTTCTGTTTTCTTTTCCCAAACTAACTTTACTAGCGTCTTTATCAGTAGACACAGATCCTATTTTTGCATCTTTTTTCTCATTTCAGTCCACCCTTTCTAAGATTCCGTCATGGTTTTGATAATTTCCTTCAATATCTTCTATATTGCCACTATATATTTCAACGACTTCAATTGGTGATGGAGGATTTATCTGTTGATATTGAACGACGCCAGCATTCCATAACGATGGTGATATTGGTATGGAATTCATCAAAAATCTATCGGAGGATAGATCAGGAAATTCGAAGGTCCTGTGTACCGAGACTTCGTGCCATACTTACGGGTACCTGGAGGAGGACAAACCTTCTTTCTAGCCATGTTATCCACCTAAAAATAAATTTTACAATTAAAACGGGAATGAAATATTTGTTAGCAACACTAAATTCAACCATAGGGTAACTTTAGCTCGTAGTCAAAGTTACCCTGATTGCCCGCGAAAACTTACATGATATTAATATAACGATTTTTTGAGTTAAATATTGCGTAGAAAGTTCTGTTCTTTGTTTCACACAGTCGAGTATTCACCAAATATCAATTAAATTTAAACTTACCTTCCAAAATGCGGCTTCTCATATAACACGGACGACTTTAAAACAACACTTTCACATACACTTGTTCAAATATATAATCCAGGCGCCAATATAAATATAAACTGACAGCTTAAGCTGAGAATGACAACTGAGATTGCGTTCAGAAACTTATTGAAAATCAAAAGATACCCGATTTACTTAGATTGAATACGTTTAGAAACTTAAAAAAATATATAATTCAATTATGAAGTTGAGAGCCAATGTTATAATGAAAGACAAAGTTACCCAGTCCGACTGTAATCTTTACTTATTATAATAAAGTCGTTATTTTTGTATGTGTATATAAGCTTATACATATCTTTACAACTATTCGACGAATTTTGATGCGGTTTTTTTTTAAATAGATAAAGTGGTTCAAGAGGATGGCTTTTTAGTGTAATTTGTTAAGATTTAGTTTTAAATTCTACGCGTAAATTGTTGCGGGTAACAGCTAGTTTAAAAAAATAATAATCAAATTTTCAGTGATTTCCTAAAATAGGTATTTACTTCAGCTTCAGTCATTATTTTGACGACACTGAACATTGGCCTGTAATGTAGACCCGAAACCGCTTTATATCGCGCCTACGTACAGTGGCCTATTGTAATTTAATAATCATTTTGCGTCTTCAAAAGGGCTGCCCTATGTTGACAGATGTATTTGTTACAGGCAACACATACACAATTTGATTTGTAGCCTTGACCCAGAATTTCAAAATAACAAATGTAGGTACATGTTCGTACATAAAATGTGACGGTTTACGAAGATATGATCCACCTATGATTCTAAGACAAGCCAGGATTGTTTATGGTCTTTGATGAAAATAAATAATATCGTCGTAATTTTTTTAAACTTGCCTTATGATTCTGGGATTTCACAAGATTTTTGTTTCTGTATTAAGAATTAATTTGTACAATCTCAAGTTCCTTTATCAGCGGCTGTGAGTTAATACTTCCACCGGTTCGTCAATCTCTTTTACATAAATATTATTTTAAAGACATCATTAGATTCCGATACCCCATGATGTTTTAAGTAATTATGGTCCGTAACCAAGGTGGCATGATTTCAATAAAATGCATGACCGTCTGTTCTTCAGTGCCATAATAAATACAACGTGTTGCAGAAAGGTGTAGTCATATTTGACTATTGTTACACATGGCCGGTGACTAGGCACTAGGCATGGATGAAATTACAAATACTAGTTATATTATGACTTTTATGTGTTCATACACATGTCATTAATTTATTAAATTAATCGATTATGTTTAATTACAACACTACTATAAAGTCATCTTTTTCTGTAAGGTTCAATCGCATTCAATAAACCGTAAAGATCTCATAATTGATGCGCTCCTGGTAGTTATTCTATAGTAGGCTATAAACAACAAAAAACTTACCAACTGTATTTTTCTATGTGTAACTGTAATATTTATAATATTTAAGGCTTATCCAATGCAACCTTGAAATATGACTACACCTTTCTGCAACACGTTGTATAAATCCCAGTTTTTGAATGGCTGATCATGTTACATCATAAATACATCACAGAACTTGACTAAGTAATCATCTTTGATCACCCGTTCAGTATAAATCAGCCTCTAAAGAATTGATTGCATCTTATTGAATAAAGCTAAATACTTAGGTACTTTAGAAATACTGAAGCGAGTTTTGGGGATTAGGGGGTGATCTATGGCTATTCAGAATATTGCGGCGCCAAGGTGACGATATCGTTAAGGTCACCGCGCGTTGTGGCCTTCTATGGGGGAGGCATATGTCCAACAGTGGACGGATAAAGGTTGATGGATGGATGAATGATTTAGAATATTTCTGATAGGTTATCATACTTACGTAGCATGAAATTAAGTAACGGTGGCCTATCTGTTAAGGGATTTGCAGTGGCTGGGTTTGGAGTTGTAGTTCTTGGTCTACTTGGTTCACAGGCACAGCATAATAAATCATCACAGTAATCTTCAGTACTGGCTGTCGTTGTCGTGGTTGTATCGTCATCATCGCAGAATAGATCACACCAAAGAAGCCCAAAAAATGGCTAGAATAAAGATAATTTTTAAATCAAGCAATTCTTACCGTATTGAGAAAACATACCACTTGCCAGATTTTCTAGAACTTAAAACTTGAATTATTGATAGTTTATATAGGGTATCTTTACAAAATTATTTGTTTTTTATTTCTTAGATAAGGAAGATAAATGGGTATAAGAATATTAGTTTTAATTTGAGCCAAAACCAAATGAAAAAACGAAATTATAAGCATGATATATTTCCTTTTCTTTTTTTAATAGTCAAAATCTTTTTGTTTATACTATTTAAAAAACTAATGGATAATTTTGCGCGTAGTATTTACCACTGAATTATTTATTGTTCTTTGAATTTGTATTCGTTATGTAATATTGATTTTTGATTACTTTTAATAAATACTGACCTTGGCAATGGCTACTTGAAAACACAATAATAGCACTGCAAAGTATAAACACGGTCGCACTTCAGCCATGTTTGTAAAGTTATCATGAAAAATACGCGCACAGTTCCTTTCATACTTATAACGAACGTTTTGCGCAAACCCCTGAATTATTAATACATTGCCAAAGATTAAACAATGTACATATTTGTACGTGTACATGCGTTAAGGACAATAATTCTTCATGCCATTCAGGGCTGAGGGTTGAGGTATATTTTGTTAAAGATATTCAAAAGAATATTATAACATGTTTAACGACTGATCGCTATATAATTATCACATTATTACCTCTGATTCATTTAATTAATTAGAGCTATGTTTTGAGTATATTTTATTTTATTTTCCACAAGGTATTTTTAACTTTTCAGCTACCATTTCTGTAAGTAAAACAATAACTGGCTTTTCAAAAGGTGAATACTATTCAATTGATTTATTTTTGTATTCTTATCTTAAACAGTCTCGTGCCTCTTGGCATACCAATGATGCTCCCTGCTGTATATGTGGTCAAAAGTCTAATCTCTCGATCCATTAACCATTATTCACCCATTTGTGATCGTGGCCTAAACAACGTGTCTCTATTTAATTAGCCACTTTGTTCTACTTTTTTCTTATGAAGAATACCTTTACCATGATAAAATACAAGTGTTCTTCATATACAAAAAAGAGAGAAGCAAGATATTTAAAATACTTTCTGATTCTGTCTACTTAATCTTTGAAATTAGCCACGTAAATTCTTACTTTGGCGGTTTATTTTGTATGTATACTATGCTTGTATAGCGTATGGGTATTGTTTTTAGTTTAACTTCCAGTCACCTTTTACTGGAGATATTTGCATGCAGCTTAGGTTATCTTTTAATTATCTTAAAAAACCAATAAGAAAAATCTGTTGGTGATGTTATGTATTTTGAATTGGCATCACGTGAAATACTGGACAATTCCTATTTTAAAACTCTTTTATGCCTTTTAGCGATCTACTTTTAGGCACAGACTTTCTCCACAACAGGTGGGTATTTGGTCTACTATGCCACGCTGGCCAGGTGTATTGGCATAGGGTTTAGTTTTGAGCTTCCTTTCCCTTATAGACAATGTTCTCTACACAAAATCCTTTACAGCTAACTCTTACAGCACCTTGAGGAGAGGATAGGGAGTAATAATACTTGTATTCTTCTCTCTCTCTCACTCCAGCCCATTATTGTCCCACTGTTTGGCACGATCCACCTCCACTTTGGGAGGGATTATGGTCAACTGTGCCGCGCTGACCAGGCGTGTTGGCACAGGGTTTACTTTCGAGTTTTCCGTCTCTAACAGAGGATGTATCTCTGTGCACAATATCCCTTAGCTGGCTTTTACAGCACCCTGGGGAGGAGATGGGGTGGTGACACTTGTATTCTTAGTCCGTCACCACACGGACTTGTATTCTTAAGAGAATACCAAAATAGCTTCGTGCATTTTTCTACGTACGAAGTTTTCATTGTTTCTTTAGATTGAATGGCTAGAGCTCTAATTTTTAAGTATATGTTTTTTCAATATGTATAATTTAGGATCGCATAAACTCAGAAACGCGATTGAATAAAGTTTTCTCGATAGAAAATCTTAGCGAAAATACCTCTCTCATTTCTTATTTTTTTCATTTGTCGGTCTATTATCGCGTATTAACTAATGAAATAACTTTAAAAACATAAGTAACTATTATATATAGAAACACGTAAATCAGAATTAAAATATATTTAGTAGATTTTGAGTAAACAAAAAAAATATCCCTAATTCTTCATTTTCTATACCTACTAGCTGTGTTATTATGTACATGTCGACGATAATATTGATGTAGGCCCTTAATATATCATAATCACCACACAAATACTTAATTTATTAATATCAATACCAAATTCTTCTTTTACCATAGTGTTCTAAAGAAATTAAAACTTCAAATCCATCTGTTTAATCTATGCAAATTGTGGAAATCCTGAATTAATGAAGCTTGACAATATGATGTACACGAACCATTTATTTTTGCTGTACTATTGTAGACTCCATTAGCCACGGTCAAGTTTGAATGTCGTAACTATTTTATGTATATATGAGTATGCATGTTTATTGTCTTGTGTGTGTTCAGACAGTATCGCCGGCGAATACTAATGATGTCACTAACAATATGCGTGCCCTATCAGTTCTTTGAAGGTACACTACAATGAATGCCTAACAATTATTGAACTGCAAAACTATTAAATATTATGTTTCTTTAAAGTTATACTAGTTAAATGTGCGTCACCTTGGATTAATATTAAGAACATTAAATACTTACCATCGTTTTGTCACAGTGTAGATGATTATATTATACTAAATGTTGTTGGCGACTTAATACGCGTGGAATTTAGAAAATTTTCCCATTTTCTGCAACATTTTTCAATGATACTTCGCTCCTATTGGTCGCAGCGTGATGTTATAGAGCCTAAAGCCTTCCTCGATGAATGTGCTGTAATGTACTGTTTCTGTATCAATTAATTGTCTGAATTGGTCACTCGTTTCATCTACATCGGGAGATCTTTTGGTCTAATAAAATAAAGTACTAAGATAATTAGATTTTTACCAAGTAATGCCCTCTTAAATCCGTCCGTTTGGTGACGGATTACGAATACAAGTGCCCCACTCCATTTTCTCCCCAGGTTTGCTGTAAAAGCCAGTTAAGTATATTATACACAGATGTCATCATCTATTAGAGATAGAAAACTCGAAAATAAGCCCTGTGCCAACAAGTCTAGTCAGTGGGGCATAGTAGATCATAATCCCTCCCAAAGTGGAGGAGGCCCGTGCGCAACATTTCTTCAGCCTTCCTCTATCTTTGATTCCCTCTACGTTCATTCTCAGAACACTCCTAACAATGTTATTACTCCTCCATTCTCATTACACGACCATGCCCTCTATAAGTCTGCACTAACATTCAAATACATTACTGTGCCTAAACCTCTTTATTTGATTTTATAGGATTAGATAATGTGAATAAACATAGCTTTTAGAAAAAGTTTTTATTTAATAAGTATACGAAAATAATAATTGATCTATTGGTAACACCGATATATAATTTTTTCTTAACAAAAAAATTATTATTAAATACAAATTTTCTTAATATTCTTTAACACATGTGCGATCCATTAATTTTGGTCACTAAAAAGTCTTTAAAACATCGGGCTGAAATTCAAAACAAATATACGTGACTAAATCCTTGTTTAGTGGTTTTATATATTTTCTTCATAGTTCTACAAGAGTTAGTGGCCTACTTTATAACTAATGCCTGGTTTCTTTGGTACTTTGCTACCAACTTCAACAAGGATAGGAGTGTAGTCAGGCCTTGCAGGTTTGGAAGAACAATATTTGTGAGGTATTGGGAACACGTAGTTGATATCCACATCGTACCTGTAAATAAAATTTTGAGTAAATTTTAAACAAATTAGACCAAGACCAAAAATAATAATACCCTTAATAGTCCGTGTGGTGACGGATTAAGAATGCGAATGTCACTACTCCTTATCCTTTCCATTGTGCTGTAGAAGCCAGCTTAGGAATATTGTACATAGTTTTTCTCTGTGAGAGACGGAAAGCTTGAAAATAAACCCTGTGCGAACACGATTAGTCAGCGCGGCACAGTAGACTATAATCCCTTTCAAAGTGGAGGAGGACCGTATCCGACAGTGGGACGGTAATGGGCTGGAGAAAGAGAGAAAGAGATTGGCATAAGCTTTTCTCCAGCTAATTCTAGATTCGTTAACAATAGAGGGTACCCCTCTATTGTTAACTGTTAAAAATTGATAGTTTATACTGCAGAAACGCTATAAATAAATCAATAAAATGTATGCTCTCTTAGAATTCTGTCCCAATAGAATTCAGCGTTGAATGTATAATTTAAAGGTACATACAATGGTACCGATTCTACGTTCACGACTAAACTTAACTAAAAAATAAAAATTGATAGTGTCAACATAGACATACAAGACAGTGCGTCTACGACTAAATCAATGACTCGGCTTGAGGTCAAAAAAATATTTATGTGTGTGAAGTACAACGTGAAGTTGCTCGGTTGCCTGGGGCAACATTATTGACGTCCGTCAAAACACGTATGTCATAAAATTCATAAATTGTGTTTTGTATGTGAAAATGACATAATTGAGTTAAATTTACTTGTGAAATCCTATGTTGTGGCATTTTTTAATTATTCTGATATACTAGAACACCCAAAGGCTGCGCATATCGTCATTTTTGTTTTTTTGTTCGTGGCGGCGTTCACACTACAAACTGACAATGGTGTCAATTAAATATGGTGTGTTAAAACAGATCTTACTAAAATTTTAAATGCCATACTTGTATCAGATTGTTCAAAAGTGACGTTTGCAGATTGCAAAAATTACTGTCATCACGGTATGTCACCTATAGTAGAGTAAAGAGTTCCATATCATTTTAGACCATGAAATCAAGTTAGCCAAGGCTAACTAGACTTGTCCTCAATTTTGAACGCCAACCCACCCTTCTGGTACTTCTGTGAGTGTCAATTACACAATTCGGCAATATTAAGAAAACTTTTTAATTAGAAAATCTGTATATTATAGACTAACGATTTTAATTAATAAAAATGTGCACAACGAAATAGCCAATTAACCATAGTTGTATGGAATATTAAATTCTATTTGTAATATCTCATTAAAAATATAATTCACAGAATAGAAAATATATTTTAATTCCTAAATCCAAGCGTCAAAATTGACGTGTGTCACACGACTCCTTCGAACCGTGAAGTATTAACATCCACGACATTACCCAATGTCGGAATAAGGTGTTTTCTGATATTATTATATAATTATAAACATATTGTATGTAAAGTATGTCTGTGCGTGTGAATGATAAAATATGTAAATAAATAAACTATATATAATATGTATGTATCCTACAGTTGTTTTAATTTTTTAGTTAAGTTTAGTTGTGCGAGTAGAATTGGCATCATTGTCTGTCAATACATTATGTATACTGAAAAGGTGTGGTTTACAAATAAGTAAAGAATAGTACTGTAGGGAGACACACACATTCGTATTAATTTTTCTTTGAACTAACTGTTGCCCCAACGACTTCGTACGCGTGATATTTAGAATATTTTCCCCGTTTTTGTAACATTTTTCACAAATACATCGCTTCTATTGGTAGCAGCGTGATGACATATCTACAGCCTTCCTTGATAAATAAATATAAATAAATAAATATTCATGGACATTTCACACATCGTTCTCTGGTCCCAAGCTAAGCTTTATATGCTTGTGTTATGGGTACCAGAATACGGATAGAATACATATACTACTTTTCTTTTGTAAATACATACTTATAATACATAGTAAACACCCAGACGCAGAACAAACATTTGTATGACAATTTAAAACATCACACAAATATTTGTCCTGACCGGGAATCGAACCAGAGACCTCGTGAACGGCAGTCCGTTATATGAACCACTAGACCACGAGGCCCGCCGTGATAAATGGATTTTGCAACACAAAAAGAATTTTTCAATTCAAACCAGTAGTTCCTGAGACTAGCGCGTTTAAACAAACAACCAAACTCCTCAGATTTACTTATAATGTTAGTATAGATACGAACTAATTCTTTTGTAAAAGAAGCCACAACTATTTCTTATTTCCCTTGAGGATGTACGAGTAGGTATGTATTAATCTTTGCAAAGATAATTTAGAGATAAGATAATTATTGTATCTCTGTAATATAACTGTGTAGATAAATTACATTAATTTCGGCCTCGGTAATTTATATGTAGTGTACTAATTACTTTTGGGATATAAGTAAAAATAAAGTTGCAGAAAAAAAGAGTGTAGATTTCGCCGTACTAAGTAATTGTGGCCAAACTTATTTCAGACTTTAATCTTTCTTTCTGATGGAAATTTCCGTAAATATTTCTCTATGGTTAATTCGAACTCTACTTAAGAACGACATAACGAATGGCATGTATCTGGTAAGTAGGAATAATGTTTGTTTTTTTAGAGGTTTTGTCTAATAGAAAAGGAAATGAGTGAAATTTCGGGTGACAATTAACTAAAACCGTTATGATTACCAAGGTTACCAAAACAATAAATAAATAAATATTGATGACAGTTCACGTACCTAACGTCCTCTGGTTCTAAGCTAAGCTTATTTGCTTGTGTTATGGGTACCAGAATGCAGATATAATACATGTACCACTTTTTTTTTATAAATTCATACTTATAATAAACTAGCTGCCCCGGCAAACGTTGTTTTGCCATACAATTCTGTATAAAATAAAATTTCATCAAAATCGGTCCAGCCAATTTGTAGCCTATGTGTTATTCTGATGTATAAGCTATATTGTGGTAAAGTTTCAATCAAATCCATTCAGTAGTTTTTACGTGAAAGAGTAACAAACATCCATACATACAAACTTTCGCCTTTATAATATTAGTAGGGATAAAAAACACCCAGTCGCAGTAGGTCCCGTGTGGGAATCGAACCCGTAATCTCTTGAACGGCGGTCCGTTACGTGTTTCACTCGACCACGAGGATCGTTAAAAAGTCCGTCAATAGTACTATACTATAATAAATTTATTCTCACCTTGGCAATTTGTCTCTCAAGTAAGCCATTACATTCTTAGGTAGACTGGTCTTCCTAGACAGAACAAAGGCACTCAGGTATCTTGCACCTTCTGTCTGCTCCGCACAGTGTAATAATAGAGCCCAGGTCTTATATTCCGTGTCAAGTACATAAGTGTTGTAAATGCCGTCATCTAAATAAAAAAAAATAATATTAAAAAAGGTTTTAATAACAAGCGTAAAATGCAAGTATATATATACAAGGTGTCCCAAAATTCAACGATAAACGGGCACCAGAAGTTAGACCTACAAACGACTACTCAAGAAAAAAAAAAAAAAAAAAAATATCGTAATTTATTTTAGAGATATCAAAACAAGTATTAAAACCTTTGAAAATTGACACCCCCTAATGTATTTTAACTATAATTACCACAATTTTCTAAATACTTCCGATTTTTTTTTGTATCCTTAACCGTATTAGTACTGCTGTTTACCACAATATTTAAAATGCCCACAGTACATAAAGTTTTTACGCAATAAGTATTCAAAGTTGATATTTTCCCTAAAATTTTGAAGGTTTTTTACTCTCAGTTCATTTTATCTCAGCGTGGTGAAAAAAAAATTGTACTGACACTACTATGGCAAGTATTTTTAAAAGTTGACGCAAATAAAGACGATTCTGAAATGGTATAATACTTTAGAAAAACTCGCCATAAAAAAAAGTTGTGAACAAATTTTTAAACAGGCACGAAATTCATAATTTGTTGTTTTTGATATTAATAGCGTTTACTGAGTCCAGAATTGGTATTTTGTTGCCAATTCTTCGAATTGAATGGCACGTGTGCGCGGGCAATTAACTATACAAGTTAGAAAGAGATAGATATAAGGAAATTGTACGTTAGAAAAAGATAGAGCATTAAAAGCTGGAGTAAAAGAGAAAGCTAGTAAGAAGAAAAGAGAAGGCAAGGCTACTATTTTACTTTTAAACCGTAAACAGTAGGGTTACTCTTGAAAACAATTCCGATCCATTAGCATTGAGATTAAGACGTTTCATCACGTTTCGTACTCTTGAACACAACACTAGCGCCATATTGTGTTAATACTGAGCGGATATTGAGTGAACTAAACATGATTGGTCAATGTCGCCAAAACCGTACTCTTGACGCCTTTTGACAGCTCCGTATTGAAATAGAAATTGCGTTAGAGATTGGGATTAGCACAATAACCAAAGAGCAACTTTTTTGAAATTGTGAAGGTGATTTTGATTGATTTTACTGTTTATGGGTGTAAAGTAATATACAAAAATGGCTTGACTGTCTCTTCCATATCTCATTCTTCGCGCAGCTTATAGAAATGAGTTGAAACAACGAAGATATGAGTGTCATTATGCACATTATATGACCAATGATTTTGCTATGGGTG
The DNA here is from genome assembly GCA_916999025.1 of Orgyia antiqua. Classification (NCBI taxonomy): domain Eukaryota; kingdom Metazoa; phylum Arthropoda; class Insecta; order Lepidoptera; family Erebidae; genus Orgyia; species Orgyia antiqua. The sequence goes on from OU779867.1 coordinate 4,913,015, forward strand.
ACGATGAATTTACAGCTAATTATAGCGAAAGCAGAGTTATTTTACGAAATTTAATTAAATTGGCTTGGACTTCTAATTGTGAAATATTAGGCGCGATGTTTATGATGATAATGTTCTATATTGTTTTACTAAATGGTGTACAATAAATAATGTAATAAAATAAATAATATAATAAATGATGATGTAAATAAAAATAAATTGTATCAACCGTCTATTTATCTAATACTCTTACAGGAAAATAGGTGCCTAGGTATTTATTTATCCATTCATTTATTGCATTCATGTTGTTCACAAGTTGGTACATAACATAATTTATAAATGGACTGAAACATGAGCCCTTAGGGCACAGCAATATGGCTTCAAACTAAACAATTAGACTCAAAATAAACATAACACTTACCTAATCATAAATCTTCTAAATAGTAAACTATTATCATACTATAGTACTCTCTATTATTACTACTTCATTTAATAGACTAACTATTATTTTAATAAGTGACCTTAACATCTATCATTTAAAAGTCATTAATACTATAATAACATTTATTAACTAGGTATTTCTGTAGGGTTTAAAATCTATTATCTATACCTACCCTATTATCATTATTTACATTTTTCATAGTCAAGTATTTTGTTATATATTTTTATGCACATCTTATATAAACTAGTATGTACAAAGGATAGCTTGGATAAAGATAGAGAACTAAATAAAAACTTCCTTGTAGTATAGTTGTTAAAATTAATACTATAAACATACCTTTATGCTTTATGTTGCTTTTTAAATTTAAAATCTCTGGATTTAATTTGTAAGTACAAACATCCATGCACATGATTCACTGGCATCACAATCACTCAACAAATAAAACACTTCACTTAATTGAGACCCTTGTCCTTAACTTGAAAAGATTTCTTTCAAAAAAGACTCAAAAATATAAGTAAACAAAGTTTTGAAATTCGAATCTCGCGCCTTATCAACACAATCACAGTACTTTTTAAATTGTAGATAAATGTAAGCAACGAGCGGACCTTATACAGCCAAGCCAACATTATTTTTTTACATAATTGAGGTCTTTTTAGGTAAAATACAATGAAATATTGTCAATTAGTTTCTATTTACGCAATTTTAAGGTGAAACTACCTTGAAATAACAGTATTTTATTTAAATTTTATTAGAAATAGTTAAACAACAATTTATCGATCCCTATGCCACAGCACTACGACAGATGTTAACGCTGCTCACTTCACGTCGAATGTAGCCAATTATTGAGTGATTCAGATGTTAATCCAATAACAACGTTATTGTGTTCAAGAGTAAGACTTTAAGGTTATCCAAGGATTTGAATTGGAATTATAGTGGTATTGCGATTGTTTTCAAGAGTAACCCTACAGGCCGGGCTTGGGACAAATCTATGTTCCCGAGTTGTTCCTCCCTACTTATAACCTCCTTGGGTGCACCAAGGAGAATAATTTTTTATTAAAAATCTTAAGAAGGAGGTCGTCTATACGTTGAAGTGTTTTTCGAAATACGAATATTTTGGCAGTTGTCAGTGTTTGTATTGAATTTACAAAAGTAACAAATAATATTGATGATTCATAAATATTTGATAATAAATGTATAGAATAATACTCGAAGTATACTAGTATTATTTATCCGACGATGAGTTACCCCCTTTACTAAGTATCTTTGCTTATTAAAAAACAAAGTTGTTATTTTTGCATGTATATGTACAGCATATATGTGAGATTATATTTTTAAAACTATGCAACAGATTTTCATGTGTTTTTTTAATAGAAAGAGTAGTTCAAGATGATGGCTTTTTAGTATAATTTGTTCAGATTTGATTTTTAAATTCCACGCTTAAGAAGTTTTCGGGCAACATCTAGTTTTGTATAAAGTAATCTTATAATCTTTATGTATAATAAAGAATTTCAGTAAAACATTACATGTTTTCTCAGCGTGCGTCCAATGGGCGGGCTCGTTCAAATCCACTCGCCATGTGATATTTCCCAGCAGATTTTCACCAAGCGGGTCGTCGGCGAAACGATATGTGAAATTCATGGTAACTCCAGGAGTCCATTCTACTGAACCATCTGAAATTTAAAAATAAATTAAGGATATATTAACGGTATCCTGGTCGTAAACTAAGTGCCACTAGCAACCACCATAGACCTTATCAGATTAAATTTTCATAATTCCTTTCTTAGTGGTTACCTGGTATGTGAAGGGTACCACTAAGAAAACTTAACTAAAAATGAAAATTGAAAGAAGGAAATAAAGAAAGAAAAATATTTTTATTTAGGTACAACTTACAAGGAAAAGACAAGAAATACATAGAAACTAAAGATAAAAATTACAATGCAAGCTGCAAATACGGATCAACTCAGTATTGGTAGTGTTAATAATTATAAGTATGTATTTACAAAAGAAAAATAGTTTATGTAGTATATCCGTATTCTGGTACCCATAACACAAGCATATAAGCTTAGCTTGGGACCAGAGGACGTTGTGTGAAATGTCCATGAATATTTATTTATTTATTATTTATTTATTAATATGTCTATAAATTTTAATGACGCGCTAAATTTTAATTTTTTAGTTAAATTTAGTTGTGCGCGTGGAATCGGCACCTTTGCTTACGTTACGTGTTATTTCTAAACTTGATAATTAGACATATTTACACCTTAACCTCATAAATACTTTATACCTGCAGCTGGTACGTGGTCATCCTGAGTAAAAACGGCTCTCATACAACTGTAGGATAAGGCCTCTTCAGCACTTGCATAATATTCTACTACATACCAGTCTCCAAGCATCTGTGAACAATCAATCATTTTTTCAATCAAATAATTCATAATTATGTAGTGACATAAAAGTTAGTTGTAAATAATATAGCAAGTTTCATTTAGTTCTTTATGCGTTTTGCTATGACTTTACACTAGGCGCCTTCCACAACTTTTTTATAGCGGAAAATAAATCAAAGCGGCTGATTCGATTTTCTGTTATTGCACAGAAGAATTTAAACTCAAAGCCCAAATAAAAACATTCATATACGATAATACATATGTATGTATAATTAATATACACCGTAAAAAGTATAACATGATTTTAGTGAAATCGTGTTTATTTTCTGCAAGTATTTTTTTTATTTAAAAAGATTTATATAGTTAGAAACATTATTATTTTGCATTATCTTTGCTCGTGCCTACTATTCGAGAAAAAGGGATCCCAGAGGACACAAATAATATACTAATTACTTCCGGATAATGTAATGTGATTCTCCGTGTGGTGACGGATTAAGAACAGATAAGTGTCACCACCCCATCTTCTCCCAAGGGTGCTGTAAAAGTCAGTTAAGGGATATTGCACACAGATAACATCCTATGTGAGAGACGGAAAGCTCGAAAATAAGCCCTGTGTCAACACGCCTGGTCAGCGCGGCACAGTAGACCATAATTCCTCCTAAAGTGGAGGAGGCCCGTGCCCAACAGTGGGACGTAAATGGGCTGGAGAAGAAGGAGAATAAGAATGTAATGTATACAATAGCTTATAGCTAACAGCTTTAAGTATATTTGTGCTCTGAATACAAAGGTAACATCTTGATTAATATTCGAGGTTATTGTTACTTGTATTAATAAAAGTCTAAAGGTGTAAAATTTAAATTTAAAAAGAACGAGAGCAAAAATGTAGAGCGTTAACTCAAAATAAAATTCAAGTAGTTTATTTGGTGTTTCTCTATTAAAATATATATATATATCTAATATAAAAAATTCACGTGTCACAGTGTTAGTTACCGTACTCCTCCGAAACGGCTCGACCGATTCCTCTCAAATTTTACATACATATTCAGTAGGTCTGAGAATCGGCCAACATCTATTTATCATTTTTTTTTTTATTATGGCAAAACAACGTTTGCCGGGTCAGCTAGTATATATATATATATTCAGATCTGGTGCTACTTCTTGAAGGAATATCAAAATCAAATTATATACCTCGGTAAACTAACAACTGGTGTTGAAAAAGCTAGTCGAGTGGCCACTGAACCTGACTATGAATACACACACACACACACACACACACACACACACAGATTGAGAGAGATAGAGGAGAGAGATACCTACACACACACAAATACCACAATTGTACACATAAAATAGACATTCCTAAACTTATAATCGCTGTTGGTATTAAAATTGGGTTCCTCAGTATGAAATACCCGTGTAGCGATTTTAGTAACCAAATTCTTTAAAAATGACTTAATCGATTTTTATGAGTTTTGACCAAATATTGCGAGGGTTTCAGAATCAGTTAACTTATAACTATACAGCCGTAGGTCATAAGACCCCTGTTATAACTTAGGTGTATCAAAATATGTCCCTCCACCTCGGGACGGATTTTCCAGTAAGTAGGTACTTAGGTGAAACGGCGAGGCTTTTTGTTGTATATTTTTTTTTTTTATTTATTTAAGTAAAATACATACAGTTGTTATTAAATATAACTTAATATTAACAGTGTAGCATAAACCAAACATTGGTTTTTCCGCACACTGGTATTCGTCTTGACGTAAATTTATATATTGTATTAATAACACATGATGCCAAACAAAACAGTGTATGTATAACACCGCTTTGTCTAGCATCATGTAAGGTTAACATCTAAGTTACAAGTTTAGTTTGTGGGTAGGTACAATGTTATCTTATTGTTTTTATCTCACTGAATACCGCTTATACGAATTATAATTATAATATAAAAATCAATTGCTGTCTTTAGTCTCGCTAAAAATCAAGAATGGCTGGGCCGATTTTGGAAAGTCCAGGGAAGGTTTAAACGGTGACAAAATATATGGGGATCTAAAATTTCACGCGTACGGAGTAGAGGGCATCGCTAGTTTTCAATAAAGATCAAACTACGAGAAAGCTAATCTAATAACACTAAGCTGTTTGAACTATTACGTAAAGTACATTATAAATTCATTAGAAAACATTATCCTTCACGAATAGAAAGTGAAATGAATGCTAACACATGTGATCATCAAATATTAGCTTTCAAGGTGCTCTTTGTATTCAATATATGCTATTGAAATGTCAAGATACACTTGTAATAATGTGACAGTGATCTCTTAGTAACAATGATTCTTTAGAACTTTGTTGTTAACTGTAATAGAACAAGATTTCTAAGTGAGGATATATGTCAAGATTATAAGATTACTTTTGTTAATAATAAAGTTTAACAAGCTTCTAGTTTATTATCTATACTGATAATATAAAGGTAAAGAGTTTGTTTGTTTGAACACGCTAATCTCAGCACCACTGGACCGATTTGGAAAATTCTTTCAGTCTTGGATAGTAAATTTATTGAGGAAAGATATAGACTATATAACATCACGCTGCAACTTATAGGAGCGAAGCATCAATAAAAAATGTAGCGAAAACGGGGACAATTATTATTTAGAAATTCCCCACGTACGAAGTCGCGGGCAACAGTTAGTTATTCATATTTCTGTTAAATGTTTGTAATATGTCAATATTATAACCGATACTAAGCCCTGAGCTTTTGGTATAAGTATAAAATATTATTATTTATTTAAACATATATGAGTGAAACTCTTAAATGTAGTATTGACCTTCGACACTTATTGTATTCGGTATTATAATGTTCATTGTTCTTGTTCATACATGCAATGGCAGGTGTAATCATCACGACAGATTTCCAGTAGGTTAGACAGAGAAAACGGAGTAGGTAGCAAGATTTTCTATTTTTGCATTTTGTTTTTTGGATGTTAGGTACTAGGTGTTCCCCGCGAATTTAGAAACCAAACCTAAACAAATTACATAAAAGAGCCATCCTCTTGAGTATAAATACAATATAAAAAACCGGATAAAAATCCGTTCCGTTCTTTGGAAGATATAAACTCACATAGGGACATACGTAGAAAAACAACGACTTTGTTTTATATTAAGAAAAGATATACGTAGGTATACCTAGCGTATGTTAAATATGTTGTTAAGCGCTAATCTTTAGCGTAATAGCAAAACCGATGTTGCTAATTCTTTTTTTAGAACATTCTAATTATATTTTTAAGAATTTTAACAGAAAAACGTACGCAAGTGAAACTGCGAGGCACAGCTCGTAGACCATATATGCTAGACAGTGTAGACTTTAAAGTAGTATATATAAAAAGAAAACAAAATGTCTTTGAATAATACAAACTTAAATGCCTACCTCACCCGTTAAAATGTTTGTAAGTTATTTTATAGCGCTTGAGATAAAATTTACGTTGAGAATTGCTTTGAGTTGCTATTGACGTATCTTGTTGCATATTAATTATTGATGAACGGGCTTTGTGGTCGATGGTTCATGTAACGGACTGCTGTTCATGAGGTCACTCATGAGGGTTCGATTTCCGCTCGGGACAATTATTTGTCTGATATTTATAATTGTTATACAAATTTTTGTACTGCGTCTGGGTGTTTACTATGTATTATAAGTATGTATTTACAAAAGAAAAGTAGTGTATGTAGTATATCCGTATTCTGGTACCCATGACACAAGCATAGAAATATAGCTTACTTTGGGACCAGAGGACGTTGTGCGAAATGTCCATGAAATATTTATTATTTATTTAATTATAACTATACTTGTACATAAGCTAATATAGCAACAAATTATAAGTACATTGAGTTAGTAAATAAGGGACTTTCTATTATCAGTAGACCACGTCCGCCGCCTACACACGCGAGTACTGTTGTGATACTGTTCCATTACATATTACATACTTTAATTAAACTGTTAACGTTAAACATAATAAACTAAATGTGCAAGTACATGGATGTAAGGCCAAAGGCAAACCCAAGAAAAGATGAATGGGTTGTGTAAAAGAGGCTATAGAGACGATGGCTGTAAATTTACCAGAGCTTTGAATTTGACCTTTGACAGTGGGGTATGGAGGGAAAATAAATGTTGCGGCAATCTCAAATAATTGGGATAAAAGGAATGATGACGATAGTGATATTTACTAAGCTGGGTGTGTCGTCCACACATTGTAACCATTCGAATGGTGTTATTCTAAAATTGAAAATCTGAGAAATCTAGCTCTAATCAAATTATAGTATTCTACAAATTCACATTAGCCTTTCACTATCTGATGGAATTTTAATCTAAAGTTATTGAATTTGAACAGTAAAACAACAGTTTCTATTGGATCCGGTTTGCAAATATTGTCTAGAAAATAGCCAGTGAATGAGACATGTTATTATCACGTCACTTCAATGGGGCTAATAAAGAAATATTGTCACTTTCTATATAGTTTGTCAACAATAACTTTATTGGGCTAATCATAGTGGTAATAGATTTATTGTTATCGGCAGTCGCATTTTAGGGGTTGAATTAAAACGAGAGATTAAAATAACTAAGACAAGATAATAAAGCTGTTATGACTTTGACTTATAATTAATAATGACAATAATTTCCAGACAAAAATTTACGATTCATTTAGTGCAATATAAACCTCTATATTATAATATATCCCTCTAAATTGAAGCGTTGGTTTTCAACTATAATTAGAAAATTATGCTTGCTTTAATAATTTATTTATTCATAAAGAACTCGGTAATATTTCCACATTCGATGTTGTTCCTTGCAACTGTGAGATTAACCATATAAAAATATTACATAACTAAATAGAGTTAAATAAGTAAGTAAGTAAGATATTGCAATTTCATTCATTTCTATAAATTAGCTACAGTTTGACAGAATCGATATTCGCTGTTCAAACATAATTTGTTAACTGTAAAATTAATTTGTGTATTATTTTAACAAATGTTTCCAAAAGGTTTGAGAAGATTATATTCTGTAAAATTTCACAGGTGCATCTCGGTTTCTAGTAACTAGTATTCTTAATGGATTGAATAAACTTTAGCTTTTATCCCGCGACAATTTTGCAAGCTGACTGTAGATTTGGAGAAAACTTATCGTAGGCATATCTAAGGTTTGTATTGCCTTTTGATACGGGACTGTTAGTTCTGTTCTTCCTTACTTATTATAAAACAAAGTTGTTATTTTTGTATGTATGTGAGCTATGTGAGCTTATATGTTCTGAACTACGTAAAGGATCTTAATGCGGTTTTTTAATGGATAGAGTGGTTCAAGAGGTTGTTTTTCTTTGTATATTTTGTTAAGGTTTGTTTTCTAAATTTACACCTAGTGTAGCAATCATATTTTTTGTTTTAACAGCATGGTACATTAAATTTTCTGTTTCACTAATCATGAACTTTAAAAGTATGAAGATATTGTAAAATTCAAGTTCAATCAGACTAGATAAGACTGTAGAAATAACAACATAAATAGGTTCCTAGAAATATTGGTAATTAATTAAATATAAATATTTATTGTTATTTAGATCAACGGACTCTATATCAGATAGTAAGCCGTATAACAGTTAACAAACATGTTTGAGCAGATATTTGATGACCTAGTCTCGTGAACTTTTGTATTTAGAGACAAGTTATTGCCATAAAATCGTTACACTTAAAAATAATTAATATTAACATTACGCATATATTCGTGCATATAAGTAATTATTATAATTAATGTTTTAAAACTTCCGTAACTCGTACTTGCTTCGTATACTCATTATTTATTTCCGTGCGAGCCTTCGTCGTAATCTCCAAATTTCTAGTTGATTCTTCCTAGATTAAATTGGCCTGCTTTAGTTAGTAAGACTGACGGTACATCATCTTCCCTAATTTCCTAATTTGATCCAAGATCAAATCAATATTTGCTAAATCCAAATGCTATATGTATTTGTATGATTTAGGAATGATTTAACATGCTTCATTGTATTTTCCAAGTGAAGATTAGTATTCTACACAGTGGTTCTTTAGAATCAAATCCTGTCTCTTGTGTGTGAATTCTGAAAATTATGTGTGACTAAGGTGGAATCTTATGCAAGTTTAAAAAAATGTTGGATACGATTTCAGCTTTATTTTTTTCTCAATTGATGAAAGATGTTAGGTTAAAATAGAACAAATAAAAGTTGGACAGGAATCTATATGTTACTGATAACTAAATACCAACCTGAGGGAGATCAAAATGTGGTACAGCTCTGACTTCAGGGCACTTCCTTTTATCGACATATTTAGCTGTGACTCCAACAACAAACAAGCACATCACTAAGATCAAAGTCTTTGGCACCATCACGTTCTCCTTTCCAATCTTATATCTTTCAATCCAATTCTAATATTCTTTTAAAATACGTAAACACTGATATTAATGACGTTGAATTGTTTCGGCTGTTGGTATCGCACTAACAAAAGGGAATCGTTATCACTTTGTACGGGACCCCGGCTAATGTTGGGAATGCTGACAGCATACCATTATCGACATGACTCATTTATTGTATTGTTATAAATATTTAATGATCCTACTTCGTTCAAACACATTGTTTACTTCAACGCGTTGGGATTTTTGATAAGTCGAGTAAACTCGTACGTTAGGTATTTTTATAATATTATTATTTATAGCAGTAAATGGCAACTATATTAGAATGGTAGGCTTGTATTTCGGGACTTCTAGTATTATAAAAACCAAACAATGTATCTCGTTAGCGAAGTTCTCGACTTAGAAGATGATATGTATATAGTATGTAACAGCTCTGAATTGCTGGTAAATCGTCATTTACCCGTGATTATAGGAACATAGGTTCTTTTTTGTGACAACTTATCCAAAATTATCTTCTGGCTATACTAATTTTACAACGATACTTGAAACGTGTTTCCATTGAAGAGTTTCATGTTTTATCTATTTTGGATTAAAATTGACTCTATGTACAGAAACTGCAACTACATATTTGCAAAACAAAGCTAGCGTCACTTGAGTAGCTGAAGCATCTCTTAAAAGTTCAGAATAATAATAATCAGAATAATCAATTTATTGGTAAATATTAGTTTACAAGTCCATTTTACAAAATTTTATAATTAAATAATAATTTCACATTCAATGAACTGCAGTAGATGAATTAATTACAATTTTGTTAAATTAAAATTATTAAATTATGTCATTAAACATGATTATATAATATATTCATAGTATTTTAGGTACAAATTCGTCAACAGTATAGAACGCCTTCCCAACGAGCCAGGATTTAAGTTTAATCTTAAACGAAGCTAAGCTAGGTGCGTCCGTAATGTGTTCTGGCAGTTGGTTATACAGGGTAGGGCCCAATATGTGAGTGAGTCTGTCAGACTTAGCCAGTCTGCGGGGCACTGCAGCCAGTTTGCCGGCGCTACGTATGTTGTAGCTGTTGGAGTTGTCTCCACGAGTACGAAATCTCGCGAGGTTTTGTCGTACAAATATAAGGACGGAGTAGATTAAGATTGATGGGAAAATTAGGATGTTCAGAGAGATGAAGAATGGCTTGGCTGATTTATCGTACTTTACTCCCGCCATGATTCTCACAGCCCGTTTCTGCATACGGAATACTCGCTCTCTCTCGGCTGCGAGTCCCCATAACTCCACGCCATATTGTAGGAGAGAGTGCACGGTGGCAAAATAACAAGTCCGAACAACGGCGGCAGAAACTACCCTCGATAGTCTTGCGAGGGCGTAACAGGCGCTGCCCAACTTTGCACATAGTCTGTCAATGTGTGTTGCCCAGGTTAGACCACGGTCGATTTGCAGCCCGAGGAATGTCACGGACTGCATTTGTTCAATATTTTTTCCATTTATTGAAATAGATAATGGTCTAGTATGTCTTCCCGATATACAGAAGTGAACAAAATTTGTTTTATTGATATTGAGGGCCAAGCCATTCCACTCAAATCACCTAGTCACTTGGTCGGCGACATCATTTAGGCACTCTACTAGTCCGTCAATGGACGAGCTGGTACACACAACGGCCACGTTATCAGCATACATGTAGACCTCGCCACCTCTCACGTGTGCGGGGAGGTCATTGAGCAGTAGTGAGAAGAGTATAATTTATACCGAGAATCCCTGGGCTACGTCCACTGTCGTTTCTAGTGGATCCGACCTGGCCCTACCTCCATCCCCAACCACCACTTGTGACCTGGCACGCAGGAGATCTGTGAATAGGGAATGGGCCTGACCATCAATGCCAAACTCGTACCCTTAGGGTTTCTTTACTTACTAGACATATAAACATAAGTAACTACATTTAAATAATCAGTTACTTAAACTCAAAACAACTCACCAACTTAATTTTGTAGTTGAAATATAGGGAATCGCCTACATTTCAGCTACTTCATAAGTTGGTATTAGTATAAACACTTTTTTCTTGTGATGTGATGATAAATTTTAAGTTTTTGGATTTTTCCCTATATCAGCACTATATAGACTTGGTCTATGCCAAATTTCAAGTCTCTAGGGCAACGGGAAGTAACCTGTGAATTTTGATTCCCTAGCATAAGTCGAAAATTCTTAAAAATGGTCGTAGTTCGGTTATATCTTTTAAATGCGTAGAGGTAAAAGGTTGATTGTATTTTTTGCAGCAAGGGACCGCATAGATCTACATATCATATGAGTTTCAAACTGATACCTTCAGCCATTGCTGAGTAAAAAAAGTTTGACAGACAGACAGACAGACATCGGAGTGATCCTATAAGGGTTTGTACGAAACCCTAAAAAGAGTTCTTCTAGTTTGTAGGTAGTTCTAGCTTAGATTATCCCTTGACTTACTTCCCAGACAATACGGTGATGACTGTGTATTCTTAACCCGTCAGTATACAGATGTTACATATAACTAATAAAATAGAACCGTGACTTCCTAATATGAATTTATTAGTGACAGCATCCAAGCTACCAGGAAAGCCACACTATGGAACATGAATAATTTACCTATGACCTAGACAGTTCATTTGGGTTGAAATTTCGGTCGTATAAGTGTGTTGAATATTTTAAATAGGTTAGCTGAATTTATGTCGCCTAGTTGACAGAAAGTTAGACTTTTATATTTCTTATTTGCTTTCTACCGTAAATGAAGTGCTGTATAGTAATAATAAATAATAAATAAATATTTATGAACATTTCACACAAAGTCCTCTGGTCCTAAACTAAGCTTAAATGCTTGTGTTATGGATCCCAGAATACGGATAAATACTACTTTTATTTTGTAAACACTTACTTATAATACATAGAAACACCGAGACGCAGAACAGACATTTGTATGACATTTATAAAAAGATCACACAAACGATTGTCCCGAGCGGGAATCGAACCCGCAACCTCGTGAACGGCAGTCCGTTACATATACCACTCGACCACGAGGGCCGTCAATTAATATGCACTTTATGAATCATCTAGATCATCAACTAGAAATATGGGTATGGGTAATTCATTTAAAGAAGTAGATATTCCATACCTTTGTTTTTAATTTTCATATTTCATAGTAGGTACGTTTAAACGTATTAATTATGATAGCTGTTTTGGGCACGGGTATCCCAGTTTTCCCCTGTTAGCACAGGGAAATCTGGACCAGTTTACTAACTGGAAAAGATCGATAAACGAATTAGCCACAATAATAGCTTTGTTAAAAACTTGTCACAATTATTCAAACCGTCTTTGCTAAATTGTAACTTTTAACCAAGAAATCTTATGTTTATATTTCATAGCTAGACACAATGTACTAATTTATGTATTTTTAATTAATAACGCAGTTAAAATATGTACTCTGGCGAGAATCCTCTACTTACTATCCTTTATTTTCATAGGATAACATTTACCTTGAATGTTATTTTAATTCAGTATTCAATATTACTACAGAATGGTACTTTTATTGAATAATTAACTTGTAAGTTCGTGATTTAATCATAACCAAGTCGACCTTTACGAAGTTCTTTATTATTTACTTAGGACTATTTCATTCATTGCGGAGTATATTTTAATTAGTAACACGGGATTTACTCGACCGATTATTAGGATACATACATTCAGTTATATAAAAATTTATTTAGTTCGATAAAAAGAAAATATAAGTAAATATTAATGGACATTTCACACAACGTCCTCAGGTCCTAATTTAAGCTTATATGTGTTATGGGTACCAGAATACGGATAGAAAACATATACTACTTTTCTTTTGTAAATACACGCATAAAATACATACAAAACACACAAACGCCGTAGGTACAAACATTTGTATGACAATTATAAATAATATCACACAAATGATTGTCCCGAGCGGGAGTCGAACCCGCGACCTCACGAATTTAAAAATACGTAAATTTAGCCTGGCTAAATCGTAATTCATAGATTAATAACGTTAACGTTCGCTTGTATCATAGACACACATAGACATTTATTTCACGCACTTAGCGATATTTACGAGTATGTGGTTTGATGTAGCCATAGACTCTAGTAAATATTTGGTTGCAGCCCTTCGATTGCCTTTTAACCCTTTCATCGCTTATCACAGAAACTTATCTTTTGTCTTTGTTTATGTATGCCAAGTCACACTTACCTTGATTGGAACAATTCCGTTTGATATTTAATACATCTATAATGATATATGGAACCCAAAAACATAATATAATCATGTATATATGAGCCACATACCTACTCCTAACAGGTGTGACTGAAGACAGGTTTCGTTTAGTAGGTATTAGCAAAAATTCGTTCCGTTATAACGTGTTTTTTAACCTACATAACAAAATCATAGTTGTAGAGTAATATTATGAAGTGATACGACTAGCTTGCTATGTCACAAAATGGATGTGTAGTTGTCAAGTTTTTTCTAAGAAAATAACAATAAAATATGATGATCCTGTTCTCTCTCTCTATCTTCGGCAACGTCTCACTGGTCACAGGCCACTTCCACTTTGGGAGAGACTATGATCTACAGTGCCTTGCTGACCAGGCGTGTTGGCACAGGTTTTATTTTCGAGGTTTCCGTCTCTTACAGAGGATGTTATCTGTGTTTATTCCTAATCCATCATCATACTGCCAAAATTTAATTTGTAGATATTAAGACGGTTCTGCAATACTTTTCTTTCACTAACAGGTATTTTAGGAAAGCTTTAATATATTTCTGTGGGGAGCAAATGGTATGACAATACCATTTGCTAATAAATTGCAAAAATAAATTTTTCATAATTCTGCATAAATTCTTAAAACTTGTATTTATAACTAACAAAATTAAATATTAAGAATTTTGGGCTGACTGTATATTATTAATTACTTGCGGTTGTTCGCGACTTCGCGTTGAATTTAGGAATTTTTTCCCATTATTGCAACATTTTTCACAAATGCTTCGCTTCTATTGGTCGCAGCGTGATGTTATATAGCCCATAGCCTTCCTCGATAAATGTACTACCTAAAACTGAGATTAGCGCGTTCAAACAAACAAACAAACTCTTCACCTGTATATTAGTATACACTATATTATGGCAACATAAACTGATACAATTAGTACAGCTTAATAATATTAATCTACAAAATTATCTACTTACTTAATATTGACCTAAATTATTTGCCATTTTATTTCCTTAATTACTTTATTAACAACAAATGTATCGTAAAGACCAGTCTTTACTGCTAATGTCCGCATTAATACATCAATATAGTAAAATATGGAAACAGATACATAAACATAACTGTTATCAAATAGATATTTGCCATTAATTTTGCTCGTATAGTGCTCTAAGCTACAAATATACTTAAAACTATTTCAAGCTCTTGAATGAATAAGGGAAAAATGAAAGCAAAGTCTCACATATGATAGTGGTACCACAGACAACATAATAAAGTAAGTAGGTGGTACTAATTCTACGGGCATAATTATACTTAACATGACTAAAAAATTAAAACAACTATGGCGTATTTAGATTCATTGGCTATTTGACTGTGCACATTAAAAAAAAAAAATATAATCGTTAGTCTATAATATACAGAGTTTCTAATAAAAAAGTTATGTTAACATTGCTGAATTGCGTTGTTGACACTATCAATTTTCATTTTTTTTTCATTTCATTAAGTTTAGTTGTGCACTCGGTATCGGTACCATTATCTGCTTTAACTATCGGCTTAGCAGACCCTTATTTCTCCCTGTAAAGGAAGTAGAGCGGTTACACTTGTATCTGTTATTAATCCTAGTATAATAGTTATACATAACTACATAATATAATTGACGTGACGATTATGATCAAAAAAATATTCATCCTCCTCTCCAACCCATTCACGTTGGGCAAAATATAAAATATTCATCATTCTACCCGAAATAACGCCAATAACGGAACCCCAAGCAAAGGGATAAGGGCAGAAGATTTGTTGTTGCAGCAAATTTTCAGCTCTCTTGCGGATAGATGATCGGATGGACGGCCGCACGGAAAGACGGATAGTGAAGGCTTACTAATAGAATTTTATGTTTGAGTATGGATGCCTAAAACATAATTTTTAACCAATAATATGTTAAATAAATTGTCGTACCACATGATTTTTGATGTTAATATTTTGATTTATACTATAATTTATAATATTAGACGTAAACTAGGTCGTATGTAAATTGCCTTAGAAATAAATCAGTTATTTAATGATATTTTAGAGCGTATCGCTAATCGGCTGTCCAGTCCAGTGATAAAGATCAGATTTATTTTGTGACTAGATTTTCTGTAAAATTAAAATCTAAATTAACAGATTATTCTTTCTTTTTCTCAGCCCATTAATGTCCATGTCCTGTTGGGTATAGCATCCTCTATCTTGGAACGATATAATTATACAATCTACGCACGTCGCGCTGACCAGGCTTGTTTGTATATGGTTTAGTTAGAGTTTCTGTCTCTTACAGGAGATAGTATCCGTTTATAATATCCCTTAACTAGTTCCTATAGGACCCTGTTGGAGGAAACGGGGTGGTAAACATAAAATAGAATAAAAAAGTTACTGAAATGAAATGAAATGAAATGAAAAATCATTTAATCACGTAGACTCAATTTTTTAGAAAAATTATGTGCTTATGACATGTCCAATTTTTTTCCCTACCACCGGTTCAGGACGCAATCTGCTGAGAAGAACCGGCGTAAGAAACTCAGCAGAGCTTTTAATCAAATCAATATTTTTAAATTAAATGTCAATTATACTTACAATGCTAATAACTTTACAATATAGAATATGTATTGCTCCAGAGCAACCTACTCCCAAGCTTTATCATCTATAATATAATCAGAAATTTTATAATACGCCTTTTTACATAATTTAGTTTTAATGAATTTTTTAAATTTAGAATTATTTAATTCTCTTACATCAATAGGGAGTTTATTATAAAATCGTATACAATGACCCATGAAAGAGTTACATATTTTGTGGAGACGGGTTACATGCATCACAAGATTGTGTTTATGCCTTGTATTAACATTATGGTGGTCGCTTTTTTTTGTAAAATTATGAATATTTTTATGAACATACAATAAATTTTCATATATATATTGCGAAGCGACCGTTAAAATATTTATGTCTTTGAATTTCTCCCTTAGAGAATCCCGCGGACCTAGGTTATACCTATATAGCTCTAACAGCGCGTTTCTGGAGCACAAATATCCGATTAATGTCCGCACAGCTTCCCCAAAGAAGAATTCCATAGCACATTACACTGTGAAAATAACTAAAGTAAACCATTCTAGCCGTATCTACATCCGTAAGTCGTCTAATTGTTTTCACCGCATATGCCGCAGAGCTAAGTTTGCCAGACATTTTTTCAATTTGTGGGCCCCACTGTAATTTCGAATCAATAGTGATTCCTAAAAATATAGTTGAATGTACTGGTTCCAATTTCGCACCACTCAAATGTACATTGGTTTCTACTTGGGTAACATTTGGCATGGAGAATTTTATTACTTTTGTTTTCTTAGAGTTTAACAATAAGTTATTAACATTAAACCATTGTACAAGTTTTGAGAGTGCACTGTTTACTTCGTCATAATCACGCATTTGTCTATTAATTTTAAAAGTCAAGGAAGTATCATCAGCAAACAGAACAATCTCTTGATCGTTCCCAACATAGTACGTACAACATACACATAACAACATACTAGTAAACATTTATTCTCTAACACTTGGGCGAATCATTTGTTTAAATAAAACTACTCATTACGGATTTAGACGCGTGTATTTGTTTTAAATTTTAGCCGCACGTTTCTCAAATGTTGGCAAACCCTGTAACAACAGATCGTAGAAAACACCTGACAGCTCAGTCTTATCCGTGACCATGGTGACTACAAGGTCTCCGAAACGTCGGGCTAAAATTTAAAACAAATACACGCGTCTAAATCCGTAAAATTAATTAATTATAAAAAATTGCATTTTCAAATAGCCGTCGTAGTAGTACCTTCTAAGTAACTTTCACTTATTATTGTTTGATAAATGACAAAAAATATACAGTGCAATTCCGGAAGCAAGAGAATTGTACTTATAATATACTTAAATACTTCTACATCAGAAAGTGTTTTTACTTTTCTCGGTCATTGTACAAGTTTTCACCGATTTGTTTCCTTATCTCAAAGCGGTCAGGAGAGCGCTTATTTTATTATTCACACCACACCGGCCGGTGTGCTCTTCAATATGCACATGTCCCTCGCTGCATTTGAAATGTAATATAAAGTTTTAGAATTGGCGTTAAAATTTTTAAGCTTTTCATTAAACTTTGCAAAACTAATAGCTCTTATGTATATAATACCGCAATTTCAAGCACGTGGAATTTAAATCTCAACCTTAACAAATTAGACAAATTATACCATCTATCTCATCTGACTCTGTATCGTTGCGTAGCTTTTAAGATAAAAGCTCACATGAGACATAAATACAAAAATAACGACTTTGTTTTTTAATAAGTACCTATGCGTAATATGTAATTTCAATATGATCTAAAATATAATTTTTAAAAATACCTACTGTTGTGTTCAATTCTCGAAAGAAATCCATCAAGTGCGAGTTACCCTATATCCTACGATTGTATCATAAATCATCAGGATATAATTGTTAATATTATTGAAAACTTGAATTTTCTAAAACAAATTTAAAAAAATTATGTGAGTTGCCGTCCAATTTACGGATTTTAGATTTTTTTATTTCGTACAGCCGTAATAATTTGTCTTGTCATTATGCCTTTCATGATGATTTGTAGCATTGCTAGAAATCGATACATATTGAAAAATTTCCGTTAAACTTTTGTTAGATATTAATGCTATCTATTTAGCGTTAATATCTAATAAAAGTTTTTACCTTCACTAGTAACCATTTAACCTCAATGTGACAGAATCTCCGGCGAATCTAAATTAGTTTGCGCGTTGGGAATCACAATTGTGAGTTTTTGTGTCGCGTCCCATTGCAAACAGAGCACGTTCTGGGGTTGCACACTTTCCTAGCATTCCTATACTACGTGCGTCTTAGCTGTTTACTTAAACACTCTGAGAGAATTGCTATTTTCCCTATACTTATTGTACTGCGGCAACCTTAGAAGAAAACTATAAATAAAATTGGAACCAAATAAGTTTTTGTTATGGTGTATTCACATGGCGCTTACTTTATTATTATGTAGCTTAAGTATTATATATATAGTATTTTAAATTATAACTTCACATGTAAAATGTACGTAATTAATTATACAAACATGATGATGACTAAAAATGTAATTGCAGTTTTTATCAATTGGAAGTAAATAGAAGTTTATATTAGAAGTTAAAAATATAATAGACGGCTATCGAAAATCAGTGCTTTGTGGACTTTTCACGTATATGTCATTGTGTTTTTTGATCCGTTAAAATCACGTTTTTTAGAATATTGGTATTTTCTAAATTTAACCATACCAAATAGATATTTTAAAAAAAATAATTTAAGTTTGAAAATAGAAGATACTACAAACATTTATTATGTTTGTTAAATAGATAAGATATGAGTTATCTTCCAACACGCCTTTACATTCAATCTCATTTCTAAAACCATCTAAAACCTATAAATTGTTATTCAACTAACAACGGGCTTTAATTGACTTATAATAATTAATATGCAAATAAGTAGGCAGCTTTAAAAGACTTTCACTGAAATCTCGTCAATAAAACCTGACAATATATGACCCTTAACATTATTTACTTTTTATTTACCACTGAATATAAATGAACTTATTTATTTACTTCGAATGTATTTAGTACTTTACGTAGACCATGATTTAACAATGCAACACTCTTCTCGTATGTCCCAAATGAATTATAGTACCATTCACTGAGCTAGCTGTATCTGTACTTATCGTTATTCATCGTTTGAAATATACACTAAACCTAAAGAAATATACAAAAGATCCCTGATAATCAATCAGCCGAAAAGCGCGAACTGAGCCTTAGCACAAGTACAAAAAAAATAATAATAACATCCGCTTGAACAAATCTATCTGTTACAAAAATCGCATCAAAATCCGTTGCGTATATTTTAAGATTTATACTCAATAAGTAAAGTTAAAACGTGAATGATTCTCTTTTTTGTTCAGCAATGTCATAAAATGAGAATGCCAGGCGTAGTATTTTATTATAGCATGACTATGAGAACTACATTGCTTATTGAGTGCCTACAAGGTCGATAAAACTTTTGAATGATTTAGTACATTCGGAAGGAGATGCGTACTGAATTCTTAAACTAAAAGCGAAATCGTGTCCGCATATTTTAAATGTGATGGTTTCTTCTTTGTATAGAAGAATTTAATCCAAAAAAAAACAGTTAAGTACGCGTCGGTCTCGCACATTATAGGTTCCATAACGTTATTATTATAATATAGTCTTCATAAATCCATCCCTAAATTACGAGATAAGGCAAGGGAATGATGATGATGAGTCTATGTTGTTATAGCATCAACTGATGTACATAAACCGTGAAATTTTCAGCTCTATATAGTAATACAGCTGATATCGATCGATGATCGAAACAGCCTGGTGACAGACGGACAGATGGATAGCACTTATAGAGCTTCCTCTCGATCCAGAGGGTGGTTTTATAAACCCGGAGGCTTACTAAATAATAAGAATTAACGAATTATATTACATCTTTATCTAAAATAAGCCGGTTAACTCAGGTTAGGAAAAGAGTTATGGAAATGAGATCTTTTTAATCCCTGAGGGTTCATAAGCTTTTAAACACACAGTACACCTATTAAGGGCCTACATCAATATTATCGTCGACATGTACATATTAACACAGCTAGTAGGTATAGAAAATGAAGAATTAGGGATATTTTTTTTGTTTACTCAAAATCTACTGAATATATTTTAATTCTGATTTACGTGTTTCTATATATAATAGTTACTTATGTTTTTAAAGTTATTTCATTAGTTAATACGCGATAATAGACCGACAAATGAAAAAAATAAAAATTGAGAGAGGTTGTTTCGCTAAGATTTTCTATCGAGAAAACTTTTTTCAATCGCGTTTCTGAGTTTATGCGATCCTAGATCATATATTGAAAAAACATATACTTAAAAATTAGAGCTCTAGCCATTCAATCTAAAGAAACAATGAAAACTTCGTACGTAGAAAAATGCACGAAGCTATTTTGGTATCCTCTTAAGAACTCCGATTACATTACTAATCCTAGGGATTTTATGTTACCGATGTTGTTCTATACTTTATTGAAGTATTATTTTGAAATGTCCATGTATAAAAAAAGACATCTAAACATTACAGCTCAGTCTCACCCGAGACCATGGTGACTGCAAAGTCTCTGAAACGTGGGGTCAAAATTTAAAACAAATATACGCGTCTAAATCCGTAAAAGTAGTTTTATTTAAACAAATGAGTCGCGCAAGTGTTAGAAAATTTAAGGATTTTGCCTCAAATCAAATTAAATTTTGATTTAGCGATGATTTATTGTTAACAATTACTAAAGACGGGTTCTGTAATACTGTGAACAGCGTAGCACAATCTCGTGGACCTATCGTTCACGAGATCGTGGTTTTGATTTCAGCTAAGGACAATTATGTTGTGTTATTTGTATATTGCTACACATAGCCCAAGCAAATAAACATAACTATTTTATTATTATGACCAGAGGACGCTGTTCACGAATATTATAAAAAAAGTAAGTAATATTATTCTATTACTTTGCAATTTATGAACGGAGGAAGTAACGAAATTAATGTCAAATAATTGCAATTTAAACATACCATTTTTAAGTGCTTTTTAAAGAAGCTATTAAAAAAGTAGACCTAAAATAGTTTAAACAAGTCTCCATCAAAAAGTATTTGACGGACTGCCGATCATGAGGTCTCGGGTTCGATTCCCGGTCAGGACAATCATTTGTGTGATGTTTTTAATTGTCATACAAATGTTTGTACTGCGTCTGGGTGTTTACTATGTATTGTAAGTATGTATTTACAAAACAAAAGTAGTTTATGTATTATATCCGTATTCTGGTACCCATAACACAAGCATAATAAGCTTAACTTGGGACCAGAGGACGTTGTGTGAAATGTCCATGAATATTTATTTATTTATTTATTTATTTGCAGGTTTTATTTAAATAAAACATGTTGGCACTCGATCCCATTCTACCTGATGGTAAGCCGCAATGGGGTCTGAGATAGTAAGGCGTTCCAATAATAATTAATAATATTTTTTACTAAATCATACATAAATAAATAACCAACGTTGTCAAAGAAAAAAATAGAAGCTTTTGTGTAGGTATTATTTCCCATATTCTACTTATTTTAATTCCCACCATTTATAACTTTGTTATGATATTACTATTAAGGATATCCTAGTATCAAAATGACTAACAAATATTAAACATTTCAAAGTAAGTTTAAGAATTTTGGCGCCAATTATTTATAGTATCACTAGTAACTAACTTTTTTATTAGTATCATTACTTAAAAAGAGTAAATGTGTAAGAACTATGACCAGAGAATCTACTTTTCTCGACAAACAACGATTTCGTACATGATTGATAATATAGAGTTATAATTAATAATAACCCATCAGGCGGGGAAAATAATAGATAAGACGTATAAGTAATATTATAAAGCTGAAGAGTTTGTTTGTTTGTTTGAACACGTTAATCTCAGGAACTACTGGCGCAAATTAAAAAAAATCTTTTTGTGTCGGATGGTTCAATTATCGAGGAAGGTTTGAATCATGAATGTAATCATCATGAATCAAATCAGCCTACTGCAGTCCACTGCTGGACATAGCCCTCTCCCAATTCGCGCCACAATACATGGTCCTCCGCCTTCCGCATCCAGTCCCATCCTGCGACCTTCTTTCGGTCATCGGTCCACCTAGCAGGGGGGCGTCCTACTTTACGTTTGCCGGGTCGCGGTCTCCACTCAAGAACCCATCTGCTCTATCGACCATCAGTTCTTCGACAGACATGCCGAGCCCACTGCCACTTTAGCGAGCTAGCCCTGCGAGCTATATCGACCACTTTGGTGTGTTGACAAATAACATCATGCTGCGACCAATAGGAGCGAAGCCGATTATTTTTAATTTCACGCGTATGGAGTCGCGGGCCACAGCTAGTAAAGAATATAGTGAATTATAAGCTTTTATAATAATCAATTAACTAGAAAAAAATATGACCACAATAAATATATGAGTATGAGAAAATTGTTTTCAATGGACAGTTATAGAAACTCGCCTATGTGAATCTACTTAATTTAATTAAGCATGTCAATGGGACACTACGTTCGAACTTGAACAACTGCCTACATTAAATATTTTTATACAAAAACTATACAAAAGAACACGGCGAGTTTATAGACGTTTTGCGGTCTTAACTATTGAGCTTTGTTGTCTATGACGAGGCATTTTGAAGTGGTCAATAGGTTATATACTTTAATTTATTAATAATGTTCTATGTTGATAAAATTCAAAATAATATATGTATTACAACAACATGACGGGCCCCGTAGTCTAGTGGTTCAATCCCCGCACAATACAAATGTTTGCACTGCACCTGGGTTTTTAAATGTATTATAGGTATGTATTCTTCTCCAGCCCATTTACGTCCAACTGTTGGGCACGGGCCTCCTCCACTTTGGGAGGGATTATGGTCTACTGTGCTGCGCTGACCAGGCGTGAGGCACAGGGTTTATTTTAGAGATTTTCGTCTCTCACAGAAGATGTTATCTCTGTGCAATATCCCTTAGCTGACTTTTACAGCACCCTTGGGAGGAGATGGGGTGGTGACACTTGTATTCTTAGCCCGTCACCACACGGAGAGAAGAAGGTATGTATTTACAAAATAAAAGTAGTACATATATCCGTATTCTGGTACACAAGCATTATACTAACAAGCTATAGATATTTTAAATCTAATATATAAAATTCACGTGTCACAGTGTTAGTTACCGTACTCCTCCGAAACGGCTAGACCGATCTTTATGAAATTTTACATACATAATCAGTAGGTCTGAGAATCGGCCAACATCTATTTTTCAAATTTTTTTTAGTATGGCAAAACAACGTTTGCCGGGTCAGCTAGTACATATATATAATTATGTGTAAATGAATCTTGCTCTTATTGAAAGTATAATGAAATATTGTGTGAAATATTGCGTAAGATAACGTAAGCTTAGATTTGAAAGCTAATAAAGTTACTTAAACGAACTTTTTATGGTCAAAGCTACGCAAAATTTGACCAAAAATTTCAGTCGATAACCAAGTTAAGCTCAATCGATAACTTTGACCAATATTCGAAACATTTCGAGTAGTCTTTGTTGGATTTTACTTGTTTACATTATTCCTTAGCCAATTACATTACTTAAATGAAATAGTTAAATGTTATAAACAGTAAATGAATTTAATATTTATGGATATTTCACACAACGTTCTCTGGTCCCAAAATTAGCTATATTTCTATTCTTGCACTATGGCTACCAGATATCACAATATATTTATAAATATTTATTGTAATACATCCAGATGCAGTATAAAATTTACATACATCGCACAAATAATTGTACTGTGCGGGGCTCGAACCCGTGACCCAGTGAACGACAGTCCGTTACACGAATTACTAGACCACAAAGCCCGTCATACACTGTAAGAAGCCTCTGAAACTTAAAAAAGGCCTTTAAAGAAATTTCAAGGGTTTTCTGAAGTGATTTTAACATGTCAGTTGTTAAAATTTAATACTTTAAACTGCACAGTGAATGCAATCGCCTGGAGCTATAAGTTTATGGGTCAAAAAACCTACATGAAAGCAATGGTGACTCTTGTATGCTTTCTTAAATCAAATTCTTACAATATTTTTTGTAATATTTAACTTGTAATGAATTTATATAGGTACACTACCAAATGCTAATGATATTATGGCGAGCTATTTAAGCTAAGTTCATCTCAGCTCATTATAGAAACATCTACAAATATACTCATAGTGAAAATTATTATTATAAGATTAATAGTTGTGATCAGATTACTGTTTATTAGAACTCCTCCTCTATGATCTAGGGGTATATAAATACATGTGGACATATTTTCAGACCTACCTGATATGCACAGAAAATTTCATGAAAATTGTTCAAGCTATTTCAGAAAAGTTGGGTAGCTAACTACACTAACACCTCGGGGTACACTACATAAATACGAAAAACTTTATCCCGAAAGTCATAAATACGAATTTCATGATATCGATTTTCAAAATTCCGAATGATTCTAAATTCCGAATACATATAACAATTCCGATGTATAATAACCCCAATTTTCATAATTCCGAAACATCAAAATTCCTAACGTTCATATTTACTATTCTTAAAATACCGAAACTCAATAGACCGAATAACAAGAATTCCGCTTAAGACTAGGTACAAATTTGATATTTAATGAATTTTTTGAATTTAATAGGTACAAAGATTGTCTAAGTAAAAATAAATATATATTGATCTATGTATTAATGGTTTACGTATTGATCGCAAATATTGTTTCTGGAGAGTTTCGAAGCTCACATACCATTTATTTGTGGTTAGAAATTAAAGTAAATAAGAAATTAACCATTCAAACATTGCTATCTCCCGTAGAAAGTATTTGTGAAGTACATTTTAATTGATGATGTCATAAGATAGTTGATTAAGATTCGATGTAATTTGTATTTACTTAGTGCCTTTGTCCACCATTAGCTGAATTTCTCTTATAACATTGGACTCAGAATGATAATTAAAATATTTAGATACATTTTTCTTTTTCCAGTATCTTGTTAGGCTATACCTTTTCACCAACTTGCTTTATCGATCGGCTGTAAATAAATAAATAATAATAATAATAAATAAACATTCACAGACATTTCACACAACGTCCTCTGGTCCCAAGCTAAGCTTATATGCTTGTGTTATGGGTACCAGAATACGGATAGAATACATATACTACTTTCTTTTGTAAATACATACTTATAATACATAGAAACACCATATATGACTTTTACAACTAATATGACTTTTTTTAGTATGACATTTATAAACATCACATAAATGATTGTCCCGACCGGGAATCGAACCCGCGACCTCGTGAATTGCAGTCTGTTACATCAACCACTAGACCACAAATCCCGTCAAAATAGAGTCGCGCTCTTGATTTAAATACATCATTTCGCACATTAGTAGAATCCATATTAATTCTCATTGCTAATTAAACTTCCTATTCTTGATCCCACCCATGGGAGACGAAAACCTCTAAACCAAATTGCCAACACGCCTGATCAGCGCAGCAGAGTAGTAGAACAACTCTCCCAAAATGGAGGAGGCCCGTATTCTACAGGCTGTCCCAAAAATCGACGCCAAGCCGAAGTCGCATGATAGGTAAGGTCATAACAGTTATCAGAAAAATATAAAAAAATATTCTTTTTCTTTAATAATTGCAAAAAAAAATATTCAGGAAAATGTACCATCCTGTAACAGTTTTTACTTTCCTGTTGCTATAAATCTTTACTTTTTAACGTTTTTTTTTACGGTTAAAGACATTTTTTATTTTCTCAAAAGATTACAAAATCACTTACAGAGAAAATACAATTTTTACTTAATTTCTAGTGTACAAGATCCTTGAATGCAGCAATTTCTTAATCCAATAGGCAGGTAGAAGTTGAAACAATTCATTTATTAAACAGTTGCAGTTTATCAGAAATCCGTGGGTAGCAAGATTATAAGACAAGCATAAGTATTGGTTCAAAGTTTGAACCTCAAGACATGCATAAGGTCCATGTCACACTGAAGTGCTATAATGCAATTTAATATAATATATCTCTTACGTTACAATCATATTTTGTGTATTGTACTATTTTAGTAGATGATATTTGTGTTTATATATCTAGTAAGCATGTAAGTATAATAATATTTAAAAGTAGGTATACCTATAACACACAATACACATTACAACTTCATTCAAAGTCATCATCATTAAAAGTTCATGGATGAATGATTCCTTGAAAAGTGGCTCTTTAGCCACAGATTAGTAAGTTGTATGTGTCTTTAGCTCTTTTTACTTATATCATCCTAAATAGTGCTTCTGTAATTTGTTACCTTAAAATCTGAGCTAACTGCTCCAGCTTGAAAGAAGATGTCATGTTTTGTAGAACCACGTTTTGAAAATCAGTTTTTCAATGTTGTGCAATTATTTTAAAAATAAAAAACAATTTTTTATTTTTATTTTTCTGGTAACTACGAGTATTAAGACCTTACCTATCATGCGACTTCGGCTTGACGCCGACTTTTGGGACATCCTGTATAGTAGGACCGTAATAGGAAAAGAAGGGATTCCATAGAAATTAACCAATAACATAGATGAATATTTGAGATAAGACAACTTATACTAAACTATTAAATCCCAACGAGGCACAAAATTAAAGTGTCTATAATAATAACATATATAATCCAAAACAGTTTGTTAACAAACTTAATATAAACAATAAATCAAAATAATTATTACCACCCAATTTTAAAATGTGATAGGCAGTGTAATTTTCTAAGAGAAAGTGAATGATTTTATATTGAATACCTATAAACAGGTTTTAAGTAATGGGATCGCAATTTTTATGATACGAACTATTGATTATCAAGTGTTGGTGCGGAGAGAAGCCATCATTAGTAGATACGCCAACGTTTATCGCTATAAGGAAACTATAACATTATATTAATTGTGTGAACCTTAGAGCATTTATCTAACAAAAGTTGACATTCGTTGATATAAATAATTCTTAATAAACTCAAACATGAATATTGTTGGTGTCATTTGTGTTGTCGTCACTATCAATATTTTATAATTAACTAGCTGACCCGGCAAACGTTGTTTTGCCATACAAATGTTAGGGGTAGACAAAAAATTTGCAATAAAATAATATTGCGACTATAAATTTAAATGTAAGCTATCCTATCTTTCAAGTTGGGTCGAATTGCACACGGTGCCGGTGTGCAAATCAAATTTAAAATCGGTTCAGTAGTTTAGGAGTCCATCGCGTACAAACATCGTGACAGGAGATTTATATATATAAAGAAGACTGGAAACAATTGCACTTTCTTATTATAAAGACTGTACAATATGGAAAAATGATTTAATAATGTGTAGATGCAGTAATATAGCCGTTAAATAAAAATCAAACCATTTTGTTTGCTTTTTTTATAGTTGATTGCATTTCAAATAAGTTACCTTAGATTTGTGATGTATCAGAATTGTTATCATAGTCTGGCACCCCCGCTGAAATAGGCATAAGAGATGCCGCTGTGTCGTATCATAGTGTGCATGCTTTGCTACCGACAAAATTACGTTATAGTGTTGTGTTTTACCATGACACTCCACCATCTGGCAGAGTCCAAAACAGTGTGTAACTACTCCTGTTGGCTTGGATGGTACACATGTGTACTGTACATAGTTTCTATCTATTATAATATTAATGTGTTTAAATACAACTGCTGTTAGTACAATTCGACGTTTATTTTAGTATATTTCTAGGTATCCTGATATTTTGGAGGCTTTTAAAGCCAACATTTCTGCAAGTAGGAATTAAGAAGCAGTTAGTTACGGAATAATACGGAATTTAGAACAACATGACGGGATTTTTAAAAAGTCCGTAGGGTAAGAATTTTACTCGTAAAACTAATTTCTCCGCTCCCGTCTCCAGCCCATTAACGTCCCACCGCTGAGAACGGGCCTCCTCCACTTTGGGAGGGACTATGGTCTACTGTGCCGCGCTGACAAGGCGTGTTGGCACAGGGTATAATTTCAAGTTTTCCGTCTCTCACAGTGGACGTTAACTGCTTATATTGTCATTTAGCTGGATTTTACCCTGGGAAAGAAATGGGGTGGTGACACTTGTATTTTTAATCCGTCACCACACGGATCTAATTCTACTGAACATTAATTTAGGTGCTAAGATAGTATAAAGCTAAATAATTTAGTTGATCGATAAATTCAATCTAAACTCGATGTTGACAAAGCTGTTCCTTTATAACACGTTTTAAGATAAGGAATTGTGCTTAGATTAGTAATGTTAAGCTATTGAGACTGAACCATAGAGTTTAAAACCGATAGGAGTTGTCACAAACGTTTTTTTCTTTGTCGAATATACTGTTAAGTCGGCAGGGTACCAAGACAACGCACACAAAGTTTATACCGTAACTGCCCGTGAAATTTGGAAAATCTTCCCCGCTTTCGTTTCATTTTTCACTGATGCTTCGCTCCTATTGGTCCCAGCATGATGTGAAATAAACTTTACCCTTCCACGATAAATGTACTATCGAACACTGAAGGAATTTTTCAAATCGGACCAGTGGTTCCTTCAAACGAACATACTCTTCAGCTTTATAATATTAGAATAGATTTCATTAGTCGCTAAGTACTACCCGCGTGAAATCACCTCACGCTCACTAATGCACGACGGTGTCCGTACACATTGAGAATAAGTAATTATTCTTGTATCTTTTTCAGAGAGAGTCATCTGACAATACCAACTCCTGTTGTATTAATACTCTAAGGACTGCCTGATTTTACAATTTAGTGTTGATTGTTTTATGTGTTTACAGCTTTATTACTTTACATTGTATTTGAGATAACACTATCTATATTACAAGAAAATCTCGTTACAATAAAACTGAATTCACTTTCCACAAAAGACATACAAATATTTTTTCCTGAATGTAACATGTGGATATTCAAGTCGATTTTTACTAGACCAAAACAAAGTCTATTGATTAAGAGGATACCAAAATAGCTTCGTGCATTTTTCTATGTACGAAGTTTTCATTGTTTCTTTAGATTGAATGGCTAGAGCTCTAATTTTTAAGTATATGTTTTTTCAATATATGATCTAGGATCGCATAAACTCAGAAACGCGATTGAAAAAAGTTTTCTCGATAGAAAATCTTAGCGAAACAACCTCTCTAATTTTTTATTTTTTTCATTTGTCGGTCTATTATCGCGTATTAACTAATGAAATAACTTTAAAAACATAAGTAACTATTATATATAGAAACACGTAAATCAGAATTAAAATATATTTAGTAGATTTTGAGTAAACAAAAAAAATATCCCTAATTCTTCATTTTCTATACCTACTAGCTGTGTTAATATGTACATGTCGACGATAATATTGATGTAGGCCCTTAAGGTGAATTTCAGATGTTCCGCGACGTGGCCTTGCCAACCCTCTCCGATTTAATAATGAAATTACCGTCCAATTACGGAAGTTGTCATTGACGGGGAAAATTTGTTGGATGGATGGATGGTTCTTAAACTCCACGTTTACGAATTTGCGAGCAACAGCTAGTTTTCAAATACAAAGCACCAAAGTAATTTATTGATTTTGCAATTGACATGCTATGCTTTACTCAATAAACTAAATTATGGTGGAAAAAGTGATTGCCGCAAGCGGGACTTGAACCGGCAATCACTTTTTCCACCATAATTTATTTTATTGAGTTTTGTAGATACACGTTTATAGCTTTTATATCTAAGAATTTTGTTAACATTTTTCCCAAAGATAAGTATTCATATTCCAGATGCTTTATTTAATTATGTATCAAATTTCATGAGCAAAGGTTAAATTTTGATGTGTTGAAAAGTCGTAAAAAGTAAATAAAATCAGTTTTACGATTCAAATAACTATTACGTATTTGATCACTAGTTGTTAAGTTTACCTATCTTGTACTTGACGAAGGTTTTTTGAGGGTCTTTGTCAATTGGAGACAATATTATTCACATGGAAAATATTAATGAAAGCTTATCGGATCCCACGGTCGGGTTCCCTACAAAATGGTGAAGCTGTGCGGGGCTAATATGTGGGTACATGGTTATACACGTAAACGGATAGCTTCTGCTGGGACTGGTTGACTTGCTCTAACGAGACAATCTTATCTTCAAGTTAGTTATATTAAGTCTAGATGACAGCAATCGATATCATTCTCACATCCATCATCACTGTAAAATATTATTGATATAAAAAATGAAAAGATTATGAAGAGAAAATAAAACGTCAATGAAAATAACTTTTTTAATTAAGAGCCTACATCAATATTATCGTCGACATGTACCTATTAACACAGCTAGTAGGTATAGAAATTGAAGAATCAGGGATATTTTTTTTTTTACTCAAAATCTACTAAATATATTTTAATTCCGGCTTACGTGTTTCTATATATAATAGTTACTTATGTTTTTAAAGTTATTTCATTAGTTAATACGCGATAATAGACCGAGAATTGAAAAAAATAAAAAATGAGAGAGGTTGTTTCGCTAAGATTTTCTATCGAGAAAACTTTTTTAAATCGCGTTTCTGAGTTTATGCGATCCTAGATTATATATTGAAAAAACATATACTTAAAAATTAGAGCTAAAATGAAAACTTCGTACGTAGAAAAATGCACGAAGCTATTTTGGTATCCTCTTAATGTCAATATTTAAAAACATATTAATTAATTTATGAATTTTTGCAATTGACTTGCTATGCTTTTACTAAATAAACTAAATTATAGTGGAAAAAATGATAACCATGAGCGGGACTTGAACCCACGACCTCGGAATACCGTTCCTTTGCTCTCCCATCTGAGCTATCATGGTTCCCGCATATGTTTACCAAATCTTCCATTACACTTCCACTTCGTGGGTTCAAGTCCCGCTCATGGTTATCATTTTTTCCACTATAATTTAGTTTATTTAGTAAAAGCATAGCAAGTCAATTGCAAAAATTCATAAATTAATGTAGAAATACATGTACCTACAGTCATTATTTCGGTCCAAATTGTGTTCTGTAAAGAACACTAAGTGACCGATTGATCGAGTTGGTGCAAACCGCTCAATAGATGGCGTTGTACACAAAACATCGCACGATGTTTAACTCACATTGAGAAGGTTGTAGTGGAAGATTTGGTAAACATATGCGGGAACCATGATAGCTCAGATGGGAGAGCAACGGAACGGTATTCCGAGGTCGTGGGTTCAAGTCCCGCTCATGGTTATCATTTTTTCCACTATAATTTAGTTTATTTAACATATTAATTGCCAAAAAGATATTTCGGAAGTCTGAATTGTTAAAGTAGCCATATTACTTATTGCTTGGAGAAAAGCACATAAAAAAAAAACAAAAATAAACATACAATAGAGTAATGGTTATGAATTAACTAAGTAAAAGAGAATTCTAAGCAGAAAAAAGTATCTAATTCATCTGAGTGCGCTAATCGTAAAGCGACGAGTGACGAATATTTATACACGTGTAAATAAATAAAATTGCGCACAGGTATAAAAATGTGTGTCAGTGTGTTGAGTGCGAGCGTTCGTCCGGCTTTGAAGGTATCAGGGTTAACACACGCTATGTTTTCATTTTTTATCCACATTTATTTGTTCTAACTTAGACTGGAATATTGGAACTCATATGCTAAGGTTGACTGGA
The DNA here is from genome assembly GCA_916999025.1 of Orgyia antiqua. NCBI lineage: Eukaryota > Metazoa > Arthropoda > Insecta > Lepidoptera > Erebidae > Orgyia > Orgyia antiqua. The sequence continues at coordinate 4,944,861 of OU779867.1, forward strand.
AGAATTGACTGGATCTAAACAAGATATCGTGGAAGATTATTTTTGTATAAAAATCACCACTAGATTTGAATCTATGAATATTGATTTTACATACACTTTATAAAAACCATGCCACACCCGTAGAACGCGATAACGCGTGGTTCCATGCTGTCTGTATCTAGCGGATCTTGCGAATCTACATCCGCAGTGGCGCAGTCCACCGTGTTGGGGGCCGCCCCACGATTTCGTCCGGTACGTGGACACCACTCGAAGATTTTCTTACCTTTCTTCTTCGAGCGATGTGGCTTGCTCATTGTCCCTCTCTGTCTGTGTGCTAACTCTTCGGCTAGATGTCGTATACCTGCGTCCTTAAACGGATCTCTATATTCAGATCCAACTAAGTAGGCAAACATCGAGTAGTATTATTTTGTATTATGAAAAGTTTTAGGGATACTACTAATGAAAGTAATATTATAGAAAAAGAAATTAATGAATTCACTATTAGAGATATCATTATGAGTTTTTTCGGTGTTTATTATGTAGTTCTTACCTTCGCGTGACAGACTTCATTAGTGATACTGGGCGTAACGGTGTAATGTTATCATCATGCAACTATGTTACGCAACTAAGAAATAAACACAATACAGTTTACTGGGATTTGATTAATCTTTATGCTATGATATTAATAAAGAGGTAAAGTTTGTAATAATTATGTGGTATTCTGCGAAAGAAACGATCTGATCCAAAATTATTTTTTCTACATTGTCTATAATAGGAGACGGAAGAAAAGCTACTAATAACAGGTCTATATATTTTTAAGACTCTAATATACGCTAATTTTGGTTAAATTAATCTTTACAAACAATATAGGTACATAAGTAATGTTGAATTTATATAAAGGACATATTTTAAATTATTTTTGCCAGTATTTCGTGTAAAAATGAGGTAACTTCTAACCATTTAGATATAGTGATTATCATAAAACTATTATCCTTCTCCATCGCGGATGGTTCGCAAATTACTTTGATAACGTTAGGTTGTCTACTATACTCGTGCTGCCGAAAACTTTCTAAATTGTAAAGATATTTTAGAAAAATTACAAGTTACTTTTGACAGCCCTAGGAAGGCCTTACCAGCAGATGTTTAGGCATCTTTTGATTCTCACCTGTCATATTATTCATATTATTCATATTACCTGAGCTTACGAATTCACCAGCTTATATTACAACCGGATCACATTACATATTTTATATACTTTTGTAAAACATATTTGCTGATTAAATTACCTGTTTTTAAGGTGTGTCAAAATTACATACGACTTTTTCTATTACTACTGCATTATCAACATAATATTGAGTACTTCGAAAAATGAAGTGTGAAGTGCTTAAGGGCCTACATCAATATTATCGTATATCATCGCCGACACGTACATATTAACACAGCCAGTAGGCACAGAAAATGAAGAATTAGGGATACTTTTCCTATTTACTCAAAATCTACTAAATATATTTTAATTCTAATTTACGTGTTTCTATATGTAATAGTTACTTATGTTTTTAAAGTTATTTCATTAGTTAATACGCGATAATAGACCGACAAATGAAAAAAATAAAAATTTTGAGAGGTTGTTTCGCCAAGATTTTCTATCGAGAAAACTTTTTTCAATCGTGTTTCTGAGTTGATGCGATCCTAGATCATATATTGAAAAAACATATACTTAAAAATTAGAGCTCTAGCCATTCAATCTAAAGAAACAATGAAAACTTCGTACATAGAAAAATGCACGAAGCTATTTTGGTATCGTCTTAATCGAGCTTACTTTCCCACTAGTTATTTTTAAACATCTTATTGTAGCAGTTTATGTAGCTTTATAAGTACATAACGGATTTTGATGCGATTTTTTTTAATAGATAGAGTGGTTCAAGAGCATGGGTTTTTGTATAACTTGTTAGGGTTTGGTTTTAGAACTCCACGCGTATGAAGGCGTTGGCAACAGCTAGTAGGAATATAAAATAGTCATCATTAAATAATATATTTAGCGTTTGTGTAACAGTGAGGATGATACAAATATAATTCATCTATCTATACTAATATATAAAGCTGAAGAGTTTGTTTGTTTGAACGCGTTAATCTCAGGAACCACTGGGCCAATTTGAATAATTCTTGTAGATTTATCGTGGAAGGCTTTAGGCTATATAACATCACGCTACGATCAGTAGAAGCGAAGCAGTAGTGAAAGATGTTGAAAAATTTTCTAAATTCCACGCGGACGGAGTCTCGGGCAACAGCTAGTACTCTGATAACTTAACTCTATGTTTCTGTCAGATGAAATGAAATGAAATGAAAAATAAAATGAAAAATCATGTAGACAAAATTTTGAGAAAATTATGTGCTTATCCAACAGCTCCAAACATTTTTTTCCTACCACCGGTTCAGGACGCAATCTGCTGAGAAGAACCGGCGTAAGAAACTCAGCAGAGATTTTAATTGAATCAGTCGATACTATCGAACACAGTGAAAATTTATTTAGAAAACGGTTACAGATATATGATGATATGATACCATTTCTAACATTCTATTTGGTTCTACAGGGTGTGGGCTGTGTGTAAGAATCAACTCACTACAAGTAGGTACGGGAAAAAAATTTTTATCAAGAAGAAACTGACCATAAACCTATTTCAAATAGCCCAGATTTTTGAAGAGGTTTCTATTACAAGAAAAGTTTTTTTATAATAAATTAATAAATTAAATCACGGTGGAAAAAGTGATTACCGCAAGCTGGACTCGAACCCACGACCTCGGAATACCGTTACGTAGCTCTGCCAACTGATCTTATTGCGGTCGTGCTTTTCAGTAATCAATTAGGCCACCGTAATCGTCACTCGATTGAGTTTGTATCGTATTTCTACGTGCAACGTATTCCGGGGTCGTGGATTCGAGTCCCGCTTGCGGTAATCACTTTCTCCACAGTGATTTAATTTATTAAGTAAAAGCATAGCATGTCAATTGCAAAATTAATAAATTAGGTACTTTAGTAAAGTTTTTTCAACTAATAATCATAGACATAATTATTAGAATTATTTATTTATTTTGGTGATATCACGAAGGTCATTAGTAAACACGGTATTTTTCCCTTTTAATATTGTTCCTCGAACACATAGTATCTCAGTATTACGGCCCACTCTCCATTTTAAATGTCAATTACCATCGTAAATTTTTATCTTCACTGTTTGGATGTTGATTTAATTTCAGATAACACGTATTTTTTTATATTTTATTAATTGGTTTATTGTCATTTACTTTATGAGAAAATTGTGTTTAATTATCAGTGTGGGTTTTATAAACTGTGTATATAAAATGAAAGTGTAAATAAAGGTTTTGTTTAACATTCTTTTATGCATAAGTTTTTATTTAGTAAGTCTACTTATTTCTGTGTCGTAAGAGAAAAATCCAACTATAACTTATCGTGTTCAGCTCACTGCTGGTACTTTGATTATTTTTCTGTTAATTATCAGGTTAAATACCCAGTAATAGCTATAAAAAAATCTTCTTTCCTATCTAAGTTACGTAGAGGTCTTCAGATTCCTATCTCTAGTACCTACTAATTACAACAATATATTAACAATATTAGAATTACTATTTTTTAGAAAATATCTATCTATGAATCTATTAATCTAGAAAACAATATAAATTATCATTTAAAAGGAATATGATACCGCAATTAGTTTTGGACCATGCCATGTAGCAGACTATAATTATTACATATTGGCATCAATTCTACGTGCACAACTAAACTAAACAATGAAAACTGAAAGTGTCAATAACACACTTTTTGCTATTTTGTTGTGTATTTTACATTGTGGTTTTTAGCTTTTGTGGTACGCAGATGTTATTATAACACACTTGCCAAAATAACAATAAAATACTAAAGAATAAGTTGACATCATTCCCCAAGTCAGGTGTGGTATGATGGGCCCTACGCACTCAAATTTACTTTGTATAAATTAACACACCTAACGAAAGTACATCATACATTATATTAAAAAGATCCCAACAAGAATGTTCAAATATGAAAAACAAACAAAACCAACTTTTCGGTCACAGATAGCGAAAGCCCCTATTGACATGTTGGAAAGTCGCTCTTGGGAGATCTTAATATATTTATGTCCATTTTGATTCTTATTTTGTGTTTCTTAAAGTCGTTTGCTATGAGCGGTTTTGGATGGCGTAACACCATCTGACTGTAGGCGGACCTTATCGCCTATTGGACATTTAGGTTGAGTGCTCGTCAATAAATTTTGGGTATATCAATCTTGTTATGTATGATTAAAGTAACATGCCTTTTCAGTCTGGTTATTTCATTTTTTATTTGCCGATTCATAACAAAGAATTTTCAAATACTTAATCTTGCATTTGCAACAATGTAATATATACATATATATACTGCTGTTAAAATAATTTGAGTATCCTTTAAACAAAATAGATCAAAACTCGATGAAGTACCTAAAGCTACTCGAAAACTTCTATAGTTTTTATGACTCTGCTAAAAGAATGATTTTATATATTTTCTGTTTCAGTACTTTCATTTTTAGAAATATTTTTCGCAGCGTGATATTATATAAGCCATAGCCTTCCTCAAAAAATAGAGTATCTAACACAAAAAGATTTTTTTTTAATTTAAACCAGTAGTTCCTGAGATTTCTCTCAAATACAAATAAAAAAAAAATACTAAGCGCAGATTACTGAACTCTTACTCCTCTTATCACCTAGTAGTATGAAATATAGATGTCGATTTATTCTCTGGACAGGATCTCTGGATAGGCATTTAAAATTGGTAGAGCAGTATCGCAGGAATCACGTCGGTACTTAGAACCGTGCATGATTCGAGAACATTTTGGTATAGGAAAATGCTTCATTCATACCTATCCTTGTAGTTTCGAACGGTCATAAACATTCTTGAGAGCCAGGTTTTATACTGCCTACATATTTCTTTAAAAAAAATAACTGGAATGGTTTATGGGCCGTATTAGTATAAGATTCCTTTACTAATAAAATTTATTAGTTTACAAATTTGGTACAACACAGGAACATGTAGATCTACAGATAACATTCTGGTAGATACTTAAATCTTTATAAATGCTTTGGATCTCGACAACGGCGTCTCAATAAGCTTACTTTGAAAAGCAAAAGCTCCTTTATTCCCAATCAATGAGGGTTAATCTTGATTGAAACTTTCTATGTAGCTTTATTAACTAATTTTGGTTCTGTGTCAATGTAAATCTTATATAGAACGAGATTATGTTCAATTTGCTTGGTATGTTATCTGATAATGTTACTGCCTAACTCAAGGCTAGTCTACAAGGCGCGTTGAACTAGCGTTGCATTGATATAACGCTGTCGCTGCGTCATTTTACACACTAAAAATCATAGCGATCACACAATGCGCTGGGTCAGCGCACTTATGACAGATCTACAGCCCTGAGACAAATCGGGTGGGAGTTTCACCGCGATTCTGGAAAATAATTTATAACAGTGCAATGGTCCAGCGCTCTTGTCGGTAGTTAGACGTTAAATATCTACATTACGACAACGCAACGCTGACGCAAGGCGCTGTGTGTTTTGGCCCTTACACAATATATGGGATGTAAGGATTGTTCTAAAATAAAAGTTGTATGTACCAACATCACTAATAAACCGGATCCTAGGTCGATTCATGGCCGGATGAAAATAACTTTTTAGGCCTGCTTTCTTTTTACGTATTATTACGAAATGTGTGTTAGAGACAGGAAACTGAGGTATTTTCAACTTTAGAATTTCGTTCTTTATTTAAAATGGCATTTAAAAAAATTCTTGAGTTAATAAGTGAGTGATTTCTTAAAAAAGATTTTAAAAATTTTTGGAATCCTTTTTGAATTAATAATTTGCAAATTATTTTATGTAACAGCGTCATAAAATACACCTACCCACTACATTACGTAAGTAAAGCTATGTATGCAAAGATAAATTATATTGACAGCACCGATATATATGTAACAATTATAAGCCAGTAAAAAAATTAATTAATAAAATTATTTTAGTTTCACTTTAATGAATCAAATATTAATGATTCATAGGCTTCTAAATGATGAATGTTTAATTAAGTTTAGACATAAATGCGTGCGTACTGGGTGTGGTGGTAATAATTACAAACCGATGAAATATACCAATCAATTACAGGAAACTTTGTAATACTATTAATTTCAGTAATTTGTCATTGCTGCAATTTTTCAATTTGCAAAGGAAATGCATCCGTTACGTTTGCAAGGTAAATTTTTTGTGTTATCCGATTCTGATATTAAGAGGGCACGAGGGTATCGTACTTCCCTTTTTTCTTCGCGAAAGTTAAACCGATTTTAATTGTTTCTACAGTATATTATAGATGAAAAGTATATCTATGCTTCTGTCACTTTCTTTTTTTCAATACATAATAACTAAAAGAAATATGACCATCCGAAAATCCCGTTTTTTTTTTGGTTTTCTTCAGTATTTGGTAACGTTTTACCAAAAAAGAAAGTGATACTCTTCATCTATACTTATAATAATCTATAATATAGCGTAAATCCAATCAAAATAGGTTTAACTTTCGCGAAGAAAAAAGGGGACTACGAAACGTCTTTTTTTCAAAGAATTTGTAGGTAAAATCTGCTTTAGCTATATTTGTCCCTTTCAGCACGGTGCTCGGGAATAGGGATAGCAATACCTAAGGCAAATACCTAAATTAGGAGTACAGTACACCCTCTTAAAGTACATTTTTTAGCAATGTCCAACGAAGAAAAATATCTGAATGTTTAATTTGTTTTGTATCCTTGTTACTCTATTTTTTTTTTGGCAGATTCAAGTAAGTCATTTGATGGCAAATGGTTTAAAGCGTTACAAGGCATATGACCTATTAAAAAACTAGAACTAGAAAAATAATTGCTGTTTTACCGATTTCAAATACCTAAGGAGGAATTCGACTATAATACGGCTATAATACATAAACTACTTTTCTTTTGTAAATACATACTTATAGTACATAGAAACACACAGACGCAGTACAAATATTTTAATGACAATTATAAATATCACACAAATGATTGTTCCAAGCGGGATTCGAACTCGCGACCTTGTGAACGGCAGTCCGTTGCACCACTATTTATTTGTGATAATTGCTTCTGTTATGTAAAGTTAACTGGAAGTTTTTAAATAACTAATAACTATTATGGTAATTAGTTTAACTTACTGTATTTATCTTTCGCAACTAAATTAATCACGCTCAACTAAAAAAACTATAAAATAAAGGACCTTTTTGATATAATCTAGCTCTTTTTAAACTAAGTATGTTAAAATAAATATTACTATTACTTACTTGAGATTTTGTCTACTTTTTCTGTGACTAACCATTGCAGCTGCGAGATCATTTGCCTAAAGTTTAAATTTCAAATAATAACAAAACCTATTGCACTTACAGAGACCGTAGCTTCCTATTATTGAAAAAAAAATCTAGGATTGCAAAATTACGTTTGGAGATCATCCCCTATTATAACATGTATTAAAAACTTTATTTCACAGATTCGCGTATGTTAAATGTATGTATATGCTTGGTTGGTAAATGTATGTATATAAAAATATGTATATCTTGGTTGGTAAAAGTATGTGTATGGTTTACTTTTATTTATTCTTTATTGCAGATTTTACATCCATATTGTTAGTTACATTGTACTTATATGCTATGTTAGTATAATTTGCATGAACTTAAACCAAAAATTAAGCTGTTATAATGCCCGTTCGAAGCACTTAATTGGCTTATGTAGTCCGGCCCAGTGCTCCATGAACGGGCTATCCAGCCTGTTATATAATGTCCTAATGTCCTGTTATATAATGGTTTACGTAATCCTGTATCATTCCATAAAGCTTCTATTCCTTTTACCATAATAGTGTTTTACAATATTATTACGTGTCATGTATTCAGTCATTTAATTCAGTCATGCGTAAACAATCCATTTTTGTTACTTTCATTTGATAGATGTTATTTACGAATGAATTGGCAATACATCACAACATTTTGCACACATTCTAGTAAGTAAAAGTATTTTTAATAGTTATTTTTAGCAAAATTAATGTGCGTGATCAGTGAAAAGTAATTGGGTTTTTTAATAACTTTTTAGACTACTCAAAAATCAGAAATTACATTCGTGTTTAGAAAGTTCCGACTATGTGTTAGTGCTTTAAATTACTAATTGTCCAGATACAATTTTGACAAAAAACAGCCTATTCCAATACAACTAAAGATGTTTACACAACTGTTGAAAAATACAATTGCATGTTACAAATACTTGTCAAGTTTCTTCAAACAAATAAATGAATATTCACGGACATTTCTCACGACGTCCTCTACGTCGTCTTAAGTTAAGCTTATTTGCTTGTGTTGGGGGTCCAGAATACGAATATACTAAATATACTACTTTTCTTAAATAAAAGCTCTATATCTATTCATTTGACGGGCTTCGTTGTGGAGTGTTTTATGTAATGGACTGCCGATCACGAGGTCGCGGGTTCGATTCCCACTTATGACAATCATTTGTGTGATATCCATAAATGTCATACAAATGTTTGTACTGCGTCTAGGTGTTTACAATGTATTATAAGTATGTATTTACAAAAGAAAAGTAGTATATGTAGTCTATCCGTATCTGGTACCCATAATACAAGCATAGAAATATAGCTTACTTTGGGACCAGAGGACGTTGTTAGAAATGTCCTGAATATTTATTTATTTATTAATTTCTCTGCCTATTACTAGACATAGGTTTGATCCATAGAACGCCACAACGCTTGGTCCTACACCGCATGCATTCTGTCTATATCATCAAAACTCTACAATGACTCTATCAGTTTATGTTTTCTTCTTCTATGACCGCGACTAAGCTTTAATAAACTGCAAGATAAGATGAAAATGATTTGTTAATAGAGATTAGTGGGATAGAATATGTTAGCTACGTCAGGATAAATATCGTGATCTACTAGAAAATGATGGTGTCGCATCCGGGGCGATGGGCACGCGACGGAGGCACGCGCTTATGTTAGTACCAACAAGTATAATACATACGACTATAAAGGGTGACAGAAAATCATATGCAGAAATTATATTTATCGTTGCATGAAATGCTCAACAATGTACTTATTATGCCGGATTTGATTTCTGCTGCTGTGTTAATAGATAATTCACTTAATTGGTTTTAGGCAATAATAACCTATCTGATCTGCTGTTGTAATTATAGAAAGTTCAATTAAATGGTATTTACTCATTAATAGCTGATCTGAACTAAATAGGATTAGGATTTGAACTTGTAATATATAGCAATAGAGTCAACAACTCTACTACTTTTCATTGCCTCGTAAATAGGCATTTCATTGTTGCAATTAAAATATAAAATATTATTGTCTCACTGTTCATTGAAGCTGCAACATATTTGCTGCAGCAATATTTCGATTTATGTATTACAGTTTCATATCATTCAGCAATAGCTGCTGCCCGCAACGTCGTCTGCGTAAAACTTAAAAAATAAAAAAAAATACTAAAGCAAATTATAAAAAAAAAAATACCATACTCTTGAACTATACCACAGATAATATAATAAAGAACTATACTATCTATACTATACTATAGCTATTAAAAACTGCATGGAGATCCATTGCATGCTTTTAGAGATATAAGCACACATAGGGACATGCATACAAAAATAACGACTTTGTTTTATAATAAGAAAGGATATAGATACATTTTATTCTTCCAGTAAGATTCACTTTTAGAACAAATTAGTAGTTTTTGTCCTTGTTAGTCTCTATTTAAAATAAAAATTTTTGACTATCATTTGACTTTGTCTTAAACAAAACTGAATGCGAGACGACTATACGTATTATACAAAATTAACACGCCACTCCTAAGATTGCACTGTTTTCTGTCGTATAAGTATAAAATGCGTAAGTCTACATACTAGCAAGTACGTGTGGCGTATCTGTGAGTGACAACAGCCCACTTGCGCGCATCCTACTAGTGACCTTGCCGACCGACATCGTCCAGAGATTTCACTTCCTCTTGGTACGATTAAAAAAAACTACGAGCTTTGATCTGCTTTGAATTTCTTTGTATGTTGTTAGATTAAGAGCTTTATATATTTACATATAACATTTGTCTGTAGATAAGGTTGCCTGTAAGAGATTGCATATAGCAAGTAAGCCGCCCCCTGGACATTGGTTAATTCAATATTGTACTTCTACAGTAATGTGGTATTTATCGATATGCAAATAAAGTGAATCTACTCTCTAAGGAACTGTTCTCTAATCTCAGAAACGATCAGTTGCAATTGAACAAATATTTTTGCTCTTGATAGTCTATTTATGAGCTTATTTAACATCATACTTTAACTAAAAGGAGTTGAGCATAAACAAAAGCAAACTCATTAATTAACAACAATAAGATTTATAAAGCGATATTCTGTTAGATTTTAAAATGTATGGTGTTTAATTTATTTCTAAAATATTCATTATTTGTCATTATATTTACTAATTGTCTCTTCATTAATTTTAACTACGAAAAATAACACAGATATAGTGTTGTATAAATTAAGATAAAAGTAGGATAATATTATTATCCTCCACGTTTAATTTATTACCTATGAAGAATATAAGAATATAAAAATTGGTCAAGTGCGAGTCGGACTGGTGACAGATGGACGGACGGACGGATGGACGGACGGACGGACAGCGAAGTCTCAGTAATAGGGTCCCGTTTTTACCCTTTGGGTACGGAACCCTAAAAATAAAGTATCCGATATAATAGTTCTCTAATATGTTCCTGAAATAAAGTCTGGTGATAAATAAACGGACAGATGGATAGTAAATTCTTATAACGTTGTTCCGTTATATCTTTTAGTACGGATCTCTAAAAAAGACTATCTATTAGTCTCTACAATAATATTGAATTTAATTAAAAACTTATATTTTACAAGAAATATAACTTTTTTCCTACGTTTATTTGTTATATAACCGTTCCATACCTGTTACTTGTTATTACTGTTATTAGTGAGAAATAAATAAGTTATTGTTTGCCAAATCATTACATATCAATCATATCATAGACGGAGGAAAAGAAATTTTTAACGAACAGTTCGTATCCGGTGAGATATCCTCAGATGTTTAAGGCGTGGGAAAATATGTATTGTATTTGCAATACTTTCATTTTAACGTAGTAAATAATTAACCGATAGTATGGTAGAAGTAACTATTAGCATTTTTCGTCTGTGTGGTGACGGATTAAAAATGCAAGTGTCACTACCCTATTTTCTCTCCAGGGAAAAGCAAGCTACGAGATATAACATAACACAGATAACATTCTCTGTGATAAACGGAAAACTGGTAAATAAAATCTATGCTAACACGCCTGGTCAGCGCGGCATAGTTTACTATAATATCTCCTTACGCGGAGGAGGCCCGTGCCCAACAGTGGACGTTAATGGGCCGAATAGAGAGAGAGAGAGAGAGAGAGAGAGAGAGAGAGAGAGAGAGAGAGAGAGAGAGAGAGAGATAATATTTTTAAATTAAAAACCTGGATTAGGAACTACGAAAGCCTTATTTACTATCCGCTCTATGTTGATAAGATGGACGATTAAGAACTTATAACTTCATTCGAAATTACGATTGTATGTGTTCGATATCAGTATTTATAGCTCTAAGTATTAAATAATAGGAGTTGGTAGTTGACCTCGTTCGAAAAAAGTAGAAGAAACATGGTCAAGTGTGAATATATTAGTGTGCATAGTGCAATATTTGACTGGCTTCGTGGTGGAGTGGTTCGTGTAACGGACTGCCTATCTCGAGATCGCGGGTTCGATTGCCGCTTGGAACAATCATTTGTGTGATTTTTCTAATTGTCACACAAATGTTTGTACTGCGTCAATTAGTTTTAGCGCGTCAGTTAATACTGTATAGTTTACTCAATAAGTACGAGTCAAATATTATTACATTCCTTTAAGATAAATTACTTTTATAGATGGACTAGCTGTTGCCCGCGACTTCGTACGCGTGAAATTTAGAAATTAAACCTTAACAAATAGAAGTTTACTATACCACTCGATAGATGGCGTTGTACTATTTTTAAATCGGGCTATAGTTTCGTTCGACACATTAAGACTTAAGCGCGTCAAAATTTCTACAGTGTCATCAGCTAGTTTTCACATTTATAAATTAGTTAGGATAAAAAATCTAGATATTTGTTTTTTAGTGTTCCGTACTAAAAAGTCTGCCTGTCTGTCTATTAGGTACTAGGCTGTATTTCAAAAACGATGATAGGTAAAAAGTTGAAATTTTCGCAAATGATCTATATTAATATCATTTTTTGACAAGCCACGTGATCGAGTGGTTCATTTATCGGACTGCCGTTCACGAGGTCGCGGGCTCGATTCTCGCACGAGACAATTATTTGTGTGGTATTTATAAATGTCATACAAATATTTGTACTGCGTCAGGGTGTTTCATCTATGTGTCTATGCATGTTCTGGCACCCATAACAATTAGCTTAGGACCAGAGGACGTTGTGTGAAATGAAATGGTTTATTGTCTGGATAATGAAAGATTGACCGCGTGGCAACGGATTAAGAATATAGGTGTCGCCACCCCTTTTTCTTCTCAGTTAACAGCCAGCTAAGGTACACAGATAACATTCTCTGTGAGAGACGGGGAACGGGAAAATAAACCTTGTGCTAACACGCCTGGTCAGCGCATCACAGAACACCATAATCTCGTCCAAAGAGGCTTGTGCCCAAAAGCGGTACGTGGCCTCTAGGCCACTTTCTAGGCCTCTGTCTCTCTCTTTCTCTATCTCTCTAGAAAGAGAGAGAGAGAGAAAGAGGGGTTTATTGATAGAGGCCTAATGTACAGCAGTGGGCCAAGTTAAGTTCTTTTTATGTTAATTAATACTGTTTTTAATAATGAACTTTCCATGCCGCTAACTTAATTCAAAATTAACACAACTGTGTTAAAATCTCATTATTATAATAACGATATTGAAATGAAAATCTACATATATGATTAATTCATATTATCTTAATAAATCATTTTGTATTCATATTTTATACAAAGTCGTCTATGTTTTAGAAAGATAGGTACCGATTCTCTTAGCAAAATTAAACTGAACTAAAACACAAATATTAAGTTTTAATAACATCATCGGTAATTTTTACTGAACTTACAAGCGGTGTTTGCCTTTAAGTAATTGTTGCATGTTCATTTGTTTTGTTTTTGAATGTATTTTTTTTTTTTGTTACTTTATCTAATGTTATTACATATAAAATTCTCGTGTCACAATGTTCGTTCCCATACTCCTCCGAAACGGTTTGCCCGATTCTTAATAATTTTTTTATGCACATTCAGTAGGTCTGAGAATCAGCTATTATCTATATTTTTCATACCCCTAAGTGATAAGGGTTGTCCACCCAAAAATCGTTTGCCGGGTCAGATAGTAAATAAGTAAAAAACTTTCTTAGTATAAACAATTTTTAATATGCGATAAAGATTAAAAAAATATTATTAAGAATGTATGTATTTACAAAAAAATTACGTGTCTAGTATATCTGTATTCTGCTGCCCATAACACAAAACAATAAGCTCAGTTTGGGATTAGAAGACCTTGTGTGAAATATCCTTAAATATTCATTTATCTAATATAACTGAATAATGTACAATGAAATAGGTAGCTATTTAAGCGAAAATACATAATAGTTGTTTTCATTAGCCTGGTTCAGTTTTTTGACGCAACAGAATTGGTGTCATTGTCAGTAATAATGTAAATCATGCCTATCAATATTTATGCATGAATAAGCAATCAATAAATAAATATGTGCTTAATTTGGATTGTCACATTTTGTGGGTCAAATTCCTGCATAACATCAAATACATATAGAACAAAATATACTACCACAAACATGCTCTTATTTAGGTGTAAATTATAATAAATAATGATAACAAATATTTTGGACATTTCACACAACGACCTCTGGACCCAAAGTAAGCTTTATTTCTATGCTTGTGTTAAGGGTACCATATACGGATATACTTTTTTTGTAAATACATACTTATGATACACAGAAACACCCAGACGCAGTACAACCATTGTATGACATTTACGAATATGACACAAATGATTGTCTCATGCGGGAATCGAACCCGCGACCTCGTGAACGGCAGTCTGGTACATGAACCACTAGACCACGAGACCCGTCTATAATGTAATAGCCTAGTAAATAATCAAATTATAAGTTTAGATTTAAGCTGATTCGATATATACTCGTAATTAAATGTATTTATATTTAACGAATCAAATTATTGTCGAAAAAATTGACTGCCGCAAGCGGGACTTGAACCCACGACCTCGGAATACCGTTCCAAAGCTCTTTCCAACTGAGCTTATTGCGGTCGTGCTAGCAACATTCAATTTAACCACCACATTTGACACTCGACTGAGTTTATATATTTTTACGTAACTCAGTCCCGCTTGCGGCAGTCAATTTTTTCCACCATAATTTGATTTGTTAAGTAAGGCATAGCATGTCAATTGCAAAATCAATAAATTACTTTTGTTTTTATATTTGATTACTTTGCTGTCGGTCCGCCCGCACGCCCATCCGTCCGCCGGACAACAGGCTGAATCGGAGGAACATTGATAACTCATCTATCTCCAGGCCACTGGGCACGGGCCTCCTCCACTTTGGGATGGATTATAGTCTATTGTGCCGCGCTGACCAGGCGTGTTGGCACAGGGTTTAGTTTCGAGTTTTCCGTCTCTCACAATACGTTAACTGCTTATATTGTCCCTCAGTTGGCTTTTACAGCCCTGGGAAAAAATGGGGTGGTGACACTTGTATTCTTAATCCGTCTTCACACGGACTGGTGATAACTAGCGCGTTGAAATTTCTATAGTAAGTCCTCAATGTTTATTTGCTAAAAGACATACTCTGATGTAATCGGTGAAGATCTTCAAAAGATTTAAATGCGTAGAACTTACAATCGTCTAGCAAGTACACAGAGCAAGTATCACCAAATACGTGAGTATAAAGTCAAGGAAATGTGTAAAGATCGTAGTATTAGCTTTAGCTTTAGCGTAGTAGCTTTATAGTTTCTGCCTACACTCGTCGGAAAAAAGCGTCACGTCATGACAAAATGTTTGCTGTAGGCGTCTCATGGTGATCATTTTTTTCACTTTAGTTAATAAGTAAAAAAAATAGCAAGTCTTCTGAAAAAATAATTTTGAAAAATCGCTTATTGCAAACTGATATAGTTAATTAAAACACCAAGAAATATACTAATACTGGGGGTATTAGCTTCTTTCTTGTTATTAATTTTTTTTTACTTTGTAAGTCTATTACAAATCACAAGCGATATTAGGCTAATATTGCTTAAATGAGTTAATATGTATCGGACGTAGGCAGAACTCATCGAAGTAATGAATCTCCAAGCTTGACAAGAGTTCTATTAATCAACATGACAAGGCCTCGTTAGTGGCTTGAATAAAATAATACGATAGCCATAATTAATGAAAGGCAAGGCAATGAATATTCAATAATATCTTAATATCAAACAGAAGTCATATATTTTTAACCACTTTTACGAGAATTTTTTTTGTTACGGTGACGGCCGTATTTTGACGTTGTCTCTATCACTCTCTCTCCAGCCCATTAACGTCACTGTTGGGCACGGGCCTTCGCCACTTTGAGAGGGATTATGGTCTACGATGTCGAATTAGCAGAATGTTTTTACGAGTTTGCTATCTAAGAAGACGTTGTGTGAAATGTCCATAAATATTTATTTATTTACATGTATGACCAGATGTATGAGTGTGGATAAAGCCAAGGAAGTATTTTTGGATCGTAGCAGATGGCGCTCTATAGTCTCTGCCTACCCCTATGGTAAAAAGGCGTGATGTTATGAATGAAGTTAGCCAGTCTATAAATATTCTTTCAATTATACAACCGAAAATATGTTACTGGCTCTGAAAATAGTCTTGGTTATTGCTAGTCTAAATATTCTCATCACGTAGTGAGATAAATATTCTTGAGTTAATTAGACCTCCTTTCAATATATTTCACTTCATTAGTTATTTTTCTCCTTATTGTTAAGAAGGAAATTATTAGACCCTTATTTTCAATTTTACAGGGCCAAAATTAGCACGTAGGTAAAAATTTTTGAAGCACTATCTATTTGAGGAACTGGAACAGAAATTCAGTAACATTATTACCTATGTGAATAATAATATGTATTTGATCTTTTATTTTAACAAAGAATTTCTCTCTAGTGAATTCGAAGTTTTCGTTAGTGCTTTTATCGTAAATTGATATTTAAGGACTGAGATGTGAATTCAAAATTTGTTTAAAGCGTTCATTGCAATATTACATCACTATCATCATCCTCCTGTCCTTATTCCATTATTTGGGGTCGGCGCAACATGTCTTTTTCTTCCATAGTCTTCTATTACACACACAGTCAATCCATCTTTTCTTAGGTCTTCCTCTAGACTAGAATATTACATCACTAAACATAGAAAAAAGCTACAAAAAGGCTTTCAAAGACTGGTTCGGTTTATTAAAAAGAGGTCTACCCATCTCAGATATTTCTTATAGTAAAGACGTAAAGTTTGTTTATTTTTAATGTACTGTGAGACAAATTACTATTGGACATTGGGTCCTCCTTATAAGCTAATAAGTAATACGTATTTCAAAATATTACTTACAGCACAGCTTACTACTTAACTTAATAATAAAATTAAAATGTATAATGAAACACGCGTGGGGAAAACTAATTATGTATAATAAATTTACAATATTTACTGCAGCTGATGATGTAGGCAAGAGCAATACGGTAATAAACGTCACGTTAATTAAGTGTTAAATATTGTGGAGTAGCAATGAGCTTTTATTTTCGTTCTTTAACCTTATTGTTCTGTCGTGGATATAAATATTACAGTATATTAAGAATACTTTAAAAAAGAAAAAGACACGTATAGCTACTCCTGTTATTTTAATACTTTAAGGGCCTACATCAATTTTATCGTATATCATCGCCGTCACGTACATATTAACACAGCCAGTAGGCACAGAAAATGAAGCATTAGGGATACTTTTCCTATTTACTCAAAATCTACTAAATATATTTTAATTCTGATCCACGTGTTTCTATATATAATAGTTACCTATGTTTTTAAAGTTATTTCATTAGTTAATACGCGATAATAGACCGACAAATGATAAAAATAAAAAATTAGAGAGGTTGTTTCGCCAAGATTTTCTATCGAGAAAACTTTTTTCAATCGCGTTTCTGAGTTCATGCGATCCTAGATCATATATTGAAAAAACATATACTTAAAAATTAGAGCTCTAGCCATTCAATCTAAAGAAACAATGAAAACTTCGTACGTAGAAAAATGCACGAAGCTATTTTGGTATCCTCTTAATGTTACACTGCAGTTGCAGGTGGTATGATTTGCCGGAATACACCTATATGTGTCACCGGAATACACGCCCTTTTTAGGGTTCCGTACCCAAAGGGTAAAAACGGGACCCTATTACTGAGACTTCGCTGTCCGTCCGTCCGTCCGTCCGTCCGTCTGTCACCAGGCTGTATCTCAAGAACGGTGATAGCTAGAGAGTTGAAATTTTCACAGATGATGTATTTCTATTGCCGCTATAACAACAAATACTAAAAATAAAATAAAATAAATATTTAAGGGGGGCTCCCATACAACAAACATGATTTTTAGGGTTCCGTACGCAGTATCTCAAGAACGGTAATAGCTAGACAGTTGAAATTTTCACAGATGATGTATTTCTATTGCCGCTATAACAACAAATACTAAAAATAAAATAAAATAAATATTTAAGGGGGGCTCCCATACAACAAACATGATTTTTAGGGTTCGGTACGCAGTATCTCAAGAACGGTGATAGCTAGACAGTTGAAATTTTCACAGATGATGTATTTCTATTGCCGCTATAACAACAAATACTAAAAATAAAATAAAATAAATATTTAAGGGGGGCTCCCATACAACAAACATGATTTTTTTACCGTTTCTTGCTCGATACTAATAACGTTGCCTTATGTTGCATAGATAATGGTACGGAACCCTTCGTGCGCGAGTCCGACTCGCACTTGACCAATTATTTATATACGAGTTATTATAGGAAAGGGGCTTTGTCTATTACTCCATACTTCAGTGTATTATTATACAAAAACTCTCGCCGAAATAAAAAATAATAAGAAGCTTTGTCAAACAGCTTTTATTTCAATTATTATACATAGTAATAAATACTTGAAATTATAATTAAAACCTGGTCATGTAGTAACTGGAGATGTAATCTTAGATTGTAAAAGACATAGTATTTTTTCAACGATTATTTCATCTGCTTACAAATACTTATCAATTTATGACTATCCAAAAAGATTTAAAAAAGCAAGTACTTAGCTCAATATTTCTTAGGAAATTCAGGCGTGGTCATTTAGATAATTGAAGGATTTATACTCGAGGTCATTACATCAAGATAAGGTTAAAATAATTTTCTAAAAGATAGACGGAATTCACACAGTTCGCAAGTGATCCCACACGATGATCTTACACACGTTTCATTCATCATCGGCACAAAGTTAATTCAGTCAGTTCAATCTGTTTGAAAATTTGGTATGTATGTAGGCAGACTTTCTCCGGGTGAAATGGGTATGAAGAGAGGGGGGCGCGACCTTGTTAGAGGGAGGTTGGCTTTGCACCTGCGTAGTATCCACTTGTCACTCTGAAAGACGCGAGCGCAGCCGCGCTCGTTGAAACACGCGACGCCCGCGCACGTGGACTTCACATTCCTTTTTTGAAAATTTAAATTTGTGGAACTTTTTTTTGTGTGCGAACTGTGTTGTGCCTGGAACAATATAATCGATTAGTTGGCGTGTTACGTTGCTCGCGTTTGAAGAATCGTGGTATGCTAATTATAATTAATTGTATTACCTATAACTATTTACTACATGTTATGTAGCTATTATAAGATCAATAACATCTGATATAATTGATGTCAAACTCACGACAACTCATTTCAAGGATATGTAAGCAAATAGATTATTAAATGTGTATAACGGTCTTAATGGTCACGTTAAGTTTATAATTCGATAATTACATTTATTAACATTTATATGTAAAGTACTGAATAATTAATAAATAAATATTCAGGACATTTCACACAACGTCCTCTGGTCCCAAAGTAAGCTATATTTCTATGCTTGTATTATGGGAACCAGATACTGATAGACTAGGTACATATATTACTTTTCTTTTGTAAATACATACTTTTAATACATAGAAAACACCCAGACGCAGTACAAACATAATTAAAAATACCTCAGACATTTGTTTAGACTCGTAATAACTGTCTAATTAATTTAATAATGGCCTGAAAGAGTAATCGATCTTACGCCTCCTTGCATCATAGGTAGCATTATTATTGACTAGGAAATCAACATCCGATTAGAATATTCAGAAGGAATTAGTAAGTGTTACAAGTACAGCAAAATTACCTTCAATGCCCAAGGTAATCCGGTGCGGAACTGTTTAAAGTATTCAGAGCGGATCGACCAAGTGGGGCAATCAGGTGGTACCCATCCGCACCCACGCGGCTTCTAACGCTTTGACACACGGCACTTACAACGCCCAAGTTCAAAAAAGAAAGGGCGATGCACATGCACACATACATAATTAAATAAGACATAAAACTATTTTTAGAATAAATAATGATTTATTATAAGAGTAATAAGATACGTTTTTTATCAGCATATTACAAAGCATCAGATTTTGATATTTTTTTTAAAGTTGTGTGTTAGGGTTTTGTATTATTTGTTATGTTCGTATTCACAATTCCACACGTGTGAAGATGCGGGCAACAAAAATTTAAGTACCGTTAATATTATAGAAAATCATTTTTTCTGTATTAGTTTTATTTTATATGCACCATATTGATAAATTAATTTGCAGATGTTTTTTGTTGAACTTGGTCCAATTTTTATTTTGATGTTTTTTTTAAGGATACTTTTGACTTGTATTTATGTTTACGACGTCTGTGTACGGAGTAGGCAGTAGTC
Source organism: Orgyia antiqua (assembly GCA_916999025.1). Lineage (NCBI taxonomy): Eukaryota > Metazoa > Arthropoda > Insecta > Lepidoptera > Erebidae > Orgyia > Orgyia antiqua. The sequence continues at coordinate 4,965,027 of OU779867.1, forward strand.
TCCTACTACATTGATTATCTTCATGAAAATTATTATTTACTTATTTCTCTAGCTACAGATTATGAGCTGTTAACAATAATTTCAAAGTAAAGCTGCCATCATTCTCCTGTCGTTATCCCAAAATTTGGGGCCAGCGCTACAGTGTTTTTCTTTGGCAGTCTTCTGTCAGACATCATATCTGTGTTAATTCTTCTTTCTTTCATATTCTCATTCACACAGTTAAAACCTCTTTAATTAGGTCCTTCTCGAGGCTTTTTTCCTTCCACATTCATTGGTAGAAATCCCTTGACGACATCACATTAAAAAAAAAATTACTACAAAAAGAACGTCAAGCCCTAACTTAACGCAGGATTACAGGAAACGTTAATTTCATAATAAAAAGGTACTTACATTATATATTCGTAAATAATTAATTATTATAATAAATTGTATTTAAAAGTAGGTGCATAATAATAACATATTTACATAAACATATAAATTTTATTAACCCAAATACATTTTAAATATCTCGGAACTGGTATTTAGGAAATTCCTTAATGAAGTTAAATGAGTACTTAATTTTTTATCGGATTTTGACTTTAGATTGACCAAAAATTCTGATAAATAGATAAACCTTTTTTAGATAATAACCAAGGTTTTGTATATATAGTAAATTATCTATCCCTAATTTGTATTGAAAATTTCGTGAGTTTTCTTTTAAATTTTTCCTTTCAATGTTTTCCTCCAAATTCATTCCATGCTAAGCTAGAGATCGTTAAGTGAAATATTTTTGGATTTTATTTCTAAATTTAAACAAGAAAACGTCAATAAAAATATTTCATAAAAAAGAAAGCTTAAGATATTTTTGACAGCGAAAAGAAAAACAATATTCTAATTTTAAAATGCATAGTTTATTCAAATGTAGTTTAAAATTCCGTTTTGTTCATTGCGTTGCGTAAACTACGAGCGCAGTCTTTGTTGCTCGAGATCCGCACGCGACCTTGACAATGAACCACTATACGTTTGGCTAACTGCTTCCGTTTCCTTTTGTTAGCTTTTCAGATTTACTTTTGTTGGAAACTTTTTGTCGCATATACCTTATACATCGTTCAATTTTTGCCCAATACAGACTGAACATAGCCTTAACTTAACTTTACGTCTACCTGTAGAAAAAAATCAAGTTGATTTCTATTTTCAAAGTTAAAGTCAAAAAATTTTATTTGAAATCGGAATATTTTACAAGCTCTTTTAAAAAGTCAGAAGCTACGTGTCTGTTCCCGACAGACTGTCTGTCGCGAACCCTATGGAAAAGAACAGTCAAGAAACTCCATTTTTTATGTTGATTTTCTTTTTTTGAATGTAGATTTTCTTTACTTGAATGTAGTTTTTCTGACAATGGATAATTTTAAACCATTTACGAGGTATTGGGATTTGAAGTAGAGATGAAAAATTTAATAGGCAATTTCTTAATGTGCTTCAGCAAAGCGTAGTAATAAAGGTACAGGTCGGTAATAAATAATAACACTCATATTTGGATTAAATATTTCATACACTTTGCTTTTTACCCAATATTCTACCACTGCTTTTAGTATAACATAAAAATAAAATATGAAAGCCACCAGATTTTGTTCGGAATAAAAAACAGCTTACGCGTTCTATATTTGCTCGTTTCCAGCAGCCCCGAAGAAGTAATGAAGCACTTTTTGCATAATTATTTCTGAAATATAAAACCTGACCTGTTATTTAAGCGGCTGGCTTTAACTTTGACATTTTTTAAATGAAATTTGTTATATTAAGTTGCTATTTAAAAAGATTGAACTCTTCTAACTTATTATGTATTAGTTTACTTAATTAAATTAAAGTAGTAAAACTGTTTTAATTATGTTGTTTAACTTAATATATTATTAAAGCATATAAAGCTATAACATAAGTTGTTAAAACTAACTAAATATCTATTTGTGAGCTCCTGGTTTGGTTACTGAGTCGTCGATCAATCTAACAACAAATTTCAAGATTTCTAGCTGGACCTAAGTCTTTAGTCTATAGTTTCTGTCTACCCCCATGGGAAAAAAGCGTGATGACACGATGATGACCTAAGTTAGATCCCGAGTGTACTATAATACTACATTTGAACAAACTTATTAGGCACAATGCCTTCAAGACAATCTCGCCGGGTCATGGTAAAGCTCAAGGACCATCATGGCACGGCAGAAGGCGAAAAACAAGAATGCCTCAAGACAATCGAAGATATTTCTTATAACTTGAGCTAATACTTTTTGTTTTCTACCACAATTTATTACTCTGATTTGTTGTCGTCATTATTTATCAAGACAAATACATTTATCAACAAAGTTAATTTCACAACCATAAACATTATTCAATGTCTTTTCTTCTAAGTGAAAGTATTTGTACTATGATCCACCTCAGTTTAACAGACACATTGTCTACTAAAATAGTAAAATAGCTGAGCTAAGAACAAATTTTTGAGAAAAGTCACTTTTTACGAATTCCGGTGCGTTGAGCGGTTTTTGTATGAGCCGCGCAAGTGCTAGAATAAGAGGACTATTTTAAAAATTTGCGCCCTGGGCCAAATTAATTAGCCGCCCAATAAATTAATAGATATAGAGCAAAGTTTTAGAAGGCTTGAAAGGTTTTGAAAGGCTTCTCCCTTCTCAGTCTGGCCGCCCCGTTAATGGCTCCTATGACACTAGGGTAAATACGCCTCTGGCTAGAACATATTACAAATCTTTGAGAATAGGACTGTACCTGCTGGCTATATAATACATTGTAATATAATACGTATTTTGATTTTAGGGTTCTGTACCAAAACAAAAAATAGGACGCTATTACTCAGATTTCGCTGGCCGCCGTCCGTCTGTCACCAGGTTGTTTATTTGGAACGGTGATAAAAAGAGAGCTAAAAATTTCACAGTTTGTGTATATATAAATATAAATACAAAAAAATTTTTTTTTTGGACATATCACACAACGTCCTCTGGTCCCAAACTGGTCAGGTAAACTTTATTTCTATGCTTGTCTTATGGGTACCAGAATACGGATATAATACATATACTACTTTTCTTTTGTAAATACATACTAATAATACATAGAACACACCCAGACGCAGTACAAACATTTGTATGACAATTATAAACATCACATAAATGATTGTCCCGAGCGGGAATCGAACCCGCGACCTCGTGAACGGCAGTCCGAGCTTCGTGGTCTAGTGCTAGACTAGACCACGAAGCTCGTCGATATATCAGTTGATGCTACAACAACAAATACTCATCATCGTCACTCTCCTGTCCTTATTTCGTTATTTTATTATTTACGATATGAAATCATTCGTGAGCGAGTCCAACTCATACTTGACCGGTCTCAATAGTATTGAAATACACACGCAATTTCACTTAGTACCAAAGCATGGCGTCGAAAATCTAAGGGCTCGGCTCTATACGCTCTTGGCCTTTCAATTACGTAGTTTACTCAACAGTTTACGTAATAAACGTAATAAAAGGTCGACCCCTGAGTTACACGGTCAATTTCACAAGAAAAATTGGTTTGACGAATTAGTTCATTGAACGTATCGACCTTCTTATTCAGTTGATTATGATAAATGCCTGAAACGAATCTCTTTCACTATAGTTTATTATAACAAAAAGCTGAGAAGATATAGTAAATATTGGTACTACACTGTTAGGTGTAAGGCAAATAGAATAAATAGAGTTAAGTAGAGACAATAGGACATACCTACTTGCATGCCTACATGTACCTGTATCAAAATATGTTTTTACTTTTATTCATGCCTAATACATACTTTCAGAATGTCTCGTATACTCGTAATGTTACCTAATAATTGTAATTGTGATAAAATAGACAAATGTCAACGCCTTTTAAACTTTTGCGAGTTGTGTATACAGGGTGTGGCGTAAATAGTGGTCCACCGTTCAGGGTTAGGTACATCAGGTAGGTACCTACACCATACCAAAATTTTAAACCGGTCCGCCGACTGGTTACGGAAAAAAAAATATTTTTAATTTTTTTCAAGAAATTCCCATTTTCATTACGAATTTGACCACAGTTTCAACAAAAAACATTATTTTTGATTTTCTATTCGTGTTTATTCATGTTGAATGTATGAGCTATCATAAAAAAATAAAGATTTGTATTGAAATTGAGCCTTTACGAGAAAAAGTGATTTCTTCTCAATTCTTAACCTAAATTTTATCGCATCACTCATATTCAGGAGTGTTTTTTGAAAAAGAAATGTACTACACTGTTAGTGCCCATGCATTTAAAAATATGCTCATGATGTACTGATTATAAAATGGTATAATAGTACCGCTTTTCAAAAATAGAAAAAAAAATACTGCATTTGTAACTGAAAATAAGTAAGTCTTCCTGTTACCATTTTCGCAACATAATATTGAAACAAAAATTTCGTCTACCTTATTTATGTGCCCATTCTTACTGTAAACTTGGTCATAGTGACAACGACAATATTATTATTGTAATTGTATTGGCAAATGAGAACACAAAAGTTACTACAGACAGGGTATTAAAAAAAAACAACTTTGACATCATAATTATTTATTTATTGATTAATACAATCGGTGCTCAAAATGGCCCCCATTCGCAGCTATACACGCTCTGCACCGTCGAATAAAGGAGCGTTTAAGACGTCGAGCAAACCCGCTTTCATTGATTTTTCCAGCTGCTGTCAGAATCCTGGTCCTTAATTCTTCAATATTATTTATTGGTCCCTTGTATACGTCTTCCTTTAAGCATCCCCAATAAAAGAAATCCAAAGGATTAAGGTCTGGGGAGCGTGGTGGCCATAGTATTGGGCCTAACCGCCCTATCCATCTGTTTGGATAGGCCACATTAAGGTGCTCTCGTACCCTTACTGCATAGTGAGCGGGACAGCCATCATTTTGTAGCCACATGCTGTCTCGGATCTCTGTAGGGACACTTTCTAGAAGTACGGGTAAATCTGTCTGTAAGAACCCAAGATACCTTTCTGCGGTTAAGGTTTCTGGCAGTTCTAATGGACCAATTATTTGTCCGTTAATAATGCCGACCCAAAGGTTTATTTTAAATTGGTATTGCGATCAATCTTGTCTCATGACGTGCGGATTTTCTAACTGCCAGCTGTGCAAGTTGTGTAAATTTAAATATCCATCTTTTCTGCAAGATGATTCGTCACTCCAAAGTATTTTATTAAAAAATTGCTCGTTCTCTCGTATTCTACGCAGCATTTCTCTGCAAAATCTCACTCGCGGAGGATAGTCCCTTGGTAACAGAGTCTGTACCCTTGTATAATGGTAGGGATGTAGCTCGTGTCTTTTTAAAATGCGATGTACGGTTCTGGTAGATATCCCCGTTGTGCGAGATAAGACTCGGACTGAGGTTGTAGGATCTTGTTCTGCCAAATTCAGTACCTGATCATCGGCATGTCTCCGTGGGCGTCCTTCTCTTGCACCGCCTACGCCTGAGCCGGGTATCCTCCCTTCGGTGTATGCATTGTGGACTCGCCCAAACACCCTGTGGTCTGGATGTCTGCGATCGGGATATCTCTCCCTGTAAAGCCGAGCCGCCTCTCTGCCGACTCCTCCACATTCTCCGTAAATAAAATGCATGTCAGCATATTCGCGCGGTGTATACTGAGACATTTTTGTTATCACTGCACTGCACGTTTGTCCAAATCGTTATGCAAATCAGAGTCCGGTAAACGTAAGCAAGATTATTAGATGTCACCAAAACGACAAGTCCAAATCACTTAGGCAATCAACCGGAGTCCAGGGGAATAGCAAGAAACAGCGGAGTTAAACACAAATGAAACGAAACGTATACGATGCACGGGAGCGTAGATCGTACTAATTGTTTATGTACCATTTCTTTCCGATCTCAATTGCTAGAAAGGAAAGGGACAACAACAACAAACTACATCCTTTCCTTATCACTATCCTATTGTTTAGTTACTCCAGCTACGTTACGCATTACAAGAGTGTGCGCACTTCAATAGGTCTTTTGTTATGGTTCAGGTACAGAGCGACCTTTTTTTATAGGACACGACATGATGTAGAATTATTTGGAGACGTGGAGTCAAATATCAGTTGTAAGATTGAGACTTTGTTTTATTTAATTCCATATTTAAATGGGTAAAAACAAAAAGACAACATTTTTGTTTAAATATTATGTTGCGAAAATAGTAACAGGAAGACTTATCCGTTTTTAATTACAATTGCAATAAAAAAAAATCTATTTTTGAAAAGCGGTACTATTATACCATTTTATAATCAGTACATCATGAGCATATTTTTAAATGCATGGGCACTAACAGTGTAGTACATTTTTTTTTCAAAAACCGCTCCTGAACATGACTGATGCGATAAAATTTAGGTTAAGAATTGAGAAGAAATCACTTTTTCCCGTAAAGGCTACAATTTCAATACAAATCTTTTTTATTTTATGATAGCTCATACATTCAGCATGAATAAACACGAATAAAAAATCAAAAATAATGTTTTTTGTTGAAACTGTGATCAAATTCTTAATGAAAATGGGAATTTCTTAAAAAAAATTAAAAATATTTTTTTTTCTGGAACCAGTCGGCGGACCGGTTTAAAATTTTGGTATGGTGTAGGTACCTACCTGATGTATCCAACCTTGAACGGTGGACCACTATTTACGCCACACCCTGTATAATTATTAGCTATTTATTGACCGGGTCTTCTTCTATTAGTCTATGGCAATATTGTTATCACTGTAAATTTCATCCGATTCAAAAGTGTGGATTAAACACAGGTATTAGTAGTATCTAAACTTAATACCACGATTATCTCCTTCTGTTGAAAGCTACTAAAAATGATTCAATTTTTGTGTAGTGTAAATACAATTTTTATTAAAACGCCCATAAGATGTTTGGAGATATGCTAAAGCTAGCCTTGATAGCGTAAAGAAAACAAAACTAAATTTACCGATCTCCACAGTGAGTAATTGCTCTCTCCGAACTTTAAACAATAGTACCCAACATTGGTATGTAAATGAGTTGTAAAGAAAGCTTTATTACAACATTTCCATTGTAGGCTATTTTTAAAATGGCTTTTGCTTTATTGCCTTCGTTACGCAGCGGCTTGTTTAATAACACAAAGGGCCCAATCAGGCCATGGAAATCATATTAATTGTAATTTTGATAACAGAAATTTGATGATAGATATATCTTTTTGATGGATTCATATATTTTTGAAGATATGGTAACATTAACTTAGATAATATTTTGTTTGTCAGCTTTATGTGTCAAACATAACGCACTGTTAAGATATCGAAATATTTGAAGTAAATACGATGACTTATGAGTTTGTATAATATATCTATTGTACTAAATATCTAATGAATCCAATCCATAACTAATTGAGTTCAAAATGTGCGACAAATAAATAGATCGTTAGAAAATTCTAAAAAAGGTTGTACAAATTTAAAATTACCAACCAATTCGAGCATTATTTTATTAAAATCCAATAAAAAACATAGATTATAGAAATAATAAACTATTTATACGTGTGGAACCTTTTTGATACAAAATTAGTCGTGTTTTTTACCATAAATATTGTACAACTACCCAAGTAAAACTATACAATGAAAACATTTACTTGAGTAAGCAATTATTGACATGTAAGAACAATAGCTCATTAAATAATATTACCTTATATTTTAGTGGGAGAAAGTTGTTTTCAAACTGTCAAGTACTGAAAGCGCGCGTGAAAAAATAAAGAAAGAACTGAGAGAGAATAAATCTAGGTCGGCAATAATCCATCTGATTAAATTGACGAATTGTTACTTTTCGTTTTTAATTATGTATTATCACATATATACTTCCAAAATCGACTTATTTGATATGCGACATTAAAATCATCTTCGTCCCCTAAGAATTAACCAGGTCATTTTTCGTTTTGAGTATTGAACCAAAACAGGAGGAATTTAACCAACCCACGCTATATACGCTTATATTCTTTGAAAAACATATTTCCGGGTCGGTGGGGTGCCGAAGTAACGCACACAAACACTATAACGTAAACAGTGGCTACGCACGCCTTGCCCAAAGTCGCGAAACTAAGAGACAACAGTTTCCGGCACAATGAGTATGAGCATTGCTCTCGTACCTTTTTGAGCAGGGGATAGCCTAATAACGTCAACGCAAATTCGTGTTGGTTCAATGATTTGAGACTCCTTCTTTGACCTCTCTGAAGTCATGTATTTAATTGCATTAATCGTACATTGGATTCTTTGCTTTTTACTCTCTCTTTCATATATCTTTCTTCTTCTTCTTCTTCTCCAGCCCATTTACGTCCCACTGTTGGGCACGGGCCTCCTCCACTTTGGGAGTGATTGTAATCTACTGTGCCGCGCTGCCCAGACGTCATGGAACAGGGTCTATCTTAGAGTTTTCCGTCTCTCACAGAAGATGACGTTATCTATGCGCAATATCCCTAAGCTGACTTTTACAGCACCCTTGGAAGGAGATAGGGTAGTGACACTTGTATTCTTAATCCGTCACCACACGAATAAACCCTAAAGTCTTTTAACTTTAGGTTAATACAATTTCCATAATACCTACACATAAATATAAGTCCTAAGGTCTCTGAACTCAAAATAAAATAAAGTTCAAAACTCAAAACTCATAAGAATAGAATATTTTAAAACTAAAGTTATCTCATAACCGATCTTATAGTTTTTACGATAGTCACATACAACATAATTATATTAAGGTTCTAATTAAGTAACAGGAAGCTTCGTTCTTGGTATTCACTTAATCACAGTTTAATCGTACATTAATAGGTGAAACTCATCTCTGCTTACCGACCTATCTGTTTTTGTTTCATCCGTACTTTCTCCATTTAGATACAAAATCGGTATTTATGTTTCTTTGTAACAGTATACTGTATTGCACTCAGCGACTGCTCGTAGACTATGAAAACATCGTAATCTTTGACAGTTTAATATTTCCAATTATTTTACACCTGATAAACTTTTAAGGTGTCACTTTTCACGCGATTTTATGATAATATGAGTACCTAAAGGGCATCTAAGAAATAACATTACATACTAATTATTTAAACTGTAGATATCTCACGATATTATGGTGTGGTCGAACTTCTGCAAAACAGCTTGGTCGGCTGTTATAAAAAGAATTGTATGTATAATTATAGGTCTAAGAATATAATACCCTTCTATGATAAAGACATCCCGCCTTCTCAATTATGTTTTTCTTCTTACACGGACACTCTTTGTAGAGCGGACGTGATTATGAACCATTTTGTGAGGTCTCAGTAGCCGCTTTCGCGACTTTTCTGCACTTGTTCCTATTATCGGCATTTCTAGAACAATCAGGACATTACGTGATTAAGTTACTTTGCTTTTTATTCATTTAATTACTAAGCAAATCAATCGGCAAGACTGTGCTTGTGTTAAATTATATATAAAATGGTATTAGCATTTTTTACCACAGCTCTGTAATATATCCAAAACTCTGTACATCGCGGCAATAACCCAAAAAATAATAAAAATGTCTGTATGTTACACAACCCAAGCTTCCCACGATGCGTTAGTTTACGCTTGAAAGCCGATGAGCGCATGAGCGCGGTCAAACTAGGATTGTTAGTAGGGACTGGTTATATTTTGGAAATATAACATACAGGTCATAGCAGGTGTTGGATTAACTACGTTAATACGCATCCATGTAGAAAACTAGAACTCATTAAATGACCTTCAAGAATTAACTCATTGAATAAGAAAGCAGAAAGCAATAACATCTAATAGGTACATAGAAACACCCAGTTGCAATACAAACATTTAAATGACATTTGTAAATATCACACAAATTATTGTACGGCTCTCCTCCGTGTGGTGCCGTCACCACACGGAGGAGAGCCGTACAATCATTTGTCACACCCTTGAGATCAGATGGGGTGGTGACACTTGTATTCTTAATCCGTATTAAGAATACAAGTGTCACCACCCCATCTGATCTCAAGGGTGTTGTAAAAGTTATCTAAGGGATATTGCACACAGATAACATCCTCTGTGAGAGACGGATAACTCGAAAATAAACCCTGTGCGCAGTGTGCGCCAACACGCCTGGTCAGCGCGGCACAGTAGACCATAATCCCTCCAAAATGGAGGAGGCCCAACAGTGGGACGTAAATGGGCAGAGGAGGGGGAGAGGATTGTACGGCGCGGGGATCGTATCCGCAACCTCGTAACTGACAGTCCGTAACCACTAGACCATGAAGCTCATCAAAATAACTATTTTTGGTCTAATAGAAACATTTTTACGGATTTTTTTTTTATTATCAATATACATCGAAATATTGATCGGACACAGATAACCTAGTAGTTAACAAAATTTTGCGTGGTCGTCCATTGTCCTACCTCTTGTGTTGTATAGGCTTCAAACATTTACCCATAGTTGCCCAAGAACAATACGAATTGACTTATATTACCGTCAATTTCAATGAAATTTATCTGTTAACAGTTTAGTAATGACAGAAATGTTGTGCTTGGAAACATTTACATTTACGACATAGGTATGTAGCAATAACGGAATGTATCGAACCTGTTGCATATCTTCGTTTTTTTTTATCTCGTGTATTTGAATATTCGGAAGGCTTTCATTTAGAATAAGTCGCGCAATACAATATCATTTATTTAATTAAAGATTAAAAAATATATATTATTTATACACATTTCAGTTATTCAACAATGAGCTACATTTTCCTATGTATGTTTCATAGCACAATTACATAAAACTGATGATAGCAGGTGTAGCCAAAGCTAAAAATTTTAAACAGAATGCCTACGCAAAATCTAAAAATTACCGCTTCTTTTTAAAAAGCCATATACATACGTGTGTCTTATTACTATTAGCTTCCATTAATCTGTGGTTTAGAAATACGTGTTGTAGTTGTATCTTAACAGGCAAGTTAGTTGTTATCTTGGCCACTTAAAAATAATGTTTCACTTACACATCTTGAACTGAGAATAAGAATTACAAAGTTAATATAGAAACAAGTTAGATGTCATGATTATCTAAGAGAACCACGATTTAACTTGCAGATAACGCAGTGAGTTATGTTAACATTTGTACCTAATATGTTACACCATGTATTAAAGAAAAGTCGTTCGTAGGGCTGCCATCGTTATGCCTAAATTGCCGAAGCTAGATAAATACAGCAAAAATCAGGGGCATTTGGATGAAAAATGAATTTTCACTAAATATATTTCACTATCTACCAAAAATTAAATAAATAAATATTCATGGACATTTCACACAACGTTCTCTGGTCCCAAGCTAAGCTTATATGTTTGTGTTATGTGTACCAGAATACGGATATAATACATAAACTACTTTTCTTTTGTAAATGCATACTTATGATACATAGTAAACACCCAGACGCAGTACAAACATTTGTATGACAATTAAAAACATCACACAAATGATTGTCCTGACCGGGAATCGAACCCCAGACCTCGTGATCGGTAGTCCGTTATATGAACCACTAGACCACGAGACCCGTCGTCAAAAATTAAGATCGTCATGTTTTTTATACGACACCGCAATTAACAAGTGTAAGGGTTTCCCCGGGACTCCTACTACAAACTCTTATCTAGACGTCTCCGGGATGCCTCTCACACTAGAACAAATCCAAGAAAGCCCGTATGAATGACAGCCCTATAGCACCTATAGCCCCATTCGGGAGTACATGTTTCAACTAATTTATCTTTGTTAACCACTTTCCCTAATTAAAAATAAAATTACTGACTAACATTAATTCGAAAGTCAACATATTGAATTTAAGGGCTTTTTAATACTCTATAAATTTAAAAATAGATTGATTTAAATAGTAATTTGATATAACGAAACCTCGTTAAAGAGGGTTTAGGACGTAGTAAATACCTTAAAGATAAAAATATGTGATGTTTCTAGAATTGTGTTTAGGTATAATATATAAAATGATTTAGATTTAAAAAATGATTTAAATCCTTATACGTTAACGTCTTTTAATCACCGAGTCATATTTGTTTTTATTTTCTGTTACTATTCTTTTTTTTCTCTAAATATTTATTTAGCAGCAATGTAAATTATGTTTAAAGTAGACAATAGTTATAATTAGCTACAAATAACAAAAAAAAAACCATAAGATCGCAAGTTCGGTTTCAAACAAATTATTTTGTATCTGAGATAACTGTACAGCGTTGTTAAGTATTTTATTTTTATAATAAATTGTGGTATCTCACAATCATAATAATCATCATCATCATAACATCACGCCTTTTTCCAGCTAGGTAGAGACTATAGAGCGCCATCTGCTACGATATAAACATACTTCCTTGGCTTCATTTACACTCCTGAAATGTTAAGACTGGTATAATAAGACCGATGATATTTAAAAGAGGTTCATTACTCTTTACTGAGATATACGTTCCAAAACTAATTCGAACAAAATAGTTATAGGTAAAAGTATAGTCTACTGTTAATAACAAACATAACACAGTTTTTGCCCAACCGTGAGAACTTCATATGTATTAATTTCTACTTAATGTTGGGAATATCTTTGTATAACAATATTTGTTAGAAGTAAAATGGAAAGTAGCTATAGAGTTTCATTATATTAATGTCAGCACTAAATAATACGCAATTAAGTCTTTGTTGAGCTACTTATAGAATAGAATATGCGTTTTTTAGCAATAAATCGGTGTGAAAGATGTTCAATACCATTAACTACTCTGGATTTTCAAATCTTATGAAGATATATAAGGCTGGAAGCTGACTATATGATGAGATACTAACGTACAGCCGAAATTTCCGAAGCTGGGAACCTAAAAGTTTAGACGCTGCGCGCTGGTGAGTTTTAAGTGAACGTTAAGATTAGACGTACGATTTTTACAAATTAAACTTAACTAACCCAATCAAGTAGGTGGGAATCTTACTTAAACACTCGTGATTTCTTTAAAACAGAGCTGTCAAAACAAGTGTTCAGGCAAATAAAGTCGTGAATGTCGTGAATGTGAAAAATAAAGTCTGTGCAAAGGCGGCCTTAATTCCTGGGACAATATCTACCAATAAACCTTAGAAGGTTTAGAGAAGTACTTTACGTGTATTCAAAAGTAACATCAGTAATAGTAACTAACAGTAATTAGTAATATATAATAAATTGTAGTTATTACTATTTGTCGTTATTATAATAATAAATTGTAGTTATTACTATGGCGTGAATGTTATGACAAGGGGTCGCTTACCAAAACGAATATTTTAAAGACTCCCTGTACACCACCCGTGGTTTTATGGACGTAGTAGAAAGAATGCAGTGACATTTATGAGACTCTGAACATGTCCTATAAAAAAAATCTCGAAAACTTTTGATGAGAACATCCAATTTGTTCTTCTGTTTTAAGTTGTATAATAATTTTAGACTGGGTACGTATCTATTTTTATGGAAAGTTATGTTATGATACCGGAAGGTATGTTTTATTTGATGAGACCTTATTGGGTTATGCATACCTATGCATAAATACACAATTCACAAAAATGGAAGGAACAAACACAGGTACCTATTGTGAATAGATCCGATGCCAATAGGCTCATCACACCACCTATTACGTGAATCTAGAAAATTGTTAGTTGTAAAAAATTGGTCAAGTGCGAGTGGAACTCGCGCACGAAGGGTTCCGTACCATTATCTATGCAACATAAGGCAACGTTATTAGTATCGAGCAAGAAACGGTAAAAAAAATCAGTTTTTTGTATGGGAGCCCCCCTTAAATATTTATTTTATTTTATTTTTAGTATTTGTTGTTATAGCGGCAACAGAAATACATCATCTGTGAAAATTTCAACTCTCTAGCTAACACCGTTCTTGAGATACAGCCTGGTGACAGACGGACGGACGGACAGCGAAGTCTCAGTAATAGGGTTTCCGTTTTTACCCTTTGGGTACGGAACCCTAAACATCAAATTTTTATAATAAATCATTCAAATAAAACAATAATTAATATAAGAGCGTAAAGACTGTGTAAGTTTTATCATCATCATTTCCTGTCATGGTAATACCTGAGTGACTACCATGGCCTGGCTAAGGGCTTGGAGGAACACCGTGGGGTTAAGTGGATTGGTTAGTCAGGCAGCAATAGGCCACACAAAGCCAGAAGGTTGCCCCCACATCGTAAAAAAAAATTTCTTTTCCTTCTTGTGATTGAACATTGAATTGTAACTTCGTGTTGTCTAATAGCCGTATTTATTTATTTTATATAACATCATAGACTATTAGTTAAAATTAAGTTAATTGCGTTAGATTAGGATAACTCCTTCATATTTTTAACCGACTTCAAATAAATGAGGACGTTCACAATTCGTCTGTATGTTTTTTTTTTGCTTAAAGATATTTCAAAGATTCTTACCAAAAATGTTTTTTTTATTTCTAAAAATCATGAAATAAATTAATTATAAATTCTTTTTCCATAAATGTCATTACAATCCAATATCAATGTTTGTACTGCGTCTGGGTGTTTTCTATGTATTATAAGTATGTATTTACAAAAAGAAAAGTAGTATATGTAGTCTATCCGTATCGGGTTCCCATAACACAAGCATAGAAATATAGCTTACTTTGGGACCAGAGGACGTTGTGTGAAATGTCCAAAATATTAATTTATTTATATTTATGTTTGAGTAAGCATAAAATTGAGTAAGCTTAAAAGCTCAGGTTTCACAATATCGTTAAGTGACTGTGTTTATAATCTATCCATTATTCGACCACTCAATTTTATTTTGGCTGTCCAATGAAAATAATAAAGATGAAGACGTAGTAACTAGACGGTTGAGACTTAGAACCAGTATAGAGAAAGTTCAAACTTGTCTCGGGTCAACATGTACACACGAGCCAACATAATATCTGTGTTAATAGATTGTGTTTATAGGCAATGACCGATTTATCACAAACATTTACATATAGGTATAAAATATATAAAATTATTTAGTCCGCTACATTCCTTCAACAAATATCCGCTAAGGCTATAAAAATGGCTACATAACTGTATCAGTAATTAATCAATGTATATCAGGATATTTGAGTAGTTTTTGGGTAAATTAAGAGCCTTTGAATATGCAGGGAAATTATTAATTAATTACCAAATTGTGACAATAGAAATTATTAAATAATAGGTAATATCAAAATAATTAATAATCTGGTACATCAATGGGCTGGAAAAGGGAAGAGAATAGAAATTATTCTTTCTACATTAGAGTAGGCGTGTAATTCTTATAGAGATTTTATTTATCATGAATTTTTTTTTAAATAAAAATTGTCACGAGAGCCATTATTACGTTATATATACGTTATTTTGTTAAAGGGTTTCGCCACTAAGCAACCAAAAACCATAGGTGTATAATTGTATATACCAAACCGAGCCGATACTAAAGTGGAATTTTCAATTATTTGTCATAAAAAACACAAATATCAAACGGAGTGGTAAAGCCATTTAAAATGTACTAATTCAAACGTACAAGTTTTTCGTGTCTTGTTCAAATTGATAATCTGTATGATTACAAGTTGTAATGAGATCATAGTTTCCGAATTTAAGCTTGTTTCGGATGTGCGTATTAGGTTTATTGGGTGAGCTTAACGGTGAATAAAACAAGACACTTTGAATTGCACAAGTTTTACTATATATTGCAAAGTAACAAACCAAGTTAATTTGTTTGTATATACAAATATATATTATTATGATAACCGAAAAACATAAAAACCACTAAATGGTTGTATAATATTATCTACCGCGAGCTTTACTTTAGGTAGGTAGAAATCTAACTCAAAGTATAAGGCTATAATTTATCCCAATTGACAATATCTAATTCCTTCAGGAAAACCTGCTAAAAGTTTCTTGTTGGCCAGTCGCAGGCAACAATTAGTTGAAGAAAAAATCTATCTATCTATCTATCTATCAAAGTTTGGTTTTTAAAAATAACATTTTTCTAACGTATTTATAAAATTATTTGAAGCCACAATAATGACCATCTCTATTATATTTCTACGCCAGTCAAGTTAATTAGAGTGGAATAGCGTTAATTGAACATCGGACATAAGCACGTCTATCGTATGTCGATAGATAATCTTTATCGATAAATCGATAATATTACTTATAAAAAAAACAGTCATGAGCAAGTTGGACATTAAGACGAAGAGTTCCGTATGATTATAATCATGTAGATCAACGTTGATTGATCTATATGATTATAATAAATAAATATAAAATTAATGTTGATATTAAATAAAATATTTTTGATAAATAAAAATATTCTCTAATTTAAAAGAGATAATTATTTATTAAAGTTTTAAAAGGAAAAAAATAGGTAGGTCTACTGATCTTCTTCCATAGACAATAATAGAGGAAACTGTTCATCCAGTGCCTGCTCCACTTTCCACAATTCATCTTGAAATTAAAAGAGTTGAAGAAAGATTATACCGAAATATATATTTGAATTATCCGACAAAACACGTTTGTTGATAGAGAGCCGCCATAAATATCTATTGAATTCTGTTTTTTTTTATTATTGTCATATCAATATCACATCAACAACAGCAGTATATCATCTACACTAAGTATTAAGTATTAAAGTTTTAACAGCCCGGTTGTTTATTTATTTAACAATAATTATAAATTTCAATGTATGTAGAACGTACAATAACGAGCTTAATGCCATAAGCATTATCTACCAGCCAACCAGTACAATGATGAGTGTTAAATACTGACAAATATTAAAAGATAAAATAAGTCTGGTTTTTTAAGGTTTGTGCAAAAAAGACAGATGTTAAGTGCAAGTGTACCTAATCAAAACGCAAGGAGAGATTAACAGACGGGATTGTCAGTCTTATTGGTTCCATTTAATCAGAGAACTCTAAAAATGAACAGATTTTTATGTTGATTGTGTGTCAGAAACGTTGACATTTGACAGGTATTGAATGTTAAGTTAACCTTTCATTTGCCTACTTAGATTTAGTAACGAGTTAAAAGTTTTTGATTACATTCTAAAGTAGATAAACATGATAGAATGTTGTTGATGTTAAAATAAGATAGTTTTACTGAGATTTTGAAGTAACTTTGTGTGGGTTGGATGTTGAAGTTAATGTTTTCAATTCGAGAGTCTACGAACATCCGATAACGTTAATATCTTGAGATTGTTAGATTAGAATTGTAATGTATTTATTAGGTTTGTGTAAACTGTCGTGCTTTTTGTAATAAGTATATTGATTTATTGGATACTAACTGTTGTCTACAACTTCGTGCGTGTGGAATTTAGAAACCCAACCTCTCTATCATTTAAAACAAACCGCATAGAAATTATTTAATCAGCATTATTTGGCCAATAAGATATTTGAAGTGCAATTTGTATATAGCCAATTACTATAGTCTCTGTATCGATGATCGAATTAGCCACTCACCATGATCGTTACCTAATTTTAATACACATAAAAATTTTGGTCTTTTGTTTATGTCATAATAATAAATGGCTTTTCATCGTATTTTCCAATCGATGAATCAAACAAATGGGTATACTTAGTAGGTACACTAGACGTTAAGCGCACCTTTGAATAAATACGTACGTACCTATAGGTCAACAATTCCACGCAAGCGTGTAATAATATATGGTACCTATAGGTATTGTATCTTTATAGAATTAATATATTTTATTTATTTTACTACCTATATCACTTTCGGAGATTGTTGCTGCCTATTAGTGAAAAAATTATGATCGGACCACAAAAATAATCAAATGGAGGGTTGACGTTTAAATTTGAGGACAAGTAACTTTAGCCTGGCTAAAAGGTACTTCATGAAACAATTAACTAAAATGTTACAAGTGTTTTTTGCATACCTAATGGGTAGAAAATAGCGAACTAATATAACTCATATTATTAAGTAATAACTTGTATGACCTATTTTCTGGTAAATCTATGGATCGGACTTACTAATTTATAAGTGCGAAATCCGGATGATAACACAATAATAATTTTGACGAGCTTAAGTGTTAATGTGTGGAACGAAACGAAAGCGCGATTTAAAAAACGTACAACGCCATCTATTGAGCAGAATAGTAAACTTCTGTTTGTTAAGGATTGATTTCTAAAGTTTACGCGTACGAAGTCGCGGGCAACAGCTAGTACATTATAAAATATATATTAAAAACTTTACCTCTTTATTATAATCAGTACATTAAACATTCATTGAATTCCTTAGCATAAACAAACGTTGGTTACGTAATTCACTGAAAGGAGAATCGTCGGCAAGCGGAACTTTTGCAAACAGGTTCCACTGTACAGAGCCACTGACAGGGAAAGTGTTATAATTTGCTCGCAGACATTTCGGCATCTTTTGTTCGTGTCAATATCACTGGTTATTTTGTTTATGTTTTAAAAATATCGTATTTTATTTTTAAACAGCCGTTAATGTAGACTGTGACTTATTAAGTAGAAACTCTATAATTATCAAGTTGTAAGAAGCCTGTCATGATTTGTAAAATTCCATGGAAGGCGTCTTTCAACAAAGTATATGCTTAATACAGAAAAAAAAGCAAAACTTTTGATAAGACTTTTAAAAGCATATGTATGTACCTAATTGCATTTAATAAAAACCTGCTTATCTTAGAATATAATAAAAAAAAAAATTGGGTCATTATTTCGCGCATCTCGTAATTATAATTAAGGTGATAACTATGTGTTAAAAATAAAATATTTAAATCTCTGTTTTACGACATCATACTATAATATATCTAAAATATACAAAGGTAAATAATGAATACTTTTAAAAAAAGTTCAATTAACTTCATGTGCCTTTGCAATTTGAGGAATTTTCTCGATTACTCAGGTGCCAATGCAACCAGACGGGAACCATCAACGACGAAATAAAAAAAAAATCTTAAAATCGCTTAACCCAGTTAAAAGTTATGAGGGAATAAACATAAAAAAATACATGGAGAAGTCGGTTAAAAAGGATATTTTCTAAACTAGAGACAGAGTTCAACATGTTTATACATTAAAACCATAAACTTTATATTGTACTAGGTATAACGATAAACAACCTTATAATCTCTGGAATTACAAAAATGGTTTTATAATCAAAGGCTTTTTGATTACTAATGCTTACAACTTAAATTGTTCCATCCGTCTGATTACTAATCACTGTTCAAACTCTTATGTTTGTATCCCATCAGAGTGCACTTATCATTTTAAAATACGAAAGCCGAAAATATTACGATAAATACTTTGTATATATAGCATCGATTAAACCAATATTCTACACTCACTTTCACATACTAACGCGCGTTAACGCCTTCAAATTAAAATAATCAAGTTTCTCGATGCACGAAGCGTTGAAAAAGCAGCGTATATATATGTATTTATATTATATAGAGTGCATGGGAACGCTTATTGGGGAAAGCTATTGAGGAGAATACTTAATTACGTCAAGAAAGATCTTTTGTTTATTTTGTAATTATTAAATTCTAGACATACCTACGGTCTTTAAGAAGTTAATGCTGTTTATTCAAGTGCAATAAAGTTGGCTTTGCTTTATTCATTGAAAAATCACCGTAAGGAATTAACTTAGACAAAATATTTTATAGTTGTTGTTAACATTAAGTCTGAAGGATTTCAAGAAAACAAATCTCAGCCATCCCTTTTCTTAATTTCGACACCATTGCAACGGATGACTTTCTTGTCGTAATAAGTAGAAATCTAATCACGAGAACCATTTAATAATTCGGTATCATCATGTAATTACATGGGACTTATATTAAAACATGGCAACCCTAAGATGGCAAAAACTCTAATAGATAAATATTATGGATTACACGCTTTTAAAGCCACGGATAATAACTACTATAAAATAAAAGTAGAAGTTAATATATTATATTACATTAAAGAAATTAGAGATATCATAGGTAAAAAAATAAAATTTGCATTAAGAAATCTCAGTTTCTTTTAATTAACCAGTTGCAAAAGCAACTACTTAATTACTGTTTCTAGCGATAACAAAACTACTAACTATATGGTTTTTAAACTTTATATTAATATACCATCAAGGAACTCATGACTGTCCGTGCGGTGACTGATTAAGAATACAAATGTCACCAACCCATTCCTTTCCCGGGTTGTTGTCATCTGTATCTCTAAAACTGCTGCAATGATGATTTATCAATCTAGATCTCGATTTATCTATCTTTTATCTTTACTTATTATGAAACAAAGTCGTTATTTTTGTACGTATGTCCCTATAGCCTAAATATAGTGCTAAAGCTTCAGTTTTTTTAAGTAGATAGAGTATCTTAAGAACATGGCATTTTTGTTCAATCAAATTGGTTGGCTCAACTACAAAAGTGGGTGAAATCGCGGGCATTAGTTGGTTTTAATAAAACAGGATTTAAAATAAAACATTGTCCAAAACTCGGTCATCCCGGTACTGAATATTAAATATTTCATAATTTCTATTTTTCTACAATGTGGGTCTTGACATTTGCTCTGAATTATAGCTATGATAAGGCAAACCGCTACTCATCCAATTACCCTTTTGGGAGATAACTAATTCCTTCTGAAACTTTTTGAAATTAATGATATTTACAATTTGAATAAAAATAATTATTTATTACAACAGACATTTTGAAACGTAAATTTTGTTCAGTTGATGTGAATACTGTAATTTTAAGAAAAGTGCGACTATATTTTTTTTTGTGTTTTTACATGTAAAAATCTGACATTTTAAACTGATATGGAAGATGAAATATCCATTCTATTTCTTATATTTTGAAACACAAATTATTGTCTAGTTACGTGAAATACTTTAAAACAATTTTAAATTAAAACAAAAACACTTATTCCGTATTTTTTATAAATTTTACTATTAAAAATAAATAATAATGTAAAAGCACAAAAATCCAATTTCAAATAGATTTTAAAGTATATAATATATTTAATACATATTTCATTCATAAACTGACGCTAATATTTTCTTAAAATTGATATCGAGCTATGTAATTAGTAGATTAAATAAATTTTAAAACCATTAAAATTTTTAAAGCTATGTTACTAAACCTTTTAACTAATTACAATACTCAGTTATTTAGACATCAAGTACAATTAACTCTTATTTAACGTATAAGTGAAGGTCCGATCATAACTACATGATATATGTTGTATCGTAATGCATCTTTGGTCTGCCCGCCCAATTGATTAAAGGCGGGCTGGCGTGCGTACGCGCCGGTCCCGGCAAGCTTCGGATAGTGACGTTCACATAAATCGTTACGTATATCGATACACAGATTGATAATTGTTTGTTTGTCTACCATTGTTACATTGTATTAATAGATGTTCTTATAAAGTTTGTAAAGATTATATGCAAAGATTTATTATATAATATTTTTAATACTCTATCTATCTCTATCTAATATTTGTATTACATTACATAGGTACTCAAAGAAATCATTTCAATAATCTTTTATTTTAATTATTTACTTTATACCTTGTTTCTTTTTTGATGACAAAAATGCTCTACATACATTGATTGAACAATATTTTGCTGTGCAATCACAGATTTGGACAGATAACAAGATTGCATTTATTGCTATTTAAAACAATAAAACTAATTACTTTAAAAACTAAATAAGTATTATTAATACTAAACTTGCCTCGATAAACTTTTGGTATCATCTTTATGGAATGTTATCTGATAATAGTAAAGTTGTGTAATATCGATATCGATATTCTTGGCGGTGGTCTTGTAAGCATCGATACCCGGTATCGCTAATTAGTTGTCGGTGAAAGTCACCGACCGACTGACCACAATCCGAGTTCGATGTTTTGGCACTGTCGATTCTAGATCGATTCTACTTTCGTTTTTGACTGCTCTTACCATTCACTACAAGTCGATTATATGATTTATTTCGTACTTACGTTTCATAGTAATTATACGTTTGTCTTAAGTACTTATGGCAAAACGGTTTCACTGGAACGAAGTTTAATTAATTTTTAGGGTTCCGTACCCAAAGGGTAAAAACGGGACCCTATTACTGAGACTTCGCTGTCCGTCCGTCCGTCCGTCCGTCCGTCCGTCCGTCCGTCTGTCACCAGGCTGTATCTCAAGAACGGTGATACCTAGAGAGTTGAAATTTTCACAGATGATGTATTTCTATTGCCGCTATAACAACAAATACTAAAAATAAAATAAAATAAATATTTAAGGGGGGCTCCCATACAACAAACATGATTTTTAGAGTTCCGTACCCAGTATCTCAAGAACGGTGATAGCTAGACAGTTGAAATTTCCACAGATGATGTATTTCTATTGCCGCTATAACAACAAATACTAAAAATAAAATAAAATAAATATTTAAGGGGGGCTCCCATACAACAAACATGATTTTTTTACCGTTTCTTGCTCGATACTAATAACGTTGCCTTATGTTGCATAGATAATGGTACGGAACGCGAGTCCGACTCGCACTTGACCAATTTTTGATGATATTGTGCTATGCATGATAATTTCTCTATGTGAAACAAATACTCTCCGATATCAATTAAACATAATTGATAAAATCTTTATCAGTTATGTTTACTCTGGAAAGTATATAATTTTACAAATATTTGTCTATACTAGTATTATAAACAGCACATGTTGTAATTTTGTATGCTTTAAAGAAGAATTAACTCAAACACAACAGATTTTGATGATTCTTTCACCATTAGAATGTTTCATTACCCCTAAACAAGATTACCGAAAGTAAAGATGAAGTAATTTCAAATTTCACGCGTATGAAGTTGCGAGCAACGGCAATTATATGATTCAAGTTCGTATCAACCGATTTGTTAAAAAAAATGAGTCAATTTCATATTTAACTTAAATTGCCACAAGAACGGCACTAACCTAAAATTGCGATTAAAAACTAGTGTTTTATATATGCAAAATACACAACAGTTGTTTTATAATTAAGTTTGATCACATAACTGGATTTATAGATAAAAAAACTTGCTAAACGAATACGAATAACGGTCCATTAAAAAAGTAATAATTTAGTGACAAATAAATAATAATAATAATAAACATTCACGGACATTACACACAACGTCCTCTGGTCCCAAGCTAAGCTTATATGCTTGTGTTATGGGTACTAGAATACGGATAGAATAAATATACTACTTTTTTTTTGTAAATACATACTTATATAACATAGAAACACCCAGACGCAGTACAAACATTTGTATGACAATTAGAAAAATCAAACAAATGATTGTCCCGAGCGGGAATCGAACCCGTGACCTCTTGATTGGCAGTCCGTTACCAGAACCACTACACCACGAGGCCCGTCAAAACATCTAACAGGTAGATTAGTAGAACATACATCAATAATTGAGCCAGATTTACGTTGAATTAAAAATGTATCGTGGTCGTAATACATTTTAAATCATTCACAAGATGGAAGCAAAAAGCATGACCTATGAATTTAAATTACCCTAGTTAAGTAATACTTACCCTACAGGTAAGACATCTTCGTTTCGCCAATTTATCGTCTAATTTTATATCGATTATTTAATACATCACTAGTTAATAGTTTATTTCAAAGGGTAGACTATTTCTTCATTGATTTTTTTTTGTGAAAGGATTGTAATAAGCGTTACAAGGTAAAAAATAATACGTTATCTTTATGTACAACAAAGGGTTCTATACAAAAAAAAATCGTATATATCCGTTAGTAAAATTTTTTCAATGAAAACAAATGCCGTATTTCAGTGAACTAAAATCTAGAATGTTATAGTTTTCTTATCAGCTTAATCAGTTAAATTCAAGGTTTTTTGTCACTTATTCTAAGGCCTATGAGTCTACGACCTCATATGTGTGCCAGCAGGTCTTGGATGTGGGTTTACGATCCAGCTCCACAGGTTCCCAGCCGTAGTTGGCTCATTGTGAGCAGCAATTAATTCTAACTGTCAACATTTCCTA
Organism: Orgyia antiqua; assembly: GCA_916999025.1. NCBI lineage: Eukaryota > Metazoa > Arthropoda > Insecta > Lepidoptera > Erebidae > Orgyia > Orgyia antiqua. Next base: position 4,989,054 of record OU779867.1, read on the forward strand.
GGAATTCATGTGAACGTCACATCAATAGGGATTGTTGTATTTAATTATTATAATTCTTTCTCGTGTTGATAAGAACTTTGCCTTTGTATTGGTACTGCGAACTAGTTGATTGCATGAAAAATTTACATCGCAGTGCAAACTTTTAAAAAACTTTTTTGTTCAGAAATAGGTCTGTTATAGTTTTGCAGTTTCATTGTTTACCAAACAAAAACGTTTTATTGTTTGCCATATTTGATAAAATAAATAATTCACACTTAATACACATGTAACATTAACAAATAAAGTACGGAAAAATTACTACTGCTTATCGAAAATGACATTTTTTTCTTTTTACAACTATTTTGATTTATGAAACATGTGGCACCAAATTTTATGTTTATTAACACCCATAAAAAAGTTCAGTAGGTATGTGTAGTGTATCTATCAATGTATTAATCTATGTAAATGAAACTTTGAAAGTCATTTTACCCACTTGCAGTCGTTGGATTGATCTGAAATTTTGCACATATATCAAGGACCGATGGAAATGCAATAATTTAAAAAAATATTCAAGATTTTCAAGCGTATTTTTTAGTTTTTGAACTAAGTAGATTATAATGGATAAAGTAAGCTAACCGCAAAGATTTTAGAGCTCACAAAATACACTAGTTATTAAATTAGATAGTCAAAGTTTATATTGAAAGCAAAAGCACAAGATCTTATGTATTGTGTCATTGACCGAACAGATACCGCGTCTAATTTGTAGCACTGAAAACATTACGCGTTACGTTGTACTCGTCAAACATGTGATAACTACATAAGGCTATCTCTTTCTAAATAGCTAAGAGCGTGTCACGAGTCTCATGACAACTTGACATTGGAGATAGGTCCTCAAATCATCAAAGTGTGAGCTCTAGAGAAAGTGTAAATAAAACTGTCGTGTGTTTATGTGTGTTTAAAAAATTACGCTCTTCATTTTCCTACAACGAAAGAGGATGTTTTATTTTAGGTCATATTAGGGCAACTGGTTATGACTCAAACTAGAAAGTATTTCTAAGAATTGAGTAATAACTCTTCATAAATATTTTTGTTATTTTATTTACGGAGTTTGACCTTTATCTCGCTAGATGATCAGACATATTTAATTCTAAGAATATTTTTAAGAATGCGCTCTTAATTTGATAGACATTTATAAACACTTGACATTTTTTATTGTGTGTGTAAATAATTTAATAATTTTTAGGAATATGTGTCTTAATATTTTGTAACACTTGCGCGACTCACTTGTTTAAATAAAACTAGTTTTTACTAATTTAGTCGCGTATATTTGTTATAAATTTTTTTTTTTGGCTCTCAACAGTGACCATGGTGTGTGCAAAGTCTCAGAAACGTCGGACCCAAGAAAAAAAGAAATATACGCGTCTAAATCCGTAGTTTTATTTAAATATGTGTCTTTTTTCTTTTTTTTTTTTCTTTTTTTTATATGCTATAATGTGTGATTATAATTATGTCTTAATAGCGCGTTATACATTAGGGCGCTAATGTTTATACGGTCGTGGGTTCGATCTTCACAAATGACATTAATTTAAGGAAGATACGTAAGTATCAAACGTAATTATATGGATGCATCCGAGTGCTATTATCGCAGGTATTCCTTGATTCCATACCCCAAATATTATCAATTAAAATTTATCATAGGAGGTGTAAATACAAATACACGTACCAGTTTACAATGTGATGCTAAACTTTCATTTTCAATGTGAGGTCAATGCTCTAAGATCAAAAGATAACCTAGACTTCTACTATCGTAGTACTATTTGTTATCGGCACGGAAAGTGCTCTCAGCTGCAGTCTCGCGAGAGCTGCCGTACTATCTGTTCTCGAAGCGGCTCAAAGCTTTTTTTGTTTTTAATGGAAATTTCACACATTGTCCTTTGGTCCCAAGCTAAGCTTTGCTTGTGTTATTATTACATAAATTACTTTTCTTTTGCAAATAAATGCTTATGATAAATAGTAAACACCCAGACGCAGTTATACAAATGTTTGTACATTTGTATAACAATTACAAAATATCACACAAATGATTGTCCCGTGCTGGAGTCGAACCCGCGACCTTGTGAACAGCAGTCGTTTCAGCGTCGTCGCAGCGTTTTAACCTTCTATTCATTGTAAAAATATAAGTTTTTTTCGTTTGTTTTGCAAAAGAAGAAAGTTACTACGGATATGGGATGGGTATTTAATTGTATTTGCCTAAGATGTTGACAGTCTACGAAGCGCTTTGAACATTTAATTTGTTAGATATTGTATTTGCGATCTTTAATCAAATATTTGAGGTAAAGTTTGGCTTGATATTTGCATGAGAACTTTCAATAATATTGTATGGAAATCGTCGAAAATGCTTGATATTACTTTTACTAATATTTCGTTCTTTCTCTACCTGTTTAATAGTTTTTATGGCATTATCTTCACGTTTTGAGAATGTATAGCTGATACGATAACAGACTTTATATAATACTAGCTGTTGCCCGCGTCTTCGTACGCGTTGAATTAAAAATATTTCGCCGTTTTTGTAACATTTTTCACTGCTGCTGCGGTTCTATTGGTCGCAGCGTGATGTTATATAGCCTATAGCCTTCCTCGATATATATATCCAACATAGAAAGAATTCTTCAAATCGCATCAGTTTGCAGTGGTTCCTGAGATTAGCGCGTTCAAAGAAACAGACAAACTCTTCAGCTTTATAATATTTGTGTAGATCACCTACTAATGGTCTTATTCATAATGACTAATCAGAGGTTTAAACGGAGATTTTATCGAAGAGATAATCAACGTTTTAGCGTAAAAAGACTATTATGAATAACAAGTTTTGACAATTTTCGGGAATGTACTTTAGCGAACTTTTAAACTTCCGATAAGTCATTATGAATAAGACCATTAGTCTACACAGTTTAGTTTACACAGTTTTCATAAAAAAGAAAGTTAACATTGCTGAATTGTGTTATCAGCGCTATCAAAGTTCATTTTTAGTTAAATTTAGTTTAGGTGTGCGCGAGGATTGGTACCATTACTAAGTAATAATAAAAAAATTAATTATAGTTCGATTACAACATCAACCGTGGTTAATGTTGTAATCGAACTATAATTTTTTTTTTTTAGTGTGTACGAGTAATTCTGTTAAAGGAACCCGTGGGTTCCTTTAACAGAATTACTCGTACACACTCGTAGTACAACCCACGCATCTATAAATAACTTGATATAAAACCTACTTTATACATCAAACTAGTTAAAATAAACATTTTCTCATATAATAAATTGTAAGAAGGGTCCAACCTAACCGTGTCAAGTCAGCAGTGAAAGTAACCGAAGTTGTGGGTGCGCGCCTGACGCGTGAGATTAACAACACTTAGGTATTGAGAGACGATGAATCTTCGTTCGGATATTTACACCTAGAACTTACAAGCTTTTTGTTATGGTACTTTGTGTACATACAAAATATAAGAAACAGAACAAATATACAAAATTCAGCGCAATTATTCAAATATAATATTTTAATGATTGCCCTGAATTTTGTTTGCGAGTGCATAATTTTTACTCTTTGCTTGATTTAAATTCATCCGTAATCATAATCGGCATATGTACTTTATGTAGTTTTACTTATTCTAAATGCATCATATTCTGTAGTTAAATTACTTAATCGGATTATATAGATCGCGTACGCTAGTAAGTACTGTATCAAAAATATACGAAATGGGTCAATATTAAGTTTCAAACGGACATAGATAACGTCACATGTTACCTAACGATACCTAACTACATTAAACATTAAAATTGAATTATTTAAATTCTATTATTGATGAATGGCTCTTAGTAGTCGAGTTATTTTTTAATCACCTTTCAACATTTTGTTACATTTATTTAAAATTATCTATCAATCATTGAACACACTCAGTTCAGGCTTTGTAAACTGCGATGATTAAGTGTATCATAGTGTATCGGTAGCAATGCTAATTTTCGGTAAAATCTTGTTTGCATTTGCTATTAAAGTAATATACACTTTACTTTTACCTTTATTTAAGATTAATAGTAGATATATTATATTCAAATCTCTGTTATTTCTGTCATTAGGAATTTTAGTAGGTCGTCATTTCTGTTTCCGTCCGTATCAAACCTATTAAGTACTTAATTAACATAAAACTCATATTGTGTCTGGGTATATTTTAATTAAGTATGCATTGTTTTTTATAGACAATAAACTTAAACTTGGCCTTAATCTCACCATAATAATAAACGCGATCGAGTTAAAGATGGTAATATGTTCTTGTCAGGCATATATTTAACTATCTAACTGTCTGTGATACACACAGATGCAGTACAAATATACCTGCAGTACCTACAAGTATTCAACAGACAAATAACTGTCTATACGAGAATCGAATCTGCGATATCGTGATTGTAAACCCAAAACAGTATACAAAATACAAACTTTGTGTAATAATAATAATGTCTCCAATGAGGTTAATTTTGTTAGTTTATGGAGACTCTTTTCACTATAGTCATGTGAAGTAAGTTTAATTTTACAACAATTGAGCTAGGCCTATGTAAATAAATAAATAAATATTCATGGACATTTCACACAACGTCCTCTGGTCCCAAGCTAAGCTTATTATGCTTGTGTTATGGGTACCAGAATACCGATAGAATACATATACTACTTTTCTTTTGTAAATACATACTTATAATACATAGTGAACACCCAGACGCAGTACAAACATTTGTATGACAGTTAAAAACATCACACAAATGATTGTCCTAACCGGGAATCGAACCCGAGACCTTGTGAATGGCAGTCCGCTATATGAACCACTCGACCAAGAGGCCCGTCTGATGTGTAACAAAGTTCATTTTTTTGTCATTCCTTACAAAAAGGGTAAGAAAAAGATTTGTTCCGGTTTTTTTTAATTATTAGTGGCAATCTACGAGTAATTAACACTTATTTTGATCTACGGTAATAAAGTGACCTCTTGTTATGGCTAATGTAAAATGTAGGTGAAATAGCCATGATGAAAATATATTTCAATATGGTGGCTGTTAATTTAACTAATTAGTGTGGCTTTTACTACGTTTAACTTTAAAAAAACACCCGAAACCTAATAGCGTCATCATCAGAGCGATAAAAGTTTTTTAACTAAACTTTACTCATTAATCTATTGAACGCTTCGTGAGAAAAGTTTGTAGTTATTTTAAAATTTTCTCTGGATTTTATGATGGTAATAAATTATCTATTCCTTCTCCATACTTTCGTAACCACCCACAAGAATACGTAAGATTTAATAGCACCTTGTTCTTTGTAGAAGCCATCATTATTAGATGGAGATGAAATAGTTCGGTGAAATGAACCGGTTATGAAAACAGTTCAGTTAGTAATGGTATTAGTATGTCGGTACTTCGTTGAAATGGAATTTTGGTTTCACTTTTTGACTTTGACTTGGTCAATGAACTATATATGTTTGATGTGGTGTAATTTCAAACTATGTTTACTTGTACCTTTGTTGCCTTGTTATTACGATGTCGTTAGGTTACAATAAAATTTGAATGAGATCTACATCATTATGCTTATGACCCTCGGTTATTGATACGATATGATTTGTTTTTTTTTTATTTGTATTTCGAGATTATTTTTGTGCTTCTCCAACCAACATTTTAATCATTGATAATCATATTCTCTTTAACAGAATCTAGCTATCTTTACTTGGATCTACTCTTGCCTCATCTCCAGGTACATGCATCAAGAGAAACTAAAAGTTTTACTAAAATCTAGACTAAGGAGTAGTTGTGCATTAAAATTTAACACAATCTCTTGCTACTAGTAGTTAGAATGATGATTTCTTGTCTTTCGTATAGCCCGTTTCCTTTATATATTTGTAGAGAGATACCACCATTCTTGTCAACCAAGTAAAATGGCCACTTGATATGACGATCTGTTTGGAAATAATTAAGATTGTACATTTAATTTCTCTACAACATTCATGCACATTAATAATCACTTGGTATAATAACTGTAGAAACATATCTCACAACATAATAATAGCAATAAATTTCATATAAGAAAGTAGTTAGTTATTGCAACGCGTAATAAAAATATTTTATTCAAACACATTACAAGAAAACAGACCCTTAATAGCCGTGTAACCATTAAAATATATCACTTTGTTAATTGTTAATCTGTAAATAAAACGCCATGAATCGTTTTGCACTGATCATCTGAGGTGTAATAAAACGTCGCCGCGGGACCTCCGCACCCAGTAATTATACAATGGACGCATTACGACCGCATACTTCATCGGCGAAAATATACCGCAAAAACTCTAAAGAGTTCCGGTATATACTCCATAGTACTTTCTCCCGTTACTCCCACGACCCACTTGCCCCCAGAAAGCAACTTGTTCAACAGGAACGCCCAAAATTTTGTGATTAAAGTAGTGCAGTCTGTCCACGTCTTTACTTTCGATGGCTCCCGCCAATTAAGCTAGAATTGCATTTATTTTATTACTAATTGATATTTGAACATCAAATACGTAGTAAAATTTGCAAGCGCATATTCTAAATAATGCCGATTCATTTGTCTGGTATAAATTAATAACCGGTCGATCAAATATTGAATGAAAAATTTATAATAGTGTTGAAAAATCATGGAGAGTTACCATAAAATGAAACGGACAGTTTTCTCACGGAAGCGGAAACAATAATATTTATTCGCATCACAAAGCGACGATATCACAGAGGAAACAATTAGACATTCCACGTTTCCTCTACATATTTGTATTTGTGATAACGAACAAAAAAGGCGCAGCAAAATTGCATTCCAACATCTGACAGTACTGCCAAGATAATACAAAATGCAAACTTTCCCTTTTTAGTGAAGCAAAAGGGAAATAAGTGGGTAAATTCTTCGCACGATTGAATCAGTGAGTCTGGTTGACCCATTCACCCTTGAACTACAATTTCTAGCAAGAGATGGTTCATTATTTGAAATATACGTGATCCAAACAAATGAGATTCCAAAATTGATGTAACTGGAAACAATAACATAGAAAATAAAAGTATTAGAGATTTTAGATGTGTTGAAAATTATATAGTACTGGAAATTGGTTTAATGATAAAAATACTTTCTGTTAAATAACAGTCTCTGATCAACAGGGATTTAAGTTAAAAAGACTTACTCGATGAAATTAACGATTCCGTAAGATTATCGCAATCGTTCGTCTAGCATTATGAACCTTTAATTTAATCGTTTGATTCACACCAAAGCTTAATCTTAAGCGAAGTAAATTATTATAAATTATTTAAACTCGCTAGTATTGGCGATTAAGTGACAGCAATCCAGTATTTGTACTTCATAATGCTTGATAATGCTTTTTTTATTTTCAAAGAGTTTATTTTGGAAATAAATAGATACTGTTTACAAAATATATATTTTTAATCAATTATCACAAAGATTAGAAAGTTGTAAATCCAAAATGTATGATACAACCACACTATCGAAATCTTTTCACTGCTTCTTCAAGACATATTTCTATATATTGTAGGCACAATCACAAATAAATGTATGTACATTTATCTGAAGGTGTGACTACAACATCTAAGCATTTATTTAACGTAATTCTATCCGAGAGAGCTTCGGTAGTTCTAATAATTATTCATAGAACTAAATGAGCACACACTCACATGTGCATTTTATGTACAATACAATTTTGTAATTCTAGTACGTTTATTTAAGTTTATTCTTCTTTACTTCTATGAGTATAAATACTCAAATTTTTATAAATTTACAACCTGTTACACATGTCCACGTGGAATTTAAAAAAAATTCCTCGATTTTGCAACATTTTTCACTCATGGTTTGCTCCGTTCATTGCGTGATGTTATATTGCTTTATAGCCTTTCTCGATAAATGTACTATAAAACACTAAAATAACTTTTCAAATCGGACTAGCGGTTCCTGAGATTAGCGCATTCAGACAAACAAACAAACAAACTTTATAATATTAGTAGGTATAGAACTATAGATGTCAAGTTATAAGAGTCAACTCTAGTTAATAATCATCTCAATTTATAGTCCTATGTAAATGGACTAATAATTAGTTTTTCTTAGATCTTTATATGAGTATTGTACTAAGTTACAAGTTATACTTTAGAGAAGCATGTCAAGTTTGAACATACTGCTGAGCAAACACGCCGATTGTGATTTATTGTCACAATATGATAAGAAGTAAACTATAGACGAATAATAATAGAATCGAATAAAGTAATAGCTAAACAACATATTTAATATGACATTGATGTTGTATTTAAAGAAAAATGAAAAACAATTGTTCTGCTTACCCCTGTTCCAATTAACTCACCATGACGAAGTGATGTAGTTCACTTTCTCAACTAGCCACATACATATATATTTAATCGTAAACATTATTATAATAGCGAAAGTTATTTATACTTTGGTATAAGACCGTATTAAGATAATTCATAACAATTTATCTTATAAGTAGATTGTTTAGGAATATAAATTTTCCTGTTTCATCTTAAATGTGAATAAAGTTTTTTTTTAATATTGACAGCACTAACCTTTTGGACTACACGATTAAACTCACACATTATATATTTTAGTATGCCTATATTGGGCTATAATATTGTATAAATAAATAGTAGGAAAAAATATCAGATTCAAAAATTGCAAAAGTCACTTTAGTATAAAACAAAAGTCCCATAAGCCTGAAACTTGGTTTCAATTCAGTTATTTGAACATTTTGTTAATTTATTGCATCTTAATCCATATTAAACTTTCTGTCCGTGTAGTGATGGGTTATATAAGTATCACCACCCTATTTCTTCCCCAGAGTGCGGTAAGAGTCAGCAAAGGATATTAAAAGCACATGCAATGTATTGTGAGAAACGGAAAAATCTAAACTAAACCCCATGTTAACACGTGGCATAGTAGACCACAAATCCTCCTGAAGTGGAGAAGACTCGTGCCTAACAGTGCAGTGGTACGTTAATGTGCTGATGAGAAGTAGAGAGAGAGAATCAATCCTAAAGAAAAAATAGGATTGCTATCATATTTTAAAAGGGTTGAATTGAAAATAATGTTAACAAATTCCCTTAGACAAAAACATAAACAAAGTTAACAATAGCGTGTTAAAAAGGTTTCCAGTTTCTGTTTTAGACAGACCAATTATAGCTTTGATCTTGTTTAAGCATTACTTAAACCTAAAGTACTAATTAAAAATACTCTTGTTTCACGAAGTTAATCAAAGAAATTTCCCTTTTATTTTTGCCGTTTATACTTTCTGTTTTCCTCGAATTGCCCCGATATCCAACTTCATAACATGTTTTGAAATGCCAAATTACTTTCAGAACTTTTTCAATTTGTGCTCAAACCTCTTGACAACCTAAGAGGTGTTTACGAATGTTCAAGATGTGAAAAATAACGTTTCATTATATTATATTGAAATCAGTTCATAAGATAGCTCTATATTTATGTAATAATATTGAAATGTCGATCTACGAAATAATAATTAGGTGTTTCTTTGTACTATAAGTATATGTATTTACGTAAAAAGTATATATAGTATATTCGTATATGGTACCCATAACACAATCATAAAAATATAGCTTACTTAAGGATAAGAGGACGTGAAAAGAAAAGAAATCGTAGAATGCTATTTTAGGTAGCTTTTAGGTTTTTTTTTAAACAAATATACACATTACAATTACATTCTACACCGAAATAAACAACAATAAAATCACATGACTATTTTCAACCGACTTCAAAAATAGAGAAGGTTCTCAATTCGTCTGTGTGGTTTTTTATGTTTGTACTTTAACAACTTTAATCTGGGCGAAGCGATTTTAATGATTCTTTTCTTATTTGAAAGCTGATGGATCCTGTTGGGTTGGCACCAGGTTAGGATCTGACGGTTACATCCAGAGAAATCGATGAAAAAAATGTCAAAGGCACATGACTAGAAGACGTTTGTACTTTTTTTTTAAAATACACATTTAGGTATGCACTTGTTTTTCTTAAATAGTTCTGATGCGATACATTTCTCAAAAACGATTGTGGGTATAAAATAACAATAGTGCACTGAATTCCGTCCTACTTAGTCTGTATAATGTTGGAAACTATAACAACAGTCATATGTTTAGTATGGGAATCTGGTATTCTCAGCAGAACATTCCTTATATGGCATATTGTTTGAGTAATTATACAATTATCTTACTGCGAACATATCTTTCATAAACTATCTTGACGTTTTTTATGTTCCTAGTAATCGGCTCGGGCTTCACACGGGTCACTTAATTGACGAATAACAAATAAAAATACTTTTACGGATTTAGACGCGTGTATTTGGCACCACCATGGTGACTGCAAGTCTCCGAAATGTCGGGACAAAATTTAAAACAAATACACGCGTTTAAATCCCTAAAAAGTTGTTTTATTTAAACAAATGAGTCGTGCAAGTGTTATAGAATATAATGAATAACAAATATTTCCAAAATGTAGCCTATATATTTTGTCGAGGATAGTATAGCTACTCAATGGTCAAAGAAATTATAGAGAGATTGAACAAGACTAACTGCCGCACTCAGAGACATTTAATGGTTACTTAAGGAGCTCTTTAGTATTGATTTAAAAAAGTAAAAGTTAAGTTAAAACTTTTTTAAATCAATACTAAAGAGCTCCTTAAGTAACCATTAAATGACTCTGAGTGCGGCAGTAAGAAACGTATGCAAATTCTATTATTTAGTTAAAATATTGTTACGTGCTAGGGTTCGAAGGATTTGGAGAGAAAGACCTGCTGACTCTTTTAGAAGACTTTATTCACTAGCACTAGTTACACACTAGGCACTAGGTCCAAACACCAAGCACTAGGTCCAAACACTAAGCACTAACAATGTCCTAGGTTGTAGCCAAGTCGTAGGTTTCACTGGTATCACTCTTGATCAATTGTTTTCGCTCTCGAAGTCGCCTTTCTCGTAGCTCGAACTGAACTGCCCGGGCTCGCCCCCTGCCGCTATTTATATGCGCCGAGACGAGTTCCAGAATGTTCCCGACTGTGCGCGAACGTGATCGCCCGGAACGAATGTTTTCTAGAAGATTCGCGCATGTACGGTAGTTCCTCTAACGCCATCTAGTATCTAATAGGGGTTTCACTCTGTTCGGTTCTTTAATTGGTTTTACTAGTTGCTGCTAGATGGCGCTAGCTCCTTTGTGTTTTGTGTGTTCGTAACACTACTCCCCTCTTAGAGATGCTCGTCCCGAGCATCGTTGTTACTACCATGGTAACGCGCCAGACGGTCTATGTGTACCACTTTGAATGTCCCTCTTGGTTGCTTTTGAATCCTATAGGTCACATCATTCAGTCGGGTAACCACTTTGTATGGACCGTCCCACTGGTTCTGCAACTTTGGAGATTTCCCTTTCCGGCGAGTTGGGTTATGCAGCCACACCAGTGACCCTTCCTCGAAGCCGCTCGTGTTCGATTTCCGGTCGTATCTGGTTTTCATGTTCTCACTTGACTGTAACCCATTTTCCCGAACCAAGGCGTGTATATAGTGCATCTTTTCCCTTAAATCGCAGACATAGTCTTGTACAGTCTTTGGTCCCTCCGGTGACCCTCCTGTCAATAGGTCTACTGGTATTCGTAGTTCTCTACCGAAATTGACATATGCCGGGGTAGCTTTTATGCTCTCATGCTCGGCGGTTCGGTAAGACAGAAGGAAGAGTGGTATATACTTGTCCCAATCCTTTTGTTTGTCATCTACCAATTTCGCCAAATGCCTCTCAAGGGTCTGGTTAAATCTCTCAACCATTCCATCAGACTGTGGATGGTACGCGGTGGTCCTCGTCTTATGCATGCCCAAAATTCTGCACACTTCCTGGAACACCTGCGATTCGAAGTTCCTGCCCTGATCAGAATGGATTTCCAGAGGCACACCAAAGCGACATATAACTTCTTCGACTAACTTAGAAGCGACTGTTGTGGCTTCTTGGTTTGGTATGGCGAACACTTCGGGCCATTTGGTGAAGTAGTCAATGACGACCATAAAATACTTGTTTCCCGAATCTGTTACAGGAAATGGCCCAGCTACGTCAACTGCAATTCGTTCCCACGGTGCACCGACGTTATACAACCGCAGGTTCCCACGGCTCCTGGTCTGTGGTCCTTTTACAGCAGCGCAAGTAGTACATTTGCGGCACCAATCCTGTACATCATCTCGACAATGCAACCAGTAGAATCGTTCTCGCACTTTTGTTAACGTCCTCTTGACACCTAGATGACCTCCTGATACGCCATCATGTATTTCACGGAGAACATCTGGTACTCTCGTTCTTGGGACAATTATCTGAAGATGGAACTCTCTGCCGTTAGTCTTCTCCCATTTCCGGTAGAGTATTCCGTTTTGGAGTATCAGACTGTCCCATTGCGCCCAGTACGCCTTAGTGACAGCGCCAGTGGGTGCAACCTCGCTCCATATTGGTTTTACGTCACCCCGTTTCTTCCATGTGATGATGTGCCGGAGGTCGTCATCTTTTTCTTGAGCCTCCCTCATAGCATCATTCTCCCAGAGACTCAAAGGATTCGTTCTCGTTAGCTTTAATGTTACTTCATTGCATTCCTGCTTAACACAATGTTTGCAGTCCTCCGAACACGGCCTTCGTGAGAGTGCGTCGGCATTCCCATGTGTCTTTCCGCTGCGGTGTACCGTCTTGAAGTCATACTCCTGGAGCTGTTCAATCCATCGAGCTACTTGACCTTCTGGGTTCTTGAATTGCAGTAGCCACTTCAAGGCTGCGTGGTCAGTTCGTAGTAAAAACTGTCTGCCGATGAGATATTTGTTGAAATGTTGTAGCGTCTTTACAACAGCCAAGAGTTCTCGTCTTGTCACACAGTAGTTTCTCTCTGGCTTGGATAAAGATTTGCTGAAATATGCAATAACAACTTCTCTTTCACCCTGTTTTTGACATAACACCCCTCCAATGGCCGTGTTGCTTGCATCCGTGTCAACTATAAACTGACCTTCAGTTTGTGGATACCCCAGGATTGGTGTTTCACACAGATGTTTCTTTAGTTTCTGAAAAGAATCTTCACAAGTCTCATCCCAACTAAATTGTCGTTTATCTTCTGTCAGCCGATGTAATGGCTTGGCTATCTCTGCGAATCCCTTAACAAAACGCCTGTAGTATGAGCATAGGCCGAGGAATGCCCGCACTTCGGTTTTGTCCTTAGGGGTAGGCCATTTTTGAACTGCTTCCAGTTTCTCCGGGTCTGTCTGGATTCCATCACTGGAGATAATATGGCCGAGATAGTTGACCTTGCTCCTGAATAAATGACACTTTTCCGGGTTCAACTTTAATTTGGCTCCCTCTATTTTGGCGAAAACTCGCTCCAAGTTTCGCAAATGGTCCTCGAAGTCGCGGCCGACAATTATGACGTCATCCAAGTAGACTAAGCAAGCCTCTCCAACTAAGCCTGCCAGTACACACTCCATGAGTCGCTCAAATGTGGCAGGTGCGTTGCACAATCCGAAGGGCATGACGTTAAATTGCCATAAACCTTTACCGGTCGAGAAAGCTGTCTTCTCCTTGTCTTTTGGATGAATTTCTACCTGCCAGTAGCCAGACTTCAGGTCTAGGGTCGAGAACCATTTCATGCCACTCAGGGTATCTAAAGTGTCGTCGATTCGAGGTAACGGGTAACTGTCCTTCTTAGTGACATCATTGAGACGCCTATAGTCCACACAAAATCTCGTGCTACCATCTTTCTTCTTCACTAATACAACAGGTGAGCACCACGGACTTGTAGACGGTTCAATAATCTTATTCCTTCTCATGTCCTCCAAAAGGCCTTCAACTTCTTTTTCCTTTGCAATTGGTATCCGTCTTACTCGTTGACGAATTGGTCTCTCGCTTCCGGTGTCTATCCTGTGCTGAACCATTGACGTTCTTCCAAGGTCCCCTTCTTGACTGGAGAAGATATTCGCGTAGCGCTGCAAAAACTTCTTAGCTTTCATGCTCTGCGAATAAGTCAGATTACTCTTACAGTCATCGAGTAGCTTAGTCACTAAACCGTAGTTATTGCTGTTTGCTGAGTCTGCGCCTGTTATCGAACTACACTTTTTCATCCAGACAACTTCCTCGCACTTTCCGATGACGTCACCTTTGTTCAAGCAGATCTCGCGATCACCAAGATTCAAAACCCTGACCACAGCGTTACTGCTTCCACTAACAAGGGTTCTCGCCGTCATCAGTTTTTGTGACGATGTCTTGGTAGGTGTGTCTTCGATCAACACGCATCTGTTTGACTTTTTCTTTCCAGCTGGCGGCAGTTCCACCAGTACCTGAGTTTCCGCTCGTCCAGGTATGATGACTTTCTGTACACATGCGACTTTCCCGCAGGCGCCTCCAAGAATGAAGATTTCTTCTTCACCACACTTGAAAACTCCGTCAGCGACATTAATTCTGCAGTTGTGTTTCTTCATGAAATCCAAACCCAAGATGCAATCATCCACAATCTCAGCCACGATTACGTTATGAGAGTATGAGGACCCCCCTACATACATCGTAACTGACGTTTCTCCCAGGACGGGTATTGGCTGACCGGAGGCAGTAAGAAGCCGACAGTTAATTCTCCTCTTGTGCCCCGTTGCGGTTTTTACCAGACTTGGGTTCACTATTGTTCTAGAGGCTCCTGTGTCCAGAGTCATTTTGCAATTCGTCCCGTTAATAGTCCCCTGAATCGCAAGACTATTTCCGCTGCATGCCTGGGAGATAACAGTTATCGGGGCTCCCTCCGCGTCAGCCGGCACTCGCCCCTTAGTCCTGTTTCCCTGATCCCGGGCAAGAATCTGCTTGAATGAATCCTTCTGCGGGCAGTTGAGCTGAAGATGGCCCCTCTCGCCGCACTTGTAGCACATGGCTCCAGAACTTTTCTTCGTAGCGGCCTTAACCTCCTTGACTTCCTCAGAGACCTCGCGGATCTTATGGGTATGCCGTATGTCATAACGAACAGCCTCGACCTCCAAAGCATGCGCCAATGCTTCCTTTAGCGAGGTATGGTGACGAAGCCTCACTGCAGCTCTGACCTCCAGGTCTTTGATTCCGTCGACAAATGCTTGAACAATATTCGTGTCTACCATCTTGGTGTCGGCTCCTGGGTGTGCCTTCCTGACGAGTTTTTCAATTTCCAACGCCCATTGTTGTAGTCCTTCTCCTGAGCGTTGGACTCTGTCACGCAGTTGGGCACGGAACACGTGCTCCAGGTGTCGCTCCCCGTATCTGGATTCAAGTGCCTCCATCAGGTCTTGGAACCCATTTCCTGTATGTGGCAGTGCTTCCAAGACCGACAAAGCTTGCCCTCTTAGCGCAACAGTGAGAGCGGTCAAGCATTGTTTTTCCGTCCATCCGTTGGCAGCAGCAACCGTCTGGAATTGCTGACGATAAGCGTTCCAGGAAGTAGTGCCGTCGTATGGCGGAACTTTCACTCTTGGTCCTTGTGCCACTCCGATAGTTCCACTAGAGATCGCAACTCCCGTGGTTTCAAGGCGCACTACTTTCTTCTGTAGTTCAATGAGGCCGGTTTTCACATTTTCGACATCCAATCCTAACCCGGTAACTCGTTCTTCCACTACGTCGACATCTTTTCGAAGCTTAATCACCGTGTTACTAACATCATTTATAGCACAAATCACTTTTTCTTGTGACTCTTGCAAAGCGCCGAGCTTGCGTTCTTGTGACTCTTGCAAAGCGCCGAGCTTGCGTTCTTGTGACTCTTGCAAAGCGCTGAGCTTGCGTTCTTGTGACTCCTGCAAAGCGCCGAGCTTGCGTTCTTGTGACTCTTGCAAAGCGCCGAGCTTGCCTTCTTGTGACTCTTGCAAAGCGCCGAGCTTGTGTTCTATCAGTTCAATTAAAATTCCTAATTGAAGTGCTACTTGAGGAACTGACACTATGGTGCTGCTGGTGAGCGTGGCTTGTCTAGTGGGCGTGGCCTGTGTGGTGGGCGTGGCAAGGTGGGCGGAGCTTGTCTAGTGGGCGTGGCCGGTGTGGTGGGTGTGGCAAGGTGGGCGGAGCCAGTGGGCGTGGCTTGAGTCTGAGTAGGTGGAGCCTGGGCCTGGGTGGGCGGAGCCCGATGGGCGTGGTCGGTGGGCGTGGCGTGGTGGGCGTGGCCAGTGGCGGGTCTAGAGGGGCGTGGTCGGTGGGCGGGGCCTGGTAGGTGGGGCCAGTGGGCGGGGCTTGGTCCACAGCAGGCGTGGCCTCCGCAGCTCGTTGTGCCCTTGTCCTGACGCCCTCGAAGTCCTCTCTCGGAGTCAATGGCATCTCCAAATCCCACTTCTGACACCAGTGGGACGGTCCATACAAAGTGGTTACCCGACTGAATGATGTGACCTATAGGATTCAAAAGCAACCAAGAGGGACATTCAAAGTGGTACACATAGACCGTCTGGCGCGTTACCATGGTAGTAACAACGATGCTCGGGACGAGCATCTCTAAGAGGGGAGTAGTGTTACGAACACACAAAACACAAAGGAGCTAGCGCCATCTAGCAGCAACTAGTAAAACCAATTAAAGAACCGAACAGAGTGAAACCCCTATTAGATACTAGATGGCGTTAGAGGAACTACCGTACATGCGCGAATCTTCTAGAAAACATTCGTTCCGGGCGATCACGTTCGCGCACAGTCGGGAACATTCTGGAACTCGTCTCGGCGCATATAAATAGCGGCAGGGGGCGAGCCCGGGCAGTTCAGTTCGAGCTACGAGAAAGGCGACTTCGAGAGCGAAAACAATTGATCAAGAGTGATACCAGTGAAACCTACGACTTGGCTACAACCTAGGACATTGTTAGTGCTTAGTGTTTGGAGGATTTGGAGAGAAAGACCTGCTGACTCTTTTAGAAGACTTTATTCACTAGCACTAGTTACACACTAGGCACTAGGTCCAAACACCAAGCACTAGGTCCAAACACTAAGCACTAACAATGTCCTAGGTTGTAGCCAAGTCGTAGGTTTCACTGGTATCACTCTTGATCAATTGTTTTCGCTCTCGAAGTCGCCTTTCTCGTAGCTCGAACTGAACTGCCCGGGCTCGCCCCCTGCCGCTATTTATATGCGCCGAGACGAGTTCCAGAATGTTCCCGACTGTGCGCGAACGTGATCGCCCGGAACGAATGTTTTCTAGAAGATTCGCGCATGTACGGTAGTTCCTCTAACGCCATCTAGTATCTAATAGGGGTTTCACTCTGTTCGGTTCTTTAATTGGTTTTACTAGTTGCTGCTAGATGGCGCTAGCTCCTTTGTGTTTTGTGTGTTCGTAACAATATCGTAACAAGCTGTTACCTCTTAAACAACTCTTTCTATAATATAACCGTATAAAAATCCGTATTTTTGAAGGTTTTAAGCTCACATAGGGATATTCAAAAATAACGACTTTGTTTCGATAAGTAAAGATAGTAACCATTATCAAGGGCGAAGTTATTTTCGTAATTCATGCATAGTCTTAAAAATTTAAAAATTTGATGACAGAAACAATAATTTCATGTCGTTTGTTTTCAGATCAAGATGCGGCTGCGAAGAGAATTGACTATAGGTGTACTACTCATATTACATATGGTAAATATATTTCCAAATTTTTGTAGACAAAGACACAATTTACACAAATATTAATTGTCTTTTATACTCTTGCTGTTAGGGAATATTAGGATAGAACAGAATACTCTTTAATGTACATCTAGAAATTACAGTAAGTACTTAACATTTTATTGACCGTTTTCATACCCAACCCGTTAATGATACGAAACCCTTTGTACGCAAGTTAAACTCGTACTTAGCTGGTTTTTAATACAAAAATGTTGTACTTACCAATCAAATTACTTAAGGCCTGTTCAGACCTAAGCGGTATTCGCTACCGTCTGCGGCAGAGAAAACCCAGTGGGTATGCGGTAATATTACTGTTCAGACCTAAGCGGTATCCGCTATCCTTGTGGGTAACGCGCGGTAGTCGAGTTTCGCTCAGAGAGGTAAGAAATTTTCGCCAATTAGTCATTTCATTAACCTCCACCATTACCTCTACCCACAGCGGCAGCGAATATCACTCAGGTTTGAATAAGCCTTAAAATATAATCTCCTCACGTACTCAATACCAAAATAGATGCGCCAATAGAAACGTAGAAAGGAGAGACCATTATGAATTATTGTGTGTATATGAATAATATATATTGTAGGTCTGCCCGTTTGTAAATGCTAATTATTATTGTTAGGGCGGGACAAAGACCGCCCAGGCTTTGTATTATAATATATTTAATTTGAAAGTTTATATTTGCTTTATCTTTACACATAATTTGGATATAAAACATTGTTTCATATATTTCTGAATATATTTCTGTTGTTGTTTGTTTAAAAAATTTTTTTTAATATATATACAAAAATTATTTTCAGTATTATTATGGTATATAGGAAACTCTAGTCGAGTAGACCAATTAAATAATTTTATCATTAGAGTTTTACTGTGCTGTTTACTGGTCGTGAAAAAGTATTATTATTATTATATTATATTTGACGGGCTTCATGGTCTAGTGGTTCGTATAACGGACTGACGATCATGAGGTCGCGGGTTCGATTCCCGCCTCGGACAATCATTTGTGTGATGTTTATAAATGTCATACTAATGTTTGTTCTGCGTCTGGGTGTTTCTATGTATTATAAGTATGTATTTACAAAAAAAAAGTAGTATATGTATTCTATCCGTATTCTGGTACCCATAACACAAGCATATAAGCTTAGCTTGGGACCAGAGGACGCTGTGTGAAATGTCCGTGAATATTTTTTTTTTTTATTATTATTTTATTATTATTCATGAAAATTTCAGAATCACTTGTCTTATTTTAGGACAAAACGTAGTTTTTATATACAATTTAGCGTGAATAGACGCTTATTCTAACAAAAAGAATTTATATATAATAGTTTTTTTAAGACACAACTTATGCCGTGCCAGCCCTGTTCACGAGTACATAAATATAATATATTCAATTTTTAAATTCATAAGAACATTGTTAAGTAAGTGTAACGGTAAAATTTATTTCGTTGTTTAAATAAAACAAACAATAATTACCTACTTACTACTATGAAGATTAAAAAGTAAAAGTTTAATATATAATTAACTCCGTGTCTTGTGAAACCGATATTTTCATTTTATTTATACAAGATTCTGATGACAAAAGTATTTATGTCTATTTGAGGCGTCGTGCATATATGACTAGATTTATGTAGAGTTCATAGAGGGCACCACAAACGGCATTTTACGAAATATTAATATTGCGAGAAAGAGAGATGTATATAGAAAAATGATGAGACAGATATAAATATATATTAATATACCGAGATGTAACTTTACTTATGACGTTGCCGAAAGCTGTCTTTTCTATTTTCTATTTACATCTGCTTCTTTCTATGTATTTTATGTATGTTTTTACAAAAGAAAAGTAGTATATGTATTCTATCCGTATTCTGGTACCCATAACACAAGCATGTAAGCTTAGCTTGGAACCAGAGGACGTTGTGTGTGAACAAAACAGCCAAGTAATCAAGTAACCAATGTTGTTTTCATTTTTTAGTTAAGTTAAGTTTAGTTGTGCATGTAGAATCGACATCAATAAATACTTAAGTGTTCCATTTAATTTTGTTCATGTCTCTGTCAGTTTGTTCTTACTAGGTACTCTAGTTACTCTATTACAAAAGGATAAGGAGAATTGGTTTTTGATTGCTTAAACCTATTCTCAAACTTCCATTAATCAAGATTCAGTTTTAGTTTCTAAGCATTAGCTTTAGTCAAAATGGTGAATTAAAATATTATGAAAGGGTACAAGTCACCATAAAATCACCACTAGATATCTATCATACTAACCACTACATGCAAAATATGAAATAGTTATTATATTAATGTAATATATAGTTATATTGAAACCGCACTAGAAAATTGAAAGCAAGTTTTCTTTGACCTACATAAATGTTCAGGTAAATAAATGTTCTAATTGCCTCAAATTCGAATAGCAAATCATATACAGTGAGTGAAACAGAGCGATTATTTGTGTAAAAGAAAGTATGCATCACGATTTTACTCTGTGAATTAAACAATATAGTTTTAGAAGACTATGTAGATAATATTATTATCATACACAACTTTTTATTATAATAAACTTTGTAAAAGTACTATTAAAATCAGAAACAATTAGTGAACCGTCAGTCAGTCAATACTGTTTTTCTACATAATTTTACATCAATATATCATAATGGACATTTCACATAATGCCCTCTGATCCCAAGCTTAGCTTTACATTTTATTATGCTTGTGATTTGGGTACCAGAATACGGTTCCCCGATCGGGTCATGGTAATACCTGAGTGACTACCATGGCCCGGCCAAGGGTCGAGGAGGAATACCGTGGGGTTTAGTGGGTAGTCCGGGTCCGTTTATGGCCCGGAAGTCCCACACAATGTGCGTAAATGCATTCCCCACGTAAAAAAAAAACAGAATACGGTTACGGTGCATAAACTACTTTTCTATTTTAAATACGATGACGAGCCTCGTGGTTGAGTGGTTCATGTAATAGACTGCCGATCAAGAGGTCGTGGGTTCGATTCCCGCTCGGGACAATCATTTGTGTGATTTTTCTACTTGTATTACAAATGTTTGTACTGCGTCTGGGTGTTTCTATGTATTATATGTATGTATTTACAAAAAAAAAGTAGTATATGTATTCTATCCGTCTTCTGGTACCCATAACACAAGCATATAAGCTTAGCTTGGGACCAGAGGACGTTGTGTGAAATGTCCATGAATATTAAAAAAAAAATAAAAAAAAAATACATAGTACTTATAATACACAGTAAACACCCAGACGCAGTATAAACATTTGTATGACAATTATAAATGTCACACAAATGATTGTCCTGTGCGGGTATCGAACCCGGAACCTCATGCAGTCGTTACATGAACCACAAGACCACTAATAAATACTTTCTTTAGTTATAAAGTTATTGTTTTGTGGGCCAAAAATGTATGTAATTGAAATCAATCCCTTTTGACAACGCATTAGTGTTTGACGCATCTTGTGTTGCGCGATAAGCCTTTTCGCCACCTCCTACGTATTTTTATACCTTTTACTTTTTTAAAAAGCAAAAGTCACCATCATCATCATAAAATCACTTTACTTACCCTTATGGGAAAACCATTGGGGTAAGCAGAGACTACACATAATTCCTTGGTTTCACTTACATTCATACATCTGGTCATGCATGCAAGTATAAAATAAAGTTATAACAAGTATACCGCATAAAATACTTAGATATTTATCTACAGTTTATACATAAACAGATATAGAAAGTCAATTAAATTAATCGGTACTGTTTATGGAGTCCTCTTTATTGATGCCGACCAGTAATCACTCGAAGTATGTATTTTCCTATTTTCACAAAATTACTGTATTCTATAACAACCACTTAGCTAAGTGTTAGCTATTTAGTTAGCAGTGCTACTCATAAAGTTAAAAGTGTTACAAAAATCATTAGCATTAAATATATGGTTTGGTTTTTGCGTGTACTTAAAAATTTGTTTTGATTATAATACATTGCTGGCAAGTGAACAGTTACGATAGTAAAAAGTAGACATAATTTAAACTTAAGATATATTATAGGCTAATGAACTTATGAAACTGAAGATGATGGTTGTTTTTAGGGTTCCGTACCCAAAATCTGAAAACGGGACCCTATTACTGAGACTTCGCTGTCCGTCCGTCCGTCCGTCCGTCTGTCACCAGGCTGTATCTCAAGAACGGTGATAGCTAGACAGTTGAAATTTTCACAGATGATGTATTTCTATTGCCGCTATAACAACAAATACTAAAAATAAAATAAAATAAATATTTAAGGGGGGCTCCCATACAACAAACATGATTTTTTTACCGTTTCTTGCTCGATACTAATAACGTTGCCTTATGTTGCATAGATAATGGTACGGAACCCTTCGTGCGCGAGTCCGACTCGCACTTGACCAATTTTTATCTTTATGATAACTGATCAAGAATACTTCATTATTATCATCTTTAAATTTTCTTCTTTACCATCAATCACTTCCTCTTAAAACATTAGGATGTTAATTTCTTGGTTGAATGAGCTCTAACCAGAATTTTTTTTAGATTTATAGTAAATATTGACGCACATGTTACACGGTGTTCTCAGGTCCCAAATTAAGCTATATTTCTATACTAGTGCTATAAATCATGCCACTTTTTTTCTTTTTAATGACAGTAGTGTGCGTAGTGGATCTCAAAAATACGTAACGCGTCTAATGACGTTTTCAATCTGAAGTGTTGTAATTTTTTTTTAATGAAAGGTTTGTAATTTAGATAAAATTAGTAATTGGGATTCTTATAAATTAGTAGCTAGGTTAGTATTCATACAGAAATTACATAGTTCTTCTTACAGTTCAGAGGTTTCCTTCTCACAATTCCTCAAGCAACTTTAGCCA
The DNA here is from genome assembly GCA_916999025.1 of Orgyia antiqua. Taxonomy (NCBI): domain Eukaryota; kingdom Metazoa; phylum Arthropoda; class Insecta; order Lepidoptera; family Erebidae; genus Orgyia; species Orgyia antiqua. Next base: position 5,011,612 of record OU779867.1, read on the forward strand.
CTTTAATATTTTAAGTGTATAAAAAGCTTATTATCTGTGTTCTTATTTTGCAGTTCAATGAAACCATGCCATTTTTTATAAATATTCATCATGACTAGTAAAAAATGTATTACTTATAAGAAATAAATGCTAAAGATCACGGTCAAGTTTACTATATCTGTCTATCTTGAGAATAATAATGTGATAATTACTAATATACTACAAAACTGCATTAATTCCATCAAAAATAAATTATTTATTAATCAAAATGATATTTGTTGCCGTCAACATCGTAATTTTATTATACAACGTGTTACAGAAAGGTGTAGTCATAATTTAAAGTTGCATTAGATAGGCCTTAAATATTATAAATATTACAGTTACACATAGAAAAATACAGTTGGTAAGTTTTTTTTTGTTTATTGCCTACTATTAAATAACTACTAGAAACGCATCAATTATGAGATGTTTACGGTTTATTGAATGCGATTGAACCTTACGATAAAAGATGACCTCATAGTAGTGTTGTATTTAAAGAAGATCGATTAATTTAATAAATTAAGGGCCTACATCAATATTATCGTCGACATGTACATATTAACACAGCTAGTAGGTATAGAAAATGAAGAATTAGGGATATTTTTTTTGTTTACTCAAAAATCTACGAAATATATTTTAATTCCGGTTTACGTGTTTCTATATATAATAGTTACTTATGTTTTGAAAGTTATTTCATTAGTTAATACGCGATAATAGACCGACAAATGAAAAAAATAATAAAATTGAGATGTTGTTTCGCTAAGATTTTCTATCAAGAACTTTTTTCAATCGCGTTTCTGAGTTTATGCGATCCTAGATTATATATTGAAAATACATATACTTAAAAATTAGAGCTCCAGCCATTCAATATAAAGAAAAAATGAAAACTTCGTACGTAGAAAAATGCACGAAGCTATTTTGGTATCCTCTTAATTAAACTTTTATGAACACATAAAAGTCATAATATAACTAGTATAATTTCATCCATGCCTAGTGACTAGTCATCGGCCATGTGTAACGGTGGTCAAATATGACTACACCTTTCTGATACATGTTGTATAAATAATTTTATGAGTAAGGAGTTTACCCTATATGACTTTATTTCACATGGTGTTTACCTCCGAACTACTCAGTAGTTTGGTTTTACCATTTAGTAGTGAGTTACTTAATGTATTTTGCATATTTTTACCTAAAGTCAATATTAATTTATAGTAACACAAAAAAAATATTTTACGGTCCTCTATTTTTCCTTCCCAGTGTCTGTACCATTTACATTATTAGCTTGTACTTCTCTATTCAAGAGTATTTCTTACAAAATATATTTTTCAAGAATACCATAGTGTTTCGGTAGTTAAATCAGATCAGTAAATCACACGAAGTTATCGGAAAGCGTAGATAAAATCTAATACGGTTGTCAGATAGCTTTACCAAACATGGATGCGTCGACCCACTGGACTGACGGACGGATATGGCAGTTCCGTCTAAGATACTATTTACCTGTTTACCCTACTGTGGAAAGTACTAAGGCTACTAAACCCAATTACAAATAAAAGTGTTACAACTGACTACTGAATGGTTCAACAGATGGTACTGTAAATGCATGACCCTGCCATACTTTACGTCGTTCTGATATTGGTATTTTAAAACAAAATAAATATATTTCTACGGGATCTCGTCGTTATATTAATGTTTAAAGAAAAGGAATTAAAATGCAAACACAACACACACGGTGAAAATGTTTTGGTAAAAAATATAATTAATTATAATAAGTTCCATAATGTCCAATAGTAATCAATCGACTTCATAAGAAGGAGGTTACGTAACAATTACATTTGACAGGTATTTAGACTCATTATTGGGATAAATAAGATATGATTATGCGTTTCTCATAAAGTATTAATTTTTTGAGATCAGGAATATAACTCCATGACATGTCTCTAAAATCTCTGGTGGTTTCCATAATATCCCTTAAGCGAAATCTACAACGGTATTTTGTAAACATATACCACAGCCACGACCGTTGATGTTAATAATATGTGTATCATAAATTATTTAAATTACTTTTCATGCTGTATTTTTATAAATATAGTGTTTTAGTAGAAAAATTTGAATACCAGTGAGAGTTGTGGTTATAGAATGACCTATAGACCTAAATCTACTACGAGGAAACATTTACTGTTGAAGAAATATGGGACAAAAAAGTAGAGAATTTTTAAATGAATTTTACTAATATTATAAATGCTGAAGTTTGTTGTTTGAATTGAAAATTTCTTTTAGAGTTGGACAGTCCATTAATTGAGGAAGGCTATATAACATTACGCTATGACCAATAGGAGCGAAGCATTAGTAAAAAATGTTGCAAAAATGAGGGAAAATTTCTAAATTACACGTGTATGAAGTTGCAAGCAACAGCTAGTTTAAAGATAAGAAACAGGCCCAAAAGTATTCAAGATATACTTAACAAAATAAACAGTGTTTATGGTTGTGACAATAGTCAGGTGTCGTGGAAAGAGTAAAAGCTGCTTTCCCGGCATGCGCGTGCGCTGGTCACATTGCGACCTACAGCGACGACATACATCGAACTTGAAATCCTGCTCAGTTTTATTTAATGACTAATATTTGTTATGGTGTATATACTTTATTCTTATCGTAACATCGTCTTGGTCAAACAATTTTTTGTAAATTTATCTGTTGGACCAGTAGGTAAAATGTAAAAATATGTTCCCATGTCAGGTAATGAATACTACAAAATAAATAAAAAAATATAATTTAATGAAATAACCGAGAGTTTTCTTTAAGCTGTTGTGTGTCAGTATTTTAAGTTCATCTGTTTAATTTTGCTAACTCGGTGCAGTCGATCGGAAAATACGCATTTTTATAATTCTTCGATATTAGCATATCGCTCTAAATTAAAGTATCTTTTAATACTCAATTGTTTATCACGTGCAGTATACCACAGGCATAGATAGCACATAGTATAAATTTAATCTGAAACTACTACGTAATCTGCGTAGTGCTGTTTACATGATATTTAACATCGAACAACTAGATCAGTAGTACTAAGTCTCGCTAGACAGCCGTACGAAGACATCTAATGAAAGTAAAATCAGTCGGAGAGCAACGCCCCCGTTGACACACTGCACTTGCCGTGCCTGTACCTAAAGGCTTGTTCGCATTTTGCGCGTATTTATTTTCAAGTTCTTGCCAATTTAACAATGATTTGTGTACCAATGAATTCATTTTCACGGACTTTTCACACAACCCGTAATTTCTTCGAAACTCAGCATAAGTTAATGCTTGTATTATGGCACTGCAATATGGATAAACTATTTTTTTGAAACATTCCTTCGTTTATAAATGTCATACAAATGTTTGTACTGCGTCTGGGTGTTTCTATGTATTAGAAGTATGTATTTACAAAAGAAAAGTAGTATATTATGTATTCTATCCGTATTCCATAACACAAGCATAAAATCTTAGCTTGGGACCAGAGGACGTTGTGTGAAATGTCCGTGAATATTTATTTATTTATTCCTAGACAGTGCAACTACAATACGATAAATACAAGGATAGTACAAATCATTGTCTTGGGCAAAAATCAGATCCGCGAACTCGTGGATGTCAATCAGATATAAGAAACATTGTACCAGTAGGAGACCCACCGTTGTCACACAAGCTTAATATTATATTTTTTATAGGTCTATAACATGTTTTTTTTAAATCACAAATATATTATTAAGAGATATAGGAGTATAAGTAAGTATTTAGAGAAACACGCATCTTCCAAGAAACATTTATAAATCACTTCTCTTTCTTAAAATCATGACACGCAGCAAAAAAAAAACATACAGACCTACTATGCAAATACCAATCATCAATATTTTGCTATACCCTCAATCCAGCAACAAGCCTTTAAAATACCGACTTATTCATTAAAATACAAGCTTAAAAGCACCGCGAGATCTACATAAAGTTGTTCCTTTTTATGTGGAATTCGTAACAGCAATACATTCATAACTGTTACTAAAAATCTAGAAACACATTTGAGTAGCGGTTTTTTTTATTGGTTGGTTATTTGCAATACTGTTATTTATTGCAGCCAAAAACTACTGCAAAATTGTTTTCAACCACAGATCACTTCTAATGGATAAAGCATTATTTATTAGATAGAGCATATTTTATTATTGTAAGGACTAATAAAACATAATAAAGTAATTCAATGTGACTTACTCGTAAGTTCTGCTTAGTTTCATATGCCGCCGCGCCGGTTTTTCTCAGCGGATTGCATGTCCTAAACCGGTGGCAGGGTAAAAAACATTGTACTTTTAAGAGCATTTCTTTTTTAAATTCTGTCTACATAATTAAATGAATTTCATTTCATTATGAAATTTTTGTTAACGACTAAATGCAACAATTCAAAAAGAAGACGCAGCTTGTGGGGATTGGAATAATGTATTTCCATTGCGTTCTCCATCCATTAATTCAGTTTTGATACAATCATGCCCGTGAGCGCATTATTTTCGATGTGCGTTAATCGGCCTGTGTGAGAAATCTATTGCCGATGATCTATGTTCCCAACAAAACAGAACCGTACCTATTCCTAGATTGTGTTCGGTTGTTTTAAATATTACCATGTTATTTAATCGTAAAACCTAAATTTTTATATGCTCATATGTCTTCGGTTTAATGGCTGTAGGATGTAGGTCTAACGTTGTCCTTCGGACCCAACGTGATTCAATATGTATAAGGCTATAAACTTTTGTATTTATGAACGTATTGACCTTCAAAAGTTTTATATAGAGTATATACCTAATTATTAATAAAATAAATAAATAAATATTCATGGACATTTCACACAACGTCCTCTAATTAATTAATAATTTAAATAAATAAATTAAATAATTTATAATTAAATAAATCTCTAAATAATTTAATTAAATTATTATCTAAGAAATGTCATTAGCTACTTAATTCGTGATAATTACCTACTGAATTCAGTAATTGAGTGTTGTTCAATGCTTGTGCTATGTTGTCTATGCTTTGTTATATTGAATGCTGAACACGATCCTTTTCAACTTCAACCGGCGTATAATGAGCTTTTTAAAATCATTCAAGTTCCAGGCAGGCCGTACGCTGCCTGGCTAAATTAGGTATTATTGCAAAAATAAAACTGTTAGTTGATAATTTTTAGTTAGTACTTTAACTTTTAGTTGTACCTACTCCTTAAACATATTAATGTCTGACTGGTTTAGCGAACTGACTGACTAATAATTTTGTTCATAATACGAATTTGCCAGACAGTTCAATTTACGGCGTAAACTGCCTGTAAATAAAATCTACCAAACTTGATAAAATCGCCACTAAGCAATCAGTTAGTGCATTTGTTTGCAATAACACTAAATAACTGATTGCTTAGTGGCGAATTTTATCAAGTTTGGTAGTCTATATTAATTTTTTTAGGTTATAATGGTGCTATTGAGCTGCGATTGTGACACAATTCAATTAGCAGACTTGGGCCCTGGTCTTCTTAAGTACGGGACCCATCTGACCAGGCGTTTTATCATTGGGTTTAGTTTCGAGTTTTACTTACCTCATGGAAGATGTTTTCTGTAGATTGTCACGTAGCTGGCTCTTATAGTAACTAGCTAAAGAAATAGGATGGTGATTCAACTCTACTCTCATCTTAACTCTACATTTAGTTCGTTGAACAAACTAAAGGTACTAAACAACTGAGACGAAAACAAAACAACAATTAAGAGGGCACGATACCAAATTATGCTCTATACAAAAATATGGGTATCGTACTTCCCTTTTTTCTTCGCGAAAGTTAAACCGATTTTAATTGTTTCTCCGCTATATTATAGATAAAGAGTATATCTATGCTTCTGTCACTTTCTTATTTTCAATACATAATAACTGAAAGAAATATGACCATCCGAAAATCCCGTTTTTTTTCGGTTTTCTTTAGGTAAAGTTGCAGCGTCCATCACACATATTTGGTAACGTTTTACCAAAAAAGAAAGTGATACAAGCATAGATATACTCTTCATCTTTATTATAGCGTAAATACATTTAAAATTGGTTTAACTTTCGCGAAGAAACAAGGGAAGTACGCAACGTCTTTTTTTCAAAGAATTTGTAGGTAAAATCTGCTTCAGCTATATTTGTCCCTTTCAGCACGGTGCTCGGGAATAGGGATAGCAATACCTAAGGCAAATACCTAAATTAGGAGTACAGTACCCTCTTAACGATCTAAGGTACAAATATGACGTACAATTATTTAGATTTAGATGAATGAATTATTTGTAATAATATATTTACTACTCGAAGGAATATTAATATTTTTTTTTATTTTTTTGTTATTTTAAAATAAATACTCATGGACATTTCACACAACGTCCTCTGGTCCCAAGCTAAGCGTATATGCTTGTGTTATGGGTACCAGAATACGGATAGAATACATATACTACTTTTCTTTTGTAAATACATACTTATTATACATAGTAAACACCCAGACGCAGTACAAACATTTGTATGACAGTTAAAAACATCACACAAATGATTGTCCTGACCGGGAATCGAACCCGAGACCTCGTGATCGGCAGTCCGTTATGTGAACCACTACACCAAGAGCCCGTCATATTATATCTACTTTAAAATTTTGAATTATTTGAAAAGTTACAAATTACATAATTTATAACGGAACAATTGTTTGCAATGAAATTTCTTTTTAATTTACATAGAAATTGCAATATAAAAGTTACATTATTACAAATCTCGTAATGGATATATCTATATAAAACTGGCGAATCCATTTATCCATAAACAAGGTGAATGGAAGGCAAATATTTTCGTAACTTATTCGCCTTTTATTTGCGTATAAATTCAATCTTCATACGGTTTATTCAATGCGTAATCCATGAAATTCTCAGAAGGCACCAGATAATTTACTGTATCGATCCGTTACTCGATAGAATGGATATGATAGCTTAACAGAGATAAAGTAATTGAATATAAATTTCCTTTTAAGAAAATTTTATATCAGACACACGTGATTTTTATATTTACTCTTCTTCGCAGCCGTTTTAAATCCCACCATTGGACACGGGCTTTTTCTACTTTGAGAGCATCCTACTTATTCTATTAAGTAGATTTTTACGATGTTACAGGCAAATAATAATGCTATTATTATTTGTTTAGAAATTCCCGTACCCGTAGCTGTCTACATGTCTGTGACTAAGTAGGTAAACTATGACCGCGCGAAGTGGAGTAGAAGATGTAAGAAAAGCCTCGAGCTTCAAGATAAGATGATGATAAGCTTTTCCAACAAGACAAATTTTAGGCTATGTAGCCAAAATTAACAGCATATAAAAATGTTAGTGAAACAGATAGTGTTTGCTAGTAATTAGTAAAGCTATATCTTTGAATTTGTGTCACAAATTAAGTAAAACTATTAGAAAACATTTAATTAGAATCTGGGAGTTATAATCCCGCATAGATTAGTATTTTCTTCACGTACTCGTATACGATATTATTACAAAACCAATACACCTAAAATGTTATTAGCTTCCATAAATATTAGATACCAATGAATTTGATTAAATAACATAGGTTGTTATTTAATAACTAAAAGGTATTTACCAATATAAATTTATAACAGAATTGATTTAAAGGTACATTTTTATTGATTACAAAGCATTTTGTATCCTACCATCCTAAATTACAGGTTACCAAGCCCAATTTATAATCCGATAAAAATCTAAGAACTTTCTCTTGAATTATATAATGTGTATCAATCTTTTATCCGTGTAATCCCATTCAAATATAATTGTTGGATTCACTTGCCATAAGCCTTCATATAAATCTCTATCGAATATCTAAATGCCGAGACTAATACTTTCTAATTTCATTGCTAGGGGCCAAATAAATGAGAGTTATAAAATTGTTGATGTCCGCTTAATAAAATACAGTACTATAGATAGCAGACAGAGTACACAGGTGATGAGATTATATGCCCAAAGCTATCGAGACCGGAGACAGATTGAGATACGAGACAATAAAGTAAAATGATTTGAATACTGTTTTGTAATAAGTAAGATATAGTTTAGTGCTACTTAATTTTGGAGGAAAATATCTGAATAGATTATTTAATAACTTACTGCTTTGAATTAAGTATACTTTTATTAAGTGTTTAGACTTCGAAATTATATCAATTTTATATGAAGTTCAATTATTTATCAAGATACATATTTGGAATAGTTGTTATTTTATTTGACTGGTCAATATATTATATATTATTATATATATTAATTGTTGTAATTATGGCATTATTAATGATAATACCTAGTACGATTTACATTAGATAATACATTAGAAAAATGTATCCTAGAATGCGTATAACGCACGTCAGAAAATATACTTCTTTGGCGTAATTATAGAAAAACTTGTTGATTAGCTACCTTCAAGGATTTTCCTGTAAACATTTTCTCCCGTCATTCTTTTAATGCGCAAAGCGCCAACATTCTGCTCTAATATTGATGTAAAGATTTATCTCTCTCTCTCCAGTCCTTTAATGTCCCACTGTTGGGCACGGGCTTCCTCCACTTTGGGAGGGATTATGGTCTACTGTGCTGCGCTGAACAGGAGTGTTGACCTAGGGTTAATTTTCTAGTATTCTATCTCTCAGAGCGGATGTAATCTGCGTACAATATTTCTTAGCTGGCTTTTACAGCACCCTGAGAAGAAAAAGGGGGTAGTGACATTTGAATTCCTAATCCGTCACCACACAGACAATAAATGTAAAATATATAAAATAATGATTAATTATCTTTGACCTTGACCGTATAATTGCGTTATTTATGTATTTATTAATTTAACTCGCTAAAATATACAACCCACAGACCTAATAAACTAGAAGCCGCACCTCAAACCGAAAGTAATCTATTATAAGAAATATCGAATAGTCAATTCATCTAATTTCAAAAACCTGTTAGTATGGAAAATATTCAACAACCGGAGTCGCTCAATAATTTAAGATAAACGGGAACCAAATTATGGGACAACTTTCACATGCTGTTTAATAGATTAACCTCCGAAATTATTACCATAGTTTGATTTTATAGTAAATCAAAATGGTTCATTAAGAAAGATATATTATATATTTTTGACAGGCCTTTTGGTGCAGCGATAGTAGTGGTAGACTTCCATGCGCTATGTCCTAGGCTCAAACATGTATCTACTATTAGATATCCGTAGGTTTGTCTCAATAATTTTCCATGCAACACAACGTAACATTTACAAAATGTCGTAAACCAATAAATTTGTATTCTGATATTCATTAAGACAAGCGTAACACAGCTTAATTTACTATCAGGTGTTAAAAAAATGATCTAGGTTATCAATGTAAGATACCAAACTTGATCTCTTATTGTGATCTTGATTATCTTGATTATCATTCTGTTATTTCACATAGTTTTAATTAACCAACGACAAGTATAAAAAAATATTATTATAAGCTTAAGGTGGGCAGGTTCATGAATCTACTCTTCGAAAAGAAAGAAACAGAGGCAATCTTTTACTTGGGATTTATCATTTTTCCTTATCAATAACTCATATATAAAATTTTTATCGTCGTGTTATAATCATATTTTACACATACATAGTTTGTATTTGTGTCCCAAACAACAAACACGTAAACCAAACTTTGATACGACAGAAAACGGTCACGGTGTCATATTAACTAACATTCAAAATATGCCTAAGTAGTGAAAGCTGAATGAACATAAACAAGAACCATTCCGTTATACTGTAAGTTATGGGACTTTACAAGACTATAAATTGTATTTAGATGCTCACTGACTTTATTCTTTAAACTGTTTCTTTGCAATCATTTGAATAATTTGTTTGTACATTTCTTTAGAATATGTATTAGTAATACATAATATATATATAACTACCTCATTTTCATCCCAAGGTAAAAATTAAACAAATTTAACACAAAACTTGAAATCAATATGTATTGTAATGTTTGAATAACAGCCAGGGAAAAAAGGCCACACCAATTAGGAGCTTTAACGAACAAAATAGAAATAGTTAAATAAAAATTGCGTTTAACATGTAATATAATTTGATATAACAACGATAAACGATCGAAATTATAAGCCTCTTTTACATTAACGGATTTCCTCGATACTTGAATTAAACATTTTAAGAAGAATAAGGAAGTTCTAATCTAAATAAAACTTGTTACCTTCGTCTGTATAGTTTCTGAAACTAGCACTATTCTAAGTAGTAATGTATCATTGAAACGATTTAACGTAGCTTTTTGATACAGTACCAAACATGTTAAGTGTCAATCATAAAGGCCAACTTTCATTTTAATATGACTAATTAAATTTTAATTATTAATTATATTACAGAGTGCTGTACTCAGTGACCAAACGTCAAATGAAAGCGGTAGTAGTGGAGGATCTGCGGGATCCGATGCGAACAGCGTCGCTGAGTCGTCGGCGGATCAACTTGCAATGGAATCTTCTGAAAGAGATACTCCAAGCCACGCGTATAATGGCCCGCCACCACCTGCTCCACCGCCACTTAACAGGAGGCAAAACCCACCACATCATCAGGCACATCATCCCTTAGGTGAGATAATTTTCTAACACATACATTGTAATGTTACCTGATGGCTATAACAAATAATTATACTCTTTGTTTTTTGGAAATACATAAAAGAATGTAAAAAATATTCAGACGTAGAATAAATACCTATTTGTATTCGTCTTATTATTAATAATTATTGTCTTATAATTAGTAATAATGATAACGTACGAGTAATAAATATTTTTTTAAATTGCTGTTAACACTTGATTAAGACATACACTTTTAATGTTTCAGGTATGCCGAGAATTTCTAATCACCATCAGCTTCATTCCAAGCCATTTGCACTTGGACCTCCCGTCAATCATCATAAAAGTGACGCCGGACCTGGGTTCCGTGGACCTCCACCCCCACCAGCACCTCCTGCTGACTCCCAAACAGCTGCTAGCGACAAAGTATTTAGTGGAGCTGGAGATGTGTGGCCAGCCCCTGCACCAGATATGCCTAAAATTGTTTCTTTAGATGTGAAATGTGAGAAAAATGCTATGAGAGTTTTTTTAAGTTTTGATAAACCTTTCTTTGGCATAGTTTTCTCCAAGGGACACTACTCAAATCATCAATGCGTACATTTACCTCCAAATCTTGGAAGAACATCAGCTTCGTTTGAAATTGGCGCTCATGCTTGTGGTACCGCCGGCAGTGGGGATTCAAGGTACCGTGGAGATGTCGCAGCCGCAGGTACATACTTTGAAAATGTTATTGTAATACAATACGACCCACAAGTCCAAGAAGTATGGGATCAAGCCAGAAAACTACGCTGTACATGGCATGATCAATACGAAAAGGCTGTTACATTTAGGCCATTCCCTGTGGATATGCTAGACGTTGTACGAGCGGACTTTGCTGGAGACAATGTAGGCTGCTGGATGCAAATTCAAGTTGGTAAGGGACCTTGGGCTTCAGAAGTATCAGGCCTAGTGAAGATAGGACAGACCATGACTATGGTTCTTGCAATAAAAGATGATGACGCGAAGTTCGATATGTTAGTACGAGATTGCGTAGCTCATGACGGTCAACGCGCTCCTATACAATTAGTCGATAGGCGAGGCTGTGTAACAAGACCAAAATTGATGTCAAGATTCACAAAGATAAAGAACTTCGGAGCCAGTGCTAGCGTCCTGTCATATGCCCATTTCCAAGCCTTTAAGTTCCCCGATTCAATGGAAGTACACTTCCAGTGTACAATTCAGATTTGCAGATATAGATGCCCCGAGCAATGTTCGGATGGAAATCCAAATGTAATTGCACCTCACGCTGAATACGGACCACCCCAAATTGATTCTTACCCCGTTAGTATTGAAGCAAGACGAGACGAAAGGAGAGTGAGACGTCAAAGGCGAGCAACTTCACCTGAGAAAGAAGTTGGAGTGAACAGAGTGATTCGTGTAGTATCAGCTGGTGACTTGAACTTGGATACTTCTGAAGAAAGCGCTGCACCAAAGGTCATACCTACACCAGGTCTAGTTTGTATGACAACGCCTGGTTTTGCCGCGACTTTGAGTGCTCTACTCGTTACTTTACTGTGTTCTTGTGCTGTATCAGCAGTGTTGTTCTTAAAATTAAGACCTATAACTACTCTTAAAAAGAAAACCGCTGCTGTGACGACGATAGCTCGACCGCACCCACCGACTGCTCATGTAATATCAAAGAGCCGCTTCTACTCGTAACAAAGCGTATTTATAACACAATTTGTACATATTAGTGTGATGAGACTGAAGTATATAGACCATGCCAATTATTTATTTGCGTGTTATTCTGAGTGCTCAAATGTATGTAGTTAATCTGGATACCCTTAATTAGTATTAGTTGAGTTTATATTTAGATTAACGATTCGGTTAACTTCAGTTAAGTCTTTTTGATTATCATTCTGTTGTTGAATTGACATTCAATTCAACCGACTTTTCAATCATTGCTGTGACTTGTTGAACGATGAATCTTGAGTAGTTCTTTACGAGATAGTAGAACAAATGACAAATACAAATTGTAGTATTAAAATATAATAAGTACAATCTTCTGTTACCTCTTTTTAAATATATTTATTTAAAATAGGGGCAACGGAAAATATTTTTAAACACGGTATATCAAATTAGGTGAACCGCTAGCTATTAATTTAACATAACTTGTCATTAGTATTAATAATATTTATTTTAGATAAGCTTTAGTCATTACAACGAGTACATGTAGCATTTTGTTTATTTTGTATACCACCTCAGTACCTCTTCGTCTTATTTTATTATTTCCCCTTGTCTTAATTAAGTTTACAAGTTGTTAAACTGAGTTGTTTAATGTTTGATATTTACAATGTATTTTATGAGAAGTTTAATTTGTGTAAACTGATGTTATACCATATTATCATGTTTTGATGATTATTGATATTTGTAACAATATATAAATTTGATCGATTAAACTTGTAATATAGTCCTTGATTAACTTGTTTTATTTGCAAAACTAATCATTACAAAGCTAGGGTACCTACCTATATGTCTAGATATCTGTTCCGAAAATGAACCCTTTTGAGGAGAATATCCAAGAAATAAATATCGGATAAATTTCTGGTATATACAATAAATAACACATTGCCAAGGATGTACAAGCAGGATTCAGGAAGGGAATGGGATGTGTAGATCAGATCTGCTCCCTATGGTGTATAGCCGAAAAACATCTGGCTAAAAACAAGAAAGTCTACTGCGCTTTCATAGACTTGGAGAAGGCATATGATAGTGTGTGGATGAATGCATTGTGGTCGACACTATCTATGTATGGAGTAGGCAAGCGCTTGGTGCAGGCACTGAAATCTCTTTATAGGGATTCCAGAGCATGTGTCAGGATAAATGGGGCATACACAGACTGGTTTAACATCTCTAGGGTTGTGAGACAGAGATGTGTAGCGTCACCATGGCTGTTTAATCTATACATGGATAGTTGTCTAGTAGATTTAAGAGAGAGTGATGATGGATTGGTTATGGGTGAGTTGCCTATCAAGTGTCTTCTGTACGCGGATGATTAAATTCTACTTGCACCATCTGCGGAAGAATTGCAAGATATTGTAACTAGAACAACTGGAGCATTTAGATTAAAAGAAATGAAATGAATTCGACGAGCCTCGTGGTTATGTGGTTTATGTAACGGACTGCCGATCAAGAGGTCGCGGGTTTGATTCTCGCTCGGAACAATGATTTGTGTGATTTTTCTAATTGTCATACAAATGTTTGTACTGCGTCTGGGTGTTTCTATGTATTATAAGTATGTATTTACAAAAGAAAAGTAGTATATGTATTCTATCCGTATTCTGATACCCATAACACAAGCATAATAAGCTTAACTTGGGACCAGACTAGTTGATTAACGAAAGACATATACACGGTGGAGGTGAGTGGGAATGCTAGGAGAGGACGCCCGAGAAAAGTATCCTCTGATGGCATCACAGGTATACTTCGAAAGGGTCTAGTGCGTAGCACTTACAACCGTCCGGCATGTATGACAAGATGTGTGAGTGTGGATGAAACCAAGGAAGTATGTTTGGATCGTAGCAGATGGCGCTCTATAGAGCGCCATCTGCAGGTAGGCAGAGACTATAGTCTCTGCTTACCCCCATGGGCAAAAGGCGTGATGTTATGATGATGATGAACACATTGCCCGACCTACAATTCGAATAAATACTTATGTACTAGTATGAGCATAGCCTCGATATCATAAAGGAATTCACCACAGTCACTGTAGCTCTACGTTGAAGATGTTTTATTCATATACAACCGACCGTATCTCGCAAAATTACAAGAACGTATAATATGTAGAACAGCTTTAATAAATTGAGAAAGCAAATCCTATAAAACCCTTTCGGCAATGATCTTTTGTAAGACCTTGTATAATGGTTCTATAAAGAGTCCACACTTTTCGATATGTCTTAATGGTCCGGGATCCAGGTACATTTTTGGTCAATGATTTCTTCTCGAGTGAAACTTTGTAAAATGCATAAGGGACTTATACCATGAATACATACACAACAGAATACATATACAACAGTTTAAGTATTTTATTTTATAGCGCGTAATTCTTTTTTCGTCATATCTCCCAAGATATTCATTTAAATTTCATGCTGTAAAGAGCAGTTATAATCAATATTAATTGCGTAAGCTAACTAAGCTATTTACTTTGATAAAAAATATTACTATATACATATAAATAGCCTTTGAAAACACCCTATTGAATTAGATATTTTTTTTGACATTATTATGGGTACAATGGGTTTCCCTTAAAATATAGACATATGCTCTCGCGGACAGACAGCGTTTTCATTTATAGCTCGCGCGCGTCCGATTTTCTCGGCAAATTTAATCATATCTCATCCAATATACAGTAAACCCCTACAAATTATGCAAAAAAAGCCATCCTCTTGAACCATTCTATTTATTAAAAAAAACCGCATCCAAATCCGTTGCGTATTTTTGAAGATATAAGCTCACATAGGGACATACATACAAAAATTACGACTTTGTTTTATAATAAGTAAAGATTATTTTTGAATATCAAATAATGTTAAGTGGGTGGGTACTACTGGGTACCTAGTACCTACTATGACTTTCTTTTTTGGTAAACCTTACCAAATATGTGTGATAGTCACTGCAACTTTACGTAAAGAAAACCGAAAACAATGGGATTTTCAGATGGTCATATTTCCTTTAGTTATTATTTTATGAAAAAAAAAAGTGATACAAACATAGATATACTCTTTATCTATAATATAGCGTAAAAACAATTAAAATCGGTTTAACTTTCGCAAAGAAAAATTAGGAGTACGATACCCATATTTTTGTATGGAGCTTAATTTGGTATCGAGCCCTCTTAAGTACTACTAAGCGAGTATAACAGTTCTTGTTCATAGGCTAATAGATAAATTGTTTGAAAATAAATAATTCCTCATTAGTCATAGGTTTTTTTCTCCATGTTTGGGAGGCTGCCACTGCCCAACCCACCCATGGAGTCGCAGCTGACGGTCGCGAGTGTTCATAGTATCAGTCGCTCATGCATTTCTCGAATTTTTTATTGGGAGGGACTTGGACATGACAATCTGTCACTGGCTCCCGGACATTAACATCAATAACCATAATAATATTTCACTTCCCATTTTTAAATGATACAGCAATTTGATGAGGTAGAGTTATTTAGAGATTTATGAAATTAAGTTACTCTGTTATTTAACAAAATTATAATGAATTAAATTGTAGTGGAAAAAGTGATCACCGCAAGCAGGATTTGAACCCACGACCTCGGATTATCGTTCTGTCGCTCTGCCAACTGAGCTATTAGGGCCGTGTTAACAGTAACCAATTTCGCCACTACAATGTTACTAGGTGGCTGGTCGAGAATGTGCAAAACATTCTCGATAGATGCCGTTGTTCATCAAATGCGATGTAGACTCAATCGAGAATATCATACCAACCTGAGATCTTACTTTTCTGTGATCCTTACACCAGCCTGCACCCCTCTCTTAAATATAGTATGAAGATCGGCTCTCGTAAAAGCTCTAGTACTCCAGCCGACTGCAGCACAACTCGCTGAAGTGCACCCTGCAGTTCTTTGAGGCATGCCGTAACCATATTTTTCAATTATTATATGTATAGATAAGACGTAGGCAAACACTATAAACTACATTCTGCTACGATTTAATCATACTTTCTTGGTCACATTAATTATTACATCTCAGGTCACACATACATAATGGTTGTATTGTAAGTGCTATGCACTGACCCTAGACGTTATAAAGAAGTGCTTATCTAATGAGATCGAGCCTAAATATCGAACGTAAGGTACCAAACGAAAGCTGATTACACTACCAACTTACAAGTTACAAAGCTTGTCAAAGCTCTTATAGTCTAATATTCTAAGTAAAAACAAAACGTTTTTTTCTTTTTGCTTCTTTACCCAAGCCAGATTGTGATATTATGAGCCTTGAGCCAGAGCAAGACCCGGCAAAGGGTAGCCCCATTATGTGATGCTCAACCTGGGCAACATTATGCTCCCTCAGCGCATGTGCGTGGCCTCTCCCGGGACATTCGGGGATAGTCTATTGGCCACACCCAGCGTGCCTAAGCACAAAATTTTCATTTTGATTTTGCAATGTAATATAGATATTTGCTAGCCAATACTGTAGAAAATAATAACTCATTGCTATGTTTCAACATAATTTTAATCCATTAAACAAATTAACAGGCGTTAAACACATTTTGTCATCGCATCCATACAAAGAAACACAAAAAATGATTTGTATACACGTACATAATAAATACTCCCATGAACGTTATTTATACAAGAAAAGTGTTGCCAGACACAACACTATAAGTACCACAACCTCAGAAAAAACCTTAATTTTAATAAGGATATAACAGAATATATTTAAGTAATTAATAAAATATAAAATTGCACTTAGGGAGACTGTTTTCACAAGAAAACTGTATTTAACTTATATATTAATAGTTCTTCTATGATAAATGCAAGATTTTTGGGTGGCATGTCATATTTTAGTATGGTAAAAAAGAGCGACATTTAAATATCTACACTAACATACCTACTTAGTCTAATGATTATCTATAAGAAGGTGAAAATTTTATTCGTAATGTGACAGATGAAGTAATGAATACATTCATTTATGAGACATTGCGATGAAATGTTGAATATATTCATTCATGCGTCGCTATGATTAAGTGACAAATAAATTAATTAATGCGACATTATGCTAAAGTAATCAATAGATTATTTCAATCGAACGACGTTGTGCTAAAATTATGATTATAATTATTCATTCATGAAACATTTTGATGAAATGATGAATACATTCATTCATGCGATATTATGATGAAGTGTTTAATAAATTTATCATTGTAACAGTATGGTGGAGTAATGAATACATGCATACGGGTTCCTACGGGGAGAAAAATATCCTGTTTTCAACTTTTGAGTAGGTACCCAGTAATGACTGGTTGTTTAGTGCTATAAAAAAAAAATATTTTCCACAAAATTGGTACGTTTATTTTATATGAAATTCATTCAAATAATTTGTGTTTCCGATCTTTGTCAATCGTTTAATCTCATTGATAAACATGAAATTATGTTGCAGATTGTTATGGTCCAATAAACTCATACTTTAATTTAAAGAATTGCTGACTTAAAAATACTGAATTGAATGAACTCTTACTAAATACTAGAGAAGAATTTAACTATTATCTTAGTTAATTATTATTTATAGTAAAATTAAAATATTAATAAATTACATACCATTAATATATAGTTTCACCTCAAATTAAAAGATTGTTTTCTTTGCCTAACATGTTTTTGCTGGAAAATAGGGATCGAAGTTAATTTGAAAATATGAGGTTAATTTTGGGTTAAATATTATATTGCTACAACGTTATTTTTAATAAGTTCTCACCTCGCCGTATTACTAAAAGCACCGATGTATTTTAATAAATAATGATAAGTAAATAAAATAAATATAAGCCCTTTCTGAAGGCAGACAAATTTTATATCAATATGTTAAGCTAGATACAAAACTAAACTATCTTACTTATTACCAAGCATTTTAAAATGGATTAAAATAGTTTTGAGCAATTTTATAATAAATGCGTTTTTATGATAATAATGAACTAAACGTATGTTATAATTCATTGGTGTGTCAACATTCATTTGATATAGTTAAATGTTATCCTAAATAATTTAAATAAATATAAGTACATACAATAATTTTACTACTAATATGTAATTTTTAGAACTTACTATAAAGCGCAATATTTGATCTTTTGAGCTAAGGAATGTAAAATATTGTTTTTATATACAAAAATACTCGACTATAGAAGCGATGGATGAAAGGCAAACACATTCTTGAGACATGTTTCTAAGCTCATGATTCATTCACGTGACGCCACACATGTGACACGAATGGATGAAAGAAGGAATGATTAGAAAAAAAAATGAATGAACGATTAGAGAAAGTGTGAAAATACATCACATTCACAGTTCCTCCTGTGACTGTAAAATTCATGAATGAGATGTCTGAAATGTAATGAGATGAGTGAAATAGCTTTTCTATTGTTCAGAATAATTAAATGAGGAAAACCTTAATACATATGTGTGTGTGTGTGTGTGTGTGTGTACTAATGATCTTGTGATTTTCGATCAAATATATATTAGTGGTTAACTTTAAATAAATAATGATAAAGTAAGTGAATGTAACATGTATAGGTTACAAAAATCGAAGATGTAAAAAAAAAGAAAAAAATTATATAAGTATAACTAATATACTAATTCTTGCTATATTTTTGCTAGCTAAAATTTTTTTTTTTTCTACAAGTACGATGGAGTGTGATGTTTGGATGTCATAGTTTCCAACTTGGATAAACAGACTCACAATTTCTGAATAATTGATTAATTTGAGTAGTAATCAGCTTTTTAAATAACGATGGATAGATATGCAATGATAACTAATGAACTACCAAATTAGCAAATAGCATGACTTAACCAATAAATATTATTCCTTACACTGATTATTAACTAAAATGAATATTTCTGTCAATATATAAAAATATGCAAGATTAGCAAAAATATCTGCATACGATTTGAGTACGCTTTTAAGTCTCAAATTAATAGAGTCTTAATATAAAAATGATTTTACCACGATGTCATTATTTCATTTTAAAATATTGCTTTCATTTGAATTTAATGACATTCGTGAATCTAACTAAAACTTAATCTAATGGCATGACTCGAGGTTTAAACTTATTTTTTAAATACTAAAGAATAATGATAATAAGTTAGTAAATATAAGAATATTCTGTACAAAACTTATCTGTTATAATTATGTATATTATTCACAAATGTGAAAATTTATCAGGTTTCATAGGACATCGTCCGTAGCACGACCTAGCACCACAAATTAGGGCGATCTAGAAACTTTATTAACTAATATAAATTAAAAGCGATATAAATATATTTTTTTGGGTCTAACATCATTTTTAACTCACCAATAAATGATATAATCTAAAATTTATCAGGTAGCTAACTCTATAAGACTTTGATATATGCACCAATTCTATTCCGTCAAAAACTAAACTTAACTAACCAACCAAATGTGGTGCATTTTGGGTAAATGGCTATTATGCGGTTCAAATTTAAATGAAATAAATACTTCGTTCTATATTACACATCTATAATATAAAAATGAATCGCTGAACGTTTTGATAAGCGCAAATCTGGAGAACAATCAAACCGAGGAAGCCGCGACGTTAATTATTTTTATAGGATATTCCTTGAAGTGCGAAGATTTACGCAGATTTTACGCAGAGTAAAGCTTAAACAAATGCGTAAAAAGTACGCACGTAAAATTGCGGATAGCACAGCTTAGTGTTTTTATATAAGTAAGTTTATTTAATTTTGAAGTGCTGTGTTATCGATGCTATCAATATTTATGTTTTAGTTTAGTTAAGTTTAGTTGTGCGAATAGAATAGGTACCTATCTGATCTAAATATGATACAGTAATAGATAAGGGCGTGATAGATTAAACAGCTAGAGATTTTTTAGCATCTAAGAGCAGTCTTCGGTTGGGTTTTCAATGTTTGAAATATTAACCATCACGAGATTGGTGTGGATGAGGTTGGGATCCTAACAGTCTAAGAGCCATCCACGCTGCAAGAGAATGTGAAGCAGCGGCGGGTGAAACCGGTGGTGGAGGCTGTACTGTCATTCGTGATCGAAGTTTCTGGAGCATAACTGCAGCAGCCAATGCGGCCCCAGCAGCAGCCCCCGCTGCTGAAGCGAAGAGAGCGCCAAAACTAACAGCACCCATACAAATACCGTAGACAACCTGAAAAAGCATAGAAAATACACTTAATTTCTTAATAGAAATCAGTAAGAACAAATACATTTAATTGAATTATCTCTAAGACGTGTCCTATTTATTTGTTTAATATGACATTTTAGCCATTTTCTATTAGTTCTATCCGTGACCATGATGGCCCAAAAGACTCCGAAACTAGATTTTTAACAAAATATCTTAGATACGTATATTCTACTGTTTTTTTTTAGGTATTTTATAACGTTTCAGAAGAAATACGACTAGTTTATAAAAAGCAGTTTATCATTTAAATCTAGAGACCGTATAACAACATTCACAAAGACGTGAAATATTTTTGGCTCTGAAGCTTTGAAACACAGTCTGTAGTTTAGATAGGTAGGTACGTGTAATTTGTTACCTACAAACAGAAATTGAACCGATGTTATAAATATACATTTTGTTTTAAATCTAGTCCAAGAGTTAGGATACTTAAGGGGCTACGGCCAGGGGTAAAATATGAGGTACCTTCTTATATCAATTGTTACGGTATACCAATCTTATTTAATTTAATTTATTTCTATATATGAGTCACGAGTGTTATAGAATATCTAGATATAAAAATAATATATTTTTAATTTACCTCCTCTCGAATCCTTCCACTAAACACCGTAACTGGCTCTTTGGTTGGGCCAAAATCAAGATCATTTTCTGACACAACTTCATATATTCCTGACACACCAACATCAGCAGACCTTCCTTCCCGCACAGCTCGACGTTTTCTGAATGATCTAGGACCAGCCACCGCGGGTCCCGCAGGTTTAGCAGACACTACTCTATCATCAGATTGACTTTGCTTATTGTTGGCAAAGTTGCGAGGACCGTGTGGGAATCGCTCTCGGTCTATCAGGGTTGTGGGACGTTCCTGGCAAAATAAAAGGGCCATTATATTCCCATAGTGATTTCAGTTTCAATTAAAAAAAAAAAACTATACATGTTAAAACGAAATAGTTGTAAGAATTTAGGTTATAGACGGGCATTACAAAGCTTTCGAAATTAGTCTGTTGCGAAGCATTCTCATACTGAAGCCACCTTATACTGAATTTCATGTCTGATGTCATTTCATGATTTCAAATTTAACAATATGTGCTTTTTCATTTTGGTAATAGGAAAGTTAAACTAAGTGACAACTCTCAAGTTAAATGTTGGTTGCAGCATAAACCTTTCCTGCGTAAGGTATTACATGTAATGTAGATCTCCATGGCTATTATTACAAATATAGTCAGTACCAGTATTAGCATACTCACTGTAAAAGGTCTAGACAGTGCTTCCACCAGTTCTTCGACTGCAGACATATGATCATTTTCTGTTTCATCCATAGGAGCAGGTGCTCTTTGTGGCAATGGCGCTGGTGCGGGTACAGTGTTACCAGCCACTTCATCACCGAATGCTTCTTCTAAGGGTAATCTCATCTCTTCGGAGAGACCTCCATCTTCACCTGAAGAATCACTGTAAAAGATACATATACAATTTTAAGTAGATTAAAATTCACGCGATTAAAATTTCGCCCATATCGGACTCCTCGTACAAAGTGGCGCAATAACAAAACATGCTCTCTCGGGCCTCGTTGTCTAGTGGTTCATGTAATGGACTGCCTTTTACAACGTCAAAGGCCAGCAGCAAATGAATTTAGGACCAGCAGTGGTATTCAGTAAGAAAAAGATAAGTGAATTTTCGGTGAATCTTGATCACGTGACAGCGCTCCTCCAATAAAAATAGAGGAGTACGTTGTACGAGGACGTGTAACATCCATGAATATTTATTTATCTAATATATAAAATGTCCATGTCACAATGTTAGTTACCGTGCTCCTCCGAAACGGCTTTATCGATTTTTACCAAATTTTATATGCGTATTCAGTAGGTCTGAAAATCGGCTACTATCTGTTTTTCAAACATCTCCCCCCCCCCCTCCCTGATATTTGTATGGCAAAACAACGTTTGCCGGGTCAGCAGTTCTTATATATGTGACAAATCTTGGATACTGGAATTGCGATATCCGAGGAGTCATCCATCATATCACTTAAGACAGTTTTAATTTATATGCAAGATAATATTTTTATACCTGATATCATTATGATCTTGATGAGTTCTGTCATCTTTTCTATCCAAGGCGCCTTGCCTCTGTGAAGCCACTCCAGCCAGTTGACAGTGGTCTAAACATCCATGCCTGCAGATTTCAACTTTACACCTGATATGGACGCTTAATGCATCTGGGAACTTAAAGGCGTGGAAGAACGCGTAGGTGATCACGGAAGCTCGCTCATCAGCTGCTTTAGCCTTCAAGAATCTGTAAGAACCATAATCATTACTTATTAAAAAACAAAGTCATTATCTTTATATGTCCAAATGTGAGCTTTAGCGCATTTCGATGCGGTTTTTATTAAAGAGTGGTTTTAAAGGAAAGCTTATATGTGAGTATGATTTGCTATAATTTGGTTTCAAAATTCTACGCGTATTAAAAAAAAAATTGTTGTAGCCCACTATTGGGCTACAACAATTTTTTTTTTAATAACGTGACACTAAAATTAAACTTTTTACGTAGACTTTTTTTAAAAATTAAATACTAATTTTACAAATACTATAAATGCTTACTTATTGTACTTGACATTAAGGTGAATAAGCTTTCTTCCCTAGAAACAGCACAATTTTAATCTAAAACCTAAGAGAAACAGGAGACTTTCATTCTTCAATCTACACCATATTGTAGTAAAACACCGACAAGAAACTAACATAGTTAAAAACTTTTGTATACTCGTATGAACGTCTAATGAATATCATCGACTTCTTGAACATTTCAATTAATTAATCAATCAAACATAATCAATTTGACATACTTTTTAATCAAAGAGTGTGTGCTCTCCAATATCAAACCACATTCATATTTTACTCAACTCGAGGCTATTAATTAATCATTCACAAGTACTTGCCTGTGACGTGACTTAGAACCTTCTAATCTATATACTTGGAATCTTGAAGCAGATGGTATCTTAACATTAAAGTCTGAGTTCATTCTATCTATGATTCTATACTAATATTATAAAGCTGAAGAATTTGTTTGTTTGTTTGAACGCGCTAATCTCAGGAACCACTAGGCCGATTTGAAAAATTATTTCATTGTTAGATAGGGCATTTATCGCGGAAGGCTTTAGGTTATATAACATCACGCTACGACTAGTAGAAGTGAAGCAGTAGTGAAAAATGTTGCATAAACGGGGACACACAAATGCCACGCGGACGGAGTCGCAGGCAACAGCTAGTTTATTATAAAACACAGTCGATAAATTTGTATGTGTGTCCCTATGTGAGACTTAGAAGTTTACTAGAAAATAGATCGTCAAATTACTTAAAAAGCAATCAACAGAAAAAAGAGTGATATACGACATACAGACTTAAACCTATTTATGGTACCATAATGACACCTATATATCAAAAGTTGAATCATGAAGAAGGTTAAGAGGATACCAAAGTAGCTTCGTGCATTTTTCTATGTATGATGTTTTCATTGTTTGTTTAGATTGAATGGCTAGAGCTCTAATTTTTAAGTATATGTTTTTTCAATATATGATCTAGGATCGCATCAACTCAGAAACGCGATTGAAAAAAGTTTTCTCGATAGAAAATCTTGGCGAAACCACCTCTCAAATTTTTTTAATTTTTGCATTTGTCGGTCTATTATCGCGTATTAACTAATGACATAACTTTAAAAACATAAGTAACTATTATATATAGAAACACGTAAATCAGAATTAAAATATATTTAGTAGATTTTGAGTAAACAAAAAAAATATCCCTAATTCTTCATTTTCTATACCTAATAGCTGTGTTAATATGTACATGTCGACGATAATATTGATGTAGGCCCTTAAGACAGAATGAATGCTAAATAAAATTACAAAAATAAATTGATATATACATGTTCACAAAAGACATTAATCTCTTTGTTACGCACTCGAGTAATTATTTAAAGAGTAATTTGTGTAGCTACTGGAGAAGTTCATTCATTTTTGTCTTTACTAATAGCACCTCGTTTAAATTTTATTATTTGATCAATTTAAGAATATCAGTCTGCTGTCAAATGTAATGTTCCTAGAATCACTACAATCCAAAACATTATCCATAGTTAAAAGGTCTTTTTTCTTAATTTTCTTATACCGTTTACCAATTATAATCCTTGCTACCACTAATTTAATAATTTATTACCATAAATAATTAATAAATCAGTCATAAATAATAATCATCCATATCCCGTCATTTGAGGTCGACGCAAAATGTCTGCATGTTGCAGTTGGTTTTGGCCATGTTGAATTAACTATATAACCAAGTTCCGGAAATTCTCTCAACAGTCTGACTTTTAACTTTTTAGTCATTATACACAGTTGTGTGTATTAATGGTCTTATTCATAATGACTTATCGGAGGTTTAAAAGTTCGTTAAAATCGGTTCGCGAATATTGTCAAAACTTGTTATTCTTAACAGTCTTTTTACGCTAAAACGTTTATTATCTCTCCGATAAAATCTCCGATTAAACCTTCGATCTTTAATTCTTATAAAACAAAGTCGTGATTTATGTATGTATGTCATTGTGATCTTATATTTTCAAAACTACGTAACGGATTTTGATGCGGTTTTTTTTTAATAGAGTTGTTTAAGAGGATGGCTTTTTGTATAATTCCTTAAATTTTTGTGTATGTTGGGGTAGGGGTTCTCAATAACTATAAACGCGAGTGAAATCGCGAGCATTAGCAAGTTTAGGTATAAATGTATTTATGTCTTACCGCGATATCATCTTAGGTCGTAGAACACATCCATATTCATCTGACAGTTGAATCACATGCCCGGAGCCATCTGATGCAGCGCAAGATTTCACTCGCATGTCGAATTCACCTGGAATACCGAAACAGCGAATTACGTTAATAACTACTTATTTTAAGAACGATCTTTATATTCACTTACTTAATATATTATTAGTATGAAATTTAAATATATAAATATTCACAAAACTTCCTCTGGTCCCAAGCCAAACATAAATATGTGCTTGTGCTATGAGTAACAGAATACGGATAGAATACATAATATACTTTTCTTTTGTAAATACATACTTATAATACATCTAAACACCCAGACGCAGTTACTAATGTTAAGTACAGGCGTAAAACACAACCTTTTAACGAAAAGGTAAACATCCCGAACCAACAGAAAACCCTTTTAAGATATCCTTAGTTTTACAGCTAGTTGTTGCCAACGTGGAATTTGACGGGCCTCGTGGTCTAATGGTTCAGGTAACGGACTGCTGTTCACGAGGTCGCGGGTTCGATTTCCGGTCAGGACAATTTGTATCTTCTCCAGCCCATTTACGTCCCAGTGCTGGGCACGGGCCTCCTCCACTTTGGAGGGATTATGGTCTACTGTGCCGCGCTGACCGGGCGTGTTGGTACAGGGTTTATTTTCAAGTTTTCCGTCTCTCACAGAGGATGTTATCTGTGTGCAAGATCCCTTAGCTGACTTTTACAGCACCCTTGGGAGGAGATAAGGTGGTGACACTTGTATTCTTAGTCCGTCACTACACGGACCACACCAATAATATCTAATACATAGTAAACACCCAGTTGCATTACAAACATTTAAATGACAATTGTAAATATCACACAAATGATTGTACGGCTCTCCTCCGTGTGGTGACGGATTAAGAATACAAGTGTCACCACCCCATCTCCTCCCAAGGGTGCTGTAAAAGTCAGCTAAGGGATCTTGCACACAGATAACATCTTCTGTGAGTGACGGAAAACTCGACAGTAAAACCTGTGCCAACACGCCTGGTCAGCGCGGCCCTGTAGACCATAATCCCTCCCAAAGTGAAGGTGGCCCGTGCCCAACAGTGGGACGTAAATGGGCTGGAGAAGATACAAATTGTCCTGACCGGAAATCGAACCCGCGACCTCGTGAACAGCAGTCCGTTACCTGAACCACTAGACCACGAGGCCCGTCAAATTCCACGTTGGCAACAACTAGCTGTAAAACTAAGGATATCTTAAAAGGGTTTTCTCTTGGTTCGGGATGTTTACCTTTTCGTTAAGAGGTTGTGTTTTACGCCTGTACTTAAGTAACATTAATATTTAGTAAATATTATTTTGTATTTTACGCAAACATATTTAACCTTATGAGTTAGTTTATGTTAATATACTTAATAATGTTTATGAAACTTAAACCAATATCGATTTATTTAACCAGACATTGAGGACAATTCTGATGCGTTAAAAACTTAACCTAACATATTATTATTAACTAAAATGAAAACGACTATAGTGTATTTTAAATAATTGGCAACGGCAAAAACGAAATATCGTTTAGATATATTATAAAAACTATATTCGCTAAAACAGTTTTATTTCTACTAAAAACTATTGAGGGAGTAAGATCTTCTGTCTTAAGATTTTACATAAATACTATTACAAATGCTACTAAAATACAATGTTGTATTTACTGAGATATAGAAACTTTGTTGTATTCTTACAAAATATAATTTTTCCTACATTTATAGTTAGTAACATAGTACACGTTTGTCATTATTTTCTTATAAGATATAATAGCTTTTCTTCGTTTCAAATAGTTCCTAATGTGGAACCCATCTTACTAATACAAATTTAATATGATATGTCATAACTGAATTGATTTGAGTGAAATTTAGCACATGAATAGTCTAAAGCCTGCATTTAAGCAAGAAGATAATGGTATAAGAATGATGATGGTCGGAAAAAGAGAGGAACACCAAAGAAAAGATGGATGGACTGTGTGAGAGACAATATCAAAGAAAAAGGTGTTAATAAAAATACGACAGCTAATAGGAGAGGCTGGAAGGAAAAAACGTGCTGCGCCGACACCAAATAGCTTGGGATAAGAACAGGAAGAGTCGAGAGCCTGAAAAAGGACATGGACTGTTTTTTAATACAAAAAAGGGTGTCTAAAGATTCCAAACTCCATTAGTACGAACTCCCGGGTAAAAGGTAGTTACTAATAAATTAAGCAATTAATAAATAATAGACTTCTACAACACTTCTATTTTTCGAATTACTTAAGGGCCTACATCAATATTATAGTATATCATCGCCGACACGTACATATTAACACAGCCAGTAGGCACAGAAAATGAAGAATTAGGGATACTTTTCCTATTTACTCAAAATCTACTAAATATATTTTAATTCTGATTTACGTGTTTCTATATATAATAGTTACTTGTGTTTTTAAAGTTATTTCATTTGTTAATTCGCGATAATAGACCAACAAATGAAAAAAATAAAAAATTTGAGAGGTTGTTTCGCCAAGATTTTCTATCGAGAAAACTTTTTTCAATCGCGTTTCTGAGTTTATGCGATCCTAGATTATATATTGAAAAAACATATACTTAAAAATTAAAGCTCTAGCCATTCAATCTAAAGAAACAATGAAAACTTCGTACGTAGAAAAATGCACGAAGAATTTTGGTATCCTCTTAAGTTAAAAGCAGTAAAGATTGAAGCACAAAAGTTAATTTATCTTTTATAACCTGTACTACAATAATGTCCTCAATAAGTCCATTAGAGTAATACAAAAGATACCTCTTAATGCACGATTGGAAACGATTATTAAATCATTTGAATTATTGTTTTGTTAGTTTGAGAAATCTATTGTTCATTACAAGAGTCGCGGAAAACTCATTGATGTTGAAAAAAAATAACAAAGCGGCTTTTAAAACACAGATTTAATGTAAAGGAATATTGACAGGAATTTGTTTTTATTTCTTTTCTTCCTCCTTGCCCTGCCGGGCCATGATGGTGCCTTGAGTTTTACCATGACCCGGCGAGACAGGAATTTGTTAAGATTCCCTTCGTTAAACACTCTGAAATTATTATTATACTACCTGCTGCTACCAATTTTGTGCGCGTGGTATATGGAAAATCCTCTTTTTAGGGTTCCGTACCCAAAGGGTAAAAACGGGACCCTATTACTGAGACTTCGCTGTCCGTCCGTCCGTCCGTCCGTCCGTCCGTCCGTCCGTCTGTCACCAGGCTGTATCTCAAGAACGGTGATAGCTAGAGAGTTGAAATTTTCACAGATGATGTATTTCTATTGCCGCTATAACAACAAATACTAAAAATAAAATAAAATAAATATTTAAGGGGGGCTCCCATATAACAAACATGATTTTTTTACCGTTTCTTGCTCGATACTAATAACGTTGCATTATGTTGCATAGATAATGGTACGGAACCCTTCGTGCGCGAGTCCGACTCGCACATGACCAATTTATTTAATTTTATTATTATTTTCTCTATTGTACACTATACAGAAGCATTATAAATCTTCATACTAAAATACAAGCTTATACTACGGACGACTTTCAAAAAGTTACATTTTGTATTACTGACACATTCTCTCTCCCTCTCTCCAGCCCATTTACGTCCCACGAGCACGGGCCTCCGCCATCTTGAGCGCGACTATGGTCTACTGTGCCGCGCTGACCAGGCGTGTTGGCACAGGGATTATTTTCAAAATTTCCGTCTCTTACATTAGACGTTAACTGCTTATATTGATCCTTAGCTGGCTCTTACAGCACCCTGGGAAAGAAATGGGGTGGTGACACATGTATTCTTAATCCGTCACTATACGGACAGACACATTAGTTAAGTTTAAATGTGCACGTGGAATTGGTAACATTTATTCTAAATTATATAGTGTTTCTAACACAAGTTAATGTTACTGCGATATTAATACAGATAAAATAGCACGAGATAAAAGTGATCCATGTGGTTGATATGACCCCGAGTCCCATAGTCGAAGGCCCGTTAAGCAAACTCCATCGTACATATTTGTCCAGTTTACTTTTTACAATTACCGGATCCCGTTATCTCGTGTAAACACTGTCATTACCTTGCTGCTGATTTTACGAGTTTTACTGTGGAGGTAATTTGTTTTGTTTAACGTTTTAAATATTTGAGTAGAAAATTATGAATGAAATTAAACAAGTCTGTTGCTATGTTGTATATCCTTTTAAAAATGATAAAGCATTTTAATACTCAATACTGATCGGTATTAGCATGGAAATATGGCTACTTTGGGAGTAGAGGACGTTGTGTGAAATCTCCGTATATAGAAAAGGTGTTAATATATTACGTGTTTCTTAAGAGGCTTTTTTGGTAGCAAAAAATATGCGTTCGGGTCACCGTTAAACACGACATCAAAACAGATTTTCATAAACATTTTTTAATAATATAAAGCTGAAGAGCTTGTTTGTTGGAACGCGCTAATCTCAGGAAGGGCTGGTCTTTCAGTGTTGGCTAGTACATTTATCGGGGAAAGCTATAGGCATAACATGACGTTACGACCAATAGAAGCGAAGCATTAGGTAGTGAAAAATATTGCAAAAACGTGGATTGTTTTATTATAAAACAATGCCTTTGTTTTTGTATGTATATGCCAATGTGAGCTTTATATCTTCAAAACAACGCAATGCGTTTTTTTTAAAAGACAGAGGTTTATGAGGATAGTTGTTTATATAATTTGTTATGGTTTATTTTCTAAATTCCACGCGATCAAGTTGCGGGCAACTGCTAGGTATAAAAAAAAAGTGTTGCTCGTCATAAATAATTTAATAATTACTTAGAAGGAAATGCATCTTTACGATCTATTTACTTCTTATAATTTTATGGCTTTAAAATGAATTAACGACTTTAGATTTTATAGGTTTCATACTAAGTTTCATTCACCATATAGGAGAAAAAATAAATCAAAGTATCCGGTAATCAAATGAGACAAAAACACCAAACATAGCATTACATCAATATTAAACAACTTAATTTGTCAGCCTTAATCAAATTTTAATCGAATCCCACGTAAAAGTTAAAGAAAAAAAGTTCCATGGATATTAATATCAAAACTTTGAGAAAAGGCTCACGAAATTTTCGCATATGGAATACAATAGGCCATTTTTAAACTTATAATTATGTAATTAAAATGCCTTATGCTTGATTAACTAACTGCACTTAATTTTTTATCGAAAATTAAAAGGAGGATCGCAATATCTTTTTAGTTTAAACATATATCTATGTCTTACCAAGATTATGAGCCTAGGAGTAATATCGGTTAAGTCAACAACGAACAAAATTTTTAATTTTAGAATTAAAATTTTAAATTATTAAATTTAAAAATATGCTATAAAAAGATAAATAATAACAATAGAGTATTGTCGCACTGATAATCGTAGTAGAATGGAGATGGATTTCTGTTTAATAAAGGACATAATATGTACCTTTCTCTACCAAAAACATTAATCACAGACAATGTTTTTCACTAAAATTGACGATGCCTTTGAATAATTTGTAAAATATGTGTGTCTTGAGCTTAAAGGTCAAGATCCGTAACAGAGGATTGACAGCAAGCATGAAAAAGGAGTGTCACATTGTCTCGTTACGATGTTACTTGCCACAAAGAAATGACCTATATTTGTACATGGTAATAAATAAAGTTCTAAAAAATGGGTTTCCAAGACGCTTAACTTTTGAACATATTACATCTTTGGCTCAATATTAATCATACGTTACACAAATATATTTCATTAGGAAATTTTAAATTAGGAAACCTTCTTCTTCAGAAAATTAGTTAATGAACCTAAAGTAATGCGTAATGTTATACACAACTATTGAAATTCGAAACATGTGATTTTCGAAGCCTTGTTTGACAAATTAGTACAAAAGAAAAGTTTAGAAACAATTAAAAGTTTTCTTACCTCTGTAATCATTGATAGCGACTACTAAAGTGAGTGTGGATCCCAATGGAACAATGCCGGATACGGGAGGAGCCCATGGACCTTTTCCTGCTTGGATTTCCATCCAACAGTCTACATTGTC
This sequence comes from Orgyia antiqua, assembly GCA_916999025.1. Classification (NCBI taxonomy): domain Eukaryota; kingdom Metazoa; phylum Arthropoda; class Insecta; order Lepidoptera; family Erebidae; genus Orgyia; species Orgyia antiqua. The sequence continues at coordinate 5,043,052 of OU779867.1, forward strand.
TCCTATAAAACCGAATAATAAGTAAGTATTCATCAGAGTAAAGCTACCTATACAATAAATGAGTTTTTTTTTTTTAAAAGTACAAATTTGAGGGTTTTCCTGATTTCTCAGGAGTTAAACATCAGATCGTGACCGTGACTAATGGGACGCCACTGGAACCACCAGCTTCCAAATAAAAATATTCATTAAAATCGCTTCGCCCACCTAAAAGTTACGAGGTAACAAACATAAATAAAAAAATTAAAACAAAGAAAACATACAGACAAATTGAGAACCTCCTCCTTTTTTGAAGACGGTTAAAAATAGGAATCAAATTTAATCTCTCTGTCTACCTCTACGCATATGACAGTTAAGACTTATAGTTTTAAATGTACAACAAACACGTATGTATGTATAATGCATATCTAAGTTTATACGTTGTAAAAATGTTAAAGTAGGTAATTGGAAACAGCGAGAAAAAAATAATAAATGTAGCTAAACTTGTGAATTAGCCTTAAATTATTTCTTTTTAAATTTCATCAAGAACAGAATGCCATTATTTAAGTTATTAAATTTTCTTTTATATAGAATAGTGTATATACCTCTAAAATCTAATTGCACTACTTCTAAATCCGCTATCACCATTGGAGGTTTAGAAGCTGTCTTCTCGTAGTCATTGAACCATTCGCATCGCAGTCGTTTGGCTTCATCCCAAACCTCTAAGAGGTCTTTATCATATTGCACCACTACTGTGTTCTCGTAGAACTGGCCATGAAGGTCTGAAAAGAAAGAAAAAAGTAAAAAAAAACCATTAACGTGCCACTGTTCAGAACAGCCCTGCATTTTGAGAGCGTAATTGATCTACTATGCCAGGGTGATTGGACGTGCTGTTTTATAAGCTGTTCTATTCTAAATAGAAAGAAAATGGAATGGTGACAATTTTATATTGAAAATAAATGTTACAGATTACAAACGGCGGAAACATAATTAAGTAGAAATAAAAAGCATTTGTTTGTATTTTATGTTTAGTACTAGCAAATCCTATATAGGTACCTAATTATTACATTGAAATATGTTCACAGATATCACTTTAAAGTATGCAATTAAAAGTAAACGAACCGAGTAATAGAATTTTAATATATAAACAAAGTAAATAAATTAAGAAACGACCTAAGGAAAAAAACTATTTTATAGTATTATTAGTAATAAGATTTTGTTGTGCACTGTATATTATATTCCTCAATTTTCTTCATCATTGAGGTTTGCTGAAAATTAACTATTGAATTAGCCTTTGTACATGATGTTTCTTTTATATCTGTATTTTTTTCTGTTTTACTTTTTATGTGTGTAATAAAGAATAAAGAAAGAAAACGTAAAAAATGTCGTTCTGGAAGAAAGGAGTGGCGACCACGGACAGGACGACGCAGCGTAAGGCGGCCCCCGACAAGGTGGAGCGAAGATATTGTAAGGTCGCACAAGACCGCACCTTGTTGCGTTCTATGGGGTAGGCCTATCTCCAACAGTGGACGGATAAAGTCTGATGGGTGGATGAGTTAATAAAAATGAAGAAGTAAGTAATGCACAAAGATACAAATCTTTACGATCAACTTTATCTATTCTTGTCTATTCCTTGAAATTTAAAGTTATAAACTTAAAAATGTGGTTCTTATAAAAACAAACGACAAAATAGAGTTCAGACTCGAATGACGGTGGATAAGTATTTCATACTTTATTATAGAGTGTACCTATTTCTTATTTTTATATAGGTATCAAAAAATATGTGTAAGATCTAACACATTCTTGCCTACCAGATCTGTTTAGGAATATGCAACCTATCACATATTTGTACTCAAAAGAATCTCAATTTTATTAACGTAAGTAAATTTTAGATTTTTTTGAGTATAAATTAGGTAATAGATTACCATATGAGAGTACCTACATAAAACTAGTCAACATAAAGCATTTAGATTCTCAGTAAATATCGGTAATTCGTAACAATTTCGCAATAAATCCTCAGCATTCAAGTTTTACGGCACATCGGTCCCATTTCAACAAAGTCAGTAAGTTTTTCTCATGCCGATTCCTAGTCGCGTCCACTATGGTTTGTATGGAGTAACGGATGCTGTATGCGTCCCGCTTCTTCTGCGAACATCGAATGTGCATTGTTTCTTAGAATTGCCACTTACCGGACTGCATAGCACCGCTCATAAAGTCCACTTTACTATGTGAACCCGACTTCAAGACGCCATCCCTGAATCCACTACATTCAAGTGTATTTCCTTCCACTTTTAATGCAGTATTTTCAACTTTAAGAGTACTACAAGGAAAGTATTCCAACTGGCAATATGAAAACGATTTTAAACCGTATTAGATAGAGTCCAAATATGTCAAGCGCGTGTTAACTGAGAAGATTAATGTTCTAAAGTGTTGTTGTGTTGAAAGGTAGTTAGATAGAAGTCTTTAGGGTTTATATTTGTTTGTGCAATAGTCTCCTAAGATCACTGACTCGATCCGCGTTCTTTAAGCAGCTTCCACTTTTTGTGTGAATGCATCCGCGTAGGTTCAACCCTAGCTATAAGAAGTATTTTGGAATTAAGACCTTTTCGTATCAGAATGTTTTGCATTCAAGTAGATTGCAAACATTGTAGAGGCATCTAATCATGATTAAAAAAGTGAAGACATGGTTAAATTAAATCCTTAACGGAAATAACTAAATGCAAAATTTATTTACTTGAATGATTGTAATATTTTCCTTCGAATTTATTTTTAAAAAAGCTAAAAAACAAAAACACTTTTAATAAAATATACCAAAATATTAAACAATAAATGCGTTTAGAAAGAAAAGCTTTGTTTTGGTATTGGTATACTATCACACCAGGATTTCTATTAAAAAAGGGATTTGAATGCTACAAAAATTGAAAATACTAGTACTAGTAATGGTCAGATTCGATCGTAGCCACGGTTCTCACGCAGGACAAATATTTGTAAATAAATAGTTACACTGTCATTGGTGCTTTTCTATCTCCATAGATAGGTATATGTGATAGGAAGTAGTATATCCGTTACCCCAGTACCTTTAACACCACATAGCTGTTAATTTGTTATGCTACGACATTGTGTGAAATTTTTCCAATAGTTATTTAAATATTAACTTAACACAGTTCATTTTTTGACCAAATAAGGCTCGAGAGGTATTGTGAATGTTTTTTTTATGTATAGCTCAGAAAGGAAAGGACGAATATAAATATATTTTCGCCAAAAATAGCTATATAAAGCTAGAATCTAGAAAATTGTCTAATTTACAATTTCTTTTTCATCATAAGTAAAGCCATGCTAGATTATTCAGAAATATTACAATCAAACTTATTTAATTTTAGTAAGTTTGTATTAACACCTATCTTATTGTCTCTATGTATAATATTACAATAATAATAATAATAAGCCCCACACAAACCTAACTCCACGTCCAGTCCGAACATCTGTGACTACGTGTGGGGCGGACTTTAGCAGCTTAAAGCTAGTGACTCACTAAAGACCAACGGAGCAATAGTATACAACTGCGATGCGTTTAAGAAGTGGATACAAATTACCCCAGGCGGGTACCGGAGTCAACCACAATGGAGAATCCCGCTCCGAGCAGTCATGCTCGGGCTGTCCCACGTATTCTGGGGGGGACACCGTATCGCAATCTATGACATCTGCCCAGCCTTTATCTGTTGCAGAATACCACCGTCATAATTCACCATCTGTCACTCATGTATCTACAACAGCCGATTATCATGAGCCGACACAAACCGTCGAGACTACAGCCGATCTCTCAGACGACGACACTAATTCCCTTTTTTCATCCATTCCATCAACTTGCCCTTCATATATGACTAGAAATTCATCAACCATATCAAGTAGCATACCTGATAGTGTTGTGCAGGATGTCAATTTTGACAATGAGCTTGCACCCACCTCAGGTTCACGCAAAAGATGGACAAATGATATGAATAAGTTCATACTGCGTACTTACTTTTTACTAACTGCTTTAGACACCGATCCAAAAAATTATCTTGAACCGTTGCACATAAAGTTTATAGAAAAATACCCTAATATGCAAGTGAGTAGACAGAGAGTAGGAGATCAACGCAGAGCTATTATACGTAATAAACTACTATCACAAAACACAATAGATCAGATATTTAACCAGGTCAAACAAGAACTAACACAAACACAAAATACTATCGTACATCATGCACATTCAGAAATACACCGACAAACACAAATAACGAATCAAACTACACAAAATACATCAAATACTCGTATGAAATGGACTAATCAGCACAACGAGGCAATTATGCGTTCATATTACCGTACGACCAACTTAGGCAACAACGAGACTGCGTACAGAAAACTGATGCATACCGACTTAACTCAGACTTATCCACCATTAGCACATCTTAGCGAACAGCGCATATCAGATCAGAGAAGAGCAATAATAAACAACCAATACATCAGCAAAGAGAGGTTAAATATGATACAACAGGAAATAGCGGAAGAATTAGAAATAAGAAGTGATACTATAATTAATACACAGACTAATTTGAATGAAACACCATCCTTAAACATCAATATAAATATAAATCAAAACACTGAACACGATGTCGACAGAATTCATACAACGTCCGGACCCATAGTATCAGGCAGACACCCACAAATAGATGAAACTTTCCAGGAAGCATTCGAATACTATATGAATACTCACCCAACCTCGAGAGCCTACATTCCAAAGCAGAAATCGTCTAAAAACCTCGCAAAAATAATAGACTACATTAATAAAATAACCCTTAAAGAAAACGTTGATAGCGATACTGATTTTAATAAATTTCAAACTATCGTATACTGCGCTGCCTGGACAGCAGCAAAAGTGAATGGTGCAAAAATAACGCTACAAACTAGAACAGATACACAACAGATGAATAACAAACGAGAGTATAAACCAAAGTGGGAAGTAAGGCTAGAAACTAAATTAAAGGATATAAGAAAGAAAATTGGCCGCGTCACACAGTATATACAGGGAAACAGAAGCACAAGAATCATAAAACACACAAAGAAAGTTATTGAACAATATAAGATTCACACAATACACGAAGAACCAAACACACAAACTGTACACGTACTAGACACACTAAAACAAAAACTCGCCGTTATAACAGGTAGATTACAAAGGTATAGAGATTGCACATTAAGAAAACAGCAGAATAATCAATTCACAATGAATGAAAAAGTTTTTTACCGAAATATTAGAAATACTACCACTAACACTCAAGAAAACTACTCCAATAGTAATTTACAAGAACCTGTAACTCAGGAAGCGTTAAAAAGTTTTTGGGCCGGTATATGGGAGAAACCTGTTCAACACAATATAGATGCTGAACAGATACCTACAGATACATATAATTATCTACAAACAATGACAGATGAATTCATTCCTACAGACATATTTCAAAAAGTTATCCGGAATTTACATAACTGGAAATCACCTGGATCGGACAATATACACAGTTTTTGGTACAAAAAATTTTCAACTATTCACACACACATACACAGATACATCAATAATTTCATAGAAGACCCTACTACTATCCCTTTTTACTTAACTATGGGCACGACTTACATGATCCCGAAAGACTCAAAAAACCTATCAGACCCAAGTAAATATCGCCCTATTACGTGTTTGCAGTCACTGTATAAAATTATGACATCATGTATATCTGAAATTATTTATAATCATATAGACACAAACAAAATTTTAGTTGAACAGCAAAAAGGATGCCGAAAGTTCAGTCAGGGATGTAAAGAACAGTTAATAATCGATTCTGTTATACTAAAACAAGTCCAAAAAGCAAAATCTAACCTGTTTACTATGTATATCGATTATAAAAAAGCATATGACTCTGTCCCTCACTCTTGGCTCGTAAAAGTGTTAGAAATCTTCAAAATCCATCCCACTATTATAACATTTCTAAAAGCCGTCATGGTCAAATGGTCAACCGTACTTAGAGTAACTACAACAAATCAAACAATAGAAACAGACCCAATTCAAATTCGAAGAGGGATATTTCAGGGAGACGCACTTAGTCCGCTCTGGTTTTGCCTTGCACTGAACCCGCTCTCCCAACTATTAAACGCCACGGCTCTCGGATATCCACTTAGTTCAGGACACCGACAAGACAGACAGACTGACATCAGAGAATCTAAGTTAAATCATTTATTGTATATGGACGACATTAAACTTTACGCTGCAACTGAAAAGGAATTGGAAGAGTTAGCTGATATTGTAGACAAGTTTAGTATAGATATAAAAATGGAATTCGGCATAGAGAAGTGTAAAATAAATTCCATTAAAGCTGGGAAACCCTATACACACGATTACACCACAATCACTGGAGACACTATAGCACCGTTATTCGAACACGATGTTTATAAATATTTAGGTTACAATCAATCACTACTAATACACCACAAAGACACGAAACAGAAACTAACACAACAATTTCAACACCGACTTAATACAATTTTGAAAACTCAGTTACATTCTAAAAACACAATTAAAGCCATAAACACATTTGTCATCCCATTACTTACTTACTCCTTTGGCGTAATAAACTGGAACAAAACCGAAATTAAGAATTTACAACGAAAAATCAATACCACTATGACTAAGTTCCGAAAAAATCATCCTAGATCATGTTTGCAGCGCTTAACTTTGCCTAGAAAAGAAGGAGGAAGAGGTCTTATTGACATTTTAAATTTACACAACAAGCAAATTACAACACTCCGGCAATATTTTTATTCTAAAGCTCAATCATCCATATTACACGAACTTATAGTCAAAACAGATCGCAAATTCACTCCATTAAATCTAGAAAATACAGCAGAACAGAAAAATGAGAAGCTTATTGACGACAGAACAAAAATATCAGAATGGAACCAAAAGTCTCTTCATGGTAGACACCGCCAAGACTTATGCCTAGAACATGTCGATAAAGATGCATCGAACGCATGGCTAATAAGAGGTGAACTTTTCCCAGAGACAGAGGGTTTTATGGTCGCTATCCAGGATCAAGTCATCGAAACCAAAAATTATCGTAAGCATATCATCAAGAACCTAGCCGCTGACTACTGTAGAAAATGTAACAGCTCCCCGGAAACTATACAACACATCACAGGCGCGTGTAAATCAATAGCTCAGACGGACTACAAACATAGGCACGACCAAGTAGCTAATATTATAAATCAAAAAATTGCACACAAACACAATCTCATCAATACCATTACACCATACTATAAATATACACCTGAAACTGTACTAGAAAACTCTACCACTAAACTATACTTTGACCGAGCCATATTAACTGACAGAACAATCCATTACAACAGACCTGACATAACCCTCATTAACAAAACCACCAAAACAGGATACTTAATAGACATAGCCATACCAAACACACATAACATACAGACTACAATATGCGAAAAATTAACTAAATATACAGAACTTAAAGACGAAATTACTCGCCTCTGGCACCTACAGAATGTCACAATTATACCGGTGGTGCTCTCTACTACGGGAGTCATACCTAAACTACTGCACCAATCCCTATTAGCTTTAGACCTACCAGCAAACACTTTTCATTTGATGCAAAAAGCAACCATATTAAACACGTGTAGGATAGTAAGAAAGTTTCTACAAGGAGACAATAACAATGACCCAGTAGCTAATAATCGATTAAATACATCACTAATTCATCCGACAAATAATGTGACTACTTCCGAGTTACTCAACTAGTGTACACTTGGCTTAGGCCCGTGCCATTAGTTTCTTTCCGGTTAGCCGAGATAAAAAAAAATAACAACATAATAATAATAATAAATATAAATAAAAAATAATAATTAATAATTAATTAATAATAATGATAATAATAATAATTTTTATTTCATATACAATAACTTTTATACATTTTTCATATCAGAGTCTTCCTTTTAAGTATAAAGATACTTGTGCCAGGAAGGCTCCCTCTTCCATATTTATGAAATTAAATCTACAATAATTTAATCTAATGCAATACAAGACAACGAGCGAACATTACTAACAACTACCTACCTATTTAATGCTATGCTATAATAATCTACTTAGTTCAAAAACTAAAAAACACGCTTGAAAATTCTGAATATTTTTTTAAATTATTGCATTGTCATCGGTCCTTGATATATGTGCAAAATTTCAGATCAATCCAACTACTGCAAGTGGGTTAAAATCACTTTCAAAGATTCCGTCACATAGACTTATATAAGCGTGTTAAAAATGGGTTATTATCAAGTGTTCTTGTTCATAAATAAAATTATAACGTAAGTAGTACACCTACTTTCTTCAAAATAATGAAAAGAAACAAATTGTAATAAATTAACAGTCCATAATTCAATGGTAGTCTCATATACCTACGCCAAGAGATCATTATCAGACAGCATTTATAATTAATGCTACCATATAATGTTTAACCACATTACAAGCATATTTTGACGTGAGAAGTTAACGGTTATACCTAAATTAAAAGGCTTCATTCCGTTTGTTTTAATTAAATTATTGATGTTCGCATGTCAGTATAAAATCTGGAAAGGTTTATAAACAGTCAATACAAATGTAAAAAATTACCTTAAATGTAACAAAACTGTTTAAGAGAGATAGTGATCTTTATGAATCGGTTTGCTATACTTGAGAAAACAAATAATACATACAAACTACGAACGCAGCGCATACAACGGAAGCCCTCGAATACAGAAAATATTCCCCGCGTTTACAACTTTTTTCAATAAGATGCAACTTAACAACTTATTAAGTAACAGCGTGAAATATATATAGCCTAAAGGCTTTGTCGATAAATGAACTATCCAACACCAAGAGAATTTTTCAATTCCAACCAGTTGATCCTAAGATTAGCGCGTTCAAACAAACAAACTCTACAGCTTTATTAGTTTAGATTGCTATTTTAAAGTAAAATAAAGAAAAATACAAACCTGGTTTTGTCCCACACTTGGCGTAGGCAATCCGAAACGAGAAGTATGTTTGTCCCGTAGAAGGTGGGACGTAGACACATCTAGGGTCACCATGCTGACCTGTAACAAAGAGTAATTATAGGTATCTAGTATGTTGATGTTGATAGATACGTAGTATTGCATCAAAGTCAAAGTCAAAATTTTTTATTTCAAGTTGGCATGTTTTACAAGCTATTTTAAAACGTCAGAAACTAGGTGTCTGTTCCAAACACGAATCCTATGGACAGACAAGAAACTCCATGGATTTTTTTTTTCATTTCCTTTCATTTTTTTTTTCAATAATATTAAACATAGTTGTATCAGGGGTGTGAGATTCATCATTATTTTAATAAAAACCTACATTTATTAATGCCAATATTTAGATAGGTACCTAATTATTTAGACGAGCCTAGTGGTTGAGTGCCGAGTCTCGTGGTTGAGTGGTTCATGTAACGGACTGCCGATCAAGAGGTCGCGGGTTCCCGCTCGGGACAATCATATTTGTGATTTTTAGGGTTCCGTACCCAAAGGGTAAAAACGGGACCCTATTACTGAGACTTCGCTGTCCGTCCGTCCGTCCGTCCGTCCGTCTGTCACCAGGCTGTATCTCAAGAACGGTGATAGCTAGAGAGTTGAAATTTTCACAGATGATGTATTTCTATTGCCGCTATAACAACAAATACTAAAAATAAAATAAAATAAATATTTAAGGGGGGCTCCCATACAACAAACATGATTTTTTACCGTTTCTTGCTCGATACTAATAACGTTGCCTTGTGTTGCATAGATAATGGTACGGAACCCTTCGTGCGCGAGTCCGACTCGCACTTGACCAATTTTTCTAATTGTCATGCAAATGTTTGTACTGCGTCTGGGTGTTTCCAGTATGTATTTACAAAAGAAAAGTAGTATTTGTATTCTATCCGTATTCTGGTATCCATAACACAAGCATAATATAAGCTTAGCTTGGGACCAGAGGACGTTGTGTGAAATGTCCATGAATATTTATTTATTTTATTTAACCCAATAAGAGTTATCATTGCATGGGTACCCATTTTACTTATAAAAAAACGTAGTCGTTTTACTGCGCTTCCATGAGAACTTAAATCTTTAAAACTACGCAACGGATTTTGATGCGAGTGTTCTTTATAGATAACTAGCTGTTACCCGCGACTTCTTTTGACTTTCGAATGAAACCTTAACGAACAGAAGTTTACTATGCCACTCGATAGATGGCGTTGATAGTCTTTTAAATCACGCTATGGTTTCGTTCCACACATTAACACTTAAGCTCGTCAACATTTTTATTATGTCATCAGCTCGTGTTCACATTTATAAATTACTTAGGAAGTGGTTCAAGAGGAAGGTTGAAACGTATGGTTACTTAAGATTTCGTTCATTCGTAAGACTAAGAATATAATATTAAAAAGTAAAAACATCAAAATAGAAATACTAGAATAAACAATTTGAAACACTTTCTTTTCAATGACCTAGGAGCTGTCATAACGAGCCTCGTTTTAAATCTGTTACACTCTAATAATTTTAAGAGAAAATAATTCTACTATAGGTATTAATTAAAACATTATGTGTACTGTTTGTACAGAGTAGAATTATGTTAGATAGTAGCTGGTGGCACTCTATAGTCTCTGTCCACACCCATGGAGAGGCCTGACAGGATTATGATAGGATAATATATAATTTTTTTGGTAATGATAAATGAGAACTAATGACTTTTTTATTTTCTTATTTTATTTTATTAATGTATAACATAAATTAACATCGTTGATATTTTTAGTCAATCGATTAAATAATAAATTTTTTTAACATGCTTTTATTAGCTCGGTACGTATCTATCAATGTATTAATCTATGTAATCTTTGAAAGTGATTTTCATCCACTTACAGTAGTCGGATGGGTCTGAAATTTTGGACCGATGACAATACAAGAATTAAAAAAAAAACATATATGATTTTCAAATGTGTTTTAATTATTTTAATAAATTACTTATTATATTTCCATTTGGTTAGGATTTGATTTAGTTCAATTTTGTGAAATAAAATCATTTAGCCATTTATCCATAGTCAAGTATGCCGTTACGTAATCATAATTATTATACGAGTAAATTAGACACATTCTAGGACTCTAGAATTCTAGGATATCTAGAAAGTGTCTAAAATGTAGCGTTTACATAATATTGATTTAGCAAATCACAGGTAAAATTATTAGGTGGTTTTTAATTCTGCCTGTCGCGAAAGAGTTTGTTTTTGGCTTGTTTATTTGAACGCACTAATCTTAGGAGCCGCTAACACGTTTTGAAAAATATTTTCCATATTGGATAGTACATTTATCGCGGAAGGTTATAAACTATATAACATTACGCTGCGACTAATAGGAACGAAGCATCAGTGAAAAATGTTGCAAAAAAGGGGATGCGTTTCCCTTTTTTGGAACATATTCAAGAATTTTTAAATTTGAACTAGAAGCAAACTCTTCAGCGTTATAATATTTATAGGTAGAGTAGCGTTATATATTTGTAGGTATAGTTTAGATGCTTTTTGCGGAGTAACAGAAATTCTGAATAGTAACTTTCCCATAACTCTTCCACAAAATAGGTTACTCTTTCATGGGTCATTGTATACAATTTTATAATAAACTCCCTATTGATGTAAGAGAATTTAATAATTCCAAATTTAAAAAATTAATTAAAACTAAATTATGTAAAAAGGCGTAATAAATTTCTGATTATATTAAAGATGATAAAGCTTGGGAGTAAGTTGCTCTGGAGCAATACATATTCTATATTGTAAAGTTTTATTAGCATTGTAAGTATAATTGACATTTAATTTAAAAAATATTGATTTGATTAAAAGCTCTGCTGAGTTTCTTACGCCGGTTCTTCTCAGCAGATTGCGTCCTGAACCGGTGGTAGGGAAAAAAAATTTGAACATGTCATAAGCACATAATTTTTCTGAATAATTGTGTCTACTTGATTAAATGGTTTTTCATTTCATTTCATTTCTTCAATTTAAATATCTAGACTAGATGAGTACGCGAAAGAATGTTGTTTATGGTTTTATCACAATACTGGCCGCTATACTTTTTGGTATTTTAATCTTACAACATATAAAGTCTGAGACATCTAAATGCGATCAGCTGTATATAACAGCTGATCGCATTTAGATGTCTCAGACTGAGAAGTTATAAATAAAACCACTTTTTACGGATTTAGACACGTGTATCTGTTTTAAATTTTAACCTCACGTGTTGGAGACTTTTCAGACCCCATGGTCACGGGCGACACCGCAATGCAAAGTGTCCTCTAGGTATCTCTGGTTTTATTTAAACAAATGAGTCGCGCACGTGTTAGAAAATATTACTAAGAAGTTATCTTAAACAATATAAATATTATAAGGAAATATTGTTAAGTACATATTATTACTAACTAGCTGATCCCCGCAATTTCACCCACGTTTATTGTTATTGAGCCTCTCCTCTCCCGATATACGTCCCGTCCACCGTTGCACATAGGCCTCCCCCATAGAACGCCACAATGCGCGGTCGTGTGCCGAAACCGATTGTTTTTTCTGTCAAAACTCACATAGGGACATACATACAAAAATAACGACTTTGTTTTATAATAAATATTTGATCCGGCAAACGTTGTTTTGCCATACAAATTATGTCAGGGGTAGACAAACAATTTGCAATAAAATAATATTATTATTGCGACTATAAATTGAAATGAAAGCTTTATCTTTCAAGTTGGGTCGAGATGCACACGGTGTGCCTATTTAATTAAAAATCGGTTAATTAGTTTAGGAATTCATCGCGGACAAACATCGTGACAGGAGATTAATTTAAATAAAGATAAAGATGATGAAAAATACAGTTTATCTACTATTTATCAAGTATCAAGATTATAAGCATTTTCAAACAAAACGATGACATAATTAAAAAAAAATTACATTCACAAATGATATTAAGCAGAATCGAGTAAAGTAGTGTACATAACAGTAAATACAGAGCTAAAAGCTCACTAACTGGAGCATGCGTTATTAATAATTCACTAAGTATGTATTCGTCGTAATTGTGAGTGAAACCTTAGCAATTACTTACAACAATTAGTGCAGGTCTGAATATTCTCTAGTTTCTAACATTTTCCTTTTAGTACGCGCTAGTCATATGATAGCATTACACGAGGTTATTCTTGGTAAACAAATAAGCTCTAGGTATATAAATGTGGCAATAAGTACAAAACATCTGTTATACGATTGTTTTGGAAAAATATATTTTGGTTTTGGTTTAGACGCATTATAAATAATTTTATCAAAAAATTGTTCGGAATATGAAACGAACTGGCTACCTTAAGTATAATAAAATTGGTCAAGTGCGAGTCGGACTCGCGCACGAAGTGTTCCGTACGATTATCTATGCAACATAAGGCAACGTTATTAGTATCGAGCAAGAAACGGTAAAAAAATCATGTTTGTTGTAAGGGAGCCCCCCCTAAATATTTATTTTATTTTTAGTATTTGTTGATATAGCGGCAATAGAAATACATCATCTGTGAAAATTTCAACTGTCTAGCTATCACCGTTCTTGAGATACAGCCTGGTGACAGACGGACGGACGGACAGCGAAGTCTCAGTAATAGGGTCCCGTTTTTACCCTTTGGGTACGGAACCCTAAAAAGGAAGTATAACTACATTAATTTATTATTTTTTGCAATTGCCTTTCTATGCTTTTACTTAATAAATCAAATTATGGTCCCATGGCAGTTCAGTTGGGAGAGCAACGGAACAGTATTCCGAGGTTGTGGGTTCAAGTCCCGATCATAGTGATCATTTTTCCCCTATAATTTGATTTATTAAGAAAGTATAACTGTCGACAATAGATATTTAAAAGACTCTTTATATTTATAATCTTATACCACACTTAAGTTATTATCATTAAGCGTTAGCGGAGACTATAGAGCGAAATTTGCCACAATCTGAACTGAGACAAGATAGAAACAGAAACTTAAACGCTCAAAGATACTTTTTCCTTTCATAAGACGATACCAATATTTTGGTATCGTCTTAAGAATCTTAAGAATCGTCTTAAAAATGCACGAAGCTATTGCTTCGTGCATTTTTCTATGTACGAAGTTTTCATTGTTTCTTTAGATTGAATGGCTAGAGCTCTAATTTTTAAGTATATGTTTTTTCAATATATGATCTAGGATCGCATCAACTCAGAAACACGATTGAAAAAAGTTTTCTCGATAGAAAATCTTGGCGAAACAACCTCTCAAATTTTTTATTTTTTTCATTTGTCGGTCTATTATCGCGTATTAACTGATGAAATAACTTTAAAAACATAAATAACTGTTATATATAGAAACACGTAAATCAGAATTAAAATATATTTAGTAGATTTTGAGTAAATAGGAAAAGTATCCCTAATTCTTCATTTTCTGTGCCTACTGGCTGTGTTAATATGTACGTGTCGGCGATGATATACGATAATATTGATGTAGGCCCTTAAATTCTCACTTCAATATTTTATAGCAAGCTGCTTGTTATTTGCTGCGTCTGGGTGTTTCTATGTATTATAAGTATGTATTTATAAAAGAAAAATAGTATATATGTAGTATATCCGTATTCTCGTACCCATTACACAAGCATATAAGCTTAGCTTGGGACCAGAGGACGTTGTGTGAAATGTCCATGAATATTATATTATATTTGGGTGGTAATTATTATTGTATATCTGATGTAAAATATAATTATCTTACCTTTTGATGAGACGATGCCTTCAAAGGGATGTGAGAATGTAAGATGGACATCCATGTGATCTTTCCCGCACATAACTTCTAGTGACTGTATAACTGGCATACCATCCGGCCTCTCCATCGGCCATAGTTCACCGGCTCCCACCCTTGACTGTAAACAAACAATATATGGTTAATTTAAGTACTTTACATCAATATAATATAATAATTTAGGTTTATATGAAGTAATAAGTATACATTTCAAATTCTCATTCTATTACCAAATATCTTCAAATTAAAATTATCAAAATCTTCATTTTAGTTTTAGTAACCAAATATTTGATAGAATGTTGCTAAATTTACGAACGATAGGATTCGAACCAGCATCTACCTTATATGGTTTTATGCTCAATACTAATAAACCAACGAGAAAGATCGAATGATCTAAGTATTTTCATAGGTTATTATCCACGAAGCAAGACCAGAAAATGTTACGGGACGTGTTTAAGGACCATGCGGTGTGACGCTTTTATACCGTAATAATCTACTTAGTTCACAAACTAAAAAACACGCTTGAATATCCGGAATATTTTTTTTAAATTATTGCATTCACATCGGTCCTTGATTTATGTGCAAAATTTCATATCAATCCAACTACTGCAAGTGGGTGAAAATCACTTTCAAAGATTCCGTTACATAGATTAATACTATTACATACTACTACTATTACATACTATTACTACTAATACTATTACTACTAATACTATTACTACTAATACTATTACATACTATTACATAATTTAATACATTGATAGATACATACCGAACAAATACAAAGCGTGTTAAAAATTAAAAAAAAATAACTATAGGCCAGGCGTCTTTAGGGGTACGGCGCTAGAACGATTATATTCGTAAAAAATAAAAAATAATAAATTTTGATGCTTATGATAAATCGCCAAAAAGCCTTTTTTTTTTTTTAAATAAATACATACATACATACATATTCATGGACATTTCACACAACGTCCTCTGGTCCCAAGCTAAGCTTATATGCTTGTGTTATGGGTACCAGAATACGGATAGAATACTTAAACTACTTTTCTTTTGTAAATACATACTTAGAATACATAGAAACACCCAGACGCAGTACAAACATTTGTATGACAATTAGAAAAATCACACAAATGATTGTACCGAGCGGGAATCGAACCCGCGACCTCTTGATCGGCAGTCCGTTACATGAACCACGCAACCACGAGGCTCGTCATTAATCGTATTAAATTTGCTACAGGCTTTGCGGTGGCATAAGTGTTTATTTTAATCAGGCACTGACATTTTCCATAAAAACAATAAGATATTGGGAAACATGTAGACAATGGTCACAATAAACATGTAAGTTAAACAACTAAACTATAAAATAACATTTTCCCTCAACATCAATAACAAGTTTTATGTAAAGAGAGGATAATTATTCCTTTCATAGATACAAAAATATTTTTACCATTGATATATAATGCTAAGTCCTTGTACAGCTTCTAACAAAGGTGATGTTGCTTTAGCAAAACTGTTGTAGGTGAAAACTATAAGTTTGCATTTCCTGTGTAGTTCCCAACAAGATACGGGCAGGATTCCATGGAAGGGTGCAATGTAAACATAATAAATGGACAAATAATCATTTTTGAACGGTACGCTTACACCAAAATTGGATGATTGGAGACTAAAGGTACAAAGAATAAACTGAAAATAGACTGGTTAACAGGTAAAAAACGTTGTTTTAAATGATGTTTTTGTAAAGCATTTGTATTTAAAAATAATCTTAGTATAGTGATTCTTTTAATGAAAGTATAATAAACATAACAAATACTCAAATACTCATTTATTCATAATGTTATTACACGTCATAATTTTTATAATACAAATACATTACATATGAATATACATACTCATTATAAATATATCAATAGGCAATTAATAATAACATTTCATGTACACATACTAGTTTGATTAAGAAATTATATAAAACCTCACCACAGATTTTGTTATTTCGTTATAAACAAAAACTCTACGATAGAGTGCTACTTCAAAACAAAAATACATAAAGAAAAATGTCCATTAGACAGTTAGACACTACAAATACTACAATACTATAACCGACTCACGTTCGTGATTTGTACGTACTTTGGTATCCGCTTTATGTAATATTATCTTAACATGTTATAAAAATGTCGTTATTTTTAAAAGGTATCTCCCTATGTGAGCTCATATATATTCAAAACTAAGAAACGGATTTTTTTTATGACAGAGTGTTTCAAGATAATGGTTTTTTTTTGTTAATTTGTAAGGGTTTGGTTTTGTTTGTAAATCCTACGCGTACGAAGTTGCGGAAAAGTTTGCCAGGTACATATTTTGTCGTAATATATTTTATCATATAAAAAGAACATAATTATTGCATAAGTTAATACAATTAAAAGCCTCATCTGTATATTATGTTTCATCACTAATCTGTGAACAAAAACGATTTGATGAATCGCAAGAGCATGTTCCAGGAACGAATACGCAAGCACATTTTGTTCTCACGCGTCGACGAGGAATTCACAAAACGGGATAGCTGTAGTTATAAAGTTAACGAGTAAGACAGATACAACAGGAAACTACACCTCTTTGTATATTTCATCATCTTTGTTGATATAATATTTTCTAACACTTGCGCGACTCATCTGTTTAAATAAAACTACTTTTTACGGATTTAGATGCGTATATTTGTTTTAAATTTTGGCCCGACGTTTCGGAAACTTTGCAGTCACCATGGTCACTGGTGAGACTCGTCAGTCACTCGACTGTCTCACCCGTGACCATGGTGACTGCAAAGTCTCCGAAACGTCGGGCCAAAATTTAAAACAAATATACGCATCTAAATCCGTAAAAAGTAGTTTTATCTTTGTTGATGTAAAGGAACTCTTATTTTTCATTTTTATTAAGTTTACGTACTAAAACTATAACTCTCCTTTTACTCCTCCCTATCTTAAATCTCGTTTTACATACGTCCACGATACTTATAACCGGTATTCAAGGTCATCAGAGAGTTTGAAATTAAAAATGCCGATGCATTCTACGAATTTCTTTGACAAATCTTTCACTGTCACAGCCATTCGTTTGTGGAACGCACTTCCAGAGGATATTCGACGAGCCAAAAGTCTAGCCACATTCAAAGTCAAAGTTAAAAACCATTATCTAAGCATGCAGCCGTAACACTTCTGTTTGGAATTGTCTATGTACGTTTATGTATGTATTATATCTATTGTTTTATATATTGTGTTTATTTGTATGTATTATTTATATGTGCATGTATATTGAATATTTGACTTATAATAATTAGTGCACCTACAACTATTACTCTTCTCTCTTCACAAGATCTCCATCCAAAGGTTGCCTGGCAGAAATTGCTTTTAGCGATAAGGCCGCTCATTGAACTATATTTTGAAGAAAGAAAGAAGAAAGAAAGAAACTTTATTACTGCGGATCCACAATTACATTATACAGACTAGACTAATAACTATTTACATAAATTATAACTAAAATAAACATTATATAGCGTTAAGGGAACAGCAGTAATGGGTGCCCATTTCAGCATATGCCTAGTCTTTTGGACTAGACGCTGGTTTTCAAATGGGCCCCTTGACTGATGCTACGGATGCCCAACAGGCATACCTAAATTTTTATCTTATTGTAATAAATTACAGATTTGTTGCCAGCAATTAAATAAAAACTAAGTAGGTACGTAAATGTCAACAGCTAGTGATAAGTTATTTTACATAAAATATTAATGAAATAAAAAGAAAACAATTTAAAAACATACTTTATATTATAACATACAATAATAGTTACACTACACTAAAACTAAACACTACTGCGCTGACAAGAGGTTCAAAAGATATTTGGTAACAATTGTTCGTGCGCAACTAAACCGAACAAACAATAATCATTGCATCAATGATAGTGTTGCCCAAATGCAAGAACAAGACGAGACTTAGCCAGTCTTGGTCTTGGTCTTGCGCCAATACACCTGGTCTTGGTCTTGGTCTTGGTCTTGCGCTCCCAGTCTTGGTCTTGGTCTTGGTCTTGCAGCAAGAGTCTTGCAAGTCTTGCAATTACCTATTAGACTATTGCTATTTATTAAAGTTTACTTTAGATCTTAGAAAAACGTATTAGAATTGGAACATTGTGAGCTTGAATTAATATAGCCATAGTAAAGAACAATCAGATTAATAAATGTCTGAAGATTTGATGAGAAATTCGAAAAATTAACTGCCACGTGGTGATCAACTGAGCTATATGCCGTTTTCCATGGGAGTAACTGTTTCTTAATAAACATTTACGCTTTATAAGCTTACATGTGCTAAAACATGTAAAAAACAAATTAATTACAATAACTTGACTGTATTTTAAAGGACAATATCTGTCTAGAAAGAGATTGAACCCTCAACTTATATGAAATTTAATAAAAGAGTTTTACGATTTATCATTTATTTTAATAAAAAATAAAATACAACACAAATCAAATAACATAACAGTACACAACAGCTTTGTCATTAGGTTCTGTTACTTTATATCAATTCTTTTGACTATAACTAGTATTCCTTGCATAAAATTAGGATTAAAAATTAAGTTTTTTATACAGTTTTGATACAGTTTTTTGCGTCTCATAGAATTCCTAAGCGTACCTATACACCGAACTGTTATACCTAACTACTCCGTGAAATAGCGCTAAGTCCTAGATGCAAGACGCAAGAGTCTTGCCGGATTAGTC
Organism: Orgyia antiqua; assembly: GCA_916999025.1. Taxonomy (NCBI): domain Eukaryota; kingdom Metazoa; phylum Arthropoda; class Insecta; order Lepidoptera; family Erebidae; genus Orgyia; species Orgyia antiqua. Next base: position 5,062,671 of record OU779867.1, read on the forward strand.
TTGTTCTTGCTCAAGTCTTGCACGGTCAGTCTTGGTCTTGGTCTTGCTAAAAATACGCGGTCTTGTTCTTGGTCTTGGTCTTGCAAAAATGCAAGAACAAGACCAAGACTGCAAGACCAAGACTGAATTTGGGCAACACTAATCAATGACACAACTCGACCATGTTAACCAAGTTTTATATTAAGTAGTGAATAAAATTGTATAATAACGATTATAATTAATACAAATGTATACATTGCGATAGCCATAAAAACAAAATACGTACACCACAGTTGATTTCATTCTAGTTAAGTTAAGCTTTTGATGTAACAGAATTAGCACTATTGCATTTAAATATAACATTAAAAGATTTTATGAAAACATATGTACCTTTACATTTATAATCTCAATTTCCTGTAAATTTTACTTTTAAGGTAATAAAGGTCTTAATAAAGTAATAAATAAATATAAATAAATAAAACGGGTAAAACGGAATCGTATTACTAAATCTTCGTTGTCTGTCTAATTGTCACCAGGCTGTTGTTCCTCTCCATAGAATCCGACTTCCGACTTTTTAAAAGAGTTATATATTAATACATATTTGCAATAAAAATCCTTGACTTTTACATTAAAAAGTCTAGCGTAAATCATCATAAAAATCTCTCTATCTATTCCTAGCAGGATCTGTTTAAAATTCCATGACATGCCTAAAGAATTCCTAGATAGATAGAAAGATTATCCTTCGAAAACGCAATACAAAACGCTTAGCTAACTTGACAAGTTTATCACTTGCGCCGCATAACGCTATGTAATCACGACATGTAATGTCCGTTTTTAATCGTTTAGCTATAAAAAAATAAGCATTTTTAGTACATTAAATTTTGATAAATTAAAATACTAGCTCTAATAATTTATTTTGCAATAAAATTTTATGGTGTTTTTAAGAGGTTGTAATAGTTTATAACGCATACCGAATGTCTTGAAGTAGTGTATGCTTAGAGTATGTAAACCAATAAAAGTTGTTACACACGCTGTCTTCTTTATCAATTATACTGTCAGGTCGGTGGGGTGCGGAGGTAATGCTCACATACACTACAATGT